>JASDDO010000006.1:207359631-208836726 GCA_030015575.1 Agapanthus africanus
CCCATGGTGGACGACACATACATCATGAAAAACCGGCAACTTTTTTTTAAAAATGATAAGTATAAGCTTTTGTTAAAGTCTTGCGGTTTTCCCCAAAAATCCAGAAATCGCAGCAATACTGAAATCCTCAAGAAAATCATAATGTCCACATGTTATATATGATAAATGTCTATGATATCAATGTATACGATGTGAATTTTGGCTAGAAATCTATGTAAATATGATGATAATGCGAGGTATATACATGCTATGCAATTTCATACATCATGCACGATGCAGGGCGATACTAAGCTAAACAGGTTCTATAGTGCACGTGGCATGGCAATTACCAAAGGCGTGTGTGTCACATGAATAGTGCGCGTGCAACAGATGCCAATGGTAATGGTGTTCGTGTCCTACGAAGTGTTATCGCATATGTGCATATGAATATCCATGCAATCTAGCTATTTACTATAAGGTATGCTGTGTAAATGAAGGGGTAAGCTAACAAACAATATAAATCTTGCCAGAAATAGGGTAATCCTAACTAGGGGGCGCCTCGCACCATCCAGACGATTCCCCCATAGATGAATACATCTACTCACCTGAATGCCTCGCTAATCCGATCCGACTACCGCCTTGCCTTTGCGCGCTGTGTCCGATGTTTCCCCGACCGATCCTATATTTGCACAACACCAAGCATAAGATTACATATCCTAAAACGATGCAAATCACAACATACAAATATCGACGCTCTCGAATTAAACATAACATGCACTCGGTGCGCGGGAAAACACACGAAAATCGCTAAATCCTTATCTAAAATCGCCGTTTCGGGGCAATCGTCAAAACTAAAACCCGACAAGACAAAACCCTGCATTCACGCACTCTAATAGTCGTATACGAAGCTAATTATATCGCTAATATAACTCAATTAGATCGCATCCTAATTTTTATAAAAATCTAGTAAGCAATTTCATACCGATTCGACGCAGATATCGAAATTTTATAGATCTAGCAAGCGTAACATCGCACAATTAACCATTCTAACTAATTAGATAACCAAACCCTAGCTTAACTCCATCAACCATGCTACAAACCCAAATTTGGAATCAATCCCTCTCTTGAAATTTTATGAGCAACAAATTAACCCAAATTTTACACTAAAACTACTAAATCTAGCAAGCTTAAACTACAAATAACAACTAGATTAGGATTTATACCTTACAATAGAACCTTAGCTTGCCCTTGACCTTGAAAGATGCCTCCTTTCACCTTGTTTTAAAACAAATTAGGGTTGGAAAGAGGTGGCTTAGGGTTTTGATTTGAATTAGAGAAGGAAATAGTGTATTTTTGTTGATTTTTGCATGATTTTGGAAGCAAGAAAAGTGATAAAAAAAATTAGGGCCGAAGGAGGGAGGGCTCGGCCTGAGCATAGGAAGAGGGAAAAAAGTGAGTTTGTGTAGAATTTTCCAAAGAAAAAAATATCTCTTAAGGTCATAATTGCATATCACATCAAACTTTCAAAAAACAGCCTTTTTCTTTCCATTTTTCAACCCCCTTTTACCATAAACTATTAAACTTGAAATGTTTGCTAAAAATTTTTTGTTACACTAAATTTTAGTTATAATGGTTCCTATATGTGTAATTTACCTAATTAAATTTGTATTTATCACTAATTAAATATATTTTTAAAAGCTTAAAATAATACTAAAAATAATTAATTAAGGAAAAAAAATTTATTTGACTAAAAAATTATAAGTGGTATTTTAGTGACAAAATTATAGTAATATCTTATCTAAATTTTGTATAATTAGGTCTACAATGAAAAATACCTATTTTGACTTTTTACGGAAAAAGCTGAAAATTTAGCCGATTACCGAAAAACTGCCTAAATGGTTTTCGAAGTGTTACATTAGGGTAAGGATTGATAAAGGACGGAAAAGAAACTAGAGGAAGAAAACATCTTCCCGATGGTTCTAATCCCTTTTATTAATAATTACCATAACACCTAATTAGATCTTCATATGGATATAGAAAGCGGTGAGATTTATTGACTTTCCAAACTTAACCTAGACCTAACCCTAGCAAGACTTAGATATAGATTAATTCAGTTTTTAGATTTAATTGATCTATTCACACCGTTTGGAATTAACTCGTTAGAGTGATTAGAAAATTCACAACATCCTTGTGGACCGACCCGTACTCACCGGCTAGCTACCAAGCGACGCCGTTCTTGATTGCGGTTAATAGATAGTTTTTGAGATAAATCAGTCACGTGCCGAACTTTAGGTTGTGACACTTCTCCATGTTGTGCATGTTGAAGTTAACTATAAATTGAGCAAAGGTGGAGGGGAGGGACTGCAGAATAATATCCGTATATTGTTCATTGTCCATTGTCCATCCAAGGTCCTCAAGCTCTTCTATGAGAGCTATCATCTTCAGAACATGGTCTCCTACTGGTGTGCCAGGGCCATTCGCATCTGAAACAGTTTTCTCGATGCTTCGTATCGTAATATGCGGGATTGCTCTCCATACAACTCCTTTGTATGGAGGAATATGGCGTGAACGTCCATATTCTCGTGCTGCTTTTGATGTGTGTTATCCATCGATGAAAGCGTAAGGCATTTGGCCGTGGCACAGTCAGCGTCCCATGTCTTGCTGACTTCAATATCCGCAACTGAGGATTTAGGACCTGGGACGGGCGGGGCTGGAGCCGTGAGGACATATGATACCTTATCATAAGTCAAGAAAATGTTAAGATTCCTCAGCCAGTCTTTATAATTGGTCTCATTCAGTTTATTTTTATCTAGTAGAAGCTTGAGTCCTGTCATTGGTATCTTCCATTAAGAGAGAGAAAAGAATACACTCAGCGAAAGCTCTTGCAAAGATCAGATTGGTTATTATCTTATCTAATCGATGTCTCTCACTGCTTTAATCAAGTTTTTCTTTCAAACCTTAAAAAGAAAACTAGCCAGGATTAATTACAGTCTACAACTTCGCTAGTCGTTCAGCCAGGCCAGTGTCGGTACTTGAGGGAGGTTCCCCGTGCTTTCGCACGGACCTAATTAATATAAACCTCGACTTCCCAGAGGCGTAGCCCCGTTTAACACCTTTCTAGACACCTAATGAGTTAGCTAATTGTAAACTGTAAAACTTTACTGGGAGCAACTATTGCCCATAGTGGGATCGGGATCCAACCATCATATGGAAGGTATGCAATCTCATTGCAAATTTCAACTCTTGAAATTCCCGATATGGTTTTTACCCCTAGCACTCATGACCTTGGCTATGGTCAACAAATCACAAGCACTAGTCAAGTTCGACCCGTCATTTCTTGATTAATTAGACCCGTTCACATGACCCTTGGCTAAGGTCAACAAAGTCACATACCCGTCCCAATTAATCTGCATCATATGCATTGTAGGAAGACATCACTTAGCTACCGTACACTACGCCTTGGCTAAGGTCAACAAACGTAGCACGAATACTAAGTACTCTACTTCCTAAAATGACGGAGGGTTGCGGATGATTCTTAAGAAAATCTTTAACGCTTTGAACTTGATATCGTCGTAGAATCAAATGGTTTTCAAAAGGAATGGCTTGAGCTCCGCAGTTTTGAAAAGAGCCGAGTGGTTTTCAAATCCGATTCTACAACATCTTTTTAGGTTTATTTTCTTTACATTAATCATATTAATGTAGCCCCATCATTTAAGTCCTTAAGCCAATCACAGAAAAGAAACGAAAATACAACGTACGCTTATGCCATCCGTATTCGCCGCAATGTTCCGTTATGCACCGTTAGGTTACTTAACTAACGGCATACCGGGACGGAACTAGCGCGGGTGTAAAACATAAGCAACGTCTACTATATATCTCATATATAATACAACATTCGTCTCAGATATCACATCACAGTATACAGGCATCAGAAATACAGATATGATAATATAGGATATACTAGGACGTCCGTATTTAGTATTTAGCCAACAATAGAAAATACGGATTCCACAGTCGCGATGAATAGCCAAGCCCACACCCCTAGACCCCTACGAGAGCGGCAAGCGACCCTACAAATTCTGGAGTTTAGGAGACCCGGTCTCGACTCCTCGAGATGGCCTCCCTCTGAACCCCAGAACCCGGTCACTTGTGCTCCCCTCTTTGGGTCTATCCTAATGCAGAAAAGTAAATAATATACATCACTGGTGATATCAACCTCAACCCGGAAGTGCCCCAAATAAAAGAATATTACATTACATTTGAATTTTACATGAATGAAAAGAAAACTCTCATCTCACATCAAACCCCCAGCTATTCAATCATGACAATCCTACATGTCAAATCTCAGCAACACATAATATCACATATCATCAACGTAAGTAAGTATGTGTACCCCGATTGTCGTTGATGTATAGCAACGAAACTGGCGATATGCCACATACTACACTTACGGTCACAGAGAAATAAAATGAAAAACTACAACAATTGGAATCGTAACCGCCTTTAGACAACACAAACCCGGAATATCACATATACAAGATTTCATGCCTAACAATGTAAAGCTCGCATTTCGGTCTCTTCCATGAAAACATCTTTTCAAAACAAGCCGGATAATTCAACAAGATTTCCGATTGTTGCTGAGACCGAACTGCTAGATTTACACGCAACAAATAAATTTGTAGATTCCAATTATTGTATCAAATATTAATAAACTAGGCGACGTTAAAACATTCGATCGAACGATTGAACACCCAAAGACTTCTCAGAAAGCTCAACACCTGAGCAGTTTAAAAAAATACCAGTAACAGAACAAAATACATACGGGCCTGCACAAGAAACTACGGCCCATAACTCTCCTACTGTGCCGCGGAACCGCCGCAGAAAGGCCACTATGGCCGCGGTTCCGCGGTCGTACGGATGAGTCAGGGCTTCGTATTTCTGGTGGGCCCATAAAATACCCTGCTGAATTTTTTAAGTATTTTTAATTTGAAAAAATCCAGGTTTTAGAAAAATTTCCAGAGAGCACCCTTCGTGCGTCGATTTTCGTTCGTTCGAGGTTTTTAACGTCGTCTAGATTACCCTAATGCTCTAGCCTGGCTCTGATACCATGAAGGGGTTCCTACAGCACCACTACAAGGGTTTGAAGGCATCACACATGCCATATTTTAAATTTATATGGTGCTAGAGAAACAAACTTAAGGATCATGCTAGAAAAGCTAAGATAACATAACTTTAACATAAACACAAGTAGTAAAAGCTAGGGTTTTGATAGTACAACCTTTGTAGCTCCCTATGCTAGACTCCTTGGCTACTTGAGAGTTGGAAAAGGGCCCACTTAAGATCCTCTAGGTCCACGATGATCCACCCGGAGTCCTCTTTATCCAAGCTTGAAGCTCCACTAGATCAAGAGAAGAAGTAGAAGCTAACACTCTAGACTAATGGGCAATACTAGTGTAGAATGGTGATGTAGTTTTTTTTCTCACTTCAAAACCCTAACTTGATGACTCTTTTGCTCACAAGAGAAAACTAGAGAGAAAGGAGGAAGAAGATGATGGCTTGTGAAGGGCTCAAGATAATGATAAGCATATGAATAAAAATGAGAAATGAATATATATATATATTTTTTCTCTTTCTCATTCTTAACCATAGTTATAAAATATCTAGATATTTAGTTTGGATCAAAAATGGCCATAGAAATTAAATCATGGTTAAACCAAAGGGTTAATGCAAGAATAAAATATAAAACCATGATAACAATTTCCATTTCCATTTTTCTTTTCCAAAAAATAATATCCATATATTTATAAATGGTGTGAGTCTTATATTGCCACCATCCACTATATCAACAACCATGATAGAATTATGTATGCATATATGTGTGCATGCACATCCATATGTCCATAAATGAGAATAAATGCATACATGCATGCATACAACAAAAAGACAAGAAAGGGTTTAAAGTGAGAAACTAATTGGTCAATGATAAATCAACACTTGATTTAGCAAACCGGTCATATCACATACGACCCGACCAAAAGCAAACCGCCCGATTAATATACGGTATCTCATACGCGCATTTTAACCGGGTCCACGCGCATATCTCATATGCGCACCATATCGTTTCTCCTGGACTAGGTAACTCCATTGTGAGACTCTAAGACTCGTCAATACGCCGGCAGTGGGTGATGATCATATCAATCACCCCCAAGCCGCAAGCGGTCAGCTAAACGTAACGGCCACCCGGGTATTGAGCGATCAGAAGAAAATAAGCGAACCTGTCACAATTCCCGTCGATCCAACCGGCAACACTACCGTACAGTCCGGTCTCTTCGTCAGATATGCTGCATATCGAGTCTAGGGATGGTAACGTCGACCCCAATAACTGAATAAGTCGTGCCGATGAATGGTCTATAACAGATCGAGAAACTACTGATAACACTTATCAGTAAATCTCAACAGCCCTGGCCAGGGACTTACTGATATAGTCAATCGAGCACAGCACAGCATCAACTCACAATACTGGGAGAGACGAAACCCCTCCTATCGCTCATCGCCTTCGTGTGTCTCGGGACTGTACCTAACGGCCACCTGTTTGCACGACTCAGTAGAGCCGTGGTAGGGTGGTAATCAAAGTACAGTGGGAGAACACACAAAACTCTATGACGATCTCGGGTCTACAGACTAACCTGTACCAGTGTCACCTGAGAACTGCTATCCGACGATAGATATAATTCCATATAGGAGTTCTCGGCGAGTCCGTCCAGTGTACCCAGTCACCACTGAGCACCCGTATACGATCTCGATGTCAAACATCGATGAATGTGGGAACATCCATCACCCATCATATGGGTCTAGTATCATATACGCTAGTCTACTCTGGTATATCGATGCCCCGTCTCGATACACCTACGACTAGGGACTTTTCAGGATATGCTTATAAACTACAGATGTCCCACTAGTATGATCTTCATCATAATCACAGTAGTCAAGCTTATATCCTCAGGGCTTTATCAACATGTATGAATGAATAAAAACATGATCAAGTCAACATGTCAGATAAAGAAGAACCAGATAGCATACTATCATGTCGAGCAAGAATGTACATTGAATATATATACATGTATAAATACATCCACTATCATATAATGGCCTCTAGGGCATACATATATCCAACACATTGTAGGGACGTGGTCCCCTACAGATGACCCGACAGCCAACCTCGCTTGAAGCAATTCCTTCGAGATCTCATATTTTGCGATATGAGATTGCTCTCCATATAAATATTGTTATAGAGAAAGATGAAAACTAAGTCCATATTCTTGTGCTGCCTATGGTATACACCATCTACTGAGGCCAACACGAGACACTTGGCATTCGCAGTCTTTTTCCCTTATCTTACGGATATCATCCGCGATTGTGGAATCTGAACCTAGGACGGCAGGGGCTTGAGTAGTATTGAGGTGGTCCAGCTTGTCATAGGTAATGGACATCTGGACAAATCTTGCCAGTCAATATAGTAAAACTTACTCAACTTATTATCTAACTGTAACCTATGTCTGGTCACCTGGTCGCTGCAATTAGGAGAGAGTGAGGAGAAACACTAAGCATGATGCTCTTGCAAGTTTATATTGGTTTTTAGTTTATCTAAACAGGATGGCTCCCACTGTTTTTTGAATCTTTCCTCAAACCATAAAAGAAGAATTAGTCAGTATTAATCTCACCCTACAATACTTGCTTAACCTTTCAGCCAGGCTGGTGTTGGTACTTCGAGGGAGGTTTTCCAACGGTTTCGCGAAGTTTCTTAATTACATAACCTCTTTTCCATGGAGGCGTAGCCCCGCTAACACTGTTCTAGACACCTACTTGGTTTATATCATTGATTGTGTTAGTGAAATATCTCCCGAGGAGTAGCGGATACTCACAGTAGAATCGGGATCCAAATATCATTGTGTGATAATCCTGAAGGAATCCTACCAACATTATCACACTCCAAATGGTATGCAACATTAACAAGTTTCAGTTTCTTTAGAAACTCCTGATGTGGATTTTTGCCCCATGCTCTTATGACCTTGACGAAGGACAACATATCATAAGTCACATGTCAAGTTTTGCCCGTCATTGTCCACGTTAATTTGAACCCACCTATACATACCCTTGACAAAGGCCAACATAGTAGTACAACTGTCCTAAACCAACGCATCTATCTATGCTACAGATGAATATTCAGCAGCTACCAATCATTATGCCTTGGCGAAGGTCAAAATACATAGCTTGAATACTACTGAATATTGAACTGAAATGACGGAGGGCTACGGCTGGTTTTGGCGAAATTGTGAACGTAATGAACTAGATTTAATCGAAGGAACTTGATAGCTTTTAAAAGGGGTGGTTTAAGCTCCGCATTTAAAAGTCTGCTGTTTTTGAAAAAACCGAGTGGTTTTAAAATTTGTTCCAACGATTCAACTTTGGTTTATTTTCTTTGCATTAATAATGCAGTCCCATCATTTACACCTATTATTACAGGGAGAAACGAAAATATGAAGTACGTTTATGCCATCCGCATTCGCCACTGGGCCCCGTCTTACACCGTTAGGTTACTTAACTAACGCCAGAGCGGGGGCTGGACTAGCACGGATGCAAAACATAAGCAACGTCTAATATATAGCATATATATAATAATCATTCGTCCCACGCAATAATAAGCATTCCAGATCACAGATGAACATATTGGATATACTAGGAATTCCCCGTTTCGTTTAAGCCTGTAATGAAAGACGGATTCCATGGTCGTGATGAATAGCCAAACCCCACCCCAGACCCCTACAGGTGCGGCAAACTACCCGCCAAATTCCCGAAGTGAAGCAACCTCCCTCAGCAAAGTGAGTAGGCCACTCAACACTTCGAAGAACCCGGTAGTTTGTGCACCCTACCTTGGGTCTATCCTAGGAGCAGAAAACAGTAAAAGAAATAATACAACGGTGGCTACAACCTCAACCCAGATGTGCCCCGCAAAAATAATATTACATCAAATTACAATTTACATCGAATGAAAGAAAAACAACTCTCTTCTCACATTCCCGGCTATTCATCCACGACGATCCAACAAAGTTCATATCCACAAACCAACAGATATGTGCAACCTCAAACTAACCGACATATAGCAATTAGCTGAAGTTTAAAAACACATATAACAACACAGAAGATCCGGTTAGCCAAGAACATTTAGAATTTCGATCGAAATATATTTTCCGTGTCTACCCCAAGTGCAAACCAGCACACAAAAATATACTGGGTAGAAACCAAATATTCCAGAAAACAACACACCAAATAATAAGAATAACAGAGGAAATCCGAGTTGAATCGGCCATGAATCGGCCGCGGAACGGCGGCGAAACACACAGTTTCGCCGCGGTTCCGCCGCGTTCCTGGCGATTCATTGAGTCATTTTTCTTGTGCATTCTTAAAAAACCCTGGACTGAATTTTCATGCCACTAAAATAATTTTTTCGACAGTTTTCAAAATTAACAGAAACTAGGGTATTAGTGTTTTGTTTTCCGGTTTTTTCAACGATCGAACTTCTAACACTTTGTAACGGGCTAGTAAAGGGTTTACTAGGCTCTGATACTACTGTAAGTCGATGTCGCGCACCCCGCGGGTCCATGGGGAGGCGGAATATTTAAAAAAAGTATTTTACAAAGATCGCAAAACTGACGTGAACTCCAGGATCGATCCTAAACCCTATCTAGCTAACATGCAAGAGGTTAACTACTCGGAAAGAAGTTTTACCTCATGAAAACATGTCCTTTGGGTCTTCTTGTTGATGTCCTCCCCGTCGTCATAGGCTCCATGGATCGTTCGGATCGGGCCTCCTCGTCGATCCTCTCATGTCGAAGATGATCCATCCGAGAGTCTGTGCATCAAGTTCCCACCTCAACGGAAGTAACTATGGCACCTAGTTCACTACACTAGATATCGTAGACTATGTAGAGAATATAGATGAAATACTTTGTCACTCATAGCCATAGGATTCTCAACTCATGAGACAAGAATGGCTTGAGGGAGGTAGAAGAAGAACTCTTGAGGAAAAATCTAGTGAGAAAGTTTGCATAAGAAAAGAGCATGAACTCTCTTGTGTTTAAACTGAACCATCCCCTTTTTCCTAATGAATAAATCATATTGGAAAATGAAATATGTTTCATAATTAACTTGGTGAGTCATGGGTGGAAAACCCCACAAGTGTCACCAAGATCCATGCTCATTTTTATGCAAATAGACCTCATTTCCTCCACTCATAAAATGAATAATCATTTAAACTAAAATGATAAATACAATTATGAGGTGTTTCTTCTAGAAGTATCTTTGAACAAATTACAAAAATACCCCCCATCCGTATATACATACCCGTATCCGTATTCCGAAAAATACGAATATAAAAGAGACGAAAACTGTCCATCAGTATAATACTAGGATCCGGTTTAAACCAAAGCCCACTAGTATTATCTGTCTGAATCATCATCCTTGCACAAGTATACGTACGCGATCGAACCCTATCGTAAAACCATACGACCTCTACATTTTTTGCTCGATGCAGGGAAACCCTCTGTGTGGGACTCTAAAGACTCGACACTACGCTGGCAGTGTGTTTAACCACAGGCCACAAGCGGTACTAGCTGCACGTAACGACCCCATGTATATGTCGATAAGAAGGCCGATGAGAATAACTCATCTGAACTCCTACTGAGCCTATCTTTGACAATCTCCGTACAGTCTGGCCTGTTCGTCTAAGAGTATCGCATATCGGGGCTAGGGGCGGTAATCGTCAGACCCCTAATAGCGCAAGAAGTCGTGTCAGAGAGTAGCCCAAAACACCTTGAGAAACTACTGGAGTACCTACCAGTAAATCTCGCTTTCCTTGGCCAAGGACTTTGTGTAATGAACTTCCGAACACGGGGCGATATCAACCCCAATACCGGGAGAGACGAATCCTATCTAACCGCCACTGCTTCCAAGTGCTTCGGAACTGCACCCAACTACTACCTGTTTGCACGACTCCTTTGAGCCGTGGTAGGGTAGTAATCAAAGTACAGTAGAGTAAGTCGATGTCGCGCACCCCGCGGGTCCGCGGGAAGACGGAATATTTAAAAAAAAGATTTTACAAAGATCGCAACACCGACTTGAACTCCAGGATCGATCATAAACCCTAACTAGCAAACATGCAAGAGGTTAACTACTCGGAAAGAAGTTTTACCTCATGAAAACATATCCTTCGGGTCTTCTTGTCGCTGTCCTCCTCGTCGTCATGGGCTCCATAGATCGTTCGGATCGGGCCTCCTCGTCGGTCCTCTCATGTCGAAGATGATCCACCCGAAAATCTGTGCATCGAGCTCCCACCTCAACGGAAGTAACTAGGACACCTAGTTCTCTACACTAGATGTCGTAGACGATGTAGAGAATATAGATGGAATGCTTTGTCTCTCATAGCCATAGGATTCTCAACTCATAAGACAAGAATGGCTTGAGGTAGAAGAAGAAGACTTAAAGAGAATGCTAGTGAAGTTTTTGCATAACTTAGAGAATGAGCTCTCTTGCCTCTAAACTGAACCATACCCTTTTCTTAATGAATAAATCATACTGGAAAATGAAATATGTTTCAATATCAACTTGGTGAGTCATGGGCTGAAAACCCCACAAGTGTCACCAAAAGCCATGCTCAATTTTATGCAAAATACAGCTCATTTCCTCCACTCATAAAATGAATAATCATTTAAACTAAAATGATAAATAAAATTATGAGGTGTCTCTTCTAGAAGCATCTTTGAATAAATTACAAAAATGCCCATCATCCATATATACATACCCGTATCATCAGTATAATACTAGGATCCGGCTTAAACCAAAGCCCACTAGTATTTTCTGTCCGAATCATCATCCGTGCATAAGTACACGTACGTGATCGAACCCTGTCGTAAAACTATACGACCTCTATATCTTTTTCTCGATGCAGGGAAACCCTCTATGTGGGACTCTAAAGACTCGACACTACGCCGGCAGTGGGACTCTAAAAATTCGCAAATCGAATAGTTTCCGTGAAGTATATTATTTTAATATTTAAATTCCAAAAAAATAATATTTTATATTTCTGAAATATTACACATCTAGATTTCCGCATGGGTCCGAGCCTTAAAGATTCTATTTTAATATTTTACATGATTTACGATGAATATAAATAAGTCATATAAATAAATATTGTCTGATATAAAAAATTTATGATAATTAATACAAAATAAATTATAACAATTAAACGAAGATGGTATGTTGCAATCTATATTAATACGTATTTAAATAAAAATGATTAACATGAAAATGTATGTAAAGTATTAATTAATAGAAAATATATTATGCATATTAGCTTAATCAATTTTAAGCAAAAAGAAGAAATGAAATTTTTATTCTACTAGAAATAATTTTAAAAGCCCAAAAAATATATTGTAAATATTCTGAATGAAAGTTTCAATTAGACCAAAGAGCAAGATCTAATTTTCCAATATTTTAGCTCTAGATAAAAATTGAATGGAGAAATGAAAATTTTCTGAAAATATAAAGGACGGAGTCTAAAGTTTTTCATGACCAATTACCATTCATTTAAATTAAGGGGCTAAATGCAAATTTCCTGAAACCTGAGGGGCGGAGGATAATTTTCCAAGGAAAAGGAAAATAAAAGCTTGAATACCAATTTCACCGAGCTTTTCATATGAAAAAATGAAATGGAATGTTGCCTAAATCTGTTTTGTAAACTAAAAAAGATATATAAAAAAAATTGAGCAGGAAAGTAATAAAAAAAATTGTTTGTTTGATGTGAAAGAAAGTGAAAAGAACGATAGTTTAGAATACATATGGTATTAAGATTAAAATTTTAAGCAAATTATTTTATTTATCAAATTAAGGATAAAAATATTGAGAAAACGATTGTCGAAGGCATAAATTCTCTATATCTCCGCTTTCTTGCTTAATGGCAGATACTTAAAATTAGCATGACATCTTTGATTGCAAGAAAATGGAACATTACTTTCTGCTTCCTCGTTCCAAAACAATTAAACTAGTCATTTTATTTAACTTTCCGCTTTCCTCGCCCTCCTCTCTACTTTCCATTTACCAAGCATGCCCTCATTCTATACAAAAGTACACTTTACCCAACAAGATGCAAAAGCTACAAGGTCCATTGGGTGCGCACTTGAAAGCGCCTCCACAAAAATCCCAAACCCAGAAAATTCCATACAATTCTCTCTCCAACATTTCCAAAAACATTCAGGAAAAAAAAAAGATTCAAAAAGAAATAATGGCTGCCACAAGCTTTCTTCCTCAATCACCCTCTCCTCCTCCTCCTCCTCCTTCTTCAATTATCACTAAAATCAGTAGCAATCACGCCACCGGAAAAAAAAAAAAAAGCAGCTTATCTCTTCTTCATTGTGCTTCTTCGAGCCCGTCTTCATTGGAGACTCAAAAGCCTCAGATAGAGCTCGAATTCATCAGGGTTAGATTAAGCAAAAGCATTCGTGTTTCATTATCTCAACGTGAGTAGTTTTTTTAATTTCTTCTAACTTGTTTTAATTAATTTTTGTTTGAATTGAATTGATAGCGGAAGCCAGGAGCAGACGGGTCTTATCCTGTTGATAAAACACAAGCAATCAGTGGAGAGAAGTTGCTTCGAAATATTATATTCGACAATAAGATTGAGCTATATGCTGATGTAATGGCCCATTGGCCCATTGGCCCATTTTGAACCTCGAAGAACTTTTCCTTGTTTTATTTTTATTTTTATGAAGCTAATTTATATGCATTTTCATATGTGGTGGATGTATTTTTGTTTAGGCGAAGGTGATGAACTGTGGGGAGGTGGAAGCTGTGGTACATGCATTGTAGAGGTACACTATCATACACAATATTTTTCGTTTTTGTAATGCATACAATTTTAGTGTTGGCACGGTCACAACAGACTGCAATTAGTAGCTGACGATGCCATTCAGTAGTCCTGCATTGACCCGAAAAAGTTAGGCCCAGCCTTTTTCTTTATAAGAAATATGGAAGCTTAAATTATTTTGTGCTACTTAATCCAATTTCACGCATTCTCAAGCATGAAACTGTCATGTCCCGCTTCCCAGAGTGCGTTAAGATTGGCACGTGACAGAGCCAACCATGCTACCTGTGGCTAGGAAATATCCTTCCACAGTCACATTACGGCTGTCTATAAGATATCAAGAACAGTAGAAATAAAATAAACTATCTAATACATGTCCATGAGCCAGAATAAACGAGTCAAGAAATAATATGCGGAAGCAATAAATCCAATAAACAGTAACATCTGGAAAGTACGGAAATAACTAAACTAACTGGATACTAACATGATCTTCACTGCTCCTCCTGACGGCGGAAATACTCCTGATTAGCCTGCGACAAAGGTAGAGGATTTGGGTCATACAAAACCCAGACGTCAGTGCGTCATAATATCAACAATGATATAATCAAGGGGTAGCAGGACATGCAGGCACGAGTAAGAACAGTAACAAGTCAACAGTAATATATAACAGTGAAGTATATCAGTATAACTGACGTGTAGTGATCAATCTAAACTGTGATACTGGGTTATCTATTATAAGTCTTCGAAATCAATTAATGTAATCCTCATCGTAACCCATCGGTGATTATTCCGTAACGTCCGGAAAAACGGCAAACAATAGGTATTTCGTAACGTCCGGAAAAACGGCAAACAATATAATAGAACTTTGAGTTACGTTCGGTTACATTCTTGATTTCCCCATACCCCCAAGTTATATGTTCAAGTCAGGTATTGATAAATCTGAAGCTAATACCAACATAGGATCAAGCAGGAACATGTTTGTCTATACAGATAACAGGATATGTCCATCGGGACAACATGTCAGGATTGTCGGTGTTAGAAACAGGATCAGGTAACATGTCAAGTAGTGATATATCAGGTCATGTCAGGTTGTGTACATGTATCAAGTCATGTCAAGTAGTGGTGTATCAGGTCACGTCAAGTAGTGTATAGGTATCAAACGGATGCTCATAATAAAACTGTAACAGGTACGGGTGCACAAATAAAGCATGGATGCCCAAATATTTATCAGGGATTACATCATGACTATGTAGGATGCACAAGATTAAGTATGGGATACTAATATAACAGTAAATTGAAATAATATGGTCTCGGCGTGCAACTAGATATGTAATAAACCGTACGGATACAGACGGATACTATAAAACTGTAAATCGGTAAAATTTGCTGAATATTAAAACACAAGCACTATTATTTATTAAATAGATATTGATATAATAATATTAATATGGATAATATATTCAAACCGATTAATAACTATAAAAGTGGTATTGATTAACCATGCACAAGAAAGTTCCGTTCAGAAATTCAGCGTCACCCTGATTTGTAAAATAACTTAAAAATAACAAACGTTCTCCAAAAGGAACGTGTCTTATACCAAAACAAAGATAATTCAATAAGGTTTTCATTTTTATAAGTTGAAGTATCTCAGGTTGTTCCTATAAAAATCTATGAATATTCGAAATTGAATGTTTGCTGCTGGAATTTTTCTGAACAGCAGTTTAGAGATATTTTCATTTCCATTTTATGTTATTTAAATAATTTATTTTGCAAGTAAATATTTCATAGAGTTATATTATTTTTAGTTAGCTTCGTAACGAACTAATGAACGTATACTAATGATTTTTATATGATTTATAATGAATTTTATAAGGTAAGGTGTACAGTAAATTTCAGATTTGTCGTATCCGCTTTGCAACGACGTTTCATGTGTAAACTATAATATTTTCAAACTATATTTTTTATAATATTATAAAATACAGATTATAAACTAATTAAAGATAATAATAAGAAATATTACGACGATATAAATTTTATAGATATAATTATAGTATGTCACAAGTTGTAAACTTTCATACATTTTATATTATAAAACCGATTAACGTTAAATAACTACGGTGTATAAATTATATAGAAATAGCTGTATGATGATGATGATAATACGGAAACATATAAATAAACTACATAAAGCATAGCATGTAGCAAGTTGTAAACTTGCCTCGATTGATTCACGCGATGGATACGCACGGCACGTCCGACGTCGGTAAATCGTCGCAACGCGCACGCAGCACGCGGGACGGGTCTAGGCAAGGCAAGAGGGTGATCACAAAAGCAAGGTACATTCACTGGATCACTCGGATCGTCAGCAACGAGTACGGCTCCGGCGGTGATCACCGGAATCAAGAAACAAGATCAAGAAAAAGAAAGAAGAAGAAGTAAGAAGAAGAGGCTGTGTATTAAATAAGGAAAGAAAAAAATAAATAAATAAAATATATATATATATATATATATATGCAGAGGAGAGAGAGTCACGAGAGAGAGAGAGAAAGGGGTTGTTAGTTTGTTAGGAAATTAGTGTAGATTTAAATTTAAAAATTCTTTTATTAGTTAACTAAATTTTAATTTGTATCAGTTTATAAAATTAATATTATATAAATAAAATTTGATATTCTGGTAAATACAAGCATAGTCCAAAACATGCCCGAGTCGGGTCTAAAATTCAGTTTTAAAATACGAAAAATATACATGTTATCCGGGTAACGAAAATGCATACCCCCAAGAACAGATGCACGTACGTGCGCGTAGCCATCCAAACAAGTCCGTTTCACTGAACGGGACGAGAACAAGATGCACGGATACTACCACAGGGTCAGGGGTATCAGGCAGGCCATGCAAGATAATTTTTTTAAGCATTTTATGTGACTCTAATTGTTATATTTAAAATGCAGATGCCAGATAAAATGTCAGTATGCAGTAAAAAATGAAAATGCATGAATCCATGTAACGGGTCAAGATAAATCAAAAATATGAATCAAGACAGGTTTCAAGCAAGCGGGTCGGGTAAAATACAAATACAAATGTCAAAATACTATTCGCACCCAAGACACAGTAAACCAAGAAACTAACATAAATAAGTAAATACTTGAACTGGAATTGGTATAAATAAACTAGGGTGTTACATTATACCCAACTACAAAAACAATTTTGTCCTCGAAATTCCAAAGAAAAGAAAAGATAAACAATCATGAAACTACTGGAAGAGATCTGGAAACTTCTGTCTAATCTCGTCTTCTCGTTCCTAAGTCGATTCTCCGTACGAGCGATTTCCCCAAGAAGCAAGTACAAGAGGGATAACCTTGTTCTTAAGGACTTTTTCTCTTCGATCATCGGTCGTTCCTCAAAGGTCAACTCCTCTCTTACAGTCAGCTCCGAATGATCCAACACGTGTGTTTCATCTCGAACATACTTACGGAGTTGAGATACATGAAACACTTCATGAATATTCGCCAAAAAATTATGGTAAAACCAATCGATAAGCCACTGTTAGATATGTAAGCCCTAGAGGCCATTATTGTATAGTACTGGTTTGTATAATACATTTTGGAGGCTTGGGATATATATATGGTTTTACGACAGTCTTGCTCGATATAGTAGTATGCTACTTGGTTTGTTTCTATCTTAATATGTGTATATGTTTCTTTTAACATGTCGCTAAAAACATATTAGTAGAGCCGTTAGGATCTTTGCTTGACTACCGGCGTTGTGATGGCGATCACACTAGTGGGGGCTGGGTAGTCTATAAGCACATCCTTATTTTGGTCCCTAGTCATAGGATTATCGAGACAGGGCATCGATACTCCAGAGTAGACTGGTGCATACACTTCTCTTCCCAGCAGGGGAGATGGTCTATCCCACAGCCATCAGTACGTCGTACTGGAGATAGTATGCAGGTGCTCGTTAGGTTACGAGTACACTGGACAAGACTCGTCGGGAACTGTTGGTTGGTATTATACCTATCGTCAGTTAACAGTTCCCAGGTGACATGAGTACAGCTTAGTCCGCTGACTTGACACTGTCACTTCGCCTCGAGTGTGTTCCCACTGTTCTTAGATTACTACCCTACCACGGCTCTACTGAGTCGTGCAAACAGGTAGTAGTTGGGTGCAATCCCGAAGCACTTGGAGGCAGTGACGGTTAGACATAATTCGTCTCTCCCGGTATTAGGGGTTGATATCGCGCTGTGTCTAGGAGAGCCATTACAAAAAGTCCCTGGCCAGGGCAAGCGAGAATTGCTGGTAGGTTTTCCAGTAGATTCTCAGGGTGTTTTGGGCTACACTCCGATATGACTTGTACCGCTATTAAGGGACTGACGTTTACCGCCCCCTAGGCCCGCCATGCGATACTCTCAGACGAACAGACCGGACTGTATGGAGATTGTCACATACAGGCTCAGTAGGAGTTCGGATGGGTTCACCTCATCAGTCTTCTTATCAACATCTACCTGGGGACAGTTACGTACAGCTAGTGCCGCTTGCGGTCTGTGGTTAAACCTACTGCCAGCGTAGTGTCGAGTCTTTAGAGTCCCACACAGAGGGTTATTCGCCCTTGGGCAAAACTGAGTAGAGGTCGCATGGTTTTGCGACGGGGTTCGTTCACATCCGCGAACTTGTACACGTTTGGTGTCGGGACAGTTATTACTAGTGGGCTTTGGTTTAAACCAGATCCTAGTATATGTTTTGGGGTTAGTTTTATCTCATTGTATTCGTGTTCCTCGGATCACGGATGCGAGTGTGTATGCACAGTTGACTGAGGCAGAGGCAGAGGATTCTCATTAGAGTTATGGTATGGGTGTGTATGCACAGTTGATTGTTGTCTTTTTCCAAACCCTAATGAGAATAGGAAATATGATTAATAATATTAGTTAACAATTTTTTGTGCCATGGTTGAGTTGAATTCTTGTCTTTTGTTGACTTGTTGACTTCGTTGACCGGTTGACCAAAGTAGACTTGTTGACCATCATCATTTGTTTTCATAGATGCTTCTTATTCTTTGCAAAAGCATTTAATGAATGAAATGATGATGGTCATTCATCAACTCACCATCATAAATTGTTAATTATTATTATTATTATCATTTTTCTAAATTATGAGAGTATGGTTGTAAAATTGTATCATTCTCACTTGCATCTTCTCTCTCATCCATTGCTCTCCTTCTTCCTCTAGCTCAAAGAAAATCCCTCTCATGAGTTGAGAACCATTTTCCTTTAAAGATAAAACACCAAGACTACTCTATACTCTTTCTAGGGTTCTAGGTTTAGCAAACTAAGCACCTTAGTTACCTCTAGGTTGAGGTAGGAGCTCAAGTTCGAACCCTCGGGTGGATCTATCTTCGACAAAGAGGAGACGACGAGGAGGAGCCGTACAAACTACTACAAGGAGCAAGTAAGGAGGAGAACAACAAGAAGAGAAGGAGTTCAAGAGAACAATAAGAAGAGAAGGAGTTCAAGACTAGGTATAACAATTCTACATAGTAGTTAGAACTTGTAGATTTTATGTTAGTTTTGTTTAGCAACGATCCTTCATGAAACGGTCCATGTTACCTAGCTAGGGAAAATTTTTCGTTTTACCTATTCCGCCTCCCCGAAAGAACCGGTGTGGGTAACATGGACTTAACAGTGGTATCAGAGCCTAGCTAAACACAAACTAGTATGTTAGCAAAGTATCTAGAATTTCGATCGGACAAAAATCGCAAAACACGTCCGGAAAAACCACGTTTCTGCCGATTTTTTATACTGCTCTAAAAATGATTTAACATACATGAAAAATCGGCTCAGGGTTTTGTAAAAACACAGAACAAAAACGATCCAGTGACTCGGTCAAAGCGCCGCGGATCCGCGGCAAGATCATGCTTCTTGCCGCGGAACCGCGGCCGAGTTGACTCGGCCGTGGACCGGGTTTTGTGCAGTGTTCTTATTTGGATGTTTTGGGATTTTTAGTATATGTTGTTTCTGCCCAGATTTTCCAGAGAACAAATTTGTGTTTGGGGTGGTTACAAATCCGTATTTTGATCGAAGCTCTGTAGACTTTGGCTAATGGGTTATATCTGTAATGTGATATATGTATTGAACGTCTGCTAATCTCTATACGTCGATTAGTGGGGGTTATACATATCTGTGATCTGTAATGTTGATGGTTTGTGTATATGGATTCGTTGGATTGTCGCGGATGAATAGCCGAGGGGTTGTGAGATGAAAGTTTTCTTTATCTTTCAATTCATGTAATATGTAAATTGATGTAATATTATTTGTTTGGCCGCACATCCGGGATGAGGTTGTAGCCGTCATTGTATAATTTCTTTTACTGTTTTTGCTCCTAGGATAGACCCAAGGTGGGGTGCACAAACTACCGGGTACCTCGAAGTGCCGAGTGGCCTACTCACTTTGTTGAGGGAGGTTGCTTCACTTCGGGTATTTGGCGGGTAGTTTGCCGCACCCGTAGGGGTCTAGGGTGGGGTATTTGGCTATTCATCGCGACCGTGTAATCTGTTTTTCGTTGCAGGCTCGAACGGAATGCAGATTCCTAGTATATCCAAAGTATTCATCTGTGATCTGGAATGTCTATCATTGCATCTGACGAATGTGAATATATCTATATATGATATCTATTTATGCGTTGCTTATATTTTGCATCCGCGCTAGTCCAGCCCCCGCTTTGTCGTTAGTTAAGTAACCTAACGGGTGATGACGGGACCCCGTGGCGAATGCGGATGGCATAAGCGTACGTCATATTTTCGTTTTTTTCTGCAATGGTAGGATTAACTGATGGGACGCATTAAATTAATGCAAAGAAAAATAAACCAAAAAGACGTTGGAACAGTTTTCAAAAAGCTGTTATTGCAAGGGCGTTCTCTTTTGTTTTGCATAGAGGTATTCGGTTATGAATGCCCAGCATCTCAGTCGACGAGGCAAGGGACGAGATCCCTTCATCGGGAGTGACCCCTTGGACAAAAAGTTTGCGTCAGGGTAATAACTTCACTATAGTCGATTATTCTTGCTTTGCATCGAGGTATTCAGTTTGGAATATCCTGCACCTCATTCGACGAGGAAAGAGCCGAGATCCCTTCACAAGGAGTGACCTCTTTAGCAAAAGTTTTCGCCACTATATTTTCAAAAAGGCAATCATGTTCCTTCAACGATATCAAGTTCATTACGTTAAAGGGTTTTTTCGCTAAAAACCCAGCCGTAGCCCTCCGTCATTTCTTACAAGTAACACTTAGTATTCGTGCTGCGTTTGTTGACTCCGTCAAGGCGTAGTGTACGGTAGCTGAGTGCTGCTTGTTTGTAGCAGCATATGGGATTGGTTAGGACAGTCGTATAACCTTGTTGACTCCGTCAAAGGTTATGCGGGTGGGTTTAATGCAATCCAGATAATGACGGGTTGAACTTGACTAGGACTCTTTGATTTGTTGACTCCGTCAAGGTCACTTGGGTCCTAGGGGCAAAAATCCACATCGGGAGTTTCTAAAGAAACTGAAACTTGCAGATTTAGCATACCTTCTGGAGTGTGGTGACTAGAGTGGATTCCATCTAGGGCATCACACAATGATAGTTGGATCCCGATCCCACTGATGAGTTGGATTACTCTCGGGAGATTATTTCACTTAACAATCAATGCTATAAACCAAGTAGGTGCCTAGAACGGTGTTAGCGGGGCTACGCCTCCAGGAAAAAGATATTATTTAATTAAGGAACTTCGCGAAAGCGTTAGAAAACCTCCCTCGAAGTACCAACACCAGCCTGGCTGAAAGGTTAAGCAAGTATTGTGACATGCGATTAATCCTGACTAGTTCTTCTTTTAGGGTTTGAAGAAGAATTTGAGGAAACAGTGGGAGCCATCCTGGTTAGATAAATCAATAAACCAATCTAATCTTGCAAGAGCGCACGCTGAGTGTTTCTTTTCTCTCTCTCCAGGTAGCATCCATTTCACGCCCTAATCAAGATAATAAAATGTATCGCTTGACCGATCCGAATTCTTATTCGGGGCTGGGGAACGTTGGTTCAGCTCTAACTTACGACAACAGTCATAAGTATGAGCAAGGGAAAGAGGATTGTATGGATTCCAAGGATACCCAGTTGAAGAAGAAGCATGGTTTTACATCTACTTCAGGTGTTCTTGTAATTGAGAACTGCTTTACGGTCAGCCCTACCTCCTGGGTACTTGATACCGGATCAGGATCTCATATCTGTAATTTATTGCAGGGACTGAGAAAAAATAGGAAAGTTGTACCTGGTGATATGTCACTCAGAGTAGCGAACGGAGCACAAGTTGATGCTGCAGCCGTCGGTGAATATCACCTTGTGTTGCCAAATGGCAATACTATGATTTTGAACGATTGCTACTATGTACCTTCCATGGTTTGCAACATCATATCAGTTTCTTTACTCGATAAATATGGATATAACTTTGTTCTTGATAGAAATATCATGAACATCTACCTTCATAAGGTACTGGTTGCAGAAAGTACACTGTGTAATGGTATCTACGTTCTAAATCAGAATACAGTTCTCAATGTACAAAACACACGCAAGAGGAAGAATTCAGATACGAATGGATCCTACTTGTGGCATTGTAGACTTGGTCATATCGGAGAGAAAAGACTAAGTAATTTGCATAAAGATGGACTCTTGAATACGTTCGAGTTTTCATCTTATGAAACTTGTCAGTCTTGTCTCAAAGGGAAGATGACCAAATCTCCGTTCACCGGACATGGAGAAAGGGCAGCAGAGCTCTTGGGACTCATACACAGTGATGTATGTGGTCCGATGTCTATACATGCAAGGGGTAGGTTCTCGTACTTCATCACATTCACTGACGATCTCTCTAGATTCGGATATGTGTATCTTATGAAACAAAAATCTGAAGCTTTTGAGAAATTCAAGGAATTCAGAAACGAAGTAGAGAACCAGACTGGCAAAAGTATCAAGATCCTCCGGTCTGATAGAGGAGGGGAGTACTTAAGCACGGAATTCCTAGATTACTTAAAAGAGAATGGTATTCTCTCTCAGCTTACTCCTCCTTATACACCACAGCACAACAGTGTATCGGAACGGAGGAATCGTACCCTATTGGATATGGTTCGCTCCATGATGAGTAGTGCCGAGTTGCCTCTTTCATTTTGGGGACATGCGCTTCAGACAGCGGCATACCTACTGAATTACGTTCCATCCAAATTAGTGCCTAAGACTCCATATGAAATATGGAGTGGAAAAAATCCGTATCTTAAGCGATTTAAGATATGGGGTTGTCCGGCCTATGTGAAAACACAGAAACCGGACAAGCTAGAGGCACGATCAGTTCTGTGTAAATTTGTGGGATATCCTAAAGACTCGCTAGGATATCTGTTCTACCACACTGAGAAATAGAAGGTGTTTGTATCTCGCCATGCTACCTTTTTAGAAAGGGAGTTTCTTGCAAAAGAAACTAGTGGGAGTTCGGTAGAACTGGAAGAAATTCAGCGACCACAAAATGTAACTGAAAATTTGGAGGAACCACTGGATTCAATAACCCCAGACGAACCTCAGCCACTCCGCAGATCTGGTAGGATTTCTCATCCGCTCGAGAGATACTACGGTTTTCTCATAGACGGGGATCGAGAGGATTGCATCTTGGAAGAAGATGACCCTACCAGTTTCAGGAAGGCCATTATCAGTGGGGACTCTGATAAGTGGTTGGATGCAATGCAATCCGAGATGGAGTCCATGTACACCAATAAAGTGTGGACCTTGGATATTGCTCCACCTGGGGTAAAACCCGTTGGATGCAAATGGATCTACAAAAGGAAACTTGGTATGGATGGGCGGGTGGAAACCTATATGGCTAGACTCGTTGCAAAAGGTTTTCGTCAAAGACCTGGTTTGGACTATGACGAAACTTTTTCTCCAGTGGCTATGCTCAAATCCATTCGGATCCTACTTGCCATTGCTGCCTTCCATGACTATGAAATCTGGCAAATGGACGTTAAAACGGCTTTTCTATACGGCTGTTTAGAAGAGTGCGTTTACATGGATCAGCCAGAAGGTTTCGTAGACAGTGGGAGCAGCGGGAAGGTGTGCAAGTTACTTAAATCCATTTATGGATTGAAGCAGGAATCACGGAGCTGGAACATCTGTTTTGATGAGACAATCAAGGAATTTGACTTCATCAAGAACGAAGATGAACCTTGTGTCTATAAGAAGATTGTAGGACGAACTGTCGTGTTCCTAGTATTATACGTGGACGACATTCTTTTGATAGGAAATGACATTCCTATGCTACAATCGGTCAAGCTATTCTTGTCACAACGGTTCTCCATGAAGGACCTGGGTGATGCCTCGTACATTCTGGGGATCAAGGTCTACACAGTTAGATCCAAGAGACTACTGGGACTTTCGCAGTCCAGGTACATAGAGACCGTACTAAAGAGATTTAGTATGGAGGATTCCAAGCGCGGTAACATACCCGCATTGCACGGAATTACCCTCTCCAAGAAGATGTCTCCTAAGACTGACAAGGAGAGGGTTCGCATGAACACTATACCCTACGCTTCGGCGGTTGGATCTATAATGTATGTGATGCTATGTACAAGACCAGATGCAGCTTACGCGCTGAGCGTGGTGAGCCGGTATCAGTCAGACCTAGGTGAGGACCACTGGACAGCAGTGAAGAACATTCTCAAGTACCTGAGAAGGACTAAGGAGATGTTCCTGGTTTACTGTAATGGAGACCTCAGGGTCGAGTCCTTTACCGATTCAAGCTTCCAGAGTGACAAAGATGACAACAAGTCTGTCACGGGTTTTGTGTTTACCCTCAACGGAGGGGCGGTATGTTGGAAGAGTTCCAAACATGATACCGTCTCAGATTCGACGATGGAGGCTGAATACATTGCTGCAAGCGATGCCGCAAAAGAGGCGGTCTGGATAAAGAAGTTCATTAGTGAACTTCAGGTGGTTCCGTCCATTGTTGACCCAATACCTTTGTATTGCGATAACAATGGGGCTATAGCTTTAGCGAAGGAACCAAGGGCCCATCAGAAATCCAGACACATCTTAAGGCGGTATCACCTTATCAGGGAGATCATTGATCGCCAGGAGATCGAGGTACGGAGAGTGGACACAAAAGACAACACAGCGGATCCATTCACGAAGGCCCTCCCTCATACACAGTTCGAGCGACTTTTTGAGCTATTGGGTATGCGGTACGCCGGCAGCTGGCCTTAGTGCAGACGTTGGGTATGCGGTACACCAATTACTGGCCATTAGTGCAAGTGGGAGATTGTTAGATATGTATGCCCTAGAGGCCATTATTGTATAGTACTGGTTTGTATAATACATTTTGGAGGCTTGGGATACATATATGGTTTTACGACAGTCTTGCTCGATATAGTAGTATGCTACTTGGTTTGTTTCTATCTTAAAATGTGTATATGTTTCTTTTAACATATCGCTAAAAACATATTGGTAGAGCCCTTAGGATCTTTGCTTGACTATCGGCGTTGTGATGGCGATCACACTAGTGGGGGCTGGGTAGTCTATAAGCACATCCTTATTTTGGTCCCTAGTCGTAGGATTATCGAGACAGGGCATCGATACTCCAGAGTAGACTGGTGCATACGCTTCTCTTCCCAGCAGGGGAGATGGTCTGTCCCACAGCCATCAGTACGTCGTACTGGAGATAGTATGCAGGTGCTCGTTAGGTTACGAGTACACTGGACAGGACTCGTCGGGAACTGTTGGTTGGTATTATACCTATCGTCAGTTAACAGTTCCCAGGTGATATGAGTACAGCTTAGTCCGCTGACTTGACACTGTCACTTCGCCTCGAGTGTGTTCCCACTGTTCTTAGATTACTACCCTACCACGGCTCTACTGAGTCGTGCAAACAGGTAGTAGTTGTGTGCAGTCCCGAAGCACTTGGAGGCAGTGACGGTTAGACATGATTCGTCTCTCCCGGTATTGGGGGTTGATATCGCGTTGTGTCTAGGAGAGCCATTACACAAAGTCCCTGGCTAGGGCAAACGAGAATTGCTGGTAGGTTTTCCAGTAGATTCTCAGGGTGTTTTGGGCTACACTCCGACACGACTTGTACCGCTATTAGGGGACTGACGTTTACCGCCCCCCTAGGCCCGCCATGCGATACTCTCAGACGAACAGACCGGACTGTACGGAGATTGTCACATACAGGCTCAGTAGGAGTTCGAATGGGTTCACCTCATCAGTCTTCTTATCGGCATCTACCTGGGGACCGTTACGTACAGCTAGTGTCGCTTGCGGTCTGTGGTTAAACTAACTGCCAGCGTAGTGTCGAGTCTTTAGAGTCCCACACAGAGGGTTATTCGCCCTTGGGCAAAACTGAGTAGAGGTCGCATGGTTTTGCGACGGGGTTCTTTCATATCCGCGCACTTTTGCACGTTTGGTGTCTGGACAGTTATTACTAGTGGGCTTTGGTTTAAGCCAGATCCTAGTATATGTTTTGGGGTTAGTTTTATCTCATTGTATTCGTGTTCCTCGGATCACGGATGCGGGTGTGTATGCACAGTTGACTGAGGCAGAGGCAGAGGATTCTCATTAGGGTTATGGTATGGGTGTGCATGCACAGTTGACTGTTGTCTTTTTCCAAACCCTAATGAGAATAGGAAATATGATTAATAATATTAGTTAACAATTTTTTGTGCCATGGTTGAGTTGATTTCTTGACTTTTGTTGACTTGTTAACTTCGTTGACCGGTTGACCAAAGGAGACTTGTTGACCATCATCATTTGTTTTCAAAGATGCTTCTTATTCTTTGCAAAAGCATTTAATGAATGAAATGATAATGGTCATTCATCAGCTCACCATCACAAATTGTTAATTATTATTATTATTATTATCATTTTTCTAAATTATGAGAGCATGGTTGTAAAATTGTATCATTTTCACTTGCATCTTCTCTCTCATCCATTGCTCTCCTCTTCCTCTAGCTCAAGGAAAATCCCTCTCATGAGTTGAGAACCATTTTCCTTTGAGATAAAACACCAAGACTACTCTGTACTCTTTCTAGGGTTCTAGGTTTAGCAAACCAAGCACCTTAGTTACCTCTAGGTTGAGGTAGGAGCTCAAGTTCGAACCCTCGGGTGGATCTATCTTCGACAAAGAGGAGACGACGAGGAGGAGCCGTACAAACTACTACAAGAAGCAAGTAAGGAGGAGAACAACAAGAAGAGAAGGAGTTGAAGAGAACAACAAGAAGAGAAGGAGTTCAAGACTAGGTATAACCATTCTACATAGTAGTTAGAACTTGTAGATTTTATGTTAGTTTTGTTTAGCAACGATCCTTCATGAAACGGTCCATGTTACCTAACTAGGGAAAAATTTTCGTTTTACCTATTCCGCCTCCCCGAAAGAACCGGGGTGGGTAACGTGGACCTAACAGCCACTTCTCCAACACGCTCCAAAATTTCGAAAGGCCCTACGAATCGAGAACTAAACTTGTCTCGACTCCCAAAACGAATCACTCCTCTAGTCGGTGATATCTTTTAGAACACAAGATCACCAACAGCGAACTCTAGAGGTCTTCTCGATGTGTCGGCCCAACTCTTCTGTCGATATTGTGCTGCCTTCATGTGATTTCGAATAGTATTAACTTTATCAACTGTTTGCACGATCAAATCCGATCCCAACAATCTTCGTTCTCCAATATCGTCCCAACAAACAGGTGAACGACACTTGCGACCATACAATGCTTCGAATAGAGCCATCTGAATAGTCGCCTTAAAGCTGTTATTGTACGAAAACTCCACCAAGTGCAGATGATCTTCCCACGAACCCTTGAAGTCTAACATGCAAGCTCTCAACATGTCTTCAAGAGTTTGGATCGTTCTCTCCGACTGGCCATCTGTCTGAGGATGATAAGCTGTGCTAAACTTCAATCGCGTCCCCAAACTTTCCTGTAAACTCCTCCAGAAGTGCGATAAGAATCGGGTGTCACGATCAGATACGATGCTCACAGGTACTCCATGCAATCTCATAATCTCCCGCATGTACCGTTCTGCCAACGCTTCCGTTGATTGACCAACTCGAAATGGTATGAAATGAGCTGCCTTGGTCAATCGATCAACAATCACCCAAACTGCGTTGTTGCCCTTTGGACTATGTAGTAAAGCTGTCACGAAATCTATGGTTACATGTTCCCACTTCCATTGAGGAATCGGAAGTGGTTGCAATAAACCAGCAACCCTTTGATGTTCACCCTTAACTTGCTGACACACCAAGCACTTTGCTACAAAGCGAGCAATCTCCATTTTCATGCCTTCCCACCAGAAATGTTGTCTAAGATCGCGGTACATCTTCGCGCCTCCTGGATGTACGGAATACGCGGAACTATGTGCCTCCTTCATAACCTCTTCATGAATGTCCCCTTTCGGCACACACAAACGGCTACCATATCGCAACGAACCATCTTCATGAATCAACAAGTCCGTTCGAAGTCCCGCTTCAACTTGTTCTCGAACTTCTGCAATCTTGGATCATGTGACTGTGCCGCTTTAATATTATCGATCAACGACGACTGTACTTGCAGCTGCATCAACTGTCCCAAAGAATGCGGTAGCACGATCTCCGACTCGAATCTCCGAAAATCTTCGATAAGCTCATTCTGTGCAGTCAACATCCAAATTGCTGGCAACCGACTGTTCACACCAGAATATTGTATTATTATATTCCCCATTCTTATTCGTTTTATAAATAAATAGGTGCTTTTGACGCATGTCTGCTACATATTACAGGTTACAGGTTCTTGGGAGAAAAACAGTGAAAAAGATGAAAGACGATGCAAAAATTGAGACTTTGACCAACAAACAGAAAGATCTTGATCAAGCCTACACAAAAGATTAGTTTACAAAGTACAAGGCAACGCAAGGTCTAAGATTGCAAAGCGAACGGTTAAAAGTCCACTGCAATTGTTCACTGGGAGATCTGGAAGAAACCTAGAAGCCCATTTGAGAAAAGTACTAAAGATATAGGAAGCAAAAAAGGCCAAGAATCAGCACCCAAAAATTCTGAGTCCAAGACCACTCTTAGGCCGCGGAACCACGGCCAAAGCATGCCTTTGGCCGCGGAACCGCGGCCGGGTAGAGCCCGTGTCGGCGCAGAAAATTATGGCGGTGCGCGTATCGTTGAATAGGTTTTTTCTTAGGGGTATTTTTGTAATAGCAAATGTGCGAGTCATTGTAACCCTAGGGTTTCCTATCCTCTATAAATAGGAACTCTAAATCTTGTATGAGCCTATGCCTCTTTTCATTTCACAAATTCAGATCTGTACTGCGTTGATGTTTGGAGAGAGCCGTCAATAAAAATTAGTAAGTTACTTTTATTTCTTTGCTTTAGTTCTCTTTTAATTTAGAATGTCTTTTAATCCCCTAATGAGCGAGTAGTCTCCTCGCTTATTAGGGTTAGCTTTAGGGAAAGGTTTGAGAGATGAGATCGCTCACCCTTTTCTTGCCCCTTCACACCTAAGAATTAGAACTCCATGCATACACGCACACACCGCTCCCTGTGGCACCTTACCCCTCGAGATAACGGTGATACCGTAGTATAAAGGACCGGTTGCGCATGTTTTCCATGGAGGTTAGGGTAAGGATCGATAAAGGAAGGACAAGAACCTAGAGGAAGAAATATCTTCCCAAAAGATTCTAATCCGCTTTATTGATAATTACCATAACATATAATTGATCTAAAATAGGGTATTGAAAGAGGTGAGGAAACCTTTGATCTCTCAACTTCCCCTAAGCCTAACCCTATCAAGACTTAGATCTAGATAATTTTAGTATAACTTAATTTGGTAGTTTTTAGATTTAATAAATCAATCCGAACATTCATCAGAATTAACTCGTTAGCGCGACTAGGAAAACACAAAATCCTTGTGGACCGACCAGTACTCACCGGCTAGCTACAAGCGACGTCGTTCTTGATTGCGGTAAATTATTTTTGATCGATAAAATCTCTAAATCAAATGGCGCCGTTGCCGGGGATGGCGTAGTTTTTCCTTTTTGCAATTTCGGGTTAATCTAAATTAAAAAATCATAAAAATCTAAAAAAATCAAAATTACAAAAAATTTATCATTTATTGTTTGAAGGGTATTTTTTGTGAATCTTTGCAGGATCGACGGATCTGGATAAATCCATAGTGCGAAACAGAAAAAGATACATAAAAACAGAGGGATTGCAAGTACAGAACAGTACAAATTTTTTGGAGCCTTGAACCCCCAACGGAACCGCGGAACCGCGGCCGCCACGTGGCCTCATTGTGCGAAATCTTCTCAGTTTGTTCCTCATTCTCCCCTCTGCAAATCCCCATATATCTTTTTGCCAAATTTTCTGCAGGATTCTTTGCGCTAAAAAAAAACTTCTCCCTTCCAATAATTGATTTTCCGCAGGATTCTTTGCGCCGCATAAAATAAAAATCTTTGATTGCAAGTGATTTTTTCTGTTTTGCATATCTTTAAAACTGACTTTAAGGGGTTTTTGACCAATTCAGATTGGGTGGGGATTTCATCACCCTTCCCAGGACCCCAGAAATCACATAAGGCATATGCATTGACCATCTATTAATTAAAAAAATACTAGACTCAGCCCTAATGACTTCGAGCTCAATAGGACAGAGGACTAGTTATAGGCATCAGCCGTTTATCCTAACCTGACTTTGCGGTGTCTAGGCAAGTGTGTCAAGGCAAGTGGTTACTTAATTAGGACCGCTACTTGTAGCAGGGAGCCTCCCACTTACCTGGCACTTACCTGGCCGCAATTGGCGGTGAAGAGGCGGTTTGAGGTTCTATCTCTAGCCCTTTGGAACAGTTAGTAGCTGTCTAGCTGACCTAGGTGACCCTAGAGTTAGGCCTGACTGTGCAGTTTTGGTTGATCGAAAGTGTGTCTTAGCCCTTTATCAAAAAAAAAATCTTTTTGCAAACGGTTCCAAATAAAAAAAAAAGGGAAAAGAAAAAAATCTTTTATAAAAACTTGCAACTTGTCGCGTAAAACCCTTGCACCCCACCACCATTCACTTTCTTCTCATTGACGTTATCTTACCTCCACATTCTGTCTTTCTTTTTTTTTCTGACTACACTACCTCTTTAATGTATGTCACTTTGGACTAGGGACACTAGCGTCCGATTGGTCCGTGTTTCGTTGGTACCGACCGACGAACCTTTCGACACCGAATTCGAAATTCCCTCCATTTCCTTACCTCCACCTTCAAATTCTTCTTCCGAAGGTATGTCGGGACACAATCCTAACAACACCTTACCCACGGGACTGATTCCACCTCCGTTAGGTGCGAATAACCCGAATCTCCCACCTGTTGTAGCACCCCAACGAATCGCGCTCCAGGATCTCTTCTACCCTATCCGCACCTCTTTACCTACCTGTCTTTCACCCCCACCGGCAAATGGGGACAATTTTGAAATAAAACCCCACTTCATCAATATGCTGCCAAAATTTCATGGATTGGAATCCAAAGATGCTTATATCTTTATCAATAAATTCCAAAACGTTTGCGCCATGATGAAAACAACCCAATTAAGTGATGACGCTATAAGGCTAAGGATCATTCCTTTCACCTTATGTGACTTAGCCGAGAAGTGGCTATACAGCACAGCATCACATCCAATTCGAAATTGGAACGAGTTTGTTAAAGCTTTTCTTAAAAAGTTTTATCCTCATCACAAGACCGCGAGAATTCGCAATGAGATAATACAATTTTCCCAGCTTCCTTCCGAACCATTTTGGAAGTGTTTTGAAAGATTCAAAGACCTACTTGTTCAATGCCCTCATCATGGGATCGAAAGTTGGCAACTTTGCCAAACATTATACGAGGGATTGAACCCGGCAACGAAGCAGTTGCTAGAAACCATTTGTCATGGTCACTTTCTAACCAAATCTAGTGAGGAAGCATGGCAGTTTCTCGAGGATCTTAGTGAACAAACAATTCAGTGGGAGAGCACAAAGACCAACTCATCTTCTTCTATTGGTCAATCTAGGGCAGGCATACATCAAGTAGATATGTCGATTGCTATGAAGGCCGAGATGGCCGCACTTATAAAAAAGCTAGAAGCTATTGAGACCAAAATCTCATCGTCTTCTCTTGCCCCTGCTTTACCTCCACGAATTGTTTGTGCTTGTTATTCGGATCCATCACACCTTACCGAAGAGTGTCCTTACAATCCACCTATTCAAGGACAAGATCAAGTCAATACTGCCTTTCAGCAACGACAAAGAAATGATCTTTACTCTTCGACCTACAATCCGGGTTGGAGGAGCCGCCCAGATTTTGCTTGGAATCAAAATCAGCAACTCCAAGGAAACAACAACTTTCAAAGGCCTCCTCCACAACAACAAGCACCCCAACAAACTCAAAACCAGCAACCTTTCCAACCACAACCTTATCCAAATCAAACGAACAATTTGGTTCAACCAAATGATGATAAGGTTATCTCGCTAGAAAAAAGTCTAGATGCGTTTCTCAAGCAATCTACAGAATCCGCAGCAAGATTGGAAAATTGCGTCCAGTCTTTAGTGCACAACAATGCTTCACAAGATCAAAGTATCAAATCTATTGAGGCACAAATTGCACAATTAACTGCTGCGTTGAGCGAGAGAGAAAAGGGAAAACTTCCATCTCAACCATTGCCAAATCCCGGTCACACACAAAACGCATATCAAAATCACAATGTAAATGCGGTGACCACGTTGAGATCCGGAAGAGTGTTGCAGAATAGTGTGGGTATTAGTGATGACATCTCCGCCGGTGGTGGTTCTTCTTCTTCTTCTCCATCTTCATTTTCTCCTTCTTCTCCTTCTTCTTCTTCACCCTCATCTCCTCCGCTAGAGCCTATTCTCCATTCTTCAAAAGGCTCTTCTTCTTCTAATCCGAACGGACCCACTTCTCACTTCACGAACACACCCACACTGGGATCCGTTCCAACTCCACATTCTACTCCACAGACATTGGACTCAACAGATTTTAAAAATGCTCCATTTCCAAACAGGTTGAGTCCCAATAAACCAACTTGCACAAATGGAAAAGATTGTGGAGCTATTTAAACAGGTTATCATAAATATACCTCTCTTGGATGCAATCCAACAAGTCCCTTCATACGCGAAAATATTAAAGGGCTTATGCACCTCAAAGAAAAAGTCATCTCAAATACCCAAGAAAGTGCTAGTGGCTAGTGCAGTGAGCAATGCTATTAACCAACCTCAACTCTTACCCCAAAAACGAAAGGACCCCGGCTGTCCTACGATTTCAGTAACAATTGGGGATAAGAAAATCAATCGAGCACTTTTAGATCTTGGGTCTAGTGTTAACCTGCTTCCCTACTCCGTGTACGAACAATTAGGGGTTGGAGAGTTGAAACCCACTCGTTGTACTCTCCAAATGGCCGATCGATCAATCACCCATCCTAGGGGTGAGCTAGAGGATGTGTTGATCAAAGTTGGGGATTTCATATTCCCCGTTGATTTTATTGTTATGGACACACAACCTGTTGCTAACTCACGGAACCAAATTCCAGTGATCCTCGGTCGACCATTTTTGGCCACTTCCAATGCCGTAATAAACTGTCGCAATGGCTCTATGACTCTATCCTTCGGGAAGACGTCTAGTGAGTTCAATATTTACAAGTTAGGAAGTCTGCCCCCTCCCCCCATGCCTAAAACTAGTACACGAGAAGTTTGCTCTATTCACGAAATCACACAGGAGGACTGCGAGCTTGAAAGATTTTTGTTTGATGAAAACAGTTTTGACGCCACTAGTGCGTCCCTCCTTAAGCCTACCACAGTTGACACAACCGATGTTGATTATGAATGTTTCACTTTTTCGGTTAATGACGACTCACAGCCCGAATATGAGTCTTTTGAATTTTTAGATGAGTTAGTTGAACCATCTGAATCGGTTGTTTGCAGTGATTTCGAACCTGTGTTGGAGTTCTTTGAGTTCGAGGTAGATTCCCCAATTTTACCTATGATTCTTTCGCCTCCGAAACTCGAACTCATGCCCTTGCCGTCTCACCTTAAATATGCTTACATAGGTAAGAATGAGACCTTTCCCATTATCATATCGGCCTCTAGCCTTCGAGCAAGAGAACGCTCTTTTAATGGTCTTACAAGATAGGCGGCAAGTTTTCGGCTGGACTATGGCGGACATCGAGGAGATTAGTTCCCTCATAATTGAATATCATATGCATATGATGGATGATGCCAAGTCGATAAAGGATCCACAGAAATATCTTGGGGATAGCGTGGTTAGTCAACCTCCTCCTTTAGAAGTTGAACCACCCACATTTCTTTTAATAAGCTACGAGAATGCCAATATTCCACTGATTGCTGATCATTCCCATTCTCGTTTTGATTCATCACCACCTCCTATCTATTCACTTCCACACTTTCCATACCACCACTTCTATCTTCCCCAATTCTTTTTGGATCGGTACAACATATTCTTCCACCAACTGATACTCTTTACAGATAAATTTTTCGACTGGTTGGTATTGATGTTTGGTCTTTGCAAAGTTTGGCAATGACGTTTAACTCTGTTTCAATGAAGTTTGGGGGGGCCTTTCTGTTTATAACAATTCAAAAAAAAATTTGTAAATAAATAAACAGGGGAGTGCCGACATTTTGACCATCTTGGTGTAGCATGACAGTAAGGACACTGTCAAGTTTAAGTTTGGGGGTATGCTCGGTAAGAATTCTTCCTTCGCATTCATTTGTGTATATTTCTGCATTTGCATACTTTTTTGAAACCCATAAAAAAATTCAAAAATTTTGAAAATTTATAAAAAATTATTGTATTCAATTTTGGCTAATTAACTTGAGTTTGACAAATAAGTTAACTGGTTAGGAACAACTAGATCTTAGACTTAGTAAATTAAAAACCCTAAAAATAACCTTCCTTAAAGTTTAACGGTAGAAAGTATATGCCTTGTAGTTTATTTAGAAATAGGCAAATTTTAAGTTCACTTTTTGGGCTAAGTCGAAACGAAGGAAAAGTATTGATACTTTTATTAGAGTATAAGTTTGAAAAATAATTCTAGCTTAAATCTAGATTCTGAAAATGTATACCCTACAATTTGCACAATCACGCACCTTGAAACTTGGAATAGTAGAGGAGACCTTGAAATGCTCTTGTCTAAAGTCGTTAGTACAAAGAAAATAAAAAAAAAAGTGAATAAAGAAGAAAAAAATGAACACTGGTTTTGTGATTACTTAAGGCTGTAAAAATAGAAAAATATTTAGCGAGAGTGCTTCATCACCTAGTGCCTTAGACCAACTGGTTTGGGAGTCACTGCTAAAAGCCTTGGGTGTTGCAAGATTAGGAATTACGCCTTAAAGTGCAAACATATCTTGTAATCGGTTGTTGGTACCTCAAGAAATATTAACAGTCGCATGAAGGATGTGTAAGCAAAATTCATTTAAAAATTCACCTATTAATAAGTGCTTTGGACAACGGACAAGAGTATGATTGCTTGATTTGAATTTCTAAGTGTAGGGGGTAAGTGCACGGCGGCGCCCCGACCGTCAATCCGAGGCCAAAATGTGGAAACGATACTTTTCTTTAACTTTTAAAACGGCACCACCGCGCACTATAAAACCCGGATCGGGCCATTAACCTACTCCTAGCTAACAAGAGAAGGGGTAGAGAGATATACCGAGCGATCTGTGTCCTTCGATCTTCTCGTCGTCGTCCCGATCTCCCCGCGGAATCTCCGGTCTTCAACTCCTCGTCGGAAGGGCACCACATCGTCGGGTTCTTTTACGGGCTCCCACCTCTGGACCGAGGCAACTTGGGCACGAAGTTGGCGAGCCGACGTGCCCAAGAATTGCTGTAGAATAGTGTGGAACGGTTTGTCTCATGGGGTTGTATGAAGTTACCCTTTTTAGTGTGGTAACGAAGTGAAAGCATTTTGAGATGAACTTGGGGATTTTTGCAAGCATGAAGAGAACATCAAAGGAAAAATCCCCTCAAAATTTTGGAAGCCACCATCCAATATTGGTCGGCCCCTCATGAGGTCAAGGGAGGGAGAAAAAAGTCTAAGGGGGTGTGTATCAATAATGCAAGAGAGAGTGTGATAATGAGAAGAAATGATCACCCACCAAATCCAACACTCCACAAACTAATCATAACCCAAAAGTCAAGCAATGATGATGCCCAATCATGAAGCAAGAAGTCAATGCATGGTAGAACCATTATGACACTACAACATGCAAATGACACCCTCCACAAATAAAATTTGGATGCTTGCAAATAAGCCCTCCTCCACCAACTTTCAGCCAAGGAAAGATACAAAGGAAAATGGCCGAAACGGAAACCAAACTGGCAACTTCAAAAAAACTGATCCCGTAATAAATTACAGGAAAACCCCGCTACTGTATATACATACCCATATTTGTATTCCGACCGAATACAAATGCAATGAGACAAAATCTACACTGTACAATACTAGGATCCGGCTTAAACCGAAGCCCGCTAGTATTATCCGTCCGATCATGATCCGTGCAATACCGCACGTACATGATCGAACCCTTCCATATCTCCATACGGCCTCTACAGCGTTTCGCCCGAAACTTGGGAAAACGGTCTGTGGGGGACTCTAAAGACTCGTCAATACTTTGGTTGTGGATTTAACCACTAGCACGTCAGAGGTATTAGCCATACGTAACGGGCTATCAGGTATTGACCAAAAGGGACGTCGATGAGCGAACTCATCCTGACACCCTACTGAGTCTGTCAGTGACAATATCCGTACAGTCCGGTCCGTTCGTCTATGAGCATCGCATGGCGGGCCTAGGGGGTTGGTAAAAGTCAGACCCCCAAAAGCGGTACAAATCGTGTCTGAGTGTAGCCCAGAACACCCTGAAATACTACTGGAATACCTACCAGTAAATCTCCTGCCTTGGCCAAGGACTTCGTATAATGGCTCTCCTAGACACAGCGCGACCTCACCCCCAATACCGGGAGAGACAAACCCCTGCTGATCCGCTCACTGCCTCCATGTGGCTCGGGACTGTACCCAACTAAAACCTGTTTGCACGTCTCCTTTGAGCATGGTAGGGTAGTAATCAAAGTACAGTGGGAACTCACACGAGACAAATGACGATCTCATGTCGATGAACTAACCTGTACACATGTCACCAGGGAACTGCTATCTGACGTCAGGTATAAGACCAACTAGCATATTCCCGGCGAGTCCTGTCCGGTGTACTCATAACCCAATGAGCACCTGTATACATCTTATGTGATCCAACTGACACCAGTGGCTTGTGAGACCGGCCACCGCCCCTCGTCGTGGTCTCGACTATATACACTAGTCTACTCTGGAGTATCGATGCCCTGTCTCGAAACTCCGACGACTAGGGACCTTTTAAGGATGTGCTTATAGACTACCATCTCCCACGTATATGATCGCCCTCATACTGCTGGCAGTCAAGCAAGAATCCTAGGGTCTCTATCAATGCGCAATAGTGACCTGTAAGGTCACCTAAAACAGTACACGATGATAAAGATAAACCAGATAGCATACTATCATCTTCAGTAAGACTGTCCTACTGGGACAGGTCCTCCCTCAATCATTGCCACCACGTGCCTGTGATCCAATAATTGACTCTAAGGGCACTATCTCCAACAATCTCCCACTTGCACTCAAGGCTAATTATTGCGATGTCGCATACTCACAGCCCATGTGATACCGAACACCCAACTCCTCTACTAATCAGTCTCACGAAACCCGTTTGCGAAACTATTGCATTCGAGGAATAGCCTCAGTGAGTGGATCCGCCTTGATGTTTCTTTCTATGTCTCTCTATATCTCAAGTTCGCGGAGAATGCCATCTCCCGAAATGAGCAATACCTGTCTTAGAATATGTCTGGATGTCTGATGGGACCTAGCTCATAAATGAACTCCAAATCCAAACTTCTTAGACTGTATCGTCAACTGAACTTAATCAGTATCCTGCGCCATCCTTCCCTCAGTATCCACCTGGACCACCTGTCCAAAATACTGCCCCTCGTTAGAAGGAAAACTATAACTCTGACAACCAATCTGTCATCCAGGTCACCTTGGAAGCCTGGAATGATAACTGTCTCCCGAACGAGGCTGTCGTTATCATATCCCTAGAATATCCACTTATGTTCTAAAACTGCTTCCGATCGTTTTTCCAGGATTGGATCAATATCAACATATTGCATCTCGTGCAAAAACAATATCTGGTGTGATACTTGACATCTCATGATTGACTCAATTGCCTAAGCAAGTGATCTTCCAGTCATGCACATCCCTCTCCACTTTAGTCTGTAAGACACCTTTAGAGAGGGTGACTCCATCACCTGCAGGTACACTACCGTGCCTGGAGTCATCCATTCTAAAACACTTTTAGAATGTTGTCTAAGTACCCTGATTGGGACACTTCCTAAATCTAGATCTAAAACCATAGATCTATTAACCAGAATGTCTGATATAATACCCAATTCCTATGTGGAGAAACCACTGTGTGACAACCAAAGTATAACCGATCGTAGTATAGGAATATCACCTCCTATTCTGTGTATATCATCCAAATACCAGGACATTACACCCTACTACCTTCTTAACAGATCCATCCCCTATTCTGAGGAAGTCAAACCTATGACTGTCATATCAGAAATAGATGATCTATCTCCGCTGCATCTGCTTTAGTCTATAAATAGACATAAGCCACTTGTCCATTATGCTTCCGCTGCTCCCACTGACTACGACAACCTTCTGGCAGAGTCATATAAACGTACACTTCTAAAGCTAGTTTAGAACGACGCTATACTCATTCTCCTGCAGGGTCTCACAGTCTGGAACAACAGCAATGGAAAGTCTGGGTAAACAAGAACCTCTCTGCCACCGTCCTTGAGACTACCGGAGTACCTCTCGGGTGCCTGAGGTCACCCACCAAATCTGCGGAGTAGCCAATGGAATGTCAATCAGATTGAATCTTTAGGTTCTTATCAAATTTTCAGTAATTGTTTGCGGTTCTGGAATCACTTCCAGTTCTACCATACTCCCACTTCTGTTTTCTGAAAAAATCCATTTTACTTAAAACTGTGGCGAGTCTAGAACAATATCACTATTGATCTTCCAGATGGTAGAAAGTCAACCCTCGGCATAGCCTGGGTCAACCCACAAACAACCATTATAGAAACGTGCCTTGAGTTATCCAGAGTCTGGTTTTAAGCATAAGCCGGATAACTCCCCGTACCTTAACATCGTTAAGATATGAACTGTTCTATATCCAATATAGAACCAGAGGCACTGATTTAATTGAACCAGATTCAAATCATACAGCTGTCTCCAGTGCATGTTAACTAAATGGAAGGAGGCCGATCAGCGTTACTCAACTTAGGAATGCGTCCAGATATGAGTAACCTGAAAGAGAAGAAGTTTCTCTTAATCATTACTATCAACTGAATACCATACACAAGTATCTACATCTTCGATCACCTTGAAGAATCCCGATACTTGCAATACCTGGTTCTCTACTTTAATCTTATACTTATAACTTCTCAAAACTCAGACCTTGTGTTTCCACGAAACACATGTCTAAGAACTAGAGAAGTCACAAGTAAACAGAATATAGTGCGAGGACCAACCCCTCTGTCCTAATGGACACTGGACAACATACAATAGTTTGTATAAGTCCCTTGAGTTTAATAACTCATTCCCTGTATGTCGTAGGTTGAAAACTGTACTATGGTTATGAAGGATTACACCGCTGTTTAATGCTCCTTACCTAACCATCAACTGATATAGGTAAATGTCATGGACATAATTTCAAAAAGGTATATCTCACTCTATAAAAATAGACGAACAGATATATCAATTTGAAATTGGTGCATAACAGCGGATATTCAAAACCAAAAATTTGCCGTCCGGCAAACAACTCAGCAAACTTCCTCAAATATCACCGATTACAACGAATCCCGATATAATGAGGACAATCACCTAATTTCCAATAACTTACTCCCACTCATCATCTGTAAAACCATACAGATATGAGAATCATACTTGGTAAATACATACCCTGGAGTAAGGGTCTAATTGGGAAATCAGTTTTCTTTTAACAGTATACAGTAAAACTGAAACATTGAAATGTTTCGTAGGGGTATCCTAGTATTCCTAGTAATGCCTCTTCCATTATCCAGATTCACAACTGTAACCGTATATTTTTATGCCATCTCTCCAATTCCCTTCATATGTCTTTAGTCATTACCTTCTGTACACCCCTTTAGGCCAAATGGTTTTCTTCCTTCCCTACCGTTCGGCACCAGCCTATGGTTTGGAAGAAGACTATCCAATAAGCACAATGGGTGTACTGTCCTAATCCTAGGAGCACTCGCAATGCGAGAGAAGGTGAATATAAAAGACAACCGAATAAACCTTATTCCTATTTCTCCTGAACCAGAATCCATCCCCGAACTGGAACAAGTTCCTTTCGAGTTCGTATATAACCATACGATGGAGTATCCAAATAACTGTGGATCTTCGTAGTGATACGGAGTGTTCTGGAGAAATACAAAGGTGAAGTGGGAGTGGTAATGAAATACTTGGTTTGGTCATGAATAGCAGTCGCAATTTACTTTGCCCTCCTTCTAATCCCTTTATTTGTCTTAACTTAATACCTTCTGTACACCATTGTTATGCTAATTGGTTTTCTTCATTCCCCACCGTTTGACACCAGCCTAAGGTTTGGAAGAAGACTATCCAATTTGCGTAATAGATGTACTATCCCCTAATCTAAGGGGCACTCACAACCTGAGAGAAGGTAAAAGGAAAAGACAGATGAATAGTCCTATCCGTTTTCTCCAGAACCGGAAACCATCCTCGAATAAATTCCTTCGAGTTCGTATATAACCATATGATGGTTTTATCCAATGGAAGTGGACGTTCGTAGTAATACGGGGTGTTCTGGAGAAAAGGGTAAAAGTAGGAGTGGCAAAGAGGTTTGGAACTCAGACAATCCAAAAGTCAGTGTTTTAAGAAGGTTCGGTTAATCTTGGTCACTGAGTCATAGTAAAAGGTCGGGTCATGGTCGCTGCCAAAGAGAGAGAGAGAAAAGAAACACACAGCGTGCACTCTAACCTAGATCAGAATGGTTACCAATTTATCTAATCAGGAAACCTCCCACTGTACCGTCAAATTCTCCTCCAAACCTGAAAGAAGAATTAGTCGGGATCACCCGAGGAGTAAACCAACTCATCAGTAGGAATCGGGATCCATCTATCATCGCATGATAACGTGACGAAATCCGCTCACGTTATCACACTCCAGAAGGTATGTGCATATCTGGCAAGTTTCAGTTTCTTTAGAAACTCCCGATGTGATTTTTGCCCCATGCTCTTTTGACCTAGGCGTGAGGTCAAAATGTCATAAGTCACATGTCAAGTTCTACCCATCATTATCCAGGTTAATTTGAACCCACCCGTACCTACCCTTGACATAGGCCAAAATGGAAGTACGACTGTCTCAAACCAACGCATTCTATCTATGCAACAGATAAATATCCGGCAGCTACCAATCACTATGCCTTGGCGTGAGGTCAAAATACATAGCTTGAATACTACCGAATATTTAACTGAAATGATGGAGGGCTACGAATGGTTTCTGGCGAAAACCTTTAACGTAATGAACTTGATATCGTTGAAGGAACTGGATAGCTTTATAAAAATATAGTGGCGAAAACCTTTGCTAAAGAGGTCACTCCTGGTGAAGGGATCTCGGCTCTTTCCCCGTAGAATGAGGTGCAGGATATTCCAACTGAATACCACGATGCAAAGCAAAAGTGATCGACTATAGTGAAGTTATTGCCCTGACGCAAACTTCTGTCTGAGGGGTCACTCCCGGTGAAGGGATCTCGGCCCTTGCCTCGTCGACTGAGGTGCTGGATATTCATAACCGAATACCACTGTGCAAAACAAAAGAGAACGCCCTTGCAATAACAGCTTTTTGAAAATTGTTCCAACAACATCAGAATAGGTTTGTTTAGCTTGCATTGATCCGAATCAACCCAGTCTCATCAATTGATCACACCATAAAGAACGAAAATAATGATGTACGTATATTCCATCCGCATTCGCCACTGGGTCCCGTCATTACCCGTTAGGTTACTTAACTAACGACAGAGCGGGGACTGGACTAGCGCGGATGCAAAACATATACAACATCTACGAGTATATATATATATATATATATATATATATATATATATCAATATATAATATTCGCTCAAGGCATGATAAAATGCAACATCACAGAAATGTAATAAGCATCACAGAACAATACAGATATCTGGGATCCCCGGGTTTCATATAGCCGCTACTGAAACCCGACGTTCCCCTGGTCTTGTGGATAGCATGTGCAATGAAATCCTAGACCCCTACGGGCGCGACAAGTTACACGCCAAAACCTGAAGCGAGGCGGCCCCCTTCAACGACGTGAATGTACCACCCAGCACTTCACGGAATCCGGTAACTTGAGCACCCCTCCTTGGGTCAACCTGTACCCACTACGAGTGCGGCTAATAGCCCGCCAATTCTAGAGTGAAGCCCCTTCCGTCTAAATGCCATGAGATGCGGGCTCGTTGCCCTCTAGAACCCGGCTATCCGTGCACCCCACCACGGGGTAATCCTAGTACAGAAAGTAAAATATACATACAACGGGTACATCGACCTCACCCCGGTCGTGCCCCAAAAGAATAATATACAAACAGGCAGTGACGGCAGTCCACATGTCGGACGCTCGCCCCGCAATATCAAATGTACATAAATAACCAAACTGTACTACCATTGCATCCAGGCTATCCCCACCGACCAATCCGCAACATCACAGCACAACACAGAACATCAACGTGAATGTCACATTCGCAAATCCGTCTAAAAGGGCTATAGCAGTTAGACAGGATTTACCGATCAAATGACATTCACGGTCGCAGATATAATGTAAATACTGTGAACTAACATGTTTAAAATTTTCGATCGACTAAATTTACCGAAGTGGACCCCAAGCACAACTGTAGCACTCAAAATAAATCTGGGCCCAAAAAGAATATACCAGAAACCCTATTTCCATGTCAAAAAACCACTGTAGAAATTTGGTGCAGTTTGGACACAAAACGGCGGCGGATCCGCGGCCAAACGTGGTTTTGGACGCTGATCCGCCGCGCTACAGTCATATCAGCCGACCAAAATTTCACAGAATTCTCAAAAAACCCTGCACGTAATTTTCCAATGTACCAAATAATTTTTTGACGACTGGAAAAATTCGACAGAAACTGATGCATAGAAAATGTGGTTTTTGGAAATTTGTTCGATCGAACTTGTAAACACGTTAGAGAAAGCTAGACTACGTTAATGGCGTGTCTCTGATACCAGTGTAAGTGAACGGCGGCGCCCCGGCCGTCAATCCGAGGCCAAAATGCGGAAACGATACTTTTCTTTAACTTTTAAAACGGCACCACCGCGCACTATAAAATCCGGATCAGGCCATTAACCTACTCCAAGCTAACAAGAGAAGGGGTAGAGAGATATACCGAGCGATCCGTGTCCTTCGATCTTCTCGTCGTCGTCCCGATCTCCCCGCGGAATCTCCGGTCTTCAACTCCCGTCGGAAGGGCACCACATCACCGGGTTCTTTTACGGGCTCCCACCTCTGGACCGAGGCAACTCGGGCACGAAGTTGGCGAGCCGACGTGCCCAAGAATTGCTGTAGAATAGTGTGGAACGGTTTGTCTCATGGGGTTGTATGAAGTTGCCCTTTTTAGTGGAGGTAATGAAGTGAAAGCATCTTGAGATGAACTTGGGGATTTTTGCAAGCATGAAGAGAACATCGAAGGAAAAATCCCCTCAAAATTTTGGCAGCCCCCATCCAATATTGGCCGGCCCCTCATGAGGTCAAGGGAGGGAGAAAAAAGTCCAAGGGGGTGTGTATCAATAATGCAAGAGAGAGTGTGATAATGAGAAGAAATGATCACCCACCAAATCCAACACTCCACAAACTAATCATAACCCAAAAGTCAAGCAATGATGATGCCCAATCATGAAGCAAGAAGTCAATGCATGGTGGAACCATCATGACACTACAACATGCAAATGACACCCTCCACAAATCAAATTTGCATGCTTGCAAATAAGCCTTCCTCCACCAACTTTCAGCTAAGAAAAGATACAAAGGAAAATGGCCGAAACGGAAACCAAACTGGCAACTTCAAAAAAACTGATCCCGTAATAAATTACAGGAAAACCCCGCTACTGTATATACATACCCACATTTGTATTCCGACCGAATACAAATGCAATGAGACAAAATCTACACTGTACAATACTAGGATCCGGCTTAAACCAAAGCCCGCTAGTATTATCCGTCCGATCATGATCCGTGCAATACCGCACGTACATGATTGAACCCTTCCATATCTCCATACGGCCTCTACAGTGTTTCGCCCGAAACTTGAGAAAACGGTCTGTGGGGGACTCTAAAGACTCGTCAATACTTTGGTTGTGGATTTAACCACTAGCACGTCAGAGGTATTAGCCATACGTAACGGGCTACCAGCTATTGACCAAAAGGGACGTCGATGAGCGAACTCATCCTGACACCCTACTGAGCCTGTCAGTGACAATATCCGTACAGTCCGGTCCGTTTGTCTATGAGCATCGCATGGCGGGCCTAGGGGGTTGGTAAAAGTCAGACCCCCAAAAGCGGTACAAGTCGTGTCGGAGTGTAGCCCAGAACACCCTGAGATACTACTGGAATACCTACCAGTAAATCTCCTGCCTTAGACAAGGACTTCGTGTAATGGCTCTCCTAGACACAGCGCGACCTCACCCCCAATACCGGGAGAGACAAACCCCCTGAAGATACGCTCACTGCCTCCATGTGGCTCGGGACTGTACCCAACTAAAACCTGTTTGCACGTCTCCTTTGAGCGTGGTAGGGTAGTAATCAAAGTACAGTGGGAACTCACACGAGACAAATGACGATCTCAGGTCGATGAACTAACCTGTACACATGTCACCAGGGAACTGCTATCTGACGTCAGGTATAAGACCAACTAGCATGTTCCCGGCGAGTCCTGTCCGGTGTACTCATAACCCAATGAGCACCTGTATACATCTTAGGTGATCCAACTGACACTAGTGGCTTGTGAGACCGGCCACCGCCCCTCGTTGGGGTCTCGACTGTATATACTAGTCTACTCTGGAGTATCGATGCCCTATCTCGAAACTCCGACGACTAGGGACCTTTTAAGGATGTGCTTATAGACTACCAGCTCCCACGTATATGATCGCCCTCATACTGCTGGCAGTCAAGCAAGAATCCTAGGGGCTCTATCAACGCGCAATAGTGACCTGTAAGGTCACCTAAAGCAGTACACGATGATAAAGATAAACCAGATAGCATATTATCATCTTGAGTAAGACTGTCCTACTGGGACAGGCCCCCCCCTCAATCATTGCAATCACGTGCCTGTGATCCAATAATTGACTCTGAGGGCACTATCTCCAACATAGGGGTGATATTTACACACACGTAGGGGTATGTGATTGGAGTTTAAATAAGAGAAAGGAGTGAAGAATAGAACTTGTATCTTTAGTAAAGTTGATAAAAATTCCTAAGTGGAGATGGAACCCTAGAAGAAAAATTTGGGAAATGCCGAAAGCTAAGTAAGTCTATAGAACATATATAATCTTAAGTTAAATAATGAGGAAGTGTGAAGAATATGGATGGATAATTTACGAGTCGAAGATAATAGAGTTCCTTGTTAGAAAACCTAATTGGAGAATAAGAGTTAATGGGCCAAATTGATAGGATTTTGTGGGTAGTATCCGCTGAAAACCCTCAGGAGACAACACTCATCCTACTAGGGACACCTAGAGGTTTAACGGCTTGTTGCACGAGCTTAGTGCAATCGCGTCTCCCTGTGAAAGTGCGGTTAGTTTTTTTGTAGAGAATAAAAAATAAGTTTGCTCGAGGACGAGCAAAAGATAAGTTTGGGGGTATTTGTTCACACTATAATATTGTATTATTATATTCCCCATTCTTATTCGTTTTATAAATAAATAGGTTCTTTTGACGCATGTCTGCTACATATTACAGGTTATAGGTTCTTGGGAGAAAAACAGTGAAAAAGATGAAAGACGATGCAAAAATTGAGACTTTGACCAACAAACAGAAAGATCTTGATCAAGCCTACACAAAAGATTAGTTTACAAAGTACAAGGCAACGCAAGTTCCAAGATTGCAAAGTGAACGGTTAAAAGTCCACTGCAATTGTTCACTAGGAGATCTGGAAGAAACCTAGAAGCCCATTTGAGAAAAGTACTAAAGATACAGGAAGCAAAAAAGGCCAAGAATCAGCACCCAAAAATTCTGAGTCCAAGACCACTCTTAGGCCGCGGAACCGCGGCCGGGTAGAGCCCGTGTCGGCGCAGAAAATTATGGCGGTGCGCGTATCGTTGAATAGGTTTTTTTCTTAGGGGTATTTTTGTAATAGCATATGTGCGAGTCATTGTAACCCTAGGGTTTCCTATCCTCTATAAATAGGAACTCTAAATCTTGTATGAGCCTATGCCTCTTTTCATTTCACAAATTCAGATCTGTACTGCGTTGATGTTTGGAGAGAGCCATCAACAAAATTAGTAAGTTACTTTTATTTCTTTGCTTTAGTTCTCTTTTAATTTAGAATGTCTTTTAATCCCCTAATGAGCGAGTAGTCTCCTCGCTTATTAGGGTTAGCCTCAGGGAAAGGTTTGAAAGATGAGATTGCTCACCCCTTTCTTGCCCCTTCACACCTAAGAATTAGAACTCCATGCATACACGTACACACCGCTCCCTGCAGCACCTTACCCCTCGAGATAACGGTGATACCGTAGTATAAAGGACCGGTTGCGCATGTTTTCCATGGAGGTTAGGGTAAGGATCGATAAAGGAAGGACAAGAACCTAGAGGAAGAAATATCTTCCCAAAAGATTCTAATCCGCTTTATTGATAATTACCATAACATCTAATTGATCTAAAATAAGGTATTGAAAGCGGTGAGGAAAGCTTTGATCTCTCAACTTCCCCTAAGTCTAACCCTAGCAAGACTTAGATCTAGATAATTTTAGTATAACTTAATTTGGTAGTTTTTAGATTTAATAAATCAATCCGAACATTCATCGGAATTAACTCGTTAGCACGACTAGGAAAACACAAAATCCCTGTTGACCGACCCGTACTCACCGGCTAGCTACAAGCGACGCCGTTCTTGATTGCGGTAAATTATTTTTGATCGATAAAATCTCTAAATCACCGACTAAGCGCATACGGCACAGCATTAACTTTCCCCGGATGGTACTAAAAATCAAGATCGTAGAAGCCATCAGCTCCAACCATCTACGCTGCCTCATGTTAAGCTCTTTCTGCGTGAACACGTACTTTAGGCTTTTTTGATCGGTGAATACTTCGACCCTGTCACCCAATAAGTAGTGTCTCCAAATGTTCAAAGCGAAAATCACAGCTGCTAGCTCCAAATCATGAGTTGGGTAATTCTTCACATGGATCTTCAACTATCTCGATGCGTAAACTATAACCTTCTCATGCTTCATCAAAACACATCCCAAACCTTTCCCAGATGCGTCGCTATGAATCACCAATCCTTCGGAACTGTCTGGTACGGTCAAAATAGGAGCGGTTATCAATCTTTGCTTCAACGCCTCAAAAGTTGACGCACATTTATCCGTCCATACGAGCGGTACTTCCTTATGTGTAAGCTTGGTCAATGGCTCAGCCAAACGAGCAAAATTCTCCACGAACCTTCTGTAATACCCGGCAAGTGCAAGAAAGCTTCTGATCTCTGCTACGTTCTTCGGAATCGGCCAATCTTGAACTGCTGCAATCTTCTCAGGATCAACGGCGATTCCATCTCCAGATACAACATGCCCCAAAAACTTCACTTCTTCAAGCCAAAACTCGCACTTGCTCATCTTTGCATACAATCTCTCTTACCTCAATGTATGCAGTGCGATCTTCAAGTCTTCCACATGCTCTTCCTTGCTCCTCGAGTAGATCAGAATATCATCGATGAACACCACTATAAACTGGTCCAAGAACGATGAAAAGATTCGGTTCATCAAGTCCATAAATATCGCCGGTGCATTCGTGACTCCGAATGGCATCACTAAATACTCGTAATGTCCATACCGAGTTCGGAACGCAGTCTTGCAAATATCCTCTGGTTTAACTCGGACCTGATGATATCCAGATCACAAATCTAGCTTCGAGAATACCCTCGCGCCATTAAGTTGCTCGAATATTTCGCCAATGCGAGGGATCGGGTACTTGTTCTTAATAGTCACCCGGTTTAATTCTCGATAATCGATGCATATTTTCCTTGTGCCATCTTTCTTCTTTACTAGAAGAACTAGAGCTCCCCAAGGTGAATTGCTGCTGCGAATCCAACCCTTCTCAAGCAATTCGGTAACCTGCTTCTTGACTTCTTCCAACTCCACTGGTGTCATTGGATAATACGCCTTTGAGATTGGCGCTGCACCAGGAACAAGATCGATCGCGAACTCCACATCTCGTTTTGGCGGTAAACCCGAGATGTCCTCGAACATGTCCATGAACTCTCGAACTACTGCTGGCGCTTCCTTCTTATCAACTTCCATCGACGAAAAAACATTGCTGGTCGACCAAACCCTAAACTCGACTGGCCCGACAGAACTGCTTCCTCCAGCAAAAATAAACTCCGGATGTCCGGGAATCTGGAAAATCGCTTTCTTTGCCCAACACTAAATGTGAGCATGGAAAGTGCCGAGAAAATCTGTTGGAGATAGTGCCCTCATAGTCAATTATTGGATCGCAGGTACGTGATTGCAATGATTGCGGAGGACCTATCCCGGTAGGACAGTCTTACTCGAGATGATAGTATGCTATCTGGTTTGCCTTTATCAGTCGTGTACATGTTCAGGTGACTGATTGCATGTTACACTTTGATAGAGCCCTTAGGATCTTGCTTTACTACCAACAGTATGATGGCGATCATATACGTGAGAGTTGGGTAGTTTATATGCATATCCTTAATTGTGGTCCCTAGTCGTGGGAGTTTCGAGACAGGGCATCGATACTCCGGAGTAGACTAGTGTGTACAGTCGAGACCCCGACGAGGGGCGGTGGCCGGTCTCACAAGCCACTGGTGTCAGTTGGATCACCTAAGATGTATACAGGTGCTCATTGGGTTATGAGTACACCGGACAGGACTCGCCGGGAATCTGCTAGTTAGTATTATATCTACCGTCAGATAGCAGTTCCCTGGTGACATGTGTACAGGTTAGTTCATCGACCTGAGGTCGTCATTTGTCTCGTGTGAGTTCCCACTGTGCTTTGATTTCTACCCTACCACGGCTCAAAGGAGTCGTGCAAACAGGTAGCTTTTGGGTACAGTCCCGAGCCATATGGAGGCACGTGAGCGGATCGGCAGGGGATTCGTCTCTCCCGGTATTGGGGGCGAGGTCGTGCTGTGTCTAGGAGAGCCATTACACAAATCCATGGCCATGGTAGGAGATTTACTGGTAGGTGCTCCAGTAGTATCTCAGGGTGTATTTGGGCTTCACTCCGACATGACTTATGCTGCTATTGGGGGTCTGACGTTACTAGCCCCCTAGGCAGATATGCGATACTCATAGACGAATGGACCGGACTGTATATACATTGTCACTGTTAGGCTCAGTAGGGTTTTCCGGATGAGTGCGCTCATCGGCATCCCTTGAGGTCAGTCCATGGGCAGCCGTTACGCATTGCTAGTGCCGCTGACGGTTTGTGGTTAAACCCACTGCCAGGGTACTGACGAGTCATTAGAGTCCCCCACAGACAGTTTCCCAAGTTCGGGCGAAACGTTGTAGAGGCCGTATGGTTTTATGGCAGGGTTCGGAAAATGCACGTGCGTTTACGCACGTGTTATTTTTCGGGCAGATGATACTGGTCGGCTTTGGTTTAAGCCGGATCCGAGTATTATATTGAGTAGGTATAATATCTTTGTCTCAGTTGCATTTGTATTCGGTCGTAATACAAATGCGGGTATATTTATACAGTTTCGGGGTTATCCTGAAAGTTGTTTCAGGATCACTTTTGGAAGTTGCCAGTTTCCAGTTTTCTATCAGCCGTCTTTTAACATTCGGTTAAAGACGGATTTATCTTTTCTTGGATGAGGTGAGTCGTGCTTCTAGAAGGTTCTAGAATTTGGTGACTAGGTTTATTGGTGTTATGTTCTAATTGGTTGCATTAAAGGTGTGATGAGGTGTATTAGTGATTCATGCTTTAGTATTAATTCTTCTTGTCTTGCTTAAGATATTTTGAAGTGAGAAGCTTTCTCTTATGGTCACCCCCCTCTCCTACGGTCACCTCCCTCTTGCTATATATAGCCGGCCCTCTCTCTCCTCACTTCACTTGATGTTTCATTTTCTAGAAAAGATTATGATAGGTTTTATCGGTGTATGGAATTTCACAGTTCATTTCATTCCATCACCCGATTTCCACGGCAACTTCATTAACCGATCGTCCACGGATTTGGACGAAGTGAGACAAAGTCATCTACTCATTCTCTACATCATTCTTGGTCGTCTCTTTTAGCAAACTTGACGATCGAGTTGCCTCGAGTCAGAGGCGGGAGCCCGTTTAAAGAACCGATCATGTGGTGCCACCTCGACGAAGGAATCGGAGATCGACGAGATCGGAGCAGCCGCAACGGAGCGTGGGATGATGGTTGAAGAACGAAGGACTCGGATCGTTCGGTACAATCTTTCTACACTCTTTGCAGTTTGTTAGTTTCGCAATAATGGCAGATCCGGGTTAAAGTATACGATAGCGCCAGTTAAAAAGTTTTTGTTCCGCATTTGGCGTCTGTAGACTGCCGGGGCGCTAGCGTAGACTTAGAAAATCCATTCCCAAGAAAACATCACAACTGCCGGTAACGATTACCAAGAAATCTGCCAATAACTTTCGTCCGCAAATAACAACCGAACAATCCTTACATTCTCTACTAGCTATGATCTTCCCATTCCCGGTGTGTATGTCCCAACAACAAGACAGGGTCGTGCAAGCAATCGAATGTGCAGCAATAAACTTGGACGACATAAAACAATGGGATGCACCAGAATCGAATAATGCTAATGCGGGAAAATCATGAACAAGTAGGATACCTGAAACAACTTCATCTGAAGCCAAGATACTGAAGAAGATAAGCACGGTAAACAAGATTCAAGTTTACGATAAAATATAAACTGGTAAACAATGCAACCGAGAGAGTAGGGTAATACAACGACCATAAAATAAGGAAATGAATCAAGACTGGGACTCCAAGTTACTTAAATAGAGTACCGCATTGTAACCATACTGCAGTTCATAGCTACAATCACATAACTCCGTCCAAGTCGTCCAAATCCTAGTATCAGAATCGAAAGAATAAGTAGGGAGAAACAATAGTGAATCAAAAGGTTTCAAGCCGAGATGCAAAGTTGTTTGCATATCGTCAAGACAAGGGTCAAGAGAAAGATATGATTTAAGAATCACGATAACCAAGTGGCAGGACATGTTCCTAATTACGGATCTTCTGATTCGTGTATTGGGTCCAATACCCAACTACAAAAGAATCAAACCCGATTAACCTAAATCCTATGGCTCTGATACCAAACAAACCCTGTCACGCCCCGCTTCCCAGAGTGTGCTAAGATTGGCACGTGACAGAGCCAACCATGCTACATGTGGCTAGGAAACATCCCTCCACAGTCACATTACGGCTGTCTATAAGATATCAAGAACAGTAGAAATAAAATAAACTATCTAGTACATATCCATGAGCCAGAATAAACGGGTCAAGAAATAATATGCGGAAGCAATAAATCCAATAAACAGTAACATCTGGAAAGTACGGAAATAACTAAACTAACTGGATACTAACAGGATCCTCACTGCTCGGCCTGACGGTGGAAATACTCTTAATCAGCCTACGACAAAGGTAGATGATCTGGGCCATTCAAAACCCAGACGTCAGTGCGTCATAATATCAACAATAATATAATCAAGGGGTAGCAGGACATGCAGGCACGAGTAAGAACAGTAACAAGTCAACAGGAAAATATAACAGTGAAGTATATCAGTACAAGTGACGTGCAGTGATCAATCTAAACTGTGCTACTGGGTTATCTATTCTAAGTCTTCGAAATCAATTAATGTAATTCTCATCGTAACCCATCGGTGATTATTCCGTAACGTCCGGAAAAACGGAAAACAATAGGTATTCCGTAACGCCCGGAAAAACGGCAAACAATAGGTATTCCGTAACACTCGGAAAAACGGCAAACAATATGATAGCACTTTTGTTAGTTGTATGCATGCCCTAGAGGCCAGTATTGTACAGATGACGTATATTATATTGGACGCTTGGACATATATAGAGAGGACTTTCTTGCTCGATATGATAGTATGCTATCTGGTTGCTCTTTATCTTAACATGTATACTTGTCTCTTGATACTGTCTTATAGTTACATGTTGGTAAAGCCCTTAGGATGTGTACTTGACTACCAGAACTATGATGCAGATCATACTAGTGGGGCCATGGTAGTCTATAAGTACATCCTTTAATGTTCCTAGTCGTAGGTGTATCGAGATAGGGCATCGATATACCAGAATAGACTAGCGTATACGCTTCTCGACCCATGAGATGGGCGATGGATGATCCCATATCCATTGGTGTTTGACATCAGATATGGTATACGGGTGCTCAGTGGAGACTGGGTACACTGGACGGACTCGCCGAGAACTCCCAGATGGTATTATACCTCACGTCAGATGACAGTTCTCTGGTAACACTTGTGCAGGTTAGTCTGTAGACCCGAGATCGTCATAGAGTCTTGTGTGATTCCCACTGTGCTTTGATTTCCACCTTACCTCGTCCAAGAGGGCGTGCACAACGGTGGTTTTTGGGTACAGTCCCGAGTCACATGGAGGCAATGAGCGATAGGAGGGGTTTTGTCTCTCCCGGTATTGGGGGTTGATGTTGCGCTGTGCTCAGGGAAGTCCCTAGCCAGGGCTGATTTAGAGATTTACTGGTAAGTGTTACCAATAGTTTCTCGACCCGTTATGAGCCTCACATCGGCACGACTTATCGGTTATTGGGATCTGACGTCTACCACCCCTAGACTTGATATGTAACATATCAGACGATGAGACCGGACTGTACGACAAGTGTTACCGTTAGGCTTTTACAGGAGTTGGAGCGGGCTTGCTTGTTGATCTTCTGATCGCTCAATACCCGGGTAGCCGTTACGTCCATCTAGTACCGCCGACGGCTTATGGGTGCTTGATGTGATCATCACCTACTGCCGGCGTATTGACGAGTCTTTAGAGTCCTACATAGAGGTTTTACTGGCTCAGGCAAAACGAAATAGGAGCGCATATGTGATATGTGCGGGACCGAGAATAATGCGTGTATGTGATACCGTATTCTATTCTCGCGACTTTTTGTATCGGTCGGTTATATGTGATATAGCCGGATTATCGAATCAAGTGTTGATTCGATAAGTCGATACATTGGATGTTAGTCGGTTATATGAGATATAACCGGATTATTAAGTCAAGTGTTGATTTAATAATTTAGTGTATAATTATATATATGATATACTAATTTACATTAACTAACATTTGTTCACTTAAGGATTTTTCTCACATGTGCACAACTTTAATATATATGTGATATATATTAAAAATGTGTTTTCTTTTTGTATCATGGTTGTTGATACAACATTCATGGGTGTATGAGACTTACACCATGCTATTTGTTATGTTGGGTTTAATATTTAAAGTAATTACAAAATTAGTGGAAGATTAGAAAAATGCATGAAGCTTGTGGAAGCTTGTGGAAGCTTGTGGATGCATTGACTAAGTCCATTAGGTTTGTTTTTACTTTGGATATTTGTTAACCCAACCATTAGGATTAGCCATGGTTATGTCTCTACATGAGTTAGTATATGATACTCACTCACCATGGTTAGCTTTCTCACTTGATCATTATCCTCATCTCATTTTTTCTTCATCTTCTTCCTTGAGCTCAAAAGCTCTCTAGGTTTTGATTAAGTGAGAAATAAATATGAGACAAATAATTCTAAGGTGTACCCACTTCCTATTTTCTCATTCTCTACTAGACTAGCACTTTAGTTTAGGGTGTTTGCTTCACTAATTCTCTAGTTAGTGAAGAAGAAGCTTGAGTTCGTATTCCCTCGACGTAGATCATCTTCGGCCTCGAAGACTTCAAGCAAGGACGCTATTTCTGCCTCATAAAGCCATGCAAGAGCCCGGGAGGACCATGATTGCAGTGAAGGGACTACAACAAGGAGCTTTAGAAGTGAAGGACCGATCTACAAAGGTTGTATTTCATATTCACTTAGTCGTAAATGATATTTACTTGCATGTGAAACCCTAATAATCTAGCAAAGATCTTGTTTAGGGTTGTTCGGCACGGCTAAAATTTTAATCGGGCATGGTTGATGCCTTGTAGAACCTTGTTATAGTGCCTAGTAACCCTGCAGTGGTATCAGAACCTAGCTAGAGTATTAGGCGACGTGTATATGAAGTTAAAACTCCGATCGAACCCCGAAATATCCATAATGACCCACTCTCTGGACAATTTTTAAAAATGTGATTTTTTCTGCATTAAAAATACTCAAAAAATCAGCAGGGAATTTTAAGGATACTTGTAAAATACGACCCTCTAATTCAATTAAAGCGCCGCAGAACCGCGGCAAGACCCCTGCTTGCGCCGCGGTTCCGCGGCCGTCTCTGTGAATTGGGGTTTATTTTTCTACAGTTTGATCCGTAGGTGTTTCTGTAAATTTCTGGGTACTTTTAATCCGACTCAAGTGTTCAGTGTTCTGTGGATTATTTTGAATCCGTTGATTCGATCGGAAAATTTAATTTCGTTCTTTTTCGGATAATATAGAAAGTATTAAAATGTTCGAACGGGTATCATTAACTCACTTTTTCCCGACATGAAAAACTTTCAAGTGCTGAATTTTTCTTGGGTTTAAATCTTTCGGAAAAACGTGCAAATAACGTGATGGACCCTCTAGAAGAACACAAACCTTAACTCGATTATGTGACCGTCTGAACCGCCTCTAAACCTTAGGGTTTGGGGCAGTACGGCGTGCCACATGTGAGGCGTTGGCTTAACCCTTCTACGGCTGGACCATCGGTACTGTGACGTATTCTGGGATTTTTTGGACTCCGCTCAAGTGTTGAGCTATTTAGGAAATCCTGGGTATTTGATTATTCGATCGGAAAGTTTAATACTGTCTATTTATCTGGAGTGTGATACAATATGTGGAATTCATATAGTTAGGCATGAAATGCGAAGTAAGTGATATTTCGGATTTATGATGTCTAAAGAGATTGTGGATTCCAAATGTTGTAGTTTTACAGTTTCTTTTCTGTGACCGTAAGTGTATATGTGATATCACCGGTTTCGTTGCTATATGTCAACGACAATTGGGATGCGCATATTTACTTACGTTGATGACATGTGATGTTATGTGTTGCTGGATATGTTATATTGGATCGTCGTGTTCTGAATAGCCGGGGGTTTTATGTGAGATGAGGGCTTTTATTTTCATTCATGTAAAATTCATTGTATGTAATATTCTTTTATTGGGGCACTTCCGGGATGAGGATGATGTCACCATTGTATATTATTTACATTTCCGCATTAGGTAGACCCAAGGAGGGGAGCACAAGTAACCGGGTTCTAGGGTCCACTGGGAGACCAACTCGAGGAGTCGAGTCCGGGTCTCCTAACTCTAGAATTGGTAGGGTTGCTTGCCGCTCTCGTAGGGGTCTAGGGGTATGGGTTTGGCTATTCATCGCGACCGTGGAATCCGTGTTTTATAGAGGCTCAAAATAAAACACGGACCTCCTAGTATATCCATTATTTCATAAGATTCTTCTGCTGCGATATCTGTGATGTGATCATTTGATATGTTGTGATAGATACTGTATATAATATATATGATATAGACGTTACTTATGTTTTACACTCGCGCTAGCCCTGCCCCGCTCTGCCGTTGTTACCTAACCTAACGGTGCATGAGGGGACTGTAAGTCCATGTCACGCACCCCACAAGCTTGCGGGGAGGCGGAATATATGAAAAACGATTATCAAAGCTTCGTAACACGGACTTGAGCACACGGATCGTATCTAAACCATTACTAGCAAACTACGAAAGATTTAACTACTCGGATTCGAAGTTATACCTCATGTTACTTGTCCTTCGGGTCTTCATTGCTGTCCTCTACTCCTCGTAGGATCTTTGGAACGTCGGCACCTCAACGGCCTCCTCGAGTCAAAGACGATCCACCCGAGAGCTCCTACTCCAAGCTTGATCTCTAACTTGAGATAACTAGGTTTCTTTAGTTGCTAATCAAAGACACTTAGGTGATATAGAGTGAAGTTATGGATTAATTAGTCTATCTAATCCTTGATCTCAACACATGAGGGGTAAGATTAGGGTTTGAAGGGAGAGTGAGCTTGAGGAGAGAGAAGGTGAGCATGAATAATGAATAAAAAGCTTCTCACTTCTAATATATTATGAAGCATAAGAAAATCAAATAAATAAATCTAAATGATTTATCATCATGCTTCATTAAATATATGCAATGAATCATCAAGTGAGTCATTAAGCAATAAATGCTTCATTAACTCACTTGAATGATTCATCTAAGTGAGTCACAAATGTTTAATGTAAATGCCACCTAAACCCTCAAGTCACCATGCTTCTAGAAGCTTCGCGCCAAATTACGAGAACGCCCCTCCTATCCGTGAAAACAAGGAAAAACTTTAGACTGTATAAATCCTATAACCCGATACTAGAATCTGGCTTAAACCAAAGCTGACTAGTAAAAAAACTGTCCGAATGTCGTACGTGCGTTTAAACACGTAAGCGTCCGAACCCTTATCGTAAAACCATACGACCTCTATATCGTTTCGCCTGGAGCAGGGAAACTCTCTGTGTGGGACTCTAAAGACTCGACACTACGCTGGCAGTGGGTTTAACCACAGACCGCAAGCGGCACTGGCTGTATGTAACGGTCCCCAGGTAGATGTCGATAAGAAGGCCGATGAGGAAACCCATCCGAACTCCTACTGAGCCTGATGTGACAATCTCCATACAGTCTGGTTTGTTCGTCTAAGACTATCACATATCGCGCCTAGGGGGCGGCAAGCGTCAGTCCCCTAATAGCGGTATAAGTCGTGTCGGAGCGTAGCCCATTACACCTTGAGAAACTACTGGAACCTACCAGTAAATCTCGCTTGCCCTGGCCAGGGACTTTGCGTAATGGCTCTCTGACACGGCGCGATATCAACTCCCAATACCGGGAGAGACGAATCCTGTCTAACCGCCACTGCCTCCAAGTGCTCGGGACTGCACCCAACTGCTACCTGTTTGCACGACTCCTTTGTGCCGTGGTAGGGTAGCAATCTAAGAACAGTGGGACACACTCGAGGCGAAGTAGCAGTGTCAAGTCTGCGGACTATGCTGTACTCATGTCACCTGGGAACTGTTAACTGACGACGGGTATAATACCACCCAACAGTTCCCTGCGAGTCCTGTCCGGTGTACCCGTAACCCAACGAGCACCTGTATACTATCTCCAGTACGACGTACTGATGGTTGTAGGACAGACCATCTCCCCAACTGGGATGAGAAACGTACACACTAGTCTACTCCGGAATATCGATGCCCTGTCTCGATAATCCAACGACCAGGGACGTGTATAGGATGTTTCTTATAGACTACCCAGCCCCCACTAGTGTGACTGCCATCACAACGCTGGTAATCAAGCAAAGATCTTATGGGCTCTACTAATATGTATAAATGATACGTTATAAGAAACATATGCACATATTAAAGTAGACACAAATCAAGTAGCATACTACCATTTTTAGCAAGACTGTCAATACAACTGTGAATATCTCAAGCTTCCATTAAGTAATATACAAACTAGTATGATACAGTAATGACCTCTAGGGCATAAACACTAACAATCTCCCACTTGCACTAGGGCCATGTACTGGCATATCGCAGACCTATCATCTCGAATAGCCTCTCGAACTGCGTCTGAGGAATGGCCTTTGTGAATGGATCAGCAGTGTTATTCTCTGTATCTACTCTCTTTACCTCGATCTCTCGGTGATCTACGATCTCCCTGATCAGGTGATACCGCCTTAAGATGTGTCTGGACTTCTGATGGGACCTGGGTTCCTTCGCTAAAGCTATAGCGCCATTGTTGTCGCAATACAGAGGTATTGGACCAACACTGGTAGGAATCACCTGAAGTTCTGTGAGGAACTTCTTCATCCAGACAGCTTCTTTTGCGGCATCGCAAGCAGCTATGTACTCCGCTTCCATCGTTGAGTCGGCAACGGTCTCCTGCTTGGAACTCTTCCAACATACCGCCCCTCCATTGAGGGTAAAGACATAACCGACATGGACTTGGAGTCATCCTTGTCACTCTGGAAGCTGGAGTCGGCAAAGGTCTCGATCTGGAGGTCTTGTCCGCCATACACCAAGAACATCTCCTTAGTCCTCCTCAGGTACTTGAGAATGTTCTTTACTGCTATCCAGTGCTTCTCCCCTGGGTTTGCCTGATACCGGCTTACAACGCTCAATGCGTATGCTACATCTGGTCTGGTACATAACATCGCATACATTATAGAGCCTACCGCAGAAGCGTAGGGTATAATCGACATGTGATCCCTTTCCAAATCAGTCTTGGGAGACATATCTTTGGAGAGGGTGATTCCGTGACAAGCTGGTAGGTTACCGCACTTAGAATCTTCCATACTGAATCTCTTCAATATGGTGTCTATGTACCTGGACTACGAAAGTCCCAACATCCTTTTTGATCTATCACGATAGATCCGGATCCCCAGAATGTAGGTGGCATCACCCAGGTACTTCATGGAGAATTTCTGTGACAAGAATCTTTTGACTGACTGTAACATAGGAATATCATTTCCTATTAGGAGAATGTCATCCACGTACAAGACGAGGAATACTACAGCTCTCCCTACAATCTTACTGTATATGCATGGTTCATCTGGATTTTTGATAAAGTCGAATTCTTTGACAGCATCATCAAAACAGATGTTCCAACTCCGCGATGCCTGCTTTAGTCCATAAATGGACTTAAGCAACTTGCGTACTTTGTAGGGTTCCTAGACACACTAATGAGGTCTCACAAGGCATCAACCATGCCAAATTCAAATTTTACAAGTGCCGAGAAACCCTAATACGGATCGTTGACTAGAATTTAGGCGAAACTAGCAACTAGTTAACAACTTAACTAAGAGTAAACCGAAAATACAACCTTTGTAGATCCGGTCCTCCACCTCCATAGCTCCGTGATGAAGTCCCCTCGCTGCGATCATCGGATCTCGGGCTCTAGCGTCGGCTTCATCGGAAAAATGGGCGGGCTAGGTCGTCGACTTCGATGCCGAAGATGATCTATGTCGAGGCAACACAAGATCAAGCTCCAACTTCACCAAGTCATGAAACTTGTGAAGAAAACACCCTATACTACTTGGCAAGTGATAGAGGATGAAGAAATAGGAAGTGGGTTCACTTTAGAATTGGATTTCTCACTCTTTTCAACAAGTCACCATTGAAGGTTGCAAGCTTTCTTCTTCTTGAAGAAGAAGAAGAAGATGATGATCTCATAAGTATTTTCCAAATAGAAAATAATATGATAAGTATCATATTGCAACCATGGTTATGTGTAGAGAGTAAACTAAGGTTAGGTGAATGGTTAGGTTAGGCATGAAACAAAAATGGTAGACTTTTTCAAAGCTTCATGAAGCTTCAACTATAAAACAAAATAAGCCACCATTTTCTTTTCTTTTGCCAAAAATAAATGAATAAATAAATCAAAACCCTAACCATTAACATAACCATGGTTTAATCCTTTACACAAACCCAAGTATGCATGTATCATCAAACATGATACAAACAAGTGCACAAAAGTATATCACATATACAACTTGTGTACTTCAAGTGAGAAAATCCATTTAAAGTGAACCAATACTAGTTAATACAAAGTAATATATCAAATATATAATTATGCATTAAATCATTAAATCAACACTTAATTTAACGATCCGGTCATATCTCATATAACCGACTAATATCCAATGTATCGGCTTATCGAATCAATCCTTGAATCGATAACTAGATTATATCGCATACAACCATTCCATACATTCATCGCGAGAATAGAATACAGTATCACATACTGGTATTATTCTCGGTCCCGCACATATCTCATATGCGCTCCTATTTCGTTTCGCTTGAGCCAGGAAACCTCTGTGTAGGACTCTAAAGACTCGTCAATACGCCGGCAGCAGGTGATGATCATATCAAACACCCACAAGCCGCAAGCGGTCTGCTAAACGTAATGGCCACCCGGGTATTGAGCGATCAGAAGATCGACGAGCAAGCCCGCTCACACTCCTGTGAATCCAACCAGTAACACTTACCGTACAGTCCGGTCTGTTCGTCTGATATGTCGCATATCTTGCCTAGGGGTGGTAAACGTCAGACCCTAGTAGCTCGATAAGTGGTGTCGATATGAGGTCTATAACAGTTCGAGATACTACTGGTAACACTTACCAGTAAATCTCAACAACCCTGGCCAGGAATTTCCGGTTATAGCCAATCGAACACAGCGCAACATCAACTCCCTATACCGGGAGAGACGAATCCCCTCCTATCGCTCATTGCCTCCATGTGATTCGGGACTGTACCCAAAAACCACCGTTTTGCACGCCCTCTTGGACGTGGTAAGGTGGAAATCAAAGCACAGTGGGTATCACACAAGACTCTATGACGATCTCGGGTCTACAGACTAACCTGTACCAGTGTCACCAGAGAACTGCCATCTGACGTAAGGTATAAATACCATCTGGGAGTTCTCGGCGAGTCCGTCCAGTGTACCCAGTCTCCACTGAGCACCCGTATATCATCTCTGATGTCAAACACCAATGGATATGGGATCATCCATCGCCCATCTGTATGGGTCGAGAAGGTATATGCTAGTCTACTCTGGTATATCGATGCCCCGTCTCGATACACCCACGACTAGGGACCTTGAAGGATGTACTTATGGACTACCTTGTCCCCACTAGTATGATCCGCATCATAGTCCAGGTAGTCAAGTACAGATCCTAAGGGCTTTACCAACATGTAACAGAGAGACAATCAGTATACACGTTAAGGTAAAGAGTAACCAGATAGCATACTATCATGTCGAGCAAGAAAGTCCTCCCTATATATGTCCCAGCATCCACTACAATATACATCCTATGTACAGTAATGGCCTCTAGGGCATACATATAACTAACATACTTTACCGCTGCTCCCACTCTGAATGAATCCCTCTGGCTGATCCATATAGACGCACTCTTCCAAATTACCATTTAGAAAGGCCGTCTTTACGTCCATCTGCCAGATCTCATAATCGTGGAAGGCAGCAATAGCAAGAAGGACCCGAATGGATTTGAGCATAGCCACTGGAGAAAATGTTTCGTCATAGTCCAAACCAGGTCTTTGACGGAAACCCTTTGCAACAAGTCTAGCCTTATAGGTTTCAACCTGTCTATCTACACCAATCTTCTTTTTGAAGATCCATTTGCATCCTACGGGTTTTACCCCATCTGGAGCAATGTCCGAAGTCCATACTTTGTTAGTGTACATGGACTCCATTTCGGTCCGCATTGCATCCAGCCATTTTACCGAGTCGCCGCTGAAAGGTTCCTAGGCACTCTCAAGGGGTCTCACAAGGCATCAACCATGCCCGTTTCAAAAATTACGGTGCCGAGAAACCCTAGACTATGGATCGTTGGCTAGAATTCTAGGCGAAAAAGAACTAGTTAACACTTAACTATAAGTTAAACGGAAATACAACCTTTGTAGATCCGGTGCTCCACCTCCATAGCTCCGCAACGAAGTCCCCTCGCTGTCCTAGTGCATTCCCGGGCTCTAGCGTCGGCTTCATCGGAGAATGGACGGGCTAGGTCGTCGACGACGTGCCGAAGATGATCTACGTCGAAGCATCACTAGATCGAGCTCCACCTTCACCAAGCCATGAATACTTGTGAAGGAAACACACTCTACTACTTGGCAAGAGGTAGAGGATGAAGAAATAGGAAGTGGGTAGACTTTAGAATTGGATTTCTCACTCATTTCATCAATCCACCATTGATGAAGTCAAGGTTTTCTTCTTGAGTTCAAGGAAGAAGAAGAAGAAAAGTTATCATAAGTTAATTCCAAAATGAAAAGAATAATCAATTCTTATCATAATAGAACCATGGTTAGGTGTAGAGAGTGAATCATGGTTTAGTGGAATGGTTAGGGTTAAGCATGAGACAAAATGGTGACTTAGTCAAACTTTCATGAATCTTCATGAAAGAAACAAATGAAAGCCACCATTTTTCTCTTTATGCATTTTATTTTCCAAAAAGAATAAATGAAATAAATAAATGAATAAGTAAAAACAAAACCCTAACCATTACACAACCATGGTTTAATCTTTACACTTAGCCAATTTAGCATGCATCATCAAACATGATACAAACTAATGCACAAAAATATATCACATATACAATGTGCACATCCGAGTGAGAATATCCATTTAAAGTGAACCAATACTAGTTAATGCAAAGTAATATATCAAATATATAATTATACATTAAATCATTAAATCAACACTTGATTTAACGATCCGGTCATATCGCATATAACCGACTAACATCTACAGCAACAACTTATCGAATCAACACTTGATCCGATAACCCGGCTATATCGCATATAACCGATCAATGTTACAAATCGCGAGAATCGAATACAGTATCACATACTGGTATCATTCTCGGTCCCGCACATATCTCATATGCGCTCCTATTTCATTTCGCTTGAGCCAGGAAACCTCTGTGTAGGACTCTAAAGACTCGTCAATACGCCGGCAGCAGATGATGATCATATCAAGCACCCACAAGCCACAAGCGGTCTGCTAAACGTAACGGCCACCTGGGTATTGAGCGATCAGAAGATCGACGAGCAAGCCCGCTCACACTCCAGTGAATCCAACCAGTAACACTACCGTACAGTCCGGTCTGATCGTCTGATATGTCGCATATCTCGCCTAGGGGTGGTAAACGTCAGACCCCAATAGCTCGATAAGTCATGTCGATATGAGGTCTATAACAATTCGAGAAACTACTGGTAACACTTACCAGTAAATCTCAGCAACCCTGGCCAGGGATTTCCTGTTATAGCCAATCGAACACAGCGCAACATCAACTCCCTATACCGGGAGAGACGAATCCCCTCCTATCGCTCATTGCCTCCATGTGACTCGGGACTGTACCCAAAAACCACCGTTTTGCACGCCCTCTTGGACGTGGTAAGATGGAAATCAAAGCACAGTGGGAGCCACACAAGACTCTATGACGATCTCGGGTCAACAGACTACTCTGTACCAGTGTCACCAGAGAACTGCCATCTGACGTGAGGTATAATACCATCTGGGAGTTCTCGGCGAGTCCGTCCAGTGTACCCAGTCTCTACTGAGCACCCGTATATCATCTCCGATGTCAAACACCAATGGATATGGGATCATCCATCGCCCATCTGTATGGGTCGAGAAGGTACACGCTAGTCTACTCTGGTATATCGATGCCCCATCTCGATACACCCACGACTAGGGACTTTGAAGGATGTACTTATGGACTACCATGTCCCCACTAGTATGATCCGCATCATAGTCCAGATAGTCAAGTACACATCCTAAGGGCTTTACCAACATGTAACAGAGAGACAATCAGTGTACACGTTAAGGTAAAGGGTAACCAGATAGCATACTATCATGTCGAGCAAGAAAGTCCTCCCTATATATGTCCCAGCATCCACTACAATATACATCCTATGTACAGTAATGGCCTCTAGGGCATACATATAACTAACAGCCGCTCTGAATGGCTTGCTGGAAGCTAGTAGGGTCATCATCATCAATGGCGCAATCCTCTCTATCCCCATCTATGAGAAAACCGTAGTATCTCTCAGGCGGATGAGACGGCCTACTACTCCTGCGGAGGGGTACAGGAATGTCCTGTTCTTCTTGAACTATTGGTTCTACCAAACTTTCAGTAGTAGTTTGTGGTTCTGGAATTTCTTCCAGTTCTATTGCGCTCCCACTTATCTGATTTTCTAAAAATTCAGTTTTCAAGAAGTGGGGATGCTGAGAAACAAAAACCTTTTGTTCCTCTTCGGAATAGAAAATATACCCCCTGGAGTTCTTTGGGTATCCCACAAACTTACACAGTACTGAGCGTGCCTCGAGCTTGTCCGCATGCTGCTTCTTTACAAAAGCTGGACATCCCCATGTCTTAAGATACTTAAGACAGGGTTTCTTCCCACTCCACATCTGATATGGGGTGGCAGGCACAGTCTTGGTTGGAGCCTTGTTCAAGAGATATGCAGTTGTTTCTAGTGCATAACCCCAGAAAGATCGTGGCAACTTAGCCTTACTCATCATGGAATGAACCACATCCAATAGGGTTTGATTCCGCCTTTCCGATACACCGTTGTGTTGTGGTGTGTATGGAGGAGTAAGCTGAGAGAGATTCCATTCTTTTTTAAGTAGTCCAGAAACTCGGCACTCAAGTATTCACCACCTCGATCAGATCTCAGTGTCTTTATACTCTTGCATGTTTGTTTTTCAACTTCATTCTTGTATTCCTGAAATTTCTCAAAGGCCTCGGATTTATGTTTCATCAAGAAGACATATCCATACCTAGAGAAATCATCCGTAAAAGTAATGAAGTATGAATAACCACCTCGTGCATGTGTAGACATTGGACCGCACACGTCACTGTGTACGAGTCCCAAGAGCTCGCTTCCTCTTACTCCGTGTCCAGTAAACGGAGTCTTTGTCATTTTTCCCATGAGACAAGATTCACAAGTAGCATAAGATTGATATTCGAACGGATTCAAATATCCTTCTCTATGTAACTTAGTTAATCGTGTTTCATTGATGTGACCTAGTCTACAATGCCATAAGAAAGCCTGATTTATTTCTGGAGACTTTCTTTTGAGTGTGTTCTGGACATTGAAAACCTGAGCTTGACTCAATACGTATATACCGTCATCTAATGTACCGGACCCAATCAGAACCTGATTTAGGTGGATGTGAACTACATCGCTTACGAATGTAAAATCATATCCCTCTCTCAAAAGTGAGGACACTGATATGATATTACAAGTCAAACTAGGTACGGACAGACAGTTGCGTAGAATCAATATCTGCCCACTTGTCAAACCTAAGTGATATTCTCCTTCGGATTCAGCGTCCATGCTCATTCCGTTTGCAACTCTGAGAGACAAATCACCTACCTTTATAACTCTACAGTTTCTCAAAGCATGTAATGAATTACAGATATGATATCCTGCTCCGGTATCTAGTACCCAGGAAGTAGAGTTAACTGACAAACTGTTCTCAATTACAAACACACTTGAGGCTGAAGCCATAACATGCTTCGTATCCTGGCTACTGGCTTCGAAAGCCCTGCAATCTTTCTGCCAATGCCCAATCCCATAACAATAGGGATATCCCTCCTTACCTATACCAAGTCCCGAAACTTTTGCTCTTCCCTTTCTTCCTACTTTACTGACACCGTATATCGGCTTTGTAGAGGTCTTCTTCTTTTCACCCTTTGCTTTCGCCCTGGATGTAGAAGAAGAAGGTTCCCCATTAAGCAGAGCTTGTGTTTCCCTGGTTTCTTTCAGGGTATAAGTAGAGGGTAGGGACTGTGGAAATAAGTCATCATATAACCTGTTTCCCAACGTAGTCTCCAGGACCTTTTCCCTTGTCTGACGGATATTCATATCCGTGACGATGGAAAATGGACCTGGGACGGCGGGATCTTGAGTAGTAATAGGGTGGTCCAACTTGTCATAGGCAATGGATATCTGGACAGACCTTTACCAGTCATATAAGTCAGATTCAGTCAAATTGTTATCTAGATGTAACCTATGTGTGGTCACAAGGTCGCTGCAATGAGAGAAAGAGAAGAAAACACTTTAGCATGATGCTCTTGCAAGTTTAGATTGGTTTTTAGTTTATCTAAACTGGATGGCTCCCACTGTTTCTCGAATCCTTCCTCAAACCATAAAAGAAGAATTAGTCAGGACTATTCTCACCGTACAATACTTGCTTAACCGTTCAGCCAGGCCAATGTCGATACTTCGAGGGAGGTTTTCCAACGCTTTCGCGAAGTTCCTTAATTAAATAACCTCTTTTCTCTGGGGGCGTAGCCGCGCTGACACCTTTCTAGGCACCTACTTGGTTTACAGCATTGATCGTTAAGTGACGAATCTCCTGATAAGTAGCATGTACTCACAGTAGGATCGGGATCCAAATATCATCGTATGATAATGTTGAAGGAATCCTACCAACATTCATCAAACTCCAAATGGTATGCAACACTAGCAAGTTTCAGTTTCTTTAGAAACTCCCGATATGGATTTTTGCCTCATGCTCTTATCACCTTGACGAAGGTCAACAAATCATAAGTCACATGTCAAGTTCTACCCGTCATTGTCCAGGTTAATTTGAACCCACCCGTATATACCCTTGATGAAGGTCAACAAGGTAATACGACTGTCCCAAACCAACGCATCTATCTATGCTACATATGAACACCCAACAGCTACCAATCACTATGTCTTGACGAAGGTCAACAAACATAGCTTGAATACTATTGAATATTCATACAAAATGACGGATAGCTACGAATGGTTTTTGGAAAAACCGTGAACGTAGTGAACTTGATATAATCGAAGGAACCTGATAGCTTTCTAAAAGGAGTGGTTAAAGCTCCGTAATTAAAAATTCTGCTCTTTTAAAATAATCGAGTGGTTTCTTTTAAATTTGTTCCAACGACTCAACTTTGGTTTATTTTCTTTGCATTATAATAATGCGTCCCATCATTTAACCTATCATTGCAGAAAACAATGAAAATACAACGTCCTCTTATGCCATCTGCATTCGCCACTGGGTCCCGTCATCACCCGTTAGGTTACTTAACTAACGACAGAGCGGGGGCTGGGCTAGCGCGGGTGTAAAACATAAGTGACGTCTAAATAGCTATCATATATAGATATTGTACATTCGTCAGACGCAATAATAGGCATTCCAGATCACTGATGAACTTTATTGGATATACAAGCAATCCGCGTTTGCTTTGAGCCTGCAACAAAATACGGATTACACAGTTGTGATGAATAGCCATTACCCCACCCTAGACCCCTACGGGTACGGCAAACTACCCGCCAAGTACCCGAAGTGAAACGGTCTCCCTCAACAACGTGAGTAGGCCACTAAACACTTCAAAGTACCCGGTAGTTTGTGCACCCCACCTTGGGTCTATCCTAGGAGCAAAAAAACAGTAAATGAAATAATACAACGGTGGCTACAACCGCAACCTGGATGTGCCCCGCAAAAGAATATTACAACATATTACATTTATATCGAATGAATGAATTTAATAACCCATCTCAAACCCCGGCTAATCATCACAACAATCCAATACAGTTCATATACACAAACAGTAGAATCATTACAGAAATGTGCAACCCCCTGCCAACCGACATACTAGCAGTTAGGGGAGGTTTATGAACACATTAAATATTACAGATAAAAACCCGATTAGCAATTAATTTAGAACATCGATCGACAACATTTTTCCGTGTCTACCCCAAATGCAAGCCATCATGGAAGTAACCTGGGCAGAAACAGAATATACTGGAAAACAAAACACCAAACAATATGAATTACAGAGCAAATCCGAGTCAACTCGGGGTTGACTCCGCGGCGGATCCACGGCCAAAAGCATCATTTGGCCGCGGATCCGCGGCCGTCTTGTCGAGTTGAGTGCTCGTATTTTCCCAGTATTCTTATATTCCCCTGCTGTGAATTTTAAGGCATATCAAATATTTTTTTCGACACGTTTAAAATTAACAGAAACTGATAGGGGTCCGGGTTAAGTTTTCGCGTTTTTTTTCTGACGATCGAAGTTCTAATTAGTTGCTAACAAGCTAGTAAAGGTTTAGTTGGCTCTGATACCACTGTAAGTCCATGTCACGCACCCCACAAGCTTGCGGGGAGGCGGAATATATGAAAAACGACTATCAAAGCTTCGTAACACGGACTTGAGCACACGGATCGTATCTAAACCATTACTAGCAAACTACGAAAGGTTTAACTACTTGGATTCGAAGTTATACCTCACGTTACTTGTCCTTCGGGTCTTCATCGCTGTCCTCCACTCCTCGTAGGATCTTTGGAACGTCGGCACCTCAACGTCCTCCTCGAGTCAAAGACGATCCACCCGAGAGCTCCTACTCCAAGCTTGATCTCTAACTTGAGATAACTAGGTTTCTTTAGTTGCTAATCAAAGACACTTAGGTGATATAGAGTAAGGTTATGGATTAATTAGTCTATCTAATCCTTGATCTCAACACATGAGGGGTAGGATTAGGGTTTGAAGAGAGAGTGAGCTTGAGGAGAGAGAAGGTGAGCATGAATAATGAATAAAAAGCTTCTCACTTCTAATATATTATGAAGCATAAGAAAATCAAATAAATAAATCTAAATGATTTATCATCATGCTTCATTAAATATATGCAATGAACCATCAAGTGAGTCATTAAGCAATAAATGCTTCATTAACTCACTTGAATGATTCATCTAAGTGAGTCACAAATGCATTTAATGTAAATGCCCCCTAAACCCTCAAGTCACCATACTTCCAGAAGCTTCGCGCCAAATTACGAGAACGTCCCTCCTATCCGTGAAAACACGGAAAAACTTTAGACTGTATAAATCCTATACCCCGATACTAGAATCTGGCTTAAACCAAAGCCGACTAGTAAAAAAACTGTCCGAACGTCGTACGTGCGTTTAAACACGTAAGCGTCCGAACCCTTATCGTAAAACCATACGACCTCTATATCGTTTCGCCTGGAGCAGGGAAACTCTCTGTGTGGGACTCTAAAGACTCGACACTACGCTGGCAGTGGGTTTAACCACAGACCGCAAGCGGCACTGGCTGTACGTAACGGTCCCCAGGTAGATGTCGATAAGAAGGCCGATGAGGAAACCCATCCGAACTCCTACTGAGCCTGATGTGACAATCTCTGTACAGTCCGGTCTGTTCGTCTAAGACTATCGCATATCGTGCCTAGGGGGCGGCAAGCGTCAGTCCCCTAATAGCGGTATAAGTCGTGTCGGAGCGTAGCCCATTACACCTTGAGAAACTACTGGAACCTACCGATAAATCTCGCTTGCCCTGGACAGGGACTTTGCGTAATGGCTCTCTGACACAGCGCGATATCAACTCCCAATACCGGGAGAGACGAATCCTGTCTAACCACCACTGCCTCCAAGTGCTCGGGACTGCACCCAACTGCTACTTGTTTGCACGACTCCTTTAAGCCGTAGTAGGGTAGCAATCTAAGAACAGTAGGACACACTCGAGGCGAAGTAGCAGTGTCAAGTCTGCGGACTATGCTGTACTCATGTCACCTGGGAACTGTTAACTGACGACGGGTATAATACCACCCAACAGTTCCCTGCAAGTCATGTCCGGTGTACCCGTAACCCAACGAGCACCTGTATACTATCTCCAGTACGACGTGCTGATGGCTGTGGGACAGACCATCTCCCCAACTGGGATGAGAAGCGTACACACTAGTCTACTCCGGAATATCGATGCCCTGTCTCGAAAATCCAACGACCGGAGACCTGTATAGGATGTTGCTTATAGACTACCCACCCCCCACTAGTGTGATTGCCATCACAACGCTGGTAATCAAGCAACGATCCTATGGGCTCTACTAATATGTATAAATGATACGTTACAAGAAACATATGCACATATTAACGTAGACACAAACGAAGTAGCATACTACCATTTTTAGCAAGACTGTTGTTCAGTTGATAAAACTGCACATTTGTTATTACATTTTTCCTACCATTTCCATATTAAAAAAGGTCTTTATTATAATATATCATACATATGAGGGTTTATTTGTAAAAATACTATTTTCCATGTATTGATATATTATAATTAGCATTTGGTAGGAAAATGTATATAATATTATTGACCTAATCCTAGTAGAACTAAGTCTACTAAATATTATTTAAGTTGTTGTGCAGAATTTTCAGGTCTTAAATCAAGGAAATCAAGTTGTTAAAGCTAACCTGCCTAATTAAAAAATCAAAATTAAGAAATCAATTCTGGCAGAAGAAAAGAAAAGATTTCCAAATTCTGAAGGTTCCAAGGATCGCCACATGTCACAAGGAGCAACCCATAAAAAATTGATCAACGGATGAGATCATCAGGCCGCGGATCCGCGGCCCGAGCCCCTTGATGCCGCGGATCCGCCGCGTAGAAGTGGAGTTAAGGGCTAGAACTTTTCTGGTGGGATTGTAACTACCATTCCCCAATTTAGGCATCTAACTTTCTGGTTTTGGGACTATAAATAAAGACCGAGAGCCTCTTGGAAAAATCATCAAGTCGACGCGATCACGAAGTCCAAGACGGCTCACGCATCCAGACTGATCATCAACGGTTCATCTACCTCCTTAGAAAAGATCGAGAAGCAACTAGTCTTTGTAATCATTTTCTAAGGAATCAAAGTGTAATGAATATTGTTGATTAATAAAGGTAGCTTTCTTTTTCTTATTCTATTTCTTCGTAGTTTAATTATGCATTTTCTCTCCATCTCTTTTTCTCCCAATATGCGCGAGTAATTCTTCGCTTGTTAGGGTTCGTAGGATTAGGATAGGTTAATGGATGATGAAAATCCTTAAACTCTTTTTACGTCCTATAAAGTTTATAAACTTTATCAAGACAATCATTAACATCCTAATCGGGCGCGCTAACAATTCATTGTTAGTCTCGAACGCGATTAGAGATTAGATTAATAATTGTTTTGGTAAAGGCTAGATATAAACGGAGTTCCGTGTTGAGATAGGGGTTAAGAGTGGGATTCCTTTTCCCTCCAGAAACCCTAATCTACATGCATCATTGTCGTTCTAGTTTTAAATCTATTAAAGGATAGAAAGAGTAACTTTTAATTAATCGTCCATAACTACTAAATCCTAACGAACCCTACAAGCCCTCTTATTATATTAACTACATCCCTAAAATAATCTAGATCTATATATTTTGCATTCTTGCTTAACGTAGATTTAGAAACCTTTTCACAAAATTCTTTATTCCTCCTCTCTTTTTCAACACATCTAAAGTAAGAGTAAAAGGTTCCACGTTTCCCTGAGGATGACCCGTACTCATCTCGGTCTAGCTACACGCGACACCGTTATTGATTGCGGTTATTCTACAAACACAACTCTTTCAAATCAATCAAATGGCGCCGTTGCCGGGGATACGTGCGTAATTTTTATTCTTACTATTTGTGTTGAATTCTTAGACGATTCATATCATTATTAAAACAAAACTGCAAATTGCATATTTAACGATTTGTGCGTGAATTTTTGCAAGGAGATCTGGAGTCACAGAATTAAGGAAAACAGGAAACAGAGACATTTTTAGAGATCCGGAGGAGCACAGAAGGCTATACAAAAAATTTCATCAAGTGATCCCTCTACCACGCGGCGGATCCGTGGCAAAAACACCCTTGTGGCAGCGGAAACGCGGCACAACAGAGGAGTTAGGGCTTCAGTCTTCTCTGGTATCTTTCTCAACTCCTTCTCTCTCCTCTCAAATCCAATAAAATCTATTTTCTGCAGGATTCTTTGCAAAATAGCGCCGCTCAAAAATCTTTTTGCAAAAGTTTTGTGATTGGTTTTGTTTTGCATATTTTAATACGGGCTTTAAGGGGCAAAAGACCAAATCAAGATTAGGTGGGGATTTCATCACCCTTCCTAAGCCCCACAAATCACAAACTGAGCATCTGCATCAACCCTACAATAATTTAAAAAAATATCTAGACCAGACTCTAAGGACTGTCGCGCCCATTAAGGACAGAGGAAGGTCGTGGGTAATCTATCGCTTATCCGCATTACTTTTGTGGTGCCTAGGCAAGTGTGACTAAGGCAAGTGGTTTACTTAATTAGGCCCGCTATTTTCGGTGATTCGTATAGCGGATACCTCCCACTTACCTGGCACTTACCTGGCCACAAGAGTAGTAAAGAGGTGGTAGAGGATTGATCCTGCGGCTTGTCCTTTGGAAGTCTAGGAGCGGTCTAGAGACTGGACCTAGGTGATCTTAGTTCTAGGGTTGCTTGTGCATTTTAGAGTGATTTGTCTTGAGTCCCACTTTTTTCAAAACAATCCAATTTTAAATCACACACACGCTGCCACTTGCACTAAACCCGCTTAGTGCATGCTTGGATGGACACGGGATCCTAGTGCCCGTCTTGTCCGCGTACCTGCTATCAACGCCGAAGTCGGTACTTCTTCATCTTCTTTTCCCCCACCATACACGACCGAGATGGACGGCACTCCATCAAATTATAACACCACACTGCCACCGCCCGTAGGTGCGCAGAATCCACCGCGCATCTCTCTCCAAGAGAGATGCTATCCTATTCGTGGTCCTCTTCCTACTTGTCTATCTCTTCCACCACCTAACGGGGATAGTTTCGAAATTAAACCCCACTACATCAATCTGCTGCCCAAATTTCACGGGCTTGAGTCGGAAGACGCGTACGTTTTCATCACCAAATTCGAAAACGTATGCGCAATGATGGGTACTTCACAGTTGACTGTCGATGCTATGCGCTTGCGTCTTCTCCCATTCACACTGTGCGACTTGGCAGAAAAATGGCATTATAATACTGTCGCACACACTATCACTAATTAGGATGAATTCGTCATAGCATTTATTATGAAGTTTTACCCAAACCATAAGACTGCCCGTGTTAGAAGCGAGATCAACCAGTTTACCCAGCTTCCCAATGAACCATTTTGGAAGTGCTTTGAATGTTTCAAAGATCTGCTTGTCCAATGTCCTCATCATGAAATCAATAGATGGGATTTATGTCGAATTATATATGAGGGCATTAATCCAGCGACAAAGCAGATGCTTGAAACAAATTGTCAATGCAATTTCATGTCTAAAGACGATGGTGAAGCTTGGAAATATCTGGAAGACCTTGCTGAACACACTTTGCAGTGGGAAAGCGTAAGACCACCTTCTTCTAAGGGAAGTATTCATCAGCTCGATGTTTCCATTGCAGTAAAAGCCGAAATGGCAGCGATACAGAAGAAACTCGACGCTATTGAGAACAAGTTCTCATCATTCTCCCTAAATCAGGTCACGCTTCCCAAGACCATCTGTAGTTACTGTTCAAATCCTTCACACTTAACGGAAGAATGTCCTATGAATGCATCGTTTCAAACTAATGCTGCTTTTTAGCAGCGACATAGAAACGATCCTTATTCTTCCACGTACAATCAAGGATGGAGGAATCATCCTAACTTTGCTTGGAACCAAAACCAACAAAGCAATAATCAAAGACCTCCTCCACAGCAACCACAACCACAAAGTCAGCTCCCCTTTCAGTCACAGAATTTCCAAAATCCGGCCAACACCTCTACACCACAAGTGGCCGGTATTGACAACTCTTCACTTGCACAAACTTTGGATTTGTTCATGAAACATTCCATGCAATTGTCGGCTGAGATGAAGTCTTCTATTGATACCATACAGAAAGACTCCGCCTCCCACAGCGAGAGTATTAAATCAATAAAAAACCAACTTGCACAGTTGAACGCCGCAATGAGTGCGAGAGAGAAAGGGAAACTCCCATCTCAACCCATACCTAATCCTGGCCACTCACAAAGTTATAATGTGAGTACCGTTACTATGTTGAGATCGGGAAAAGTGCTGAATAACCGAGTGGGTGAGCAATGTGATGATAGTGACACCAATGATACCCCAGCTTCTTCTTCTTCCCCTAATTCGTCTAGTCTCCCACCTTCATCCGAGCCTATTCTCCGTTTTCCCCAAGGCTCGAACCCTTCGCCCATTTCCTCGAATCTACCTAAAACGATCCCCACTCCAATTCTGGGATCCACTCCATCCCCACAATCCTCTCCAATGTTGGACCAAACCCTTATTGATAAAGCACCTTATCCAAACAGGTTAAGGGGCAACAGACCAAGTCCACAAATGGAGAAGATTGTGGAAATTTTTAAGCAAGTTAACATAAACATTCCTCTCCTAGATGCTATTCAACAAGTTCTGTCATATGTGAAAATCCTAAAGGACTTGTGCACTAGGAAGAGAAAAGTTCAAGTACCTAAAAAAGTTTTCCTTGCGAGTAATGTGAGCACTGCTTTTACACAACAACCCAAGAAACGAAAGGACCCCGGAAGTCCTACAATTTCTATTTCTATTGGGGGTAAAAATATCAATCGTGCTCTACTCGATTTAGGTGCTAGTGTTAACTTGCTTCCGTATTCTGTTTATGAGCAATTAGGGATCGGAGAGTTAAAACCTGCGCATTGCACTCTTCAGATGGCCGATCGATCTATCACCCAACCTAGGGGTGAGCTAGAGGATGTGTTAATCAAAGTCGGGGAATTTATATTTCCTGTGGACTTTATCGTTATTGATACACAACCTGTGGCAAACCCACGCAATCAAATCCCGATGATACTCGGTCGACCCTTTTTGGCCACTTCCAATGCAGTAATCAATTGTAGAAACGGCTCTATGACCCTATCCTTTGGATAGAAGTCAATTGAGCTTAACATTTACAAGTTGGGAAGTGAACCCTCCGAACCCTATGCTCATGTGTGTTCTGTCGAATTAATGGATGTCGACAGCAGCGAATTTGATCAACCTCATGATACTGACTCTTTTCATATGTTGTTGCTTGACCCAACCATGTATTATACATACACAGACTCTTCCACCGAGTTGTCCGGGTCAACATCTAACGCTGATGAGGAACTTTTTATAGAGTCTGACGATCACCCCATTTTTTCTGATGAAATTATTCTTCGGGGTATCGACGAAAGCTTTGAGGAAATTTTCGCTGATGAACTCGCATTTTTACATGACACGGGTGTTAAGATGAATCAACTCCAAGATAAATAAATTGAACCTCCACCCCTTCTTCTGGACAATCATGATAATGCGAGTAATCCATCATTACTATCACTGTGTCGTCTCTTCAAATTGAGACGCAATCCTTTTCCTTTACACCTCTTATCACCTCCCCACTTCTTCACGTCGAAAGGTGACATATTCTTCCACCAACCTTGGTACTTCATCGATAAAATTTTTGAATGGTTGGTGTTGACCTTCGGTCTTTGCAAAGCTTGGCATTGACCAATAACTTTGATCCCCTCGTGTGATTTTAAACATTGTTTAACTCAAGTTCGGGAGGGGAATATTTTAGCTCTTGAAACAAAATGATTTTTACAAAATTGTGAGCCAAAAATAAGTTTGGGGGAGGATTTTCACTTTCATATATTCTTGCCCCCATTAATAATTTCCTCCCAAGTCTACAGGTTTTTTTGAGCTTAACGGATGACATCAGTGAGGACACTGCTGTAAACAGGTTTGGGGGAGGTTTGTGCTTATTTACACATCAATTTGCATCATACTTTGCATAAGCACAACATTTTCTTTTATAACAAAAGAGTAGAAAGTGAAAAATTACATCCAAAAGATAGGAATAGTTTAAGAAAACCAAGAAAATTAGAAGTTTTCTTAAACGAACTAGTAATAAGTAGTTATGAGCTGTTGTCTCAAGGGTTAGTAAGATGAAGGAAGTCACTAATCTGAGGATAAAAATAAGTCTGAAAAATAGTTTCTATTCTGTAAGCCAAACATTTGAATGTTGATACCCTACTATATGCACTTACACACGTCTTGAAACTCGGGATAGTAGAGGATACCTTGAAATGCTCTTGTCTAAAAGCCAAAGTATGAAGGAAATAATAAATGAAGAAAATATAAAAATGGTGAAAAGAAAAATGAACACTGGTTTTGTTATCGCCAAGGCAGCAATAAAAAAATATAGCGAGGGTGCTTCATCACCTAGTGCCTTAGACCAACTGGTTTGGGAGTCACTGCTAAGACTTAGGTGGTGCAAGACGAGGAAAATATTATCACCTAATTAGCAAGCACATGAGTAATCGGTCGGTTGGTACCTCAAGAAGTATTAACGGTCGCATGAAAATGTGTGAGCAAATCTAAATATTCATCAAGTTAAAAAGTACCGAGGTAGATGGACAAGAGCATGATAGCTTGAATTGAATTCTCCGAGTGTAGGGATGTCCATTTCACACACGTAGGGGTATATGATCAATGTTTGGACGAAAGGTAGGAATGAAGAATAAAGACTATGTTTTATTGAGGGATAATGTGATTTCTAACATCTTTTCATGACTATTAAGATAGGGCTTATGACAACCGAAAAGCTAGTGTAGTTGGAAACTCTTATTTTCAAAGTCTTTCTTTTATGGTTCTTATCTTTATATGTAAATTTCACCATCTCTCTTTTGTTATAGGATTTTGTGGGTGTAATCCGCTGAAAACCCTCAGGAGACAACACTCCTCCTACTAGGGACACCTAGAGGTTTAACGGCTTGTTGCACGTGCTCAGTGCAATCGTGTTTGCCTACGAAAGTGTGCTTAGTTTTCTCCTTTCTTTTTTCTCCTTCTCTTGAATAAACTAGTTTGCTCGGGACGATCAAAGATAAGTTTGGGGGTATTTGTTCAGTTGATAAAACTGCACATTTGTTATTACATTTTTCCTACCATTTCCATATTAAAAAAGGTCTTTATTATAATATATCATACATATGAGGGTTTATTTGTAAAAATACTATTTTCCATGTGTTGATATATTATAATTAGCATTTGGTAGGAAAATGTATATAATATTATTGACCTAATCCTAGTAGAACTAAGTCTACTAAATATTATTTAAGTTGTTGTGCAGAATTTTCAGGTCTTAAATCAAGGAAATCAAGTTGTTAAAGCTAACCTGCCTAATTAAGAAATCAAAATTAAGAAATCAATTCTGGCAGAAGAAAAGATTTCCAAATTCTGAAGGTTCCAAGGATCGCCGCATGTCACAAGGAGCAACCCATAAAAAATTGATCAACGGATGAGATCATCAGGCCGCGGATCCACGGCCCGAGCCCCTTGATGCCTCGGATCCGCCGCGTAGAAGTAGAGTTAAGGGCTGGAACTTTTCTGGTGGGATTGTAACTACCATTCCCCAATTTAGGCATCTAACTTTCTGGCTTTGGGACTATAAATAAAGACCGAGAGCCTCTTGGAAAAATCATCAAGTCGATGCGATCGCGAAGTCCAAGACGGCTCACGCATCCAGACTGATTATCAACGGTTCATCTACCTCCTTAGAAGAGATCGAGAAGCAACTAGTCTTTGTAATCATTTTCTAAGAAATCAAAGTGTAATGAATATTGTTGATTAATAAATGTAGCTTTCTTTTTCTTATTCTATTTCTTCGTAGTTTAATTATGCATTTTCTCTCCATCTCTTTTTCTCCCAACATGCGCGAGTAATTTTTCGCTTGTTAGGGTTCGTAGGATTAGGGTAGGTTAATGGATGATGAAAATTCTTAAACTCTTTTTACGTCCTATAAAGTTTATAAACTTTATCAAGACAATCATTAACATCCTAATCGGGCGCGCTAACAATTCATTGTTAGTCTTGAACGCGATTAGGGATTAGATTAATGATTGTTTTGGTAAAGGCTAGATATGAACGGAGTTCCGTGTCGAGATAGGGGTTAAGAGTGGGATTCCTTTTCCCTCCAGAAACCCTAATCTACATGCATCACTGTCGTTCTATTTTTAAATCTATTAAAGGATAGAAAGAGTAACTTTTAATTAATCGTCCATAACTACTAAATCCTAACGAACCCTACAAGCCCTCTTATTATATTAACTACATCCCTAAAATAATCTAGATCTATATATTTTGCATTCTTGCTTAACGTAGATCTAGAAACCTTTCCACAAAATTCTTTATTCCTCCTCTCTTTTTCAACACATTTAAAGTAAGAGTAAAAGGTTCCACGTTTCCCTGAGGACGACCCGTACTCATCTCGGTCTAGCTACACGCGACACCGTTATTGATTGCAGTTATTCTACAAACACAACTCTTTCGAATCAATCAACTGTCAATACAACTGTGAATATCCCAAGCTTCCATTAAGTAATATACAAACTAGTATGATACAGTAATGGCCTCTAGGGCATAAACACTAACAGGGACATCGAGGCGAATGCGGATGGCATAAGTGTACGTCGTATTTATCTGTGATGTTTAGGTGACTTAAATGATGGGACTTCATTAATATGATTAATGAAAGAAAAGAAACCTAAAAGATGTTATAGAATCAAATTTTCAAAAAGGGTAGCTACAGTTTTTGCTTTGCATAGCGATATATATGATATATCCTGCACCTTATTCGATGAGGAAAGAGCCGAGATCCCTTCACCGGGAGTGACCTCTTTAGCAAAACTGGCAGATGCTACAACACTCGGTTTGTCTTTTGATTGCTTTTGGAGTTTTTGCTTTGCATAGCGATATATATGATATATCCTGCACCTTATTCCATAAGGAAAAAGCCGAGATCCCTTCACCGGGAGTGACCTCTTTAGCAAAACTAATGAAAGCCTCAAAATCACTCCATTTCAAAATTCACTCAATTCTACAACGATATCAAGTTCATTACGCAATAGGTTTTCAGAAAAACCTGACGTAGCCCTCCGTCATTTCAGATAAGTTGTATATAGTATTCGTGCTGCATTTGTTGTCTTTCGTCAAGGTGTAGTGTGCGGTAGCTATATGCTGCTTATCTGTTGCATATGATGCGATTGGATTAGGGTAGTCGTACGGCTTTGTTGGCTTTCGTCAAGGGTCGTCCGGTTGGGTTTAATTCAGTCAAGAAATGTACGGGTTGAACTTGACTAACGGGCTATGCTTTGTTGGGTTTCGTCAAGGTCATAGCACGTTAGGGGAAAAATATCATCGGGAATTTCAAGTGTTGAAATTTGCAATGAGATTGCATACCTTCTATGAGATAGTTGGATCCCGATACCCACTGCGAGTAATTGTTACTCCTGGGAGAGTTTTACACAGGACAATTAGCCGATCAAGTAGGTGTCTAGAAAGGTGTCAATGGGGTTACGCCTCTGGGAAAACGAGGTTTATTTTAATTAGGTCTGTGCGAAAGCACGGGGAACCTCCCTCAAAGTACCGACACTGGCCTGGCTGAAAGATTGGCAAAATTGTAGGGTGTAATTAATCCCGGCTAGTCTTTCCTTTTAGGGTTTGAAGGAAGATTTGATAAAAATAGTGGGAGCCATCCTGATTAGATAAAATAATAACCAATCTGATCTTGCAAGAGCATACGCTAAAGTGTTTTCTTCTCTCACTCTCCAGGTAGCGACCATATCATGCCTTAATAAAGATAATAATATGGATGTATTGACCGAACCCGCATGTTGTACTGTGCTGGGGAACGTTGGTTCCATTCTTTCTTATAAAAGTTATAAGACTGAACAGGATATAGGGGAATACCAGGATTCCCATGCCACCCGAATGAAGAAAGTACATGTTGATGCATTTTCTTCGGGTGTGTTCGTTACAGAGAACTGTTTCTCCATTTTCTCTACATCCTGGGTATTAGATACCGGGTCAGGATCCCATATATGTAATCAGTTACATGGGCTTAGGAAAGGTAGAGAACTTGGAGAAGGTGATAAAGACATAAGGGTTGGAAATGGTGCAATTGTTGCAGCTAAAACCGTCGGGGAATATCACCTTGTATTGCCAACTGGTAATACATTGATTCTGAACGAATGCTATTACATGCCGAACCTGATATGCAGCATTATATCAGTTTCTTTGTTGAGTAAAGAAGGATATAATTTTGTATTACAGGATAATGTTATGAACATTTTTCTAAACCAAAAGTTGGTTGGATCAGGCACGATGTGCAATGGCATTTATGTTCTAAATCAATCAACAGTTCTGAGCATAACAAACACACACAAGAGGAAGAGTTCGGAAATGAACGAATCCTTCTTGTGGCATTGTAAACTTGGTCATATAAATGCGACACGGCTAGCTAAGTTGCATAAGGATGGATATTTGAAACCGTTTGAATTTTCATCTTATGATACTTTCCAGTCATGTCTCAAAGGAAAGATGACCAAAACTCCGTTTACAGGACACGGAGAAAGAGTTACCGAACTCTTGGGACTGATACATAGTGATGTATGCGGTCTCATGTCTACACATGCCAGGGATGGTTCTTCGTACTTCATTACATTCACTGACGATCTCTCTAGATTCGGATATGTGTTCCTGATGAAACACAAATCGGAAGCTTTTGAGAAATTTAGAGAATATAAACAAGAAGTCGAGAACCAAACCAGGAAAAGTATTAAAATCCTTCGATCTAATCTAGGAGGTGAATACTTGAGCAATGAATTCCTGGACTTCCTAAAAGAGAATGGGATTCTCTCTCAGCTAACTCCTCCATATACACCACAGCACAACGGTGTATCAGAACGGAGGAACCGCACCCTATTAGATATGGTGCGCTCTATGATGAGCATAGCTGAGTTACCTATTTCCTTCTGGGGATATGCACTGGAGACAGCGTCATACCTACTGAATAGGGTTCCTACCAAGTCTGTGCCTACCACCCCATATGAGATATGGGAGGGGAAGAGACCATATCTTAATTTTATTAAGATATGAGGTTGCCCGGTCTATGTCAAAAGACAAAAACCGAACAAACTCGAGGCAAGGTCTGTTTTGTGTAAGTTTGTTGGATATCCCAAGCATTCGCGAGGGTATATCTTCTACCACAGTGAGGAACAAAGGGTGTTTGTTGCTCAACACGCCACCTTTTTAGAAAAGAAATTTCTTGCAAAAGAGATTAGTGGCTCTAAGGTAGAACTGGAAGAGGTTCCAGCTGTACAAACCACAACAGAAGATTTGGTGGAACCAGTGGATTCGGTAGTTCCCAACGAACCCCAGCCACTCCGCCAATCTAGTAGGGTTCCTCACCCACCTGAGAGATACTACGGTTTTCTCATGGATGGTGGGAGCGAGGATTGCATCGTGGAGGATGATGACCCAACTAGCTTCGAGCAGGCCATCATGAGTGGTGACTCAGTGAAATGGCTGGATGCAATGCGGTCCGAGATGGAATCCATGTACACCAACAAAGTATGGACTTTGGAAGATGCTCCTGAAGGGGTAAAACCCATTGGGAGCAAGTAGATCTTCAAGAAAAAACTTGGTGTAGATGGGAAAGTGGAGACTTTCAAAGCTAGACTTGTTGTAAAGGGTTTTCGTCAAAGACAAGGTGTGGACTATGACGAAACCTTTTCTCCAGTGGCGATGCTTAAATCCATCCGGATCATGCTTGCCATCGCTGCATATCATGACTACGAAATCTGGCAAATGGATGTTAAGACCGCCTTTCTAAACGGTGATTTAGAAGAGAGCGTGTACATGACTCAGCCAGAGGGCTTCGTAGCTAGTGGGAGCAGCGGGAAGGTTTGCAAGCTGCTTAAATCCATTTATGGATTAAAGCAAGCATCGCGGAGTTGGAACATCTGCTTTGACGTCGTTATCAAAGAGTTTGATTTCGTCAAAAACGTAGATGAACCTTGTATCTACAAGAAGGTAGCAGAGAGTAAGGTTGTCTTCCTCGTATTGTACGTGGACGACATACTCTTGATAGGAAATGACATTCCTATGCTGCAATCGGTCAACCTCTTCTTATCACAACGATTCTCAATGAAAGATCTAGGAGATGCCTCCTACATCTTGGGGATTAAGATCTATAGAGATAGATCCAAACGGATACTGGGATTTTCCCAATCCAGGTACATTGACACAATACTAAAGAGCTTTAGTATGGAAGAGTCCAAGTGTGGGTTTTTACCCACGATCTCAGGGCTCACTCTCTCCAAAGAGATGTCTCCCAAGACTGATTTGGAGAGAGCTCGCATGTAAGGGATACCCTATGCTTCGGCTGTAGGCTCTATCATGTATGCGATGCTATGTACCAGATCCGATGTAGCACACTCACTAAGTATAGTGAGTAGGTATCAAGCTGATCCTAGAGAGAGTCATTGGACAGCTGTGAAGAGCATTCTCAAGTACTTGCGAAGGACTAAAGAGATGCTCTTGGTGTATGGTAACGGAGAACTCCAAGTGGAGTCCTTTACCGATTCGAGATTCCAGAGTGATAAGGACGACTCTAAGTCGTACTCGGGATTTGTCTTTACCCTTTATGGAGGGGCGGTTAGCTGGAAGAGTTCCAAGCAGGAAATCGTGGCAGACTCGACGATGGAGGCTGAATACATCGCTGCCAACGATGCTTCCAAAGAGGCTGTCTGGATCAAGAAGTTCATTACTGAACTTGGAGTGGTTCCGTCCATTGAGCATCCAATACCTTTGTATTGCGATAACAATGGAGCGGTGGCTTTGGCCAAGGAATCCAGGTCCCATCAGCGATCCAGGCATATTCTGAGGCGGTATCACCTGATCCGGGAGATAGTAGATCGCCGGGAGATCGAGGTCAGCAGGGTTGACACGAAGAACAACATTGTGGATCCACTCACAAAGGCCATTCCCCAGATACAGTTTGAGAGACTCTTCGGGATTCTTGGTATGCGATACTACAGCAGCTGGCCCTAGTGCAAGTGGGAGATTGTTAGTTGTATGTATGCCCTAGAGGCCAGTATTGTACAGATGATGTATATTATATTGGATGCTTGGACATATAGAGAGAGGACTTTCTTGCTCGATACGATAGTATGCTATCTGGTTGCTCTTTATCTTAACATGTATACTTGTCTCTTGATACCGTCTTATAGTTACATGTTGGTAAAGCCCTTAGGATGTGTACTTGACTACCAGGACTATGATGCAGATCATACTAGTAGGGCCATGGTAGTCCATAAGTACATCCTTTAATGTTCCTAGTCGTAGGTGTATCGAGACAGGGCATTGATATACCAAAGTAGACTAGCGTATACGCTTCTCGACCCATGAGATGGGCGATGGATGATCCTATATCCATTGGTGTTTGACATCAGAGATGGTATACGGGTGCTCAGTGGAGACTGGGTACACTGGACGGACTCGCTGAGAACTCCCAGATGGTATTATACCTCACGTCAGATGGCAGTTCCCGAGATCGTCATAGAGTCTTGTGTGATTCCCACTGTGCTTTGATTTCCACCTTACCACGTCCAAGAGGGCGTGCAAAACGGTAGTTTTTGGGTACAGTCCCGAGTCACATGGAGGCAATGAGCGATAGGAGGGGTTTCGTCTCTCCCGGTATTAGGGGTTGATGTTGCGCTGTGCTCGATTAGCCATAACAGGGAAGTCCCTGGCCAGGGCTGATTTAGAGATTTACTGGTAAGTGTTACCAGTAGTTTCTCGACCCGTTATGAGCCTCACATCGGCACGACTTATCGTTTATTGGGGTCTGACGTTTACCACCCCTAGACTTGATATGCAACATATCAGAAGACGAGACTGGACTGTACGACAAGTGTTACCGTTAGGCTTTTACAGGAGTTAGAGCGGGCTAACTTGCTGATCTTCTGATCGCTCAATACCCGGGTAACCGTTACGTCCAGCTAGTACCGCCGACGGCTTGTGGGTGCTTGATGTGATCATCACCTAATGTCGGCGTATTGATGAGTCTTTAGAGTCCTACATAGAGGTTTTACTGGCTCAGGCAAAACGAAATAGGAGCGCATATGTGATATGTGCGGGACCGAGAATAATGCTTGTATGTGATACCATATTCTATTCTCGCGACTTTTTGTATCGGTCGGTTATATGTGATATAGCCGGGTTATCGAATCAAGTGTTGATTCGATAAGTCGATACATTAGATGTTAGTCGGTTATATGAGATATAACCGGATTATTAAGTCAAGTGTTGATTTAATAATTTAGTGTATAATTGTATATATGATATACTAATTTACATTAACTAACATTTGTTCACTTAAGGATTTTTCTCACATGTGCACAACTTTAATATATATATGATATATATTAAAAATGTGTTTTCTTTTTGTATCATGGTTGTTGATACAACATTCATGGGTGTATAAGACTTACACCATGCTATTTGTTATGTTGGGTTTAATATTTAAAGTAATTACAAAATTAGTGGAAGATTAGAAAAATGCATGAAGCTTGTGGAAGCTTATGGATGCATTGACTAAGTCCACTAGGTTTGTTTTTACTTTGGATATTTGTTAACCCAACCATTAGGATTAGCCATGGTTATGTCTCTACATGAGTTAGTATATGATACTCACTCACCATGGTTAGCTTTCTCACTTGATCATTATCCTCATCTCATTTTTTCTTCATCTTCTTCCTTGAGCTCAAAAGCTCTCTAGGTTTTGATTAAGTGAGAAATAAATGTGAGATAAATAATTCTAAGGTGTACCCACTTCCTATTTCCTCATCCTCTACTAGACTAGCACTTTAGTTTAGGGTGTTTGCTTTACTAATTCTCTAGTTAGTGAAGAAGAAGTTTGAGTTCGTATTCCCTCGACGTAGATCATCTTCGGCCTCGAAGACTTCAAGCAAGGACGCTATTTCTGCCTCATGAAGCCATGCAAGAGCCCGGGAGGACCATGATTGCAGCGAAGAGACTACAAAAAGGAGCTTTAGAAGTGAAGGACCGATTTACAAAGGTTGTATTTCGTATTCACTTAGTCGTAAATGATATTTACTTGCATGTAAAACCCTAATAATCTAGCAAAGATCTTGTTTAGGGTTGTTCGGCACGGCTAAAATTTTAATCGGGCATGGTTGATGCCTTGTAGAACCTTGTTAGAGTGCCTAGTAACCCTACAACTTTGAGTTACGTTCGGTTACATTCTTGATTTCCCCATACCCCCAAGTTATGTGTTCAAGTCAAGTATTGATAAATCTGAAGCTAATACCAACACAGGATCAAGCAGGAACAGGTTTGTCTATACAGACAACAGGATATGTCCATCGGGACAACATGTCAGGATTGTCGGCATTAAAAACAGGATTAGGTAACATATCAAGTAGTGATATATCAGGTCATGTCAGGTTATGTACATGTATCAAGTCATGTCAAGTAGTGGTGTATCAGGTCACGTCAAGTAGTGTACAGGTATCAAACGGATGCTCATAATAAAACTGTAACAGATACGGGTGCACAAATAAAGCATGGATGCACAAATATTTATCAGGGATTACATCATGACTATGTAGGATGCACAAGATCAAGTATGGGATACTAATGTAACATTAAAATGAAATAATATGGTCTCGGCGTGCAACTAGATATGTAATAAACCGTACGGATACAGACGGATACTATAAAACTGTAAATCGGTAAAATTTGCTGCATATTAAAACACAAGCACTATTATTTATTAAATAGATATTGATATAATAATATTAACATGGATAATATATTCAAACCGATTAATAACTATAAAAGTGGTATTGATTAACCATGCACAAGAAAGTTCCGTTCAGAAATTCAGCGTCACCCTGATTTGTAAAATAGCTTAAAAATAAAAAACGTTCTTCAAAAGGGACGTGTCTTATACCAAAACAAAGACAATTCAATAAGGTTTTCATTTTTATAAGTTGAAGTATCTCAGGTTGTTCCTACAAAAAGTTGTGAACATTCGAAATTGAAAGTTTGCTGCTGGAATTTCCCTGAACAGCAGTTTAGATATATTTTCATTTTCATTTTACGTTATTTAAACAATTTATTTTGCAAGTAAATATTTCATAGAGTTATATTATTCTGAGTTAGCTTCGTAACGAACTAAAGAACGTATACTAATGATTTTTCTATGATTTATAATGAATTTTATAAGGTAAGGTGTACAGTAAATTTCAGATTTATCGTATCCGCTTTGCAACGACGTTTCATGTGTAAACTATAATATTTTCAAACTATATTTTGTATAATATTATAAAATGCAGATTATAAACTAATTAAAGATAATAATAAGAAATATTACGACGATATAAATTTTATAAATATAATTATAGCATGTCGCAAGTTGTAAACTTTCATACATTTTATATTATAAAACCGATTAACGTTAAATAACTACGGTGTATAAATTATATAGACATAGCTGTATGATGATGATGATGATGATAATACGGAAACATATAAATAAACTACATAAAGCATAGCATGTAGCAAGTTGTAAACTTGCCTCGATCGAATCACGCGACGGATACGCACGGCACGTCCGACGTCGGTAAATCGTCGCAACGCACACGCGGCACGTGGGACGGGTCCAGACAAGGCAAGAGGGTGATCACACAGGCAAGGTACGTTCACTGGATCACTCGGATCGTCAGCAACGAGCACGGCTCCGGCGGTGATCACCGGAATCAAGAAACAAGATCAAGAAAAAGAAAGAAGAAGAAAAAGTAAGAAGAAGAGGTTGTGTATTAAAGAGAGAGTCACGAGGGAGAGAAAGGAGTTGTTAGTTTGTTAGGAAATTAGTTTAGATTTAAATTTAAAAAATCTTTTATTAGTTAACTAAGTTTTAATTTGTATCGGTTTATAAAATTAATATTATATAAATAAAATTTGATATTCTGGTAAATACAAATATAGTCCAAAACATGTCCGGGTCGGGTCTAAAATTCAGTTTTAAAATACGAAAAATATACATATCGACCAAAATTAAAGTTGGATATCCGGGTAACGAAAATGCATACCCCTAAGAACGGATGCACGTACGTACGCGTAGCCATCCAAACAAGCCCGTTTCACTGAACGAGACGAGAACAAGATACGCGGATACTACCACGAGTCAGGGGTATCAGGCAGGCCATGCAAGATATTTTTTTAAAACATTTTATGTGACTCTAATTGTTATATTTAAAATGCAGATGCCAGATAAAATACCAGTATGCAGTAAAAAATGAAAATGCACGAATTCATGTAACAGGTCAGGATAAATCATAAACATGAATCAAGACAGGTTTTAAGGAAACGGGTCGGGTAAAATGCAAATACAAATGTCAAAATACTATTCGCACCCAAAACACAGTAAACCAAGAAACTACCATAAATAAGTAAATACTTGAACTGGAATTAGTATAAATGAACTAGAGTGTTACAGAAACTTTGCAATGTGAAAAGAAAGTGTTTACAATTAATCTATTGTCAAAATCAACTTGAACAAACGGTCTTGGTTAACAACTAACAAGCCTCTCTCTTGTGCATAGTTTGCTTGATCAGAAATGTGGCATGGATTAGAGGGCTGATGTGACGTCGATACACGGTCGAAAAACTTTTTCCATAAAGTTCTGATAATTATGACGATGAACTGAAGAAAAATTACATTCTAACCTCCACGAGGGATGAAAAGAGAAAACAGATGTTTTTTCTTCATTTCTGTTCATTTCGCAAGGCCGGTACTTGGGTACCTAGAAATAGGAGGAAATTGTCTACCAAACATGTTTGTGCTGGATGATGCAGATGTTTGTAAGTGCACGGCGGCGCCCCGGCCGTCAATCCGACGGCCAAACGCGGAAACGGTGATAAACTTTAATTTTTGCGGACTTAGCAAACCGGCACCACCGCGCACTAAACCCCGAATCGTGCCATTAAACTAGTCTAAGCTAACAAGAGGATGGGTTAGAAATATACCGACTGATCCGAGTCCTCCGGTCTTCATCTCTACTCCGATCTCCTCGCGGGAACTCCGGTCGTCGCCTCCTCGCCGGAAGGGCACCACATCGCCTGTAGCTTTTACGGACTCCCACCTCAATACCGAGGCAACTCGGACGCGAAGTAGGCTACCCGACGCGTCCAAGATATGCTGTAGGAAGTGTAGTGTAGAATCATAGTCTCTTTTGGGGTTTGTTGCCATTTGTAGATGATGGAGGAATCAAGGTAAGAAATATGGTGCTTGCATTTTTCTAGCATCAAAAATGAGATCAAGAATGCTACTCTCTCAAAGATGAAGATGAAGCTCTCTCTTCTTCTCTTTTCTTCTTCTCACTTAGAAAAACAATGGTGGAGCAAAAAATGGAATCAACCATGATTAAATCAAGAAGGAGAGTGAGTGTAGTAAAAGTAGGAAGGTGACCATAAACAAACATCAACCAATGCTCATCACTTCTAATCACATCTAGTCTCATTAATGCAAAAGTATGGATGAAAGATATCATAATCAATACAATTGCAAGAAACCCCCTCCAAAAATGTTATTTGCACAATTGCAAATAACACCCTCCATCGGAAAAGTCCGGCCGGGAAAGAACAAAGGAAAAACCGGCCGGAACGGAATGCAAACTGGCAACTCCAGAAAACTGGTCCCATAATAAATTACAGGAAAACCTCAATACTGTGCATACACACCCGCATCTGTATTCCGTCCGGATACAAATGCAATGAGACAAAATCTACACTGTACTATACTAGGATCCGGCTTAAACCAAAGCCGGCTAGTAATATCCGTCCGATCCTGATCCGTGCAATACCGCACGTATCTGATCGAACGCTGCCATATAACCATACGGCCACTAGTACAAAACTGTCCGATCCTGATCCGTGCAATACCGCACGTATCTGATCGGACCCTGCCATATCTCCATACGGCCTCTACAGCGTTTCGCCCGAAAGCTTGAGTAACTGGAAGTGTGGTGGACTCTAAAGACTCGTCAATACTATGGCTGTGGATTTAACCACTAGCACGTCAGAGGTATAAGCCAATACGTAACGGGCCACCAGCTATTGACTAAAAAGAACGTCGATGAGCGAACTCATCCTGACACCCTACTGAGCCTGTCAGTGACAATATCCGTACAGTCCGGTCCGTTCGTCTATGAGCATCGCATGTCGGGCCTAGGGGGTTGGTAAAAGTCAGACCCCCAAAAACGGTACAAGTCGTGTCGGAGTATAGCCCAGAACACCCTGAGATACTACTGGAATACCTACCAGTAAATCTCCTGCCTTGGCCAAGGTCTTCGTGTAATGGCTCTCCTAGACACAGCGCGATCTCACCCCCAATACCGGGAGAGACGAACCCCTGAAGATCCGCTCACTGCCTCCATGTGGCTCGGGACTGTACCCAACTAAAACCTGTTTGCACGACTCCTTTGAGCCGTGGTAGGGTAGTAATCAAAGTACAGTGGGAACTCACACGAGACAAATGACGATCCCCAGGTCGATGAACTAACTTGTACACATGTCACCAGGGAACTGCTATCTGACGTCAGGTATAAGACCAACTAGCATGTTCTCGGCGAGTCCTGTCCGGTGTACTCATAACCCAATAAGCACCTGTATACATCTTAGGTGAACCAACTGACACCAGTGGCTTGTGAGACCGGCCACCGCCCCTCGTCGGGGTCTCGACTGTATACACTAGTCTACTCTGGAGAATCGATGCCCTGTCTCGAAACTCCTACAACTAGAGACCTTTTAAGGATGCGCTTATAGACTCCAGCTCTCACTTATATGATCGCCCTCATACTTCTGGCAGTCAAGCAAGAATCCTAGGGGCTCTATCAACGTGCAATAGCGACATGTCAGGTCACCTAAAGCAGTACACGATGATAAAGGTAAACCAGATAGCGTACTATCATCTCGAGTAAGACTGTCTTCCCGGGATAGGTCCTCCCTCAATCATTGCAATCACGTGCCTGTGACCCAATAATTGACTCTGAGGGCACTATCTCCAACAATGTTGACGGCAAGAACCTTTTAAATGAAAGAACAGACACTGGAAAACGCCATTTGAAGAAGGCAAGTGATTTTTTTGAACTTGATGAAACATTTGCAATTATGTTTACAAATCATGGCAGATTTATATATATTGAAACCATCATTAGCACCACAGTTCTATCACAGATCATTGTTTGCTTCTCTCTTAATTAATTAGTTCAATTTATTTTTGGTGATTAATTACAGAAACCTGAATCATGGAGGCTTGCTTGTCAAACTATTGTAGGAAATAAAGAAAATGCTGGCAAGGTATTATATTTTCTTGTTCAGGTAAATTTTTCCAGCACAGAATTTATTTGTTGCTGTCTTCTTCCATCAAAATTATATTTTCCTACTGAAGAAATTCTATGGTCACTCTTGCCAAACTAAACAATGATCAGATGCCCCATTTCTTGTTTTTTACCTTCAGGTTGTTGTTCAGAGGTTGCCTCGGTGGAAGAAATAATGTGATCACTCTAAAATTTTATGATGTTATTTACATCATATAGCTTTTAATGTGCTTGTAAATCCTATATGGCAATTATGAAAATATATTTCTTACATGATTGAGGGATTTCTATTGCAGCAGCATTCAGAGATGAGAACTTACCTTTGTCATTTGTCATTGAAAACAGCAGTTAAACCTTCATGAAGAAGAATGGGTTCATAAATAATTTAGCTAGACATTATTTATTTAGAACTACGCCCAAGCCAAATTATCAAAAGGCAAATATCCTTAATAACTGAAGGTGCAATTGATTTGATGTATTCCCATGCTCACAAAAAATGAAACAGCTAAAAAAATGAAATATAGAGCACTTATAAATGCGAATCTGAGAGCAAGAGCATGTACCCTTTTGTTGAAACCATACAAGAATTAAAAATCCTTTAAACAGGAGGAACAAAATGCATCAGTTAATGTTACACTTGCCAGCTGAGTGCCAACAGCATACATCAGTTGGTCTTTACTTCGGCAAATTCACTGAGGGGAAAAGGGCAAGGAAATTTTTTTTAATAATCTACACTAGTTGCAAAGAAAAAGACAAGAAATAAGATTCAACACCAATGAGGGCACAAGTAATTTACAGAAGACCAACAGATAAAAATCAAATCCTACTCCAGAACAAAGAAAAATAGATAAATGCTTCTTAAAACAGGGACTTACAAGTTAACTTATAGTGTCCGTATTCCCTACACTTGCTACACCTCACGGCTCTCTTCGCCTTCAACAACGGCTCCGCCGGCTTCAGATTTGGTCGCCCCGGCCCACGACGTGCGCGAACTGGGTATGCAACCATGGTGTTCACCGGATCCGCTATCGGGTTAATAGACATCGAATAAGTCGCCCGATAACAAACAGTCGTAAAATACTTGGAACAAAAATCCGAAGCACAACCATCCGTTCTTTCAACAACTGCAAGAGCATGCATACATGGCAGTCCAATAACCTGCCATCTCCTGCACGTGCATTCCCAATTCTCGATATTAACCCCATTCGTTATGTCTTCATCACGAACATCAAAAACATTATCGTTCGAACAAATAACCTCCAGGGTTCTTGCCCTAATCAACTCTTCTTGAACTTTATGATTGACCGATGGAGCCAAAATCTCCATCCAGGTGTTTGAGTTTTCTCGACGGGTATATATCATCTCCATTATCCTACACCTTATTATATCGACCACTTGCACCACAGATGGTTCGTTCCGTAAATTTATCCAATTATTTAAGGTTTCTGACATGTCAGATGAGTATCGTCCATATCTAACACCTTTGAAATATGCATTTGACCAATATTCGGGCTTTGAAGACAAAACCCATTCTGCGAGTTCTTTTGACTCGGCCTTAATTCGATCAAGGCACGCAATGAACTCATCGGTCTTACATGCGTATACCGCGCTCAGAAAATCTTCAACTGCCGTATCTTTTAATTCTTGTGTCCACGAATCTTCGAGCTCAGCTTTGAACTCTTCGACGAGGCTATTTATGCAATATCCTGAATTGTGCTCAGGGAAAATTTCAGCCAGCGCATCTTCTAAACAATTCTGCCTTTTTGACACGAAAGTTAGAGCCCGAGTCATTGGGAAAGCTGATCTCAGTTGTAGCAAAAACCAATGCCAGTTCTCATCGGTCTCGGTTTCAACTACAGCGAACGCAACAAGAAAAATTTCGTTTTCTCCATCGACTCCTGTAGCGGCCATTAGCTTCCATTGTTTCACTGATCTAAGAGAAATTCCGTCAAGAAATAGAAGTGGACGGCAACCATGATAAAACCCATTGATTGAAGCTTGGAACGAAACAAAAAGGCGACCTAATCCAGAATCTTCCGTGTCTTCGAACAAAGCAAAACTTCCCGGGTTAGTTTCCATTATCTTCTCACAAAACCAAGGCAACTGGTTCGATGCCTCTTCGTGGGACCCATGAAGCTCCTTCTCTGCAATATACTTTCCTCGCCAAGCTCGATGGTAGCTCAAACTAAGCCCGTACTCGCGCTCGAGGTCTTTGGCTATATCCCTCGGCCTATAATCCGGTGTCTCACGCAACTTGTCCTTAATCACGCTAGCTATCCAACTCTGTGTTGCCAACCTATTTCTTTCCTTGCTGCTCTCATTTCCGCACGTATGAGAATCATTCATTTTTTTGATGATGATTTCTTGATTATCAGAAGTTTTCGCTGCGTAGATGCGCCAGGGGCATTCCTTGACGGAGCAGCGGACGGTGATACGGGGCCCATCGTTTTTGATGAACTTGTACATGAAGCCTTTGGCAATGGCGAATTTGTGGAGGGCGTCACGAAAAATGCCTGTGCTGGCGAAGACTTGGCCCACGCCCGTGATCATGCCGTCCCAGTCATTGGTTATTCGGAACCTCTTCGCATTTTCAGCAGTGGCTTCTGAGGCGGTAATGGCGTCAGAAGGGACAGAGTCCGCTACAACACTCCTTGTTCTCCTACTGTGGACCATGCATTGTTAAGACTGAGAAAATAATTGTGGGTTATTATGTACTGTGTGATGATACAGACTTCTATGTAGAAGTGGATACAGACTTCTATGTAGAAGTGGATACAGACTTCTATGTAGAAGTGGATACAGACTTCTATGTAGAAGTATTAAAATGTGGGGTGTATTCAGACTAATATATCTGATTATATAATTATATGAGACCCAACCAGTTGGGTGATTTTGTTCTCAAATTTTATGGCCCATGGGTTTAAACCTCATCACCAGTAATAAAAAAAAAATTAAACAGTAGATTCTCCCTTGTGTCCTTTTCCATGAGTAAATCAGCAAGTGCTCTCTTCCACATGAGGAATGGTGTTGGATGGTAAGAAAAGTTATTTGCCCAGTATCACTAGATAAAGCTCTGGGCAAAGGGGTTAGCAAAATGGTGTTGATGCACCAGCTACGAGTTTGAGATGGAATCAGAGCCATCCAATTATACCCAGCAGGGGACATACTGAAAGAAGAATTATCAATTATCATTACAAGGAAAAAGAGTCAACTGCAGAACCACCACCACCCCCAACAAAAAAAAAGACAGAAGAAAGAAAATACAGATAGTTTATAGCACTTGTACCCCCTCAAATGATTTATTAGCACAAACACGCCCCTCTGCTCATTGACTAAAACCCTCAAGAAAATCAAATCTTACTCTAAACAATACAAAGGAAGTCCTAGAGTGTCATTTGACTGTTTAGCATGAAATTTAATTGTATTTAAGGGTTTTGGTCTATGAGCGCAGGGATGTTTTGCGCTAATAAATCACTTGAACTGGTACAAGAGCTGCACCATGTAGAGAAAATGGGAGGTTTCTGCAATTAACCCTTGAAGAATATACCATACTATCATTGCACAAAAGAAACTCTATTTTCGCACACACGAAAGCACTCAACCTACCGGGAAATGTTATACTCCGTCAACCCTTACCATGACTTATAAGTAATAGTGTGATGAGAGTGAATAAGAATAAGGTCCAAAGAGAAGTTAGATTAATTACGAGAGATGTTTCATCCAAAATATATATATATATATATATATATATATATATATATATATGAGAAAGATGCCTTTGAGCAAATACCTGTTATGGATAGGCATGGGAGTCTCAGTTTTCTTTAAAAGATAAACATCCGTGGAATCAGAGTGAGCATGGAAATCCACCATGCGCCGTAAATCTTTGTCGTTAGATATTGTGATTAAAGTCCGGTGATTCCCCGGGAGGAAATACTTGATCATATAAATACTGACATTGCAGTTAAACACGTCAGATATCTCTGACACCAAATCTTGAAAGGCCATATCACGCTCAATATCGATAGCATGAGCGTCTCCGCCAGAATAAGACAGAGATCCGTCTGTATTCATGATAAATTCTCCGCCCATCTGGCAAATAGCCAAGAGTCTTCGCTCAGTCATGATGCAGCACAACCCCCTGTTACCAACAAGTTAAATGGCAATATGATGGTAAGATGAAAGGAATGGCCATATACGAATAAATAACAACTCTATACTGCTGAATTAACTGGGCGTACAATATAAAAATAAAAATAAAAACTGGGTGTACAGATAAGAAAATGCTAGAGATGTTAGTAAGAAAATGTTAAGACATGTATGAAGAAAATGAAAATTTATGGTATATATTTACGTAAATATGTTCCAGACAGGTAACTAATAATCTAGCTCTCTAAGGAATGAAAAAAAATCACTACAGATTGTGAATAGGTTAGGTTATTAGTAGAGCAATGTATAGTGGTTAAAGATCTGAAAAATGGAATAGTTAAGGAAAAGACTTGCATAAGGTGTATTGTTGTTGTTATTGTTTAAACCACACAAGCGATTTCATAAACTCAAACAAGATTCGAAAGGATCAAGACTTGCGCAAATTTTAAAGAACAGGATGAAGAGTTGGATACCTCAGTCTTTGAGCAAGCAACTCAAAATACATCAGGGTTTTCAACAACTTACAGTTAGGAAAGAAAATAGATAAAAGAACGAGTCGCCTTTGCTATAGAAGATCTGTGTTGTCACCTAAACCAACGTGGCTTTCAATTCTTAATAACATAATAACACCTGAACGTTGAGAGACACTAATGATCCAGATTTAGATATCCCCTTTCTTGCTTGGTGTCTTAAATCTGTTTGGTTAGAAACAAGAAGGAAATTCAACAAATGTTGCATGCAGGATTTGTTGCACATGAAAAGCAGTGAATCCATTATTTAGTTGTTTTCTACTTTTGTAATTGAATTTTGAAATCCAAATACCTTTTTGTAGTTGGTTGGAAAAAAAAACAAGAGAATATGCAACATTTGCTGCAAACTTGCTTAGGTGAGATGTAAGCTTATGTGGCACCCCTAATAATAGTTATGATCATTATCCCCAAAGTTGTAACATTTGTTGCAACCTAATGGCGGCAACAAATGATGCATTTTGCAACTCCATTTCCAACACAAGTTTGTTGATAAACAAAACTAGGATATGAAGGGGGGGTTTGGCAATAAATATTGCATGCATCTCCATTTCCAATCATCCAAACAAATATGTCTTTAAACTTCAATTCTAATGGCACTGTATAATTCATGCATTACACCTTTTGAGCCAGACATTTCAATTCTCTGAGAAAACGCGCGCGCGCGCGCACACACAGAGCGGCTATTTTACTCTCTAGGTGTAACTAACTTAGTTACGCTCATCATGAAATAACTCAATAAATGAATTATTTTTCATGATCGGCTCCGTTCATCATGATCTACACCGTAAAGTATGAATACACCAAGTTTTGTGTGATTTGAAAACTTATTGTTCATGCATTGGTTGGTTGCAAAATGGACGGTTTTCCGACAATAGCACATTTTATAACCAATGATCAATGTATAAACAAAATTCAAATCACACAAAACTTGGTGTACCCATCCTTTAGATGGTGGAGATCATGATGGACGGAGCCGATCGTGGAAATTAATTCATTTATTGAGTTATTTCATGGTGGGTGTAACTAAGTTAGTTACACCTAGGAAGTAAAATAGCCGCTCTTATATATATATATATATATATATATATATATATATATATATATATATATATATGAGAATAATGAAGAAAAGAGGCCCTGAAAGACTTTTATGTTAAGTGACGTCAAAAATCTATATCCTCCATGATTTTTTTCAACAATCGGCACCCATCATCATTATCTTTATCCTCTAAAATGTGGATACACCAAATTTCATGTGATTCCACATTTTCACCGTTGAATTAGCAATGTAAAAAGTTCTATTGTCGATAAACCGTTAATTTTGCACCCACCAAGTCAACGGTGAAAAGTGTAACGTTTCAGAAATCGTTTTGCGAATTTTTCCGTTTTAGGGCAAAATTGTCGGTATTTTCCGTTTTAACCCGGTTTCGATCAAACTTCCGTAGAAACTTACCGGCACTTTTTTTAGCTAAAATAAAACTTGTGCGCGAACTTTGGGAGTATTTGGGAGGTTTTGGTTCAGATAGAATTTTTCCCAAATAAAATATTATTTTAGCCGGTAAAATATGCACGAAAATCGGAAAATTTCTTCTAAATGAAAATTTTTGGAAATCATCACTACAATTATTTTTAGAACCTGCTTTTTAAATATCTAGATATTTTTAGTGCAAAAGGTTTTTGAATTAAAAAAGAAAAGAAAATGAAAGAAAATGTGTCATTTTTGCATTTAATGAAGCAGTTAATGAATTAAACTAGAACTTTCTTCTTCTTTTTTTGCACAAAACACCCCCCACACCCTCATGGCCGGCCCCCCTCTCCCCCTTGCTGCCCTTGTTCTTCCTCACTCATTTTTCATCATTTCTTGCACAAATAAATCATGAAAAATCCAAATAAATTCATAGAAATTCAAATAAAATCCAAAACCTTCATTCTTCTACACAAAAGTTGCTTGGATCTTCATTCTAGTGAGGATTTTGGAGGGTAAAGTTTGATTTTATTCTTGATTCAAGTGGTGTTCTTGAAGGTTCGCAAGCTGGGACTTCGGACGCTACGACAAGGGAAAACAGGTGATAGGTTTCACTTAGCCAGGAGCGTTGGTAAGTAGATTTAACACCTACAGGGGAATCGCCCGCATGGCGTTATGCGTCTGGGCTAGAGATGTTACTTTTGTCGCATATTCTATGTCAGATTTAGGATTTGCGCATTTACCCTACTGCTTAGTTATTGTTGTGCTTGGACTAGTATCCTTAGGACACTGCATATATTATTGACGATTCATGTTGCACGAGCACTGATTGTATGCTACACACACCGTCAATAATTGCCATGTCACGCACAACCCACTTATAGATATGATATTGCTTGGTTATGGACATTGAGACTTTGATTCATATTTCTTTACGCATTGACTTATAGCATACCTGTATACCTACATGCTTACATGTATGCTCTGACATACTTAAATGCTAGTTACATGTATACCTATAGAGTATTGTACCATTAGTGATAGGTACATGCACACTTTATGCCATAGCTACAGGTATACCTTGCACACCTATTTCGCTTATACTCAGGGGGTATACTGCATCATTACTTATAAATAGATACATACATCTTGCTATACCTTTATGTTTTCACATACATATGGTTATAGCTACATGTTTATGTTATTTTAGAATTGGAGAAAATTAGGAACCGCATGATATTTATATTAAGTTGTTGTAGTTAATTAGCGGCTTTTTCCTTTATATGCTTACATTTCCGTTTATTTTGCATATATTATATTCATGGATTTTCGCATTGTGATATGGATTTTTCATGATGTTTTCTGGATTTGGGGACCGTGGGAGTTCATGAAATTATGCATTATTTGAAAAACCCGGTTTCCCTTAATATGATATTTCAGCAGCCACCATGAGATTTATCGGTTCGGATATATATATACCCCACGCGAGGAACGGAGGGGTCCGTGTGCGAGTACATGGTGGGGCCCGGAGGTACCCGGGGCAAGAATCTCAGTGAGGAGATGAGTTAGTGGGGGAACCATACTTTCCGGTGACATTACCAATGACTCGGCGGTTATCATGGGGATACCGACGGGAGTCATGTGCGTATGGATGCGTCGAGAGGCGAGGGTCAGAGCTAGGCACTCGAGCTTTCGGGATAGCGTATGATACGTACCTATCAGGAGGCCAGTCGTGGTGACAGCACCTGATAGATCAGCATTTCTGTGTCGATGCTTGACACATTGGTTTCATGATATTTCTTTTTACTCCTTTGTATATATAACAGGGGATTAGGCCGCTGTTATATATGCCCTTACACCAATATTAGTGGAATGGGACGCTAATATATGTGTATTGACATTAAATTATATACATCATATTTATTCATGCAAATATATTTAGGATGTTAGATTTTTACTTGATAATTTGATTTGGGATATAGGTGATTCATTTGATATTGGATACAGGATATTTATGAGATTGCTGATTTGTACATTCAGGATATATGCGATTTATTCGATATTGTACATTCAGGATTTGTGAGACTTATATGATATGAGAGCCAATTTGGGGGCTGATTTGAGGAATTGGGATTTGGATTTGTCTTGATGGATTGTGATCCTACCACGATGTCAGGATTCCGTGGAAATGACATATTTCATTCCATACTCCACTTTTATTGTTTATGCACTGCTTCATGTATTAGTAGTACTTGTTAGAGTACCTTTCATGACTGTTGCATTTACATATCTTTATTTATATGCATTGCTTCATGTATTAGTTGTACCTGCTAGTGTACCTTTCATGATTATTGCATTCATATGACTTTTTATTGCTATTAATTGCACATGTTAGATTCACGCTGTACGTGCATACTTGCGATTACCTGCATATGTTATTTACTATTCACGAGTTGGCAACTCACCCCCGTTGTGCCACAGTGTTTGCAGGTGTTCCTCAGGATAGTCAGAGACAGGCTATTATCACACATCTTATCATCTTTTGCTACGGATACCGCATCAGCTCACAGTGTGCAGTTTGCTTAGGTGGGTTTTGTGGTTATTCGTTGTATTGTATATTCGTTGTATCCCTGTACTCTCCATCTACTATTTTCATATTGACTTGGAGACTTGGTGAGGACGATGTTGTATATTATGTTGTGACTTGTTGTCTTTTATACAGTTTCATTTCTATCGTCTTCTTTTTTTTCGCTGCGGCGTCGTATATTTGTTGTGGTGGTTGTTTTCCGCCTTTGGGCGTGGATTTGCTCCCGTTGGGGATGCTTTACTTTATATTTATGTTGTACCTATTTTTGGGGTTCATTTTTATAAAGGAGGTGCTGCCGAAATTTTCAAGAAAGAAAATTCGACTTAAAGAATTTATACTTGAAATTTTTTTAAAGGTTTAAACAATGTTTCTTATCTTTTCTTGTCTTTTAATGGTTTAGATTTCTGGGTTTTGGCTTTCTTTTACTGCGTTACGCCTGTAGACGTTGCGTAGTATTAGGGCCGTCACGTGCCAATTTTGGGTCGTGACAAAGTTGGTATCAGAGCGCTAGGTTTTTACCTTACGGAGTGTAGTATGACCTTGGTATGATGGAGTAGGTAGCTTAAGCAGAGTAACGTAGTGTGTATGTCTGCAGCATACTCACGATGCGGTACTCCGTCTAAAGTGACCTAAGTACAATTGTTTGAAATTCCTTCCTTAATGATTCATATCCTTGTGATTCGATTTCCGTGTTCATATCGAATCCTAACTCTATTTATAGCCTTTGCCGCCGACGACTATGGGGACTCAGAGTGATGCAGCGAGGACCGAGGTCAGAGTTGACTCGGGTGGGTCAAGGACTGACCAGGATGGTGCGCTCGTTGCACAGGAGCAGACGGATCCGCCTTCGACAGATAGTATTGCTAGGCTTGTGGAAGAGATGCAGGACATGCGCCAGACGATGAGTTCATTGGTTGAGGCCATTCGAGCGCAGCGACAGGAGGTTGTCACCCTGCTACCCAGTTGTTCCTTTCGATCAGTACACAGTATTCCGTCACTTACATAGCACTAGTGGATGCAGCCCTAGTTGACGAGACAAGTATTCCAGAGACTTCGGGAGTTCCGGAACCGTGGAGGACTCGTACCGGTGTACCAGCCCAGAGACAGAGGCTTAGTCGTCGAGACAGCTTTCGTGACCGTTGTGGGAGTAGCAGAGGTTTGGGACGAGGGGATTCGTGTTAGCTAGATCAGTCGTTTGTTGTGTTAACTTCTGTCAGCGATTCTTTTGTTGCGCGACACGTATTTCAGTCGTATGCCAATCGGTTAGGAGATTCATCCGTCACTTGATCCTTCTAGAGATGTTGGATTTGACATTCTCCTGGGCACGGACTGGCTAGTTACGTGCTAGGCGTCTGTGGACTACCGCGAGGAAACAGTCAGGTTTGTTTTCCCGGCAAGTCAGTTCTTGTTGTGCAGGGGGACAGTGGTGCCGCCTCTCACAGCTCGAATTCAGCCTTTTTCGCTTGTCGGCTTTTGAGGAGAGGATGTCGTGGATTCTTGGCGTTCATTCGTGGTACCGGAGCCACAGTTGGTTTGTTGGACCGGGTTCCTTTCGTGCGAGAGTTATCCGACGTTGTTCCAGATGAGCCGGCGAAGCAGGGAGCTTAAGGATCAGCTGCAGAGTTGTTTGTTGGGGGGCTTGTGTGTCTGAGTGTTTCGCATTAGGGAGTTCCTATTTCTGTTCGTCATGAAGGAAGACGGCAGTTTAGGTTGTGTATTGATGGATCGCCAATTGAACCGGCTTACGGTGCGGATAGGTATCCTTTACCTCGCATTGACGATTTCTTCGATCAGCTCCAGAATGCGAGACATTTTCTAAGTTTGTTCGGGATCAGGTCATCATTGTTGCGGGTTCGGAGTGATGACATTCCGAAGACTGCCTTGTGCGTGCTACGGGCTTTGTGTGTTTTGGTGGTGTCGTCGGACTCACCAATGCCCTGGCAGCATTCGTAGATATGATGAACCAGATTTCTGCAGGTCGTTCCTCGACCAGTTATTGTTGTGTTATTGACGACATTCTGGTCTATTTAATTTGTTTTGAGAAACAGGAGCAACACTTGAGGATTTGTTTTGCAGATACTGGGAGAGCCCCAGCGGTTTGCTAGGTTCTCGGAGTGTTCCTTCAGGCTTGATTGTGTTGACTCCTAGATCTTGTAGCTACGGGTTACGGTTTTCGTATGGTTCCGAGGAAGATCGAGGCCGTGCAGCTTAGGTCCAGACTTGTGTGCAGGACGGAAGTCCGCAGATTTTGGGCTTAGCAGGTTTTTACCGCCGTTTTATGCAGGATTGCTAGTGTAGTGCTGCACCGTTGACTGGACTGACCTGAAAGGAGGTTTCTTTTTCTTTGGACTGAGGCATGTGTGCGGAGTTTTTCAGCAGTTAGAGATTCGGTTAACAACTGCACCAATTCTTTCTTGCTTTTTGGTTCAGGCGACTTTATTGTTTTAACTGTGATGTTTTACGAGTAGGGCTCGATTGTGTACTGAGATGACACTATAGAGTTATCGCTTTTGCTTCCCTGCATTTGGAGGAAGTACGAGCAGGATATCCCACTCATGATCTGGAGATGGCCGCGGTGGTAGTACGTTGGGGATTGGAGACACTACTTGTTCGAGAGTCGTGTCAGATTTTCACGGACCACCAGAGTTTAATGTACATCTTCCTGCAGCGGGTTTTGATTGTTGAGACAGCGTCGTTGGATGGAACGTGTGGAGGATTGTGTTTGTGAGATCCTTTATTACCCTTGGCAAGGCGATTGTGGTAGCTGATGCTGGAGTCGTAGGCCCGGGGTTAGTTTGTTCCAGTTGTGCGCAGTCAGAGACAGTCTTATGCAGATTTACAGTTCTTGTGCGATCATGGAGTACAGCTTAGGTTCGCCTCTACTGAGGGGACAGCTTGCTCATGTCCGCGCCCGACCACTTTTCCCTAATCATTTTCGCGAGGCACTGCCCGCCGATGCTCGTTCGTCAAAGATTCTTGAGCATACTCGGCCGGGTAATGATTCGGAGTCCTTGATTTGTGATAAGGGTGTGCTAAGTTTAGGGACATGTTTGTGTACCTGATACTATTGGGTAGAGACGCGAAATCCTAGAGCAGGCACATCTATCAACGCTCTGTACTCATTCAAGTTCCACCAACATTGACGTGACTTGTGAGATAGTTACTGGTGGGCATGGATGTAAAGAGAAGTTTCAGATTTCGTTTCAAGGTGTCTGTCTTGTTCTGTGTTTTGGTTGAGCATCTGAGACCGGCTGGAGAGTTGCAACCTTTAACCGTTCCGAAGTGGGAATGGGAGCAGATCTCCATGAAATTCGTTATGGTGTCTACCCAGGTTTAGTCAGGGTGTAACTCCATTCGGATGCTTGTTGTCCGGTTTTTCTCAGTCTGCTCAGTTGTTCTTTGTTAAGTTTGCGCGTTGCATGGAGTTCCTTCGTGGGTCGTATCCAAATAAAGCACCCTATTCGCTTGCCGTCTGGGGCAGGAGCTTCAGGAAGCCTTGCGTACTGGTTGAGCTTTAGCTCCGTTTTTCCATCCGCAGGATGATAGTTTTGTGAGAGCGGGCTATACCGACTCTGGAGGATATGCTTGTGCGTACATATTAATTGTTGTCGGCAGTTGGGATCGTCACTTGCCATTGTTCGGATTCTCCTTTGATAGCTGTTATCAGGAGGCACTCCAATTGGCAACCTTTAAGTTTTGTTTGTTAGGTGGTGTCAATCTCCAGTCTGTTTTTCTGACTCTGCGAGATTAGGATTTTTGAACCCCAGCTAGTCTAGAGATTTCGGAAATGGTCCAGTTGGTTCAGGTCTGGATGTGAGTAGCCCAGTGCAGACAAAGGTCTTATGCCGACCGTAGTGGTCGCAGACTTGAGTTCGCAGTAGGAGATCATGTATTCCTACGGGATTTTCCGATGAATGACGTGTTGAGTTTTGGGAAGTATCTCAGGATTGTAGGTCCTTTTGAGATCCTCAAGCGAGTTGGTTCCGTTGCCTATAATTTGGCACTTCCGTCCAGATTTTTGAGTATTCACCCCGTATTCCTTGCGTCGATACTTTACAATTACCTTCATGACCTTTCTCACATGATTCGGCACCAGACCATTTGGCTTGGACGCGATCGTTTCGTTCACCGGCAGCTAATTGTATTAATGGCTCGGCAGGTGCAGAAACTTCGGTAAAAGGTCATGCCGTCTGTGAGAGTTCTTTGGCGTAGCTGTATAGTGAGGTGATCACTTGGCAAGCTGCGAGCGAGAATTGGGAGTTTTGTACTCATCTTCTTGAAGGTACGCGTAGATGAATTTTAATTCGGAGACCGAATTTCTTTAAGGGGGAAGATTGTAACGTTTCAGAAATCGTTTTGCGAATTTTTCCGTTTTAAGGCAAAATTGTCGGTATTTTCCGTTTTAACCCGATTTCGATCAAACTTCCGTAGAAACTTACCGGCACTTTTTTTAGCTAAAATAAAGCTTGTGCGCGAACTTTGGGAGTATTTGGGAGGTTTTGGTTCAGATAGAAATTTTCCCAAATAAAATATTATTTTAGCCGGTAAAATATACACGTAAATCGGGAAATTTCTTCTAAATGAAATTTTTGGAAATCATCACTACAATTATTTTTAGAACCTTCTTTTTAAATATCTAGATATTTTTAGTGCAAAAGGTTTTTGAATTAAAAAAGAAAAGAAAATGAAAGAAAAGGTATCATTTTTGCATTTAATGAAGCAATTAATGAATTAAACTAGAACTTTCTTCTTTTTTTGCACAAAACACCCCCCACACCCTCATGGCTGGCCCCTCTCTCCCCCTTGCTGCCCTTGTTCTTCCTCACTCATTTTCCATCATTTCTTGCACAAATAAGTCATGAAAAATCCAAATAAATTCATAGAAATTCAAATAAAATCCAAAACCTTCATTTTTCTTCACAAAAGTTGCTTGGATCTTCATTCTAGTGAGGATTTTGGAGGCTAAAGTTTGATTTTATTCTTGATTCAAGTGGTGTTCTTGAAGGTTCGCAAGCGGGGACTTCGGACGCTACGACAAGGGAAAACAGGTGGTAGGCTTCACTTAGCCAGGAGCGTTGGTGAGTAGATTTAACATCTACAGGGGAATCGCCCGCATGGCGTTATGCGTCTGGGTTAGAGATGTTACTTTTGTCGCATATTCTATTTCAGATTTAGGATTTGCGCATTTACCCTACTGCTTAGTTATTGTTGTGCTTGGACTAGTATCCTTAGGACACTGCACATATTATTGACGATTCATGTTGCACGAGCACTGATTGTATGCTACACACACCGTCAATAATTGCCATGTCACGCACAACCCACTTATAGATATGATATTGCTTGGTTATGGACATTGAGACTTTGATTCATATTTCTTTACGCATTGACTTATAGCATACCTGTATACCTACATGCTTACATATATGCTCTGACATACTTACATACTAGTTACATGTATACCTATAGAGTATTGTACCATTAATGATAGGTACATGCATACTTTATGACATAGCTACAGGTATACCTTGCACACCTATTTCGCTTATACTCAGGGGGTATACTACATCATTACTTATATCTTGCTATACCTTTATGTTTTCACATACATATGGTTATAGCTACATGTTTACCTTTACCTGATGTTATTTTAGAATTGGAGAAAATTAGGAACCGCGTGATATTTATATTAACTTGTTGCAGTTAATTAGCGCATTTTCCTTTATATGCTTACATTTCCGTTTATGTTGCATATATTATATTTATGGATTTTCGCATTGTGATATGGATTTTTCATGATGTTTTCTGGATTTGGGGACCGTGGGAGTTCATGAAATTATGCATTATTTGAAAAACCCGGTTTCCCTTGATATGATATTTCAGCAGCCACCATGAGATTTATCGGTTCGGATAATATATACCCCACGCGATGAACGGAGGGGTCCGTATGCGGGTACATGGTGGGGCCCGGAGGTACCCGGGGCAAGAATCTCAGTGAGGAGATGAGTTAGTGGGGGAACCATACTTTCCGGTGACATTACCAATAACTCGGCGGTTATCATGGGGATACCGACGATAGTCATGTGCGTATGGATGCGTCGAGAGACGAGGGTCAGAGCTAGACACTCGAGCTTTCGGGATAGGGTATGATACGTACCTATCAGGAGGCCAGTCGTGGTGACAGCACCTGATAGATCGGCATTTCTGTGTCGATGCTTGACACATTGGTTTCATGATATTTCTTTTTACTCCTTTGTATATATAACAGGGGATTATGCCGCTGTTATATATACCCTTACACCAATATTAGTGGAATGGGACGCTAATATATGTGTATTGACATTAAATTATATACATCATCATATTTATTCATGCAAATATATTTAGGATGTTAGATTTTTACTTGATAATTTGATTTGGGATATAGGTGATTCATTTGATATTGGATACAGGATATTTATGAGATTGCTGATTTATACATTCAGGATATATGCAATTTATTCGATATTGTACATTCAGGATTTGTGAGACTTATATGATATGAGAGCCAATTTGGGGGCTGATTTGAGGAATTGGGATTTGGATTTGTCTTGATGGATTGTGATCCTACCACGATGTCAGGATTCCGTGGAAATGATATATTTCATTCCATACTCCACTTTTATTGTTTATGCACTGCTTCATGTATTAGTAGAACCTGTTAGAGTACCTTTCATGACTGTTGCATTTACATATCTTTATTTATATGCATTGCTTCATGTATTAGTTGTACCTGCTAGTGTACCTTTCATGATTATTGCATTCATATGACTTTTTATTGCTATTAATTGCACATGTTAGATTCACGCTGTACGTGCATACTTGCGATTACCTGCATATGTTATTTACTATTCACGAGTTGGCAACTCACCCCCGTTGTGCCACAGTGTTTGCAGGTGTTCCTCAGGATAGTCAGAGGCAGGCTATTATCACACATCTTATCATCTTTTGCTACGGATACCGCATCAGCTCACAGTGTGCAGTTTGCTTAGGTGGGTTTTGTGGTTATTCGTTGTATTGTATATTCGTTGTATCCCTGTACTCTCCATCTACTATTTTCATATTGACTTAGAGACTTGGTGAGGACGATGTTGTATATTATGTTGTGACTTGTTGTCTTTTATACAGTTTCCTTTCTATCGTCTTCTTTTTCTTCGTTACGGCGTCGTATATTTGTTGTGGTGGTTGTTTTCCGTCTTTGGGCGTGGATTTGCTCCCGTTGGGGATGCTTTACTTTATATCTATGTTGTACCCATTTTTGGGGTTGGTTTTTATAAAGGAGGTGCTGCCGAAATTTTCAAGAAAGAAAATTAGACTTAAAGAATTTATACTTGAGATTTTTTTAAAGGTTTAAACAATGTTTCTTATCTTTTCTTGTTTTTTAATGGTTTAGATTTCTGGGTTTTGGCTTTCTTTTACTACGTTACGCCTGTAGACGTTGCGTAGTATTAGGGCCGTCACGTGCCAAATTCGGGTCGTGACAAAAAGGTGATAGAATCATATGAAATTTGGTGTATCCACATCTTACATGGTAAAGATGAAGTGTGCCGATCATCGAAAAAAATTGTTAAGGATGTATTTTTTCGACGCCATAAGAGAAAATTCCCTCCTATGGCATATTTCCTCCATTATTATATATATATATATATAAAGGTTGATTTATGCTAGCGACAACAAAACAGAAAAATGTGTAAGAACCCTAGCGCTCGAGCTGCAAGACTCGCGACGAAAGCGGAAGCGAAAACAAAAATTTAAAACGAGCACTAGTGACGTATACCCAAGAATCGATACCAAAGACTAGATTACTTAAACATACAAGGTTAGGGGGCTAGCTACCTTTGTAGTGTGTCCGCGCAACAACGGAAGACCCCATACCGCTCCATAGACTCTAGCTCGGCTCCGAAGTCGTCGGGAACGAACTTGGTCGCCGGTCTTTCTTGTCGAAGATCCACTCGACAATTGGTCCTCTTAACTGATCGAACCAAGCGACCCCAGAGGTATGTGCTCGAACCAAGCAACCTAATCAATGCGCCTATTCCCGAAAAGCTGCACTAGCACTATACCTGGCGTCTATCGTTGTCTGTCTTGTACTCGCGGAGTCTGTGTCTACGGATGGTTTTTCAAAGGCAAATCGACTTTCGATCATTATATACGATGCACTTGACAAGTATAGTCAAATGCTCGGTTCTCAAATCGAGCTTTAGCTTCACATCCAAAAACTAAGTGAAACAACTCACTAACAAAACTTACTAAGAATTGTTTGTGAGATTGATGTGGTGGTGGTAATCTCAGGTTTCTCTCTTTGCAATTTTTCCTCTCAAAAAATGGGAGCTCAAAAATCAAAAGAGGATAGAAGATAAAATGAGTATGAAAAAATCATTAGCTATTCTCTTTTTTCCCTTGATCTTATCAAGTGTGTAAACTCAAAGTATGAGTCACACCATGAATCATGACATGAGTCATAAGCCTAGACTTATCTCTAAGCTTTCATGTGTAGAAGAAAAAGATGTGCGTATCAATACACACACACACACATATATATATATAAACCCAAATATATATCAAAAAACATATATCCGTATTCTTACCAAAATACGAATACCGTATTTGTATAAAAATACGAATACCCGTAATCGTATAAAGATAAAAATACCCGTATTTAAACAAATACTCGTATTCGTATAAATAATGTATTCGTGTCAAAATACAAATACCATATTCGTATAAAAAAACGAATACCAAAAGAGAAATAATGAGAGATATATAATACTAGCTCATAATGATCCGGCTATCTTTCAAACCTGATAGTATTATCAGAACGCCCGGTTAAAATACGTGCACTAAATACATGTATTTAATCGAACCTGGGTGTGTATCAAAATACGCACGTACTACATCGTTTCATCTGAACCGGAAAACCCTCTGTGTGGGACTCTACAGACACGACAATACGCTGGCAGTGGATTTAACCACAAGCACGTCAACGGCACTAGCTGTAAACGACTACCCAAATATTGAACGAAAAGAAGATCGATGAGCAAACTCATCTGTATTCCTACAGAGCCTGTAAGTGACAATTTCCGTACAGTCCGGTCTTTTCGTCTAAGAGTGTCGCATACCGGGTCTAGGGGGTGGATAAAGTCGACCCTTAATAACGCAATAAATCGTGTCGGTATGAAGCTCATCACCTACCGAGAAACTACTGATCTACAATCAATAAATCTCATCCACCCTGGCCAGGGATTTATGGTGATAGCCAACCGAACACATCGCGACATCGACTCCCTATACCGGGAGAGACTTATCCCTGACGATCGCTCATTGCCTCCATGTGGCTCGGGACTGTACCCAACTAAAACATGTTTGTACGACTCAGTAAAGCCGTGGTAAGGTAGTAATCAAAGTACAGTAGGAACCCACACGAGACATGTGACGATCTCAAGTCAACAGAATATCTGTACTCATATAACCTGAGAACTGCTGACGATAGGTATAGTAACATCTAAAAGTTCTCAGTGAGTCCGTCCGGTGTACTCATCTCCAGTAAGCACATGTATACAATTTTAGGTGCAACACCCCAATGGCTATGAAACCTACCACCGTCTCTCGTCGGGGTCTAGAAACGTATACACTAGTCTACTCTGGAATATCGATTCTCAGTCTCGATACTCCTACGACTAGAGACATTTAAAGGATATGCTTATGGACTACCAAGCTCTCACAGGTATGATCACCATCATAATTCTGGTGGTCAAGAAAAAATCTTACGGGCTTTATCATTATGCATTCGTGACACGTAATAAAACGTATATACATCAATGATAAAAACAAACCAGATAGCATACTATCCTATCGAGTAAGACTGTTTTACTTGTATAGCTCATCCTTCAATTATTATAATCTCCAACTTTTGATTACAATAATTGCATTGATGGCACTATAACTAACAATCTCCCATTTACACTTAAGGCCAATTATTGCGGTATCGCATACTAACAGCTCGTGTGCTATCGAGTACCCAACTTCTCTACTAATAGCTCGTGTGTTCGAGAAATAGTCTCAATGAGTGGATCCGCTAAAAAATGCTTCTAACTATCTCTTTTAATATCTCAATTTCGCGGAGATTATCTATCTCTCGAACTGAGCAATACCCTGCCTCAGAATTTGTCTAAATACCTGATGGGACCAAGTTCATAAATGAACAATTTTATCCAACAAACTTCTCGGATTGTATCCTCTATTGAGTCAGCATGTTGCGCCATGTCTACCTCAGTATACGCTTGGAAACCTTTCCAACATACTGCCCCTCAAAAGAGAATAAACTTATAACTGTGACAACCATTCTGTCATTCAGGTCATCTTGGAAGTCAAAACTGGTAATTCCCTTAAAAGAGATGCCATTACCTTACCATAAGAACATCATGATATGTTCCTCACTGCTTCCCTTTGTTTCTCCAGAATTAATATCTGCTTACTACTCAAAATGTAAAAGCAATTTCTGATCTGTACTTGACATTGCATGATTGACCCAATTAGCAAAACAATTGGTATGTCATTCATGCGAGTCGCTCTCCAAATCGGTCTGGAAGATATCTCTCTAGAGAGAGTGACTCCATTACCTGCGGATACACCACCATGCCATGAGTCATCCATACTAAAATCCTTTAGAATGGTGCCTAAATACACAAATTGGGACATTTCCCAAATCTAGATCTAACGACATTGATCTAGTCACCAGAATCCTCGATATATAATCGGGATCGTATATGGAGAAACTTTTGTGACAACCACAGTTTAACCGATTGTAATATAGGAATATCACCTCTTATTAGAAGTGACATCCAAATACCTGGACATCTACTCTCTATATCCTTCTTACCAAGTTCATTTGTTGCCTTGATGAAGTCAAACACCTTGATTGTCTCATCAAAACAGATGAGCCACCTCCGCAATGCCCGCTTTAGTCTATAAATAGACATAAGCAACTTGCACACCTTCCGCTGCTCCCACCGAATACGACAACCATCTGGCAGAGTCATATACATGTGCAGTTCTAAATTCCCATTTAGAAAGACGTAGTCATCTACCTGCTAGATCTCATAATCATGAAAAGCAGCAGTGTCAAGAAATATCCGTATGGACTTCAGTATAGACATTGAAGAAAAAGTTTCATCACAATTCATATCGAGTATTTGATGAAAACTCTTTACTACAAGTTTGCCCTTATTAGGTTGCTACCTTTCCATTTTCCATCTGCACTGATCTCGAAAAATATACTTGCTCCTAATGGGTTTTACCCTTTCAGAAGCACCCAGCAAATTCTATAATTTCCTGAAGTGTGTGGAGTCCAACTTGGATATCTGGCATCTAGCCATCATCCGGAAGTCACCATTTCCCAATGGCCAGCTGATAACTAGTAGGACCATCATAACCATGATACAAACCTCTGTCACCGTATATAAGGAAACCGAAATACCTTTCGGGCAGCTGAGGTTACCTACTAAAATCCGTAGAGTGGTTAGGATTTGTCGAATCCAATTGAATACTTAGGTTCTACTAAATTTTCAGTAATCGTTTGTGGTTCTGGAATCACATTTCCAGTTTTACCATATACTAATTTTTTTGCAAAGAAGTCCTTTTATAAAAAGGTGGCGGGTCAAGAACAATGTAACTATTGATCTTGCAAATGGTAGAAGTTAAACCCTTGCAAAAACTTTGGGATAATCCACAAACTGTCATTCCTGAAGTGTGCCTGAGTTCGTCCGGATTGTGCTTTTAAACAAAAACCGTATAACTCCATATCTTAATATCCATAAAATATGCAACTAATCTACATCCATATAGAATCAAAGACACTAATTTAGATGGAACCAGATTCAAAAAGTTATGCAACTGAGTCCAGTGCATATCCCCAAATGAAAAAAGACCATATAACATTACTCATCAAGGAGCGCACCCATGAATGAGTAACCTGATAGAGAATCAAGTTCTCAATATTACTACGATTGAATACCAAGCAAAATTATCTACATCTTCGATCAATTCGAAGAGTCCTGATATTTCCAACGTATGGTTCTCTACTTTATTCTTATATCTATAACTTCTCAAAATTTGGACCTTGAATTTCAATGAAATGCATGTCTAAAACCAGAAAAATCATAAGTAAACGGAACATAGTACAAGTGCAAACCCCTTATCCTGATGGACACTGGACAACATACATTATATTGTACAAGTCCCAATTGAGTTTACTAACTCAAAATCTGTTAGTTGAAAACTGTCTTTTGGTTAAGAACGTCAATACCGTTATTCAATGTAACTTACCTTATTCTCAACTGATAAAGGTAATTAACCAAGACATATTTTCAAAATTCATCTCACTTTATAAAATAAAGATACAGATATTTCATTTTAAAAATTGATACACAACGGTTGTTCAAATAACCAAATGTTTGTCGTTTGGCAAATTCAGGTGATTTTCTCAAACATCACTAATTACAAAGAATTCTGATATTAAGAATCTAATCACCAATTCCCAATAGTATGCTCCCACTCAGCATCTGTAACGCCATACAGATGTGAGAATCTCAACCGTTATATACATCCCCTGGGGTCAGAATGTAATTGGGAAAACAGTTTTCAATCACTACTGCACAGGAATACTGAAATATAAATGTTTCAAGAGGTAGCCGGGTATTCCTAGTAATACCCTTTCCAATACTAAGATTTACAACAATAGTTACAATTTGCTTTGCTCTCACTTCAATCCCTTTATATGTTTCCACATCTTACGTTCTTTACACCATACTTACGCTAGTTGGTTTTCTTCCTTTTCTATCTGTCGGCACCTGCCTAAAATTTAGAAGACTATCCAACAAGCATAACCGGTGTACTCTCCTTATACAAGAAGCTCACAACTTGAGAGAAAGTGAAGAAGAGACGACTGAATTATACAATTCAATTTCTCCAGAACCCTTGGTCATCCCCGACTGAAGAAACTTTTTGAGTTTCGTATGTAACTATACGACATGGTCATTCCAAGAAATATGGATATCTGTAGTGATACGAAGTGTTCTACAGAAAGCATAGGGTAAAGTAGAAGCGGCAAGAATATATGCGACTTAGTCATGAATCATGACAAACCAAAATCAGGCTTGTAAAAAGGAACGGTCAACTTAGTTTATGAGTTTTAGTTTAAGGTCAGTCATGTTCGCTGCCAAAGAGAAAGAAAAGAAACACTTAGCATGCATTCTACCAAGATTAGATTGGTTAATCATTTTATCTAACCAGGATGGCTCCTATTGTTTCCTCGAATTCTCCTTCAAACACTAAAAGGAGAACTGGTCGGGATTATTTACACCTTATAAGTTTGCTAACCATTCAGCCAGGCAGAGTTGGTACAACGACGAAAGCCAATATACATAGTATGAATACTAGGCGTTACCCGTCTGAAATGACGGAAGGCAACAGCTGGTTTTTGGCGAAAAACCTTTAATGTAAAGAACTTGATATCGTTGAAGAAACACGAATGGCTTTGAAAATGAGTGGCTTAGGAACATAGATTGATGGGATAGCATTATATATTTAATGCAAAGTAAACAAACCTAATGAATATATTTTTCATTACTTGTAGCTCTGAAACCACTGTAAGGACCATAGTGCTCGAGCCGCAAGACTCGCGGCGAAGGCGGAAGCGAAACAAAAATTTAAAGCGAGCACTAACGACCTATACGCTAGAATCGATACCAAATACTAACTAGATTACTTAAACATACAAGATTAGGGGCTGGCTACCTTTGTAGCGTGTCCGTGTAATTGCAAAAGACCCCTACACCACTCCATGGACTCTAGTTCGACTTCGAAGTCATCGGGAACGAGCTTGGTCACCGGTCTTCCTTGTCATAGATGATCCACCCGAGAAAATCCGAATCGAGTTTTAGCTTCACATCCAAAAACCAAATGAAGCAACTCACAAACAAAACTTGCTAAGAATTATTTGTGATTTTGATGTAGCGGTGGTAATCTTAAGTTTCTCTCTTTGCAATTTTTCCTCTAAAAAATGGGAGCTTAAAAATCAAAAGGGAAGAAAAATGAGTGTATGAAAAGATCATTAGCCATTCTCTTTTCTTCTCTTGATCTTGTCAAGTGTGTAAACTCAAAGTATGAGTCACACCATGACTCGTGACATGAGTTATAAGCCTAGACTAATCTCTAAGCTTTCATTGTAGAAGGAAAAGATGTGTATCAATACACACATATATATACACAAACCCAAATATGTATCAAAATACATATATCCGTATTCTTATCAAAATACTAATACCGAATTCGTATAAAAATACGAATACTCGTATTCGTATTAAGATACAAATACCCATATTTATACAAATACTCGTATTCTTATAAATACTGTATTCGTGTTAAAATACGAAGATCACATTCGTATAAAAATATGAATACCAAAAAAAAGATAATGAGATATATAATACTAGCTCACAATGATCCGGCTATCTTTCAAACCTGCCAGTGTTATCAAAACGCCCGATTAAAGTAAGTGCACTAAATACACGTATTTAATCGAACCTGGATGCGTATCAAAATACAAACGCACTGCATCGTTTCGCCTAAACCAGAAAACCCTCTCGGACTCTAAAGACTCGACAATATGCTGACAGTGGGTTTAACCACAAGCACGTCAGCGACACTAGCTGTACATAATGGCTACCCAGGAATTGAACGAAAGGAAATCGATTAGAAAACTCATCTGTATCCCTACAGAGCCTGTAAGTGACACTCTCCGTACAGTCCGGTCTTTTTGTCTAAGAGTAACGCATATCGGGTCTAGGGGTGGATAAAATCAGACCCCTAATAACGCGATAAGTCGTATTGGTGTGAAGCTCATCACTTATCGTGAAACTACTGATCTACAATCAGTAAATCCCATCCACCTTGACCAGGGATTTATGGTGATAGCCAACCGAACACAGCGCATCGACTCTCTATACCGAAAGAGACGAATCATTTACGATCGTTCATTGCCTCCATGTGGCTCGGAACTGTACCCAACTAAAATCTGTTTGCACGACTCGATAGAGCCATGGTAAGGTAGTAATCAAAGTACGGTAGGAACCCACACGAGACATATGACGATCTCAGGTCAACAGATTATTTATACTCATGTCACCTGAGAACTGCTATTTAACGATAGGTATAGTACCATCTTGAACTTCTTGGCGAGTCTATCCGGTGTACTCACCTCCAATGAAAACATGTATACAATCTTAGGTGCAACACACCAATGTAGCTCGGGACTGTACCCAACCAAAACCTGTTTATACGACTCGGTAGAGCTATGATAGGATAGTAATCAAAGTACAATGAGAACTCACACAAGACATGTGACGATCTCAGATCAACAGACCATCTGTACTCATGTCACCTGAGAACTGCTATCTGACGATAGGTATAGTACCATCTAGAAGTTCTCAGCGAGTCCATCCTGTGTACTCACCTCCAATGAACAGTTGTATACAATCTTAGGTGCAATACACTAATGGCTACGAGACTTACCGCCGCCGCTCGTCGGGGTCTAAAAACGATACACTGGTAGTATCGATGCCTAGTCTCGATACACCCACGACTAGGGACAATTAAAGGATGTGCTTATGGACTACCAAGCTCCAAGTATGATCGCCATCATAATTCTGGTAGTCAAACAAAGATCCTGCGGGTTTTATCATTATGTATTCGCGACACGTGATAAAACGTATACACATCAATGATAAAGGCAAACCATATAGCATATTATCATATCGAGTAAGACTGTTCTACCTGTATATGTCCTCCTTCAATTATCATAATCTCCAACTTTTGATTACAATAATCGTCTTGAGGGCACTATAGCCAACAGAATGACTGTCAAAATTGAATTGCAGCCATTCAATCTTCAAAAGACCGTTTGGCATTCACTTCATTTTAAATCAATGGCTAGCAAAGCATCAAACAAGTTGTGATTTATGTAAGTTTAAGGGTTTCTGATATGATAAACCAACCAGTCAAGATCGGCAATTGGCCTCAATTTTAATTTCATGTGAGGTATTCATAAAAGAAAATTGATGGATTGATTTTTTACGGTTATGAATTCCTAAGGATTAATGATCGGTAGCTACAATTTTGTCCCGGCATCATTACTATGAATAATTTCATCTCCAAATTCTCATAGTAACCCCAACTCTACACAAGCCAAATAGCTTCAAATAGTAATCAGTTCATGTAACAATTCCCGATCAAATGCTTGGAAAGGGTAAACCAATCATAACCAAATTACTTCAGTCATACAACTCAAAGGGCAAAAATTATAACTAGGTAATCTAGATTGAATTTTTAAAAACATAATGGCATGTGAAATTAGTTCTTTGTGGTTTCAATAAAATGGATTCATAAATCATCAACAGGGTGTTAGATGACAATATTGCGAGTGAAGAAATCAAGGTTGAATTTTCTCTAGTAATAAATAGCATATAAAGTTCATTCTTGGTGGTTTCATAAATCAACTATAAGAGCAACATGATAATATTGTCAATGAAAAACTTTAAATGGAAAGTGCTACAACAAAATTCCTACCAAAACTTTAATGACAATTCATCCAAACATTTAGACTACCCAATTTCATTAGTGTGCAACTCGGGGTAAAGGTTTTCGTGACCTATCTCTTCTATCACCTCCATCAATATTCCTAGAATTTCATATATCTCATCAACCTGAAAATGGGACCTATCTTCAGCATTAAAAGAATGCACCTTGTTATTAACCTCAATCCAACTACAACACGGTGTTTTGTTCAAACCCCTACTTCTCATCACCCTCTGCATTATAGCGCCATTGTCCCACATACCAAACCCTGCATACATATGCGAGAGAAGAACATAAGCAGAGTGGTGCCTAGTCTGCAAGTCTAGCAAATGCCCAGCAAAATGGCTCGCCAATTCTATATTGCCATGAATTCTACAAGCACCTAACAAAGTAGTCCAAACCATGGCATCGGGTTCAATGGGCATTGATTTAATTAGATTGATAGCTTTCTCAAGCTGCCCGGCTCTACCAAAGAGATCGATACCGCATGCATAATGCTCCATTCTTAGAGGAATCCCGTACACAGGTTCCATGGCCTTTAGAATTTCTGAGCCCTCTTCTATTAATATGACTGCATGCAGAAAGAAGTCCTACAAAAGTTATGTGATCTGGTTCTACTCTTAATTCTTGCATCTCATGAAAGAGATCAGGTGCAATTTCCCCTTATCCATGTGTCTCATATCCAAAAGTTATCGAGTTCCATATCACTGAGTTGTCTTTGTTTGTCTGGTCAAAAGATTTTCTGGCATCACCAATCACCCCACACTTTGAATACATGTAGACCAATGAACTCGACACGAATTCATCTGAAACAAAACCAGAATTGAAGACTAAACCATGAACTCCTTGACCATACGGAAGCACAGATAGGTCCGAGCAAGCTCGTAGTGTAGCAGAGAATGCATATTGGTCAACCACGAGGGAAACAGATCGCATGCAATCAAAGAACTTCAGTGCATCCTCACTAAACCAATTTTGTGAAAGTCCAGTCATAATAGAATTCCATGATACCTTGTCCCTAAATTCCATTAAATTAAAGCATTTCACAGCATCCTCCATCGAATAATTGTCACTACATCTAATATACATTGCAATCAGAGCATTGGATACAGGAATCGCATGATCTAGACCTTTCTTAACTGCCAAGCCATGCAAAATCTTTCCTCGGGCATCCTGACCATGTTCAAAACAAGCACTTATCACACTAGTGAAAGTATACATGTCTTGGTCGGTTCGAAGCTCCCGCATTCGAGCAAAGAGTCTAATTGCATGCTCTGTGAGTCCATGAAGGGCATAAGCTGCAAGTAAAGAATTCCAAGTCACCAAGTCTCTTAAACAATCCATTTTCTCAAACACCTTCCTCGAATCATCTATCGACCCACATTGCTAGTACACGTTGATCACGGCATTGTACACTATAGAATCCATCACACGGTCATATTTTAAAATCTTAGGATGCAATTGGGTCATCAGCTTATAATAAGAAGTCTCATCTACAAGCGTCAAAATGATAGCAAATGTGGCCTCATCATGTCTCCTTCCCTCCCTCTCCATCCGCTCAAAAAGCAAAAAGGCCAATTCTCGCTCACCAACTTGCGAATAACCCGTAATCACCGTGTTCCATGAGAGAGTGTTATGCTCGGGCATCATAATAAATACCGAATACGCATCTAAAATTCTCCTGCACTTGGCATACATGTCAAGTAGAGCGCTCCCTGCAAACACATTGCGATCAAGGCCCGATTTTACAACTAGCGGATGCAATTGTTGTCCAATATCTAATTGGTTGGTATTAGCAATTGAATTGAGAATGCTACCAAGCGTATATTGATCAAACTCTAATCTTTCCCTCAACATTGTTTTAAGTATATCCCAAGCTTGAGCATAAGCTCCACTGCTCACATAACCAGAAATCAGAGCGTTCCAAGAGATGGTATCACGATGAGGCATTTCATTAAATACCTTTTCAGCATCTACGATCCCGATCGATTTCGCATAGGCGGTGAGGATTTTGTTCCAGCTCGATATATCCGATACAAAACCGGACTTCAACAATTGAACATGAGTTTTAGCCGCGGCGGATGGCAGAGTTGCAATTTTGAAGGGTTGTGAGGTGTGAAGAGTGTCGATTCTAACAGTGAGCTTTGTTAAGCTTTTCATCGATCCTTTCAAACAGTGTAAAATTCTGGGAAGAAAAATCCATAAACAAAAAAAAAAGAAAAAGACTTTGTTTAGAAGCAGGAAAGATGTAAAGATTCAAACTTTAGGGCACAAAACATGATTATATTTAGTTTTTGCACGATCTCGTATCTACCCCTCTCAATCTAAACAAAGCCTCGAGCGAAACAAATTAAAAGAAAAGGAAGGAGAAAATACCTTGGATTTGAGATCCAGGGGAGGAACCGCTGCAATCAAAGGGGAGAATCGATTGAGATGACAGAGAATTTGAATGATGAAAACCCTGGCTAAGGCGTGGGGAAACGAGAAAGGACCAAAAAGGTAAGGTTTCAGATTTTTACGAGACAATTCGAAATCTTTAGGGATTAAATCGCAATCTAGACGCAGAAAAATTGGACCACGGGGCGCTTTGGCAATTTTCCCTTTGGTTGAAACCAAAACATTGGGCCTGGACTGGGCTTAAATGAAAGACTACTAATACTCTAGAGTCTAGATGCACGCCACACAAATAATTGTAGAAAGAATTTATTATTGTCAAATCAAGGCCATATACTTTACAAAAAAAACACAAGCCTTTATCTAAACTTGTGTGGTTAGGCGGATTGATGATGCTCGATATTGGCGATACGAGATCGGGACACGTGGCGGATGACATGTCCCAAGACCCGGAAGAAAGGGCCCACAGAGGCCGACCAGGCCACCCTTGTACCCGACCTGCAAACGCAAGCTGGCCCTCCTCGGGGCCCCATGCAAATTTGCCTCCTCGGCCCCTCAGCTCGCCCCGGGACCAAGACTCCTCGACCCTCTTGTTCTGTTCCGAGCTCCCCAGCCGAGGCCGTCCTCCTCGGCCCCTCCGACTGACCAACTCCACCACTCGCAGGCGTAACCGCCGCTCCGCAAATCTCGTCGCGCGCAGATTCTCCGCCAGCAACGTCTCACGTTCCACGCCATCACGATCCCCATTAATGGACGATCCGCTCTTCACGCGGGTGTGATGTCGGGAGCGTAACGGCCGGCGAGACTCTCGCGCCTACCGCTGCGTGCTGCCGCCGCTATATAAACCCCCATCACAAAGGGGTCAAGTAAGCCATTTTGACTCCACTTAGCCGTTACTCTGCTCGGATCTAGTACTAACTTGATCGTTAGAGGGTCCTCAGTGGTACCAAACCATCCCGGGACTTCTTTACAGGTACTCGGCGCTAAACTCCTCAAATCACCAATCTCACCAAAAACCATTGAGATCCACACGCAACAGAAGATCACCACCAAAATCCACCGGGAGATCAACGGAAGACAACATCTTACGGCGACCCGAAAAGGATCTCCATCAGTTGGCGCCGTCTGTGGGAATGCAAACTCCACAAAAACAAAGTTGGCCTTCCGATCTCCGTCCGCATGGCGAGCAACCATCCTGAAGATCCCAGTACCAGCCGCCACCTTCCACTCACCGAAGGCGTGGATGAGCCTCCTCCAGCGACTATCATCAACGCCCTCGCCAGCCGGATAGATCGGCTACAGTCTCTCGTAAAGGCGCTCGTCGGCGTCCAAGCGGCCGGGCCTGGGCCCCAGATCGCCGCTCCACCGCCTCCAGAAGGCTCTGCCCCCGTCGGGACGGCTGACCACCAGCACGCTACGACTCCTGGCCATAGATCTCTCGCGCCGGTACTCCCTGAGGCCCGCTAGGCACCCCACGGCTCCACACCAAGGTCCGCCGCCAGAACACCTCGCCTCGAGCCTCCTCACGACCCTTATCCCCCTGAGGAGATGTCAGTCGCCTCGCCTGTCCACAGGCATGGCCGACACCACCCCCCTCAGCGGGGCCGCACAGAAGGGGTTCACATCGGCGGCTCGAGAGCCACCTCGCCCAGGGATCTGAGGCACCTCATCGAGAGGAACCGGGGCCGCTTCCAGACGCAGGTCAACCGCAGCAGAGGCCAGGGATCTGTTCATATCATAATTTTGTATTATTATATTCCCCATTCTTATTCATTTTACAAATAAATAGGTGCTTCTGATCCATATCTTCTACATAGTTGCAGGTTACAGGTTCTCGGAACAAAACGGTGAAAATAATGAAAAGACGATACAAAAGTGAGACTACGACCAACAAATAGAAGAATCTTGATCATGCCTACAGTTTGAGGGACAAATGAAGATCAATGAACAATTTCACAAAGTACAAAGGCAGCGCAAGATTCAAGACTTCAACACGAAGCAAACGGTAAAAGTCCACAACATTCTGCACTGTGTAAATCTGGAAGAAACTAGAAGACAATCTGAGAAACCAAGTGAAGAAACCAGAAGCCAAATGCAACAGGAAGCAGCCCAGAAAAATCCAACCAAAGACCCCACCATATGGCCGCGGATCCGCGGGCAAACAGGGCATATGGCCGCGGAACCGCGGCCGTACTGAGCACGTGTCGGTGCAAAATGTGTCGGCGGCAGCGGTGCATTGACTAGGCTTCTCAGGGTAGTTTTGTAAATGTAGATACGGATCAGAATGTAACCTAGGGTTTCTATAATCTATAAATAGGAACCCTACAGCTCTTTTTGGAGCATGCCTCTTCTTATGCCTCTTTTCATTGATCAAAAATTCAGAATCCATTGTAATGTATGAAGAGAGTATCAAATAAAGTAAGGTTTTTTATTTCCATGCCCTAGGTAATTTCTTTTCTGCCATAGTTTAGTAATTTTATTATCTGCCCTAGTTAATTAGTTGAGCACTTTTAATTATTTGCCGTAGATAAAAATGTTTCTTTTAATCAATTCCCTAATGAGTGAGTAGTTCCTCACTTGTTAAGGTTAGGAATAGGAGAGGTTTGAGAGATGAAAATCTCTCACCCCTTTCTTGTCCAACACATATTTTTATAGGACTCCATGCATACATACACACACCGCTCACTACGGCACCCTATCCCACGAGGTAGCGGTGATACCGTAATTTAAAAGACCGGTTGTATATGTTTTCCATGGAGGTTAGGGTAAGAATTAAGAAAGGAAGGAGAAGAACCTAGAGGAAGAAACCTAGTTTCTTCCCGATGGTACTAATCCACTTTATTAATTATTACCATAACACCTAATAGATCTTAATTAGGGCATAGAAAGCGGTGAGGAATATTGACTTTCCAAATTTAACCTAAACCTAACCCTAGCAAGTTTTTAATCTTAATTTAAATCAGCTTTAGTTTTTAGTGATAATCAATCCAACACCATTTGGAATTAACTCGTTAGAACAAATTGAGAATACACAAAATCCCTGTGGACCGACCCGTACTCACCGGCTAGCTACCAAGTGACGCCGTTCTTGATTGCGGTAATTAATTCTTTGATCACAAAACATCGTAAAAATCAAATGGCGTCGTTGCCGGGGATGGCGTAGTTATTTTCTTTTTGTAATTTCGGGTTAATATAAAAATTGAAAAATAATAAAAAACTGAAAAATAAAAAATATATATAAAAAATTTATCATCTTGTTATTCTTTGAAGGGTGTTTTCTTTTGAATTGTGCAGAATCGAAGAACAATTTCAGATCTGGAAAATACAGAGAGCAAAACAGCAAATAGCAGATCTGAACAGACAGAGGAAAATCAGAACAGAGAAACAGAAAAACAGTTGGGATCTGAACCACCAAGTCAACCGCGGAACCGCGGTCAAAGGCACGTTCCCGCGGCGGATCCGCGGCCTGGTGGTGACGTCAGCACGTGGAAAACTCTCTTAAGCATCTTTTCTTCTTCTGAACCCCCTGATCTCCTCTGAAATATTTTCCTGCAGGGTTCTTTGCGCAAAAATTTCTCCCCCTTCTCCAATAACTTGATCTTGTGAAGGATTCTTTGCACCGCAATAAAAAAATTTGCAAGTGTTTGATTGTGTTTACTGCTTTGCATCTTTAAAATTGACTTTAAGGGGATTTTACACCAATCCAGATTGGGTGGGGATTTCATTACCCTTTCTAGGACCCCAAAAATCACAAAAAACATATTGCATTAACCATCAAGTTAATTAAAAAAAAAGATTATACTCAGCCTTAAGGATTGTCGCGCTCAATAGGACAAAAGAATAGTTGTAGGTATCGATCGTTTATCTAAACCAGATTTTGTGGTGCCTAGGCTAGACAAGTAGGGAAAGGTAATTTTAAAAGGCTCGTCTCACGGTGATTCGTGAGCGGATCCCTCCTTTCTCTACTTGTGCTTACTTGGATACAATTGGCGGTGAAGAGACGATTTGAGGTCCCCACATCTGGCCCTTTGGAACAGTTAGGAGCAGTCTAGTTGACCTAGGTGACCCTAGATATAGGCTTGATTGTGCATTTTGTGATTGATTGAACGTGTGTCTAAGCTTCTTATTGAAAATCTTTTTGCAAAAAGCTCATTATAAAAAAAACACAAAACGGAATTTTTTTTTATAAAAACTTGTCACTTGTCGCTGTTCCCCTCCGAACAACGGAGACGCGACCGCGCAGGTCCGTCTTGCCTGAAATTCGGGGCAGATGCTAATTGGTGCTATCCGTCCACCTCTCCGAAGATGCCAAGTTGATTTATGGCACCATGTATCGAAGGTTTAGACGGATGCGGCCGATGTAGCAGACTTCGTCAGATTCCCCCTCGCTTGAGGGGTTTTTGATTGTGGGGACGCTCTTCCCTGCACGCGCAAGCCCCTGCAGTTAATTACGCTACCGCGTCGCGGTAACAACTTTCTCCTTCTCCATATGGTCACTTCGTATCGTGGGTGTTTGTTTTGTGTTTGGTTGCCCGTGGATTGTACACGGAGACTAATTTGTGTTGTCGCCCGTAGGACGTGGATTAGTCCAAATCCGTATCTTTCTTAGATTTGGGTTTGGAGGGGTGTTTAAGGATACGTTAGCCTTATTTGAGGCTAAGATCAACTTAAACGTTTGTTAAGGACACATTAGTCTAATTCTAGACTAAGATCGACCTAACGGGATCGTTTAGATCCGACAAGAGAGCAATTGGGCTCTATTGTTTAGTTTACTGACATTGCGGTCGATAATTAGTTTAAGGACAGTGCGGTCCGATGTTAGTTTTAAGACATTGCGGTCAAGGTTAAGGACATCATAGTCCGTGAGTTTAAGGACCTCACAATCCGGTGTTAGTTTTAAGACGTCACGGTCGAGGTTAAGGACATCATAGTCCGTGGATTTAAGGACTCCACAGTCCGACATTAGTTTTAAGACATCACGGTCGAGGTTAAGGACGTCATAGTCCATGAGTTTAAGGACCCCACAGTCCGATATTAGTTTTAAGACATCACGGTCGAGGTTAAGGACGTCATAGTCCATGAGTTTAAGGATCCCACAGTCCGTAGCAATGTGTGGTCGTCGGGACCCGTCACCTCTCTGACGACGTTGAAGGATTACAACGACGGATGTCATAGGAGTAAAGAGATGTACCCTCAAACCGGGTGTAAATTGATTGGAAGTGTAGGGTTCCTAGGCACTCTTGTGAAGGTTCATAAGGCATCAAACATGCCCGGATTAAATTTTAGACGTGCCGAACAACCCAAAGCCGGGATCTTTGCTAGATTATTAGGGTTTAACATGTAATAAGATAACTTTTATCTAAGTGTGAGGGATTACAACCTTTGTAGTCCGCTCCTTCACTTCACAAGCTCCGAGTAGAAGTCCCTTTGCCGCGATCCACGATCTCCCGGACTCATGAGAGGCTCCACGACTCGAACGATCTATTCTAGCTTGTCGTATTCCAAATCTCCGATGATCTACCTTGAAGTTGCTTCGACTCAAGCTTTCTCACTCTTAAAGAAGAGAACACACTAATCCCATGGGCTAGATGAGATGAGGATGAGAGAGTAGTAATTTAGCTTTCTTTTTATATCATTTTCTCATAATCTTTCATCACATAAGGATTTTCAAGAGAGCTTCTTCAAGAAGAAGAAGAAGAAGATAATGGAAATCATAATATGAATTAATCCTTTTGTCATGAATAGAAAATAAACATATGATTGAATTATTAACCATGGTCAAGGATGATTGGATGAGAACAAGTAGAGAAACAACTAGGGTTAGGGTTTGGTTGAGTTAATAATGTGTCATCACAAAATATCCTAACCTTGACAAAAGAAATAGCTTCTAGAAAGAACTTGAAGCTACTAACCCTAATCAAACCCTAACCTCAATTAATCATCCTTAAACATGTTTAACAATTAATCATATTTTGTCACAATAATATATATCACATATATATTATATATTTGCAACAAAAGAAAATAATACAATTAACATATATCGCATATATATCAATGTATCATCCCGCGAGAAAATGAAATAATAAAGTAAGCCAATATTAGTTAATATAATAATATATCATATATATTATTATATATTAAATCATCGAATCAACACTTGATCCGACGATCCGGCTATATCGAATATAACCGACTAATATATCATGTACCGATTTATCGAATCAACACTTGATCCGATGTCCCGGTTCATATCTAAATATCGCGAGAATATAATACGGTATCCCATATCGCATTATTCTCGTTCCTGCGCATATCACATATGTGCCACTACTCTGTTTCGCCTGAGCCAAGAAACCTCTGTGTAGGACTCTAAAGAATCGTCAATACGCCGGTAGCAGGTGATGATCATATCAAACACCCACAAGCTGCAAGCGGTCAGCTAAACGTAACAGCCACCCAGGTATTGAGTGATCAGAAGATCAACAAGCTAGCCTGTCCGTTCTCCTGTGAATCCGATCAGTAACACTCCCGTACAGTCCGGTCTGTTCGTCTGATATGTCGCATATCAAGTCTAGGGGTGGTATACGTCAGACCCCAGTAACCGATAAGTCGTGTCGATGTATGGCTCATAACGGGTCGAGAAACTACTAGTAACACTTACCAGTAAATCTCTATATCAACCCTGGCCAGGGACTTCCAGTTATAGCCAATCGAACACAGCACAACATCAACTCCCTATACCGGGAGAGACGAATCCCCTCCTATCGCTCATTGCCTCCATGTGATTCGGGACTGTACCCAAAAGCCACCGTTTTGCACGCCCTTTTGGACGTGGTAAGGTGGAAATCAAAGCACAGTGGGAATCACAGAAGACTCTATGACGATCTCGGGTCTTCAGACTACCCTGTACCTGTGTCACCGGAGAACTGCCATCTGACGTGTGGTATATCACCATCTGGGAGTTCTCGGCGAGTCCGTCCAGTGTACCCAGTCTCTACTGAGCACCCGTACACCATCTCTGATGTCTAACGCCGATGGATATGGGATCATCCATCACCCATCATATGGGTCAAGATGCGTATACGCTAGTCTACTCTGGTGTATCGATGCCCTGTCTCGATATACCCTCGACTAGGAACAGTTATAGGATGTACTCATCGACTACCGCGGCCCCACTAGTATGATCTCATCATAGTCCCAGTAGTCGAGTACAAGTCCTAAGGGCTTTATCAACATGTGAGAGTAAAACAGTAAACCAGTACAAGTCAACATGTTAAGATAAAGTGAAACCAAATAGCATACTATCATGACGAGCAAGAAAGTCTTCTCTATATATAACCAAGCATCCATTATAATATACATCATATGTACAACAATGGCCTCTAGGGCATATACATAACTAACAATCTCCCACTTGCACTAAGGCCAGCTGCTGTAGTATCTCATACCTAGCATCCCGAATAATCTCTCAAACTGTATCTGGGGAATAGCCTTCGTGAATGGATCCGCAGTGTTGTCCTTCGTATCTACTCTCCTGACCTCGATCTCCCGGCGATCAACTATCTCCCTGATCAGGTGATACCGCCTCAGAATATGTCTGGACTTCTGATGGGACCTGGGTTCCTTGGCCAAAGCCACAGCTCCATTGTTATCGCAATACAGAGGTATTGGATGCTCAATGGATGGAACCACACCAAGTTCACTAATGAACTTCTTGATCCAGACAGCCTCTTTGGCAGCATCGTTGGCAGCGATGTATTCAGCCTCCATCGTCGAGTCTGCAACGGTATCCTGTTTGGAACTCTTCCAACATACCGCCCCTCCATTGAGGGTAAAAACAAAACCCGAATGCGACTTAGAGTCGTCCTTATCACTTTGGAAGCTGGAATCGGTAAAGGACTCCACCTGGAGTTCTCCATTACCATACACCAAGAACATCTCCTTAGTCCTTCGTAAGTACTTGAGAATGTTCTTCACTGCTGTCCAATGACTCTCTCCTGGATCTACTTGATACCGACTCACTACACTTAGTGAGTATGCTACATCGGGTCTGGTACATAGCATCGTATACATGATAGAGCCTACTGCCGAAGCATAGGGTATCCCTTGCATGCGAGCTCTCTCCAAATCAGTCTTGGGAGACATCTCTTTGGAGAGAGTGAGTCCAGAGATCGTGGGCTGATTCCCACGCTTGGATTCTTCCATACTAAACCTCTTTAGTATGGTGTCAATGTACCTGGATTGGGACAATCCCAGTATCCGTTTAGATCTATCTCTATAGATCATGATTCCCAATATGCAGGAGGCATCACCTAGATCTTTCATTGAGAATCTCTGTGATAAGAAGAGCTTGACTGATTGCAGCATAGGAATATCATTTCCTATCAAGAGTATGTCATCCACGTACAATACGAGGAAGACAACCTTACCCTCTGCTACCTTCTTATAGATACAAGGTTCATCTATATTTTTGATGAAGTCAAACTCTTTGACTACAACATCAAAACAGATGTTCCAACTCCGCGATGCTTGCTTTAACCCATAAATGGATTTAAGCAGCTTGCACACCTTTCCGCTGCTCCCACTATCTACGAAGCCCTCTGGCTGAGTCATGTACACGCACTCTTCTAAATCACCGTTTAGAAAGGCGGTCTTAACATCCATTTGCCAGATTTCGTAGTCATGGTATGCAGCAATGGCAAGTTAGATCCGGATGGACTTAAGCATAGCTACTGGAGAAAAGGTTTCGTCATAGTCCACACCTGGTCGTTGACGAAATCCCTTTGCTACCAGTCTAGCTTTGAAAGTCTCAACTTTTCCATCTACACCAAATTTCTTTTTAAAAATCCACTTGCTCCCAATGGGTTTTACCCCTTCAGGAGCATTTTCTAAAATCCATACTTTATTGGTGTACATGGATTCCATCTCAGATCGCATTGCATCCAGCCATTTCACAGAGTCACTACTTGTGATGGCCTGCTCGAAACTAGTCGGTTCATCATCATCCATGATGCAGTCCTCGCTTCCACCATCAATGAGAAAACCGTAGTATCTCTCAGGTGGATGAGAAACCCTACTAGATCGGCGGAGAGGCTGGGGTTCGTCGGGTACTACTGAATCCTCTGGTTCCACTAAATCATCTGTTGTAGTTTGTTCTGCTGGAACTTCTTCCAATTCTACCTCAGAGCCACTAATTTCTTTTTCAAGAAATTCCTTTTCTAAAAAGGTGGCATGTTGAGCAACAAACACTTTTTGCTCCTCACTGTGATAGAAAAAATATCCATATGAATTCTTTGGATATCCTACAAACTTGCAAAGAACTGATCGTGCCTCGAGTTTGTCCGGTTTTTGCCTTTTGACATAGGCCGGACAACCCCATATCTTAACTCGTTTAAGATACGGTCTCTTTCCACTCCATATCTCATATGGTGTGGTAGGTATAGATTTAGTTGGAACTTGATTCAATAGGTATGCCGCTGTCTCAAGCGCATACCCCCAGAAGGAAATAGGTAACTCAGCTGTACTCATCATAGAGCGCACCATATCTAATAGGGTGCGATTTCTCCGCTCAGATACACCGTTGTGCTGTGGTGTATAAGGAGGAGTAAGCTGAGAGAGAATCCCATTCTCTTTTAGATAATCTAGGAACTCACCGCTTAAGTATTCGCCTCCTCGATCAGATCGAAGAATCTTAATACTTTTGCCCGTTTGGTTCTCTACTTCGTGTTTATATTCTCTGAATTTCTCAAAAGCTTCTGACTTGTGTCTCATCAGGAACACATATCCGAATCTTGAGAGATCGTCAGTGAATGTAATGAAGTAGGAAGAACCGTTCCTGGCATGCGTAGACATGGGACCGCATACATCACTATGTACCAGTCCTAAGAGTTCAGCAACTCTTTCTCCGTGTCCACTAAACGGAGCTTTGGTCATTTTTCCTTTGAGACATGAATGGCAAGTATCATAAGATGATAATTCGAACGAATTCAAATAACCATCTCTATGCAACTTAGCCAGTCGTGTCGCATTGATATGACCAAGTCTACAATGCCACAAGTAGGATTCGTTCATATCTGAACTTTTCCTCTTGTGTGTGTTTTGTATATTTAGGACTGTATTCTGATTTAGAATGAATATGCCATTATGTAACGAGCCTGATGCAATCAACTTTTGATCTAGGAATATGTTCATAACATTATCCTGTACTACAAAATTATATCCCACTTTACTCAATAAAGAAACTGATATAATGTTGCACATCATGTTCGGTATATAATAGCACTCATTTAGAATCAGTGTATTACGACTTGGTAATACAAGGTGATATTCGCCAACTGCTTTGGCTACAATACTTGCACCGTTCCCTACTTGAACGGAATGATCACCTGTTCCCAGTTCTCTACCTTTACGTAGCCCATGTAACTGTTTACATATGTGGGATCCTGATCCGGTATCTAATACCCAGGACGTAGGGTGAACTGAGAAACAGTTCTTAATAACTAACACACCTGAAGAAGATGCATCAACATGCATATTCTTTTGGGCGGCGTGAGAATCCAGATATTCTCCTGTTTCCTGTTCAGTCTTATAACTCTTATAAGAAAGAATGGGTCTAACGTTCCCTTGCTCAGTACAATAATCAGGTTCAGTCAATACATCCATATTATTATCTTGATTATGGCCTGAAATGGTCGCTACCTGGAGAGAGAGAGAAGAAAACACTTTAGCGTATGCTCTTGCAAGATTAGATTGGTTATTATCTTATCTAATCAGGATGTCTCCTACTGTTTTTATCAAATCTATCTTCAAACCAAAAAAAAAAAAGGTAAGATTAGCCGGGATTAATTACACCCTACAACTTCGTCAATCTTTCAGCTAGATCAGTGTCGGTACTTTGAGGGAGGTTCCCCGTGCTTTCGCACGGACCTAATTAATGTAAACCTCGTTTTCCCAGAGGCGTAACCTCGTTAACACTTTTCTAGACACCTACTTGAATGACTAATTGTCCTGTGTAAAACTCTCCCATGAGTAACTCTTACTCGCAGTGGGTATCAGGATCCAACTATCTCATAGGAGGTATGCAATCTCATTGCAAATTTCAACACTTGAAATTCCCGATAATATTTTGCCCCAAACGATCTATGACCTTGACAAGGTCAACAAACCATAGACCGCAAGTCAAGTTCAACCCGTCATTTCTTGATTGAATCAAACCCACCCGCACGACCCTTGACAAGGTCAACAAGGCCGCACGACTACCCTAACCCAATCTGCATCATATGCATAAGCAGATAAATACTGGTTAGCTACCGCACACTGCGCCTTGACAAGGTCAACAAACGCAGCACGAATACTAAACAGGACTTATCTGAAATGACGGAGGGCTACGCAGGTTTTTCTGAAAACCCTGAGCGTAATGAACTTGATATCGTCGTAGAATCGAGTGTTTTTGAATAGGAGTGTTTTGAGGCCTTTTTTAGTTTCGCTAAAGGGGTCACTCCCGGTGAAGGGATCGTCGGCCCTTTCCTCATCGAATAAGGTGCAGGATATATCATATATACCGCTGTGCAAAGCAAAACACTAAAAGCAATCAAAAGACAAACCGCGTTTTGTAGCATCTGCCAGTTTTGCTAAAGGAGTCACTCCCGGTGAAGGGATCTCGGTCCTTTCCTCATCGAATAAGGTGCAGGATATATCGTATATATCACTGTGCAAAGCAAAACTGTAGCTACCCTTTTTATAAAGTTTTTGATTCTACAACATCTTTAGGTTTCTTTTCTTTTATTAATCTCATTAATAAAAATCCCATCAGCTTATGCTTCCTAAGCATCACAGAAGAAACGAAAGCAGTAATATTTATATATCAGCATATATATATAGTATAAGCATTCGTCTCAGGCAGTAATATGATCTCATCACAGAACATTGCAGCAGCAGAACATATATGAAATATTGGATATACTAGGACGTCCGTGTTTTTAATACGAGCCTGTATAAAACACGGATTCCACGGTCGCGACGAATAGCCAAACCCACATCCCAAGACCCCTACGAGAGCGGCAAGTAACACTGTCAATTCTAGGGTTAGGAGACCCGGTCTCGACTCCTCGAGATGGCCTCCCACTGGACCCTAGAACCCGGTTACTTGTGCTCCCCTCCTTGGGTCTACCTAATGCGGAAAAGTAAATAATATACACTGGTGACAGCAACCGCATCCTGGAAGTGCCCCAAATAAAAGAATATTACATTACAAATGAATTTTACATGAATGAAAATAAATACCCTCATCTCACATAAAACCCCCGGCTATTCTGATCGCGACGATCCAATATAACATATCACAGCAACACATAATATCTCATATCATCAACGTAAGTAAATATGCGCATCCCAATTGTCGTTGACATATAGCAACGAAACCGGCGATATCACATATTACACTTACGGTCACAGAAAAGAAAGTGTAAAACTACAATATTTGGAATCCACAATCACTTTAGACATCGTAAATCCGAAATATCACATATTCTGCATTTCATGCCTAACTCTATGAATTTCACATATTGTATCACTGTCACGACCCGAAGGAGCACGTGACTGGCCCTTGAACCATATGAAGTCTATAGGACTCCATCTGATCCAAGTAAGCCAAAAGCCCAGAAATCTAAAACCATTTTAAGAGTAAGTAAAGAAAACTGGTTTAAAGAAGTGAAGGAAACGTGTTTGAAAATCAAGGTTTTTAAATAACTAAGCCGAATATGCATTTTTAAAATGTGTAACCTTTCCTGAAAATTTCGGCAGAGTTTCCTTTGTAAAAACTGGCCCCGAACGGGGTACAACAATAATAACATAAATATGCAATGATAAAAGGCATCCCCAAGCGGGAGCTAGCTCTTCGTCAATCGACGGTCACAACCACACAAGCAATAAAAATATACAACGCCGAATGGCGAGGATCAAACTCAAAAGAAAGCTCCAAAAATAAGAAAACCGCAATACTACTAAGCGCGACTCTATGGTCGAAATAAAACAACACTGAAGTCTAAGTCTGAAAGAATATACAAGTTTTGGTTGATGGAAATTCTAGATACAATGAATAATACAAATACAATAGCGGTTCTGATACAAAAGAACCCACCTAACCAAGCAAGTCACCCATAGGAAGCAGTGTGCCAGAAATGCCGCTATGGAATCTGTACGGCAAACCTGCAAGAACTGGGGCACAACGGGGGTGAGTTGCCAACTCGTGAATAGAAAGATATTTACAAGCAGAGATCGAATGCATGACCCATCCTAGGTCAATACGATCAGATATAAATAAACCTCAATATGAATAAAGCTGAAGCATGCTAAACTGGCAATATAACCTCTATACATGAGTGTAGTGCCAAGTGCTCGTGCTAGTGCCTCAGGTAATAGTATGTCATGAATATGAGGTATAAACAATGTCATCAAATCTGCACACACGTGGATCCCGTCCACTCGTCACCCACCGACAATAACCATCATGCAAGTATATATCATAAAACCTGTGCATGGAAATATGAGGATATAATCCACCCGTGTCCCTCACGACACATCAATATCATGGGACCGGAGTGCCCAGCATCGGCACTCGAAAACATCATGAAAACTGTGCCCAGCATCGGCACAAAACATAAGTCTCAGTATCTCGACACCTCTGTCTCTCGAAATCTCAATGTCTCAATCACAAAATCTAGGGCGCCGTCAGTCCAGATCGGCCCCTACCATCCATCTCATGACTACGACGGTATCCTCCGGATATCCGACGTGTCGGGTAATATCACCGGTAGGTAGTCTCCCCCTGCCAGGCTCATCGTCATCACCACGAGCTTCTTGCCCCGGGGTACCTTACCGGGTCCACCATGTACCCGCAATCGGTCTCATCCGCCTCCTCGATTCGGGTTTCACATGTCGCTCTCAGCACCGAGAAAACACATGGTGGACGCACTGAAATATCATATCAAGGGTAACCGGGTTTTTAAAGAAATGACATATCCTCTTTTGAAACACCCTCGGTTCCCAAATCCAGAAATATCATAGAAACAACATATCTCAATGCGTATAATCAAAAGCATGAAGTATGCGACATGTAAAGGAAGGTATGCACATCATCATGTCATGCAAGGATCATATACTGAATGTAATAGTACTACAGTGTAGTGGCATGGCAATTATCGATGATGAGTGTGTGAGCCGGCAACAAGTGTACGTGGAACATATGCATCATCGATAATGGTGCTGGTGTCCTAGCAGCATGACTGAAATATAACCACAGTACAAGCGATGCAATGCAGATAGCATGAATATGCGGAATCGAATAATCAACGCAAAAGTACAGAATCTACACCAATATGTACATGTCATGCAGTGGTGCCATTTGAAATAAGACGAATCGGGTTTTTAGTAAAACAAGGGCTACGGTGTTTTAGGAAAAGATGCATCATTTGGAAATATCCGTATAACCCTTCTGCCTATCTTAAAAATATCCCCGATTCGTTAGTTTTGAAATAGGTATATCTCGGCTCAGTCTAAGGTCTACTAAGTAATCTAGACAGGAGGGATATGAAACCACCTACATCTGAGTCCATATATATAGATATAATAGTCGGTGATCCCGCCTCAATAACATATCGTAAGATATCCTCGAGTCATGAGTGCGGATCTATCATCAATATCGGCTCGTACGGTAAATCGTCATACGGCATCCCAATAGCTGGGTAGGGGTCAATATCACACTATCTCATCACATATCAGGTATCACTATCATCAGATCGCATAATCTGGGGTACTACTCCAAGTCTAGTACAAAACGATACCATCTATAAGAATATGAATGCGGGTAAAGCACATGTCCAAAGGCCCGCTAAAACTATCATCTCGCACCTCAAAGACAAGCTATGTCACATCGCCGATCTCACGGCCTCACATCAAGTATCATCTCAAACCCACGTATCATCCTCAAATCCCGTATATAAACACATAGTCCCATACCCATGTGTAGATATACGCATCATCATATGCACATAAACAAATGAAGGAATGTATGCAAGTATGTGTGTAAGTGTATGTGTGGGTGCAACCACTACTCTAGGGTTCACACTATACTAAACCAATACATCCCGATCATCAATAATACCATTATTACCATCACTAATCTAAACCACACATAATAAATATACGTGTGTATACGTATTCGTATACGACACCACGGACTGCGGTGGTGCAATACGCCATCCACCCCACTTCTCCCCGTAGATATAAATCTACTCACCTGAATCCTGCGTGTCGGTGTCGATATCACCGTCATCTTCTGCATCGCCTCGGATTGTCGCGGGGTACCTACACATATCACACGTATCGCATCGCATCAAAACCAAATCAAAACTTGAAACGACACGCTAAAACCAATACGATTCGCTAAAAGGCCTATAGGTTAGAACCTACGGTTAGCCTTCGCAAAACAACCCGAAATCACTCGATGCAGTCGTACAAATGTCACACGATCGAGATAACGTACAAACACCAAATTATGGAAATCAAAATGTGTAAAACCAAATACTGAAAGTAAGGCAGCAACCCAAGAAAACGATCCCAGATTTCACCTCGGGTCAAATTTAGCCAATTAAACAAGTCCAGGGTGATGTATATGATATATTTGAGCTACTGGACCAACCCCGAAGCATTCCATCACTACTTGGCCGGCCAAAACCTTCCTAAAACCGGCCTGGCCGGCCCCCCTATGCCCAATGGGGTCCGTCTGGTCAGGGTGGCCTCCTATGGTCTCAATTGGGTCCCTGGTGTTGTTTAATTTTCCTGAAAAAGTCCCAGTACATTCCAGATTTCCCTGCACACTCTAAACACTCACAAACCGACATGAAAGTCCCGTAATTCCGTATTTTTGGGTTTCCAGTAGGGTTGGTCTGGGTTTCTAGTCAATATAGGGTCTAAGGTCACCTTTTAAGTTCAATTGCAAAGTCATAACTCAAAATTACCCTAATCCTCTCTAATTTTGTCCAAAGTGCACCAATTCACACGATATCGATATGAAACTTGAATTAAAGCTTAAGCACAAGAATTAACACTCTAATTATGAAGGAATTACCTCACAAGACCCTCATGAATCCTCAACAGCACCAAAACACCACCTTTCTTGGTCCATAGCATAGATCTTGGGCTTGTGCATCATTTTAATGAAATGAGGGTAGGGTTTTGGAGTGATTTGTGAGATGATTTAGGGCTTTGAAGAGAGGAGGAGATGTGGTGCAGGAGCAGCAGCAGAAGGAGAGTGAAGAGGGAGGGAAAATGAGGGAAATGGCTAAGGTTCTAGTCAAAGTGCAACCCATACCTCTCTCTCACCAACCCCACTCTTTTCTCTTTTTCTTTTTCTTTTCTTTTCCTTTTTCTTTTAATCCAATTCCTTCTCACACCAATAGTGATCCCAAAATAAAATCATGGCAAGAAAATGTAACACAAGTTCAAAGATGATATGTGCACATTTTGCACAAAAAGCAAAAAAATCCGATTAGCGATTTTTAATCGCGATTAGCGCTAAATTAGCATATAATTGATCACAAACACTTAAAAATGGCATAATTCCAATAAATAACCCATTTTAGAATTTTCCATAATTTTCCATAATTTTTCTCCATTTATTTGCATTTAATTATTAATTTAATATTAAAATAATCAATAAAATAATATTAAATTATAAAAATTCCTAAAAATAATATTTTATTATTTTGGAAATGTTACAATCTACCCCCCTTAAAGAAATTCGGTCCCCGAATTTAAATTTAAAACCCCCAAGTACTAAAACATTTCGATACAAATCCCAAGTCGTCGGGGCTCCGAAATCATCAACACATAGAACGTCACAGCGCAATGCATGCGCATGGGTACTGAGCAGATAACTCAAAAACAACGCTCCATCAAGCATCCCGCAATCATCGGAGTCAAGGTAAAAACACAATGTCAAATCCAATACAAAACCGATATGATATGGATCAGAACTACACATGTAGACATCCAATCTATACATGTGAATAGCTGATGTAAAAGCATGCCAAATCTTTTAAAATCGCTGCATGATGCACATAACACTGCACAGTGGCGGACGTTTTTCATAAGAAAAACTATATGTGTATATATATTTTTCGTTTACCAAGCACGTTCCGCCGTTTTGAAAACAAGTTAGAAGGGTTTCCTTGTTGTTAAAACGTTTCGTGTCATATCAGACACGTAGGTATATATACTGAGACTATAGCTCGCTCTTTGGAAATCCCTTCGATAACTATCGATGCATGCAAAATATATCCAGGTACCGTCCACTGACTAGTCCTGCTCAGTATGAAAGCAAAATCCACATCATAAAAAGTACTGCTCCAAAGAGAATAAATCTCAAAAATATACATAGCACCACCCTGTGCGTCTGGTGCGCACGAAAATAAAAAATCCATATATGTGCTAAACAGGTGCACAAATCAACATCTAGGTGCAACGGGTGTGCACGAAGCATCTGTCATAGGCAACGTATGTGCCTGACAGCCCAAAAATCCGGTGCATCTGACATGCACGAAGAATCTCGATTTAGTGCATCGGGTGTGCACCAATATCGTATCTCAAGATATGCGCCCAACAAGCGCGAAAATCCAAATCGGTGCATCCATCGCGCACGAATGAAAATCTAAACCCTGCGCACTCAACATGCACGAAATCACGAAATCCAATAGCAAACGCCGAACATGCGTAAGTCAAACCCAAAAGCACGGAGTGCAAGAATCAACCATCACTATCAGGGTCAAAATCAACGATATAATGCGGCTCAAACCAAAAATCAAGTGTACCGCAAAGGAAAATCTCACAACCGTGTGCATCAGCGTGCACAAATCAAATCAAAACACTAAAATGCATGAAAACTATGCTGGAAGCATAAATCAAATCACCGGCATGTAATAGGCACGAAATCATAATCAATACCTCAAGAATAATAATGATGCGCCAAGTATAAATGCCCAATAAGTGCAATCATGGTGCACGAAAACAGAAATCATAGAACTCAGTCATCGAAACCAAATCATGAAAACGGATTGCCAAAATACCGAAATCCCAAACTGACAGATACGTGATAGTCGAATCACAAAATCACAAATCATAAATACTGTCGTCGGTATATCCTCCCTCGAAGTCGAGAAGGTGCCGGTACATCCAATTCTAGCGGCGCAAGATCTCCACTTGCCTCTTGCTAGCGGCTGGCATCCTCTGCCTCTGGTTCCTGACATTTCCTGTAGATTACCAATCTCGCAATCCATCGGCTCACCGGCCCGGTCAGGAGTGCTGACAGGAACGATTCCGTTCTGGCACTTCTTTGGAAATCTCTCGATCAATCCTCACGACTGCTCGTAAAGCCATATGTCACTGGCATCGGCCTCCGGCTCTCTGAATGCACATCACATATCTGATCCTGGGTGCAAACGTCATTGTAGCGGTGTCCTGGAAGGAATCCTGCTCAAAGTCTCTGCCGATCTTGCCTATGCCGATCTGTACGGGGGCTGGTACTCTTGCATAGTCTCTTCTCGTCCAATGGACATCTGTGTCCTCAGCACAGCATTTCCGCGGGAATTAGTCGCTTCCCTATGCTTCTGTAAGCATATCAGGCCTCTGGTCTCGACGGAAAGTAATGACAGCTCATCAGTGTCTCACACGAACCTCTGGTTCCGCTTGTCGGTATCGTCGTCCATTTCGACATCGCGTCTCTATCGGCGCACTGCAATGCCTTCGGCTACGGTCCATCCGAAGTCCCTCACGCGGACTCAAAATCACGAATTCGGTATCTTCCTGACTCAATAGGAGATATCTAGCCGACCACGTCCTCAGCGTGCATGTCACATCTCTGATGTCAGCGGAGTGGAACGTCATCTCGTCGAAATCTCGTGCGAACTCTTTACTCCACCTTGCTCAAATATCGACTGATTCGGACTCAACTCATCGTGGCTACACGAACTGCGCTCCGACGGCTATGCTCGCATCTGGAGTCTCCCAAGCAGTGTCCCATCACAGTATCCGAAAGATGTCGAACCATCCGATCGACTCGTCAGAACCTCATAATCCCCCAAGAGCTCACATCTCGGGTACAGTTTAATAGTATCGAGTACATGCCACAGCGTCGGTGGTCCAGCCGTAGAAGGGCAAACCCAAGCCTCACTAATAGCGCCGTGGAACCGCCGCAAACCCTAAGGTTCAAAGGCTTTCACACGGTCATTAAGTCGAGTTAGGGTTTCATTCTTCTAGAGGGTCCATAGAATCACCTGCATGTCTTTCCGAATACTTTAAACTTGGAAAATGGGTTCCTGACCTTCGATCGTCTCTATCGACTCTCAACAAATCTGCGTGAAGTCGCCTCTAGCTGGAATCAATCTATCTGATGACCTTGCATCGGGGTAAGCGAACGAACCACATGTCCTAGTCATTACTCCTCGGTGACTAGCGACTCGTTATCATATCTCTATGAATATGCTCATGCTGCAGTAGCTACAATCATCTGGGCGATATCTCATCATTCGCAGCAACAACTGGCTCATTCGTCGGTACGCTAAGCAGCGCCTCAACCATCATGAATAAGCGATATATCAACAGTCATCACATCCTGGTTGGCCTCCATCAGTGGCTCAATCCTCTGGTGCCGATCAGCACAACCGGAAAATCTCGCAACAGCGATCTGTCAAACGCTCATAGTGCGGAAACACAAAATACGAAGCCTCAATGCAACCGTATGTCTCGGAAATCATGCCCTGGTCAGTCCTCGTACACGACGAGCTCATGCTGACAACTCGAGCCGTAGCTCACCCTGCCCGTGCAATCGCGGCAGCAAAACCATAACCAGTATCGATGAGGATATATCATAGGAAGGAATATGACATAATGCAAGGAAATATACAACCTAAGGTTTCTTAAGCGGAGTGGCGTGTCGTAAGTATGCCGCGGAACATACCAACGGTCCGTCACTCTACTTTAGTCACCTATTCCATCAACCAAGGGTCATCCTAATACGACGAAAGTTCGGGTCTAATACCCCCTCGACCAAGTCTAAGTTCCGTAAGGTCAAGCCTAAGTTCCGTATATAGATAACGCCCTAGGCTCCACATAGTCAAACTCAGACTCGAACCAAGGTCAACCTAGCGCTCTGATACCAACTTTGTCATGACCCGAAGGAGCACGTGACTGGCCCTTGAACCATATGAAGTCTATAGGACTCCATCTGATCCAAGTAAGCCAAAAGCCCAGAAATCTAAAACCATTTTAAGAGTAAGTAAAGAAAACTGGTTTAAAGAAGTGAAGGAAACGTGTTTGAAAATCAAGGTTTTTAAATAACTAAGCCGAATATGCATTTTTAAAATGTGTAACCTTTCCTGAAAATTTCGGCAGAGTTTCCTTTGTAAAAACTGGCCCCGAACGGGGTACAACAATAATAACATAAATATGCAATGATAAAAGGCATCCCCAAGCGGGAGCTAGCTCTTCGTCAATCGACGGTCACAACCACACAAGCAATAAAAATATACAACGCCGAATGGCGAGGATCAAACTCAAAAGAAAGCTCCAAAAATAAGAAAACCGCAATACTACTAAGCGCGACTCTATGGTCGAAATAAAACAACACTGAAGTCTAAGTCTGAAAGAATATACAAGTTTTGGTTGATGGAAATTCTAGATACAATGAATAATACAAATACAATAGCGGTTCTGATACAAAAGAACCCACCTAACCAAGCAAGTCACCCATAGGAAGCAGTGTGCCAGAAATGCCGCTATGGAATCTGTACGGCAAACCTGCAAGAACTGGGGCACAACGGGGGTGAGTTGCCAACTCGTGAATAGAAAGATATCTACAAGCAGAGATCGAATGCATGACCCATCCTAGGTCAATACGATCAGATATAAATAAACCTCAATATGAATAAAGCTGAAGCATGCTAAACTGGCAATATAACCTCTATACATGAGTGTAGTGCCAAGTGCTCGTGCTAGTGCCTCAGGTAATAGTATGTCATGAATATGAGGTATAAACAATGTCATCAAATCTGCACACACGTAGATCCCGTCCACTCGTCACCCACCGACAATAACCATTATGCAAGTATATATCATAAAACCTGTGCATGGAAATATGAGGATATAATCCACCCGTGTCCCTCATGACACATCAATATCATGGAACCGGAGTGCCCAGCATCGGCACTCGAAAACATCATGAAAACTGTGCCCAGCATCGGCACAAAACATAAGTCTCAGTATCTCGACACCTCTGTATCTCGAAATCTTAATGTCTCAATCACAAAATCTAGGGCGCCGTCAGTCCAGATCGGCCCCTACCATCCATCTCATGACTACGACGGTATCCTCCGGATATCCGACGTGTCGGGTAATATCACCGGTAGGTAGTCTCCCCCTGCCAGGCTCATCGTCATCACCACGAGCTTCTTGCCCCGGGGTACCTTACCGGGTCCACCATGTACCCGCAATCGGTCTCATCCGCCTCCTCGATTCGGGTTTCACATGTCGCTCTCAGCACCGAGAAAACACATGGTGGACGCACTGAAATATCATATCAAGGGTAACCGGGTTTTTAAAGAAATGACATATCCTCTTTTGAAACACCCTCGGTTCCCAAATCCAGAAATATCATAGAAACAACATATCTCAATGCGTATAATCAAAAGCATGAAGTATGCGACATGTAAAGGAAGGTATGCACATCATCATGTCATGCAAGGATCATATACTGAATGTAATAGTACTACAGTGTAGTGGCATGGCAATTATCGATGATGAGTGTGTGAGCCGGCAACAAGTGTACGTGGAACATATGCATCATCGATAATGGTGCTGGTGTCCTAGCAGCATGACTGAAATATAACCACAGTACAAGCGATGCAATGCAGATAGCATGAATATGCGGAATCGAATAATCAACGCAAAAGTACAGAATCTACACCAATATGTACATGTCATGCAGTGGTGCCATTTGAAATAAGACGAATCGGGTTTTTAGTAAAACAAGGGCTACGGTGTTTTAGGAAAAGATGCATCATTTGGAAATATCCGTATAACCCTTCTGCCTATCTTAAAAATATCCCCGATTCGTTAGTTTTGAAATAGGTATATCTCGGCTCAGTCTAAGGTCTACTAAGTAATCTAGACAGGAGGGATATGAAACCACCTACATCTGAGTCCATATATATAGATATAATAGTCGGTGATCCCGCCTCAATAACATATCGTAAGATATCCTCGAGTCATGAGTGCGGATCTATCATCAATATCGGCTCGTACGGTAAATCGTCATACGGCATCCCAATAGCTGGGTAGGGGTCAATATCACACTATCTCATCACATATCAGGTATCACTATCATCAGATCGCATAATCTGGGGTACTACTCCAAGTCTAGTACAAAACGATACCATCTATAAGAATATGAATGCGGGTAAAGCACATGTCCAAAGGCCCGCTAAAACTATCATCTCGCACCTCAAAGACAAGCTATGTCACATCGCCGATCTCACGGCCTCACATCAAGTATCATCTCAAACCCACGTATCATCCTCAAATCCCGTATATAAACACATAGTCCCATACCCATGTGTAGATATACGCATCATCATATGCACATAAACAAATGAAGGAATGTATGCAAGTATGTGTGTAAGTGTATGTGTGGGTGCAACCACTACTCTAGGGTTCACACTATACTAAACCAATACATTCCGATCATCAATAATACCATTATTACCATCAATAATCTAAACCACACATAATAAATATACGTGTGTATACGTATTCGTATACGACACCACGGACTGCGGGGGTGCAATACGCCATCCACCCGACTTCTCCCCGTAGATATAAATCTACTCACCTGAATCCTGCGTGTCGGTGTCGATATCACCGTCATCTTCTGCATCGCCTCGGATCGTCGCGGGGTACCTACACATATCACACGTATCGCATCGCATCAAAACCAAATCAAAACTTGAAACGACACGCTAAAACCAATACGATTCGCTAAAAGGCCTATAGGTTAGAACCTACGGTTAGCCTTCGCAAAACAACCCGAAATCACTCGATGCAGTCGTACAAACGTCACACGATCGAGATAACGTACAAACACCAAATTATGGAAATCAAAATGCGTAAAACCAAATACTGAAAGTAAGGCAGCAACCCAAGAAAACGATCCCAGATTTCACCTCGGGTCAAATTTAGCCAATTAAACAAGTCCAGGGTGATGTATATGATATATTTGAGCTACTGGACCAACCCCGAAGCATTCCATCACTACTTGGCCGGCCAAAACCTTCCCAAAACCGGCCTGGCCGGCCCCCCTATGCCCAATGGGGTCCGTCTGGTCAGGGTGGCCTCCTATGGTCTCAATTGGGTCCCTGGTGTTGTTTAATTTTCCTGAAAAAGTCCAAGTACATTCCAGATTTCCCTGCACACTCTAAACACTCACAAACCGACATGAAAGTCCCGTAATTTCGTATTTTTGGGTTTCCAGTAGGGTTGGTCTGGGTTTCTAGTCAATATAGGGTCTAAGGTCACCTTTTAAGTTCAATTGCAAAGTCATAACTCAAAATTACCCTAATCCTCTCTAATTTTGTCCAAAGTGCACCAATTCACACGATATCGATAAGAAACTTGAATTAAAGCTTAAGCACAAGAATTAACACTCTAATTATGAAGGAATTACCTTACAAGACCCTCATGAATCCTCAACAGCACCAAAACACCACCTTTCTTGGTCCATAGCATAGATCTTGGGCTTGTGCATCATTTTAATGAAATGAGGGTAGGGTTTTGGAGTGATTTGTGAGATGATTTAGGGCTTTGAAGAGAGGAGGAGATGTGGTGCAGGAGCAGCAGCAGAAGGAGAGTGAAGAGGGAGGGAAAATGAGGGAAATGGCTAAGGTTCTAGTCAAAGTGCAACCCATACCTCTCTCTCACCAACCCCACTCTTTTCTCTTTTTCTTTTTCTTTTCTTTTCCTTTTTCTTTTAATCCAATTCCTTCTCACACCAATAGTGATCCCAAAATAAAATCATGGCAAGAAAATGTAACACAAGTTCAAAGATGATATGTGCACATTTTGCACAAAAAGCCAAAAAATCCGATTAGCGATTTTTAATCGCGATTAGCGCTAAATTAGCATATAATTGATCACAAACACTTAAAAATGGCATAATTCCAATAAATAACCCATTTTAGAATTTTCCATAATTTTCCATAATTTTTCTCCATTTATTTGCATTTAATTATTAATTTAATATTAAAATAATCAATAAAATAATATTAAATTATAAAAATTCCTAAAAATAATATTTTATTATTTTGGAAATGTTACAATCACATTCCAGATAAATAGACAGAATTAAACTTTCCGAACAGATAGTCAAATACCCAAAATTTCCCAAAGTGCTCAACTCTTGAGCGGAGTTCAAATAATCCCAGAATATGTCACAGTACCAGTGATCCAGCCGTAGAAGGGTCAAGCCAACGCCTCACATATGGCACGCCGTACTGCCCCAAACCCGAAGGTTCAAAAGGCAGTTCAAGACGGTCACATAATCGAGTTAAGGTTTGTTGTCTTCTAGAGGGTCCACCAGTTAACTTGTACAATTTTCCGAAAGATTTAAACCCGAATAAATTTCAACACTTGAAAGTTTGCCGTATCGGGAAACAGTAAGTTAATGATATCCGTTCAACTAGTTTAACAATTTCTAAATATCCAGAAAGAAATACGAACTTAAATATTCCGATCGAGTCTACTATTACAAAACAAACCCCAGAATTTTAAACACCTGGAACAGAATAAAAATATCCAGAATGGTCAGCAAGTACCTACGGGAATTACCATGAAGCCACGTGTCCTGATCTTACTGTTCCGCCGCGGAAGCGCCGCGCAAGCCATGCTTGCGCCGCGCTTCCGCCGCTGTTTGGTGGAATTAGGGGATCGGATTTTATGGTAATTTTTATAATTGCCTGCTGATTTTTTTACATATTTTTAATTCAGAAAAATCCCAAAATTTAAAAAATTTCCAGAGAGGGGTCAAGTTTCGTCATTACGGGTTCGATCGGAGTTTTAACTTCGTAAACACATCGCCTAATGCTCTAGCTAGGCTCTGATACCACTGTAGGGTTCCTAGGCACTCTTGTGAAGGTTCATAAGGCATCAAACATGCCCGGATTAAATTTTAGACGTGCCGAACAACCCAAAGCCGGGATCTTTGCTAGATTATTAGGGTTTAACATGTAATAAGATAACTTTTAACTAAGTGCGAGGGATTACAACCTTTGTAGTCCGCTCCTTCACTTCACAAGCTCCGAGTAGAAGTCCCTTTGCCGCGATCCACGATCTCCCGGACTCATGAGAGGCTCCACGACTCGAACGATCCATTCTAGCTTGTCGTATTCCAAATCTCCGATGATCTACCTTGAAGTTTCTTCGACTCAAGCTTTCTCACTCTTAAAGAAGAGAACACACTAATCCTATGGGCTAGATGAGATGAGGATGAGAGAGTAGTAATTTAGCTTTCTTTTTATATCATTTTCTCATAATCTTTCATCACATAAGGATTTTCAAGAGAGCTTCTTCAAGAAGAAGAAGAAGAAGATAATGGAAATCATAATATGAATTAATCCTTTTGTCATGAATAGAAAATAAACATATGATTGAATTATTAACCATGGTCAAGGATGATTGGATGAGAACAAGTAGAGAAACAACTAGGGTTAGGGTTTGGTTGAGTTAATAATGTGTCATCACAAAATATCCTAACCTTGACAAAAGAAATAGCTTCTAGAAAGAACTTGAAGCTACTAACCCTAATCAAACCCTAACCTCAATTAATCATCCTTAAACATGTTTAACAATTAATCATATTTTGTCACAATAATATATATCACATATATATTATATATTTGCAACAAAAGAAAATAATATAATTAACATATATCGCATATATATCAATGTATCATCCCGCGAGAAAATGAAATAATAAAGTAAGCCAATATTAGTTAATATAATAATATATCATATATATTATTATATATTAAATCATCGAATCAACACTTGATCCGACGATCCGGCTATATCGAATATAACCGACTAATATATCATGTACCGATTTATCGAATCAACACTTGATCCGATGTCCCGGTTCATATCTAAATATCGCGAGAATATAATACGGTATCCCATATCGCATTATTCTCGTTCCTGCGCATATCACATATGTGCCACTACTCTGTTTCGCCTGAGCCAAGAAACCTCTGTGTAGGATCGGGCTCTGACATTTTGTCTGGAATTAAATGCATAGCATCGGGCTCTGACATTTTGTCTGGAATTAAATGCATAGCATCGGGCTCTGACATTTTGTCTGGAATTAAATGCATAGCAATTATCAGGGGCAAAATAGTGGTCTGATAGTGCGCCACATGGCTTGTCAGGCGCTTTGCGCCAATAAAAGAGCGCATGCAAAGGTGACACGTGTCACGCTCAGCGCTAAGCGCAAGTTTGTTAGCGCACTGCGCTTTATAAGTGCGTTGCGCCAATTTATGGGTGCGCCAGTGAGTGACACATGGCGCGCTCTGGCGCAGTGCGCCAGTCCAAGAGCCCAGTGCGCTATTTTTAGAAGCGCAAAGCGCAAACGGTTCTGTGGTTGACACGCGGCGCATTTTGGCGCTGTGCGCCAGTCCAATAAGCGCAAAGGCGCAATTCAAGAGTACAAAGCACTGTCCAATAGCGCAGAGCGCATTTTTGATCAAATTAAGATCAAAGAACAAGTTTTTTTGTTCTTCAAAGGAGGTCTTGCCTCAAGATCCAAGAACCGAAGTTCTTGCTCTTATCAAATGGCTATGCCTTTATAGATCAGAAGATCTGTTAATGAAGTAAATTACTTCTTTTATTTTTTTTATGGTTAGATATTTTGATCTTTTTCTTCTCTATTGAAGATCTTGATCTTGTTCTTAGATCTCTGATCTTTTTAGAAGATGATTCTTCTTTTTTTAATGGGATAATTTCATCTCTGTTCTTCAAGAATATAATTCTTTACCTTTAAAGATGAAGAAAATGATATTCTTTCTTCAAAGGCTTGCCTTTCTTTCTCTTTGAGTTCTTCTCTCAAAGTTTGCAGAGGGTTCTCTCTATATGTTTTTCTATATCTGAGACTTGAAGTCTTGGGGCCTTTATATAAGGCCAATTAATTTGTTAAATTAGTTGAAGAGATCTTTCTCTGATTGATTTGGGGATATTTCCCCACCGTTGGATCTTTGATCCTAGGGCTTCTGTTTTACAGAAGGCAATCTTCTTGTTTTCAACAAGATTGGAAAGATCTTTCCAGAACAGAATTTTAATTCTGGTTATTTAATAATTTATTATTATTATTAGATCTTTTGATCTAACGGTGGGGAATTCTTTAAATTCCAGCGCTGGCACAATTGGCGCTAGCGCGCCTGCGTTTGACACGTGGCGCGCAGCGCAGCGCAACTGCGCTAGCGCGCTTGTGTTTGACACGTGGCGCGCAACGCAGAGCGCAAAGGATCTGAAGCGTTACTTCTGTATTTGAATTTTGAAACAGAGCTTTGCTCTGATTGGGGGTGCGCTGCCTAGGGCGCAGCGCTCCTGGCGCTGGCTTGTCTGCTTTTGACACGTGGCGCGCATTGCAAGGGACCTGAAGCGTTACTTCAATTTTTGAATTTTGAAATTCAAACAGAGCTTTGCTCTGATTGAGGAAACAAATGCCCCCCCCACACCGTTGCGCTCACGTGGCGCACACGTGAGTGCAGCGGTGGCAACATCTGAGCCCTTGGATCAACTCAGAAGTTGAGGAGGCGTTTCACGTCTATAAATAGGACCCTTGGTCCTCAGATGATTATCTCTCTTCAAGAATTTTTATCTCAGAGCCTTGCTCTTTTTTCCAAGAACTTTAAGAGTTAGAACTCTAGAAAATTTTTAGGTAAAAATTAAATTAAATTAAATTAATTCTAATTAACAGAGCCTTGCTCTTATAGATCTTTTGATCTACAGAAAACCCCTTTGGGGTTTCATAAACAGAGCTTTGCTCTCAAGAACCCATAGATCTAAATAGATCTTTCCTTAGGGTTTCTTACCCCATGGGTCAGAGCTCTGCTCTTTTGACAATATGGATCTTTTGATCTTTTGATGAAGAACTTTTAAGAGTTTTTTCATTGATCTTTAAGATTCCAGAATTTTAATTCTCAGGAATTAATTTTCATTAACTTTTGGTGGATTTTCCATCATCATTACAGAGCTAGGCTCTTTAAGGAATTTTATTCCCTCGTGACCAGAGTTTGACAAGTGTCACTCTGTTATAGAGCTTTGCTCTGAAAGGGAGATTTTTTCCTTGTCTCGAGGGATTTCTCATTCAATGAGAACATTCTTTGAGTATTTCCTCATTAACTGACAGTCTTATCCAATGATGAGGCTGTCTTATTAATTGATGCGTTGTCATCTGGATTTTGTGGGTCCACCTTTGGTCCCCTTTCCACTGCATTGCAGTGTAGTACAAATTTTAAAGTGTCGCTCAGAATTTTAAGATTAAATTATAGTACTGATAATTGAATTCTTTTCTTTTTCGCAGGCGACATGTCTTCTGATCTCTCGTTCCCGTTTTTCCGTTCAGAGGGAGGATTCCCTGAGGCACCGGTAGGCCGGGAGGTTCTTGCTCTCATTAGAGACTACGACCCGGAATACAAAAACCTTCACTTGTGGGGTAGGTGGTACGACCAAATTATCAAAGGTCGCCGAAGCTTCTCTTGTGCGACGCCGTCGGATCCGATCTCTTCAATCTCGTACGCAGATATACCCCCGGTGAACTATGCCGTGGAGGTCATAAATTAGAATTCGGAAGATCTTCTTCAACCTTCGATTGCTGCCATACCCATGCAGCTGCCGGCAGCCTTGGATATTTTGGGACAGCGTATATGCCTGGGCGAGTCGCGCCCTTGGGGACAACCCTATAACATCGGGTTGACCCCTCGACACTCGGCAGGGTATCTGCAGTGGGCCAGGTACATTTTGTCAGCGAAGAAGGTGCATCTGCTGAAGATTGGTCTATACCCTGCAGTTTACACCTCGCTGTTCGAGTATTCTGCTCCTCCGACATGGTGGGTTAAGGCGTTCGTGGAGCAATGAAACATCCCCACCCATACCTTTCTTCTGATGGACAGGGAAGTTTCCATCCTTCCGGAAGAATTTGCTGAGATTTCCGGTCTGCCGGTGAGGGGGGAGCACTATGAGGAGCTACTTCCTCCGGACGAATATGTTTTTGCCACCAAGCCGTTGGTGATGGACTTGACGCTGGAGAACGCTATTCAGCACCAGTTTCCGAGTCTGGTAAAGGTGCTGAATATGTATGAAAGTCTTTACTTGGAATCAGGAGGCCGGAGAGTTAGTTTCGCAGACTTCTTCACCCACTTTCTTCGACCGGAGATTCTATCGCAACGGGGCGAAAAATTTGCCAAGCTTGACGACCCCTTCGGCCTTGGCTTAGATTGTCGACCAGCACCGGAAGCCGATCAAAAAGGTTTTTACCTTCCCGATGCTGCAATCATCCCTTTGTTGGGAATCGCTGCTTCGGGCATTGATGAGGAGACTTTCTTTCTCGCGTTTCTGGGGTTATGGTTGTGCTGGTTCGCGCTCCCCATGCACCCTCGCTATATGAGGCCGTCCATGTTCTACCCAGCACATCGGATGGTAGCTGGCATACAATTGGCCATCGGGATTGCCGGGTTGGCCCATCTGTACCATGGTCTTAGCGTGGCGGCGGACGCAACTGAACCGGGGGTGCAACCCGCTAATTTCCCGATGCACTACTTTACTTCGTGGATGGAAATGCACGTGCTCGGGGTATTTGGTATTCATAAAAGACCCTCGTTTTACGAGAAGTACAGATTCCCGAGAGTTATGCGGCTGATCGGCGCTTCTATCGTGAATCCGCCTCCGCGGGAGGCTAGGAGGCTGCTTCTTCGTCTGCGCATGGTCGGAGCGGGTATTTCTTTCACGGACAAGGTCCTGACAATCGGCCCGGAGACCTCCAAGGCGATGTTGGCGTTGCGCGATAATTTTAAGGACGGGGCCTCCGTGTTGAAAGCCCGGGAGATTCTACATCTATACTCCATCCGGCCGGGCTTCCTCGTGTTCAGGCAAAACGAGGCGGCGGTTTTTATGAGGTACAACCCCCATCGTTTCGCCCAGCAACTCAGTTATAACTAGGGGGTCCCACTGGAGGTGTTTTTGGAAGAACCTGCGGCCACCAGAGAGGGGATACGGAGTGCACTACATCACTTTATGCGGCTAAATACGGGCTCCCACTTCTTCATTAGCGAGCCGACTTGCATTCCAAGGGCCCTCAACGTGTACGGGGCCTGGTATCAGCATGCGATGGGCACCGTCATCATGGAAGAGAAGCGGCTGCTGCTTGATCACAAGGGTGCGCCCCCCGCCAGCGATCGCAACGTTCCCTTAAAGCGAAGGATCCCTGTCCCTCCTCCACTAAGAGGAGATGCTGGAGTTGAGCCTCCACGTGTGCTAAGTCACACGCGTAGATTGCCCCTCGATCCTGTGGATGTGCCATTAGCGCCCCGTGCTCCCGTGGAGATGGTGAACGTGGTTTCACCCAAATCCGGCGTGGGCTCGGATATCGGGACCCGTCGTCCCAAGGTGCCCACGAAGCGTAAGCTGATTTTGGGTGAGACCGGAGTTCGCGCGCATAAGAGGAAGAAGAAGTTGATCCTCTCTGCTGACGTTACATTCGGTCAGGAACCTCATGCTCCTTACAGCGAGGGCTTGAGTGAGTACGGGACCAACGGGGGCTTATTTATGCCGCCAGACGACACTGATCTGGCGGCCGCCATCGCAGCTTCTGAGCGATTGGCAAGGCACGATGAATGGTTGGCTAAACTCGCGCAATCAGGTAATCACTAGTTGTATTTTTCGTCATTGCATCATACCTCTATCATTGTTTTTGACTAACGCTTTTCCTTCTTTAACAGGCATTTCTACCGAAGAAGCCATCGCTGCTTCCCTCAAAACTTTCGAGGAGGAGGAACGACTCAGAGCATCCTTAGGCCTTGGTACATTTCGGTTTACTATGTCTCTGCTTCCATCTCTTATGAATAATCTGACCCTCTCTTTGTTTTATCACAGGTACCACGAGGCCTATCCTACAAGCCGACATGGAGATTCTCCCCGAGCCAACTACCGAAGTCCCGGCCTCTTCGGGATTGCCGCAAGAGTCCCAACTTAAAAAGGCGATGATGGATGCCTTGACGGCTCTAGAGGCAACCCTGAATGCGGATGACGACGCCTTGCTGAAGGAGGCTTCCAAAAGGTCTGTCGTGACGGCCCGGGAGGAAAGGAAGCACCTGAGGCGCACAGCAAGGGAGCGTAGCGCTGCTCTGGCTGCGGGAGCAGGCTCAAGCGCCGTTACTCCCGTTGCTACTCCTTCAGAGGAGCTCCCGATCTCCTTGTCTATTGCTCATAGACGGGCGGCACGTGCAGCTCGGGAAGCCAATGGTAAATCCACCTCAGGTAATGTGTTTTTGAGGCTTTGTTGTCAAAGTTTTAAAACTATCGGTTCTTATATATCTTGTCTTGTAGGGCCGAGCCTTACTGAAGGAGTGGCGGCAACCGCCGAGCCTGAGGGGGTAGTGTAGGAGGTAGCTACGGAACCCGAGGCGACGACAGGCGATGTAATCATAGTTGCCGGGCCTGAGCTAGTTGCTGACGAGACAGTCACGACTGACATGCCCGAGATGGATGCCAATGCCAAGCCCGAGGGGGCGACGGGTGAGACGGCTGCTACGGCCGAGCCTGAGGCAGCAGTAGATGAAATGGCTGCTACGGACGAGCCTATGGCAGTGATGGACAAGACGGCTGCGACCGCTGAGCCCGAGGTGGTAGCGGGTGAGACGGCTGCTATGGTCGCTGAGCAAGAGATGGACGCTCTTTCTCAAGAGTCGGGCAACGCTCCGATCATCGCTCTCCCTGCTTACGGTTCCTCGTCATCTCCCGGCGTCGCGAGCGTGACGACGGCTCCTGTAGAGTCGGGCGATGAGGCAACGGGAGGTGAGACCATCCCAATGGAGGAGGGAGATGCAATCGTTGCATCAAGTGACGCCCTCATTAGGGCTCTGGCCGGCGACTCTTCAGGTAAATTCTGGGTTACCGTCCTTCTTTTTATTCTGCAATCCTTCCTGACAGGGCTTATCTTGTTTCTAACGCAGGTGCAGCTAGTGCTGATGCCGCGTTACCCGAGGGAGCGCCGTCAGTTACCGCTCTGATGGTGACCACTCCTCTGCCTTCTCTCGCACTGTCGCAAATGCTGGAAGGTATGGATTTGTAACCCATTAGTCTTATCCCTCGGGCGTATAATTCATGTACTGACGTCGAGTCATCACGTTTTTTTTGCAGGAGTTCTTCTTGACCACCTGTACCAGGTGTTGCACCCACACTTATCCTTCTTGTCAAAGATTAGTCCACATGCTGGTGTCGGTAAGTGTTTTTTCTAAATGATGTCCTTTTCTTTAACGGGTAGTCGCATTATTGCTAATCTCTTCTTTATATCGCCGTAGCCTTATGAATCAAAGGAGGGGACGAGACCGTCGTTGCGCCACTAGTACTCCCAGCTCTGCCTCCTGCTGCAGCCGGTATAGTAGACTCTACTTTTTGCTTGTTTCCTTTATTTCCTGAGCCGTCATCTGATTATGATCTATTTTGCAGTAATCACATTGACTCAGGCTCCGTTCGAGTCTCGTATTATAATGCCGGCTGGGCCTTTTTTAAGGCGTCCATCATTCAAAGGTGCTGCGACCAGCCTACGCATGCTAAGCGAGTATATCGAGGAGTTCGACGTAGAGGCTCCCACATCTACCGCAGATTTTTCCGCAGAGATTAACCCTATGCTGGCGATGCTCATGAACTTTCATGGTGAGGTCGTCGTTGAGTCTTGGGTTAACCGCTGCCGGGAGGTCGAGGCTTGCTTGCATGAGCTTGAACTTAAGCGTCCGACACCTGAGATTCTGGCCACGAGCACTCAACAGGTGGCATGGATCGAGCAGAGCACTTCTTACTTCCGCCATCTCGAACAAGAAGTGGTTTTAAAGCGAAGGGAATGCAAAGAAACTTCAAGTGAGTCTGCTCGACTGCGTGCTGAGGTCGACGCGAATGCTGCCCAGGTGAAAGTTATCTTCGAGGGCCTTCTGCAACGTATCTCTGATGGGTTAACATTGAAGCAGAAGCTCGATGTCGCTGAGTGTGATGCACAAGATCGTGAAGCAGCTCAGCGAGCCGTCGAGGAACAACTCTCATCTTACTTGCAGCAGCGAGCCCAGGTCGAAGCAGAGTTGGCCGCGGCAGCCGATCAGGAAGAGGGGCTGAGGGAAGTGCGCGAGCGGCTTGTTGGACTACTAAAACCGCTTTCCTCTCAATGAAAATTTTGTGTCATTTGTAATTTTGAATAAATGTATTTGTTCTTTTATTCTTTAATACGATGTATTTTGTATCCAATCGAATTCATGAATAAAAGATACACGTTCTTCAAAATGTCTTGTGTCATTTCTCTGCTTTCTTCTTTCTTGCTGTGTTATTTGCCATGTGACTTTAGCAAGTGTAGTCTGTAGATAGCATATAGCTGTCAGTCTCAGGCTCTTTGTAGAGTGGCGATGGATTAGGAAACAGGGTTAGGATATGTCATCTAAGACTTTTCAATTTTATGAGCCGTGAAGGTCTCGTAAAGAATTTTCTCCCTACCGGTCGAGAGGATCCCGTAGGTGCAATTTTCTCCTTAAGAATCGTGAGGATTCCTAAGTGTGTTTTCTCTTGAGAGTCGTAAGGATCTCACAAGAGAATTTACTCCCTTACGAGTTGTGAGGACTCGCAAGTGATGGGTGAAGTTTCCCTTATCCGCATTTCACGGAGTCAGGGGTTGCTCTGGATGCTTCCCACGGGTTCACTGCCGTGTTTGGCAAGGACCAGGCTCCGCTCTGGACGTTTTCCAGGATACCGTAGTTTAAAGACATTGCGGTCGAGGTTAGGGACATCATAGTCCGTGAGTTTAAGGACCTCACAGTCCATTATTAGTTTTAAGACATCACGGTCGAGGTTAAGGACATCATAGTCCGTGGATTTAAGGACTCCACAGTCCAATGTTAGTTTTAAGAGATCACGGTCGAGGTTAAGGACATCATAGTCCGTGGATTTAAGGACTCCACAGTCCGTGAAATGTGTGGTTGTTGGGACCCGTCACCTCTTTGAAGACGTTGAGGAATTACAACGGCAAATATCAAAGGAGTGAAGAGATGTACCCTTGAACCAAGGTAAAATTAGTGTAAAATCATTGTGGTTGATTGTTAGTTTTAAGACATCACGGTCGAGGTTAAGGACATCATAGTCCGTGAGTTTAAGGACCTCACAGTCCGACGTTTGCTCTGGATGCTTCCCACGGGTTCACTGCCGTGTTTGGCGAGGACCAGGCTCCGCTCTGGATGCTTCACACGGGTTCACTGTCGTGCTCTGCGAGGACCAGGATCCGCTCTGGACGTTTTCTACGGGGTCAGAAGTGACGTTATCCGTGTTCCACGTGGCCAGGAATTTTGCTCTAGATGATTCCCACGGGTTCACTGCCGTGTTCGGCGAGGACTAGGCTCCGCTCTGGATGCTTCACACGGGTTCACTGCCGTGTTCTGCGAGGACCAGGATCCGCTCTGGACGTTTTACACGGGGTCAGAAATGACGTTATCCGTGTTCCACGTAACCTAGAATTTTGCTCTAGATGCTTCCCACGGGTTCACTGCCGTGTTCGGCGAGGACTAGGCTCCGCTCTGGATGCTTCACACGGGTTCACTGCCGTGCTCTGCGAGGACCAGGATCCGCTCTGGACGTTTTCCACGGGGTCAGAAGTGACGTTATCCGCGTTCCACGTGACCAGGAATTTTGCTCTAGATGCTTCCCATGGGTTCACTGCCATGTTCGGCGAGGACTAGGCTCCGCTCTGGATGCTTTCCATGGGGTCAGAAGTGACGTTATCCGCGTTCCACGTGACCAAGAATTTTGCACTAGATGCTTCTCACGGGTTCATTACCGTGTTCGGCGAGGACTAGGCTCCGCTCTGGATGCTTCACACGGGTTCACTGCCGTGCTCTGCGAGGACCAGGATCCGCTCTGGATGTTTCCCACGGGGTCAGAAGTGACGTTATCCGTGTTCCACGTGACCAGGAATTTTGCACTAGATGATTCTCACAGGTTCATTACCGTGTTCGGCGAGGACTAGGCACTGCTCTGGATGCTTCACACGGGTTCACTGCCGTGCTCTGCGAGGACCAGGATCCGCTCTGTACGTTTTCCACGGGGTCAGAAGTGACATTATCCGTGTTCCACGTGACCAGGAATTTTGCACTAGATGCTTCTCACGGGTTCATTACCGTGTTCGGCGAGGACTAGGCTCCACTCTGGATGCTTCACACGGGTTCACTGCCGTGCTTTGCGAGGACCAGGATCCGCTCTGGACGTTTTCTACGGGGTCAGAAGTGACGTTATCCGCATTCCACATGACCAGGAATTTTGTTGATTATATCCGCATTTCACGGAGTTGGGATTTGGCTCTCGGTTATCTGTATACCGCCGAGTCATGAAACTGGGAGTTGCCGCTGTTCTGCTTTGCTTGATGTTGTGTCTGCTGAGACGAATGTTGAGATGCTCTCCAGGATGTCTGAGAACTATCGAGGTTTAGCCTCTTCTTCTGATGAAACCTGTAGGGCATATATTTCACTTTTATTTTTATTTTATTTCTTTCCGCGATGCTCTATCATTTCAGCTTTTATATCGCAAAGGTCGCGATTGCCCAATCATTTCGGCTATTTTTCGCGGTGCCCAATCATTTCGGCTATTTATTTTATTTTTACTCGCTGCTTTTTATTGCGAGTTGCCCAATCATTTTGGCTATTTCGCCTGCATACATTTTTACTTGCTGATTTTGTCGCAAGTTGCCCCATCATTTCGGCTATTTCGTATGCATGTATGGCCTGCTGGCTTTCTACTGTAAGCTTGGGATTAGACACCGATTTCGGCATCAGCACCGCTACAACTGGGATATTTCCAGGAGCGAATCATCATTTGCCTCTGTCGATATCGAACAAAGGTGGATTAGCGAACAGGGTTAGGATTCTGTCGACTAAGGCTTTTAACTTCATGAGCCGTAAGGATCTCACAAAGGTATTTCTCCCTACAAGTCATGAGGATCTCGCAGGTGTGTTTTCTCCTTAGGAATCGTGAGGATTCCTAAGTGCATATCCTCCTGCAAGTCGTAAGGATCTTACAAGAGAGTTTTCCCCTTAAAAGTCGAGAGGACTCGCAAGGGTTGTTCACCGTGTAGACATATCCCTAGTCACGGATGGGACTTTGTTAGGGAAATGTTTATTCGCGTCCATGGATTGTATACAAGGGTCAGTATTGAGCCACTTGTAGGGCAGTATCGGAGGTTGTGGGGGTTGCTTAAGAAAAAGTTCAAGTCTCTGTAACTTAAGACTTTCAAATCTTATGAGCCGTGAGGGTCCCATAAGAAAGTTCTCCTTACGAGTCGTGAGGATCTCGCAAGTGTAATTTCTCCTTAGGAATCGTGGGGATCCCTAAGTGTGTTGCTCCCTTGTGAGTCGTAAGGATCTCACGCGGGTGATTTCTCCTCACAAGGTCGAGAGGACCCTGTAAGTGTCTTTTAACGAGGTTGCGCCCTTTCGGGTTTTCACAAACACTCGCCGGTAGCCCTGCTGTTTTTACTCACGGAGCCCTTTCGGGTTTTCATCCGTGCCCACTTTGCTTATGGACATACCGTTTTCCTTTTTTTTTATTCTTTCTTTTTTTTTGTTCAAACGAGGTTGCGCCCTTTCGGGTTTTCACAAGACTCGCCGGTAGTCCTGCTATTTTTACTCACGGAGCCTTTTCGGGTTTTCATCCGTGCCCATTTTGCTTATGGACATACCGTTTTTTTAATTTTTATTCTTTTTTTTGTATCAGCTTTGGGATGCTACAATCCACCGTAGTTTCTCGACATCTCGGTCAATAGCTAGTTTTATGAAATAGTGGTCCGTTGTTAGTTTAAGGAAGTTTCGGTCCACTGTTAGTTTAAGGACGTTTCGGTCCACTGTTAGTTTAAGGACGTTTCGGTCCGTTGTAAAGTAAGCATGTTACTACTTATAGAGTTTGGGCTTAGGAAGATAGCGAGCGGACATAGTCGTCGTCATCTATCATTGACCTAGGACGTGACTCGTCAAGCATGGTACTTCTTCAGGAAGCGACCGTTTATTGGCCTGAAAGGTCTCTCACCATTCATGTCCATGAGTAGATAAGCTCCACCCTAGTAGACCTTGTCTATGATGTACGGGCCTTCAAAGTTCGGCTCGAATTTTCCCCGCTTGGCGCGATTGGGGATCATAGGTCTTTTGACCACTAGCACGAGTTCGCCTTGGCGGAATGTCCTCGGCCTGGTCAATCTTTCATAGAAGCGCGTCATCTTTGCTTTACAAGCTTCCAGATTTTGTTGCGCTATGAGCCAGGTTTCATCAAGGGCATCAAGCTCCTCAAGCCGAAGGTGAGCATTCTCTTCGTTCGTTAGCTCATAATGGACTGCCACTCGTAGAGAGGGTAACTCTATCTCGAGGGGGAGTACCGCTTCTGTACCGAATACCAACGCGTACGGCTTTGTGTTCGTGGCCGTCTTGAACGTAGTTCGATATGCCCAGAGAGTTTCATGCAGTCTCTCATGCCAGTCTTTCTTATTTCGGGACACTGTCTTCTTCACGATCTTTGTTAGGGTCTTGTTAAAAGCTCAGCTAGACCGTTGGCCCGGGGTTATTAAATTGAAGGGTATCTCCAGTCTATGTTGTGCTGTTGTGCGAAGCGGCTGATCTTGTAGCTTCTGTAGGCTGGCCCGTTATCGGATATGATCCGTCTCGGAGTTCCAAACCGGTAAATGACGTGTGTTTTTAAGAAATGGAGGATATTCTCCGTCTTCACTTCCCTCGGCGGTACTGCTTCTTCCCATTTGGAGAAGTAATCAGTTGTCGCCAAAATGAAACAATGTCCTCTGGACGATGCTGGCTCGATGGGGCCGATTATGTCAGTTCCCCACATTTCGAATGGCCAGCTAGCCACCGTTGGATGTATTGGATTTGGATGCTGATGGATAAAGTCCCCATGAATCTGGCACAAGTGGCATTGCTTCGCATACTCGAGGCAGTCATGGATCACCGTGGGCCAATAATAACCCATCCGTTTGATCTTTAACTTCATCTTCGGGCCTTCTTGGTGAGAACCGCAGAGTCCGTCGTGAACTTCTTGGACGACTCTTTTCGCCTCTTTAGGTCCCAGGCATCTCAACCACAAAGCATCAAATGACTTCTTGTACAGGGTATCATTGACGAAAGCGAAAGACAGAGCCCGTTTCATGAGCTGATATCTTGAGGACGCATCTTCAGGCGTTCGATGGGATTTGAAGTAGTCTATAAAGACTTCTCTCCAATCCTCAACTGTTTCTTGGTCTTTTATTTGCAGAGCCGTCTGCTTGGTCGCTTCTTTTTCTTCGGACGACTCCGGAGATATCTCCGCCAGTGCAAGAACCCGACGGCTTTGTACCACGATTTTTACGTCATCGAGGTTCTCATCGGCCAATTCTTTAGCAAGCTTGGCTAACGCGTCCGCCTTGCTATTTTCTGCACGCGGTATGCTTTCCAGCATGTAGGAGAGAATTATAGTCAGCAGTTGCTGTACTCTCTCGCCATACTTCACCAGCTCTGGCTTGCACGTCTGATAGTCACCATTTACTTGACTAACGACCAGGTGGGAGTCTCCGTATATGAGGAGGTTTTTAATTCCCATGTCGATGGCGATCTCGAGGCCTGCTATCAAAGCTTCGTATTCGGCTTCATTGTTTGTCCTCGGCTCTGCCAAGGAGAAGGCGAAACACATTATCCCTCCTTGTGGGGTCACGAAGATAAGGCCTACCCCTGATTTGATTATAGGCGTGTTCTGTTTGCGCTTCTTCATGGAAGACGCTCCATCAAAATAAAGTTCCCACCGGATACCACCACCGTCGATCGCATCAAACGCATGTTCGTCTGGCAGTTCGCAATTCAAAGGGGAATTGGCCGGTATCGGATGTTCAGCGAGGAAGTCGGCGATGGCCTGGCCTTTCACTGCCTTAAGAGGCTGGTAAGTTATTGAGAACTCCATCAAGAGTAAGGCCCATTTAGCGAACCGCCCTGTCAATATGGCCTTTGACATCAAATATTTGAGAGGGTCCACCTTCGATATGAGACGGACTTCATGCGCCAATGCATAGTGCCGGAGTTTCGTTATCGCGAAGATCAACGCCAGGCAGTGTTTTTCGATGGGAGAATAATTGCTTTCTGCCCCCAGGAGAACTCGACTCAAGTAATAGAGAGCTCTTTCTTTCCCTTAGTCGTTCTCTTGTGCCCATAATACGCCTAAGGAACCTTCAAGGGCTGTTGTGTAAAGAATAAGGGGCTTTCCCTTGACTGGGGCAGCCAGCACTGGCGGGTTCTGCAGATACTGCTTGATTTCGTCCAGCGCGCCTTGGCATTTGTGATCCCAGACGAACGGGGTTCCCTTCTTCATTAGGTGACTGTAAGGACGGCATTTCCTGAAAGATTAGCTATAAATCGCCGGATATACGCGAGCTTTCCCTGGAGAGACCGCAATTGTATAAGAGTCCTTGGCGGAGGCATTTCCATGATTGCCTTGATCTTTGACGGATCTATCTCGATACCTCGGTGTCGGATGATGAATCCTAGGAATTTACCTGAGGACACCCCGAACGCGCATTTGAGAGGGTTCATCTTCAGATTGTATTGCCGAAGGCGCTGAAACACGATCTTCAGATGCTCGAGTTGTTCCTCGTATGACTTGCTTTTAACCACGAGGTCGTCGATATAACATTCCACGATTTCATGTATGAGGTCATCAAAGATCCTCGTCATGGCCCTCTGATAGGTGGCATCGGCGTTCTTTAGACCGAAAGGCATCACCTTGTAGCAAAATATACCCAAAGGGGTCCGGAAAGCGGTATGCTTCTGTTAGTGTATATGCCCTAGGGGCCATTATTGTATCATACTAGTTTGTATATTACTTAATGGAAGCTTGGGATATTCACATGTATATAACAGTCTTGCTAAACATGGTAGTATGCTACTTGGTTTTTCTATCTTAATATGTGAGTATACGTATTGATAGAGCTCTTAGGATCTTGCTTGACTACCAGCACTGTGATGGCAGTCACACTAGTGGGGGCTGGGTAGTCTACAAGCACATCCTTATTCGGGTCCCTAGTTGTAGGATTATCGAGACAGGGCATCGATATTCCGGAGTAGACTAGTGTGTACGCTTCTCATCCCAGTTGGGGAGATGGTCTGTCCCACAGCCGTCAGTACGTCGTACTGGAGATAGTATGCAGGTGCTCGTTAGGTTACGGGTACACCGGACAGGACTCACAGGGAACTGTTGGTTGGTTTTAGACCAGTCGTCAGTTAACAGTTCCCAGGTGACATGAGTACAGCATAGTCCGCAGACTTGACACTACTACTTCGCCTCGAGTGTATCCCACTGTTCTTAGATTGCTACCCTACCACGGCTCAAAGGAGTCGTGCAAACAGGTAGCAGTTGGGTGCAGTCCCGAGCACTTGGAGGCAGTGGCGGTTAGACAGGATTCGTCTCTCCCGGTATTGGGAGTTGATATCGCGCTGTGTCAGAGAGCCATTACGCAAAGTCCCTGGCCAGGGCAAGCGAGATTTGCTGGTAGGTTCCAGTAGTTTCTTAGGGTGTAATGGGCTTCACTCCGACACGACTTATACCGCAATTAGGGGACTGACGCTTGCCGCCCCCTAGGCCCGATATGCGATAGTCTTAGACGAACAGACCGGACTGTACGGAGATTGTCACATCAGACTCAGTAGGAGTTCGGATGGGTTTCCTCATCGGCCTTCTTATCGACATCTACCTGGGGACCGTTACGTACAGCTAGTGCCGCTTGCGGTCTGTGGTTAAACCCACTGCCAGCGTAGTAGTCGAGTCTCTAGAGTCCCACACAGAGAGTTTCCCTATTCCAGGCGAAACGATATAGAGGTCGTATGGTTTTACGACAAGGGTTCGGACGCATACATGTGTTTACGCACGTACGACATCCGGACAGTTTTTACTAGCCGGCTTTGGTTTAAGCCAGTTTCTAGTATCCGGTTATTGGATTTATACAGTCTAAAGTTTTTCCGTGTTTTCACGGATAGGAGGGGCGTTCTCGTAATTACGCGAGAAGCTTCTAGAAGATGGTGACTTGAGGGTTAAGGTGGCATATGCATTAAATGAGATTAGTGACTCATTTGTATGATTCATTGATTGGTTCGAAAGAGTGTGTTTGTAGTTAAACTCAATCAATAACGGTGTCACGTGTAGCTAGACCGAGATGAGTACTGGTCGTCCTCAGGGAAACGTTGAATGTTTTACTCTAACTTTAGACGTGTTGAAAAAGAGAGGAGGAATAAAGAATTTTGTGAATGGTTTCTAGATCTACGTTAAGCAAGAATGCAAAATATATAGATCTAGATTATTTTAGGGATGTAGTTAATATAATAAGAGAGCTTGTAGGGTTCGTTAGGATTTAGTAGTTATGGATGATTAATTAAAAGTTACCATTTTTATCCTTTAATAGATTTAAAACTAGAACAACGGTGATGCGTGTAGATTAGGGTTTCTGGAGGGAAAAGGAATTCCACTCTTAACCCTTATCTCGACACGGAACTCCGTTCATATCTAGCCTTTACCAAAACAATCATTAATCTAATCTCTAATCGCGGTCGGAATTAACAAAGAATTGTTAGCGCGCCCGATTAGGATGTTAATGATTCTTTTGATAAAGTTCATAAACTTTATAGGACTTAAAAAGGGTTTAGGGATGTTCATCATCCATTAGCCTACCCTAATCCTACGAATCCTAACAGGCGGAGAATTACTCGCGCATGTTGGGAAAAGAGATGAAAAGACAGAGAGGGAAAACATAATGTAAAATGCAAAAGAATTAAATAAAACAACTACCTTTATTAATCAACTTGAACAATCTACACTTTATTCCTTAGAAAATGATTACAAAAACTTGGTTTGCTTCTCGAACTCTTCCGAAGGAGGTAGATAAACAGTTGATGATCATCCTGGATACGTGAGCCGTCTTGGACTTCGTGATCTCTTCGGCTTGATGCCTTCTAACTTTAGCCCTTGGTCCTTTATATAGCCCTCAAAGAAGAAAAACTAGTTACCATATATGGTGACTTTCCATGCCTGGATTCTGAGTCCTTGTCAGTATTGATTTTATGATTTTGGCAGATTTTTGATCCTGACATCTTGAACATCTTGATCTCTTGACCTGAGCTAAATCTTGCACAATATCTCTATGAATAATATTAGTTTATTTATTAAATTAGAGAGAGTATCTTAATCACTATATATGGTAATAAATCTTTAAGAAACTTGATTAAGAATATTTAATATGCTATGCACTTTATATGGTAATAAATCTTTAAGAAACATGATTAAGAATATTTGATATGCTATGCATCTTTTAATTACTAAAATATTATGCATATATTTTGAAATATTATTCTGACCATTTGTATGATATTATATCTTTTAAGAATTGTGATTAGAATATTTGATATGATATGCATATTTTCAATTACCAAAATATTATATAAATATAAAATGCCTATATTTTCTTTCATAATATTAATTATAATATATAAACATATGGCAAATAGTATTTTGCAGATAAATCCAAATATGTTTAATATTTATAATAAACACCTTTTATTATTTAAGAAATGTAAGGAAAATACTTATACCATAGTGCAATATTTTTTCAACTGAACAAATACCCCCAAACTTAACTTTGATCGTCCCGAGCAAACTAATTATTCAAGAGAAAGAGAAAAATAAAAAGAAAAATCTAAATAGCACACTTTCGTAGGCAAACACGATTGCACTGAGCACGTGCAACAAGCCGTTAAACCTCTAGGTGTCCCTAGTAGGAGGAGTGTTGTCTCCTGAGGGTTTTCAGCGGATTACACCCACAAAATCCTATAATAAAAGAGAGATGGTGAAATTTACATATAAAGATAAGAACCATAAAAGAAATACTTTGAAAATTTAGAGTTTCAACTATACTAGCTTTTCAGTTGTCATGAGCCCTATCTTAATAGTCATGAAAAAATGTTAGAAATCACATCATCCCTCAATAAAACATCGTCTTTATTTTTCGTTCCTACATTTCATCCAAACATCGATCATATACCCCTACGTGTGTGAATAGAACATCCCTACACTCGGAGAATTCAATTCAAGCTATCATACTCTTGTCCATTTATCTCAGTACTTTTTAATTTGATGAATATTTTATGGATTTGCTCACATATTTTCATGCGACCGTTAATACTTCTTGAGGTACTAACCGACCGATTACTTATGTGCTTGCTGATTAGGTGATAGTATTTTCCTCGTCTTGCACCGCCTAAGGCTTAGCAGTGACTCCCAAACCAGTTGGTCTAAGGCACTAGGTGATGAAGCACCCTCGCTATATTTTTTTATTGCTGCCTTGGCGATAACAAAACCAGTGTTCATTTTTTTTTTCTTTTCACCATTTTTATATTTTCTTCATTTTTTTTATTTCCTTCATACTTTGGCTTTTAGACAAGAGCATTTCAAGGTATCCTCTACTATCCCGAGTTTCAAGACGTGTGTAAGTGCATATAGTAGGGTATCAACATTCAAATGTTTGGCTTCCAGAATAGGAACTATTTTTCAGACTTATTTTTATCCTCAGATTAGTGACTTCCTTCATCTTACTAACTCTTGGGACAACAACTCATAACTACTTATTACTAGTTCGTTTAAGAAAACTTCTAATTTTCTTGGTTTTCTTAAACTATTCCTATCTTTTGGATGTAATTTTTCACTTTCTACTCTTTTGTTATAAACTTTTTTTTTTGAAATTTTTGAAAATGTTGTGCTTATGCAAAATATGATGCAAATTGATGTGTAAATAAGCACAAACCTCCCCCAAACCTGTTTACAGCAGTGTCCTCACTGATGTCATCCGTTAAGCTCAAAAACCCGTAGACTTGGAAGGAAATTATTAATGGGGGCAAGAATATATGAAAGTGAAAATCCTCCCCCAAACTTATTTTAGGCTCACAATTTTGTAAAAATCATTTTCTTTCAAGAGCCAAAATATACCACCTCCCCCAAACTTGAGTTAAACAATTTTAATCTTTTTAAAATCACACGAGGGGGTCAAGGTTATTGGTCAATGCCAAGCTTTGCAAAGACCGAAGGTCAACACCAACCATTCAAAAATTTTATCGATGAAGCACCAAGGTTGGTGGAAGAACATGTCACCTTTCGACAAGAAGAAGTGGGGAGGTGATAAGAGGTGTAATGGAAAAGGATCGCGTCTCAATTTGGAGAGACGACACAGTGATAGTAATAATGGATTTCTCACATTATCATGATTGTCCAAAAGAAGGGGTGAAGGTCCAATTTCTTCATCTTGGAGTTGATTTATCTCAACACCCGTATCTTTTAAAAATGCGAGTTCATCAGCGAAAATTTCCTCAAAGCTTTCATCGATATCCCGAAGAATAATGTCATCAGAAAAAATGGGGTGATCGTCAGACTCTATAAAAAGTTCCTCATCAGCGTTAGATGTTGACCCGGACAACTCGGTGGAAGAGTACATGGTTGGGTCAAACAACAACATATGAATAGAGTCAGTATCATGAGGTTGATCAAATTCGCTGCTGTCGACATCCATTAATTCGACAGAACACACATGAGCATAGGGTTCGGAGGGTTCACTTCCCAACTTGTAAATGTTAAGCTCAATTGACTTCTTTCCAAAGGATAGGGTCATAGAGCTGTTTCTACAATTGATTACTGCGTTGGAAGTGGCCAAAAAGGGTCGACCGAGTATCACCGGGATTTGATTGCGTGGGTTTGCCACAGGTTGTGTATCTACAACGATAAAGTCCACAGGTTGTGTAAAAGCAGTGCTCACATTACTCGCAAGGAAAACTTTTTTAGGTACTTGAATCTTTCTCTTCCTGGTGTACAAGTCCTTTAGGATTTTCGCATATGACGGAACTTGTTGAATAGCATCTAGGAGAGGAATGTTTATGTTAACTTGCTTAAAAATTTCCACAATCTTCTCCATTTGTGGACTTGGTCTGTTGCCCCTTAACCTGTTTGGATAAGGTGCTTTATCAATAAGGGTTTGGTCCATCATTGGAGAGGATTGTGGGGATGGAGTGGATTCCAGAATTGGAGTGGGGATCGTTTTAGGTAGATTTGAGGAAATGGGCGAAGGGTTCAAGCCTTGGGGAAAACGGAGAATAGGCTTGGGTGAAGGTGGGAGACTAGACGAATTAGGGGAAGAAGAAGAAGCTGAGGTATCATTGGTGTCACTATCATCACATTGCTCACCCACTCGGTTATTCAGCACTTTTCCCGATCTCAACGTAGTAACGCTACTCACATTATAACTTTGTAAGTGGCCAGGATTAGGTATGGGTTGAGATGGGAGTTTCCCTTTCTCTCTTGCACTCATTGCGGCGTTTAACTATGCGAGTTGGTTTTCTATTGATTTAATACTCTCGCCGTGGGAGGCGGAGTCTTTCTGTATGGTATCAATAGAAGAATTCATCTCAGCCGACAATTGCATGGAATGTTTCATGAACATATCCAAAGTTTGTGCGAGTGAAGAGTTGTCAGTACCGGCCGCTTGTGGTGTAGAAGTGTTGGCCGGATTTTGGAAATTTTGTGACTGAAAGGGGAGCTGATTTTGTGGTTGTGGTTGCTGTGGAGGAGGTCTTTGATAATTGCTTTGTTGGTTTTGGTTTCAAGCAAAGTTAGGATGATTCCTCCATCCTTGATTGTACGTGGAAGAATTAGGATCATTTCTAGGTTGCTGCTGAAAAGCAGCATTAGTTTGAACCGATGCATTCATAGGACATTCTTCCGTTAAGTGTGAAGGATCCGAACAGCAACCACAGACGGTCTCAGGAAGCGTCACCTGATTTAGGGAGAATGATGAGAACTTGTTCTCAATAGCGTCGAGTTTCTTCTGTATAGCTGCCATTTCGGCTTTTACTGCGATGGAAACATCGAGCTGGTGAATACCTCCCCTAGATGAAGGTGGTCTTACGCTTTCCCACTACAAAGTGTTTTCAGCGAGGTCTTCCAGATATTTCCAAGCTTCACCGTCGTCTTTAGACATGAAATTGCATTGACACATTGTTTCAAGCGTCTGCTTTGTCGCTGGATTAATGCCCTCATATATTATTCGACATAAATCCCATCTTTGTATTCCATGATGAGGACATTGGACAAGCAGATCCTTGAAACGTTCAAAGCACATCCAAAATGGTTCATTGGGAAGTTGGGTAAACTGGTTGATCTCACTCCTAACACGGGCGGTCTTATGGTTTGGGTAAAACTTCTTAAGAAATGCTATTACGAATTCATCCCAGTTAGTGATAGAGTGTGCGGCAGTATTATAAAGCCATTTTTCTGCCAAGTCGCACAGTGTGAATGGGAGAAGACGCAAGCGCATAGCATCGACAGTCAACTGTGAAATACCCATCATTGCACATACGTTTTCGAATTTGGTGATGAAAATGTACGCGTCTTCCGACTCAAGCCCGTGAAATTTGGGCAACAGATTGATGTAGTGGGGTTTAATTTCGAAATTATCCCCGTTAGGTGGTGGAAGAGATAGACAAGTAGGAAGAGGACCACGGATAGGATAGCATCTCTCTTAGAGAGAGATGCGCGGTGGATTCTGCGCACCTACGGGCGGTGGCAGCGTGGTGTTATAATCTGATGGAGTATCGTCCATCTCGGTCATGTGTGGTGGGGGAAAAGAAAATGAAGAAGTACCGACTTCGGCGTCGATAGCAGGAACGCGGACAAGACGGGCACTAGGATCCCGTATCCAGCCAAGCATGCACTAAGCGGGTTTAGTGCAAGTGGCAACGTGTGTGTGCTTTAAAATTGGTTTGTTTTGAAAAAAGTGGGACTCAAGACAAATCACTCTAAAATGCACAAGCAACCCTAGAACTAAGGTCACCTAGGTCCAGTCTCTAGACCGCTCCTAGACTTCCAAACGACAAGCCGTAGGATCAATCCTCTACCGCCTCTTTACTACCTTTGTAGCCAGGTAAGTGCCAGGTGAGTGGGAGGCTCCCCACTACGAAAGTAGTGGTCCTAATTAAGTAACCACTCGCCTTAGTCACACTTGCCTAGGCACCACAAAAGTAATGCGGATAAGCGATAGATTACCCACGACCTTCCTCTGTCCTTAATGAGCGCGACAGTCCTTAGAGTCTGGTCTAGATATTTTTTTAAATTATTGTAGGGTTGATGCAGATGCTCGGTTTGTGATTTGTGGGGCTTAGGAAGGATGATGAAATCCCCACCTAATCTTGATTTGGTCTTTGCCCCTTAAAGTCCGTATTAAAATATGCAAAACAAAACCAATCACAAAACTTTTGCAAAAAGATTTTTGAGCGGCGCTATTTTGCAAAGAATCCTGCAGAAAATAGATTTTATTGGATTTTAGAGGAGAGAGAAAGAGTTAAGAAAGATACTAGAGAAGTGTGGAACCCTAGATCTCCTGTTTCCTCAAGTCTGTGACTCCAGATCTCCTTGCAAAAATTCACGCACAAATCGTTAAATATGCAATTTGCAGTTTTGTTTTATTATGATATAGATCGTATAAGAATTCAACACAAATAGTAAGAATAAAAAATTATGCACGTCTCCCCGGCAATGGCGCCATTTGATTGGTTCGAAAGAGTGTGTTTGTAGTTAACCGCAATCAATAACGGTGTCGCGTGCAGCTAGACCGAGATGAGTACGGGTCGTCCTCAGGGAAACGTTGAATCTTTTACTCTTACTTTAGACGTGTTGAAAAAGAGAGGAGGAATAAAGAATTTTGTGAATGGTTTCTAGATCTACGTTAAGCAAGAATGCAAAATATATAGATCTAGATGATTTTAGGGATGTAGTTAATATAATAAGAGGGCTTGTAGGGTTCGTTAGGATTTAGTAGTTATGGATGATTAATTAAAAGTTACCCTTTTTATCCTTTAATAGATTTAAAACTAGAACGACGGTGATGCGTGTGGAATAGGGTTTCTGGAGGGAAAAGGAATCCCACTCTTAACCCTTATCTCGACACGGAACTCCGTTCATATCTAGCCTTTACCAAAACAATCATTAATCTAATCTCTAATCGCGGTCGGAACTAACAAAGAATTGTTAGCGCGCCCTATTAGGATGTTAATGATTCTTTTGATAAAGTTCATAAACTTTATAGGACTTAAAAAGGGTTTAGGGATGTTCATCATCCATTAGCCTACCCTAATCCTACGAACCCTAACAAGCGGAGAATTACTCGCGCATGTTGGGAAAAGAAGATGAAAAGACAGAGAGGGAAAACATAATGTAAAATGCAAAAGAATTAAATAAAACAACTACCTTTATTAATCAACTTGAACAATCTACACTTTATTCCTTAAAAAATGATTACAAAAACTTGGTTTGCTTCTCGAACTCTTCCGAAGGAGGTAGATGAACAGTTGATGATCAGCCTGGATGCGTGAGCCGTCTTGGACTTCGTGATCTCTTCGGCTTGATGCCTTCTAACTTTAGCCCTTGGTCCTTTATATAGCCCTCAAAGAAGAAAAACTAGTTACCATATATGGTGACTTCCTAATATGGTTTCTTTCCATTCCTGGATTCTGAGTCCCTGTCAGTATTGATTTTATGATTTTGGTAGATTTTTGATCCTGACATCTTGAACATCTTGATCTCTTGACCTGAGCTAAATCTTGCACAATATCTCTATGAATAATGTTAGTTTATTTATTAAATTAGAGAGAGTATCTTAATCACTATATATGGTAATAAATCTTTAAGAAACTTGATTAAGAATATTTAATATGCTATGCACTTTATATGGTAATAAATCTTTAAGAAACATGATTAAGAATATTTGATATGCTATGCATCTTTTAATTACTAAAATATTATGCATATATTTTGAAATATTATTCTAACCATTTGTATGATATTATATCTTTTAAGAATTGTGATTAGAATATTTGATATGAAATGCATATTTTCAATCACCAAAATAGTATATAAATATAAAATGCCTATATTTTCCTTCATAATTATAATATATAAACATATGGCAAATAGTATTTTGCAGATAAATCCAAATATGTTTAATATTTATAATAAACACATTTTATTATTTAAGAAATGTAAGGAAAATACTTATACCAAAGTGCAATATTTTCAACTGAAGATTCATCCATGTCATTAATGCATCATAAATGCTTAATGACTCATGGAGATGAATCACCCATTTGTATTTATGGAGCATGGTTGTTAAATCATTTATTTGATTTATCTTGATATTGTTAATGCTTCATATATATTATGATAGATCATTATCTCATCTCATTCTCTTGCTCACTTTCTCTCTGCTCAAGCTCTCTCTCATACCCTAATCCTCCCCTCTCATGTGTTGAGACCAAGGATTAGAATAGACTACTTAATCCTTAATCATTATCTATATCATCTAGGTTACTTAGATTAGCGATTTAAGAAACCTAGTTACCTCAAGTTAGAGGTGAAGCTTGTAGTAAAGCTCTCGGGTGGATTATCTACTACATAGAGAAGGCCGGAGAGGACGTGGAGAACGGAAAGACGAAGGACACGGTTCATCAGGTATAATCACTTTTCATAGTAGTTGTTAACTTCTACGATTCTTGTTAGTTATCGTTTAGCAAAGATTCTCGGTTAGTCGATGTTTACGCCTAAAACAAGATCGTTTTTCATTATTCCGCCTCCCCGCAAGTCGTGGGGTGTTGTACATCGACTTACAGTGGTATCAGAGCCTCGCTAAACAATAATTAACTCATTAGCAAAGTCGTATGAATTTCGAACGCAAAACGAACCAAAAAATACATCGATATCACAAGTTTCTGTCGATTTTAAAACAGGCTCCAAAAATTTTTCAGGGAGCTGCAGTATAACCTACAGAGAATTGTAAGAACACTGGTGAAAAATGGGTTCCTGAATCGGCCATACAGCCGCGGAATCGCGGCCGATCCCACCGATCCGCCGCGGATCCACGGCCGAGTTGGGGCCGATTCAACCCAGTTTCCACTAGTAACTCTTCTGTGATATTTTTGTATTTTCTGGAATGTTTATTTTCTGCTCAAGTCTTAGGTGCACAGAGAAGTTTTGGGAGTAGAATCTGATATGTTTGCTCGATCGAAATTATACGAAGTTTGCTAATTTGATTATATCAGTGGTTGTATAATGTGTTCGTAAACCTCCCGTAACTGCTAGTATGTCGGTTGGCAGGGGGTTGCACATTTCTGTAATGGTTTTTACTGTTTGTGGTTATGAACTGTATTGGACTGTTGTGATGATTAGCCGGGGGTTGAGATGGGTTGTTATATTCATTCGTTCGTTGTAATTGTAATATGTTGTAATATTATTTTGCGGGGCGCATCCAGGTTGCGGTTGTAACCACCGTTGTATTATTTCATTTTACTGTTTTTGCTCCTAGGATAGACCCAAGGTGGGGTGCACAAACATATCGGGTACTTTGAAGTGTTTAGTGGCCTACTCACTTTGTTGAGGGAGAATGCTTCACTTCGGGTATTTGGCGGGTAGTTTGCCGTACCCGTAGGGGTCTAGGTTGGGGTAATGGCTATTCATCACAACTGTGTAATCCGTCTTTTGTTGCAGGCTCTAAACAAACGCGGATTGCTTGCAAATCCAATAAAGTTCATATGAGATCTGGAATGCCTATTATTGCGTCAGACGAATGTACAATATCTATATATGATAGCTATTTAGACGTCACTTATGTTTTACACCCGCGCTAGCCCAGCCCCCGCTCTGCCGTTAGTTAAGTAACCTAACGGGTGATGACGGGACCCAGTGGCGAATGCAGATGGCATAAGAGGGCGTATTTTCGTTGTTTTCTGCAATGATAGGTTAATGATGGGACGCATTATTTATAATGCAAAGAAAATAAACCAAAAGATGAATCGTTGGAACAATTTAAAAGAAACCACTCGGTTATTTTAAAACAGATGATATTTTTAATTGCGGAGCTTCAACCACTCCTTTTAAAAGCTATCAGGTTCCTTCGGTCATATCAAGTTCACTACGTTCACGGTTTCGCCAAAAACCATTCGTAGCCCTCCATCATTTCATTTGGGTATTCAGTAGTATTCAAGCTATGTATTTTGACCTAACGCCAAGGCATAATGTTTGGTAGCTGCTGGGTATTCATTTGTCGCATAGATAGATGAGTTAGTTTGGGACAGTCGTATTATCATTTTGGCCGAACGTCAAGGATATGTACGGATGGGTTTAAATTAACAAGATAATGATGGGTAGAACTTGACATGTGACTTATGACATTTTGACCTAACGCCAAGGTCATAAGAGCATGGGGCAAAAATATATATCGGGAATTTCTAAAGAAACTGAAATTTGCAAAGAGATGCATACCATTTGGAGTTTGATGAATGTTGGTAAGATTCCTTCAACATTATCATACGATGATATTTGGATCCCGATCCTACTGTGAGTATAAGCTACTCATCAGGATATTCGTCACTTAACGATCAATGCTATAAACCAAGTAGGTGTCAAGAAAGGTGTCAGCGGGTTTACGCCCCCAGAGAAAAGAAGTTATTTAATTAAGGAACTTCGCGAAAGCGTTGGAAAAACTCTCTCGAAGTACCGACACCAGCCTGGCTGAACGGTTAAGCAAGTATTGTATAGTGAGAATAGTCCTGGCTAATTCTTCTTTTATGGTTTGAGGAAGGATTCGAGAAACAGTGGGAGCCATCTAGTTTAGATAAATTAAAAACCACTCTAAACTTGCAAGAGCATCATGCTAAAGAGTTTTCTTCTCTCTCCTAATTGCAGCGACCCTGAAAATGACTGGACTTAAGTTACTTTTAGAGAAAAATATACTGACAGGGCCAAACTATAAAGATTGGCTGCGGAATGTCAAAATGGCTTTGACCTATGACAAATTGGGGTACGTCCTCACCGCTAAGGCACCTGCTGTCCCTGGTCCCAAATCCAGTAATGCGGATAAGGAAATCCGCAAAACCTGGGATTTTGATTGCGCGAAAGCCAAGTGCATCGTGCTTGCCTCGATGAACAATAAACATCAGAGGAGGCACGAGGATATGGAACTAGATGCCATATTTCTCCATACAAAAGAACTTTATGGAGAGCAATCTCGTATAGCAAGATACGAGACCTCAAAGAACTTGTTTCGAGCGAGGTTGGCTGTCGGATCATCGGTAGGAGAACATGTCCTAAAGATGATTGGCAACATAGAAGAGCTCGCAGACCTTGGGACGACTTTGGATAATGAGCTCTATACAGACCTTATTCTCCAGTCCCTTCCTTCCACCTACGCCCATTTTATTCTGAACTTCAACATTCAAAGAAAAGAAGTTGAACTTCTGGAATTCCTTAACATGTTGAGGAGTGCAGAGGGCACCTTGCAGAAGGCAAGGGAAACACCCGCTATGTTTGTTAGCGGTGCTTCTTCTTCCGGGTCCAAGGCTAGGGCCAAAGGAAGGAAAAAGAAGGCCGCCACCAAACCTAGAGGAGGTGTAAGTAAGGTGGGAGGGAAGGGAAAGAAAAAGTTTGCGGTACCGGTAGTGGCCCAGGATGAGTGCTTCCATTGTTACAGGAAAGGGCACTGGAAAAAGGATTGCAAGGCGTGGAACGCCAAGAACCAGGAACCGAAGCAAGCTGTGGCTTCGACTTCAGGTGTGTTTGTAATTGAGAATTGTCTGTCAATCAACTCTACTTCCTGGGTATTGGATACCGGATCAGGATCTCATATTTGCAATTCATTGCAGGCACTGAGAAACCGTAGAGTGCTGAAGGATGGTGATATGACCCTGATGGTTGCTAACGGAGCTAGCATGGGAGCTGTGTCCGTAGGGGATTATCACCTGGGATTGACGAGTGAACACATTTTGGTTTTACATAACTGTTTTTGTGTACCCAGCTTAACGTGTAATATCATATCTGTTTCCTTGTTATCAAATAAAGGTTATGATTTCACGTTTGTAAGTGATGTTGTTAACATCCACCTTAATCATAGTTTGATTGGGTCCGGTACACTGGATAACGGTATACATGTGTTAAACCAACTCCAAATTTTCAATGTCCAGAACACACTAAAAAGAAAGTCTCCAGATTTAAATAAAGCTTTCTTATGGCATTGTAGACTGGGTCACATCAATGAGAGAAGGTTGACTAAGTTACATAGAGAAGGATATTTGGACTCGTTCGAATATCAAACTTATGCCACTTGTCAATCTTGTCTCAAAAGAAAGATGACAAAGACTCCATTTACTGGACATGGAGTAAGAGCGAGCGAGCTCTTAGGACTCATACACAGCGATGTATGTGGTCCAATGTCTACACATGCAAGAGGTGGTTTTTCCTATTTCATTACTTTCACGGATGATTACTCATGGTACGGATTCATTTATCTGATGAAACATAAATCCGAGGCTTTTGAGAAATTCCAAGAGTATAAGAATGAAGTAGAAAACCAAACCGGCAAAAGTATCAAGACACTAAGATCTGATCGAGGTGGTGAATACTTGAGTGCCGAGTTCCTAGGTTACCTAAAAGAGAAAGGAATTCTCTCTCAGCTTACTCCTCCATACACTCCACAGCATAACGATGTATCGGAGAGACGGAATCGAACCCTATTGGATATGGTACGTTCCATGATGAGTAATGCTGATTTACCGCGATCTTTATGGGGTTATGCGCTAGAATCAGCGGCATATCTTTTGAACATAGTTCCTACCAAGACTGTGCCTACCACTCCATATCAGATGTGGAGTGGGAAGAAACCCCATCTTCAGTATATAAAGATTTGGGGATGTCCATCTTTTGTTAAAAAGCAACATGTGGACAAGTTCGAGGCACGATCAGTAAAGTGTAAGTTTGTGGGATATCCAAAGAACTCCAGGGGATATCTATTCTATTACGCAGAGGAACAAAAGGTATTTGTTTCTCGTAATGCCCATTTTCTAGAACATCAGTTTTTAAAAAAGGAAACAAGTGGGAGCGAAATAGAACTGGAAGAAATTCCAGAACCACAAACTAATACTGAAAGTTTGGTAGAACAAGTAGTTCAAGAAGAACAGGACATTCCCGCACCCCTCCGTAGGAGTAGTAGGCCGTCTCATCCGCCTGAGAGATACTACGGTTTTCTCATAGATGGGGATAGAGAGGATTGCATCATCGATGATGATGAACCTACTAGCTTCCAGCAGGCCATCCAGAGCGGCGACTCGGTACGATGGCTAGATGCAATGCGGACCGAAATGGAGTCCATGTACACCAACAAAGTATGGACTTTGGACTTTGCTTCAGATGGGGTAAAACCCATAGGATGCAAATGGATCTTCAAGAAAAAGATTGGTGTAGATGGACAGGTGGAAACCTATAAGGCTAGACTTGTTGCAAAGGGTTTTCGTCAAAGACCTGGTTTGGACTATGACGAAACTTTTTCTCCAGTGGCTATGCTCAAATCCATTCAGGCCCTTCTTGCTATTTCTGCCTTCCATGATTATGAAATCTGGCAGATGGATGTAAAGACGGCTTTTCTGAATGGAAATTTAAAAGAGTGCGTCTATATGGATCAGCCAGAGGGTTTCAATCAGAGTGGGAGCAGCGGGAAAGTATGCAAGTTACTTAAATCCATTTATGGATTAAAGCAAGCATCGTGGAGTTGGAACATCTGTTTTGATGAAACGGTCAAAGAATATGACTTTATCAAAAATCCAGATGAACCATGTATATATAGTAAAGTTGTAGCAAGAACTGTCGTATTCCTCGTCTTGTACGTGGATGACATTCTATTGATAGGAAATGACATTCCTATGCTACAATCTGTTAAAGGATTCTTGTCACACAGGTTCTCCTTGAAAGACCTGGGTGATGCCTCTTACATTCTGGGGATCCAGATCTATCGTGATAGATCCAAGAGGATGTTGGGACTTTCGCAGTCCAGGTATATCGACACTGTACTGAAAAGATTCAGTATGGAAGATTCTAAGCTCGGTAATCTACCGGCTTGTCACGGAATCACCCTATCCAAAGAGATGTCTCCCAAGACTGATTTGGAAAGGGAACGCATGTCTATTATACCCTACGCTTCTGCGGTAGGCTCTATAATGTATGCGATGTTGTGCACCAGACCAGATGTAGCTTACGTACTTAGCGTGGTGAGCCGGTATCAGTCAGACCCAGGGGAGAAGCACTGGATAGCAGTAAAGAACATTCTCAAGTACCTGAGAAGAACTAAGGAGATGTTCTTGGTTTACGGCGGAAAAGACCTCAAGATGGAGGCCTGTGCTGATTTCGGCTTCCAGAGTGATAAGGACGATTCCAAGTCCATGTCGGGTTATGTCTTTACCCTCAATGGAGGGGCGGTGTGCTGGAAGAGCTCCAAGCAGGACACCGTTGCTGACTCGACGATGGAAGCGGAGTATATTGCTGCTTGCGATGCCGCAAAAGAAGCGGTCTGGATGAAGAAGTTCCTAACAGAACTTCAGGTGGTTCCTACCATTGTTAATCCAATACCTCTGTATTGCGACAACAACGGAGCTATAGCTTTAGCAAAGGAACCAAGGTCCTATCAGAAGTCCAGACACATCTTAAGGCGGTATCACCTGATCAGGGAGATCATTGATCGTTAGGAGATCGAGGTTCGGAGAGTTGCTACTGAAGAGAACATTGCTGATCCATTCACGAAGGCCCTACCTCCGATTCAGTTCAAGAGGCTACTCGAGATCATCGGTCTTCGATATGCCAGTACATGGCCCTAGTGCAAGTGGGAGATTGTTAGTGTATATGCCCTAGGGGCCATTATTATATCATACTAGTTTGTATATTACTTAATGGAAGCTTGAGATATTCACATGTATATAACTGTCTTGCTAAACATGGTAGTATGCTACTTAGTTTTTTTATCTTAATATGTGAGTATATGTATTGATAGAGCTCTTAGGATCTTGCTTGACTACCAGCGTTGTGATGGCAGTCATACTAGTGGGGGATGGGTAGTCTACAAGCACATCCTTATTCGGGTCCCTAGTCGTAGGATTATCGAGACAGGGCATCGATACTCCGGAGTAGACTAGTGTGTACGCTTCTCATCCAAGTTGGGGAGATGGTCTGTCCCACAGCCGTCAGTACGTCGTACTGGAGATAGTAAGCAGGTGCTCGTTAGGTTACGGGTACACCGGACAGGACTCACAGGGAACTGTTGGTTGGTTTTATACCAGTCGTCAGTTAACAGTTCTCAGGTGACATGAGTACAGCATAGTCCGCAGACTTGACACTGCTACTTCGCCTCGAGTGTGTCCCACTGTTCTTAGATTGCTACCCTACCACGGCTCAAAGGAGTCGTGCAAACAGGTAGCAGTTGGGTGCAGTCCCGAGCACTTGGAGGCAGTGGCAGTTAGACAGGATTCGTCTCTCCCGGTATTGGGAGTTGATATCGCGCTGTGTCAGAGAGCCATTACGCAAAGTCCCTGGCCAGGGCAAGCGAGATTTGCTGGTAGGTTCCAGTAGTTTCTCAGGGTGTAATGGGCTTCACTCCGACACGACTTATACCGCTATTAGGGGACTGACGCTTACCGTCCCCTAGGCCCGATATACGATAGTCTTAGACGAACATACCGGACTGTACGGAGATTGTCACATCAGACTCAGTAGGAGTTCGGATGGGTTTCCTCATCGGCCTTCTTATCGACATCTACCTGGGGACCGTTACGTACAGCTAGTGCCGCTTGCGGTCTGTGGTTAAACCCACTGCCAGCGTAGTAGTCGAGTCTGTAGAGTCCCACATAGAGAGTTTCCCTACTCCAGATGAAACGATATAGAGGTCGTATAGTTTTACGACAAGGGTTCGGACGCATACATGTGTTTACGCACGTACGACATCCGGACAGTTTTTACTAGCCGGCTTTGGTTTAATCCAGTTTCTAGTATCCGGTTATTGGATTTATACAGTCTAAAGTTTTTCCGTGTTTTCACGGATAGGGGGTGCGTTCTCGTAATTATGCGAGAAGATTCTAGAAGATGGTGACTTGAGGGTTAAGGTGGCATATGCATTAAATGAGATTAGTGACTCATTTGTGTGATTCATCCATGTCATTAATGCATCATAAATGCTTAATGACTCATGGAGATGAATCACCCATTTGTATTTATGGAGCATGGTTGTTAAATCATTTATTTGATTTATCTTGATATTGTTAATGCTTCATATATATTATGATAGATCATTATCTCATCTCATTCTCTTGCTCACTTTCTCTTTCCTCAAGCTCTCTCTCTTCAAACCCTAATCCTCCCCTCTCATGTATTGAGACCAAGGATTATAATAGACTACTTAATCCTTAACCATTCTCTATATCACCTAGGTTACTTAGATTAGCGATTTAAGAAACCTAGTTACCTCAAGTTAGAGGTGAAGCTTGTAGTAAAGCTCTCGGGTGGATCATCTACTACATAGAGAAGGTCGGAGAGGACGTGGAGAACGGAAAGACGAAGGACACGGTTCATCAGGTATAATCACTTTTCATAGTGGTTGTTAACTTCTATGATTCTTGTTAGTTATCGTTTAGCAAAGATTCTCGGTTAGTCGATGTTTACGCCTAAAACAAGATCGTTTTTCATTATTCCGCCTCCCCGCAAGTCGTGAGGTGTTGTACATCGACTTACAGCTTCTGGTCCTCGGGATGCATTTTTATCTGATTATATCCTGATGAACCGTCCATGAAGGAGAAAACTTCGTGAGTGGACGTGTTATCTATTATCAGCTCAGTGACCGGTACTGGGAAATCGTTCTTCGGGCAGGCTTTATTGAGATCTCGAAAGTCCACACAAATGCGTACCGTCCTATTTTTTCTTCATCACCGGGACGATTTTGGCGATCCAGTCAGGGTACTGAACCTCTTGGATGAAGCCGGAGTCGATTAGCTTCTTGACCTCGGCGTTGATACTCATCTCAAGCTCGAGCCGCATTCTTCTCGGTGCTTGTTTGATTGGCTTGACGTCCGGGGATATTTCCAGTTTATGGACAACAATCTCTGGATCTAGTCCTGGCATCTCGGAATAGTTCCACGCGAAGCAATCCTTATGCTGCATAAGCACGTCTTTTAGTGCAGCCACCCTTTCTTCAGATAACAGCTCACTGACGAATGTAGGTCGCGGGTCACTTGCCGTCCCCAAATCAATTTTCTTGAGGTTATCTACAGTGGTGTGTATTCTATCTTCCAGCTCTTTTGGCGCCGATGGAAACTCTGAGATCACCTCGTTATCATTGTTTTCGAAGCACCAGGGGAGGTCATCCATATCCTTGGGTTCCTCTTTTGATATCGTTATCATATGACAGGTACGAGCTCGCTTCCAAGACCGATGTGGATCTGGGTCTACTCTCGTGGATTTGGATTCATGCCTCTGCGGCGGAGTTATCCTCCAACTGTTGGATAAAGCGAACTTGCCGAGCTGATACTGATCTTCGACCCAGTTCTTGAAGGTGAAGCAGTCTTCGAGAGGGTGTCCCATTGCTCGATGATAAGAGCAGTAGTCCAGGTGGGAGACTTCGCCTGCTTTCTCGGGGTGAGGGTAATCATTTGATGTTTTATAGCGAGGTCAAGTATCTTCTTTGTCTTGTTTTGAGGAAAAGAGTATGCTCGACTCATCTTCTTCGTAAGGGACAAATCCAGACCGCTCAATTCCCGATTGCGTGACTTCTTGGTCGCGCTTTGTCGCTGTAGAACGCCTTTTCCGCTCTTTGACTTGTTTCGGCCTCTGCATTGAGCCTTTTGTACAACAGGTTGATAGGGAGGGGCATTTCCATCTTTCGCAGCCTGTTGAAGAAGGCGTTGCGTCCTTGCTTTCTCATAGATGACTATTTCGCGATTATGGTCGTCTCGAACCTTCTGACCTGCTTCCCTTATAAGCTTGTCCATTTGTTCTTCGAACGACGGACTGGGCATTTTCACGTCGGGAGCTCTTTCTGGTTTGGGGTTAGCATTCTCCCATTGAGCATCTCCTTCTTCATCAAAGTCATGTACGACATAGCAGTCGTGGAGTAGCTCCTGTTTCTTAGACCGAACATATCCAAGCCCGATTGCTTCCGTTCTCCCGTTGGGCAACTTGCGCTGAGTTCCGGGAACGTTCCAGATCCTGTCATAGAACTTAGCTTTTCGAGCGGTCTGTTTGAAGGGTATCCCTTAGTGCTTCAATAGCTTTTTCAAGCCTTCTGTGTAATATCTAGGCAGACGGATGGGCTGGAGCCTGTCAAGTGTAGAATCCGCGCCGTGCCAGATTTCTTTCTCCACTTTGGTTTCCCCGGAGCGGTAGAATAGGATCGCCTTTTCGCCTTCTCGCCTGGGAGGGACGTAGAGCGTCTGCAGCTCTTCCACACTGTAGGTATCAAGCGCGTCGAGTTCTTTATGATGTTTGGGCGGAACCATGGTAATTTGCAAACTCTGATTATCACCAGCGAATGCTTGTACTGAAGGCCGAGCGGAGAATATAGCATGGACCTCATCTTCCGAGTCACTGCCAAAGATCAACATGGGAGCGGATGGTCCCGGCTTGTTGTGCTGAGGTGGACCTGAATAAACTATCGCTTCCTCTTCTTCAGTATCACTCCCGAAGACTGGAATGGTGGTGATAGTTTTGTTCTCCGGTTTGTGACATCTCTCCGTGTCTTCGAAATCCGGCAGGAAATATTTTGCATCTTCATACTTGCGGACTTCGTTCACGGAGAATGGGTTCAGCTCTCCTGTTACGATATACTCGAGACCATCCTTGAAATACTTCATACACTTATGTTGTGTAGAAGGGATGATGTTGTACTCGTGTAACCAAGGCCGGCCGAGTAAAGCGTTATAGCATGTTTTGGCGTCAATGACATGAAATTTAATATCCGTAACAAGTAACCCGGATCATAATGTCAATATCACAGATCCAAGAGTCCGCGATGACTGGGAGTCAAAACCAGAGATGGTGGTTTTATCAGGAGCGAGATGCTGGACGCTCATGCAGATTTCTTTTAACACCCGCACTTTAAGGAGATTAACGGAAGACCCATTGTCGACCAGGATTTTGCCAATCTTTATATCGTGGCAGTATCCTGAGACATAGAGGGGATGGTTGTGCTCGCACGTCCCAAGGAGGAGGTCTTCGTCACTGAAGGTGATATCGGCTGTGTGTACTTCCTCCAACTTGTCCTTCATCTTTTCTTCGACGAGAAAAGCTTGGAATTGCTCTGGCTCTTGTAGCTCCTTGATCAATGAATCTCTCGTTTCTTTGGATAGTAAAAGGGCGTCGAGAATACTGAGCTGCGAGGGTAACTTTCTCAAGTACGCCAGAACGTTATAGTCCACCTTACTCTTCTTTGGCGGGCTCTTGGCGGTCAGTTCTCTTATGACTTGGTCGTCCAGGGCGATATCCTCGGAGACCTTTTCTTTTCCCTTATCTTTTTTACTCGTGGATCCGAGATTCTTTTCCGGAAGCGTGCGATTGCGCAGCTGGATGTTTTCACATGCCTTCAGTTCTTGCTCCTTCCCCAATGCGGATTCTTTAAAAAGGGGGCCAAGAGCCATCTCTTCGTCAGAGTCGCTTCCGAAAGTGAGAATTTGCGATCCCCCGGTGTTGACCATGCAACAGTTACCGGTATTTCCTTTATGCTCCTCAGTCTCACTTCTTTGCTCCCGACGAGTTTTGCGTTTCATCCGCTTAAAATGTTGCCGGTGAGCAACATATCCCTGCCACCATCTTTTAAAAGCGTCGCACTCTTCGGTAGGGTGCGAAATCTTTCGATGATATAAGCATTAGCTAGGATGTGTTTCTGTTTTACCAGGAGTGTTTCCTTCAGAGGGTGGTAGCTTCATTCCAATTGATATGGCTCTAGCAAACCTTTTCCTCTTCTTGAACTTGTTTTTATCCGCGATGGATGTTCCTTGATTTGGCGGGAGTGTCTCAACTCTTTCGTCTAGTCGCCGGCGTTGGGCTCTTTCAAACATGGCCATCTCACACTCCCGATCGGCTTTACTTTTCAAATGAATTTCATTCAGGAAGGCGTCGATCATTTCGTCTGACGGCCATAGAAGTTCTGGCTCGGGACCTGCCCCCAGTTTCTCTGTGCAGGGAGCTTTTTCATTGTCTAGCGATGAATGAGAGATTACATGGCAACTCGCTACGTAATCCTCAGATCTATCCGATGAGCCTTCTCCATCATCTTCATTCTCAAGGACGTGGCTGAGGAACTCTTGGAGCGTGATTGGAGTCCGCGTCTTCTGGTTATACTCTTCCAGCGCGTCGATCTGTTTCTGCAGGTCCGTGCTCTTGTCGCCAGGCTTCACGGGCTTTTTGGATTTCTTCTTCTTTTTCGAAGATTTTGACGGCTGAGCATGAACGCTTTGGCTATCACCACCAATCTTTGGAGTTGGGCACGGCTTCAGCATCCCCTTGATGACCTCAGGATCCAACGGATTCTTCCATCTGATCGCCGGGCATGTCTGGAGATCATTCAGCATCCTTTTGGTCTTGGCCGAAAGCACGACTTCCCATAGAGCTTCTTCAACAAAAGAACACGTTTCCCCCGGTGTGTCCGCCTTCTTAGGAGTGTGCGGTTGTGGTGGGCTCACTTTCTACTTTTCGGACAACGCGAACTTGCCTTGTAGGTATTGATCCTCGATCCATCCCTTAAAGACGAAGCAATCATCGATCGGGTGACTTACCGTTTGGTGGTAAGGGCAATAATTGGGATTATTCACTTCGCTGGGTTGCGGTGGTCGTCTTGGATTTGGCAAGTTGATAAGCCTGTTGCGTACCGCCAGCTCGAACAGCCTCTTCGTTTTGTCCCGTGGGAATGAGTAAGGACGCTTCATTTTCTCATTGTAATAGCGTCGTCTCTCTTCCAACTGATCTGCGAGCTTTGGGGCACTGGGCTGCTGTTGGGTGTTTGCGACGAAGGTTGCCTTCCCTTTACTCTTGTCATTCCACGGTTCTGGCTTCGGGGGAGACGCTCTGTGACCCATTTGATCCATCTGGGCTAGCTTATCGATTAAAGCCTGGAACGTGGTCGGTTTGAAGAACATCATGAACTGTGAAATAGTTGCATGAGGGTCTAGGGTGCCCACGAACATGCCCACCGCTGGCGCTTCTTCGATGCGCTGTTTGCACTTCGACCACAGATTTTGCCACAGGATTGCATATTGAACCCAAGTTTCGCCCGGCTTCACCCTTGCATTGATCAACGCCGTTATCAGGGTGCGTTCACTGGCACTCGCGAATCGCTGGGTGAACAGCAACTCCATCTCTATGAAAGTTTTGACGGAGTCATTTGGAAGCTCGGAGTACCACTCGAACGCCGTCTCCGATAAGCTGCCAACGAATTGACGGACCAGAAGCTTATCATCACCCCCGGTGTTGCCACAAAGAATCATGAACTGGGCGACGTGCTGGTGGGGATTGCCTGTCCCCTTGTAGACATAGAATTTCGGGATCGTGTAGCGCGGCGGGTATTTTATCTGATCATACCAGCCCGGATATGGTCGTCCCATTTTGACGACTTGGCCAGCCGCTTCATTTGCCTGGTGAACTCGTATTTGTTGAGCAATATAATCATCCAGGGCGGCTTTAGAGATTGTTTCTTTATTGGCCGTTGACAGAGCCGACAGAGGATTTGACGTTTCTCTCTGTCATCTTTGAGGATAACCGGAGGATCTTCGGCTGGAGGATCCGGCTGTATCATCATTCCGACTATGTCTTGGAATAGAAGAGCCATTTGCTTTATATTGGCCGCTTGTTCCGCAACCTCCTTGTCCTTCTTTTCGAGCATTCTCCGAAGGAACTCCGCATCATTCTCGTGTTCGCGACGTTGTTCCGATGACGTCTCCGGACTTTCTTTTGGTCCGGTGAGTGCGGCCATCGCAGTCAGCATCTCCTGGAGCTTCTGTTGCTGCTGTTCCTGGTCTCTTGTGATGGATCGGGTGAGTGGTCGGTGGCCCATAGAAGCGCGGCTATCCTCCTTCCCGGATGCCATGTAAACGGTATGGACCGTTATGCCCCCAGACTTAGGGCGTTTGGGCTCGACGCTTTTATGATCAGCCACGTTCACAGGGGCTTTCTCTGGCCTCCTTCTTTTCTAAGCGGTGACGTTGAGGGGGCCGCTGCAGTGGGCACCCAAGTAGTCGTCATCTTTTGTGGCTTAACAGGACGGTTTTCTTCCTGTCGGGCCTTCAGCTTCTTCTGTTGGCGGGGGTAGTCTTGATCAACCACCGAGTTCCGGACCTGCCGCCAGACTTTGTAGATCTTGGAGGACAGCCGCTGAGGGGACTGTTCTGGCTTTGTTTCCGCAACATTCTCCACCGGAGGAGGAGATCTTTTCAGTACGGCGGTAGGAGAATTCCTACGCACCTTATTCAGCAGCTCGAAGCTGTTCCCGGTTGGAATAGCAGCATTAATTTCCGCCGTTGGGGCTGGTGAAGTTAGCCCAGAGGGAGAGTTGCCCCCGGCCTTCCTTACCCGGCGCCAGTAGCGACGTCGAGCTCGTCGAGCTGATGGAGTTGGTTCGGTGATGGGGATAGCTTCGTCTTTCCCCCTGTTCAGGTGAGGGGCTGTTGCTGGTGTCAGCCTGTTGAAGACTGATGTCTTTTGAGTAGCAGGAGCGGGAGTGGGAGTGGGAATGGGAGTTAGGACGATCAGTCTTGTAAAGACCGACCCCTTGGCAGGAGAATCCGCCTTGACGACTTCAGGAGCAGGGTTGGTTACTCTCTTCAGAATAACCTTCTCTGGGATTGCAGGCTTCATTGTGGGCCTACAGGAATTTTGGCCCAATCTGGAGAAGACCGAGGCGCTGGTGTTGGACGACCCGTTGAGAGGGGCCGCAATAGCTGTAAGTCGATTGAAGACCGACTTCTTGGGAGCTTCTGGTACGGGCACGGGAGCAGTGAAGCTTGTTGGCGGGAGCATGGTCCCGAAAAACAGTCCAGTAGTAGCCTGGGTGACCTGTTCTACTGGCATCATGAACAGGGACGCCGCTTGAAGTCCATAAGCTACACCTCCAGGTGAGGCGGAGCATAGGTTGCAGTTGTAATTGGAACATCTTGCATAAGTGGACGCCATTGATTCTTTGCTTTCTGCAGCGAGCAAAATGCCAAGTCTTAGTACCTTGAAACCCAAGGGCAACCATTAGCAAACCGCGATTGGTTCGCGAACACGACACACGATGTGTGGAGTGGAAAGAGGAAAAGGTCCCACCGGACGTGCCAGAATCTGTTACCCTCCGAACAACAGAGACGCGACCGCGCAGGTCCGTCTTGCCTGAAATTCGGGGCAGATGCTAATTGGTACTATCCATCCACCTCTCCGAAGATGCCAAGTTGATTTATGGCACCATGTATCGAAGGTTTAGATGGATGCGGCCGATGTAGCAGACTTCGTCAGATTCCCCCTCGCTTGAGGGGTTTTTGATTGTGGGGACGCTCTTCCCTGCAGGCGCAACCCCTTGCAGTTAATTACGCTACCGCATCGCGGTAACAACTTTCTCCTTCTCCATATGGTCACTTCGTTTCGTGGGTTTTTTTTTTGTGTTTGGTTGCCCATGGATTGTATACGGAGACTAATTTGTGTTGTCGCCCGTAGGACGTGGATTAGTCCAAATCCGTATCTTTCTTAGATTTGGGTTTGCGGGTGTGTGTGTTTAAGGATACGTTAGCCTTATTTGAGGCTAAGATCAACTTAAACGTTTGTTAAGGACACGTTAGTCTAATTCTAGACTAAGATCGACTTAACGGGATCGTTTAGATCCGACAAGAGAGCAATTGGGCTCTATTGTTTAGTTTACTGACATTGCGGTCGATAATTAGTATAAGGACATTGTGGCCCGATGTTAGTTTTAAGACATTGCGGTCAAGGTTAAGGACATCATAGTCCGTGAGTTTAAGGACCTCACAATCCAGTGTTAGTTTTAAGACGACACGATTGAGGTTAAGGACATCATAGTCCATGGATTTAAGGACTCCACAGTCCGACATTATTTTTAGGACATCACGGTCGAGGTTAAGGACGTCATAATCCATGAGTTTAAGGACCCCACAGTCCGATATTAGTTTTAAGACATCACGGTCGAGGTTAAGGACGTCATAGTCCATGAGTTTAAGGACCCCACAGTTCGTAGCAATGTGTGGTCGTCGGGACCCGTCACCTCTCTGACGACGTTGAAGGATTACAACGACGGATGTCAGAGGAGTAAAGAGATGTACCCTCGAACCGGGTGTAAATTGATTGGACAAGCAGTTGTGCTCAGTTCAATTTATATTGAGGACTTATGGCCAGAATTGGGCTAAGTCCAGTTAAAAAAATGTTTAACATTTTATTCATGTTTGGCATGTTAGGCCTTTATTTGGGCTCTGCCCTTTTAATAATGCATAGCATTGGGCTCTGACATTTTGTCTGGAATTAAATGCATAGTATTTATCAGGGGCAAAATAGTGGTCTGATAGTGCGCCACGCGGCTTGTCAGGCGCTTTGCGCCAATCAAAAAGCGCATTGCGCTAGCGCATGCAAAGGTGACACGTGTCACGCTCAGCGCTAAGCGCAAGTTTGTTAGCGCACTGCGCTTTATAAGTGCGCTGCGCCAATTTATGGGTGCGCCAGTGAGTGACACGTGGCGCGCTCTGGCGCAGCGTGCCAGTCCAAGAGCGCAGTGCGCTATTTTTAGAAGCGCAAAGCGCAAACGGTTCTGTGGTTGACACGTGGCGCATTTTGGCGCTGTGCGTCAGTCCAATAAGCGCAAAGGCGCAATTCAAGAGTGCAAGGCACTGTCCAATAGCGCAGAGCGCATTTTTGATCAAATTAAGATCAAAGAACAAGTTTTTCTGTTCTTCAAAAGAGGTCTTGCCTCAAGATCCAAGAACCGAAGTTCTTGCTCTTATCAAATGGCTATGCCTTTATAGATTAGAAGATCTGTTAATGAAGTAAATTACTTCTTTTATTTTTTTTATGGTTAGATCTTTTGATCTTTTTCTTCTCTATTGAAGATCTTGATCTTGTTCTTAGATCTCTGATCTTTTTAGAAGATGATTCTTCTTTTTTTAATGGGATAATTTCATCTCTGTTCTTCAAGAATATAATTCTTTACCTTTAAAGATGAAGAAAATGATCTTCTTTCTTCAAAGGCTTGCCTTTCTTTCTCTTTGAGTTCTTCTCTCAAAGTTTGCAGAGGGTTCTCTCTATATGTTTTTCTATATCTGAGACTTGAAGTCTTGGGGCCTTTATATAGGGCCAATTGATTTGTTAAATTAGTTGAAGAGATCATTCTCTGATTGATTTGGGGATATTTCCCCACCGTTGGATCTTTGATCCTAGGGCTTCTGTTTTACAGAAGGCAATCTTCTTGTTTTCAACAAAATTGGAAAGATCTTTCCAGAACAGAATTTTAATTTTGGTTATTTAATAATTTATTATTATTATTAGATCTTTTGATCTAACGGTGGGGAATTCTTTAAATTCCAGCGCTGGCGCAATTGGCGTGAGCGCGCCTGCGTTTGACACGTGGCGCGCAGCGCAACTGCGCTAGCGCGCCTGTGTTTGACACGTGGCGCGCAGCGCAGAGCGTAAGGGATCTGAAGCATTGCTTCTATATTTGAATTTTGAAACAGAGCTTTGCTCTGATTGGGGGTGCGCTGCCTAGGGCACAACGCTCCTGGCGCTGGCGTGTCTGCTTTTGACGCGCAGCACGCAGCGCAAGTGATCTGAAGCGTTGCTTCAATTTTTGAATTTTGAAATTCAAACAGAGCTTTGCTCTGATTGGGGAAACAGTAGATACTTAAACCTTGCTACAATTACATGTACACCTCATAGGATGCTGCACTTGATTTCGGAGGATTTGGGAACCGCATGATATATTTTAAAGCTGGATTCATTTTAAAGAGAGGCTTTCCCTTAATATGCTCATATTGTTGTTTTATGTTGCATATATCAGTTTTCATGGATTTACGCATTGAGATATGGATTTCATATGATTTATGGATTTGAGAACCGTGGGGGTATTTCAAGAAAACCCTGTATTGTTTGAAAACCCGATTTCTCTTGATATGATATTTTAGTGCGTCCACTATGTGATTTCTCGGTTCTGAGATTTGGCTTGTGATGTTAGTTATATGTATGCCCTAGAGGCCATTACTATACATGAGATGTATATTGCAGTGGATGCTTGGACATATATAGGGAGGACTTTCTTGCTCGACATGATAGTATGCTATCTGGTTACTCTTTACCTTAACGTGTACACTGATTGTCTCTCTATTACATGTTGGTAAAGCCCTTAGGATGTGTACTTGACTACCTGGACTATGATGTGGATCATACTAGTGGGGACATGGTAGTCCATATGTACATCCTTCAAGGTCCCTAGTCGTGGGTGTATCGAGACGGGGCATCGATATACCAGAGTAGACTAGCGTATACCTTCTCGACCCATGTAGATGGGAGATGGATGATCCCATATCCATTGGTGTTTGACATCAAAGATGATATACGGATGCTCAGTGTCGACTGGGTACACTGGACGGACTCGCCGAGAACTCCCAGATGGTATTATACCTTATGTCAGATGGCAGTTCTCTGGTGACACTGATACAGGTTAGTCTGTAGACCCGAGATCGTCATAGAGTCTTGTGTGATTCCCACTGTGCTTTGATTTCCACCTTACCACGTCCAAGAGGGCGTGCAAAACGGTAGTTTTTGGGTACAGTCCCGAGTCACATGGAGGCAATGAGCGATAGGAGGGGTTTCGTCTCTCCCGGTATTGGGGGTTGATGTTGCGCTATGCTCGATTGGCCATAACAGGGAAGTCCCTGGCCAGGGCTGGTTTAGAGATTTACTGGTAAGTGTTACCAGTAGTTTCTCGACCCGTTATGAGCCTCATATCGGCATGACTTATCGGTTATTGGGGTCTGACGTTTACCACCCCTAGACTTGATATGCGACATATCAGACGAGGAGACCGGACTGTACGATAGTGTCACTGTCAGGCTTTTTGCAGGAGTTGGAGCGGGCTTGCTTGCTGATCTTCTGATCGCTCAATACCCGGGTAGCCGTTACGTCCATCTAGTACCGCTGACGGCTTGTGGGTGCTTGATATGATCATCACCTACTGCTGGCGTATTGACGAGTCTTTAGAGTCCTACATAGAGGTTTTACTGGCTCAGGCAAAACGAAATAGGAGCGCATATGTGATATGTGCGGGACCGAGAATAATGCGAGTATGTGATACCGTATTCTATTCTCGCGATGTTTGTGTCGATCAGTTATATGCGATATAAACAGGTTATCGAATCAAGGGTTGATTCGATAAGTCGATGCATTGGATGTTAGTAGGTTATATGTGATATAACCGGATTATTAAGTCAAGTGTTGATTTCATAATTTAGTGTATAATTGTATATGTGATATACTAATTTACATTAACTAACATTGGTTCACTTAAGCATTTGTTTTTCTCACTTGTGCACAAGTTAATATATATGTGATATATATTTATTTGTGTTCATTTTTGTATCATGGTTGTTGATACAACTATCATGGGTGTATAAGACTTATACCATACTAATTATAGTGTTAGGTTTTTATATTTAAAGTAATTCTAAAATTAGTGGATAATGAGCTCACATGCATGAAGCTTCATGAAGCTTATGGTTGCATTGACTTAGTCCATTAGTTTTGTTTTACTTAAGATATTAATTAACCTAACCACTATAATTAGCCATGGTTATGTCTCTACATGAGTTAGTATATGATACCCACTCACCCATGGTTAGCTCTCTCTCTCTTTAGATTAGTTTTCATTCTCATTTTGAGGTCATCTTCTTCCTCCTTCAAATTCTTTCTAGGTTTGATCAAGAGAGAGAAACATTGTGAGAAAAGAAATTCTAAAGTGTACCCATTTCCTATTTCATCATCCTCTACTAGACTAGCACTTTAGTTTAGGGTGTTTGCTTCACTAATTCTCTAGTTAGTGAAGTAGAAGCTTGAGTTCGTATTCCCTCGACGTAGATCATTTTCGGCCTCGAAGACTTCAAGCAATACCGTTGCAATCTTCTCATGGAGCCGTCCGAGAGTCCGGGAGTTCGATGATCGCAGCGAAGGGACTACTACAAGGAGCTTAAGAAGTGAAGGACCGATCTACAAAGGTTGTATTTCGTATTCACTTAGATGTAAATGTTATTTACTAGCATGTGTTACCCTAATTATCTAGCAAAGATCTTGTTTAGAGTTATTCGGCACGGCTAAAAATTTAATCGGCATGGTTGATGCCTTGTATAACCTTCTTAGAGTGCCTAGTAACCCTACATGTGATACCCGATTCGAGAAGCGGGAGGCACCGTATGCGGGTACATGGTGGACCCGGTATCGTACCCCGGGACGAGTGGTGATTTCGTGGTGTAGACGATAAGCCTGATAGAGGGACCACTACCTACCGGTGATTTTATTTGGACTCGGCGGTTATCGTGGAGATACTGACCGGAGTGATGTACGACATATCGTCAGGGCCAGTCGTGGTGACGGCGCCTGAGTTATGAGGATTTGCGTGTCGATACTAGACACGGGTTTCATGATGTTTCGAGTGTCGATGTTTGACACTCAGGTTTCCATGATTTTTACGTATCGTCGGTGGACATACGTGGTTGTTATCCTCATACATATGTATATATATATATACATACATGTATATGTTTTCATGATATTTTGGGTGTCGATGTTAGACACTCAGGTTCCATGAGACTTACAGGATGTGATGGCCGATCTGTGGATGCGGTGCCTGAGGATGTTCGGATTTGATGTGTCAGTGAGGGACACTGGGGTTTTTCCATGCTGATGATTTTTGCATGAGGTTTTAATATATCATCCCACACTCGGGATTATTTTTGATATGCATTGCTTCATGTAGTTGTAGTACCCTGATGATGTACCTTTACATGATTGTTGCATATTCATATTGTCATACTTATGCTATCGGATTACATATGATAGTTTAATCGTATTCGTGCATACTTGCGATTGCAATATGATGTTAATTACTATTCACGAGTTGGCAACTCACCCCCGTTGTGCCACAGTGTTTTGCAGGACTTACCCTCTGAGTAGTCGTGGCAGGGCGTCTTATAATCTCTACTTTTGCGGATACCGCTACGGTTGGCTGTGAGGCCTTTGCTTTTAGGTGGGTTTGCGGTTATCCGTTTGTACATTGTATATCTTTTGGTTGGATCTAGTATTCTCCATCTACCACTTCTTGTATTTGACTTAGAGACGAGTGTGAGGATTCGGTGTTGTATTATTATTTTGGTGACTTTGGGTGCCGTGCTCGTGGGGAGCCGGTCTTGTTGTAAAGTTTTACTTCTTTATGCAGTTTTCTTTTATATTTCTTTGCTTCGGCGTCGTATATATGCTTGTGCTGGTTGTCTCCGCCGTTGGGCGTGATTTGCTCCCTTTTGGGTTGCTTTTTTTTTATATTATCTATGTTGTACCCGTTTTCGGGGCTAGTTTTTACAAAGGAGGCGCTGCTGAAATTTTCAAGAAAGAAAACTAAAGTTAATGATTTTTCCTTAAGATTTTCCGAATATTTTAAACTATGTTTTTCTCCATTTATCCCTTTTGGGGTGGTTTAGATTTCTGGGTTTCGGCTTACATAAGTTGCGTACGCCTGTAGACGTTACGTAGTTTAAGTGCCGGTTACGGGCCAAATTTTTGGGTCGTGACAGGGGCGGTGGCCGGTCTCACAAGCCCTTGGTGTCAGTTGGTTCACCTAAGATGTATAGAGGTGCTTATTGGGTTATGAGTGCACCGGACAGGACTCACCGGGAACCTGCTAGTCGGTATTATACCTAGCGTCAGATAGCAGTTCCCTGGTGACATGTGTACATGTTAGTTCATCGACCTGAGGTCGTCATTTGTCTCGTGTGAGTTCTCACTGTGCTTAGATTACTATCCTACCATGGCTCAAAGGAGTCGTGCAAACATGTTTTAGTTGGGTACAGTCCCGAGCCACATAGAGGCAGTGAGCGGATCGGCAGGGGATTCGTCTCTCCCGGTATTAGGGGTGAGATCGCGCTGTGTCTAGGAGAGCCATTACACCAAGTCCTTGGCCAAGGCAGGTGAGAATTACTGGTAGGTATTCCAGTAGTTTCTCAGGGTGTTCAGGGCTACCCTCCGACACGACTTATACAGCTATTGGGGGTCTGACGTTACCAGCCCCCTAAGCCCGATATGCGATGCTCATAGACGAACGGACCGGACTGTACGAATATTTTCACTGATAGGGTCAGTTGGGTTCCAGGATGAGTTCGCTCATCGGCTTCCCTTTCGGTCAATACATAGACAGCCGTTACGCACAGCTAGTGCCGCTGACGAGATTGTGGTTAAACCCACTGCCAGGGTATTGACGAGTCTTTAGAGTCCCCCACAGATAGTTTCCCAAGTTCGGGCGAAACGTTGTAGAGGCTGTATGGTTTTATGGCAGGGTTCGAACATACACGTGCACTTGTACACGTGTCATGGTTCGGACAGATAATACTGGTGGGCTTTGGTTTAAGCCAGATTCGAGTATTATATTGTGTAGGAATATTTTTCGTCTCGTTGCATTAGTATTCGGTCGGAATACAAATGCGGGTATGTATATTCAGTTGTGGGGTAATCCTGTAATTCGTTACGGGATTACTTTTGAAGTTGCCAGTTTTTCTTCTCCCGATTAAACATTAGATTTAATGTTTAATTATAGGTTGCTGTTTGAACTTTGTTTTTGGCCATTTCCTTTTCATTCCATCATGGCCGAAATCTTTGTGAGGGTGAGTCATTTGGTGAGGTGGCACTTGATTGGGTGAGTCACTTATTTCATTTAAATGCAAGCATGGTTTAAAGATGAGGTGGCTTTTGCTTTAAAGTTGGTTGTCCAAGCTTAAGATATTTCCTATGGATATTTTGTGTTGAGATTTCCTTATGTTCACCACTTCTTTACTTTGTGATTACATCCTTAATTCTATTCACAGTGAGCACCTTCTTCAAGTGGTCGAGCTCAATTGACAGTGAGGATTTTCTTCATGTGGCCGAGCACAATATTAGTGCTGATTTGGCCGAGCACCATTTTTGGGTGTGAGGAAAATTTCCTTTGTAAATCCATTGCTCATTTCATTACACTCCAACGACAACTACATTTACCTTCACCCAATTGCTTGGGTGCCTTGAGACAAAGTATTCTACACTCTCTCTACTTCAATCTTGGACATGTCGGTTAGCAAACTTCATGTCCGAGTTGCCTCGGTATAGAGGCGGGAGCCCGTATAAAAATTCGTTGACGTGGTGCCACTCCGACGAGGAGATCGGAGATCGAGCGAGTTTGGAGATGCCGTGAGGAGCGTGGGATGATGGATAAAGACCAAAGGACACGGATCGATCGGTATTGCCATTCTATCATTTTTGTTAGTGTGTAGTAGCGCCTCTAGTAAGGTTGCAACATCATAAAGTGGTGAACTTTCAATTAAAAGAGGGCTATTACAAACGAACTACGAATCGTAACTAGAGATTAGGGTAATAACATCAATATGTGAAGTCTAAACTAAAGGAAAAGGAAATACAACCTTTGTAGCCAACTCCTTCGGTCTTTAGGACTCCTACGGCTTTGCTCGAAGCTTGGAACGACTCCACTCAAGATCCTTCATCATCTACGATGATCCACCCGGAGATTCCTAGAACAAGCTCTTAGCTTCACAAAATGAAGCAAGCACTCTACACTAAAGGGCTAGGGTAGTGTAGAATGGTTGTGTGGTTTGTAAACTCACTTAAAAACCCTTTCTTTTTAATTTCCTCACTTAAAAAAAAACTCAAGAGAGCTTGGAAATGTAGGAAGGTGAAGATGGCAAAAGCTTTTGTGTGAATAATGAAAACTTATCTTCAAAAATGAAAATGAAAATATTATATATGAGACACTCTCACATATAACCATGGTTGGTTAAATATCTAGATATTATTTGGATGGGTTAAAGAACAAAAGAAAATTAAACCATGGTTAAAGTCAATGGTCAAACAAGAAGTGTGTAGAAAATGAGTCATTATTTTAATTTCCCTTTTCCTTTAATCCATTAACAAAAATCTAGATATTTAGTAACCATGTGAGTCTTATATTGCCATCTCCTTTGTATCATCAACCATGACACATATGTATGTGTGTATGTGTGCATGCACATTATCATGTGTATGTGTGAACATACATGCATACATCCAAAAGAAAAAAGGGTTAATTAAAAGTGAGCTTAAGGATAATATTAAATCAACACTTGATTTAATAAATCGGTCACATCAAATGCGACCCGACAAATATCGAACGTCCGATTAAAATACGGTATCACATATTCGTATTTAATCGAGCTCCTACGCATATCACATATGCACACCACAACATTTCGCCTGAGCTAGAAAAATCATGTGTGGGACTCTAAGACTCGTCACTACGCCGGCAGTAGGTGATGATCATATCAAAACACCTACAAGCCGCAAGCAGTCAGCTAAATGTAACGGCCACCCGGGTATTGAGCGATCAGAAGAAAAACAAGCGAACCCGTCAAAACTCCCGTCGAGCCATTGGCAACACTTACCGTACAGTCCGGTCTCTTCGTCTGATATGCTGCATATCAAGTCTAGGGATGGAATCGTCGAGCCCTAATAACTCAATAAGTCATGTCGATATGGTCTATGACCGGTCGAGAAACTACTGATAACACTTATCAGTAAATCTCATCAGCCCTGGCTGGGGACTTTAAGTCAGAGCCAATCGTACATAGCACAACATCAACTCCCAATCCCGGAAGAGACGAAACCCCTCCTATCGCTCACTGTCTCCATGTGTCTCGAGACTATACCTAAAAGCCACCTGTTTGCACGACTCAGTAGAGCCGTGGTAGGGTGGAAATCAAAGTACAGCTGGAGAACACATAAGACTCTATGACGATCTCGGGTCTACAGACTAACCTGTACCAGTGTCACCAGAGAACTGCTATCCGACGATAGATATAATACCATATATGAATTCTCTGTGAGTCTGTTCAGTGTACCCAGTCTCCACTGAGCACCCGTATACAATCTTCGATGTCACAACACCAATGGATATGGGATCATCCATCGCCCATCACATGGGTCAAGAAACGTACACGCTAGTCCACTCTGGAATATCGATGCCCTATCTCGATATATCTACGACTAGGAACATTCAAGGATATGCTTATAGACTGCACATGCCCACTAGTATGATCTCCATCATAGCCATGGAAGTCAAGCAAATATCCTCAGGGCTTTATCAACATGTATTAAATGAACAGTATCAAGAAAACATGTCAGATAAAGTAAAACCAGATAGCATACTATCATGTCGAGCAAGAAAGTCATATATCAAAATATACATATATATATGTCCAAGCATCCACTATACATATAATGGCCTCTAGGGCACACATATATCCAACAATTTTGTAGTTTGCTAGTTTATGTTAATGGCACGATCCGGGTTAATGTCTATGCTAGCGCCAGTTATAAAAGTTTTTGTTCCGCGTTTGGCCTCGGATTGAAGGCCGGGGCGCTACCGTAGACTTACATATATCGCGCCCGATGAGGATGTTAACGATTCTTTTGCGAAAGTTTGTAAACTTCATAAGACATAAAAAAAGTATAGAATTTTATCATCCATCGATCTACCCAAATCCTACGAATCCTATCAAGCAGAGATTTACTCGCGCATCATGAAAATCGAAGAAAGATTAGAGGAAGAATTCATAATGCAGAAATTTAAAGAAAGCGAAAGTGAAACTAATTATCACTTTTATTATTCAACTTCAAATTACAACTTCTTCAATCCAAGATTACAAGAAGTATTGCTCTCGATCACTCCCTTGAAGAGGTAATTTTTCTGTCGATCTTCATGTCGCTCGATCACCGTGAGTCTTGGACTTGTCGTGGATCGCGTGCTCGTTGATGATGATCGGCTTCGTATAAAGGAGTCTTGAATGATGTCGCTCGATGAATTTCTCAATGATTCTTGATCTTGGATCTTGGATTTGTTGAATTTGTTAGCTCTTTTCTTGATTTGATTTGATCAAGAATTGGGATAAAATTGGGAGGAAATTTTTGAATTAAAAGTTGGAATCTTTTCAATGTAGCCCTAGGTCCTTTTTATAGCCCCTAATCAAGCTTCCCCAACAAGGTAGGTTGTTATAAAGAAGCTTCCAGAACAAGATATGTTGTTACAAAGAAGCGTCCTCAACAAGCTAGGTTGTTACAAAGAAGCTTCCAGAGAACTCCCGAACCCCAAGCCCCTGAATCGGCCGCGGATCCGCGGCGACTCGGCCTGACTCGGCCGCGGTTCCGCGGCCTATTGGTGAGCTCATTGCTTCAAACTTATGTTGTCTTATTTTGTTGATCTTTGGGTTTTTATGTGATATCTGGAATCTTCTTATCTCTTCTGAATTTCTGCCAGTATTTGATTCTTCGACTTTCTTGTATTTTATCGGCATATTCCTGATTCCCGATATCTAACCTGAGCTAATCTTGCATAAGATCTCAATAAAGAATGTGAGATACAAAATATTATGCGTAAAAATATTAAACATACAATTACCTTCATAATGTTGATTATAATGTATAACACATGGTAAATGATATTTTGCAGATGAACTTCTAATATGTGTTATATTTATAGCAAATACCTTTAGATGATTAAGAAAAGTAAGAAAATTAACATGTTAAAAGTGCACTATTTTCGACTGAACAAATTCCCCCAAACTTGACTTTGATCGTCCCGAGCAAACTTTATTTATTCAATAGAAGGAGAAAACAAGAAAAAGAAAAAAACTAACTAGCACACTTTCGTAGGCAACACGATTGCACTGAGCACGTGCAACAAGCCTTTAAACCTCTAGGTGTCCCTAGTAGGAGGAGTGTTGTCTCCTGAGGGTTTTCAGCGGATTACACCCACAAAATCCTATAATAAAAGAAAGACTGTGAAAGTTACATTTAAAGATAAGAATTATAAAAGAAAGAACTTGAAAATTAGAGTTTTCAACTACACTAGCTTTTCGGTTGTCATGAGCCCTATCTTAATAGTCATGAAAAGATGTTAGAAATCACATCATCCCTCAATAAAATATCACCTTTATTCTTCATCCCTACCTTTCCTCCAAACACCGATCATATACCCCTACGTGTGTGTGTAAAAGACATCCCTACATTCGGAGAATTCAATTCAAGCTATCATACTCTTGTCCATCTACCTCAGTACTTTTTAGTCGGTGAATATTTTAGATGGAATTGCTCACGCTTTCTTCATGCGACTATTAATACTTATTGAGGTACTAACCGACCGATTACTAAATGTGCTCACTTATTAGGCGTAATTAGCAATTTCCTCGTCTTGCAACACCTAAGGCTTAGCATTGACTCCCAAACAAGTTGGTCTAAGGCACTAGGTGATGAAACATTCTCGCTATATTTTTTTTTTATGATGCCTTGGTGATTACAAAACCAATGTTCATTTTTCTTCACCATTTAAAATTTTTTTGCTTCATTTATTATTTTTTTTCGCACTTTGGCTTTTAGACAAGAGCATTTCAAGGTATCCTCTACTAACTCGAGTTTCAAGACGTGTGTAAGTGCATATAGTAGGCTATCAACATTCAGATGTTTGGCTTCCAGAATAGGAACTATTTTTCAGACTTATTTTTATTCTCAGATTAGTGACTTCCTGTTAGCTATAGTGCCCTCAAGGCAATTATCATAGTCGCGGGCAGGTGATTATGATGATTGAGTGAGGACCTATATCGGTAGAACTGTCTTACTCGAGATGATAGTATGCTATCGGTTTGTCTTTATCATCACTATTACATGTTGATAGATCCCATAAGATTCTTGCCTGACTACCAGCATTGTGATGGCGATCATATACGTGGAAGCTGGGGGTCTATAAGCACATCCTTAAATGTCCCTAGTCGTAGGAGTATCGAGACCGGGTATCGATACTCCAGTGTAGACTAGTGTATACTGATCGAGACCCCGACGAGGGGCGGTGGCCAGGTCTCACAAGCCATTGGTGTTAGTTTGTTCACCTAAGATAGTATACAGGTGCACATTGGGTTATGAGTACACTGGACGGACTCGCCGGGAATGTGCTAGTTGGTATTATACCTATTGTCAGATACCAGTTCCCAGGTGACATGTGTACAGGTTAGTCTGTCGACCTGAGATCGTCATTTCTCTTATGTGAGTTCCCACTGTGCTTTAATTACTACCCTAGCACGACTCAAAGGAGTCATGCAAACATGTTTTAGTTGGGTACAGTCCCGAGCCACATGGAGGCAGTGATCGGATCGTCGGGGATTCGTCTCTCTCGGTATTGGGGGTTGATGTCGCGTTGTGTACGGATGGACATCGCCAAAAATCCGTGGCCACGGTGGACGAGAATTACCGATCCAGGATCGATAGTTTCTCAGGTGGTGATGGGTTTCATGCCGACACTAAATGTCGCGTTGTTAGGGGTCTGACTTAATCCATCATCTTAGACTCGATATGCGATACTCTTAGACGAACAAATCGGACTGTACGGATATTGTCACTGTCAGGCTTAGTAGGGGTTCAGGATGAGTTTTCTCGTCGGCCTCCCTTTCGCTCAATACCTGGGTAGCCGTTACGTACAGCTAGTGCCGCTGACGTGCTTGTGGTTAAACTCACTGCCAGCGTATTGACGAGTCTTTAGAGTCCCATACAGAGGGTTTTCACGGTTCATGTGATATGGTGTACATGAGGTATGTTGGTACATACAGGTGTCCGATTAAATATGTGCACATGCTGTGCAGACTTTAATCTGATGGTTGATAATACTAGCGGCTTAGGATTAAGCCGGATTATTAAATCAGGTTTTGATTTAATAATTTACATATGTATTTATATATATGTATTCTAGTATTATTTTTCACTATTCATTTTCTCTCTTGGCTATTCGTATTTTTGTACGAACGCGCATATATGTATTTCGATACATGTACCGGGTTGTATTCCGTATTTATACGGAGTGGTTTCTAGAAGATGTCCACCTCATTAATTGATTTTCTTTTTAGAAAAACAATTAGGAAATGAGGTGGAGGGTGAGTTGGCATGAGCATGGGTCAAGGCATGGCTTGGAATTGTTTATTTAGAAAATGAGATGAGATATTCTGAGTGAATGAGAGAGAGAGGGCAGCCACAAGACTTGTGGGGACTTGGTCATTTTTTTCTACACTTGTTTTTCTCCTCTCTCTCATGCTCACTAAAAAGACTTAGCCATTTCTTGAGTTGATCATGCCACTGTTTCCTCACCTCCTTCATCTTCTATGGTTGCTCTATTGAGCATATGTGATGAGAGAATATTATAGTAACACATTCGTACACCTCCACTCTCCATTGGTAGCAACCTTGGAGCGTCGGTTGCCTCGTTTGTCGAGGCTGAAGCTTATGTTATTTTCCTCAGGTGGATCATCGTAGATGGAGGAAGACCGGCAACCAAACTTGATGAAGGAACCATTAGGAGCCTGGAATGAAGATCGAAGGACAAATATCAACTCGGTATAACCATTCGAACTTCTTCATAAAGCTTGCTAGTTTAGGGTTTAAGGTAAATCCGGGCATCGGGTAATGGTAGCGCCGGTTTAGTAAATTTTTGTCCCGCATTTGGCCACTGTTTGATGGCTGGGGCGCTGTCGTAACCCAATATGGTATCAGAGCCAGCCTTTAAACCCTTAGCTAGCTAGTTTAGACAATGTTAAAGTATCGAAATCGAAACAACCCGAAAACGATGCACTGCAGATTTCACTCTCTGTCGATTTTCAAAGTCTTCAAATTTTTTTTCAAACAATTGCAGAAGACTACTGACATGATCACTTGACCATACCCCAAATACGAACCAATTCCACCAAAATTTGGCCGAGCACATTGATGGAAAATCCGAGGAGGCCGGCTATTTTAAGGCTTCAAGGTTTCGTTTTTTAGGTGTGGTTTGGTCTCTGGAATATTGGTGCAGTAATATTGTTTGTTTTGCCCAGTTTGGATATAGTGTTGTCTTTTGTTCAGAGGCAATTCGGGGTGTTTCGAATTCGATAATTTAGCACTGTTTAAATGTTTATCAGTACATACATTTCTATCTATGACCGTGAATGTCATTTGATCGGTATAACTCGTCTAATTGCTATATGTCCTCTTAGACGAGTTTGCGAACGTCACATTCATGTTGATGCTCTGTGTTGTGCTGTGTTATGGTTGGATCGTCGTGGTGGATAGCATGGGTGCAATGTTAGTACAGTTTAGTTTCATTTGTACATTTGATATTGTGGGGCGAGCGTCCGATATGTGGACTGTCGTCACTGCCAATTTGTATATTATTTATTTGAGGCACGACCGGGTTGAGGTCGATGTCACCCTTGTATATCATTTTCTTTTTTGTACTAGGATTACCCCACGTTGGAGTGCACGAATAGCCGGATTCTAGAGGGAAACGGGTCCGCATCTCATGGCGTTGAGGTGGAGGGGACTATACTCTAGAATTGGTGGGCTATTCGCCGCACTCGTAGGGGGTATAGGTTGACCCATGGAGGGGTGCTCAAGTTACCGGATTCCGTGAAGTGCTAGGTGGCCCATTCACGTTGTTGAAGGGGGTTGCCTCACTTCTGGTTTTGGCGGGTAACTTGCCGCGCTCGTAGGGGTCTAGGTTTTCATTGCACAGGAAATCCACACGACAGGGAACGTCGAGTCTCATTTGCGGCTCAAGTGAAACCCGAGGCTCCAGGATTATCCACCATTCTATGTTGCTTCTGTGATGTTACTTTATATCATGCCTGGGACGATTGTTATATATATTTATATATACTAGTAGATGTTGTATATGTTTTGCACCCGTGCTAGTCCAGTCCCCGCTCTGTCGTTAGTTAAGTAACCTAACGGGTGATGACGGGACCCAGCGGCGAATGCGGATGGCATATACGTACATTTTATTTTCGTTCTTTTCTGGTGTGATTAATTGATGGTACTGCGTTGATTCTTATCAATTCAAGGATAAAACAAACCTATATGATGTTGTTGGAACCAAGTTTTTTAAAAACTAACATTACAGACGTCCTCTTTTGCTTTGCGCAGTGGTATTCGGTTATGAATATCTAGCACCTCATTCGACGAGGCAAGGGTCGAGATCCTTTCATCGGGAGTGACCCCTTAAGTAAAAGTTTGCGTCAACTTCACTATAGTCGTTTCCTTTTGCTTTGCACCGTGGTATCCAGTTTGGAATATCCTTCACTTCATTTGACGAGGAAAGAGCCGAGATCCCTTCACCGGGAGTGATCTCTTTAGCAAAAGTTTTCGCTACTATACATTTGTAAAAACCACTTGGATTCCTTCAACGATATCAAGTTCATTACGCTAAAGGTTTTTCGCCGAAAACCAGCCGTAGCCCTCCGTCATTTCAGACGAGTATTGCTTAGTATTCATGCTACGTATGTTGACCTAGTCAAGGCGTAGTGATCGGTAGCTCTGTAGTACTTTTCTGCTGCATGGATATGCGATTGGTTAGGACAGTCGTACGGTCATGTTGACCTAGTCAAATGCTTGTACAAGTAGGTCTAATTAATCCAGGATAATGACGGGTTGAACTTGATTTGCGACTTATGATATATTGACCTAGTCAAGGTCATAAGCCGCTTAGGGTAAAAACACACATCGGGAGTTTCAAACATACAGGAAACTTGACAGGCATGCGCATACCTTCTGGAGTGTGGTGACTTGAGTTGCTTCCATCAAGTTATCATGCGATGAGAGTTGGATCCCGATTCCCACTGATGAGTAGGTTTACTCCTTGGGTGATTCCGACTAATTCTTCTTTTGGGTTTGGAGGAGAATTCGAGGAAACAGTGGGAGACATCCTGATTAGATAAAGTGATTAACTATTCTGATCTAGGTTAGAGTGCACACTGAGTGTTTCTTTTCTCTCTCTCTCTTTGGTAGCGACCATGGCCTGACCCTAGACTAAAACTCATGAACCCAGTTGACCGAACCTTCTTAAAACACTTTGGCTTTTGGAATGTCACGGTATCGCATATATCATTGCCACTTCTATATCACCTTTGCATTTCTCCAGAATACCCCGTATCACTACGAACATCCACTTCCATTGGATAAATCCATCATATATTTACATACGAACTCGAAGGAACTTGTTCCATATTCGAGGATGGATTTTGGTTCTGGAGAGATTGAATAAGATTATTCGGTTGTCTTTTCCCTTTACCTTCTCTCAGGTTGTGAGGGCTCCTAGGATTAGGAGAGGGTACACCTATTGAGATTATTGGATAGTCTTCCTCCAGACCATAAGCAGGTGCCGAAAGGTGGGGAAGGAAGAAAACCAATTAAGCCTAAGTGTGGTGTACAGAAGGTAATAAGTAAAGATATATAAAGAGATTAGATTAGGGGCAAAGAAAATTGCGACCACCATCACTCATGACAAAACCGTCTATACCCCTGCCACTCCCACATCCACTTTGGATTTCTCCAGAACACTCCGTATCACTACGGATATCCACTCCTATTGGATATGCCATCGTATAGTTACATACGAACTCGAAGGAATTCGTTTCAGATTCGAGGATGGTTTCCGGTTCAGGAGAAATAGAATAGGATTATTCAGATGTCTTTTCCCATTACCTTCTCTCAGGTTGCGAGGGCTCCTAGGATTAGGAGAGTACTCCTATTGCGCTTATTGGATAGTCTACTTCCAAACCTTAGGCTGGTGCCGAAGTGTAGGGAAGGAAGAAAACCAATTAGCCTAAAGAAGGTGTACATAAGGTAATAAGTAAATACATAATAAAGGGATTGAAGTGAGGGTATGTAAGTGTATGGTTACAGTCATGAATCAGGATAGTGGAAGAGGCATTACTAGGAATACCCGGTTACCCCTTCGAAACATTTTCATGTTTCAGTTTCACTGTGCGATGTTAATTAAAAACTGTTTTCCTAATTGGAATCTAACTCCAGGGTATGTGTTTACCAGATTAGTTTCTCACATCTGTATGCTATTACGGATGGTGAGTGGGAGTAAGATATTGGGAATTGGGTGATTAGATCCTCATTATATCGGAATTTGTTGTAATCAGTGATATTTGAGGAAATCACCTGGATTTTGCCGGATGTCAAATATTTGGTTTTGAATATTCGTTATTATGCACCAATTTCAAACTGATATCTGTACGTTTATTTTATAAAGTGAGATATAACTTTTGATATCATGTCTGTGACATTTACATATATCAGTTGGTGATTAGGTAAGATGCATTCAACAGCGGTGTAATTCTTCTTAATCATAGTACAGTTCCCACGACGCACAGGATTTGAGTTATTAAACTCGGTGGACTTATACAAAGTATTGTATGATGTCCAGTGTCCATTAGGACAATGAGGTTGGTACTCTTACTATATTCTGTTTACTCATGACTTCTCCAGTTTTAGACAGGTATTTCGTTGAAATGAAAGGTCCAAATATTGAGAAGTTATAGGTATAAGAATAAAGTAGAGAACCATTTGTTGGAAGTATCAGGATTCTTCGAGGTAGTCGAGGATGCAGATACTTGTGTTTGGTATTTCTTTGATAGTAATGGTTTTGAGAACTTGCTTCTCTTTCGGGTTACTCATATATGGATGCACCCCTAGTTGAGTAATGCTGAATGGCCTCCTTCCATTTGGTTGATATGCACTGGAGACAGCTGCATGATTTTGAATCTGGTTCCAATTAAGTTAGTGCTTTTGTTTATATATTAGATATATATAGAATCAATTCATATCTTAACGATGTTAAGGTATAGGGAGTTGTCCGGCTGATGCTTAAAACCAGAATCCGGATAAACTCGAGGCACGTTTCAGTAATGGCTGTTTGTGGGTTATCCCGGACTTTGAGGAGGGTTAACTTTCTACCATCAGGAAGATCAATATTTATATTGTTCTTGACTCGCCACAGTTTTAGTAAAATGGATTTTTTCAGAAAAAACATAAGTGGGAGTATGGTAGAACTGGAAGTGATTCCAAAACCACAAACGATCACTGAAAATTTAATAGAACCTAAGGATTCAATTAGTTTCAACATTCCATTATCCACTCCGCAGATTTGGTGAGTAATCTCAGGCACCCGAGAGGTACTTCGGTCTTCTTAGAGACGATGACAGGGAGGTTCTTGTTTACCTAGACTTGCCATTGCTGCTGTTCTAGACTATAAGACCCGGCAGAAGGATGAGTATAGCGTCGTTCTAAACTAGCTTTAGAAGTGCACGTGTATATGACTCTGCCAGATGGTTGTTGTAGTCAGTGGGAGCAGCGGAAGCATAGTGGGCAAGTAACTTATGTCTATTTATAGACTAAAGCAGCTATAGCGGAAATAGATCATCTTTTTTTGATGTGACAGTCATAGGCTTTGACTTCATCAGAATAGGAGATGGATCTGCTAAGAAGGTAGTAGAGAGTGATGTCCAGGTATTAAGTGGACATGCACTTGATAGGAAGAGATATTCCTATACTACGATCGGTTATACTGTGGTTGTCATAAAATTGTTTCTCCACAAAAGATATGGATATAATATTAGGGTTTCTGGTTACTAGATCTATGGTTTTAGATCTGGATTTTGGAAGTATCCTAATCTGGGTACTTTGACATTATTCTAAAGGTATTTTAGAATGGACGACTCCTGGCATGGTGGTGTACCTGCAGGTGATGGAGTCACCCTATCTAAAGGTGTCTTTCAGACTAAAGCAGAAAGGGATCTGCATGATTAGCATATCACTTGCTTAGGAAATTGAGTTAATCATGAAGTGTCAAGTACCACACCAGATGTTGTTTTTGCACTAGCTGCAATAAACATATATTAATCCAATCCTGGAGAAATGTAGGGAAGCAGTTATTGAACATAATTGGATGTTCTTAGGAAATGATTACGTCAGCCTCCTTCGGGAGACGATTATCATTTTAGGCTTCAAAGGTGACTGAATGACAGAGTGACTGTCAGAGTTATAGTTTTTCCTCTTTTGAGGGACAATATGTTGGACAGGTGATCTAAGCGGATATTGAGGAAAGGCATGGCGCAGAATGCTGATTAAATTCAGTGGATGATACAGTCTAAGAAGTTTGCTGGATTTGTAGTTCATTTGTGAACTGGGTCCCATCAGATATCCAGACAAATTCTAAGAAAGGTATTGCTCATTTCGGGAGATATCTTTCTCCGCGAAGTTGAGATATTGAGAGACACAGAAAGAAACATTGGAGCGGATCTACTCACTGAGGCTATTTCTCGAACGCAATAGTTTCACAAACGGGCTTTGCGAAACTGATTAGTAGAGAAGTTGGGTGTTCGGTATCACACGAGCTGTGAGTATGCGACACCGCAATAATTGGCCTTAAGTGCAAGTGGAAGATTGTTGGCTATAGTGCTCTCAAGGCAATTATCATAGTCGCGGGCAGGTGATTATGATGATTGAGTGAGGACCTATACCGGTAGAACTGTCTTACTCGAGATGATAGTATGCTATCTGGTTTGTCTTTATCATCACTATTACATGTTGATAGAGCCCATAAGATTCTTGCCTGACTACCAGCATTATGATGGCGATCATATACGTGGCAGCTGGAGGTCTATAAGCACATCCTTAAATGTCCCTAGTCGTGGGAGTATCGAGACTGGGCATCGATACTCCAGTGTAGACTAGTATATACTGATCGAGACCCCGACGAGGGGCGGTGGCCAGGTCTCACAAGCCATTGGTGTTAGTTTGTTCACCTAAGATAGTATACAGGTGCTCATTGGGTTATGAGTACACTAGACGGACTCGCCGGGAACGTGCTAGTTGGTATTATACCTATTGTCAGATAGCAGTTCCCAGGTAACATGTGTACAGGTTAGTCTGTCGACCTGAGATCGTCATTTATCTCGTGTGTGTTCTCACTGTGCTTTGATTACTACCCTGCCACGGCTCAAAGGAGTCGTGCAAATAGGTTTTAGTTGGGTACAGTCCTAAGCCACATGGAGGCAGTGATCGGATCGTCGGGGATTCGTCTCTATCGATATTGGGGGTTGATGTCGTGTTGTGTACGGATGGCCATCACCAAAAATCCGTGGCCACGGTGGACGAGAATTACCGATCCAGGATCGATAATTTCTCAGGTGGTGATGGGTTTCATGCCGACACTAAATGTCGCGTTGTTAGGGGTCTGACTTAATCCATCCCCTTAGACTCGATATGAGATACTCTTAGACGAACAGACCGGACTGTACGGATATTGTCACTGTCAGGCTCAGTAGGGGTTCAGGATGAGTTTGCTCGTCGGCCTCCCTTTCGCTCAATACCTGGGTAGCCGTTACGTACAGCTAGTGCCGCTGACATGCTTGTGGTTAAACCCACTGCTAGCGTATTGACGAGTCTTTAGAGTTACACACAGAGGGTTTTCACGGTTCAGGCGATATGGTGTACATGAGGTATGTTGGTACATACAGGTGTCCGATTAAATATGTGCACATGCTGCGCAGACTTTAATTAGATGGTTGATAATACTAGCTGCTTAGGATTAAGCCGGATTATTAAATCAGGTTTTGATTTAATAATTTATATATGTATTTATATATATGTATTCTAGTATTATTATTCACTATTCATTTTCTCTCTTGGCTATTCGTATTTTTGTATGAACACGCGTATATGTATTTCGATACATGTACCGGGCTGTATCCGTATTTATACGGAGTGGTTTCTAGAAGATGTCCACCTCATTAATTGATTTTCTTTTTAGAAAAACAATTAGGAAATGAGGTGGAGGGTGAGTTGGCATGAGCATGGGTCAAGGCATGGCTTGGAATTGTTTATTTGGAAAATGAGATGAGATATTTTGAGTGAATGAGAGAGAGAGAGAGGGCAGCCACAAGACTTGTAGGGACTTGGTCATTTTTTTCTACACTTGTTTTTCTCTTCTCTCTCTTGCTAAGTAAAATGACTTAGCCATTTCTTGAGTTGATCATGCCATTGTTTCCTCACCTCCTTCATCTTCTATGCTTGCTCTATTGAGCATATGTGATGAGAGAATATTATAGTGACACATTTCTACACCTCCACTCTCCATTGCTAGCAACCTTGGAGCGTCGGTTGCCTCGTTTGTCGAGGCTGAAGCTTATGTTGTTTCCCTCAGGTGGATCATCATAGATGGAGGAAGACTGACAACTAAACTTGATCAAGGAACCACTAGGAGCTTGGAATGAAGACCGAAGTACACGGATCAACTCGGTATAACCATTCGAACTTCTTTATAAAGCTTGCTAGTTTAGGGTTTAAGGTAAATCCTGGCATCAGGTAATGGTAGCGCCAGTCTAGTAAATTTTTGTTCCGCATTTGGCCACGGTTTGATGGCTGGGGCGCTTCCGTAACCCGACACTTCCTTCTTCTTACTAACCCTTGGGACAACGGCTCATAACTACTTATTACTAGTTTCGTTTAAGAAAACATCTAACTTTCTTGTTTTTCTCAAACTCTTCCAATCTTTCAAATGTAATTTTTCACTTTCTAATATTTCATTATCAAAAAAAAAATTTAATTTTTTTTTGCTTATGCAAAGTGTATAATGCAAAGTAATGCGTAAATAAGCACAAACCTCTCCCAATCCTGTTTATAGTAGTGCCTTCACTGTTGTTATCTTTTAAATCTCAAAACCTGTAGACTTGGGAGAAAAAGTTATTAACGGAGACAAGAATAAATGAAAGTGAAAATCTCACCCAAGCTTATTTTTAATCATATGGATATTCAGTTAAGTCTTTTTTAACTCACCTCCATTCTTATGATGAGACAATATTATCGAGACATGGAGGTAAGGCGGAGGAAATTTAGTTATGATAAAACGGTTCCTGTAAAAACAGGAACTCCTCCGTGGGGTCAGTGGAAAAATACGGTTTTAATCTATGCCCATTCACTTTAAAAATATAACCGTTTTTAATATTTTCAACTTCAAATGCCCCGTGCGGGTATACATACCACACCACAAATGGTCCTTTCCAACGAGATCTTAGCTTTCTCGGATGAAAATGGAGAAGGGAATCGTAAAGGACTTGTTGTCCCGGGATAAAAGTTTTTCTCAAAATATTTTTATCGTGAAATACTTTAGTCCGGTTCTTTACTATAACCGCATTATCGTAAGCTTCATCGCGGAGTTTGCTTAGCTCATTTATTTGCAGCTTCCGAAAGTTACAGGCTTGATTTAAATCGAAGTTAAGTTCTTTAATGGCCCACATTACTTTATGTTCGATCTCGACAGGAAGGTGGCAAGCCTTTCCAAACACTAGGCCATAAGGAGACATACCAAGATCAGTCTTATAAGTGGTACGAGCATCCGTCAATTTGGTCAACCAATCTTTATAGTTTTTAGAAACTGTCTTCTCTAAGATTTGTTTGATTTTCCTATTTGAAATCTCAGCTTGCCCGTTCATTTGGGGATGATAGGGCGTAGAAAGTTTATGGTTGATTGAATATTTCTGCATCAAAGTCTCGAAAGACCGATTACAGAAATGCGTCCCATTGTCGCTAATTATAGCGCGAAGGTGTCCAAATCGCGAAAAGATATTTTCTTCAAGGAGCTTAATAACAACCTTGTTGTCATTAGTGCGACACGGTATTGCTTCCACCCATTTTAAGACGTAATCAACCGCTAACAAGATATATAAATTCCCAAAAGAGTTGGGAAAATGGCCCATAAAATCAATACCCCAAAAGTCAAAAAATTTCACAACTAAGATAGGTTGGAGTGACATCTTATTTTTTCGATAAATCCGACCCGTGTGTTGCCACCGTGGACAAGTTTTGCAATGATCAAATGCATCTTTGAATAATGTAGGCCAGTAAAAACCACATTGCAAAACTTTCTCCGCCGTTTTACGTGGACCAAAGTGACCATCACATGCCTGATCACGACAGAAAGACAAAACACTCTTGAATTCATCATTAGGGACACATCTGCGAATGATTTGGTCGGGACAATACTTAAACAAATAAGGTTCATCCCAGTAAAAGTGCTTTACTCGGGATAGAAATCGATGATTGTCTTGTTTAGACCAATCGCTAGGAATAAGTCCCGTTACTAGATAATTCACAATATCCACGAACCAAGGTTCGCAGGATACAATCCAGATCTGTTCGTCAGGGAAAGAGTCGTTTATTGGCAAGGTCACAGTAGGTGAAGAAGAGATGCGTGAAAGATGGTCGGCTACTACGTTTTCACATCCTCTCTTATCTCGTATGACAAGATCAAATTCTTATAATAACAGGATTCAACGTATTAACCTGGCCTTAGCATCTTTCTTTGATAAAAGATGTTTTAGGGCGGAGTGATCGGTGTAAACCACAATCGGTGAGCCAATCAAGTAAGGCCTGAATTTTTCTAATGCAAATACAACTGCCAAGAGTTCTTTCTCGGTAGTTGTATAATTAATTTGGGCATCATTCAAGGTCTTACTTGCATAATAAATTGCATGTGGTATCTTATCAATGTGTTGTCCTAAAGACTGCACCAATAGCAAAATCTGATGCATCACACATTAGCTCAAACGGGTGGTTCCAATCAGGAGATGATGTAACATGGGCTGTAGTGAGAGATCTTTTAAGTGATTCAAAAGCAGCCTCACAATCCGAATCAAAGTGAAATGTAGTATCCTTGGCCAAGAGAAGAGTTAAAGATCTAGCAATTTTGCTAAAATCCTTAATGAATCTCCTATAAAATCCTGCATGACCAAAGAAGGATCGTATATCTTTGACGCATTTGGGATGAGGAAGGTTATGGATGACATCTATTTTAGCCCTGTTTACCTCAATGCCTTTTCGTGAAATGACATGTTCAAGCACGATACCTTCTTAGACCATGAAATGACATTTTTCCCAATTCAAAATTAAGTTCTTATCCTTACAGCGGGTAAGAACTGTGTCAAGATGACGTAGGCAATTCTCAAATGAGTCCCCAAATATAGAGAAATCGTCCATGAAAATCTCCAGAAAATTCTCGACCATGTCTGAGAATATCCCCATCATACACCGCTGAAATGTAGCGGGAGCATTGCATAACCCAAAGGGCATGCATCTATAAGCAAAGGTACCGAAAGGACAAGTAAATGATGTTTTATCTTGATCCTTTTCGGCGATAGGGACCTGGTTATAGCCAGAGTATCCATCCATGAAACAATAATATTCATATCCAGCTAATCGTTCCAACATCTGGTCAATGAAAGGTAGAGGTAAGTGATCTTTCCTCGTTGCGGCATTGAGTTTCCTATAATCAATACATACACGCCACCCAGTTTGGGTGCTTATTTGGATCAACTCATTAGCCTCATTAGTTATGACCGTGATGCCAGACTTTTTAAGGCACTTGAATCCTCATTAATTATACCACTATCTAGGCACTTGACGATTTCTTTCTTTACCTCCTCCTTCATGACGGGATTTAACCGTCTTTGTGGGTCTCGGGTTGGTTTGGATTCATCCATCAAATGCATATGATGTTCAACAATCAAGGGACTAATCCCTTTGATGTCTGCCATTGTCCAACCAAATGCTTGCCGATTTGATCTCAAGACCATCAAAAGAGTGTTCTCTTGCTCTAAAGCTAGAGAAGCGGATATGATCACGGGAAAAGACTCATTCTCACCTAAATATGCATATTTAAGATGAGAAGGTAACAGTTTTAGATCTAATGTCGGCGGAGAGACAATAGAAGGTGGGGTAAGGGAATGATATTCAGATTCCCTAAAGAGTTCATAACCTGCATAAGATATTGACTCGGAAAGCGCCACTGACTTTTGTGATGTGTCAAAAGGTTCAAACTCGGGGGTGGACTCGTCAAAGGTGTCCTCACTATAATAATGTGCTAGATCAAACAATGATGTACTAATGTCTTCGAGATCATTATAGCAAAGTTCATCAACCTTGCAGCTTTCGGGAGGTATCTCGTGGACAGAACATATATCAAGTAAATGAGCAGAAGGTTCAGATGGTTGACTTCATAGCTTGTAAATGTTAAGCTCAATTGTCATTTTCCCGAAGGTTAGGTTTATAGAACCGTTACGACAATTAATGACAGCATTGGAAGTGGCTAAGAAGGGTCGACCGAGAATCACCGAAATTTGGTTCCGTGGGTTCGCTACAGGTTTTGTATCTAAAACAATAAAGTCTATATGGAATATAAATTTCCCGACTTTTATCAACACATCCTCAAGCTCACCCCTAGGTTTGGTGATAGATCGATCTTCCATCTGGAGAGTGCAGTGGGCAGGTTTCAACTCTCCAATACCTAACTGCTCGTAGACAGAGTAAGGAAGCAGGTTAACACTAGCACCAAGGTCGAGTAGAGCACGATTAATATTTTTACCCCTAATAGAAATAGAGATTGTAGGACAGCCAGGGTCCTTACGTTTATTTGGTAATTGCTGGGTAAAAGCTATGCTAACATTGCTCGTCATGAACACTTTTTTTGGCACTTGAGTTCTTCTCTTCCTAGTGCACAAGTCCTTAAGTTTTTTTTCATAAGCCGGAACTTGTTGGATAGTATCTAGGAGAGGGATATTTATGTTAACCTCTTTAAACATTTCCATAATCTTCTCCATTTGTGCGTTAGGTTTATTGGCCCTCAACCTATTTGGATAAGGAGCTTTATCAATAATAGTTGGGTCCAATATTTATGGAGAAATTCGTGTGGGTAGAACGGATCCCAGAATTGGAGTGGGAATCATTTCAGGTTGACTCAACGAGGTGGGAGGAGGGTTCGAGCCTAGGGGAAAACGGAGATTCGGCTCGGAAGAAGATGGACTAGATGAAATAGGGTCAGAAGTGGATGTGGAAGCCGGGGTGTCATTGATTGATTCATCATTATCAACCTGTTCACCGACTTGGTAATTCAGCACTCTTCCGGATCTCAAGATGGTAATGGCATTCACATTATGATATTGTGAGTGGCCAGGATTCGGTAAGGGTTGAGATAGAAGTTTCCCTTTCTCTCTAGCACTCATTGCGGCATTTAATTGTGCAATTTGTGCTTCTATCGATTTTATACTCTCACCGTGGGAGGCAGAGTCCTTCTTTATGGTATCGATAGAAGATCTTATATCAGTCGACATTTGCATGGAATGTTTCATAAACAAATCCAAGGTTCGTTCGTCTGAAGAGGAGTTTTCGGTACCGACCGTTTGGAAAGAATTATTATAAGGTGCAAAATTGTTGGCAGGATTTTGAAAAGTTTGTGGTTGCAAGGGGTGCTGATTTTGTGGTGGTTGCTGTTGCTGTGGAGAAACCCTTTGATAATTATTTTGGTTTGGAACCGTATTTTGAGTTTGGTGTTGGTTCCAAGCAAAATTAGGGTGGTTCCTCTTGTAAGTCTACGGTAGCGCACCGGCCGTCTGTCCGAGGCCAAAATACGGAAACAAAAACTTTTCTTTAACTAGAAACCAGCCCTACCGCGGACTATAAACCCGGATCGGACCATTAATCTACTACTAGCTAACTAGAGAAAGGGTAGAGTGGCTATACCGAGCGATCCATGTCCTTCGGTCTTCGGCCACCATCCCAAGCTCCTCGCGGCATCTCCGGTCTCGATCTCCTCGTCGGAAAGGCACCACATCACTGAGTCTTTTTACGGGCTCCCACCTCTGAACCGAGGCAACTCGGACACGAAGTTGGCTAGCCGACGTGTCCAAGATTGCTGTAGACTAAGTGTAGAACGCTATGTCTCAAGGGGTTGTTAGAAGTTGCCATTTGGATGTGAAGGTGGAAGATGAACATTTGAAATGGAGCTATAGAATTTTGTGGCAAGAAAAATGAGAATGATATTTTCCCCACACCCAAATTTTTTTTTTGGACAACCCCTATAAGTAGTGGCCGGCCATCTTGAGAGAGGAGGGAGGTGAATAATGCAAGAGAGAAGAATGAGTGATCATCATGAAACATGTCACACCAAAGTCCTTTTCAATCCCATCTCCAAAAGCTAGTAATGATGAACAAAACAAATCCCAACATGCTAGAACCATCATGAAGCATCATGAACCCTCCACCACAAAAAAACACCCTCCATTTTGTAAAAGCCACTTTTACAAATAAGCCCTTCCCATCAATGGAATTTCAACCAAGAAGGAATAAAGAAAAATGGCCGAAACGGAACGCAAACTGGCAACTTCAAAAAAGCGATCCCGTAATAAATTACAGGAAAACCCCGCGACTGTATATACATACCCGTATTTGTATTCCGACCGAATACAAATGCAATGAGACAAAATCTACACTGTGTAATACTAGGATCCGGCTTAAACCAAAGCCCGCTAGTATTATCCGTCCGAAACACTACACGTGCACAAGTGCACGCGTACTTTCGAACCCTGCCATAAACCCATACGGCCTCTACAAAGTTTCGCCCGAAACTTGGGAAACTGTCTGTGGGGGACTCTAAAGACTCGTCAATACTTTGGCTGTGGATTTAACTACTAGCACGTCAGAGGTATTAGCCGTACGTAACGAGCTAACAGGTATTGACCAAAAGGGAGGTCGATGAGCGAACTCATCCTGACACCTTACTGAGCCTGTCAGTGACAATATCCGTACAGTCCGGTTCGTTCGTCTATGAGCATCGCATGTCGGGCCTAGGGGGTTGGTAAAAGTTAGACCCCCAAAAGCGGTACAAGTCATGTCGGAGTGTAGCCCAGAACACCCTGAGATACTACTGGAATACCTACCAATAAATCTCCTGCCTCGGCCGAGGGCTTCGTGTAATGGCTCTCCTAGACACAGCGCGATCTCACCCCCAATACCGGGAGAGACGAAACCCCTGCCAATACGCTCACTTGCCTCCATGTGACTCGGGACTGTACCCAACTAAAACATGTTTGCACGACTCCTTTGAGCCGTGGTAGGGTAGTAATCAAAGTACAGTGGGAACTCACACGAGACAAATGACGATCTCAGGTCGATGAACTAACCTGTACACATGTCATCGGGGAATTGCTATCTGAAGTCAGGTATAATACCAACTAGCATGTTCCCGACGAGTCCTGTCCGGTGTACTCATAACCCAATGAGCACCTGTATACATCTTAGGTGAACCAACTGACACCAATGGCTTGTGAGACTGGCCACCGCCCCTCGTCGGGGTCTCGACTGTATACACTAGTCTACTAATGGAGTATCGATGCCCAGTCTCGAAACTCCCACGACTAGGGACCTTTTAAGGATGTGCTTATAGACCCTAGCTCCCACGTATATGATCAACATCATACTGCCGGTAGTCAAGCAAGAATCCTAAGGGCTCTATCAACGTGCAATAGTGATCTGTACCATCACCTAAAGCAGTACACGATGATAAAGGTAAACCAGATAGTATACTATTTTTCTATCAACGTGTAAAAGTGAACCGCAATATCATTTAAAGTATGCACACGATGATAAAAAACAAACCAGATAGTATACAAACCTTTCGAGTAAGACTGTCCTACCGGTATAGGTCATCTCTTAATCATTGCAATCACGTGCCTGCAATCCAATAATTGACTCTGAGGGCACTATATCCAACAATCTCCTACTTGCACTTAAGGCTAATTATTGCGATGTCGCGTACTCACAGCCCGTGTGATACCAAACACCCAACTCCTCTACTAATCTGTCTCACAAAGCCCGTTTGCGAAAATATTGCGTTCGAGGAATAGCCTTAGTGAGTGGATCCGCCCTGATGTTTCTTTCTATGTCTCTCTTTATCTCAAGTTCGCGGAGAAAGCTATCTCCCGAATTGAGCAATACCTGTCTTAGAATATGTCTGGATATCTGATCGGATCTAGTTCATAAATGAACTCCAAATCCAAACTTCTTAGACTGTATCATCAACTAAACTTAATCAGTATCCTGCGCCATGCCTCCCTCAGTATCCGCTTGGACCACCTGTCCAAAATACTGCCCCTCGTCAGAGGGAAAACTATAACTCTGACAGTCACTCTGTCATCCAGGTCACCTTAGAAGCCTGGAATGATAACTGTCTCCCGAAGGAGGATGCCGTTATCATATCCCTAGAACATTCACTTATGTTCTAAAACCGCTTCCGATCGTTTCTCCAGGATTGGATCAATATCAACATATCGCATCTCGTGCAAAAACAACATCTGGTGTGGTACTTGACATCTCATGATCAACTCAATTGCCTAAGCAAGTGATCTGCCAATTATGCACATCCCTCTCCCCTTTAGTCTGTAAGACATATTTAGAGAGGGTGACTCCATCACCTGCAGGTATAATACCGTGCCAGGAGTCGTCCATTCTAAAACACCTTTTAGAATGCTGTCTAAGTACCCAGATTGGGAAACTACCCAAATCTAGATCTAAAACCATAGATCTCGTAACCAGAATATCTGATATAATATCCATATCCTATATGGAGAAAACACTGTGTGACAACCAATGTATAACCGATCGTAGTATAGGAATTTTACTTCATACTTTGTGTATGTCATCCAAATACCAGGACATCATACCCTACTACTTTCTTAACAGATCCATCCCCTATTCTGATGAAGTCAAACCTATGACTGTCACATCAGAAATAGATGATCTATCTCCGCTATATCTGCTTTAGTCCATAAATAGACATAAGCTACTTACCCACTATGCTTCCGCTGCTCCCACTGACCACGAAAACCCTCTGGCAGAGTCATATACACGTGCACTTCCAAAGGTAGTTTAGAACGACGCTATACTCATCCTCCTGCCGGGTCTCACAGTCTGGAACAACAACAATGGCAAGTCTGGGTAAACAAGAACCTCCCTGTCACCGTCTATGAGCATACCGAAGTACCTCTCGAGTGCCTGAGGTTACCCACCATATCTGCGGAGTGGATAATGGAATGTCAAACCAGATTGAATCTTTAGGTTCTTATCAAATTTTCAGTAATCGTTTGCGGTTCTGGAATCACTTCCAGTTCTACCATACTCCCACTATTATTTTCTGAAAAAATCCATTTTACTAAAACTGTGGCGAGTCAAGAACAATATCACTATTGATCTTCCAGATGGTAGAAAGTCAACCCTCGTCATAGCCCGGGTCAACCCACAAACAGCCATTACAGAAACGTGCCTTGAGTTATCCAGAGTCTGGTTTTAAGCATAAGCCGGACATCTCGCCGTACCTTAACATCGTTAAGATGTGAACCGTTCTATATCCAATATAGAAACAGAGGCACTGATTTAATTGGAACCAGATTCAAATCATGCAGCTGTCTCCAGTGCATGTCAACTAAATGGAAAGAGACCAATCAGCGTTGCTCAACTTAGGAATGCATCCAGATATGAGTAACCTGAAAGAGAAACAAGTTTCTCAAAACCATTACCATCAACTGAATACTATACACAAGTATCTACATCTTCGATCACCTTGAAGAATCACGATACATGCAACATCTGGTTCTCTACTTTACTCTTATACCTATAACTTCTCAAAACTTAGACCTTGTGTTTCTACGAAACACTTGTCAAAAAACTAGAGAAGTCATAAGTAAACAGAATATAGTACGAGTACCAATCCCTCTGTCCCAATGGACACTGGACAACATACAATACTCTGTATAAGTCCCCTGAGTCTAAAAACTTATTCCCTGTATGTCGTAGGTTGAAAACTGTACTTATGGTTAAGAAGAATTACACCGCTGTTTAATGCTCCTTACCTAACCATCCACTGATATAGGTAAATGTCATCGACATAATTTCAAAAAGTTATATCTCACTCTATAAAAATGGACATACATATATATCAATTTGAAATTGGTGCATAATAACGGATATTCAAAACCAAATATTTGCCGTCCGGCAAACAACCCAGGTGATTTCCTCAAATATCACCAATTACAACGAATCCTGATATAATGAGGATGATCACCCAATTCCCAATAACTTACTCCCATTCATTATCTGTAAAACCATACAGATGTGAGAATCATGCCTGGTAAATACATACCCTGGAGCAAGGACTAATTGGGAAATCAGTTTTCTTTTAACAATACACAGTGAAACTGAAATATGTAAATGTTTCGAAGGGGTATCCGGGTATTCCTAGTAATGCCTCTTCCATTTTCAGATTCACAACTGTAACCGTATATTTCTTTACCATCTCTCCAAATCCCTTTATATGTCTTTAGTCATTACCTTCTATACACCCCTTTAGGCCAAATGGTTTTCTTCCTTCCCTACCGTTCGGCACCAGCCTATGGTTTGGAAGAAGACTATCCAATAAGCATAATGGGTGTACTCTCCTAGTCCTAGGAGTACTCGTATCCTGAGAGAAGGTGAAGATAAAAGACAACTGAATAAACCTTATTCCTATTTCTCATGAACCGGAATCCATCCACGAACTGGAACAAGTTCCTTCGAGTTCGTATATAACCATACGATGGAATATCCAATAAACTTTGGATCTTCGTAGTGATATGGGGTGTTCCGGAGAAATACAAAGGTGAAGTAGGAGTGGCTATGAAATACTTAGTTTGGTCGTGAATAGCAGTAGCAATTTACTTTGCCCTCTTACTAATCCTTTTATTTGTCTTTACTTAATACCTTCTGTACACCTTTTAGGTTAAATGGTTTTCTTCATTCCCTACTGTTCGGCACCTGCCTATGGTTTGGAAGAAGACTATCTAATAAGCGTAATGGGTGTACTGTCCTAATCCAAAGAGCACTCGCAACCTGAGAGAAGGTATAAGGAAAAGACAACTGAATAGTCCTATTCGTTTTCTCCAGAACCGGAAACCATTCTCGAATAAATTCCTTCGAGTTCGTATATTACCATACGATGGTTTTATCCAATGGAAGTGGACGTGCGTAGTAATATGGGGTGTTCTGGAGAAAAGGGTAAAAGTAGGAGTGGCAATGAGGTATGCAACTCAGACAATCCAAAAACCAGTGTTTTAAGAAGGTTCGGTTATCTTGGTCACTGAGTCATAGTCTAGGGTCGGGCCATGGTCGCTGCCAAAGAGAGAGAGAAAAGAAACACTCTGCGTGCACTCTAACCTAGATCAGAATGGTTATCAATTTATCTAATCAGGAAACCTCCCACTGTAACATCAAATTCTCTTCCAAACCTGAAAGAAAAATTAGTCGGGATCACCCGAGGAGTAAACCAACTCATCAGTGGGAATCGGGATCCAACTATCATCGCATGGTAACGTGATGGAATCCACTTACGTTATCACACTCCAGAAGGTATGCGCATGCCTGGCAAGTTTCAGTTTCTTTAGAAACTCCCGATATGATTTTTACCCCATGCTCTTATGACCTTGACTTTGGCCAACAAATCATAAGTCACATGTCAAGTTCTACCCGTCATTATCCAAGTTGATTTGAACCCACCCGTACCTACCCTTGACTTTGGCCAACAAGGCAGTACGACTGTCCCAAATCAACGCATCTATCTATGCAACAGAAAAGTAACAAATAGCTACCATACACTATGCCTTGACTTTGGCCAACAAACATAGCATGAATACTAAGTGCTACCCGTCTGAAATGACGGAGGGCTACGAATGGTTTTTGGCGAAAACCTTTAATGTAATGAACTTGATGTCGTTGAAGGAACCAGATAGCTTTTCATAAAAATATAGTGGCGAAAACCTTTGCTAAAGAGGTCACTCCCGGTGAAGGGATCTCGGCTCTTTCCCCGAAGAATGAGGTGCAGGATATTCCAACTGAATACCACGATGCAAAGCAAAAAGTAATCGACTATAGTGAAGTTATTGCCCTGACGCAAACTTCTGTCCAAGGGGTCACTCTCGGTGAAGGGATCTCGGCCCTTGCCTCGTCGACTGAGGTGCTGGATATTCATAACCGAATACCACTGTGCAAAACAAAAGAGAACGTCCTTGCAATAACAGCTTTTTGAAATATGTTCTAACAACATTAGAATTAGGTTTGTTTAGCTTGCATTGATCCGAATCAAACCAGTTCCATCAATTGATCACACCAATAATGAACGAAAATACGATGTACGTATATGCCATCCGCATTCGCCACTGGGTCCCGTAATCACCCGTTAGGTTACTTAACTAACGACAGAGCGGGGACTGGACTAACGCGGGTGCAAAACATATACAACATCTACTAGTATATATATCAATATATAATAATCGCTTAAGGCGTGATAAAATGCAACATCACAGAAATGTAATAAGCATCACAGAACAATACAGATATCTGGGATCCTCGGGTTTCATAGAGCCGCTACTGAAACCCGACGTTCCCCTGGTCTTGTGGATAGCATGTGCAATGAAATCCTAGACCCCTACGGGCGCGGCAAGTTACACGCCAAAACCTGAAGCGAGGCGGCCCCCTTCAACGACGTGAATGTACTACCCAGCACTTCACGGAATCCGGTAACTTGAGCACCCCTCCTTGGGTCAACCTGTACCCACTATGAGTGCGGCGAATAGCCCGCCAATTCTAGAGTGAAGCCCCCTCCGTCTCAAAGCCATGAGATGCGGGCCGTTGCCCTTTAGAACCCGGCTATCCGTGCACCCCTCCGCGGGGTAATCCTAGTATAGAAAGTAAAATATATACAACGGGTACATCGACCTCAGCCCGGTCGTGCCCCAAAAGAATAATATACAAACAGGAAGTGACGGCAGTCCACATGTCGGACGCTCGCCCCGCAATATCAAATGTACATAATAATACCAAACTGTACTACCATTGCATCCAGGCTATCCACCACGACAAATCCGCAACATCACAGCACAACACAGAACATCAACGTGAATGTCACGTTCGCAAATCCGTCTAAAAGGGCTATAGCAGTTAGACAAGATTTACCGATCAAGTGACATTCACGGTCGCAGATATAATATAAATACTGTGAACTAACATGTTTAAAATTTTCGATCGACAAAATTTCCCGAAGTGGGCCCCAAGTACAACTGCAGCACTCAAAATAATCTGGGCCCAAACAAAATATTCCAAAAACCTCTTTTTCTATTCAGTGACGTACTGTAGAAATTTGGTGCAGTGAGGCTACTGTTCAGCGGAGGAACCGTGACCAAAATGGGGTTATGGCCGCGGTTCTGCGGCGCTACAGTAATATCATGGTACCAAATTTTTGCAGTGTTCTCTGAAAACCCTGCACGTATTTCTGCAACATACCAAATAATTTTTTGACAACAAATGAAAATCGACAGAAACTGCACATTTGAAAACGCGGTTTCGGAATTTTTGTTCGATCGAAGTTCTAAACACGTTAGAGCAAGCTAGAAAAGGTTAATGGCCTGGCTCTGATACCATATAAGTCTATGGTAGCGCACCGGCCGTCTGTCCGAGGCCAAAATATGGAAACAAAAACTTTTCTTTAACTAGAAACCGGCGCTACCGCGGACTATAAACCCGGATCGGACCATTAACCTACTACTAGCTAATTAGAGAAAGGGTAGAGTGGCTATACTGAGTGATCCGTGTCCTTTGGTCTTCAGCCACCATCCCATGCTCCTTGCGGCATCTCCGGTCTCGATCTCCTCGTCGGAAAGGCACCACATCACCGAGTCTTTTTACGGGCTCCCACCTCTGAATCGAGGCAACTCGGACACGAAGTTGGCTAGCCGACGTGTCCAAGATTGCTGTAGACTAAGTATAGAACGCTATGTCTCAAGGGGTTGTTAGAAGTTGCCATTTGGATGTGAAGGTGGAAGATGAACTTTTGAAATGGAGCTATGGAATTTTGTGGCAAGCAAAATGAGAATGATATTTTCCCCACACCCAAAAATTTTTTTTGGACAGCCCCCACAAGTAGTGGCCGGCCATCTTGAGAGAGGAGGGAGGTGAATAATGCAAGAGAGAAGAATGAGTGATCATCATGAAACATGTCACACCAAAGTCCTTTTCAATCCCATCTCCAAAAGTTAGTAATGATGAACAAAACAAATCCCAACATGCTAGAACCATCATGAATCATCATGAACCCTCCACCACAAAAAAAACACCCTCCATTTTGTAAAATCCACTTTTACAAATAAGCCCTTCCCATCAATGGAATTTCAGCCAGGAAGGAATAAATAAAAATGGCCGAAACGGAACGCAAACTGGAAACTTCAAAATAGCGATCCCGTAATAAATTACAGGAAAACCCCGCGACTGTATATACAAACCCGCATTTGTATTCCGACCGAATACAAATGCAATGAGACAAAATCTACACTGTGTAATACTAGGATCCGGCTTAAACTAAAGCCCGCTAGTATTATCCGTCCGAAACACTACACGTGCACAAGTGCATGCGTACGTTCGAACCCTGCCATAAACCTATACGACCTCTACAACGTTTCGCCCGAAACTTGAGAAACCGTCTGTGGGGGACTCTAAAGACTCGTCAATACTTTGGCTGTGGATTTAACCACTAGCACGTCAGAGGTATTAGCCGTACGTAACGAGCTACCAGGTATTGACCAAAAGGGAGGTCGATGAGCGAACTCATCCTGACACCCTACTGAGCCTGTCAGTGACAATATCCGTACAGTCCGGTCCGTTCGTCTATGAGCATCGCATGTCGGGCCAGGGGGTTGGTAAAAGTCAGACCCCCAAAAGCGGTACAAGTCGTGTCGGAGTGTAGCCCAGAACACCCTGAGATACTACTGGAATACCTACCAGTAAATCTCCTGCCTCGGCCGAGGGCTTCGTGTAATGACTCTCCTAGACACAGCGCGATCTCACCCCCAATACCGGGAGAGATGAAACCCCTGCCAATACGCTCATTTGCCTCCATGTGGCTCAGGACTGTACCCAACAAAAACCTGTTTGCACGACTCCTGTAGGGTAGTAATCAAATTACAGTGGGAACTCACATGAGACAAATGACGATCTCAGGTCAATGAATTAACCTGTACACATGTCACCAGGAAACTGCTATCTGACGTCAGGTATAATACCAACTAGCATGTTCCCGGCGAGTCCTGTCCGGTGTACTCATAACCCAATGAGCACCTGCATACATCTTAGGTGAACCAACTGACACCAATGGCTTGTGAGACCGGCCACCGCCCCTCGTCGGGGTCTCGACTGTATACACTAGTCTACTAATGGAGTATCGATGCCCAGTCTCGAAACTCCCACGACTAGGGACCTTTTAAGGATGTGCTTATAGACCCCAGCTCCCACGTATATGATCGCCATCATACTGCTGGTAGTCAAGCAAGAATTCTAAGGGCTCTATCAACATGCAATAGTGATATATACCATCACCTAAAGCAGTACACGATGATAAAGGTAAACCAGATAGTATACTATTTTTCTATCAACGTGTAAAAGTGAACCGCAATGTCATTTAAAGTGTGCACACGATGATAAAAAACAAACCAGATAGTATACAAACCTTTCGAGTAAGATTGTCCTACCGGTATAGGTCCTCTCTCAATCATTGCAAACACGTGCATGCGATCCAATAATTGACTCTCAGGGCACTATATCCAACACCTCTAACCCTGATTATATGTGGAAGAATAAGGATCGTTTCTAGGTCGCTACTGAAAAGCAGCATTAGTGTGCACTTGACCTTGAAACAGAGAATTCAGAGGATATTCTTCCGTCAGATGTGATGGATCGGAACAACATCCACACACGGTTTTAGGGAGCGTCACCTGGTTTAGGGAGGCTAATAAAAATTTGTTTTCCATAGCTTCGTGTTTCTTTTGCATTGTTTCCATTTCGGATTTTATTGCTATGGAAACATCAAGTTGATGGATACCTCCCTTAGATGATGGTGGACTAACGCTTTCCCATCGCAAAGTTTTTCCAGCAAAATCTTCCAAGAATTTCCAGGCTTCACCATCGTCTTTAGACATGAAATTGCCTTGCCACATGGTTTCAAGTATCTGCTTTGTCGTTGGATTAATGCCCTCATATATAATTCGGCAAAGATCCTATCTATCGATTCCGTGATGAGGACATTGGACAAGCAGATCCTTGAACCGTTCAAAGCATTTCTAAAATGGTTCATTGGGAAGCTGGATAAACTGGTTGATTTCGTTCCGAACATGGGCAGTCTTATGATTGGGATAAAATTTCTTAAGGAATGCTATAACGAATTCATCCCAATTGGAAATAGAGTGTGTGCTTGTGTTATAAAGCCACTTTTCGGCTAAATCGCACAAAGTAAACGGGAGAAGACGTAAACACATAGCATCCATAGAAAGTTATGAAGTGCCCATCATAGCACATACGTTTTCGAATTTGGTGATAAAAACGTATACGTCTTCAGACTCTAGACCGTGAAATTTAGACAAAAGATTGATAAAATGTGGTTTGATTTCAAAATTATCCCCATTGGCTGGTGGAATAAAAAGACAAGTAGAAAGAGGACCACGTATAGGGTAGAATCTCTCTTGGAGAGATATACGTGGTAGATTCTGTGCACCTACGGGTGGTGGGAGTGGTGTTATTAAAATTTGATGGAGAACCATCCATCTTGGTGGATGTTATGGGTGGTGAGGAAAAAGAAGATGAAGAAATACCGACTTCGGAGTCGATAGAAGAAACGCGGACAAGACAGGCACTAGAATCCCGTGTCCAGCCGAGCATGCACTAAGCGGGTTTAGCGCAAATAGTAGCGTTAATTTTTTTTAATTTTTTTATTTAAACTAAAAAGAAAAGTTTGTTTTGAAAAAGACGGATTTAGACAAATCACAAAAATGCATAATCAACCCTAGATCTAAGGCCACGTAGGTCAAGTCACTAGACCGCTCCTAAACTTCCAGAAGACAAATTGCAGGATCAATCCTTTACTACCTCTTTATCCCTCTTGTGGCCAGGTAAGTGCCAGGTAAGTGGGAGGTATCTGCTATACGAATCACCATAAATAGCGGGCCTAGTTAAGTAACCACTTTCCTTAGACACACTTGCCTAAAGACCACAAACGAAATGCGGATAAGCAGTAGATTACCCACGAACTTCCTCTATCCTAATTGATCGCGACGGTCCTTAGAGTCTTGGTCTAGATATTTTTTAATTAATGAAGGGTGATGCGGATGCTAGTTTTATGATTTGTGGGGCTTAGGAAGAGTAATGAAATCCCCACATAATCTGAATTTGGTCTTTTCCCCTTAATTTTCCATATTACAAAATGCAAAAACAACCAATATCAAAAAACGCAAAAAGAATTTTTTAAGCGGTGAATTTTTGCAAAGAATCATGCAGAAAAATTGTTATTGGACATTTCAGAGGAGAAAAGAGAAGATAGGAAATATACCAGAGAAAAATGAAGCCAAGAATCACTGATCCCACCGCGGTTCCGCCGCGAAAATAGCCTTAATGCCGCGGTTCCGCGGCCAATATGAGAATTCTTGAAAATAATTTTTTTTCTGTATTTTCTTCACTTGTTCCTCTGGTCTTGATGAAATGCCCTGAATATTTATCTCCCTGCTACAGTGATTCCAGATCCCCTTGCAAAATTCTCACACTAATCGTTAAGCACATGATGCATTCTTGATTTATATTTCAATGTAATAATACTACTTCAACCTAAATAGCAAGAAAGAACAAATTACGCACGGATCCCCGGCAACGGCGCCATTTGATTGATGCTCAAAAAATTGATTCTTCTTTTGATTAAAAGAAAAGTAAAGGAAGTAAAGAAGAGATGTTTTAGTAGTAAAGTAACCGCAATCAACAACGGTGTTGCATGTAGCTAGACCTTTAGTGAGTACGTGTCGTCCTCTGGGATTCGTGGAATTTTATCCTTTTTGCTTTAGATCGGTAGAAAGAAATAGTAAAGAAAATCAAGAAAATGGTTCAAGATTTAGTTGAAATAATAGTTTCAAGAAAATCAAGAAATTTTTTTCAAGAAAGGAAATCAAGAAAATGTTCAAGACTAATTGTCAAGAAAATATGAAGAATGCTTGCAGGATTCGATCGAATTTAGTAGCCATTGATGACTAATAAAGATGACTCATCTTATCTATTGACAGTTTAACACTAGATTGATGGCGATGAATGCAGATTAGGGTTTTTAGGAAGAAAATAGGGTTTCTTCACTATTGTCCCTTGTCCTTTCATTGATCCCATTCATTTTCTATCTCTTCACAAAAAGATCGTCAATCTTATCTCAAATCGTGGTCAAGATTATCAAGAATTTGATATCGCGCCCGACGAGGATGTTAACGATTCTTTTGCGAAAGTTTGTAAACTTCATAAGACTTAAAAAAAGTATAGAATTTTATCATCCATCGATCTACCCTAATCCTATGAATCCTATGAAGCAGACATTTACTCACACATCATGAAAATCGAAGAAAGATTAGAGGAAGAATTCATAATGCGGAAATTTAAAGAAAGAAAAAGTGAAACTAATTATCACCTTTATTATTCAACTTCAAATTTCAACTTATTCAATCCGAGATTACAAGAAGTATTGCTTTCGATCACTCCCTTGAAGAGGTAATTTTTCCGTCGATCTTCACGTCGCTCGATCACCCTGAGTCTTGGACCTGTTGTGGATCGCATGCTCGTTGATGATGATCGGCTTCATATAAAGGAGTCTTGAATGATGTCGCTCGATGAATTTCTCAATGATTCTTGATCTTAGATCTTGGATTTGTTGAATTTGTTAGCTCTTTTCTTGATTTGATTTGATCAAGAATTGGGATAAAATTGGAAAAAAAATTTCGAATTAAAAATTGGAATCTTTTCAATGTAGCCCTAGGTCCTTTTTATAACCCCTAATCAAGCTTCCCCAACAAACTAGGTTGTTACAAAGAAGCTTCCAGAACAAGCTAGGTTGTTACAAAGAAGCGTCCTTAACAAGCTAGGTTGTTACAAAGAAGTTTCCAGAGAACTCTCGAACTCCATGTCCCTGAATTGGCCGCGGATCCACAGCGACTCGGCCTGACTCGGCCGCGGTTCCGCGGCCTATTGGTGAGCTCGTTGCTTCAAACTTATGTGGTCTTATTCTGTTGATCTCTGGGTCTTTATGTGATATCTGGAATCTTCTTATCTCTTCTGAATTTCTGCCAGTATTTGATTCTTTGACTTTCTTGTATTTTATCGGCAGATTCCTAATTCCCGATATCTGACCTGAGCTAATCTTGCACAAGATCTCAATGAAGAATGTGAGATACAAAATATTATGCGTAAAAATATTAAATATACAATTTCCTTCATAATGTTGATTATAATGTATAACACATGGTAAATGATATTTTGCAGATGAACTTCTAATATGTGTTATATTTATAGAAAATACATTTAGATGATTAAGAAAAGTAAGGAAATTGACACGTTGAAAAATGAGTTGTATATCGACTTGGTCCTCCAGTCCCTTCCCTCGACCTATGCCCAGTTCGTATTGAATTTCAATATGAACAGTATGGAAGTTTCACTTTCTGAGATCCTCAGCATGTTGAGGATGGCATAGATCACCTTGAACAAAAGCAAGGAGACACCTGCTCTTTTTGTTGGAGGATCTTCTTCTTCTAGATCCAAGGCCAAGGCCAAAGAGGAGAAGAAGAAGGCCCCTACCAAACTGAGGGAAGGTGTGCAGAAGGTGGCGGGAAAGGGAAAGGGAAACATAGGAGGGGCAATCACAAAGGAAGAGTGATTCTATTGTCGGAAGAAGGGTCATTGGAGGAAGGACTGCAGGGCCCTAAAGGCCAAGAATCAGGACACGAAGCAGGTTGTGGCTTCGGCTTCAGGTGTGTTCATGATTGAAAACGGCTTTTCCATAAACTCTACTTCCTGGGTATTAGATACCGGATCAGGATCTTACATCTGTAATTCTTTGCAGGTGCTGAGAAGCCGTAGGGTTTTGAGGAAAGGTGATATGACCCTCAGGGTTGGCAATGGAGCCAGTGTGGACGCAGTTGCAGTAGGGGAATATCACCTTGGATTGGCGAGTGGACATATTTTTTGTTACATAACTGCTTTTGTGTACCTAGTATGTTGTGTAATATTATATCAGTGTCTTTATTATCAAATGAAGGATATAATTTTGCACTTGTAAGTGATATTATCAACATTCACCTAAATCATGAAATGGTTGGGTCGGGTACACTAAGCAACGGAATATACATTCTCAATCAATATCAAGTTTTCAACGTCCAAAACAGACTAAAAAGAAAAGCTCCAGAATCAAACCAATCTTTTCTATGGCATTGTAGACTCGGTCATATCAATGAAATACGACTAACAAAGTTACATAAAGAAGGATACTTAGATCTGTTTGAGTATCAATCATATGCTACTTGTCAATCATGTTGTAACATTTTAGAAAAATAAAATATTATTTTAGGGATTTAAGGAATTAAAATAATAAATTTCATGAATATTATTATAAATGTGAGAATTGGTTTTAAATGATGTGGTATAATTATATATGTATGGTTCGGGAAATATTTGGAGAATTAGTGTAATTATTGATTTTCCAAGAATTTATATGAATTGGGTATTTAATAATTAATTATACCATTATTTGTATACGAGTTTATTACTAAACTTGATTAATATTCACAAATCTTGCATTAATCCGGTTTATGCAATCGACATGCACCATAGCATGTCACACATACATGTTACATTTTTATTGATATGAATTATGTCTTCATCCTTGTCTTAAAAAATGTTTTTGGTTTCAAAAAAAAAGATAGGAGATATTTGTGTAGAGAGGGGGACAAGGAAGTATAGGCAAAAGGGGGAAGAGAGAGAGAGAGAGAGAGAAGGGTGTCCTTGACCATGGCTCATATTCTCTTCATTTCTTCATTCTTCTTCTCACCTTCATCTTCTCCATCTCCTTATCCTCTTCCTCAAATCCTACTACACCCCTTGAAACATCCTCCAAATCACCACACATCCTTCACAAAAATGGTGCAAAAACTCACTACAAACCTTTTGGACCTATCAAGTTGAGGTTTTGAGGACTTTGGGCAACTCAAGAATTTTCTTGAGTTGCCAAATGAGATATAATCCTACACTATTAGTTTAGAATCTTGTTTTCCTCATATCTTATTGTAGTTTAGAGTAAAAACAATTGTGATTTAGAGATCTTTGAATTTTCCAAGTTGAGCTTTAGGTGATATTATGAATTAAAAAGGGTGTAATTGAGGTTTAGACTTGATTACAACCCCTCTAGTGTCATTTTGAACCAACATTTAGTGTAGAAAACCCCAAAATATTTGAACTTTAGACTTCCGATGTCGGTTTCTTTAACCCTTAAGGACTACAGAGAATCTGGAGCAACCCGTTATCTTTATAAGAAAATCAAACAATATTAGTGACCTAGATAGAGCACCACAAGACCATCACAGAAGAACGAGGCACCAATTATTGGGTTAGGCCGGCGGCGCCGGGTCCTGTAGCATGCCTCGCCGGGCGAGTTTTGGGATTAGGTGATGGGGTTTGGCCAGTATCTCACACTCCCTATAATATAGCCTCTGTATTGTTAGTATGGCCCTACACTGCTTGTACCTAAATCTGGGAGTGATTTCCTTAGTTTCCGTATTGCGTTTTGTGATTTCTTAAAACTTGGTTTTTGTAATTGAGGCCGGATTTCATCGTGGAATGTTTGTATGTTAACGACAGAGATTAATTGGTTGTTTTGCACGCGTAGGCTATAGGTTCTAACCTATAAGCACTTCGTATGCCGTATCGGTTTTCAGACTTAGTTTTAATAGCATTTTGATTGTGTATTCGCTGTAGGTACCCCGTGTGGATATCGTACGACAAGCGAGAGTGTGGCGTCATCGACTTCGGTGAGCGAGGATCAAGGTGAGTAGATTTATATCTACGGGAGAAGTCGGATGGATGGCGTATAGCACCCCCGTAAATTCGTAGATTAGGATGTGTATGGTATGTATATGTGTAGTACGGATACTTAGAAAATAGGGTTTTCTAGGAAACCATGGGTAGATTAAGCGTACTTGAAGAAGATTGCTCTTAGTTTAGTTCTTAGTCGCGAACCCGTAGTGTATAGGTTGTCACACACACACGCACACATGAGAGAGGATATATAGGTGTATATGTATGTGTGTGTGTGTGTGTGTATGTATATATGTATGGATGCGTTATTATATAGACACACACACACATATGGTATACATATACGTATAAGACGAGGATACAAAATGTTGAACGGATATGAGTCGATATGATCGGGCATGATGCCGTGAGATTTTGATATATGATTGAGTCATGATATTGTATATGATATGATGTTATAATGGATCGTTGGGCTATTTGTATTCATATATGCGATAATATATGAATTGATGATATTAGAATGTATGAGGCTTTAGAACCGTACCCTTGACCATGATATTGTACGATGATGATGCCATATGAATGATGATGTATATATGATATTTGACCCGTGCCCTCGATTTTGAGGATGCCGTACGATGGTTATTACCGTACGAGGTATATATGATGATTGATCCGCACTCGACTCATGGATGCCGTACGATAGATATTACCGTACTTGATGATATGAGGCTGGATCGCCGACTATTAGATATATCGACTCGGATACGTATAGTCTTCCACTTCTTGACCCAGGTTTTAGTTTAGCTTTTAGTTAGTTTCTTAAATTATTAAGTAGATGCTAGACTAGGCTTGAGTCATACATATTTTCAAAACTAACGAATCGTGAGTATTTTCAAGGGACAATCCGAAGGATGCTATGGATTTTTCAACGGAAAAATCTTTTCTCAAAAACACCGTAGCCCCTATTTTTCTAAAAACCACGATTCATTCTATTTCAAACACTAAAACTGTATGACTCTTATACAGATATGTATATTTTGTTATGTTGCGTTTACTATTCACTTTTCCGTTATATTCATGTTGCTCTCATTGTATTTTATATATACATATGTTTTTTCTTTTGCTATTATGAGCTCGTCTGTTAGGGCACCAGCACCATTACCGATGATGCGTATGTTGCACGTACACTTGCTTGCTATCTCACACACATTATCATCGGTAATTTCCATGTCACGTACACACTATAGAACCTTTACTCCATTCATATAATCTGAAAATCTGTAGATGTAGCATTGTTTTGCATTCAAAATATTAAAATGCTAGTGTAGACATTGTATCTCTTACTTAGAATACCACATGCATTTGCATCCGTACATTCTAGTTATGCACTGATCAGTAGCTTTATGTCGGTATTTATTATCTCATTGTATACTGCATTCATTGTGATTCTCTTGGAGATTTCCGTATTCATGAGATTTCTGGATTTGGGGAAAACCGCAAAGGAATTTCATAAAACTTATATTAATTTTTAAATAGAGATTGCGGTTTTCTTGTGACATGATGTGTGTAGCGTCCACCATGAGTTTTCTCGGTTCTTGAGCCACGTATGTACACATACCCGATTCGAGGAGGGGGATACACCGTCTGCGTGTACACGGTGGACCCGGTGAGGTACCCCGGGACAAGATGGACGTATTGAGAAGGCATTGAGCCCGGCAGGGGAGCACTACCGACCGGTGATATTTGACTCGGCGGACATCCGGAGGATACCGACCGTAGTCGTGTGATCAGATGATTTGGGCCGATCTGGACTGACGGAGCCTGAGATTTATGAGGATTTTGTGTCGCTGATGGACACGGTTTTCATGATATTTTCGAGTGTCGATGCTTGGCACTTAGGTTTATCCTGATTTTTCTGTGTCGTTGTTGGAAACGCTCATTTAGTGATGCGTTCATACATCATACATGTGACATGTAGTTATTTTATGATACAGACACGAGTACCTGACCTTACACATATGTCTATATTATCACCTCTACTGTTACTCGATGTTATCGTGCTACTATTATTATTGTACTCTATTGTATGTCTTAGGAGATCGTCATACATGCGATTTCTACTCGGTGATGTTTTTTACTCATGAGTTGGCAACTCACCCCCGTTGTGCCACAGTTTCTTGAAGGTTTAGCCGTACAGGTTCCGTAGCGGCTTCGCTGGCATACCACTTCCTTCCGGGTGATTGCATTGGTAGGTGGGACACATTGCTTCGTGACCGCCATTTTATACTTGTATATTTATTTCTGTTGTATCTAGTTAAAAGCTCCATCAACCAGACTATGTGTATTTAGTAGACTTAGAAACCACAGTTTGTATATTCTTTCGGCCTTAGAGTTGCGGTTATGTATTATTCTGATTTTCTGGTTCTCGATGATGCTTAGTTTCTTGCTTTCTTTCTAGTTTTTGATCCTCGACTTCGGTGTTGTATATTTATATTGCTTGTGTGTTTGTTTCCGCCAATTGGCGAAGAGCTAGCTCCCGCTTGGGGATGCCTTTTATTGTTATTACTTGTATTTTTTTCGTGTTAATATATACAAAGGAGGTGCTGTCGAAATTTCAAATGACAAAAAGGTTTTCAAGTTAGTTACAAATATAGTGTTTTCACACATTACTACGTATATGTGTGTATATATATATAAGAATAAACTTGATTTCAGTAAACCTTATTTCAAAACTTCACCTCCACTATTTTTCCTAAAAGGTTTAGATTTCTGGGCTTTTGGCTTACTTGAATTAGGTGTGGTCCTATAGACTTCACATGATTCAAGTGCCAGTCACGTTCCTTTTCCTGGTCATGACACATGTATCATAGGAAAGATGACAAAAACTCCATTCACTGGACACGGAGAAAGAGTCACTGAGCTCCTGGGACTCATACACAGCAACGTGTGTGGGCCATTGTCTACATATGCACGAAGTGGCTATTCCTACTTCATTACTTTCACAGATGATTTCTCTAGGTATGGACATGTATTCTTAATGAAACATAAATTCGAGGCCTTAGAGAAATTTTGCGGAAAAGCAAACCGGCAAAAGTATCAAGATGCTCCGTTCCAATAGGGGCGGAGAATACTTAAGTGCCGAGTTCCTGGAACACCTAAAAGAGAATGGAATTCTCTTTGAACTTACTCCTCCATGCACACCACAATACAACGGTGTATCAGAAAGACGGAATCACACCTTACTAGATATGGTGCGTTCCATGATGAGTAGTGCTGAGTTGCCGCCAACCTTCTGGGGTTATGCACTGGAATCTGCTGCATACCTATTGAACAAGTTCCAACTAAGTCTTTGCCTACCACTCCATATGAAATGTGGAGTGGGAAGAAACCCTGTCTTAAGTATTTGAAGATATGGGACTGTCCTGGCTTTGTCAAAAAGGTGTATCTGGACAAACTAGAGGCACGTTCAGTACTATGTAAGTTTGTGGGATACCCCAAGAATTCTAGGGGGTATTATTTCTATCACGCTGGGGAACAAAAGATCTTTGTTTCTCTTCATGGAAACTCAATTTCTCGAAAAAGAGATAAGTGGGAGCGCGATGAAGCTGGAAGAAATTCCAGAATCACAGACTATTACTGAAAACTTAGTAGAACCTGAGACTTCAATAGAACAGGACGTACCCACTCCACTCCGTAGATCTAGTAGGCTATCTCATCCGCTCGAGAGATACTGCAGTTTTCTCGTAGATGAGGATCGAGAGGACTGCGTCATCGACGATGATGAGCCGACTAGTTTTCAGCAAGCCATCACGAGTAAAGTCTCGGTGAAGTGGATGGATGCTTTACGAACCGAGATGGAATCCATGTACACAAACAAAGTCTGAACTTTGGATTTTTCTCCTACTGGGGTAAAACCCGTAGGATGCAAATGGATCTTCAAAAAGAAGATTGGTGTAGACGGTCAGGTAGAAACCTACAAAGCTAGACTTGTTGCTAAAGGTTTTCGTCAAAGACCAGGATTGGACTATGATGAACCTTTTTCACCAGTGGCTATGCTTAAATCCATTCGGATCCTACTTGCCATTGCTTCCTTCCATGACTATGAGATCTGGCAGATGGATGTTAAAACCGTATTTCTAAATGGAAGTTTAGAAGAGTGTGTTTTCATGGATCAACCAGAGGGCTCTGTAGATAGTGGGAGCAGTGGAAAAGTGTGCAAGTTTCTTAAATCCATTTATGGATTAAAGCAGGCATCGCAGAGTTGGAACATCTGCTTTGATGAGACGGTCAGGGAATTTGACATTATCAAAAATGTAGATGAACCCTGTATTTATAAGAAGATTGTAGGGAGAACTATGGTATTCCTCGTTTTATACGTTGATGACATTCTCCTAATAGGAAATGACGTTCCTATGCTACAATCGACCAAGCTGTTCTTGTCATAGAAGTTTTCTATGAAAGACCTGGGTGATGCCTCGTACATTCTGAGGATTAAGATCTATCGTGATAGATCTAAAAGAATGTTGGGACTTTCACAGTCGAGGTACATTGACACCGTACTAAAGAGGTTTAGTATGGAAGATTCTAAGTGTGGCAATTTGCCCGCTTGTCATGGAATCATCCTCTCCAAAAACATGTCTCCCAAGACTGACGAGGAGAGGGCTCGCATGAGCATAGTACTCTACGCTTCGGCGGTAGGGTCAATAATATATGCGATGTTATGTACTAAACCAGATGTAGCTTACACACTTAGCGTGGTAAGCAGATATCAGTCTGACCCAGGTGAGAAACATTGGATAGCAGTTAAGAACATTCTTAAGTATCTGAGAAGGACTAAAGAGATGTTCCTGGTATACGGTAATGGGGACTTACAGATCAAGGGTTTTACCGACTTTGGCTTCCAAAGTGACAAGGATGACTCTAAATCTGCCTCGGGTTATGTGTTTACCATCAACGGAGGGGCGGTCTGTTAGAAAAGCTCCAAACAAGATACCGTAGTAGACTCGATGATGGAGGCTGAGTATATCGCTGCGAGCGATGCCGCAAAAGAGGCAGTCTGGATCAGGAAGTTCATTTCTGAACTTCAGGTGGTTCCATCCATTGCTAATCCAATACCTTTGTATTGCAATAACAATGGAGCTATGGCTTTGGCAAAGGATTAACGGTCCTATCAGAAATCCAGACATATCTTGAGGCGGTATCACCTGATCAGGGAGATCGTGGATCGCTAGGAGATCGAGGTATGGAGAGTGGACACAAAAGACAACACGGCAGATCCATTCACCAAGGTCATCTCTCAAGTCCAGTTTGAGAGACTGTTCGAGATGTTGGGCATGCGGTACGCCAGCTACTGGGTCTAGTGTAGACAGTGGGTACTCATTGCGCCAATTACAGGCCTTAGTGCAAGTGGAAGATTGTTGGATATGTATGCCCTAGAGGCCTTCATTGTACAGGATGTTAGGGGTATATATGTACAGGATAATCTTGCTTGATATGATAGTATGCTATTTGGTTTGTCTTTATCTTAACATGTGATATGTTTTACTTTGTATTTCATATCTTGTATACATGTTGATAAAGCCCATCGAATCTTTGCATGACTACATGCGTTGTGATGGCGATCATACTAGTGGGAGTTGGGTAGTCTATAGGCACATCCTTAAAAGCCTCCCTAGTCGTAGGAGTATCGAGACTGGACATTGTTACTCCAGAGTAGACTAGTGTATACATATCTACACCCTGACGAGGGGCGATGGATTGGTACCGCAACCATTGGTGAGGTGCACCTAAGATTGTATACAGGTGCTCACTGGATGTGAGTACACCGGACAGGACTCGCTGAGAACTAACTAGATGGTATTATACCTAGCGTTAGATAGCAGTTCTCTAGTGACATGAGTGCAGATAGTCTATCGACCTGAGGTTGTCATTTGTCTCGTGTGAGTTCCCACTATGCTTTTATTACTACCCTACCACGGCTCAAAGGAGTCGTGCAAACAGGTTTTAGTTGGGTACAGTCCCGAGCCACATGGAGTCAGAGAGTGACTGTTGGGGATTCATCTCTCCCGGTATAGGGAGTCGATTTCGCGCTGTGATCGGTTGGACATAACCATAAGTCCCTGGCCAGGGCTGATTGAGAATTACTGGTGGTCGGACCAGTAGATTCTCGGATGGTCTTGAGCCACAACGACACGACTTGTCTGGTTATTAGGGGTCTGACGTTTCTACCCTCCTAGACCTTACATGCGATACTCTTAGACGAACAGACCAGACTGCACGGAGATTGTCACGGATAGGCTCGGTTGGGGTTTCAGATGAGTTCGCTCGTCGACCTCCTTTTTGACATGTACCTGGGTTGCTGTTACGTACAACTAGTGCCACTGATGGACTTGTGGTTAAACCCACTGCCAGTGTACTATCGAGTCTTTAGAGTCCCATACAGAGGGTTTCCCTGGATCAGGCGTCCGTATGGTCTTACGGTAGGGTTTCGATCACATACATGTACTGACTACACGGTTGATGTTCAGACGGATAATACTTGTGGGCTTTGGTTTAAGTCGTATCCTAGTATTATACTATTGGATTATACTTGTCTCTATGTATCCGTATTTTTCGGAATACGGATATGGGTATGTATATACGATGATGGCATTCTTGTAATTTCACAAGAATGAGCTTCTAGAAGGAGACACCTCATTATTGATTTATCCTTTTTTTCTAAAGGATTAATGAGGTGGAAATTAGGAGACACTTGAGGAATAGTTTGAAAGCCTGGCTTTGTTACTTGTTTATTCATTGTAGTTCCTATTCAAGTATGGTTGATTATTTGTGAGTTAAAAATTCCATGCTTGAATTATTGTCATGAGACTTAGTCATACTCTCATCTCATTCTCATGTTCATTATCACATTCTCATTCTCTCTCCTAGATTTCATCTCCTCCTCCCTCAAGCTCATCCCTTCACATGTGTTGTGATCCATTGAGATTTGAGACTAATTAATCCATAAATCACTCTCTACATCTACTTAGTAATCTCATCTAGCACATTAGATCACCAAGTTACCTCACTTGATCTTGGAGCTTGACCATAGGCCATCGGGTGGATCTTCTACGGCCTAAAGGAGACCGGCAACCGAGTTCGTTTGAAGTTTTGGAGGAGCCAAAAAATGTTAGTTATATGTATGCCCTAGAGGCCATTATTGTACATGTGATGTATATGTATGCCCTAGAGGTCATTATTGTACATGTGATGTATATGTATACCCTAGAGGCCATTATTGTACATGTGATGTATATGTATCCCTAGAGGCCATTATTGTACATGTGATGTATATGTATCCCTAGAGGCCATTATTGTGCATGTGATGTTTATGATAATGGATGCTTGGATATATATAGAGAGAGGACTTTCTTGCTCGACATGATAGTATGCTATCTGGTTGCCCTTTGTCTTAACATGTTGACCAGTATAAGTGATGCTGTTTTTCTCTCACATGTTGATGAAGCCCTTAGGATGTGTACTTGACTACCAGGACAATGATGGATATCATACTAGTGGGGCCAAAGGTAGTCCACAAGTACACCCTATAACTATTCCTAGTCGAGGGTGTATCGAGACAGGGCATCGATATTCTAGAGTAGACTAGCGTATACGCATCTTGACCCATATGATGGGCGATGGATGATCCCACATCCATTAGTGTTTGAAAACAAAGATGGTATACGGGTGCTCAGTGGAGACTGGGTACACTGAACGGACTCGCCGAGAACTCCTAGCTGGTATTATACCTATCGTCATATAGCAGTTCTCTGGTGACACTGGTACAGGTTAATCTGTAGACCCGAGATCGTCATAGAGTCTTGTGTGATTCCCACTGTGCTTTGATTTCCACCTTACCATGTTCATGAGAATGTGCAAAACGGTGGCTTTTGGGTACAGTCCCGAATCACAAGGAGGCAATGAGCGATAGGAGGGGATTCGTCTCTCCCGGTATTAGGGGGTGATGTTGCGCTGTGCTCGATTGGCCATAAGGATAAGTTCCTGGACAGGGCTGTAAGTCCATGCTACCTCTCCCGGTACTTTCGGGCATGCAGAATTTGACGAAAAACAATTTTCTAGAGGTGGTAACATGGACTCAAAACCGGATCTTTGTTAAACATCTAACTAACAACCTAACTAGGAGTTGTTAACTACTCGGTTAGGGGGTTATACCTTTCTTTCTTGAACTCCTTCGTCTTCAAGCCTCGATGGTTGTCCGGATCGGCTTCACCCCGTCGTCTCCTTGCGCCGAAGATCGATCCACCTCGAAAGCTTCTACCTTTGGCTTCTTCTTCGATCTTTGAAGAAACTAGTTCACTTGGTTTGCCAAACCTTGTGAACTAGAGTGAGTAGAGAAGAGTGTGTTGGGATTTTCTCTATGGTTCTTGGTTCTCAACACATGAGACAAGTGAACCATAGACTAAAGAGAGGGAGAGCAAGAGGAAGAAGATGAGAGCTCAAGAACACAAGAGAGAGAATGAAAATGATAGAATGAGAAAGACTTTTCTCTCTTGGCTCTCATAATCCAAAGCCATCATCACAAATAATAGCAATCAAGTATTATGTGATGGTTTAAGCTACAATAGCCATATCATTTCATGCACTCATTTCTCACAAGAGAAACAAGCAAGTAAAAAGTCTTTGCCATGAAATGATAGCCATTGTCATCATGATGGTCAACTAGTCCAACCTAGTCAACCGGTCAACAAAGTCAACAAGTCAACAAAGTCAACCCCTCAACAACCATGTCACCATAATACTTAATTAATATTATTGTTAATTACATATCATATTCTCATTAGGGTTGAGCAAAAAGTCAATAGTCAACAGTCAACAGTCAACAACCCTAATGAGAATCCTCTGCCTCTGTCTCTCCGTCAACTGTGCATACACACCCGCATCCGCGTTCCGAGGAACACGAATACATACTGGATAAATCCAATCCCAAAACGTACACTAGGATCTGGCTTAAACCAAAGCCCGCTAGTGTTAACTGTCCGGACACTGTACGTGCATAAGTGCACGGATGTGACCAAACCCTGTCCCAATACCATGCGACCTGTCGCAAAACCATGCGACCTTTACTCTTTTGCCTAAAGGCGAATAACTTTCTGTGTGGGACTCTAAAGACTCGACACTATGCCGGCAGTGGATTTAACCACAGACCGCAAGCGGCACTAGCTGTGCGTAACGGTCCCCAGGTAGAAGCCGACAAGAAGACTGACGAGGTGAAACCCATCTGAACTCCTACTGAGCCTGAATGTGACAGTCTTCGTACAGTCCGGTCTGTTCGTCTGATACATCGCATGGCAGGCCTAGGGAGGCGGTAAACGTCAGTCCCCTAATAGCGGTACAAGTCGTGTCGGAGTGAAGCCCAAAACACCCTGAGATAACACTGGAAGCCTATCAGTATATCTCGATTGCCCTGGCCAGGGACTACTCGTGTAATGGCTCTCCTAGACATAGCGCGATGTCAACCCCCAATACCGGGAGAGACGAATCCTGTCTAACCGTCACTGCCTCCAAGTGCTTCGGGACTGCACCCAACTACCATCTGTTTGCACGACTCCTTTGAGCCGTGGTAGGGTAGTAATCAATGTACAGTGGGAACACACTCGAGGCGAAGTGACAGTGTCAAGTCAGCGGACTAAGCTGTACTCATGTCACCTGGGAACTGATAACTGACGATAGGTATAGTACCAACCGGTCAGTTCCCGACGAGTCCTGTCCAGTATACTCGTAACCTAACGAGCACCCGTATACTATCTCCAGTACGACGTACTGATAGCTGTGGGATAGACCATCTCCCACACTGGGATGAGAAGCGCATACGCTAGTCTACTCCGGAGTATCGATGCCCTGTCTCGATAGTCCTGCGACTAGGGACCTGTATAAGGATGTGCTTATAGATTACCCAGCCCCCACTAGTGTGACTGCCATCACAACGCTGGTAATCAAGCAAAGATCCTAAGGGCTCCACTAATGTGTATAGGTGATATACTAAAATAAACACATGTACACATTGAAGTAGAAACAAACCAAGTAGTATACTACTATATTGAGCAAGATTGTTTATACAAGGTGAATATCCCAAGCTTCCATTAAGTAATATACAAACTAGTATGATACAGTAATGGCCTCTAGGGCATATACACTAACAATCTCTCACTTGCACTAAGGCCATGCACTGGCGTATCGAAGACCTATCATCTCGATCAGCCGCTCGAACTGAGTCTGGGGCAAGGCCTTGGTGAATGGATCTGCCGTGTTATCTTCTGAAGCAACCCTCCGGACCTCGATCTCCTGGCGATCCACGATCTCCCTGATCAGGTGAAACCGCCTCAAGATGTGTCTGGATCTCTGATGGGACCTGGGTTCCTTCGCTAAAGCTATAGCCCCGTTGTTGTCGCAATACAGAGGTATTGGATCAACAATGGACGGAACCACCTGAAGTTCTTTCAAGAACTTCCTCATCCAGACAGCTTCTTTTGCGGCATCAGATGCAGCGATGTATTCCGCTTCCATCGTCGAGTCTGCAACGGTTTCCTGTTTGGAACTCTTCCAACACACCGCCCCTCCATTGAGGGTAAAGACAAAACCCGACATGGACTTGGAATCATCCTTGTCACTCTGGAAGCTGGAGTCAGCAAAGGCCTCGATCTGGAGGTCTTTTCCGCCATACACCAAGAACATCTCCTTAGTCCTTCTCAGGTACTTGAGAATGTTCTTTACCGCTATCCAGTGTTTCTCCCCAGGGTTTGACTGATACCGGCTTACCACACTCAGTGCATAAGCTACATCCGGTCTGGTACACAACATCGCATACATTATAGAGCCTATCGCAGAAGCGTAGGGTATAATAGACATGCGATCCCTCTCCAAATCAGTCTTGGGAGACATCTCTTTAGAGAGGGTGATCCCGTGACAAGCCGGTAGGTTACCGCGCTTGGAATCTTCCATACTGAATCTTTTCAGTATGGTGTCGATGTACCTAGACTGTGAAAGTCCTAATATCCTCTTGGATCTATCACGATGGATCCGGATCCCCAGGATGTATGAGGCATCACCCAGGTCTTTCATGGAGAACCTGTGTGACAAAAACCCCTTGACAGATTGTAGCATAGGAATGTCATTTCCTATTAAGAGAATGTCATCCACGTATAAAACGAGGAATACTACAGTTCTCGCTACAAATCTACTATAGATGCATGGTTCATCTGGATTTTTGATAAAGCCAAATTTCTTGACCGTCTCATCAAAACAGATGTTCCAACTCCGCGATGCCTGCTTTAGTCCATAGATGGACTTAAGCAACTTGCACACCTTTCCGCTGCTTCCACTCTGAATGAAACCCTCTGGCTGGTCCATATAGACACACGCCTCTAAATTTCCATTTAGAAAAGCGGTCTTTACGTCCATCTGCCAAATCTCATAATCGTGGAAGGCAGCAATGGCAAGAAGGATCCGAATGGATTTCAGCATAGCTACTGGAGAAAAGGTCTCGTCATAGTCCAAACCAGGTCTTTGACGAAAACCCTTTGCAACCAGTTTAGCTTTATAGGTCTCAACCTGTCCATCTACACCAATCTTCCTTTTGAAGATCCACTTGCATCCTACGGGTTTTACCCCGTCTGGAGCAACGTCCAACGTCCATACTTTGTTGGTGTACATGGACTCCATTTCGGTCCGTATTGCATCCAGCCATTTTACCGAGTCGACGCTCTGAACAGCTTGCTGGAAGCTAGTAGGCTCATCATAATCTATGATGCAATCCTCTCTATCCCCGTCTATGAGAAAACCGCAGTATCTCTCGGGCGGATGAGACTGCCTGCTACTCCTGCGGAGCGGCGTAGGAATGTCATGTTCTTTTGAACCCTCTGGTTCCACTAAGCTTTCAGTAATAGTCCGTGGTTCTGGAATTTCTTCCAGTTCTATTTCGCTCCCACTTGTTTCCTTTTCTAAGAACTGGTGTTCCAGAAAATGGGCATTGCGAGAAACAATGATCTTTTGTTCCTCTGCGTAATAGAAGAGATACCCCCTGGAGTCTTTGGGTATCCAACAAACTTGCACAGTACTGAGCATGCCTCGAGTTTGTCCGCATGCTGCTTTTTGACAAAAGCCGGACATCCCCAGATCTTCAGATATTGAAGATAGGGTTTCTTCCTACTCCATATTTCATATGGAGTGGTAGGCACAATCTTAGTCGGAACTCGGTTCAAAAGGTATGCAGCTGATTCTAGCGCATACCCCCAGAATGATCGCGGTAACTCAGTGTTACTCATCATGGACCGTACCATATCCAATAGGGTTCGGTTCCGTCTCTCCGATACACCGTTATGTTGCGGAGTGTATGGAGGAGTAAGCTGAGAGAGAATTCCGTTCTCTTTTAAATAGTCCAGGAACTCGGCACTCAAGTATTCTCCACCTCGATCCGATCTTAGAATCTTAATACTTTTGCCGGTTTGTTTTTCTACTTCATTCTTATATTCCCGGAACTTTCCAAAGGCTTCGGATTTATGTTTCATTAAGAAGACATAACCGTACCTTGAAAAGTCATCCGTAAAAGTAATGAAGTAAGAATAACCGCTTCGCGCATGTGTAGACATTGGACCGCACACGTCGCTGTGTACGAGTCCCAAGAGCTCGCTCGCTCTTACTCCGTGTCCAGTGAACGGAGTCTTTGTCATCTTTCCTTTGAGACAGGATTGACAAGTGGCATACGATTGATATTCGAACGGATTCAAATATCCTTCTGTATGTAACTTCGTCAACCTTCTCTCATTGATGTGACCCAGTCTACAATGCCATAAGAAAGTCTGATTAATTTCCGGAGACTTTCTTTTGTGTGTATTCTGGACATTGAAAATCTGTGGTTGGTTTAATACGTATATACCATTGCTTAATGTACCTGACCCAATCAGAACTTGATTAAGGTGAATGTTTACAACATTGCTTACAAACGCAAATTCATAACCTTCTTTAGAAACCAAAGATACAGAAATGATATTACAAGTTGCGTTGGGTACAAAAAAGCAATTACGTAAAACCAAAACATGTCCATCTGACATTCCCAGGTGATAGTCCCCCACGGCCTTAGCATCCATGCTAGCTCCGTTTGCAACTTTGAGGGTCATGTCACCTGCCTTCAAAACCCTACGGTTTCTCAACGCCTGCAAAGAATTACAGATATGAGATCCTGATCCGGTATCCAATACCCAGGAAGTAGAGTTTATTGAAACACAGTTTTCAATAACATACACACCTGAAGCTGAAGCCGCAACCTGCTTCAATTCCTGTGTCCTGGCTTTCCAAGCCCTGCAATCATTCTTCCAGTGTCCCTTCTTATGACAATAGAAGCATTCTTCTTTATCCACAAGCTGTCCCGCTTTCTTTTTTGCCTTTGCCTTTCCCTTCGTATCCACTTTACTAACACCGCCCCTTGGTTTGGTGGGGGCTTTCTTCTTCTTTCCCTTGGCATTCGCCTTGGACCTAGAAGAGGAAGATCCTCCTACAAACAAAGTGGATGTTTCCCTACCTTTCTGTAGGATGCCCTCTGCGCTCCTCAGCATGTTGAGGAGTTCTGAAAGTTCAACTTCCTTTTCTTGTAAGTTGAAGTTCAGGATAAACTGGGCGTAAGTGGAAGGAAGGGACTGGAGAATTAAGTCTGTATAGAGCTCACTCTCCAACGTGGTCCCAAGGTCCGCGAGCTCCTCTATGTAGCCAATCATCTTAAGCACGTGTTCCGCTACCGATGATCCGACGGCCAACCTTGCCGAAAATAACTTCTTCGACACTTCGTATCTTGCGATACGAGACTGCTCTCTATACAGTTCTTTTGTATGGAGAAATATGGATTCGAGGTCCATATTCTCGTGCCTCCTCTGATGTTCGTTGTCTATAGAGGCAAGCACGAGGCACCTGGCCTTCGCGCAATCAATCTCCCAAGTCTTACGGATTTCCTTATCCGCGACGCTGGAGGTGGGACCTGGGACGGGGAGATTTTTGGTGGTAAGAAGATACCCCAGCTTGTCGTAAGTGATTGCCATTTTGACATTCCTGAGCCAATCTTTGTAGTTTGGCCCTGTCAGTATGTTTTTATCTAGAAGTAACTTAAGTCCAGTCATGTCGATTGGTCGCTGCAATTAGGAGAGAGAAGAAGAAACACTCAGCATGATGCTCTTGCAAGTTTAGAGTGGCTTTTAGTTTGTCTAAACAGGATGGCTCCCACTGTTTCTCGAATCCCTCCTCAAACCAAAAAGGAAGAATTAATCAGGATCAATCTCACCGTACAATACTTGCTTAACCGTTCGGCCAGGCTGGTGTCGGTACTTCGAGGGAGGTTTTCCAACGCTTTCGCGAAGTTCCTTAATTTAAGAACCTCTTTTCCCTGGGGGCGTAGCCCCGCTAACACCTTTATAGACACCTACTTGGTTTATAGCATTGATCGTTAAGTGAGAAATTTCCCGAGGAGTAGCATATACTCACAGTAGGATCGGGATCCAAATATCATCGCGTGACGAAACTGAAGGAATCCTACCAGAATCATCACACTCCAAATGGTATGCAACACTAGCAAGTTTCAGTTCTTTTGAAACTCCCGATGTGGATTTTTGCCCCATGCACTTATGACCTTGGTGTGAGGTCAAAATGTCATAAGTCACATGTCAAGTTCTTCCCATCATTATCCAGGTTAATTTGAACCCACCCGTACATACCCTTGACGTAGGCCAAAATGACAGTACGACTGTCTCAAACCAACGCATTCTATCTATGCAACAGATAAATATCCGGCAGCTACCAATCACTATGCCTTGGCGTGAGGTCAAAATACATAGCTTGAATACTACCGAATATTTAACTGAAATGATGGAGGGCTACGGATGGTTTTGGCAAAACCGTGAACGTAGTGAACTTGATATGATCGATGGAACGAGATAGCTTTTAAAAGGAGTGGCTCAAGCTCCGCATTTAAAAGTTAGTTTTGAAAAGAACCGAGTGGTTTTTCGAAAGTGTTCCAACAATTTTTACTTGGTTTATTTTCTTGCATTAGTTCTTTTAATACGTGTAATTCTTGCATTAGTTCTTTTAATGCGTCCCATCATTTAATCCTACCATTGCAGAAAACAACCAAAATATGACGTACGCTTATGCCATTCGCATTCGTCACGGGGCCCCGTCATTACCCGTTAGGTTACTTAACTAACGACAGAGCGGGGGCTGGGCTAGCGCAGCTGTAAAACATAAGCAACGCCTAAATAATATCATAAATAGATATATTGCAATAATAGCCATTTCAGATCACAGATGAACACATTGGATATAGCAGGAATCCGCAATCGTACGAGCCTGTAACGAAAAGCAGATTACACGGTCGCGGTGAATAGCCAAAACCCCACCCAAGACCCCTACGGGTGCGGCAAACTACCCGCCAAGTACCCGAAGCGAAGCAACCTCCCTCAACCCCGTGAGTAGGCCACTCGGCACTTCGGCATACCCGGTAGTTTGTGCACCCCCTCCATGGGTCTATCCTAGGAGCATAAACAGTAAAAAGAAATTATACAATGACGGCTACAACCCCGACCCGGTTGTGCGGCCATACAAATAATTATTACATCAATTTACAAATTTACATGAATTGAAAGAAAACAAAACTCTCGTCTCACAACCCCCGGCTATTCACCCGCGACAATCCAATGAATTCATATACACATTCTAATGACATTACAGATCACAGATTTGTATAACCCCCACTAATCGATATATAGCGATTAGCAGACGTTCAATACAAATATCACATCACAGAAAAACCCGTCAGCTTAAGTCTTTAGAAGTTCGATCAAAAATACGGATTTTTAGGCCCCAAACATAAAATTTTCGTTCTGGAAAATCTGGGCTGAAAAGACATATTCCAAAAATCCCAAAACAACCCCAGAAATACATTGCACCAAATTTGGACCTCGGCCGAGTCAACTCGGCCGCGGAACCGCGGCGGGAGCGTGCTCCCGCCGCGTTTTCGCGGCGCTTTGAACGGTTCGTGGGACCAAATTTTGTGGTTATTCAATAAAAAGCCTGAGCCGATTTTTAAGATGAAATTTATCAATTTTTGAACAGAATAAAAATCGGCAGAAACTTGTCATATCGGGTTCGTTTCGTGACTTTTTCTTTGATCGATCTTCTAGTTACTTTGCTAACATGTTAGATAGAGTTTAACTAGGCTCTGATACCACTGTAAGTCCATGCTACCTCTCCCGGTACTTTCGGGCATGCGGAATTTGACGAAAAACAATTTTCTAGAGGTGGTAACATGGACTCAAAACCGGATCTTTGTTAAATATCTAACTAACAACCTAACTAGGAGTTGTTAACTACTCGGTTAGGGGGTTATACCTTTCTTTCTTGAACTCCTTCATCTTCAAGCCTCGATGGTTGTCTGGATCGGCTTCACCACGTCGTCTCCTTGCGCCGAAGATCGATCCACCTCGAAAGCTTCTACCTTTGGCTTCTTCTTCGATCTTTGAAGAAACTAGTTCACTTGGTTTGCCAAACCTTGTGAACTAGAGTGAGTAGAGAAGAGTGTGTTGGGATTTTCTCTATGGTTCTTGGTTCTCAACACATGAGACAAGTGAACCATAGACTAAAGAGAAGGAGAGCAAGAGGAAGAAGATGAGAGCTCAAGAACACAAGAGAGAGAATGAAAATGATAGAATGAGAAAGACTTTTCTCTCTTGGCTCTCATAATCCAAAGCCATCATCACAAATAATAGCAATCAAGTATTATGTGATGGTTTAAGCTACAATAGCCATATCATTTCATGCACTCATTTCTCACAAGAGAAAAAAGCAAGTAAAAAGTCTTTGCCATGAAATGATAGCCATTGTCATCATGATGGTCAACTAGTCCAACCTAGTCAACCGGTCAACAAAGTCAACAAGTCAACAAAGTCAACCCCTCAACAACCATGTCACCATAATACTTAATTAATATTATTGTTAATTACATATCATATTCTCATTAGGGTTGAGCAAAAAGTCAATAGTCAACAGTCAACAGTCAACAACCCTAATGAGAATCCTCTGCCTCTGTCTCTCCGTCAACTGTGCATACACACCCGCATCCGCGTTCCGAGGAACACGAATACATACTGGATAAATCCAATCCTAAAACGTACACTAGGATCTGGCTTAAACCAAAGCCCGCTAGTGTTAACTGTCCGGACACTGTACGTGCATAAGTGCACGGATGTGACCGAACCCTGTCCCAATACCATGCGACCTGTCGCAAAACCATGCGACCTTTACTCTTTTGCCTAAAGGCGAATAACTTTCTGTGTGGGACTCTAAAGACTCGACACTACGCTGGCAGTGGGTTTAACTACAGACCGCAAGCGGCACTAGCTGTGTGTAACGGTCCCCAGGTAGAAGCCGACAAGAAGACTGACGAGGTGAAACCCATCTGAACTCCTACTGAGCCTGAATGTGACAGTCTCCGTACAGTCCGGTCTGTTCGTCTGATACATCACATGGCGGGCCTAGGGGGGCGGTAAACGTCAGTCCCCTAATAGCGGTACAAGTCGTGTCGGAGCGAAGCCCAAAACACCCTGAGATAACACTGGAAGCCTACCAGTATATCTCGATTGCCCTGGCCAGGGACTACTCGTGTAATGGCTCTCTTAGACACAGCGCGATATCAACCCCCAATACCGGGAGAGACGAATCCTGTCTAACCGTCACTGCCTCCAAGTGCTTCGGGACTGCACCCAATTACCACATGTTTGCACGACTCCTTTGAGCCGTGGTAGGGTAGTAATCAAAGTACAGTGGGAACACACTCGAGGCGAAGTGACAGTGTCAAGTCAGCGGACTAAGCTGTACTCATGTCACCTGGGAACTGATAACTGACGATAGGTATAGTACCAACCGGTCAGTTCCCGACGAGTCCTGTCCAGTGTACTCGTAACCTAACGATCACCCGTATACTATCTCCAGTACGACGTACTGATGGCTGTGGGACAGACCATCTCCCACACTGGGATGAGAAGCGAATACGCTAGTCTACTCCGGAGTATCGATGCCCTGTCTCGATAGTCCTGCGACTAGGGACCTGTATAAGGATGTGCTTATAGATTACCCAGCTCCCACTAGTGTGACTGCCATCACAACGCTGGTAATCAAGCAAAGATCCTAAGGGCTCCACTAATGTGTATATGTGATATACTAAAATAAACACATGTACACATTAAAATAGAAACAAACCAAGTAGCATACTACTATATTGAGCAAGATTGTTTATACAAGGTGAATATCCCAAGCTTCCATTAAGTAATATACAAACCAGTATGATACAGTAATGGCCTCTAGGGCATATACACTAACAAGGGCTGCTACGGAGATTTACTGATAAGTGTTATCAGTAGTTTCTCGACCTGTTATGAGCCTTACATCGGCATGACTTATCGGTTACTGGGGTCTAACGTATACCACCCCTAGACTAGATATGCAACATATCAGACGAAGATACCGGACTGTACGGTGGTGTTTCTAACAGGCTTTTCAGGAGTAGGAGCAGGCTTGCTTGTTGATCTTCTGATCGCTCAATATCCGGGTAGCCGTTACGTCCAGCTAGTACCGCTGACGGCTTGTGGGTGCTTGATGTGATCATCACCTACTGCCGACGTATTGACGAGTCTTTAGAGTCCTACACAGAGGTTTCACTGGCTCAGGCAAAACAAAGTAGGAGCATATATGTGATATGTGCGGGACCGAGATTAATACGAGTATGTGATACCGTATTTTATTCTCGCGATTTATGTTATCGGTCGGTTATATGAGATATAGCCGGGTTATCGAATCAAGTGTTGATTCGATAAGTTGATACAAATAATATTAGTCGGTCATATGATATATAGCCGGATTATTAAATCAAGTGTTGATTTAATGATTTAATGTATAATTATATATTTGATATATTAATTTACATTAACTAATATTAGCTCACTTAAGCTTTTCTTTTTCTCACATGTGCATACTTAATATATATGTGATATATATTATTTTTGTTTTCTTTTTGTGTCATGCTTGATGCCACATGCAACATGGGTGTATGAGACTTACACCATACTAATGATAATGAAGGGTTTATTTATTTAGTGTAAATCAACTATTAGTTGGAAAATGGTCACATGGCATGAAGCTTGGAGAAGCTTGGAGATCCATTGACTAGTCTACTAGTTTTGTCTTATACTAGATATTTATTAACCCAACCATTATCTAAACCCATGGTTAAGTCTCTACAAGAGTTATATGAGATATTTTCTCATCCATGGTTGCCATTCACTCTCTCATCCATTATTTGCTTCATCTTCCTCAAGCTCAAGAGAGAGCTCTCTAGGGTTTTTAGAGGAGCTTAAAATTAGTGAGAAAATTATTTCTAAAGTGAGCAAAAATCCTACTTCATCATCCTCTACTAGATTAGCAATTTAGTTTAGGGTGTTAGCTTCACTAATCCTACATTATTGAAGAGATAGCTTGGGTTAGTGTCTCCTCAACGTAGATCATCTTCGACCTCGAAGACTTCGTGCAAGCTCGTTGCTTTCTTCTTGTGGAGCCACTCTAGAGTCCGCAAGATCATTACTTGGAGCGAAGGGACTACTACACGGAGCTATTGAATTGAAGGACCGGTCTACAAAGGTTGTATTCCTAGTTCACTTAGTTGTAAAGTAGTTTACATATTGTATTGTCTAAATCTTTAGTTATGATTCTAGGGTTAGGATTGTTTTGTACGGCAAATTTTTGAAAATGGCATGGACGATGCCTCCCGATACCTTGCTGTCATGCCAAAAAATCCTACAGTGGTATCAGAGCCAAGCTAGATATTTAGACAATGTTTGTATAATTACGAAACCGAAACAACTCCGAAACACTCAAAACTGATAACCTAGTTTCTGTCAATTTTTAAAGTCGTCGAATTTTTTTTAAAACAATTGCAGAATGTTGTATGTGATATAACATGAAGACTGTGAAAATTTGAAGCATTTTGGAATGTTTTTGGCCGGCCACATCACCCCAAAAACCGAGCTTACCGGGTCCATTTGGGAATTTGGGCTTCAGATTTTCATGGTGTTCCAGTCTCTGGGTTTTTGTGTTTCAGGTGTTGCTAGTTTTTGCTAAATTTGCATGCGATGTTAACTTTTTGCAAAGGCAATTCGGAGTGTTTCGTAGTTGTAATTCTAACTATATTTCGGGTTATTTAGACGGTGTTAAAAAGTTCGAACGGATATCAAATACCCACTTTAACCCTTGTCGGAAATTTTTCCAAGAGTTGGACTTTTTCCGAGTTAAAGAACATTCAAATATCATGCAAGTGATGCGATGGACCCTCTAGAAGAACAAAACTCTAACTCGATTCTATGACCGTAAGAACCGCCGCCAAACCCTTGGGTTTGCGGTAGTTCCATGGCGCCATAGGTGAGGCAAGGGTTGACCCTTCTACGGTTGGTCCATTGGTACTGTGGCATGTTCTGAGTATTTTTAAACCGCGGTCAAGTGTTGAGCCTTTTTTGGGAAATTTTGGGTGTTTGTTGATTCGATCGAAATATTTAATATCGTCTAGTTTTTTGTGGAATGTGATACAATATGTGGAATTCATATAGTTAGGCATGAAATTCGAAGTATGTGATATTTCGGGTTTATGATGTCTAAGGTAATTGTGGATTCCAAATGTTGTAGTTTGACATTTTCTTTTCTGCGACCGTAAATGTAATATGTGGTGTATCACCGACAATTGTGATACGCATATTTACTTACGTTGATGACATGTAATGTTATGTGTTGCTGTGATATGTTATATTGGATCGTCGTGTTTTGAATAGCCGGGGTTTTTATGTGAGATGAGAGTTTTTATTTTCATTCATGTAAAATTCATTATATGTAATATTCTTTTATTGGGGCACTTCCGGGTTGAGGATGATGTCACCATTGTTGTATATTATTTACTTTTCCGCATTAGGATAGACCCAAGGAGGGGAGCATAAGTAACCGGGTTCTAGAGTCCAGTGGGAGACCATCTCGAGGAGTCGAGTCCGGATCTCCTAACTCTAGAATTGGTAGGTTTGCTTGCCGCTCTCGTACGGGTATAGAGATGTGGGTTTGGCTATTCATCGCGACCGTGGAATCCGTGTTTTATACTGGCTTAATTTAAAACACGGAATTCCTAGTATATCCAATATTTCATATGATTCTTCTGCTGCTGATATTCTGTGATGTGATCACTTTATATGCATGAAACGAATGTTTTATTACTGTATATATGATATATAATAAACGTTGCTTATGTTTTGTACCCGCGCTAGTCCCTCCCCGCTATGCCGTTAGTTAAGTAACCTAACGGTGCATAACGGGACACTGTGGCGAATGCGGATGGTATAAGCGTACGTTGTATTTTCGTTTCTTTTGTGATGCTTAGGAAGCATAAATGATGGGACTTCATTAATGAGATTAATGAAAAAGAAAAGAAACCTAAAAGATGTTGTAGAATCATATTTTCAAAAAGAGTAGCTCTGATTTTTTCTTTGCATAGCAGTATTCCTTGTAGAATATCCAGCACCTCATTCGACGAGGAAAGAGCTGAGATCCCTTCACCGGGAGTGACCTCTTTAGCGAAACTAGCAGAAGCTACAACCCACTCGGTTTTTTCTTTTGATTGCTTCTTTTAGTTCTTGCTTTGCATAGCGGTATTTATGAAATATCCTGCACCTTATTCGATAAGGAAAGAGCCGAGATTCCTTCACCGGGAGTGACCTCTTTAGCAAAACTAGTAAAAAGCCTCAAAAGCATTACTTTTTCAAAAATCACTTGTTTCTACAACGATATCAAGTTCATTACGCAAAAGGTTTTTTTAAAACCCGACGTAGCCCTCCGTCATTTCAGATAAGTATTACTTAGTATTCGTGCTACGTTTGTTGACTATGTTAAGACGTAGTGTGCGGTAGCTAATTAATGCTTATCTGCTAAAGCATGAGATGCGATTGGATTAGGGTAGTCGTACGGCTTTGTTGACTATGTTTAGGGTCGTGCGGGTGGGTTTAATTCAATCAGGAAATGACGGGTTGAACTTGGTTAGCGATTATGATTTGTTGACTATGTTAAGGTCATAAGTTGTTAGGGGCAAAATATTATCGAGAATTTCAAGTGTTGAAATTTGCAATGAGATTGCATAGATAGTTGGATCCCGATACCCACTGCGAGTAAGAGTTACTCCCGGGAGAGTTTTACACATCACAATTAGCCAATCAAGCAGGTGTCTAGAAAGGTGTTAACGGGGTTACGCCCATGGGAAAACGAGGTTTATTTTAATGAGGTCTGTGCGAAAGCATGGGGAACCTCCCTCAAAGTACCAACACTGGCCTGACCGAAAGATTGAAGAACTTGTAAGGTGTAATTAATCCCGATCAATCTTACCTTTTAGGGTTTGAAGGAAGATTTGATAAAAACAGTGGGAGCCATCCTGATTAGATTAGATAATAAACCAATCTAATCTTGCAAGAGCATACGCTAAAGTGTTTTCTTCTCTCTCTCTCCAGGTAGCGACCATGTCAGGTCTTAATCAAGATAATAATATGGATGTATTGACCGAACCCGCTTGTTATGCTGAGCAGGGAAACGTTGGTTCCACTCCAACTTATAATTGTTATAAGTCCGAGCAGGAAATCGAAAAATATCCGGATTTCCATGCCACCCAAATGAAGAATGAGCATGTTGATGCATCTTCTTCGGGCGTGTTAGTCACCCAGAACTGTTTCTCAGTACACTCTACGTCCTGGGTATTAGATACTGGATCGGGATCCCACATATGTAATATGTTACATGGGCTAAGGAGAGGTAGAGAACTGGGAACATGTGATCATTCCGTACAAGTAGGGAATGGTGCAAATGTTACAGCCAAAGCAGTTGGTGAATATCACTTTGTACTACCAAATGGTAATACATTGATTCTGAACGAATGCTATTACATACGACCCTGATATGCAATCTTATATAAGCTTCTTTATTAAGTAAAGAAGGATATAATTTTGTAGTACAGGATAATGTTATGAATAACTTCCTGAATTAAAAGTTGATTGGATCAGGCTCGTTAAATAATGGCATATACATTCTAAATCAAACCACAGTTCTTAACGTACAAAAACCACACAAGAGGAAGAGTTCAGAAATGAACGAATCCTTCTTATGGCATTGTAGACTAGGTCATATCAATGCGACACGACTAACTAAGTTACATAAAGATGGATATTTGAAACCGTTCGAATTTTCATCTTATGACACTTTCCAGTCATGTCTCAAAGGTAAAATGACCAAAACTCCGTTTACTGGACACGGAGAAAGAGTTACGAAACTCTTGGGACTAATACATAGTGATGTATGCGGTCCCATGCCTACACATGCCAGGAATGGTTCTTCATATTTCATTACATTCACCGACGATCTCTCAAGATACGGACATGTATTCCTGTTGAAACACAAGTTTGAAGCTTTTGAGAAATTCAAAGAATATAAGCACGAAGTTGAGAACTAAACGGGTAAAAGTATTAAAATCCTACGATCTGATCGGGGAGGAATACTTGAGCATGGAATTCTGTGACTATCTAAAAGAGAATGGGATTCTCACTCAGCTTACTCCTCCGTATACACCACAGCACAACGGTGTATCGGAACGGAGGAATCACACCCTATTGGATATAGTGCGCTCTATGATGAGCACCGCTGAGTTGCCTATTTCCTTTTGAGGTTATGCGCTTGAGACAGCGGCATACTTATTGAATTAAGTTCCATCTAAATCTGTACCTACCACACCATATGAGATATGGAGTGGGAAGAGACCATATTTTAAATGAGTTAAGATATGAGGTTGTCCAGCCTATGTCAAAAGGCAAAATCCGGACAAATTCGAGGCACGTTCAGTTCTTTGAAAGTTTGTGGGATATCCAAAGAATTCACAAAGATACATTTTCTACCACGCTGAGGAACAAAAGGTGTTTGTTTCAAAATATGCCACCTTTTTGGAGAAGGAATTTCTTGTAAAAGAAATTAGTGGCGAAGAGGTAGAGCTGGAAGAAGTTCCAGCACCACAAACTGCAACTGAAGATTTAGTAGAGCCAGAGGATTCGATAGTTCCCAACGAACCTCAGCCTCTCCGCCGATCTAGTAGGGTTCCTTATCCACCTGAGAGATACTACGATTTTCTCGTAGACAGTGGGAGCGAGGATTGTATCATGGTAGATGATGACCCAACTAGCTTTGAGCAGGCCATCACGAGTGGGGACTATGTGAAATGGGTGGATGCAATGCGATCTGAGATAGAATCCATGTACACCAACAAAGTATGGACATTGGAAGTTGCTCCTGAGGGGGTAAAACCCATCGGGAGCAAATGGATCTTTAATAAGAAACTTGGTGTAGATGGAAAAGTTGAGACTTTTAAAGCTAGACTTGTTGTAAAAGATTTTCGTCAACGACCAGGTGTGGACTATGATGAAACCTTTTCTCCAGTGGCTATGCTTAAGTCCATCCGGATCCTACTTGCCATCGCTGCATACCATGACTTCTAAATCTGGTAAATGGATGTTAAGACCGCCTTTCTAAATAGTGATTTAGAAGAGTGCGTGTACATGACTCAGCCAGAGGGCTTCGTGGACAGTGGGAGCAGCGGAAAGGTGTGCAAGTTACTTAAATCCATCTACAGGTAAAAGCAGGCATCGCGTTGTTGGAACATCTATTTTGATGTGGTAGTCAAAGAGTTTGACTTCATCAAAAATGTAGATGAACCTTGTATATACAAGAAGGTGGCAGAAAGTAAGGTTGTCTTCCTCATATTGTACGTGGATGACATACTCTTGATAGGAAATGATGTTTCTATGCTGCACTCGGTCAAGCTCTTCTTATCAAAAAGATTCTCAATGAAAGATCTAGGTGATGCGTCCTGCATCTTGGGGATTAAGATCTATAGAGATAGATCTAAACAGATACTCGGATTGTCCCAATCCAGGTACATTGACACCATACTAAAGAGGTTTAGTATGGAAGAATCCAAGCGTGGGAATTTACCCACGATCACTGGACTCACTCTCTCCAAAGAGATGTCTCCCAAGACTGATTTGGAGAGAGCTCGCATGCAAGGGATACCCTATGCTTCGGCAGTAGGCTCTATCATGTATGCGATGTTATGTACCAGACCCGATGTAGCATACTCACTAAGTGTAGTGAGTAGGTATCAAGCAGATCCAGGAAAGAGTTGTTCATACCATAATATTGTATTATTATATTCCCCATTTTTATTCGTTCTATGAATAAACAGGTGCTTTTGACGCATGTCTGCTACATATTACAGGTTATAGGTTCTTGGATTTAAAACAGTGAAAAAGGTAAAAAGACAATGCAAAAGTGGAACTACAACCAACAAATTGAAAGATCTTGATCAAGCCTACATCAATGATAAAGTTCACAAAGTACAAGGCAATGCAAGGTCCAAGATTACAAAGCGAACGGTTAAAAGTCCACCGCAATTGTTCACTGGAGATCTGGAAGAAACATAGAAACTATTTTAATAAAATAACCAAGAATAAGGAAGCCCAAAAACAGCAGAGCCAATAAAGGAAATTTCAAGGCCCAATACTTCCTTTTGGCCACGGAACCGTGGCCAAACCAGGCCTCGGGCCGCGGTTCCGCGGCAAGGTTAAGCGGACAGAGACAAATTTTTTTACCAAAGCTTGGACTCTACTCTGATTAGGGCTTCCTATGGATATTTTGGTAAATGCAGACGTGCGAATAAATTGTAACCTAGGGTTTCTATATCCTATAAATAGAAGCCCAATTGCTTGTATTAGGTTATGCCTCCCTATGCCTCCCTTCATTAATAAATTTTAGAACTCTTTTGGAGAGCATCGGTGCCTCTTTTCAATTCATGAATTCAGATCTGACAACCCTGTGTTGATGTTTGGAGAGAGCCATCTGTAAGTAGTTTTATTTAATTGCTCTAGTTTATATTTTAATTCCTTGCCTTAGATGTTAGCTTTGGGGAAGGCTTTTGAGAGATGAGATCTCTCATCCCTTTCTTACCCATCACATATAATCTATAGGACTCCATGCATACACGCACACACCGCGCCATACGGCACCCTATCCCTTGAGGTAGCGGTGATACCGTAGTATAAAGGCCCGGTTGCGCGCGTTTTCCATGGAGGTTAGGGTAAGGATCTCTAAAGGAAGGACAAGAACCTAGAGGAAGGAACACCTTCCCGAATGGATCTAATCCCCTTTATTGATAATTACCATAACTCCTTTTAGATCCTAATTTGGGTATAGAAAGCGTTGAGATTTATTTACATTTCCAAACCATTCCTAAACCTAACCCTAGCAAGATTTAGATCTAGATAATTTTAGTATAGATAGATTTAGTTTTTAGATTTAATAAATCAATCCGAACACCCATCAGAATTAACTCGTTTGAGCGATTAGGAAATTCACAACATCACTGTGGACCGACCCGTATTCACCGGCTAGCTGCAAAGCGACGCCGTTCTTGATTGCGGTAATATAGTTTTGATCGATAAATTTCTCAAATTAAATGGCGCCGTTGCCGGGGATGGCGTGTTATTTCCTTTTTGCAATTTCGGGTTAATCTTAATTAAAAAAATCATAAAAACTGAAAAATCAAAAAATAAAAATAAAAATATATCATCTGTTATTTTTTGGAAAGGGTATTTTTTGTGAATCTTTGCAGGATCGATGGATCTGGAAAAATCCAGAGTACGAAACAGAAAAAGGTAGATCAGAACAGAAAGGGATTGGAACAACAGAGCAACACAATTTTTTCAGAGACCTGAAGCTTCAAGTCCGCCGCCCTTCCGCCGCGCAAGCGCGCTCCCGCCGAGGTTCTGCGGTCCATTTGCCACGTCAGCGCGCGTGTTTTGCACTGTTTGCTCCCTTTTCCCCTCTTCTGCCAATCCCCATATATCTTTTGTCAAATCTTCTGCAGGATTCCTTGCGCTTAAAAAAAAATCTTCCCTTCCAAATAACAAATCTTGTACAGGATTGTTTGCGCCGCGCATAAAATAAAAAAGATTTGATTGCAAGTGATTTACTGTTTTGCATATCTTTAATCGGATTTTAAGGGGCTTTTGACCAATTCAGATTGGGTGGGGATTTCATCACCCTTCCTAGGACCCCAGAAATCACATAAGGCATTTGCATTGACCAAATCTTTAATTAAAAAAATACTAGACTCAGCCCTAAGGACGTCGCGCTCAATAGGATAGAGGACTAGTTATAGGCATCGACCGTTTATCCTAACCTGACTTTGCGGTTTCTAGGCAAGTGTGTCTAAGGCAAGTGGTTACTTAATTAGGACCACTACTTTTGTAGTGGGGAGCCTCCCACTTACCTGGCACTTACCTGGCCGCAATTGGCAGTGAAGAGGCGGTTTGAGGTCCTATTTCTAGCCCTTTGGAACAGTTAGGAGCTGTCTAGCTGACCTAGGTGACCCTAGATCTAGGCCTGATTGTGCATTTTTGGTTGATCGAAAGTGTGTCTTAGCTCTTTTCTCGAAAATCTTTTTGCAACCAGTTCTAAATAAAGAGAAAAAGGAACAAGGAATTTTTTTAAAAAAAGACTTGCAACTTTTGTCGCTAAGAAATCCTTGCACCACCTACCTTATTTCTCTTCTCATCATGGGTACCCCACATCACAAATCTCTTGCCGAACTTTGGTATCCTGAACCTAACTTTGCTTCGTACGTCAATTGTTTCGGTCGATTTAAGGAAGATCCCTCCGTGCCCAAAATTTCTTTGAAAGATCAAATAGAAGCGTCTAGGAGAAATAGTTCGACGTCGCAACCCACTTTGTGTCAACCATGTCCACCTTTACCACCTTCGTATGCTGATACCACTTTTTCGAGTCCTGCTGTAACTCCTAAACCGATGTCCATTGCTGAGCATATTGCTCAATCTCGTAGCCGATCTTTCGCCCCTCTCCACACATCCAGTTATGGGGATTAACAAGTCCATTCACTTTTTTATCCAAATGTTGATCCTACTCCTGTCCAACCATCTAGTTCCTACCAGTCCTACCTGACTTTCCCACCTTCACTAGATATTGCTTCTACACAGCCAATTGGGAGTTTCACGTATCCAAACAGTTTTGAATCTTTTACCGAAACCCCTTCACAACCCATGTCTAGTTTGGAACAGTCGTTGGAGGCTTATATCTTCGCAACAAACAAAATGGTGAGGAATCTGGATGCGTCCGTAGCTGCCCTTATACAACCTAGTGAACCGGTAGCTAGTTTCCAACTTGCTAAAAAAATTTCAATGTATGAGGAGGCGATTGGACAGAGGGAGAAATTGAGAGGAGCGAGTGAGTTCTCCACATTCCCAAATCATACCTACCCATACCCAATTGAAGCCCACAACTCCTGTTCTCCATTAATTGTCCCAAATGATTCACAAGTTGAAAATAAAAAAAATAAAAACGAGTTGTGTGACTTTGTAGTTCTTGATTTGCTAGATTGTGAAGAACCCCTTTCGAGTGAAACCACACCTAATCCGTTTGACCTTTACACCTCCACTTTAGAACCTACATTGATAAATATCTATGTTTTTGATGAGCTGTCAGAAAAAATTGATTTTCACTTGATTGAGGATTTAGACGCCGGGAATATTTTGGATGATGAACCCGTAAATTTGACTGAAATTTTATCTCCAATTCATCATCCCGAGTCATTAAATGTTTCTCCCGAACTTCATATGCGTCTTGATTTTGATGATAATGGCATGGATAAGCTAAATTTTGAGGAGAATTATAAGGATAGTATTGAGGAGAGTATTGAGGATAATATTGAGGTTGAACCATTTTTGTTTGATGTGTCGGATTTTCCAATTCATCCTCATACTGTTACACTTCCTAAATCAAACACCCTCTTTTCCATCGTTCTGACCACGCAAAAAATCACGCTTGAAGACTGTGAGCTTGAAAATTTTCTCTTTGAATCCGACACAGTTCTCACAGACGATAATGATTACGAGTGTTTCACTTTTTCGGATGATGTTGAAAACTCACCTCCCGAGTTTGAGTCCTTTACATTTTCAGATGAGTTAGTTGAACCATTAGACTCAGTTGCTTACAGTCATTTCGAACCATTGATGGAATCCTTCAAGTTCGAGACAGATTACTTAGGTGAGAATAAGACTATCCCTAAATCACTCCCTTTCGTCCTTCCTATCGTTTCGACCACGCAAGACTCCGTCGCGTTTCCATTTTCAATGGAGGGTATACCAAGTTCGACGTACCCATGTTTGCTCACGAATCTAGAGGGATTTGACCCCATTTCTCGACGGGTTGATAGATTAGCACAATCGCTTTTAACACATCGGTCATCACAAATTGTGCTCATTTATTCACTCAATTTACACCCTCAAGTTCGTGCTACTCTTCTTTCTCTTTTCCGCCATTCTTCTCCTCCACCGAGACCATATTCTCCCTTTCTCTCCACACGGTCTCGTGTGTTTCTCATTTCTTTCCTTTACACCCCATTCTTTCACCAACCCTACCATTATCATGATAAGATTTTTGAATGGTTGGTGCTAACCTTTGGCTTATGCAAGACCTTTCTTAGTTTGGGGAGGACCTTATTGTATATATGTATAAATATTTTTTGTTTTCTTTTCTAATAAAAAAAAATTCAAAACAATAAAAAAAAATATATTATAAATAAATAAACAGGGGAGTGCCGACATTTTGACCCTCTTGGTGTAGCATGACAGTGAGGACACTGTCAAGTTTAAGTTTGGGGGTATGCTCGGTAAGCCTTCTTTCCTTCGCATTCATTTGTACATATTTTTGCATTTGCATACTTATTTTAAAACCCATAAAAATTGAAAAATTTCAAAAATTATAAAAATTATTGTATTCAATTTTGGCCATATTTGACTTGAGTTTGACAAATAGGTTAACTGGTTAGGAACAACTAGATCTTAGACTTAGTAAATTAAAAACCCTAAAAATAACCTTCCTTAAAGTTTAACGGTAGAAAGTATATGTCTTTGTAGTTTATTTAGAAATAGGCAAATTTTGAGTTCATTTCTTGGGCTAAGTCAAAACAGAGGAAATGTATTGATATTTTTATTAGAGTATAAGTTTGAAAAATAATTCCTAGCTTAAGTCTAGATTCTGAAAATGTATACCCTACAATTTGCACAATCACGCACCTTGAAACTTGGAATAGTAGAAGAGACCTTGAAATGCTCTTGTCTAAAGTCCTTAGTATGATGAAAAATAAAAAAAAATATACAAGTGTGAATAAAAAAAAATGAACACTGGTTTTTGTGATTACTTAAGGCTGCAAAAATAGAAAAATATTTAGCAAGGGTGCTTCATCACCTAGTGCCTTAGACCAACTGGTTTGGGAGTCACTGCTAAAGCCTTGGGTGTTGCAAGACTAGGAATTACGCTTTAATGTGCAAACACATCTTGTAATCGGTTGTTGGTACCTCAAGAAGTATTAACGGTCGCATGAAGGATGTGTAAGCAAAATTCATTTAAAAATTCACCAATTAATAAGTACTTTGGACAACGGAAAAGAATATGATTGCTTGATTTGAATTTCCAAGTGTAGGGGTGACATATACACACACGTAGGGGTATGTGATTGGGATTTAGATAAGAGAGAGGAATGAAGAATAGAACTTGTATCTTTAATAGAGTTGATAAAAATTCCTAAGTGGAGATGGAACCCTAGAAGGAAAACTTAAGAGATGCCGAAAGCTAAGTAAGTCTATAGAACATATATAATCTTAAGTTAAATGATGAGGAAGTGTGAAGAATATGGGTACGAGTCGAAGATAATAGAATTCCTTGTTAGAAAACCTAATTGGAGAATTAAAGTCGAAAAAGCCTAATTGATAGGATTTTGTGGGTGTAATCCGCTGAAAACCCTCAGGAGACAACACTCCTCCTACTAGGGTCACCTAGAGGTTTAACGGCTTGTTGCACGTGCTCAGTGCAATCGCGTTTCCCTGCAAAAGTGAGGTTAGGTTTTTGTCGAGAATAAAACTAAGTTTGCTCGAGGACGAGCAAAAGATAAGTTTGGGGGTATTTGTTCATACCATAATATTGTATTATTATATTCCCCATTCTTATTCGTTTTATGAATATACAGGTGCTTTTGACACATGTCTGCTACATATTACAGGTTACAGGTTCTTGGATTTAAAACAGTGAAAAACGTAAAAAGGCAATGCAAAAGTGGAACTACAATCAACAAATAGAAAGATCTTGATCAAGCCTACATCAAAGATAAAGTTCACAAAGTACAAGGCAATGCAAGGTCCAAGATTACAAAGCGAACGGTTAAAAGTCCACCGCAATTGTTCAGTGGAGATCTGGAAGAAACATAGAAGCTATTTTAATAAAAGAACCAAAGAATAAGGAAGCCCAAAAACAGCAGAGCCAATAAAGGAAATTTCAAGGCCCAATACTTCCTTTTGGCCGCGGAACCGTGGCCAAACCAAGCCTCGGGCCGCGTTTCCGCGACAAGGTTAAGCAGACAGAGACAAAAATTTTTACCAAAGTTTGGAGTCTACTCTGATTAGGTCTTCCTATGGATATTTTGGTAAATGCAGACGTGCGAATAAATTGTAACCTAGGGTTTCTATATCCTATAAATAGAAGCCCAATTGCTTGTATTAGGTTATGCCTCCCTATGCCTCCCTTCATTAATAAATTTTAGAACTCTTTTGGAGAGCATCAGTGCCTCTTTTCAATTCATGAATTCAGATCTGACAACCCTGTGTTGATGTTTGGAGAGAGCCATCTGTAAGTAGTTTTATTTAATTTCTCTAGTTTAGATTTTAATTCCTTGCCTTAGATGTTAGTTTTGGGGAAGGCTTTTGAGAGATGAGATCTCTCATCCCTTTCTTACCCATCACATATAATCTATAGGACTCCATGCATACACGCACACACCGCGCCCTACGGCACCCTATCCTTCGAGGTAGAGGTGATACCGTAGTATAAAGGCCCGGTTGCGCGTGTTTTCCATGGAGGTTAGGGTAAGGATCTCTAAAGGAAGGACAAGAACCTAGAGGAAGGAACACCTTCCCGAATGGATCTAATCCCCTTTATTGATAATTACCATAACTCCTTTTAGATCCTAATTTGGGTATAGAAAGCGTTGAGATTTATTTACATTTCCAAACCATTCCTAAACCTAACCCTAGCAAGATTTAGATCTAGATAATTTTAGTATAGATAGATTTAGTTTTTAGATTTAATAAATCAATCCGAACACCCATCGGAATTAACTCGTTTGAGCGATTAGGAAATTCACAACATCCCTGTGGACCGACCCGTATTCACCGGCTAGCTGCAAAGCGACGCCGTTCTTGATTGCGGTAATATAGTTTTGATCGATAAATCTCTTAAATCAAGAGTCACTGGACAGCTGTGAAGAACATTCTCAAGTATTTGAGAAGGACTAAAGAGATGTTCTTGTTGTATGGTAACGGGGAACTCCAAGTGGAGTCCTTTATCGATTCGTTCTTCCAAAGTGATAAGGACGACTCTAAGTCGGTCTCGGGATTTGTCTTTACCCTCAATTGGGGGATGGTTTGTTAGAAGAGTTCTAAACAGGAAACCGTGACAGACTCGACGATGGAGGCTGAATACATCGCTGCCAACGATGCTGCCAAAGAGGCTGTCTGGATGAAGAAGTTCATAATTGAACTTGGTGTGGTTCCATCTATTGAGCGTCTAATACCTTTGTATTGTGATAATAATGGAGCAGTGCCTTTGGCTAAGGAACCCAGGTCCCATCAGCGATTCAGGCATATTCTGAGGCGGTATCACCTGATCCGGGAGATAGTTGATCGCCACGAGATCGAGGTCAGGAGAGTAGATACGAAGGACAACACAACGGATCCTCTCACAAAGGACATACCCTAAATACAATTTGATAGACTATTCGGGATGTTGGGTATGAGATACTACAAAAACTGGACTTAGTGTAAGTAGGAGATTGTTAGTTATATGTATGCCCTAAAGGCCATTATTGTACATGTGATGTATATTATAATGGATGTATATATATATACACACATATATATATACACACATATATATATAGACATATATATATATATATACATATATATATACATATACATATATATACATATATATATATACATATACATACATATACATATACATATATATATACATATACATATATATACATATACATATATACACACACACACACACACACACACATATACACACACACACACACATATATATATATATATAGAGGACTTTCTTGCTCGACATAATAATATGCTATCTGGTTGCTCTTTGTCTTAACATGTTGAGTAGTATAAGTGATGTTGTCTTGCTCTCACATGTTGATGAAGCCCTTAGGATGTGTACTTGACTACCGGGACTATGATGGAGATCATACTAGTGGGGCCAAAGGTGTTGGATATAGCGCCCTCAAAGTCAATTATTGGATCCCAGGCACGTGATTGCAATGATTGAGGAGGACCTATGCCGGTAGGACAGTCTTACTCAAGATGATAATATGCTATCTGGTTTGCCTTTATCAGTCATGTACATGTTCAGGTGACTGATTACATGTTACACGTTGATAGAGCCCTTAGGATCTTGCTTGACTACCAACAGTATGAGGGCGATCATATACGTGAGAGTTGGGTAGTCCATAAGCACATCCTTAATAGTGGTCCCTAGTCGTGGGAGTTTCGAGACAGGGCATCGATACTCCGGAGTAGACTAGTGTATACAGTCGAGACCCCGATGAGGGGCGGTGGACGGTCTCACAAGCCACTGGTGTCAGTTGGATCACCTAAGATGTATACAGGTGCTCATTGGGTTATGAGTATACCGGACAGGACTCGCCGGGAACCTGCTAGTTGGTATTATACATATCGTCAGATAGCAGTTCCCTGGTGACATGTGTACAGGTTAGTTCATCGACCTGAGGTCGTCATTTGTCTCGTGTGAGTTCCCACTGTGCTTTGATTTCTACCCTACCACGGCTCAAAGGAGTCGTGCAAACAGGTAGTTTTTGGGTACAGTCCCGAGCCACATGGAGGCACGTGAGCGGATCGGCAGGGGATTCGTCTCTCCCGGTATTGGGGGTGGAGGTCACGCTGTGTCTAGGAAATCCATTACACCAAGTCCTTGGCCAAGGCAGGTGAGAATTACTGGTAGGTACTCCGGTAGTTTCTCAGGGTGTTCAAGGCTTGTCTCCGACACGACTTATACCGCTATTGGGGGTCTGACGTTACTAGCCCCTAGGCCGGATATGCGATACTCATAGACGAACGGACCGGACTGTATATACATTGTCACTGTTAGGCTCAGTAGGGTTTCCGGATGAGTTCGCTCATCGGCCTCCCTTGAGGTCAGTACATGGGCAGCCGTTATGCACAGCTAGTGCCGCTGACGGCTTGTGGTTAAACCCACTGCCAAGGTACTGACGAGTCATTAAAGTCCCCCACAGATAGTTTTCCAAGTTCGGGCGAAACGTTGTAGAGGCCGTATGGTTTTATGGCAGGGTTCGGAAAATGCACGTGCGTTTACGCACGTGTCATATTTCGGGCAGATAATACTGGTGGGCTTTGGTTTAAGCCAGATCCATGTATTATACTTAGTGGATATAATATCTTTGTCTCAGTTGCATTTGTATTCGGTCGTAATACAAATGCGGGTATATTTATACAGTTACGGGGTTATCCTGAAATTTGTTTCGGGATCACTTTTGGAAGTTACCAGTTTCCAGTTTTCCATCAGCCGTATTTAATATTCGGTTAAATGCGGATTTATCTTTTCTTGAGATGAGTGTGGAAGCTTCTAGATGGTGACTAGGATGGTGAGGTGGCTTAGTGCATTAATGGAGCATTTATGAGTTGATGACTATGTGTTATGAATCATTGTTTCTTTAAATGGTTTCATACTAGGTGTTTAGGTGATTCATTCTCTTCATTAATTGTTGTGGTGACCCCCCTTCTCCTACACTCACCTCCCCCCACTCTATATATGGACGGCCCCTCCCCTCCTCTTCTTTGACACACTCTCTCTCACTTGATAAAAGAGATTATGATAGTTTGGGATTTATGAAATTAGATAGCTACAATTCTCATTTCACCCGATTCAAAAGGCAACTTCATTAACCGTTCATCCATGTCTTTGGACGTAACGAGACAAAGTGTTCTACTCTTTCTCTACATCATCTTGGTCGTCTCTTCTAGCAAACTTGACGATCGAGTTGCCTCGGGTCAGAGGCGGGAGCCCGTTTAAAGATCCGATGACGTGGTGCCACCTGGACGAGATCGGAGCAGCCGCAACGGAGCGTGGGATGATGGTTAAAGAAAGAAGGACTCGGATCATTCGGTATAACCTTTCTACCCTCTTTATAGTTTGTTAGTTTATCTTTAATGGCAGATCCGGGTTATAGTACACGATAGCGCCAGTTGTAAAAGTTTTTGTTCCGCATTTGGCGTCTGTTAGACGGCCGGGGCGCTACCGTTGACTTACAGTGGTATCAGAGGCTCACCATTAAGCTATACTAACTTGTGCTAACGCGTTTAAAATATCGATCGAACGGATTTTCAAGAACCGCAAATTCCAAGTTCTGAGTTTCTGTTAATTTTAAATGATGTCTAAAAATAATTTTACATATGCCAGAAAATCAAGCAGGGCTTTTATACAATATTGGAGAAAAATGACCAACTGCGTCGACCGTACGGCCATGGAAACACGGTCAAAGCCTGGCTTTGACCGCGGAACCGCGGCGCATTTGGTGACTCAGTTGGCAATTTTTCTCCTGTTGTTTCTAAATTGGAAATTGTGGTGTTTGGTACTGTTCTTTTGGGCCCAGTGTTTTTTACTGTACAGCAGCTGTATGTGGAGCCCACTTCGGGAAATTTAGTCGATCGAATTTTAAACGTGTCAGTTTACAGTACTTACATTATATCTCCGACCGTGAATGTCATTTGAGCGGTAAACCACGTCTGATTGCTATAGTTCTTTTAGACGAGTTTGCGAACGTGACATTCATGTTGATGTTCTGTGTTATGCTGTGATGTTGCGGATTTGTCGTGGTGGATAGCAGTGTGCAATGGTAGTGCAGTTTGGATTTATTTGTACATTTGATATTGCGGGGCGAGCGTCCAACATGTGGACTGCCGTCACTGCCTGTTTGCATAATATTCTTTTGGGGCATGACCGGGCTGAGGTCGATGTACCCGTTGTATATATTTTTCATTTCTGTACTAGGATTTACCCCACGACGGAGTGCATGGATAGCTGGGTTCTGGAGGGCAACGGGTCCGCATCTCATGGTTTTGAGAGGCAGAGGGGCCTCACTCTAGAATTGGCAGACTATTCGCCACACTCGTAGGGGGTACAGGTTGACCCAAGGAGGGGTGCTCATGTTACCGGATTCCGTGAAGTTCAGGGTGGTCCATTCACTTTGCTGTAGGGGGCTGCCTCGCTTCAGGTTTTAGCGGGTAACTTTCCGCACCCGTAGGGGTCTAGGTTTCATTGCACAGGCTATCCACACGACCAGGGGAACGTTGGGTTTCAGCAGCGGCTCTGTGAGACCCGGGGATCCCAGATTATCTGTATTGTTCTGTGATACTTATTACTTTTCTGTAATGTTGCATATTATCACGCCTGGAGCGATTATTGTATATTGGTATATATACTATTAGATGCTGTATATGTTTTGCACCCGCGCTAGTCCAGTCCCCGCTCTGTCGTTAGTTAAGTAACCTAACGGGTTATGACGGGACCCAGTGACGAATGGGGATGGCATATACGTACATTTTATTTTCGTTCTTTTCTGGTGTGATTAATTGATGGGACTGCGTTGATTCTGATCAATGCAAAGGAAAACAAACCTGTTTTGATGTTGTTGGAACAGTTTTAAAAAGTGTTATTACAAAGACGTTTTCTTTTGTTTTGCATCGCGGTATTCAGTTGGAATATCCTGCACCTCATTCTACGAGGAAAGAACCGAGATCCCTTCACCGGGAGTGACCTCTTTAGCAAAGGTTTTCGCCACTATATTTTTATAAAAAGATATCAGGTTCCTTCAAACGAGATCAAGTTCATTACGTTAAAGGTTTTTCGCCAAAAACCAGCCGTAGCCCTCCGTCATTTCTTTTGGGTATTCAGTAGTATTCAAGCTATGTATTTTGACCAACGCCAAGGCATAGTGTTTGGTAGCTGCTGGGTATTCATTTGTTGCATAGATAGATGAGTTGGTTTGGGACAGTCGTTCTGCCATTTTGACCTAACGCCAAGGGCATGTGCAGGTGGGTTCAAATTGACAAGATAGTGATGGGTAGAACTTGGCATGTGACTTATGACATTTTGACCTAACGCCAAGGTCATAAGAGCATGGGGCAAAAATCATATCGGGAGTTTCTAAAGAAACTGAAACTTGCCAAGTATGCGCATACCTTCTGGAGTGTGAGTAACGTGAGTGGATTCTGTCACGTTATCATGCGATGAGAGTTGGATCCCGATTCCCACTGATGAGTTGGTTTACTCTTCGGGTGATCCCGATTGATTCTTCTTTTAGGTTTGGAGGAGAGTTTGACAGTACAGTGGGAGGTTTCCTGATTAGATAAAGTGATAACCATTCTGATCTAGGTTAAAGTGCACACAGAGTGTTTCTTCTCTCTCTCTCTTTGGTAGCGACCTTTGACCGACCCTAGAGTATGACTCAGTGACCAAGTTGACCGAACTTTCTTAAAATACTGGCTTTTGGATTGTCTGAGTTGCATAAGTCATTGCCACTCCTTCTTTTACCCTTTGCATTTCTCAGAACACCCCGTATTACTACGGACATCCACTTCCATTGGATAGATCCATCGTATGGTTATATACTAACTCGAAGGGACTTCTTCGAGGATGGATCCAGTTTCAGGAGAAATAGAATTGGTTTATTCAGTTGTCTTTTATTATCACCTTCTCTCAGGTTGCGAGGGCTCCTTGGTTTAGGAGAGTACACCTATTACGCTTATTGGATAGTCTTCTTCCAAACCATAGGCAGGTGCCGAAAGGTAGGGAATGAAGAAAACCAATTAGCCTAAGTAGGGTGTACATAAGGTAATATGTAAAGACAAAATAAAAGGATTAGAAAGAGGGCAAAGTAAATTGCGACTGTAATCATTCACGACCAAACCGCATACTTCATCGCTACTCCTATTTTCACCTTTAAAAGAATAAGGTATTATTCAGTTGTCTTTTATCATCACCTTCTCTCAAGATGTGAGTACTCCTAGGTTCAGGAGGGTACACCTATTATGCTTACTGGATAGTCTTCTTCCAAACCATAGGCTGGTGCCGAATGGTAGGGAAGGAAGAAAACCACTTAGCCTAACGAGGGTGTACAGAAGGTAACGACTAAAGACAAATAAATGGATTTTGGAGAGATGACAAAGAAATATACGGTTAAAGTCATGAATTGGATTATGGAAGAGGCATTACTATGAATACCAGGATACCCCTACGAAACATTTTCATTTTTCAGTGCATTGTTAATGGAAAACTGTTTTCCCTATTAGATACTTACTCCAGGGTATGTATTTACCAGGTTTCATTCTCATATCTATATGGTTTTACAGATGATGAGTGGGAGCAAGTTATTGGGAATTAGGTGATCATCCTCATTATATCGGAATTCCTTGTAATTGGTGATATTTGAGGAAATCGCCTGGGTACAGTTTTCAACCTACGACGCACAGGTTTTGAGTTATTCAACTCAGCGGACTTATACAGAGTATTGTATGTTGTCCAGTGTCCATCAGGACAAAGGGGTAGGTCCTCGTACTATGTTCTGTATACTTATGACTTCTCTAGTATTTAGACAAGTGTTTCGTAGAAATACAAGGTCTAAGTTTTGAGAAGTTGTGGGTATAAGAATAAAGTAGAGAACCAGATGTCGCAAGTATCGGGATTCTTCAAAGAGATCGAAGATGTAGATTCTTGTGATTGGTATTCAGATGATAGCAAAAGTTTTGAGAAACTTGTTTCTCTTTTAGATTACTCATAATTGGATGGATTCCTAAGTTGAGTAATGCTGATTAGCCTCTCTCTATTAAAAGTTGATATGCACTGGAGACAGTTGCATGATTAGAATCTGGTTCCAATTAAATAAGTGCCAAAGTTTCTATATTGAATATAGAATGGTTCATATCTTAACGATGTTAAGGTACGGGGAGTTGTCCGGCTTATGCTTAAAACCAGACTCTGGATAACTCAGAGCACGTTTCTATAATGGCTGTTTGTGGGTTGGCCCAGGCTATGACGAGAGTTGACTTTCTACCATCTGGAAGATCAATAGTGATATTGTTCTTAACTCGCCACAGTTTTAGTAAAATGGATTTTTTCAGAAAACAGTAGTGGGAGTATGGTAGAACTGGAAGTGATTCCAGAACCGCAAACGATTACGGAAAATTTAATAGGACCTAAAGATTCAATCAGGTTTGATATTCTAATAGCCACTCCGCAGATATGGTGGGTAACCTCAGACACCCGAGAGGTACTCCGGTAGCCTCAAGGATGGTGACAGGGAGGTTCTTGCTTACCCTGACTTGACACTACTGTTGTTCCAGACTATGAGACCCGACAGGAGGTTAAGTATAACGTCGTTCTAAACTAGCTTTAGAAGTGCAAGTGTATATTATTCTGTCAGAGGGTTGTTGTGGTCAGTGGGAGTAGCGGATGCATAGTGGGCAAGTCGCTTATGTCTATTTATAGACTTGAGCAGTTATAGCGGAGATAGATCATCTAATTTTGATGTGACAGTCATAGGTTTGACTTCATCAGAATAGGGGATGGATCTGTTAAGAAGGTAGTAGGGTGTGATGTCCTGGTATTTGGATGACATACACAGAGTAGGAAGTAAAATTCCTACACTACGATCGGTTGTACTGTGGTCGTCACACAGTTGTTTCTCCAGACAGGATATGGGTATAATATCAGACATTCTGGTTTCTAGATCTATAGTTTTAGATCTGGATTTGGATAGTTTCCCAATGTGGGTACTTTGACAGTATTCTAATGGTTTTTAGAATAGATGACTCCTGGCATGGTGGTGTACATGCAGGTGATGGAATCACCCTCTCTAAAGGTGTGTTACAGACTAAAGGGGAGAGGGATGTGCATAATTGGCAGATCACTTGCTTAGGCAATTGAGTCAATCATGAGATGTCAAGTACCACATCAGATGTTGTTTTTGCACTAGTTGCAATAAGTTTGTATTAATCCAATCCTGGAGAAACATAAGGAGGCAGTTTTAGAACATAATTGGATGTTCTACGGATTTGATGATGGCAGCCTCCTTCGGGAGACGATTATCATTCTAGGCTTCAAAGGTGACATGGATGACAGAGTGATTGTCAGAGTTGTAGTTTTCCCTCTGACGAGGGGCAGTATTATGGACAGGTGGTCCAAGAGGATACTGTGGGAGGCATGGTGCAGGATACTGATTAGATTCAGTTGACGATACAGTCTAAGAAGTTTGGATTTGGAGTTCATTTATGAACTAGGTCCCATCAGATATCCAGACATATTCTAAGACAGGTACTACTCCATTCGGGAGATGGCTTTCTCCGCGAACTTGAGATTAAGAGAGACACAGAAAGAAACATCAGGGCGGATCCACTCACTGAGGTTATTTCTCGAACACAAGAGTTTTACGAACGGGCTTTGTGAAACTGATTAGTAAAGGAGTTGGGTGTTCGGTATTACATGGGCTGTGAGTATGTGACAATGCAATAATTAGCCTTAAGTGCAAGTGGGAGATTGTTGGATATAGTGCCCTCAAAGTCAATTATTGGATCCCAGGCACGTGATTGCAATGATTGAGGAGGACCTATGCCGGTAGGACAGTCTTACTCGAGATGATAGTATGCTATCTGGTTTGCCTTTATCAGTCATGTACATGTTCAGGTGACTGATTACATGTTACACATTGATAGAGCCCTTAGGATCTTGCTTGACTACCAACAGTATGAGGGCGATCATATACGTGAGAGTTGGGTAGTCCATAAGCACATCCTTAATAGTGGTCCCTAGTCATGGGAGTTTCGAGACAGGGCATCGATACTCCGGAGTAGACTAGTGTATACAGTTGAGACCCCGACGAGGGGCGGTGGCCGGTCTCACAAGCCACTGGTGTCAGTTAGATCGCCTAAGATGTATATAGGTGCTCATTGGGTTATGAGTACACCGGACAGGACTCGCCGGGAACCTGCTAGTTGGTATTATACATATCGTCAGATAGCAGTTCCCTGGTGACATGTGTACAGGTTACTTCATCGACCTGAGGTCGTCATTTGTCTCGTGTGAGTTCCCATTGTGCTTTGATTTCTACCCTACCATGGATCAAAGGAGTCGTGCAAACAGGTAGTTTTTGGGTACAGTCCCGAGCCACATGGAAGCACGTGAGCGGATCGGCAGGGGATTCGTCTCTCCCGGTATTGGGGGTGGAGGTTACGCTGTGTCTAGGAAAGCCATTACACCAAGTCCTTGGCCAAAGCAGGTGAGAATTACTGGTAGGTACTCCGGTAGTTTCTCAGGGTGTTCAGGGCTTGTCTCCGACACGACTTATACCGCTATTGGGGGTCTGACGTTACTAGCCCCCTAGGCCGGATATGCGATACTCATAGACGAACGGACCGGACTGTATATACATTGTCACTGTTAGGCTCAGTAGGGTTTCCGGATGAGTTCGCTCATTGGCCTCCCTTGAGGTCAGTACATGGGCAGCCGTTACGCACAGCTAGTGCCGCTGACGGCTTGTGGTTAAACCCACTGCCAGGGTACTGACGAGTCATTAGAGTCCCCCATAGATAGTTTCCCAAGTTCGGGCGAAACATTGTAGAGGCCGTATGGTTTTATGGCAGGGTTCGGAAAATGCACGTGCGTTTACGCACGTGTCATATTTCGGGCAGATAATACTGGTGGGCTTTGGTTTAAGCCGGATCCATGTATTATACTTAGTAGATATAATATCTTTATCTCAGTTGTATTTGTATTCGGTCGTAATACAAATGCGAGTATATTTATACAGTTACGGGGTTATCCGGAAATTCGTTTCGGGATCACTTTTGGAAGTTGCCAGTTTCCAGTTTTCTATCAGCCGTATTTAACATTTGGTTAAATGCGGATTTATCTTTTCTTGAGATGAGAGTGGAAGCTTCTAGATGGTGACTAGGATGGTGACTAGGATGGTGAGGTGGCTTAGTGCATTAATGAAGCATTTATGAGTTGATGACTATGTGTTATGAATCATTGTTTCTTTAAATGGTTTCATACTAGGTGTTTAGGTGATTCATTCTCTTCATTAATTGTTGTGGTCACCCCCCTTCTCCTACACTCACCTCCCCCAACTCTATATATGGCAGGCCCATCCCCTCCTCTTCTTTGACACACTCTCTCTCACTTGATAAAAGAGATTATGATAGTTTGGGATTCATGAAATTAGATAGCTACAATTCTCATTTCACCCGATTCAAAAGGCAACTTCATTAACCGTTCATCCATGGCTTTGGACGTAACGAGACAAAGTGTTCTTCTCTTTCTCTACATCATCTTGGTCGTCTCTTCTAGAAAACTTGACGGTCGAGTTGCCTCGGGTCAGAGGCGGGAGCCCGTTTAAAGATCCGATGACCTGGTGCCACCTGGACGAGATCGGAGCAGCCGCAACGGAGCGTGGGATGATGGTTAAAGAATGAAGGACTCGGATCGTTCGGTATAGCCTTTCTACCCTCTTTGTAGTTTGTTAGTTTATCTTTAATGGCAGATCCTGGTTATAGTACGCGATAGCGCCAGTTGTAAAAGTTTTTGTTCCGCATTTGGCGTCTGTTAGACGGCCGGGGCGCTACCGTGGACTTACAAAAGGTAGTACACAAGTGCACCCTATAACTGTTCCTAGTCGAGGGTGTATCGAGACACGACATCGATATTCCAGAGTAGACTAGCGTATACACATCTTGACCCATATGATGGGCGATGGATGATCCCACATCCATTGGTGTTTGACATCAAAGATGGTATACGGGTGCTCAGTGGAGACTGGGTACACTGAACGGACTCGTCGAGAACTCCTAGCTGGTATTATACCTATCGTCAGATAGCAGTTCTCTGGTGACACTGGTACAGGTTAGTCTGTAGACTTGAGATCGTCATAGAGTCTTGTGTGATTCCCACTGTGCTTTGATTTCCACCTTACCACGTTCATGAGAACGTGCAAAACTGTGTCTTTTGGGTACAGTCCCGAATCACATAGAGTCAATGAGCGATAGGAGGGGATTCGTCTCTCCCGGTATTGGGGGTTGATGTTGCACTATTCTCGATTGGCTATAACGATAAGTCCCTGGCCAGGGCTGCTACGGAGATTTACTGATAAGTGTTATCAGTAGTTTCTCGACCCGTTATGAGCCTTACATCGGCACGACTTATCGGTTACTGGGGACTGACGTTTACCACCCCTAGACTAGAAATGTGACATATCAGACGAAGAGACCGGACTGTACGGTAGTATTACTGACAGTCTTTTCAGGAGTAGGAGAAGGCTTGCTTGTTGATCTTCTGATCGCTCAATACCCGGGTAGCCGTGACGTCCAGCTAGTACCGCTGACGGCTTGTGGGTGCTTGATGTTATCATCACCTACTGCCGGCGTATTGACGAGTCTTTAGAGTCCTACACAGATGTTTCACTGGCTCAGGAAAAACGATGATATGTGCGCGACCGAGATTAATACGAGTATGTGATACTGTATTCTATTCTCGCGATTTATGTTATCGGTCGATTATATGAGATATAGCTGGGTTATCGAATCAAGTGTTGATTCGATAAGTTGATACAAATAATATTAGTCGTTCATATGATATATAGCCGGATTATTAAATCAAGTGTTGATTTAATGATTTAATGTATAATTATATATTTGATATATTAATTTACATTAACTAATATTAGCTCACTTACGCTTTTCTTTTTCTCACATGTGCACACTTAATATATATGTGATATATATTAATTGTGTTTTCTTTTTGTGTCATGTTTGATGCCACATGCAACATGGGTGTATGAGACTTACACCATGCTAATGATAATGAAGGGTTTATTTATTTAGTGTAAATCAACTATTAGTTGGAAAATGGTCACATGGCATGAAGCTTGTAGAAGCTTGGAGATCCATTGACTAGTCCACTAGTTTTTTCTTACACTAGATATTTATTAACCCAACCATTATCTAAACCCATGTTTAAGTCTCTACAAGAGTTATATGAGATATTTTCTCACCCATGGTTGCCATTCACTCTCTCATCCATTATTTGCTTCACCTTCCTCAAGCTCAAGAGAGAGCTTTTTAAGTTTTGAGAGGAGCATAAAATTAGTGAGAAAATTAATTCTAAAGTGGGCAAAAATCCTACTTAAATCCTACTTCATCATCCTCTACTAGATTAGCAATTTAGTTTAGGGTGTTAGCTTCACTAATCCCATATTAGTGAAGAGGTAGTTGTAGGGTTACTAGGCATGACAGCAAGGTTTCGGGTGTCATCTTTCATGCCATATTAAATTTTTTCCTTGTTTAATAACCCTAAACAAGATCTTTAACTAGAGATTCATATGGAAACATAAAGCAAACAATTTACTTCTAAGTGATTAGGGATTACAACCTTTGTAGTCCGCTCCTTCACTTCACAAGCTCCAAGTAGTGGTCCCTTCGCTGCGATCATCAAGCTCCCGGACTCTTGAGAGACTCCATGAGGTGTATGATGTATCCTTGCTTGAAGTCTTCAAAGTCTATGATGATCTACGTCGAGGAAACACGGACTCAAGCTATCTCTTCACTAATACGGAATTAGTGAAGCAAACACACTAATCTATATGGATAGTATAAAAGAGAATGATGAAGTAGGAATTTAGCTCACTTTAGTATTTAATTTCTTACTATTTTTCTTCTTGATCTCAAACTCAAGAGAGCTCAAAAGAGATGAGGAAGAAGAAGATGAAGAAAATATCTCAAGTGATGAAAATATCTATATTGGTTCAACTGCAACCCTTGGGTGAGTATATCATCCATATACTAACCCATGTAGAGAATTAACCATGGTAAGGGTTAATGGTGTTGGAGATAGTGCCCTTAGAGTCAATTATTGGATCACAGGCACATGATTATAATAATTGAGGGAGGACCTACCCCGGTAGGACAGTCTTACTCGAGATGATAGTATGCTATCTGGTTTACCTTTATCATCGTGTACTGCTTTAGGTGACCTGACATGTCGCTATTGCACGTTGATAGAGCCCCTAGGATTCTTGCTTGACCACCAGCAGTATGAGGGCGATCATATAAGTGGGAGCTGGGGTCTATAAGCACATCCTTAAAAGGTCCCTAGTCGTGGGAGTTTCGAGACAGGGCATCGATACTCCAGAGTAGACTAGTGTATACAGTCGAGACCCCGACGAGGGGCGGTGGCCAGTCTCACAAGCCACTGGTGTCAGTTGGTTCACCTAAGATGTAAACAGGTGCTCATTGGGTTATGAGTACACCGGACATGACTCGCCGGGAACATGCTAGTTGGTCTTATACCTGACGTCAGATAGCAGTTCCCTGGTGACATGTGTACAGGTTAGTTCATCGACCTGGGGATCGTCATTTGTCTCGTGTGAGTTCCCACTGTACTTTGATTACTACCCTACCACGCTCAAAGGAGACGTGCAAACAGGTTTTAGTTGGGTACAGTCCCGAGCCACATGGAGGCAGTGAGCGGATCTTCAGGGGTTCGTCTTTCCCGGTATTGGGGGTGAGGTCGCGCTGTGTCTATGAGAGCCATTACACGAAGCCCTCGGCCGAGGCAGGAGATTTACTGGTAGGTATTACAGTAGTATCTCAGGGTGTTCTGGGCTACACTCCGACACGACTTGTACCGCTTTTGGGGGTCTGACTTTTACCAACCCCCTAGGCCCGCCATGCGATGCTCATAGACGAACAGACCGGACTGTACGGATATTGTCACTGACAGGCTCAGTAGGGTGTCAGGATGAGTTCGCTCATCGACGTCCCTTTTGGTCAATAGCTGGTAGCCCGTCACGTATAGCTAATACCTCTGACGTGCTAGTGGTTAAATCTACAGCCATAGTATTGACGAGTCTTTAGAGTCCCCCACATTCAGTTACTCAAGTTTCGGGCGAAACGCGGTAGAGGCCGTATGGAGATATGGCAGGGTTCGATCAGATACGTGCGGTATTGCACGGATCAGGATCGGACGGTTAGTACTAGAGGCCGTATGGATATATGGCAGGGTTCGATTAGATACGTGCGGTATTGCACGGATCAGGATCGGACGGATAATACTAGCCAGCTTTGGTTTAAGCCGGATCCTAGTATAGTACAGTGTAGATTTTGTCTCATTGCATTTGTATTTCGGTCGGAATACAAATGCGGGTGTGTATACACAGTATCGGGGTTTTCCTGTAATTTATTACGGGACCAGTTTTCTGGAGTTGCCAGTTTGTTTTCCGTTTCGGCCATTTTCGTTTGTATCTTTCATTGGCCGAAGATTGGTGGAGGATGGCTTATTTGCATTTGTGCAAATAAGCAATTATGGAAGGGGGTCTTTGCATATTATTGTATCATGATACTTGCACCATCATTGCTTGACTTTCTTTAGTCATCATGTTTTGACTTGTGGTTTCATGATGGTTGTGGTGGAGTGAGGTTCTCCTTTTGTGATCATTGTTTATCATTGTAACCTTCTCTCTCTCTCTTGTATGATGGGGGGCTTATTCTTTTTCATTGCTACATTCTCTCTCTCCCTACCTCACTTGGCCGGCCACATGAGATGAGGGTTGTCCTATTTTTGAGGGTGGTTCTTTGTTGATATCATATCAATTTTCCTCACCAAAATTCCCAAGAAAAACTCCATGGTTCATCCCTCCACTAAATGGAAACATCCATTACTCCGAAATGAGACATGAGCACTACACATTCTACAGCAAATCTTGGGCACGTCGACTCGCCAACTTCGTGCCCGAGTTGCCTCGGTATAGAGGTGGGAGCCCGTAAAAGAAGCAGGCGATGTGGTGCCCTTCCGGCGAGGTGATGGAGACCGGACATTCCGCGGGAGATCGGGACGATGGCGAGAAGACCGGAGGACACGGATCGCTCGGTATATCTCTCTTCCCCATCTTGTAGTCAGCTAGGACTAGTTAATGGCACGATCCGGGTTTATAGTGCGCGGTGGTGCCGGTTCAAGAAAATTTAAAGTAAATCACCGCTTCCGCATTCCGGCGTCGGATTGATGGCCGGGGCGCCGCTGTGCACTTACAGTGGTATCAGAGCCTCGCCATTAACCTAGTCTAGCTTTGTCTAATGTGTTTTACACTTCCGATCGAACAAATGTTCCGAAAACCCAATAACACATGCATCAGTTTTCTGTCAATTTTTTTCTGGCTCGAAATTTTTTTCAGGTTGTTGAATAGTGATGTACTGGAAGTTCTAAGCATTCTGTAGAAATTCGATACAGTAACTCGACAATGGGAGCGTGGAACCGCGGCCAAACCCCCCTTTGGGCCGCGGTTCCGCCGCATAATGATGTCCTTGCCGTATCAAATTTCTACAGTTGCTTTCTGGGTTATACATAGGGTTTTTGGAATATTAATTTTGGGCCCAGAATTTCTTGATGTGCTACAGTAGTACTTGGGGCCCACTTGTTAAAATTTGATCGATCGGATATTTTAAACACATTAGTTCACAGTATTTACATTATATCTGCAACCGTGAATGTCACTTGATCGGTAAATCCTGTCTAACTGCTATAGCCCGGTTAGACGGATTTGCGAACGTGACATTCACGTTGATGTTCTGTGTATTGCTGTGATGTTGCGGATTGGTCGTGGGGGATAGCCTGGTTGCAATGCTAGTACAGTTTTTGTTGTATTATGTACATTTGATATTGCGGGGCGAGCGTCCGACATGTGGACTGCCGTCACTGCCTGATTGTATATTATTCTTTTGGGGCACGACCAGGTTGCGGTTGATGTACCCGTTGTATGTATATTTTACTTTCTGTACTAGGTTACCCCAAGGTGGGGTGCACGGATAGCCGAGTTCTAGAGGGCAACGGGCCCGCATCTCATGGCATTGAGACGGAGGGGGCTTTACTCTAGAATTGGCGGGCTATTCGCCGCACTCGTAGGGGGTACAGGTTGACCCAGGAGGGGTGCCCAAGTTACCGGATTCCGTGAAGTGCTAGGTGGTCCATTCACGTTGCTGAAGGGGGCTGCCTCGCTTCAGGTTTTGGCGGGTAACTTGCCGCGCCCGTAGGGATCTAGGATTTCATTGCACAGGCTATCCATACGACCAGGGGAACGTCGGGTTTCAGTAGTGGCTCTGTGAAACCCGGGGATCCCAGATATCTGTATTGTTCTGTGATGCTGTACATTTCTGTGATGTTGCATTTTTATCACGCCTTGAGCGAAATATAATATATTGGTATATATATTAGTAGATGTTGTATATGTTTTGCATCCGCGCTAGTCCAGTCCCCGCTCTGTCTTTAGTTAGCTAACATAACGGGTAATGACGGGACCCAGTGGCGAATGCGGATGGCATATACGTACGTCATATTATTTTCGTTCTTTGTGGTGTGATCAATTGATGGGAATGCGTTGATTCGGATCAATGCAAGTTAAAAACAAACCTATTCTGATTTTGTTGGAACACTTTTCAAAAGGCTGTTATTGCAAGGACGCTCTCTTTTGTTTTGCACAGTGATATTCGGTTATGAATATCCAGCTCCTCAGTCGACGAGGCAAGGGCCGAGATCCCTTCACCGGGAGTGACCCCTTGGACAAAAAGTTTGCGTCAGGGCATTAACTTCACTATAGCCGATTACTTTTGCTTTGCATCGTGGTATTCAGTTGGAATATCCTGCACCTCATTCTACGAGGAAAGAGCCGAGATCCCTTCACCGGGAGTGACCTCTTTAGCAAAGGTTTTCATCACTATATTTTTCTAAAAAGCTATCCGTTCCTTCAACGATATCAAGTTCATTACGTTAAAGGTTTTCGCCAGAAACCATTCGTAGCCCTCCGTCGTTTCATATGGGTAGTCAATAGTATTCAAGCTGTGTTTGTTGGCCAAAGTCAAGGCACAGTGTTTGGTAGCTGTTGGTTATTCATATGCAGCATAGATAGATGCGTTGGTTTGGAACAGTCGTACTGCCTTGTTTGCCAAAGTCAAGGGTAGGTACGGGTGGATTCAAATCAACCTGGAGAATGACGGGTAGAACTTGACATGTGACTTATGATTTGTTGGCCAAAGTCAAGGTCATAAGAGCATGGGGTAAAAATCACATCGGGAGTTTCTAAAGAAACTGAAACTTGCCAGATATGCGCATACCTTCTGGAGTGTGACACCGTGAGCGGATTCCGTCACGTTATCATACGATGATAGTTGGATCCCGATTCCCACTGATGAGTTGGTTTACTCCTCGGGTGATCCCGACCAATTCTTCTTTCAGGTTTGGAGGAGAATTTGACGGTACAGTGGGAGGTTTCCAGATTAGATAAATTGGTAACCATTCTGATCTAGGTTAGAGTGCACGCTGAGTGTTTCTTTTCTCTCTCTCTTTGGCAGCGACCATTGACCCGACCCTAGACTATGACTCAGAGACCAAAATTAACCGAACCTTCTTATACACTGGCTTTTGGATTATCAGAGTTGCAAACCTCATTGCCACTCCTACTTTTACCCTTTTCTCCAGGACACCCCGTATTACTACGAACGTCCACTTCCATTGGAAAAAACCATCGTATGGTTATATACGAACTCGAAGGAATTTATTCGAGGATGGTTTCAGGTTCTGGAGAAAACGGATAGGACTATTCAGTTGTCTTTTCATTTTACCTTCTCTCAGGTTGTGAGTACTCCTTGGTTTAGGAGATAGTACACCTATTACGCAAATTGGATAGTCTTCTTCCAAACCTTAGGCTGGTGCCGAACGGTGGGGAATGAAGAAAACCAATTAGCATAACGATGGTGTACAGAAGGTATTAAGTAAAGACATAACAAGGGATTAGTAAGAGGACAAAGTAAATTGCGACTGCTATTCATGACCAAACCAAGTATTTCTTCGCCAATCCTAAATCACCTTTGTATTTCTCCAGAACACTCCGTATCACTACGAAGATCCACAGTTTATTGGATACTCCATCGTATGGTTATATACGAACTCGAAAGGAACTTGTTCCAGTTCGGGGATGGATTCTGGTTCAGGAGAAATAGGAATAAGGTTTATTCGGTTGTTTTTTATCTTCACCTTCTCTCGCATTGCTAGTGCTCCTAGGATTAAGACAGTACACCCATTATGCTTATTGGATAGTCTTCTTCCAAACCATAGGCTGGTGCCGAACGGTAGGGAAGGAAGAAAACCATTTGGCCTAAAGGGGTGTACAGAAGGTAATGACTAAAGACATATAAAGGGATTTGGAGAGGTGGCAAAGAATTACACGGTTACAGTTATGAATATGGATAATGGAAGAGGCATTACTAGGAATACCGGGATACCCCATCGAAACATTTCAAGGTTTCAGTTTCACTGTGTACTGTTAAAGGAAAACTGATTTCCCAGTTAGACACTTGCTCCAGGGTATGTATTTACCAGGTATGATTCTCACATCTGTATGGCTTTGCAGGTGATGAGTGGGAGTAAGTTATTGGGAATTAGGTGATCATCCTCATTATATCGGGATTCGTTGTAATCGGTGATATTTGAAGAAGTCACCTGGGTTGGTTGCCGGGAGGCAAATATTTGGTTTTGAATATCCGCTGTTATGCACCAATTTCAAATTGATATATCTGTACGTCTATTTTTATAGAGTGAGATATATCTTTTTGAAATTATGTCAGTGACATTTACCTATATCAGTGGATGGTTAGGTAAGGAGCATTAAACAGCGGTGTAATTCTTCTTAACCATAAGTACAGTTTTCAACCTACGACACACAGTGAATGAGTTATCAGACTCAAGGGACTTATACAGAGTATTGTATGTTGTCCAGGGTCCATCAGGATAGAGGGGTTAGTCCTCGTACTATATTCGGTTTACTTATGACTTCTCTAGTTTTTAGATAGGTGTTTCGTGGAAACACAAGGTCCGAATTTTGAGAAGTAATAGGTATTTGAATAAAGTAGAGAACCAGGTATTGCAAGTATCGGGATTCTTCAAAGTGATCGAAGATGTAGATACTTGTGTATGGTGTTCAGTTGATAGTAATGATTAAGAGAACTTGCTTCTCTTTCAGGTTACTCATAATTGGAAGCATTCCTAAGTTGAGTAACGCTGATCGGCCTCCTTCCATTTAGTTGACATCCACTGGAGACAGCTGCATGATTTGAATCTGGTTCAATTAAATCAGTGCCTCTGGTTCTATATTGGATATAGAACAGTTCATATCTTAACGATGTTAAGGTATGGGGAGTTGTCCGGCTTATGATTAAAACCAGACACTGGACAACTCAAGGTACGTTTCTGTAATGGCTGTTTGTGGGTTGACCCAGACTATGACGAGGGTTGACATTCTACCATCTGGAAGATCAATAGCGATATTGTTCTAGACTCACCACAGTTTTAATAAAAATGGATTTTTCAGAAAACAGTAGTGGGAGTATGGTAGAACTGGAAATGATTCCAGAACCACAAACGATTACTGAAGATTTGATAGGAACCTAAAGATTCAATCTGGTTTGACATTCCATTAGCCACTCCGCAGATATGGTGGGTAACCTCAGGCACCCGAGAGGTACTCCAGTAGCCTCAAGGACGGTGGCAGGGAGGTTCTTGTTTACCCAGATTTGCCATTACTGTTGTTCCAGACTGTGAGACCCGGCAGAAGGATGAGTATAGCGTCGTTCTAAACTAGTTTTAGAAGTGTACGTGTATATGACTCTGCCAGAGGGTTGTCGTAGTCAGTGGGAGCAGCGGAAGCATTGGTGGACATGTTGCTTATGTCTATTTATAGACTAAAGCAGAGTAGCGGAGATAGATCATCTATTTCTGATGTGACAGTCATAGGTTTGACTTCATCAAAATAGGGGATGGATTTGTTAAGAAGGTAGTAGGGTGTAATGTCCTGGTATTTGGATGACATACACAGAGTAGGAAGTGATATTCCTATACTACAATCGGTTATATTTTGGTCGTCACACAGTGGTTTCTCCACATGGGACTTGGACATTATATCAGACCTACTGGTTACTAGATCTATGGTTTTAGATCTAGATTTGCGTGGTTTCCCAATCAGGGTACTTAGACAGCATTCTAAGGGTATTTAGAATGGACGACTCCTGTCACGGTAGTGTACCTGCAGGTAATGGAGTCACCCTCTCTAAATGTGTCTTACAGACTAAAGGGGAGAGGATGTGCATGATTGGCAGATCACTTGCTCAGGCAATTGAGTCAATCATGAGATGTCAAGTACCACACCAGATGTTGTTCTTGCACTAGATGCAATAAGTTGACATTGATCCAATCCTGGAGAAACAGTCGGAAGCAGTTTTAGAACATAAGTGGATGTTCTAGGGATATGATAACGACAGCCTCATTCGGGAGACAGTTATCATTCCAGGCTGTTGGAGATAGTGCCCTCAGAGTCAATTATTGGATCACAGGCACGTGATTGCAATGATTGAGGGAGGACCTATCCCGGTAGGACAGTCTTACTCGAGATGATAGTATGCTATCTGGTTTACCTTTATCATCGTGTACTGCTTTAGGTGACCTGACATGTCGCTATTGCACGTTGATAGAGCCCCTAGGATTCTTGCTTGACTGCCAGCAGTATGAGGGCGATCATATAAGTGAGAGATGGAGTCTATAAGCACATCCTTAAAAGGTCCCTAGTCGTAGGAGTTTCGAGACAGGGCATCGATACTCCAGAGTAGACTAGTGTATACAGTCGAGACCCCGTCGAGGGGCGGTGGCCGGTCTCACAAGCCACTGGTGTCAGTTGGATCACCTAAGATGTATACAGGTGCTCATTGGGTTATGAGTACACCGGACAGGACTCGCCGGGAACATGCTAGTTGGTCTTATACCTGATGTCAGATAGCAGTTCCCAGGTGACATGTGTACAGGTTAGTTCATCGACCTGGAGATCGTCATTTGTCTCGTGTGAGTTCCCACTGTTCTTTGATTACTACCCTACCACGGCTCAAAGGAGTCGTGCAAACAGGTTTTAGTTGGGTACAGTCCCGAGCCACATGGAGGCAGTGAGCGGATCTTCAGGGGTTCGTCTCTCCCGGTATTGGGGGTGAGGTCGCGCTGTGTCTAGGAGAGCCATTACACGAAGTCCTTGGCCAAGGCAGGAGATTTACTGGTAGGTATTCCAGTAGTATCTCAGGGTGTTCTAGGCTACACTCCGACACGACTTGTACCGCTTTTGGGGGTCTGACTTTTACCAACCCCCTAGGCCCGACATGCGATGCTCATAGACGAACGGACCGGACTGTACGGATATTGTCACTGACAGGCTCAGTAGGGTGTCAGGATGAGTTCGCTCATCGACGTCCCTTTTAGTCAATAGCCGGTGGCCCGTTACGTATTGGCTTATACCTCTGACGTGCTAGTGGTTAAATCCACAGCCATAGTATTGACGAGTCTTTAGAGTCCACCACACTTTCAGTTACTCAGGCTTTCGGGCGAAACGCTGTAGAGGCCGTATGGAGATATGGCAGGGTCCGATCAGATACGTGCGGTATTGCACGGATCAGGATCGGACGGTTAGTACTAGTGGCCGTATGGTTATATGGCAGGGTTCGATCAGATACGTACGGTATTGTACGGATCAGGATCGGACGGATATTACTAGCCGGCTTTGGTTTAAGCCGGATCCTAGTATAGTACAGTGTAGATTTTGTCTCATTGCATTTGTATCCGGATGGAATACAGATGCGGGTGTGTATGCACAGTATCGGGGTTTTCCTGTAATTTATTACGGGACCAGTTTTCTGGAGTTGCCAGTTTGCATTCCGTTCCGTCCGGTTTTCTTTTATTCCTTCTCGGCCGGACTTTTCGTTGGAGGGGGGTTAATTGCAAGTTTGCAATTAACTTTGTTGTGAGGGGCTTTCTTGCAAATGTATTCATTTTGATAGGATAAGCCTCTTTCATCCATGATGGTGCATTAATTGAGATTTGATAGGATATGGGTTTGATGTGATTTTGTGAGGGTTAGTTTGGTTTAAATTCTTTTTCCCACCCATGAAATGTATGGGGCCGGCCACTGTTATTTTGGGTAAGGGGTGGGGTTTAATTATTTTGTGTGAAGAAATTTCCTTCATGTATTTTGGTGGACCCCCCTCCTTTGTGAGTGTGCTGTGAGGTGCTTATTTGATTTGAGCATGGTTTTGATTAATTGACTACACCTATATACTTCACACACAAAATGGTTTCCAGGGAGCACCATTTTTGTTTTGGCCGAGCTAAATTCCTGGCATGCTCCTTTTTCTCCCTCTTGCATCCATGAAATTCTAGTGCAAAATTTCTCCAAAAATGGCAACCTCATAACCCCAAAAGAGACAAGCTTCTACACTATATCTATAGCAAACCTTGGAAGCGTCGGCTAGCCAACTTCGCGCCCGAGTTGCCTCGGTCAAGAGGTGGGAGCCCGTAAAAGATTTTGGCCATGCGGTGCCCGTTTCGACGAGGAGGTGACAGACGAAGTATCCGCGGGAGATCGGAGTGGAGACGAAGACCGGAGGACTCGGATCACTCGGTATATCTCTTCCCCTTCTTGTACTTTGCTAGATCTAGTTTAATGGCACGATCCGGGGTTTAGTGCGCGGTGGTGCCGGTTTGCTAAGTCCGCAAAATTAAAGTTTATCACCGCTTCCGCATTTGGCCGTCGGGTTGACGGCCGGGGCGCCGCCATGCACTTACAGTGGTATCAGAGCCTCACCATTAACTTCGTCTAGTTTCGTTTGATGTGTTTTTTCAGTTCCGATCGACTAAAATTCCAAAAACCCAATTTTAGTTCACGACAGTTTTCTGTTGAAATTTTTTGGTCTCCAAAAAATTTTTCAGGTTGTATAAAATTGATGTACTGGAGATTATAAGACTACTGGGAAAATTCGACACATTCAGTCGACCACGAGAGCGCGGAACCACGGCCAAACCCCCCCTTGGGCCGCGGTTCCGCCGCACATTGGGGACGTCACTATATCATTTTTTTCCAGTGGGCTTCTAGGCTAATTTTAGGGGTTTTGGAATATTAAACTTGGGCCCAGTATTTCTGTGAGTGCTACAGTATTGCTTGGGGGCCCACTTGTTAATTTTTGATCGATCGGATATTTTAAACACATTTTCACAGTATTTACATTATATCTGCGACCGTGAATGTCACTTGATCGGTAAATCCAGTCTAACTGCTATAGCCCGGTTAGACGGATTTGCGAACGTGACTTTCACGTTGATGTTCTGTGTTTATGCTGTGATGTTGCGGATTGGTCGTGGAGGATAGCCTGGATGCAATGCTAGTACAGTTTCTGTTGTATTATGTACATTTGATATTGCGGGGCGAGCGTCCGACATGTGGACTGCCGTCATTGCCTGATTGTATTATTCTTTTGGGGCACGACCTGGTTGCGGTCGATGTACCCGTTGTATGTATATTTTACTTTCTGTACTAGGATTACCCCGCGGAGGGGTGCACGGATAGCCGGGTTCTGGAGGGCAACAAGCCCGCATCTCATGGCATTGGGACGGAGGGGGCTTCACTCTAGGATTGGCGGGCTATTCGCCGCACTCGTAGGGGGTACAGGTTGACTCAGGAGGGGTGCCCAAGTTACCGGATTCCGTGAAGTACTGGGTGGTCCATTCACGGCGCTGAAGGGGGTTGCCTCGCTTCAGGTTTTGGCGGGTAACTTGCCGCGCCCGTAGGGGTCTAGGATTTCATTGCACAGGCTATCCACACGACCAGGGGAACGTCGGTTTTCAGCAGTGGCTCTGTGAAACCCGGGGATCCCAGATATCTGTATTGTTCTGTGATGCTGTACATTTCTGTGATGTTGCATTTTATCACGCCTTGAGCGAATATAATATATTGGTATATATATTAGTAGATGTTGTATATGTTTTACATCCGTGCTAGTCCAGTCCCCGCTCTGTCGTTAGTTAGCTAACCTAACGGGTAATAACGGGACCCAGTGGTGAATGCGGATGGCATATACGTACATCAGTATATTTTCGTTCTTTGTGGTGTGATCAATTGATGGGACTGCGTTGATTCGGATCAATGCAAGTTAAAACAAACCTATTCTGATGTTGTTGGAACACTTTTCAAAAAGCTGTTATTGCAAGGGCGTTCTTTTTGTTTTGCATCGTGGTATTCATTTGGAATATCCTGCTCCTCAGTCGACGAGGCAAGGGCCGAGATTCCTTCACCGGGAGTGACCCCTTGGACAGAAATTTGCGTCAGGGCATTAACTTCACTATAGCCGATTACTTTTGCTTTGCATCGTGGTATTCATTTGGAATATCCTGCACCCCATTCTACGGGGAAAGAACCGAGATCCCTTCACCGGGAGTGACCTCTTTAGTAAAGGTTTTCGTCACTATATTTTCTAAAAAGCTATCCGTTCCTTCAACGATATCAAGTTCATTACGTTAAAGGTTTTCGCCAGAAACCATTCGTAGCCCTCCGTCGTTTCAGACGGGTAGCACGTAGTATTCATGCTATGTTTGTTGACCTTCGTCAAGGCATAGTGCATGGTAGCTGCTTGTTGCCTTTCTGTTGCATAGATAGATGTGTTGGTTTGGGACAGTCGTATAGCCTTGTTGACCTTCGTCAAGGGCTTGTACCGGTGGGTTCAAATTAACCTGGACAATGACGGGTGGAACTTGACATGTGACTTATGATTTGTTGACCTTCGTCAAGGTCATAAGAGCATGGGGCAGAAATCACATCGGGAGTTTCAAAAGTACTGAAACTTGCCAGATATGCGCATACCTTCTGGAGTGTGATACCGTGAGCGGATTCCGTCACGTTGTCATGCGATGATAGTTGGATCCCGATTCCCACTGATGAGTTGGTTTACTCCTCGGGTGACCCCGACTAATTCTTCTTTCAGGTTTGGAGGAGAATTTGAGGTACAGTGGGAGGTTTCCAGATTAGATAAATTGGTAACCATTCTGATCTAGGATAGAGTGCACGCTGAGTGTTTTTTTTCTCTCTCTCTGGCAGCGACCATTGACCCGACCCTAAGACTATGACTCAGTGACCAAGTTGACCGAACCTTCTTAACACTGGCTTTTGGATTGTCAGAGTTGCAGACCTTATTGCCACTCCTACTTTTACCCTTTTCTCCAGGACACCCCGTATTACTGCGAACGTCCACTTCCATTGGACAAAACCATCGTATGGTTAGATACGAACTCGAAGGAATTCGAGGATGGTTTCTGGTTCTGGAGAAAACGAATAGGTTTATTCAGTTGTCTTTTCTTTTCACCTTCTCTCAGGTTGCGAGTACTCCTTGGTTTAGGAGTAGTACACCTATTACGCAAATTGGATAGTCTTCTTCCAAACCATGGCTGGTGCCGACCGGTAGGGAATGAAGAAAACCAGTTAGCCTAAACGGTGTACAGAAGGTATTAAGTTCAGACAAAGAAAGGGATTAGTAAGAGGGCAAAGTAAATTGCGACTGATATTCACGACCAAACCAAGTATTTCTTCTCCAATCCTAAATCACCTTTGTATTTCTCCAGGACACTCCGTATCACTACGAAGATCCACAGTTTATTGGATACTCCATCGTATGGTTATATACGAACTCGAAAGGAACTTGTTCCAGTTCGGGGATGGATTCTGGTCCAGGAGAAATAGGAATAAGGTTTATTCGGTTGTCTTTTATCTTCACCTTCTCTCGCATTGCAAGTGCTCCTAGGATTAGGACAGTACACCCATTATGCTTATTGGATAGTCTTCTTCCAAACCATAGGCTGGTGCCGAACGGTAGGGAAGGAAGAAAACCATTTGGCCTAAGGGGTGTGCAGAAGGTAATGACTAAAGACATATAAAGGGATTTGGAGAGGTGGCAAAGAATTATACGGTTATAGTTGTGAATCTGGATAATGGTAGAGGCATTATTACGAATACCAGGATACCCCATTGAAACATTTCAATGTTTCAGTTCAACTGTGTACTGTTAAAAGAAAACTGATTTCCCGATTGGACACTTACTCCAGGGTATGTATTTACCAAGTTTGATTCTCACATCTGTATGGTTTTACAGATGATGAGTGGGAGTAAGTTATTGGGAATTAGGTGACCATCCTCATTATATCGGGATTCGTTGTAATCGGTGATATTTGAGGAGATCACCTGGGCTGTTTGCCGGTCGGCAAATATTTGGTTTTGAATATCCGCTGTTGTGCACCAATTTCAAATTGATATATCTGTACGTCTATTTTCATAGAGTGAGATATACCTTTTGATATTATGTCGATGACATTTACCTATATCGGTGGCTGGTTAGGTAAGGAGCATTAAACAGCGGTGTAATTCTTCTTAACCATAAGTACAGTTTTCAACCTACGACACACAGTGAAAGAGTTGTCAGACTCAGCTGACTTATACAGAGTATTGTATGTTGTCCAGTGTCCATTAGGACAGAGGGGTTGGTCCTCATACTATATTCTGTTTACTTTTAACTTCTCTAGTTCTTAGACATGTGTTTCGTAGAAACACAGGGTCTAAGTTTTGAGGAGTTATAGGTATTTGAATAGAGTAGAGAACCAGGTGTAGCAAGTATCAGGATTCTTCAAAGTGATCGAAGATGTAGATACTTGTGTATGGTATTCAGTTGATAGTAATGATAAAGAGAAATTGCTTCTCTTTCAGGTTACTCATAATTGGAAGCATTCCTAAGTTGATTAACGCTGATCGGCCTCCTTCTATTTAGTTGACATGCACCGGAGACAGCTGCATGATTTGAATCTGGTTCAATTAAATCAGTGCCTCTGGTTCTATATTGGATATAGTACAGTTCATATCTTAACATTGTTAAGGTACGGGGAGTTGTCCGGCTTATGATTAAAACCAGACTCTGGATAACTCAAGGCACGTTTCTGTAATGGCTGTTTGTGGGTTGACCCAGGCTATGACGAGGGTTGACTTTCTACCATAAGAAAGATCAATAGTGATATTGTTCTTGACTCGCCACAGTTTTAATAAAAATGGAATTTTTTTTCAGAAAACAGTAGTGGGAGTATGGTAGAGCTGGAAGTGATTCCAGAACCACAAACGATTACTGAAGATTTGATAAGGAACCTAAAGATTCAATCTGGATTGACATTCCATTGTCCACTCCGCAGATAAGGTGGGTAACTTCAGGCACCCGAGAGGTGCTCCGGTAGCCTCAAGGACGGTGACAGGGAAGTTATTGTCTACCCACACTTGCCATTGCTGTTGTTCCAGGCTGCGAGACCCGGCAGGAGGATGAGTATAGCGTCGTTCTGAACTAGCTTTAGAAGTGCACGTCTATATGACTCTAGCAGAGGGTTGTCGTAATCAGTGGGAGCAGCGGAAGCATTGGTGGACAGATAGCTTATGTCTACTTATAGACTAAAGCAGATATAGCGGAGATAGATCATCTATTTCTGACGTGACAGTCATAGGTTTGACTTCATCAGAATAGGGGATGGATCTGTTGAGAAGGTAGTAGGGTGTGATATCCTGGTATTTGGATGACATACACTAAGTAGGAAGTGATATTCCTATACTACGATCGGTTCTACTTTGGTCGTCACACAGTGGTTTCTCCACAAAGGACTTGGACATTATATCAGACATACTGGTTACTAGATCTATGGTTTTAGATATAGATTTGGGTGGTTTCCCAATCAGGGTACTTTGACAGCATTCTAAGAGTATTTAGAATGGACGACTCCTGGCACGGTAGTGTACCTACAGGTGATGGAGTCATCCTCTCTAAAGGTGTCTTATAGACTAAAGTAGAGAGGGATGTGCATGATTGGCAGATCACTTTCTTAGGCAATTGAGTCAATCATGAGATGTCAAGTATCACACCAGATGTTGTTGTAAGTCTATGCTAGCGCCCCGGCCGTCTACAGACGCCAAAATGCGGAACAAAACTTTTAAACTGGCGCTATCGTATACTTTAACCCGGATCTACCATTATTGCTAAACTAACAAACTGTAAAGAGTGTAGAATGGTTATACCGAACGATCCGAGTCCTTCGTTCTTTAACCATCATCCCACGCTCCGTTGCGGCTGCTCCGATCTCGTCGATCTCCGATGTCCTCGTCGAGGTGGCACCACATGATCGGTTCTTTAAACGGGCTCCCGCCTCTGACTCGAGGCAACTCGATCGCCAAGTTTGCTAAAAGAGACGACCAAGAATGATGTAGAGAATGAGTAGATGACTTTGTCTCACTTCGTCCAAATCCGTGGACGATCGGTTAATGAAGTTGCCGAGGGAATTGGGTGATGGAATGAAATGAACTGTAAAATTCCATGCACCCCAAATACTATCATATCTTTTTACAACCATGAAAAATCAAGTGAGTGAGAGAGAGAGAGGGGCCGGCCTCTTATAGTAAGAGGGGGGGTGACCGTAGGAGAAAAATGGTAACCATAAGCAAAAGATATTATGAACAAATATCCTAAGGAAAACAAAACCATTAATAACAAAGCATGAGTCATTAAACACATCATCAAAAAACCATTAATGCACTAATGAGTCATGAAGCCTAGTCATCATCTAGAACCTTCTAGAATTTTCTAGAAGCATGACTCTCTCTCATCCAAGAAAAGATAAATCCTTCTTTAACCGAATGTTAAAAGACGGCTGATAGAAAACTGGAAACTGGCAACTTCCAAAAGTGATCCTGAAACGAATTTCAGGACAACCCCGAAACTGTATAAATATACCCGCATTTGTATTACGACCGAATACAAATGCAACTGAGACAAAGATATTATACCTACTCAATATAATACTCGGATCCGGCTTAAACCAAAGCCGACCAGTATCATCTGCCCGAAAACTGACACGTGCGTAAACGCACGTGCATTTTCCGAACCCTGCCATAAAACCATACGGCCTCTACAACGTTTCGCCCGAACTTGGGAAACTGTCTGTGGGGGACTCTAATGACTCGTCAGTACCCTGGCAGTGGGTTTAACCACAAACCGTCAGCGGCACTAGCTATGCGTAACGGCTGCCCATGGACTGACCTCAAGGGTGGCCGAGGAGCGAACTCAAGGGAGACCGATGAGCGAACTCCTCCGAAAACCCTACTGAGCCTAACAGTGACAATGTATATACAGTCCGGTCCGTTCGTCTATGAGTATCGCATACCTGCCTAGGGGGCTAGTAACGTCAGACCCCCAATAGCAGTATAAGTCGTGTCGGAGTGAAGCCCAATAACACCCTGAGATACTACTGGAGTACCTACCAGTAAATCTCCTGCCATGGCTATGGACTTTGTGTAATGGCTCTCCTAGACACAGCACGATCTCGCCCCCAATACCGGGAGAGACGAATCCCCTGCCGATCCGCTCACGTGCCTCCATATGGCTCGGGACTGTACCCAAAAGCTACCTGTTTGCACGACTCCTTTGAGCCGTGGTAGGGTAGAAATCAAAGCACAGTAGGAACTCACACGAGACAAATGACGACCTCAGGTCGATGAACTAACCTGTACACATGTCACCAGGGAACTGCTATCTGACGGTAGATATAATACTAACTAGCAGATTCCCGGCGAGTCCTGTCCGGTGTACTCATAACCCAATGAGCACCTGTATACATCTTAGGTGATCCAACTGACACCAGTGGCTTGTGAGACCGGCCACCGCCCCTCGTCGGGGTCTCGACTGTACACACTAGTCTACTCCGGAATATCGATGCCCTGTCTCGAAACTCCCACGACTAGGGACCACAATTAAGGATATGCGTATAAACTACCCAACTCTCACGTATATGATCGCCATCATACTGTTGGTAGTAAAGCAAGATCCTAAGGGCTCTATCAAAGTGTAACATGCAATCAGTCACCTGAACATGTACACGACTGATAAAGGCAAACCAGATAGCATACTATCATCTCGAGTAAGACTGTCCTACCGGTATAGGTCCTCCGCAATCATTGCAATCACGTACCTGCGATCCAATAATTGACTATGAGAGCACTATCTCCAACAATCTCCCACTTGCACTCAAGGTTAATTATTGCGATGTTGCGTACTCACAGCCCGTGTGAAACCAACACCCAACTCCTCTACTAATCAGTTTCACAAAGCCCGTTTGTAAAACTATTGTGTTCGAGAAATAGCCTCAGTGAGTGGATCCGCCTAGAAGTTTCTTTCTATATCTCTCTAAATCTCAAGTTCGCGGAGAAAGCCATCTCCCGAAATGAGTAATACCTGTCTTAGAATATGTCTGGATATCTGATGGGACCTAGTTCATAAATGAACTCCAAATCCAAACTTCTTAGACTGTATCGATCACTGAACCTAATCAGTATCCGGCACTATGCCACCCATAGTATCCTCTTGGACCACCTGTCCATAATACTGTCCCTCTTCGTCAGAGGGAAAAACTATAACTCTGACAATCACTCTGTCAACCATGTCACCTTTGAAGCCTGGAATGATAACCGTCTCCCGAAGGAGGCTGCCGTCATCAAATCCGTAGAACATGTACTTATGTTCTAAAACTGCTTCCTTATGTTTCTCCAGGATTGGATTAATACAAACTTATTGTATCTAGTGCAAAACCAACATTTGGTGTGGTACTTGACATCTCATGATTGACTCAATTGCCTAAGCAAGTGATCTGCCAATCATGCACATCCCTCTCCCCTTTAGTCTGTAAGACACCTTTAGAGAGGGTGACTCCATCACCTGCAGGTACACCACCATGCAAGGAGTCAACTATTCCAAAAACCATTAGAATATCTGTCAAAGTACCCACATTGGGAAACTACCCAAATCCAGATCTAAAACCATAGATCTAGAAACCAGAATGTCAAATATTATATCCATATCCTGTCTGGAGAAACAACTGTGTGACGACCACAGTACAACCGATCGTAGTATAGGAATTTTACTTCCTACTCTGTGTATGTCATCCAGATACCATGACATCACACCCTACTACCTTCTTAACTGATCCATCCCCTATTCTGATTGAAGTCAAACCCATGACTGTCACATCAAAATTAGATGATCTATCTCCGCTTTAACTGCTCTAGTCTATCAATAGAAATAAGCTACTTGCCCACCATGCTTCCGTTGCTCCCACTGACTATGACAACCCTCCTATCGGGTCTCATAACCTGAAACAACAGTAGTGTCAAGTCTGGGTAGATAAGAACCTCCCTGTCACCGTCCTTGAGGCTACCGGAGTACCTCTCGGGTGTCTGAGGTTACCCACCAAATTCTGCGGAGTGGTAATTGGAATGTCAAACCTGATTGAATATATAGGTCCTATTAAATTTTCCGTAATCGTTTGCGGTTCTGGAATCACTTCCAGTTCTACCATACTCCCACTACTGTTTTCTGAAAAAGATCCATTTTACTAAAACTGTGGCGAGTCAAGAACAATATCACTATTGATCTTCCAAATGGTAGAATATCAACCCTCGTCATAGCCAGGGTCAACCCACAAACAGCCATTATAGAAACGTGCCCTGAGTTATCCAGAGTCTGGTTTTAATCATAAGCTGGACAACTCCCCATACCTTAACATCTTTTAAAGTACGATCCATTCTATATCCAATACAGAAACTTTGGCACTTATTTAATTGGAACCATATTCAATCCATGCATCTGTCTCCAGTGCATATCAACTTAATGGAAAGAGGCTAATCAGCATTACTCAACTTAGGAATCCATCCAATTATGAGTAACCTGAAAGAGAAACACGTTTCTCAAAACCATCACTATCATCTGAATACCAATCACAAGAATCTACATCTTCGATCTCTTTGAAGAATCCCGATACTTGTGATACCTGGTTCTCTACTTTATTCTTATACCCACAATTTCTCAAAACTTAGACCTTGTATTTCTACGAAACACTCGTCTAAATACTAGAGAAGTTATAAGTAAACAGAACATAGTACGAGGACCTACCCCTTTGTCCTGATGGACACTGGACAACATACAATACTCTGTATAAGTCCGCTGAGTTAAACAACTCAAAACCTGTGCGTTGTAGGTGGAAAACTGTACCCTGGCGATTTCCTCAAATATCACCAATTACAACGAATTCCGATATAATGAGGATAATCACCTAATTCCCAATATCTTACTCCCACTCATCATCTGTAAAACCATACAGATATGAGAATGAAACCTGGTAAATACATACCCTTGGAGTAAGTGTCTAATCGGGAAAAACAGTTTTTCTTTTAACAATGCACTGAAACATGAAAATGTTTCGTAGGGGTATCCTGGTATTCATAGCAATGCCTCTTCCATAATCTAATTTATGACTTTAACCGTATATTTTATTGCCATCTCTCCAAATCCCTTTATTTATCTTTAGTCGTTACCTTCTGTACACCATCGTTAGGCTAAATGGTTTTCTTCCTTCCCTACCGTTCGGCACCAGCCTATGGTTTGGAAGAAGACTATCCAGTAAGCATAATAGGTGTACCCTCCTAAACCAAGGAGTACTCACATCTCGAGAGAAGGTGACGATAAAAGACAACTGAATAATACCTTATTCTTTTTAAAGGTGAAATAGGAGCGGCGATGAAGTACGCGGTTTTGGTCGTGAATGATATCAGTCGCAATTTACTTTGCCCTCTTTCTAATCCCTTTATTTTGTCTTTACATATTACCTTCTGCACACCCTACTTAGGCTAATTGGTTTTCTTCATTCCCTACCTTTCGGCACCAGCCTATGGTTTGGAATAAGACTATCCAATAAGCGTAATAGGTGTACTCTCCTAAACCAAGGAGCTCTCGCAACCTGAGAGAAGGTGATAATAAAAGACAACTGAATAAACCAATTCTATTTCTCCTGAACCTGGATCCATCCCCGAAGAAGTCCCTTCGAGTTCGTATATAACCATACGATGGATCTATCCAATGGAAGTGGATATCCGTAGTAATACGGGTGTTCTGAGAAATTCAAAGGGTAAAAGAAGGAGTGGCAATGACTTATGCAACTCAGACAATCCAAAAGCCAGTATTTTAAGAATGTTCGGTCAACCTGGTCACTGAGTCATAGTCTAGGGTCGGTCAAAGGTCGCTGCCAAAGAGAGAGAGAAAAGAAACACTCTGCGTGCACTCTAACCTAGATCAGAATGGTTATCATTTTATCTAATCCGGAAACCTCCCACTGTCCTGTCAAATTCTCCTCCAAACCTAAAGAAGAATCAATCGGGATCAACCGAAGAGTAAACCAACTCATCAGTGGGAATCAGGATCCAACTCTCATCGTATGATAACGTGATGGAATGCATCCACGTTACTCATACTCCAGAAGATATGCGCATACTCGGCAAGTTTCATTTTCTTTAGAAACTCCCGATAAGATTTATGCCCCATGCTCTTATGACCTTGGCGTATGTCAACAAATCATAAGTCACATGTCAAGTTCTGCCCGTCATTATCTTGTTAATTTGAACCCACCCGTACATACCCTTGACGTATGCCAACAAGGTAATACGACTGTCCCAAACCAACTCATCTATCTATGCAACAAATGAATACCCAGCAGCTACCAAACACTATGCCTTGACGTATGCCAACAAACATAGCTTGAATACTACTGACCATCCATAAGAAACGACGGAGGGCTACGGCTGGTTTTTGGCGAAAAACCTTTAACGTAGTGAACTTGATATCGCTGAAGGAACCTGATAGCTTTTTAAAATATAGTGGCGAAAACCTTTTGCTAAAGAGGTCATTCCCGGTAAAGGGATCTCGGCTCTTTCCTCGTGGAATGAGGTGCAGGATATTCCACTGAATACCGCTATGCAAAGCAACTTGTAATCGACTATAGTGAAGTTATTACTCTGACGCAAACTTCTGCCCAAGGGGTCAGTCCCGGTGAAGGGATATCGGCCCTTGCCCCGTCGAATGAGGTGCAGGATATTCCATTGAATACCGCTATGCATAACAAAAGGAAACGTCTTTGCAATAACACTTTTTAAATTGTTCCAACAACTGTAAACAGGTTTGTTTTAACTTTGCGTTGATCAGAATCAACGCAGTCCCATCAATCAATCACACCAGAAAAGAACGAAAATAAAATGTACGTATATGCCATCCGCATTCGTCACTGGGTCCCGTCATCACCCGTTAGGTTACTTAACTAACGACAGAGCGGGGGCTGGACTAGCGCGGGTGTAAAACATATACAACATCTAATAATATATAAACCAATATACAATAATCGCTCCAGGCGTGATAGTATGCAACATTACAGAAAAGTAATAAGCATCACAGAACAATACAGATAATCTGGGATCCCCGGGTTTCACAGAGCCGCTGCTGAAACCCGACGTTCCCCTGTCATGTGGATAACCTGTGCAATGAAACCTAGACCCCTACGGGTGCGGCAAGTTACCCGCCAAAACCTGAAGCGAGGCAGCCCCCTACAGCATAGTGAATGGACCACCCAGCACTTCATGGAATCCGGTAATCTTGGGCACCCCTCCTTGGGTCAACCTGTACCCCCTACGAGCGCGGCGAATAGTCTGCCAATTCTAGAGTGGGACCCCTCTGCCTCTCAAAGCCATGAGATGCGGACCCGTTGCTTCTCAGAACCCGGCTATCCGTGCACTCCGTCGCGGGGCAAAACCTAGTACAGTAATGAAAAATAGTACAATAGGTACATCGACCGCAACCTGGTCGTGCCCCAAAAGAATATTATACAACAGGCAGTGACGGCAGTCCACAAGTTGGACGCTCGCCCCGCAATATCAAATGTACAAATAAACTCAAACTGTACTACCATTGCACACTGCTATCCACCACGACAAATCCGCAACATCACAGCACAACACAGAACATCAACACGAATGTCACGTTCGCAAACCCGTCTAAAAGAACTATAGCAATCAGACACGGTTTACCGATCAAATGACATTCCCGGTCGGAGATATAATGTAAGCACTGTAAACTAACGTGTTTAAATTTCGATCGACCAAAGACCAAATATCAAAAAGTGGGCCCCACGACTTACTGGTGAACAGTAACAAAATCTGGGCCAAAACGATATTTACCAAAAACCCCAAAATCCAACAGAGAAGCCACTGGAAAAATTTGGGAGCTAGAGCTCACCACGTGGCCGCGGATGCGCGGTCAAACCATGGGTTTGACCGCGTTTCCGCGGCGGTTTGGTGGGGTCACGAGCCCAAATTTTGTCGTGGTTCTTAAAAATGCTTGCACAGTTTTCTGAGACATGTAGAATTAATTTTTGAGACCATTTAAAATCAACAGAAACTGTCGAGCTAGGATTTTGCAATTTTCGATTTCCGGTTCGATCGATATTTTAAACGCGTTAGCACAAATTAGCATAGCAAAATGGTGAGGCTCTGATACCACTGTAAGTCTATGCTAGCGCCCCGGCCGTCTACAGACGCCAAAATGCGGAACAAAACTTTTAAACTGGCGCTATCGTATACTTTAACCCGGATCTACCATTATTGCTAAACTAACAAACTGTAAAGAGTGTAGAATGGTTATACCGAACGATCCGAGTCCTTCATTCTTTAACCATCATCCCACGCTCCGTTGCAGCTGCTCCGATCTCGTCGATCTCCGATGTCCTCGTCGAGGTGGCACCACATGATCGGTTCTTTAAACGGGCTCCCGCCTCTGACTCGAGGCAACTCGATCGCCAAGTTTGCTAAAAGAGACGACCAAGAATGATGTAGAGAATGAGTAGATGACTTTGTCTCACTTCGTCCAAATCCGTGGACGATCGGTTAATGAAGTTGCCGAGGGAATTGGGTGATGGAATGAAATGAACTGTAAAATTCCATGCACCCCAAATACTATCATATCTTTTTACAACCATGAAAAATCAAGTGAGTGAGAGAGAGAGAGGGGCCGGCCTCTTATAGTAAGAGGGGGGGTGACCGTAGGAGAAAAATGGTAACCATAAGCAAAAGATATTATGAACAAATATCCTAAGGAAAACAAAACCATTAATAACAAAGCATGAGTCATTAAACACATCATCAAAAAACCATTAATGCACTAATGAGTCATGAAGCCTAGTCATCATCTAGAACCTTCTAGAAGCATGACTCTCTCTCATCCAAGAAAAGATAAATCCTTCTTTAACCGAATGTTAAAAGACGGCTGATAGAAAACTGGAAACTGGCAACTTCCAAAAGTGATCCTGAAACGAATTTCAGGACAACCCCGAAACTGTATAAATATACCCGCATTTGTATTACGACCGAATACAAATGCAACTGAGACAAAGATATTATACCTACTCAATATAATACTCGGATCCGGCTTAAACCAAAGCCGACCAGTATCATCTGCCCAAAAACTGACACGTGCGTAAACGCACGTGCATTTTCCGAACCCTGCCATAAAACCATACGGCCTCTACAACGTTTCGCCCGAACTTGGGAAACTGTCTGTGGGGGACTCTAATGACTCGTCAGTACCCTGGCAGTGGGTTTAACCACAAACCGTCAGCGGCACTAGCTATGCGTAACGGCTGCCCATGGACTGACCTCAAGGGTGGCCGAGGAGCGAACTCAAGGGAGACCGATGAGCGAACTCCTCCGAAAACCCTACTGAGCCTAACAGTGACAATGTATATACAGTCCGGTCCGTTCGTCTATGAGTATCGCATACCTGCCTAGGGGGCTAGTAACGTCAGACCCCCAATAGCAGTATAAGTCGTGTCGGAGTGAAGCCCAATAACACCCTGAGATACTACTGGAGTACCTACCAGTAAATCTCCTGCCATGGCTATGGACTTTGTGTAATGGCTCTCCTAGACACAGCACGATCTCGCCCCCAATACCGGGAGAGACGAATCCCCTGCCGATCCGCTCACGTGCCTCCATATGGCTCGGGACTGTACCCAAAAGCTACCTGTTTGCACGACTCCTTTGAGCCGTGGTAGGGTAGAAATCAAAGCACAGTAGGAACTCACACGAGACAAATGACGACCTCAGGTCGATGAACTAACCTGTACACATGTCACCAGGGAACTGCTATCTGACGGTAGATATAATACTAACTAGCAGATTCCCGGCGAGTCCTGTCCGGTGTACTCATAACCCAATGAGCACCTGTATACATCTTAGGTGATCCAACTGACACCAGTGGCTTGTGAGACCGGCCACCGCCCCTCGTCGGGGTCTCGACTGTACACACTAGTCTACTCCGGAATATCGATGCCCTGTCTCGAAACTCCCACGACTAGGGACCACAATTAAGGATATGCGTATAAACTACCCAACTCTCACGTATATGATCGCCATCATACTGTTGGTAGTAAAGCAAGATCCTAAGGGCTCTATCAAAGTGTAACATGCAATCAGTCACCTGAACATGTACACGACTGATAAAGGCAAACCAGATAGCATACTATCATATCGAGTAAGACTGTCCTACCGGTATAGGTCCTCCGCAATCATTGCAATCACGTACCTGCGATCCAATAATTGACTATGAGGGCACTATCTCCAACAGTTGTTCTTGCACTAGATGCAATAAGTTGATATTGATCCAATCCTGGAGGAACAGTCGGGAGGCAGTTATCATTCCAGGCTTCCAAGGTGACCTGGACGACAGGGAGGTTGTCAGAGTTATAGTTTTCCTTCTGACGAAGGGCAGTATTTTGGACAGGTGGTCCAAGGCAATACTGAAGGTGGCATGGCCCAGGATACTGATTAAGTTCAGTTGACGATACAGTCTAAGAAGTTTGGATTTTGAGTTCATTTATGAGTTAGGTCCCATCAGACATCCAGACATTCTAAGACAGGTATTGCTCATTTCGGGAGATAGCTTTCTCCACGAACTTGAGATAGAGAGAGACATAGAAAGGAACATCAGAGCGGATCCACTCACTGAGACTATTCCTCGAACGCAATAGTTTCGCAAACGGATTTTGTGAGACTGGCAACTAGAGGAGTTGGGTGTTCGGTATCACACGGGCTGTGAGTATGCGACATCGCAATAATTAGCTTTGAGTGCAAGTGGGAGATTGTTGGAGATAGTGCCCTCAGAGTCAATTATTGGATCACAGGCACGTGATTGCAATGATTGAGGGAGGACCTATCCCGGTAGGACAGTCTTACTCGAGATGATAGTATGCTATCTGGTTTACCTTTATCATCGTGTACTGCTTTAGGTGACCTGACATGTCGCTATTGCACGTTGATAGAGCCCCTAGGATTCTTGCTTGACTGCCAGCAGTATGAGGGCGATCATATAAGTGAGAGCTGGAGTCTATAAGCACATCCTTAAAAGGTCCCTAGTCGTAGGAGTTTCGAGACAGGGCATCGATACTCCAGAGTAGACTAGTGTATACAGTCGAGACCCCGTCGAGGGGCGGTGGCCGGTCTCACAAGCCACTGGTGTCAGTTGGATCACCTAAGATGTATACAGGTGCTCATTGGGTTATGAGTACACCGGACAGGACTCGCCGGGAACATGCTAGTTGGTCTTATACCTGACGTCAGATAGCAGTTCCCTGGTGACATGTGTACAGGTTAGTTCATCGACCTGGGGATCGTCATTTGTCTCGTGTGAGTTCCCACTGTGCTTTGATTACTACCCTACCACGGCTCAAAGGAGTCGTGCAAACAGGTTTTAGTTGGGTACAGTCCCGAGCCACATGGAGGCAGTGAGCGGATCTTCAGGGGTTCGTCTCTCCCGGTATTGGGGGTGAGGTCGCGCTGTGTCTAGGAGAGCCATTACACAAAGTCCTTGGCCAAGGCAGGAGATTTACTGGTAGGTATTCCAGTAGTATCTCAGGGTGTTCTAGGCTACACTCCGACACGACTTGTACCGCTTTTGGGGGTCTGACTTTTACCAACCCCCTAGGCCCGACATGCGATGCTCATAGACGAACGGACCGGACTGTACGGATATTGTCACTGACAGGCTCAGTAGGGTGTCAGGATGAGTTCGCTCATCGACGTCCCTTTTAGTCAATAGCCGGTGGCCCGTTACGTATTGGCTTATACCTCTGACGTGCTAGTGGTTAAATCCACAGCCATAGTATTGACGAGTCTTTAGAGTCCACCACACTTTCAGTTACTCAGGCTTTCGGGCGAAACGCTGTAGAGGCCGTATGGAGATATGGCAGGGTCCGATCAGATATGTGCGGTATTGCACGGATCAGGATCGGACGGTTAGTACTAGTGGCCGTATGGTTATATGGCAGGGTTCGATCAGATACGTGCGGTATTGTACGGATCAGGATCGGACGGATATTACTAGCCGGCTTTGGTTTAAGCCGGATCCTAGTATAGTACAGTGTAGATTTTGTCTCATTGCATTTGTATCCGGATGGAATACAGATGCGGGTGTGTATGCACAGTATCGGGGTTTTCCTGTAATTTATTACGGGACCAGTTTTCTGGAGTTGCCAGTTTGCATTCCGTTCCGGCCGGTTTTCTTTTATTCCTTCTCGGCCGGACTTTTCGTTGGAGGGGGGTTAATTGCAAGTTTGCAATTAACTTTGTTGTGAGGGGCTTTCTTGCAAATGTATTCATTTTGATAGGATAATCCTCTTTCATCCATGATGGTGCATTAATTGAGATTTGATAGGATATGGGTTTGATGTGATTTTGTGAGGGTTAGTTTGGTTTAAATTCTTTTTCCCACCCATGAAATGTATGGGGCCGGCCACTGTTATTTTGGGTGAGGGGTGGGGTTTAATTATTTTGTGTGAAGAAATTTCCTTCATGTATTTTGGTGGACCCCCCCTCCTTTGTGAGTGTGTTGTGAGGTGCTTATTTGATTTGAGCTTGGTTTTGATTAATTGACTACACCTATATACTTCACACACAAAATGGTTTCCAGGGAGCACCATTTTTGTTTTGGCCGAGCTAAATTCCTGGCATGCTCCTTTTTCTCCCTCTTGCATCCATGAAATTATAGTGCAAAATTCCTCCAAAAATGGCAACCTCATAACCCCAAAAGAGACAAGCTTCTACACTATATCTATAGCAAACCTTGGACGCGTCGGCTAGCCAACTTCGCGCCCGAGTTGCCTTGGTCAAGAGGTGGGAGCCCGTAAAAGATTTTGGCCATGTGGTGCCCGTTTCGACGAGGAGGTGACAAACGAAGTATCCGCGGTAGATCGGAGTGGAGACGAAGACCGGAGGACTCAGATCACTCGGTATATCTCTTCCCCTTCTTGTATTTTGCTAGATCTAGTTTAATGGCACGATCCGGGGTTTAGTGCGCGGTGGTGCCGGTTTGCTAAGTCCGCAAAATTAAAGTTTATCACCGCTTCCGCATTTGGCCGTCGGGTTGACGGCCGGGGCGCCACCGTGCACTTACACAGGCTTCCAAGGCGACCTGGACGATAAGGAGGTTGTCAGAGTTATAGTTTTCCTTCCGACGAGGGGTAGAATTTTGGACAGGTGATCCAAGGCAATACTGAGGGAGGCATGGCGCAGGATACTGATTAAGTTCAGTTGACAATACAGTCTAAGAAGTTTGGATTTGGAGTTCATTTATAAGCTAGGTCCCATCAGACATCCAGACATATTCTAAGACAGGTGTTGCTCATTTCGGGAGATGGGTTTCTCCGCGAACTTGAGATATAGAGAGACATAGAAAGAAACATTAAAGCGGATCCACTCACTGAGGCTATTCCTCGAACGCAATAGTTTTGCAAACGAGCTTTGTGAGACTGACTAGTAGAGGAGTTGGGTGTTCGGTATCACACGGGCTGTGAGTATGCGACATCGCAATAATTAGCCTTGAGTGCAAGTGGGAGATTGTTGGAGATAGTGCCCTCAGAGCCAATTATTGGATCACAGGCACGTGATTACAATAATTGAGGGAGGACCTACCCCGGTAGGACAGTCTTACTCAAGATGATAGTATGCTATCTGGTTTACCTTTATCATCGTGTACTGCTTTAGGTGACCTGACATGTCTCTATTGTACGTTGATAGAGCCCCTAGGATTCTTGCTTGACCACCAGCAGTATGAGGGCGATCATATAAGTGGGAGCTGGGGTCTATAAGCACATCCTTAAAAGGTCCCTAGTCGTGGGAGTTTCGAGACAGGGCATCGATACTCCAGAGTAGACAAGTATATACAGTCGAGACCCCGACGAGGGGCGGTGGCCGGTCTCACAAGCTACTGGTGTCAGTTGGTTCATCGAAGATGTATACAGGTGCTCATTGGGTTATGAGTACACCGGACAGGACTCGCCGGGAACATGCTAGTTGGTCTTATACCTGACGTCAGATAGCAGTTCCCTGGTGACATGTGTACATGTTAGTTCATCGACCTGGGGATCGTCATTTGTCTCGTGTGAGTTCCCACTGTACTTTGATTACTACCCTACCACGCTCAAAGGAGACGTGCAAACAGGTTTTAGTTGGGTACAGTCCCGAGCCACATGGAGGCAGTGAGCGGATCTTCAGGGGTTCGTCTCTCCCGGTATTGGGGGTGAGGTCGCGCTGTGTCTAGGAGAGCCATTACACGATGCCCTCGGCCGAGGCAGGAGATTTACTGGTAGGTATTACAGTAGTATCTCAGGGTGTTCTGGGCTACACTCCGACACGACTTGTACCGCTTTTGGGGGTCTGACTTTTACCAACCCCCTAGGCCCGCCATGCGATGCTCATAGACGAACAGACCGGACTGTATGGATATTGTCACTGACAGGCTCAGTAGGGTGTCAGGATGAGTTCGCTCATCGACGTCCCTTTTGGTCAATAGCTGGTAGCCCGTCACGTATGGCTAATACCTCTGACGTGCTAGTGGTTAAATCCACAGCCATAGTATTGACGAGTCTTTAGAGTCCCCCACATTCAGTTACTCAAGTTTCGGGCGAAACGCTGTAGAGGCCGTATGGAGATATGGCAGGGTTCGATCAGATACGTGCGGTATTGCACGGATCAGGATCGGACGGTTAGTACTAGAGGCCGTATGGATATATGGCAGGGTTTGATCAGATACGTGCGGTATTGCACGGATCAGGATCAGACGGATAATACTAGCCAGCTTTGGTTTAAGCCGGATCCTAGTATAGTACAGTGTAGATTTTGTCTCATTGCATTTGTATTTCGGTCGGAATACAAATGCGGGTGTGTATACACAGTATCGGGGTTTTCCTGTAATTTATTACGGGACCAGTTTTCTGGAGTTCCCAGTTTGTTTTCCGTTTCGGCCATTTTCGTTTGTATCTTTCATTGGCCGAAGATTGGTGGAGGAGGGCTTATTTGCATTTGTGCAAATAAGAAATTATGGAAGGGGGTCTTTGCATATTATTGTATCATGATACTTGCACCATCATTGCTTGACTTTCTTTAGTCATCATGTTTTGACTTGTGGTTTCATGATGGTTGTGGTGGAGTGAGGTTCTCCTTTTGTGATCATTGTTTATCATTGTAACCTTCTCTCTCTCTCTTGTATGATGGGGGGCTTATTCTTTTTCATTGCTACATTCTCTCTCTCCCTACCTCACTTGGCCGGCCACATGAGATGAGGGCTGTCCCATTTTTGAGGGTGGTTCTTTGTTGATATCATATCAATTTTCCTCACCAAAATTCCCAAGAAAAACTCCATGGTTCATCCCTCCACTAAAAGGCAACATCCACTACTCCGAAATGAGACATGAGCACTACACATTCTACAGCAAATCTTGGGCACGTTGACTCGCCAACTTCGTGCCCGAGTTGCCTCGGTATAGAGGTGGGAGCCCGTAAAAGAAGCAGGCGACGTGGTGCCCTTCCGGCGAGGTGATGGAGACCGGACATTCCGAGGGAGATCGGGATGACGGCGAGAAGACCGGAGGACACGGATCGCTCGGTATATCTCTCTTCCCCATCTTGTAGTTAGTTAGGACTAGTTAATGGCACGATCCGGGTTTATAGTGCGCGGTGGTGCCGGTTCAAGAAAATTTAAAGTAAATCACCGCTTCCGCATTCCGGCGTCGGATTGACGGCCGGGGCGCCGCCGTGCACTCACAAATGGTTAGGTCACAAAATATCATAAGTAGAAACGAAAGAGTGGACTAAGTCAATGCATATCTTTAAGCTTCTAGCTTTGATTAAATCCACTAATTTGTAATTACTTAATGATAAATGAAATCCTAACATAAACCCTAGCATGGTATGAGTCTCATACATACATGTTGCATGTGTAACCTAGCATGTCTCAATAATATATATCACAAATATAATATTTATGTAACAAAAGAAAACAATACAATTAACATATATCACATATATGTTAAATGCATCGTAAGTGAGAATAATAAATATTTGAGTGAGCATATATAATATATATATATATATATTATATTATTTCATCGAATCAACACTTGATCCGATAACCTGGCTATATCATATATAACCGGCCGATATCACATATCGCGAGAACAGAATACGGTATCACATACGCGTATCAATCTTGATCCCGCACATATCACATATATGCTCCTACTCCGTTTCGCTTGAGCCAGGAAACCCCTGTGTAGGACTCTAAAGACTCGTCAATACGCCTGCAGTAGGTGATGATCACATCAAACACCCACAAGCTGCAAGCGGTCAGCTAAACGTATCACCTACCTGGGTATTGAGTGACCAGAAGATCAACAAGAAGGCCTGTACATACTCCAGTGAATCCAATCAGTAACACTACCGTACAGTCCGTTCTCTTCGTCTGATATGTCGCATATCCAGTCTAGGGGTGGTAAACGTTAGACCCCAATAACCGATAAGTCGTGTCGATGTGAGGCTCATAACGGATCGAGAAACTACTGATAACACTTACCAGCAGATCTCCATATCATCCCTGGCCAGGGACTTCCAGTTACAGCCAATCGAACACAGTGCAACATCTACCCCCAATACCGGGAGAGACGAAACCCTTCCTATCGCTCATTGCCTCCATGTGATTCGGGACTGTACCCAAAAGCCACCGTTTTGCACGTTCTCTTGAACGTGGTAAGGTGGAAATCAAAGCACAGTGGGAATCACACAAGACTCTATGACGATCTCGGGTTTACAGACTAACCTGTACCAGTGTCACCAGAGAACTGCTATCTGACGATAGGTATAATACCAACAAGGAGTTCTCGGCGAGTCCGTTCAGTGTACCCAGTCTCTACTGAGCACCCGTATACCATCTTTGATGTCAAACACTAATGGATGCGGGATCATCCATCGCCCATCATATGGGTCAAGAGGCGTATACGCTAGTCTACTCTGGAGTATCGACGCCCTGTCTTGATACACCCTCTACTAGGAACAGTTATAGGATGTACTTGTGGACTATCCTGGCCCCACTAGTATGATCTCCATCATATTCCTAGTAGTCAAGTACATATCCTAAGGGCTTTATCAACATGTGAGAGCAAGACAGTAACCCAATACAAGTCAACATGTTAAGACAAAGTGCAACCAGATAGCATACTATCATATCGAGCAAGAAAGTCCTTTATATATATATCCAAGCATCCACTATAATATACATCATATGTACAACAATGGCCTCTAGAGCATACATAACTAACAATCTCCCATTTGTACTAAGGCCAGCTGTTGTAGTATCTCATACCTGACATCCTGAAGAGTCTCTCAAACTGTATCTGGGGAATGGCCTTCGTGACTGGATCCGCAGTGTTGTCCTTCGTGTCAACTCTCCTGACCTTGATCTCTCGGAGATCAACTATCTCCCGGATCAGGTGATACCGCCTTAGAATATGTCTGGATCTCTGATGGGACCTGGGTTCCTTGGCCAAAGCCACAGCTCCATTATTATCACAATACAAAGGTATTGGATGCTCCATGGACGGAACCACTCCAAGTTCAGTAATGAACTTCTTTATCCAGACAGCCTCTTTGGCAGCATCGTTGGCAGCGATGTATCCAGCCTCCATCGTTGAGTCTGCAACAGTTTCCTGTTTAGAACTCTTCCAACACACCGCCCTTCTATTGAGGGTGAAAACAGATCCCGAGTGCGACTTAGAGTCGTCCTTATCACTTTGGAAGCTCGAATCGGTAAAGGACTCCACCTGGAGTTCTCCGTTACCATACACCAAGAACATCTCCTTAGTCCTTCTCAAGTACTTGAGAATGTTCTTCACAGCTGTCCAGTGATTCTCTCTAGGATCTGCTTGATACCTACTCACTACACTTAGTGAGTATGCTACATCCGGTCTGGTACATAGCATCGCGTACATGATAGAGCCTACTGCCGAAGCATAGGGTATCCCTTGCATGCGAGATCTCTCCAAATCAGTCTTAGGAGACATCTCATTGGAGAGAGTGAGTCCTGAGATCGTGGGTAAATTCCCAAGCTTGGATTCTTCCATACTAAACCTCTTTAGTATGGTGTCAATGTACCTGGACTGGGACAATCCCGGTATCCGTTTAGATCTATCTCTATAGATTTTAATCCCCAAAATGCAGGAGGCATCACCTAGATCTTTCATTGAGAATCTTTGTGATAAGAAGAGCTTGACCGAGTGCAGCATATGAACATCATTTCCTCCCAAGAGTATGTCATCCACGTACAATATGAGGAAGACAACCTTACTCTCTGCTACCTTCTTGTATATACAAGGTTCATCTATGTTCTTGATGAAGTCAAACTCTTTGACTACAACATCAAAACAGATGGTCCAACTTCGCGATGCCTGCTTTAACCCGTAAATGGATTTAAGCAGCTTGCACACCTTTCCGCTGCTCCCACTGTCTACGAAGCCCTCTGGATGAGTCATGTACACGCACTCCTCTAAATTAGCATTTAGAAAGGCGGTCTTAACATCCATCTGCCTCATTTCGCAGTCATGGTATGCATCAATGGCAAGTAGAATCCGGATGGACTTAAGCATAGCCACTGGATAAAAGGTTTCGTCATAATCTACACCTGGTTGTTGACGAAAACCTTTTGCAACAAGTCTAGCTTTGAAAGTCTCAACTTTTCCATCTACACAAAGTTTCTTCTTAAAGATCCATTGCTCCCAATGGGTTTTACCCCTTCAGGAGTAACTTCCAAAGTCCATACTTTGTTGGTGTACATGGATTCCATCTCAGATCGCATAGCATCCAGCCATTTCACAGAGTCCTCACTCGTGATGGCCTGCTCGAAGCTAGTTGGGTCATCATCTTCCATGATGCAATCCTCGCTCCCACTGTCTATGAGAAAACCGTAGTATCTCTCTGTCACGACCCGAAATATTAGCTCGTGACCAGCACTTAAATCACGCAACGTCTAAAGGCGTAATGTAATTCAAGTAAGCTAAAACCCAGAAATCTAAACCTTTTTAAGAAAATAAAGGAGGTGAAGTTTTGAAATAAAGGTATAATGAGATCAAGTTTTCTTAAAATGCATAGAAAAGGGACATGAAAATGCAAGTGGAATTTACTAGTTTGAAAACATGTTTCGTCTTTTAAAAATTTGGGCAGCAATCCTACTGTGTAGTGACATGACAATTATCATGATGCAGCAATCCTACTGTGTAGTGACATGACAATTATCGATGATGAAGTGTGTAGGCCGGAAAATCTGTGTAAGTGTAACGTACGCATCATCGATAATGGTGCAGGTGTACTAGCACAAGTATAAGTAATGCGATGCGAATAACATGAATGCAGCATAAGGTAAATCATATGCAAATGCTGACGGGTATATGTATCTAACATGACCAAGTCGGTGAATCTATCAATCGGCATCTAGCCTCACAATATCACGTACGGTATAATCCATCGTACGGCATCGTTTAGTCCAGGGTATGGATCAAACCTCAAGTCAAACTCATCACGTACGGAAAATCATCGTACGGCGGCATTAAGCTAATATGGATCCTATCAACCTATAAGACAATGAGGGTACGGCCTAATATCACGTACGACCTATCATCTATGATTCACAACATTCTATATAAACATATCTATATACCTATGTCATAGGTCACATCCATAACGATCTCATATCAGGGGACTGACAAGGTATCCATTATCTCAATCGACTCGCATCCGTATACCAACATATCATCAGATCCTCATATTCGTCTTATATTCTTGTCATCGCATTTATATCTCACATCAAGTCGAGTTTACATAAACATTCTATCTCTACTATAAGTATAAGTATCTAATCTAACATACACACCGAACCATACAATCAGATTTTTGAAGAAGCGAATCGTAGTTTTGAAAATAGGGGTTACGGTGTTTTTAAGGAAAAGATATCATTTGAAATTCCGTAACGTCCCTCAAGGTATCTGTTTAAAAGATGCATACGATTCTTCAGTTTAGAAATATATATGGTTCGGATGACACATCTACGTCGACTATCTAGTCCTATAATATCCTAAACGGCAATATCGTCAAACATCATCCTCAAATGCCGTCATCACATATTAGCCGTATTATATCACTTCTAACTATCCTTAGTTTCTAATATGGTTTCACTAACTATCATTTAACTCTAACCCTAGTTTCCAAATCTAGGTTTCCTTAACCATATTCTATAAATCAGTTTCCATCAAAGCTTTGTGGGGATGCTATACGCCATCCACCCGACTTCCCCGGTAGATATTGATCTACTCACCTTGGTCTTCGCTTGCCGAAGTCGATGACGCCATGATCCGTCGCCTCGGAATCTATGCGAGGGTACCTACAATAACAACACATATCGCAACGCTATTAAAATCAAGTTCTGAAATCCAAAACGGTACGCGCATTGCTCATAGGTCAGAACCTATGGTCTACGCGTACAAAATCAACCAAACACCCCTTGTTGTTGATGTACGAACACCCAACAACCAATGTCAAATTCAAATATCAAAACTTAGCATTACAAAATACGGAAAACCATTGCCAAAATCACACTAAAATGCTCCCAGATTTTGACTCAGGCCAAAAGTAGTTGCACAAACAAGTATAGGGTGTTGTATATGATGTATATGACCTACTGGATCAACCCCGACACCAATTTCCACCAACTGGCCGGTCACATCACTATAAAAACCGGCCTCCTCTACCCCCTAGGCTCCAATGGGGTTTATCTCATCAAGGTAGTCTCCTAGTACCTTAATTTGGTCCTTGGAGTTGTTTGCTAAGCTCAGAAATTCCCCGGGTTGCTCCAGATTTCCCTGCACACCCTATATCCTCACAAAACTGACATGGATCAATTCTAAAGTTTGTATTTTGATTACTACACTCAATTCCAGCTCTTGAATTCAATTCCTAAGGTTTGTAACAGCCACTACACACCTCAAATCTACACAAACACCCAAACCCTTCACTAGAATTTTCCAACATCACAATTCCACGCTAAAACGACTTCTAAACTAAACTAGAATAGAAAGAAGCTTAAAAATAACAAAATGGAAGAAGCTATAACTCATTTAGGCCACTTTAGATAGCCCTAGCTTCTCAAAGTTGTCAAAATCAAACTTTGCTTGGTCTAATGTGTAGAGGGTGAAGAGGAGATCAACTTTTATGAAAGGGGTTTAGGGTTTTGGCAAGGTTTTTGGGGTGGGTCCAGAGGGTAGAAGATGAGGGGAGATGAGGAATAATAATAATAATAATAATAATAATAATAATAATAAGAAGTAAATGGTGGAGGGAGAAATGAGGCAGCACTCTCTCCCTCTCTCTCACTTTCTCACTCTCATTCTCTCTCCTAGCATGCTTATTCTCATCATTGTGTCCCCTTTCTCTCTCCAAGTCATCATTACACCTTTTTCCATTCTTTTCTCACCAATAACACATACACCCTAATAAAAACAACACAAATGAAATAACATGTAATATGTCATGGTGCACTAACCATGAAAACTGTAGAAACACGGATTTGGCCTAATCGCGATTAGCAGTGCACTAATCGCGTTTTTATCGAAACTGCATATAATAAATTTTAAAAATGCCAAATCTTTTAAATATATTTTTAAATGAATAAATCATTTTAATTTTCAATTATTTCACAATTATCGGTATGTATTTATACCTTTTTTCGAAAACCCCAATTTCGCAAATCGGACAGTTTTCGGGAAATATATTATTTTAATATTAAATTCCAAAAACAATATTTTATATTTTCTGAAATGTTAAAATATTCCTCCCTTAAAGAAATTCGGTCCCCGAATTTTAATTAACCCTCCCAAAATCTAAAACATTTCAATAATCAGCTCAAATCAACGGGGCTCCGAAATCACGGAAGATGCAAAAACAACACAACGCGTCATGTGCGCATGAAAACGAGTACAAGACTCAAAATCGAACTCCGTGAAGCATCACGCAAATTATCGGATTTGCACGCATATTCTTGGAGTTACAATAGAGATACAGATCTCGAAATCCACTATTGAATCCAATATACACTAGTAAATACTATAATACGTGTATAGTACGCATCTTTGGAAAACTTTCAAGAACTAAATAAAACTCATGCCAAAAATCTTTTATAAATCGCCGTGTGAATGCGTAACTCACGGCATAAGTGACGGACGCTCATTTTAAAATAATAATATATGTCCATATATGTTTTCCTAAATACACGTCCCGTCGTTTTCAAAATATCCCAAAATGTTCTCCTTTATAAACGTTCGTGTCGCTCACGGACACGTAGGATATAGCGAGACTATAGCTCCTTTTGAAAACCCTCTTGGAAATCTTTTAATGCATGCAAAAATACTCAGGTACTGTCCTCAGATCAGTCCTGTTTTCTACTACATAACATAGTGCCCATTATAAAGACAAGGTGCTCAAAAGCAAAATCAGCCTCGAAAGGCGTGTAAAATAATCACGTGCGTTTGGTGCGCACGGAAATCAAATCCAAATACACGTGCCACAATATGCACAAAAGAAAAACTCAATGCAACGAGTGTGCACGAAAGCATCTGTCCAGTGCAACGGGTGTGCACGACAACAATATCAAGTGTATCTAGAGTGCATCCGGTGCAACTAACATGCACGAAAGAAAATCCCAATTGAGTGCATCCGGTGTGCACAAAACCACATCTCATATCATGCGCCCAACATGAGTGAAAAATCTAAATCAAGTGCATCCATCATGCACAAAAGAAATCTAAATCAAGTGCATCCAGGGCACGAAATACAGTGCATAAATGCATAAATACAAATCTGGTGCATCAAGTGCACGAAGTACAAATACGGTGCATCCAGTGCACAAAAATCACATGAATAACTCAAATGCGTATAAGAACGACACCGAGTGTACCAAGGCGTATAAATAAAAAACGTGTGCAACTATGAGCCCAAATCCATATCAATGCACTACAAGCACATGTGAGCTATACCGAGTGCAAAAATCACATCATCCGTATGAAATCCACGAAATCATAAACACATGCTACGAAGGCAAAAAATCGACATAAAATGCAATAGGTATGCACAAATCGCAATTCGACACAACGGTGTATAAAATATATATCCAGTGCAATAACTATGCCCAAAAATGTAAATACCCAGCAGGTGCATCCATGGTGCACAAAAACAACATCATGAAACTCAATCATCAAAACTCAAACCCAAGCGATATAAGCGTGATACTCGGATCACAAACGAAAATCGCAACAAATGACATCGAGGTACACCTCCTACAATGTCAAAGAATAAATCGGTGCGCCTAAAACCGGCAGAACAAGAATATCAGCTTGCCTCCTGCTCACGGTCTGGCGTCTTCTGTCTCTGGGTCTTCATTCCTTTGTGGATTTACCAATCTCGCAATTCATCGTCTCATCGGCCCAGTCAGGTGTGCTAACGTGGACGATTCCGTTCTGGTACTTCTCTGGTCATCTCTCGGTCAATCATCACGACCACTCGTAAGGCAGCACGTCACCGACGTCGGCCTCTGGCCCTCTGAATACTCGTGACACAACTGTTCCTGGGTGAAAATCTCATTGCAGTAGTGTCCTGGAAGGAATCCTGCTCAAGGTCTCTTCGATCTCGCCTATGCCGAACTATACGGAGGCTGGTACCCTTACATAATCTTTTCTCATTCTCTGGACATGTGCGTTCTCACCACAACATTTCCTCGGAAACTGGCCGTATCCCAACGCCTCTGTATGCATATCAGATCTCTAATCTCGACGGGGAGTAACAACAGCTCGTCAGCGTCTCGCATGAACCTCTGGTTCCACTCGTCTGCATCATCATCCACTATGACGTCACGCCATGCTATCTGCATACTGCAAATGTTCTCGGCTACAGTCAATCCGGAATCGCTCACACGGAGTCGAAATCACGAACTCGGTGTCTTCAGCACTCTGTAGATGATCTCTAGCCGAACACATCCTCGGGAACTCGTCCCAACCACCGGAGGAATACTCAATACTCGTCCGTTCTCGATCAACTCACAACGCATCTGAGTGAGGTCCTCTATCCGAAACGGGTCAGCTTGCTGATCTCTTATCACATGATATCCGGACGACGCTAAACCTTTCGATCGAATCATCAAGGTCCCAAAATTTCTGGAAAGCTCAACACCTGAGCACAGTCTAAAATATCTGGTACATACCACAGTACCTCTGGACCAGCCGTAGAAGGGCAAACCCAAGCTTCACTGATGGCACCGCTAAACTGCCGCAAACCCTAAGGATCAAAAGCGGTTCTATGGTTATCATATCGAGTTAGGGTTTCATTCTTCTAGAGGGTCCACAGAATTACCTGCATGTTCCTCCGAACACTTTAAACATAGGAAAAATGGGGTTTTGACACTCGTTCAAACTTTTTAGCTTCGCATATACAACATGTGAATATTCCTCGCCCGCATGCTAAACAATGCCTCAATCCTCCAGGAAAGACGACACATCAACGGTCATCTCTGGATCGGTCTGCTCTAGATCTGATTAAGACTCTCCACACTGAAAATCTCCAACTCAACTGGGCCTGCGTCGGCGCATCAATCTGACGAATCACCTTCATCTCTAAAATCGAGGTAGAATAGCTATCATCTGTCGCATTTCTTCCTAGAAGCTCCGGCGATCTCAGCTCGTAAGCTCTGGAAGCGACATCCTATCAATCTCAGCAACAGCTGGGTCATCTGTCTGCACGGTAGGCGACATCACAATCTCTGAGGTATGCTGTACATCAACAGTCCTCTAGCAACTGGCAGCTCTATCAATGGCCCGATTATCCGGTGCAACGCCAAACACTCGCCTCATCCGAGAGGTCACAACATAAAAACTAACTCTAGACGTTCCAGTGTCACCAGAAAACACGATGGTCAGTCCTCGTACCAGACGAGCTCGCCCTGACCGCATCACTAGCAGCAGCTCAATCTGCGCTCAAACCATGGCAACAGGAACCTCAATCGAGTATCGAAGAAGCAGATCAACGGCATGAAAGGAAACGGCAGATCCAGAATGGATACATGATCATAAGAAGGAACAACATCAATGAGAGTATGATCATGGAAACAAATAGAATCAAGGATCTCAAATGGATGTATAATCATGGGTATGAAGAGAATCGTAGATCTCAAAAATATGTACATCCTAAGGTTTCTTAAGTGGAGTATCATATCGTAAATATGCCGCGGAACATACGTACGGTACGTCATTCTACTCAAGCTACCTACTACATCAATCAGGATCAACCTATGAAATGAAAGTTCGGGTCTAATAACCCCCCGTTCAAGTCTAAGTTCTGTAAGGTTAAGCCTAGATTCCGAAATACATACCCGCCCTCGACTCTGCATAGTCAAACATAGACTCAAACCAAGGTTAAACCAAGCGCTCTGATACCAACTTTGTCATGACCCGAAATATTAGCTCGTGACCAGCACTTAAATCACACAACGTCTAAAGGCGTAACGTAATTCAAGTAAGCTGAAACCCAGAAATCTAAACCTTTTTAAGAAAACAAAGGAGGTGAAGTTTTGAAATAAAGGTATAATGAGATCAAGTTTTCTTAAAATGCATAGAAAAGGGACATGAAAATGCAAGTGGAATTTACTAGTTTGAAAACATGTTTCGTCTTTTAAAAATTTGGGCAGCACCTTTCTTTGTATATTTTGATCCAAAACCACATATACAAGATTATGATATAGGCTTCCCCAAGCGGGAGCAAGCTCTTCGCCAAACGGCGGATCAAAACCACGCAAGACAACATAAATAAGTATACGACGCCCAACGGTGAAGATCAACACAAAAGATAAAGAAAAGAAAGATATAAAAACCACAAGTAGCGGAAAACCCCTCTCCCTAAGTCTCGCAACCACAATCCCACTAAGTTTCATTACTTATACAATTTACTAATTTTGATTGATGGAGTTGACTAGATACTATATGAAATAGAAAATAGAAGAGTGGGTACGATACAAATGTCCCACCTACCAATGCAAAACACCCGAATGCAATAGTGTGCCAGCGAAGCCGCTACTGATCCATGCGGTCTACCTGCAAGAACTGTGGCACAACGGGGGTGAGTTTCCAACTCGTGAATAGAAATATATCAACAAGTAGAAATCGAATAAACAATGACTCCTAGGTCAACTATATCATGAAGGTAATACTATGATATCTAGGGTGACGGGGTCGTATATGTGCCAACAATAACTCAAGTCTATAAGTATGCTAATATCATCCAATCATATAATCAATGTCTGTATGTATGTGGATCTCGTCCAACCATATGATCAATGTACGTATGCATGTGGATCTCGTCCACGTGTCAACCAATGACACAACAATATCATGCATGTAAATATCATAAAAACATATGCATGAAAATATGAGGATATAAATCAACGTGTGTCCCTCGCGACACATCAAAATCATGGAACTGGAGTGTCTAACCTCGACACTCGAAAACATCATGAAACCCGTGTCCAGCATCGACACGTAAATCCACATATGTCTCAGGCGCCGCACACCCTGGTCGGCCCTCATATCCATCTCTCTACTCCGGTCGGTATCCTCCGGATAACCGCCGAGTCCAAATACAATCATCGGTAGGTAGTGCTCCCCTGCCAGGCTCATCATCTACACCTCGAGCTTCTTGCCCTGGGGTACCTTACCGGGTCCACCATGTACCCACAATCGGCCTCATCTGCCTCCTCGAATCGGGTTTCACATGTCGCTCTCAGAACCGAGAAAACACATGGTGGACGCACTGAAATATCATATCAAGAGAAACAGGGTTATTAAAACAGTACATGCTTTCTTTTGAAATCGCCACGGTTGTCAAATCAAGAAATCTCATGAAAACAGCATATCTCAATGCGTAAAATCATAAACCATGATGTATGCGTAGAAATGTAAGCATCTCCGTATATCATGCAACATGGGACAACAATATGACATATTAAGGGAAAACCGCTCTTTTAAAATGATTCCAGTTTTTAAATATATCCCGCGGTTCCCAATTTCTCCAAAGTCAAATGCAACATCGTCTATGTATGTGAAATAAGTATGTATATAGGCATGACTGCACAAAGATATATATAGACAAGTATGTTATGCGAAGAGTCATATCATGATGCAGCAATCCTACTGTGTAGTGACATGACAATTATCGATGATGAAGTGTGTAGGCCGGAAAATCTGTGTAAGTGTAACGTACGCATCATCGATAATGGTGCAGGTGTACTAGCACAAGTATAAGTAATGCGATGCGAATAACATGAATGCAGTATAAGGTAAATCATATGCAAATGCTGACGGGTATATGTATCTAACATGACCGAGTCGGTGAATCTATCAATCGGCATCTAGCCTCACAATATCACGTACGGTATAATCCATCGTACGGCATCGTTTAGTCCAGGGTATGGATCAAACCTCAAGTCAAACTCATCACGTACGGAAAATCATCGTACAGCGGCATTAAGCTAATATGGATCCTATCAACCTATAAGACAATGAGGGTACGGCCTAATATCACGTACGACCTATCATCTATGATTCACAACATTCTATATAAACATATCTATATACCTATGTCATAGGTCACATCCATAACGATCTCATATCAGGGGACTGACAAGGTATCTATTATCTCAATCGACTCGCATCCGTATACCAACATATCATCAGATCATCATATTCGTCTTATATTCTTGTCATCGCATTTATATCTCACATCAAGTCAAGTTTACATAAACATTCTATCTCTACTATAAGTATAAGTATCTAATCTAACATACACACCGAACCATACAATCAGATTTTTGAAGAAGCGAATCGTAGTTTTGAAAATAGGGGTTACGGTGTTTTTAAGGAAAAGATATCATTTGAAATTCCGTAACGTCCCTCAAGGTGTCTGTTTAAAAGATGCATACGATTCTTCAGTTTAGAAATATATATGGTTCGGATGACACATCTACGTCGACTATCTAGTCCTATAATATCCTAAACGGCAATATCGTCAAACATCATCCTCAAATGCCCTCATCACATATTAGCCGTATTATATCACTTCTAACTATCCTTAGTTTCTAATATGGTTTCACTAACTATCATTTAACTCTAACCCTAGTTTCCAAATCTAGGTTTCCTTAACCATATTCTATAAATCAGTTTCCATCAAAGCTTTGCGGGGATGCTATACGCCATCCACCCGACTTCCCCGGTAGATATTGATCTACTCACCTTGGTCTTCGCTTGCCGAAGTCGATGACGCCAAGATCCGTCGCCTCGGAATCTATGCGAGGGTACCTACAATAACAACACATATCGTAACGCTATTAAAATCAAGTTCTGAAATCCAAAACGGTACGCGCATTGCTCATAGGTCAGAACCTATAGCCTACGCGTACAAAATCAACCAAACACCCCTTGTTGTTGATGTACGAACACCCAACAACCAATGTCAAATTCAAATATCAAAACTTATCATTACAAAACACGGAAAACCATAGCCAAAATCACACTAAAATGCTCCCAGATTTTGACTCAGGCCAAAAGTAGTTGCACAAACAAGTCTAGGGTGCTGTATATGATGTATATGACCTACTGGATCAACCCCGACACCAATTTCCACCAAGTGGCCGGCCACATCACTATAAAAACCGGCCTCCTCTTCCCCCTAGGCTCCAATGGGGTTCATCTCATCAAGGTAGTCTCCCAGTACCCTAATTTGGTCCCTGGAGTTGTTTTCTAAGCTCAGAAATTCCCCGGGTTGCTCCAGATTTCCCTGCACACCCTATATCCTCACAAAACCGACATGGATCAATTCTAAAGTTTTTATTTTGGTTACTACACTCAATTCCAGCTCTTGAATTCAATCCCTAAGGTTTGTAACAGCCACTACACACCTCAAATCTACACAAACACCCAAACCCTTCACTAGAATTTTCCAACATCACAATTCCACGCTAAAACGACTTCTAAACTAAACTAGAATAGAAAGAAACCTAAAACTAACAAAATGGAAGAAGCTATACCTCATTTAGGCCACTCTAGACAGCCATAGCTTCTCAAAGTTGTCAAAATCGAACTTTGCTTGGTCCAATGTGTAGAGGGTGAAGAGGAGATCAACATTTATGAAAGGGGTTTAGGGTTTTGGAAAGGTTTTTGGGGTGGGTCAAGAGGGTAGAAGATGAGGGGAGATGAGGAAGAAGAAGAAGAAGAAAATGGTGGAGGGAGAAATGAGGCAGCATTCTCTCCCTCTCTCTCACTTTCTCACTCTCATTCTCTCTCCTAGCATGCTTATTCTCATCATTTTGTCCCCTCTCTCTCCAAGTCATCATTACATATTTTTTCATTCTTTTCTCACCAATAACACATACACCCTAATAAAAACAACACAAATGAAATAACATGTAACATGTCATGGTGCACTAACCATGAAAACTGTAGAAACACGGATTTGGCCTAATCGCGATTAGCAGTGCACTAATCGGGTTTTTATCGAAACTGCATATAATAAATTTTAAAAATGCCAAATCCTTTAAATATATTTTTAAATGAATAAATAATTTTAATTTCCAATTATTTCACATTTATTGGTATATATTTATACCCTTTTTCGAAAACCCCAATTTCGCAAATCGGGCAGTTTTCGGGAAATATATCATTTTAATATTAAATTCCAAAAATAATATTTTATATTTTCTGAAATGTTACACTCTCAGGTGGATGAGGAACCCTGCTAGATCGGCGGAGAGGCTTGGATTCGTCGGGAACTATCGAATCCTCTGGTTCTACCAAATCCTCTGTCGTAGTTTGTATCGCTGGAACTTCTTCCAGTTCTACCTGGTCGCCACTAATTTCCTTTGCATGAAATTCCTTTTCTAAAAAGGTGGCATGTGGAGCAACAAACACCTTTTGTTCCTCAGGGTGGTAGAAGATATGTCCTCGCGAATGCTTGGGATATTCTACAAACTTGCACAGAACAGACCTTGCCTCGAGCTTGTCCGGATTTTGCTTTTTAATATAGGCCGGGAAACCCCATATCTGAACAAAATTAAGACACGGTCTCTTTCTCTCCCATATCTCATATGGAGTGGTAGGCACTGATTTGGTTGGAACTTTATTCAATAGGTATATGGCTGTCTCAAGCGCATACCCCCATAAGGAAATAGGTAATTCAACAGTGCTCATCATAGAGCGCACCATATTTAATAGGGTGAGATTCCTCCGCTCCAATACACCGTTGTGCTATGGTGTATATGGAGGAGTAAGCTGAAAGAGAATCCTATTCTCTTTTAGATAGTCCAGGAACTCATTGCTCAAGTATTCTCCTCCTCGATCAGATCGAAGGATCTTAATACTTTTACCCGTTTGGTTCTCGACTTCGTGCTTATATTTTTTGAATTTCTCAAAAGCTTCAGACTTGTGTTTTATCAGGAACACATGTCCATATCTTGAGAGATCGTCAGTGAATGTAATGAACTACGAGGAACCATTCCTGGCATGTGTAGATATAGGACCACATACATCACTATATATCAGTCCCAAGACTTCAGTAGCTCTTTCTTTGTGTCCACTAAACGGAGTTTTGGTCATCTTGCATTTGAGACATGAATGGTGTAACATTTCAGAAAATATAAAATATTATTTTTGGAATTTAATATTAAAATAATATATTTCCCGAAAACTGTCTGATTTGCGAAATTGGGGTTTTCGAAAAAGGGTATAAATATATGCCAATAATTATGAAATAATTGGAGATTAAAATGATTTATTCATTTAAAAATATATTTAAAGGATTTGGCATTTTTAAAATTTATTATATGGAGTTTAAATAAAAACCCGATTAGTGCACTGCTAATCGCGATTAAGCCAAATCCGTGTTCTACAGTTTTCATGGTTAGTGCACCATGACATGTTTCATTTGGTTATATATTCATTTGTATTGTTTTATGTTATGGTTTTATTAGGGTGAGAAAAGAAAGAAATGAGAGCAATGATTGAGGAGAGAGAGAGGGGACATAATGATGAGGGTTAAGCATGCTTGGAGAGAGTGAGTGAGAATAATTGTGAGAGAGAGGGGGGCTGCCTCATTTTTCCTTCCCCCACCATTTTCATCTCCTCCTTCATCTTCCTTAAGCTCATTTCCCTTCACCTTCAAACCCAAAAATCATCTCCAAAACCTTGTCAAAACCCTATACCCCTTTTACAAAAAATGATCACCTCTTCCCAATGGACCAAGCAAAGTGGGATTTTGACAACTTTGGGAAGCTAGGGTTCTCTTGAGTTTCATCTATGAGGTATAATCATTTCCATTTAGTTTAGTTTATGTTTTCCAAGCATTCTAGTTAGCTTAGAATAGGTTTAAGGTGTGGGTTGTGAAATTGGAAAATTCAAGAGAGGGTTTGGTGACTTGCGAGCTGTAGTGAGGGTGTGCAAGACCCTAGAAATCCAATTCTGGTCCTAGAACAGAGACCATAAACTTAGATTGTATCCATGTCGGTTTTGTTGCATTATGTGTGCCTACAGTGAATCTGGAGCAACCCGGGGAATTTTTGAGTTTAGCAAACAACTCCAGGGACCAAATTAGGGTACTTGGAGACCACCCTGACCATATGAACCCATTCAGAGACCCCCAGGCCGGTGAGCTCGGAATTTTGGGTAGAGTGGCCGGCCACTTTGTGGATTTAGGGTCCCAGGTTGGTTCTGCAGTTCATATACCTCCTATAAATCATCCTGGTATTGTTTGTTCATCCCAATTTCACCTGAGTCAAAATATGGGAGCACTTTGGTGTGGTTTTTGGTTATTTTTTCCGTAATTTTAGTGCTTGGTTTTTCTATTTGGATTTGTATTTGGTTGTTGGATATTTGTACATCAACAACAAGGGTTGTTTGATTATTTTTGCACGTGTAGGCCATAGGTTCTAACCTATGAGCGTGCCGTGTGCCGTTTCGGTTTTCCAGATTTGATTTTAATAGCGATTGTGGTTGTGTGTTATTGTAGGTACCTTTGCGTGGATTCTGAGGCGACGGAGCGAGGCGTCATCAAATTCGTCAAGCGAAGACCACGATAAGTAGATCTATATCTACGGGGGAAGTCGGGTGGATGGCGTATAGCACCTCCGCACACTTTGATAGAAACCGATTTATATATAGATTATGGTTAATGAAACCTTTAATAGAATACTATAGATAGATTAAAAAGGTAGTTAGAGAACCATATTAAGGATAGTTAGAAGTGATATGATACGACTAGTAGGTGATGACGGGATTTGAGGATGATATTTGAGGATATTGCCGTTTAGGGTACTATAAGACTAGATAGCCGACGTAGATGCGTCATCCGAACCATACTTATTTCTAAACTGAAGAATCGTATGCATCTTTTAAACAGATATCTTGAGGGACGTTACGGATTTTTAAATGATATCTTTTCCTTAAAAACACCGTATCCCCTACTTTTAAAACTACGATTCGCATCTTTTAAAAGCTGATTGTATGGTTCGGGTGTGTATGTTAGATTAGATACGTATGCTTATAGTAAAGGTAGAATGTATTTGTAAAATTGACTTGACGTGAGATATAATTATGATAAAAAGAGAGTACGATTTAATATGTGATATGATTATATGTTGGTATACGGATGTGAGTCCATTGAGATGATTGATACCTTGTCGGTCCCCTGATATGAGATTGTTGCGGATGTGACCTGGGACATAGGTATATAGAGATATTTATATGTGTTGTGAATCGTGAGTGTTAGCCGTACGTGACGTTAGGTCCGTACCCTCCTCGTCTTATAGGTTGATAGGATCCCTGATAGCTTAATGCCGCCGTACGATGATTTTCCCTGCGTGATGAGTTTGACTTGATGATTGATCCATACCCTTGACTAAAGGTTTCCGTACGATGGATTATACCGTACGCGATGTTGTTAGGCTATATGCCGATTGATAGATTTACCGACTCATTCTTGTAGACATGTATACCTTATAGCTTTTAGGTGATAATTTACCTTATGCTGCATTCATGTTATGCGCATTGCATTACTTATACCTATGCTAGTACACCTGTACCATTATCGGTGATGCGTATGTTACACTTACACAGATTTGCCGGCTCATACACTTCATCATCGATAATTGCCATGTCACTACACAGTATGATTGCTGCATCATGATATGACTCTTCGCATAACTTACTTGCGTATATACCCACTTGTACATCCATATTGGTGCACATACATATTGTACACTCATACTTGCGTATATACCCACTTGTACATCCATATTGGCGCACATACATATTGTACACTCATACTTGTGTATATACCCATTTGTACATCCATATTGGCGCACATACGTATTGTACACTCATACTTGCGTATATACCCACTTGTACATCCATATTGGCACACATACATATTGTACACTCATACTTGCGTATATACCCACTTGTATATCTATATTGGCGCACATACATATTGTACACTCATACTTGCGTATACACCCACTTGTACATCCATATTGGCGCACATACATATCTTGTGCATTCATGCCTACGTACATGCACATTTGTATATACATAGATGATGCTGGCTTTGATTTGGAGAATTGGGGACCACATGTTATATTTTAAAAACTGGATCCATTTAAAAGAGAGGTTTTCCCTTAATATGTCATATCACTATTCCATGTTGCATGATATTCGGATATGCTTACATTTCTGTTATATATCGCATACATCATGCTTTATGATTACACGCATTGAGATATGTTGTTTTCATGAGATTTCCGGATTTGAGAACCGTGGCTATTTCAAAAGAAAGCATGTACTGTTTTAAAAACCTGGTTTCTCTTGATATGATATTTCAGTGCGTCCACCATGCGTTTTCTCGGTTATGAGACGTATGACATGTGAAATCCGATTCGAGGAGCGGTAGGCACTGTCTGCAAGTACATGGTGGAGCCGGTGAGGTACCCTGGGGCAAGAAGACTCATATTGTTAGACGGTGAGCCTGGCAGGGGAGCACTACCTACCGGTGATAGTATTTGGACTCGGCGGTTATCCGGAAGATACCGACCGGAGTAGCGAGATGGATATGAGGGACGACTAGGGTGTGCGGTGCCTGAGGGCCGATCTGAGGATGCAGTGCCTAAGATATATGGGGATTTACGTGTTGATGCTGGACACGGGTTTCATGATGTTTTCGAGTGTCGATGTTGGACACTCAGGTTCCATGATTTTGAGGTGTCGCGAGGGACACCCGTTGATTTATATCCTCATACTTTCATGCATATGCTTTTATGATATTCACAGACATTGATTATATGGTTGGACGAGATCCACATGTATACATACATTGATTATATGGTTGGACGAGATCCACATGCATACATACTTTGATTATATGTTTGGACGAGATCTACATGCATACATACATTGATTATTGTTGGATTGTATCCGCATACATATAGGTATTGATTACATTGTTGGCACATATACAGATACGGTCACCCTAGATATCATAGTATTACCTTTATGATATATTTGACCTAGGAGTCGTTGTTTATTCGATTTCTATCTGTAGATGTTTTTCTGCTCACGAGTTAGCAACTCACCCCCGTTGTGCCATAGTTCTTGCAGGTTGACCGCATGGATCCGTAGCCGCATCGCTGGCACATATCTTCATTTGGATGTTTTGCATTGGTAGGTGGGGCATTTGTATCGTACCCACTCTTGTATTTATATTTCATATTGTATCTAGTCAACTCCATCAATCAAAATTAGTATTTGTGTAAGTAATGAGACTTACTGAGATTTGTGGTTGCGAGACTTAGAGCGAGGGTATTTCCGCTACTTGTGGTTTTGATGTCTTGCTTATTTATTTATCTTTGGTGGTGAACTTCGCCGTTGGGCGTCATATACTTACATATACTGTCTTGCATGGTTGTGATCCGCCGTTTAGCGAAGTGCTAGCTCCCGCTTAGGGATGCCCTTATTCTTGTTATGTATTTGTAGTTTTGGATCAAAATATACAAAGGAGGTGCTGCCCAAATTTTTAAAAGACGAAATACGTTTTCAAACTAGTAAATTTCACTTGCATTTTTATGTTCCTTTTTTTATGCATTAAGAAAACTTGATTTCATTATACCTTTATTTCAAAACTTCACCTCCTTTATTTTTTGTAAAAGGTTTAGATTTCTGGGTTTCAGCTTACTTGAATTACGTTACGCCTTTAGACGTTACGTGATTTAAGTGCTGGTCATGAGCTAATATTTCTGGTCGTGACAAATAGCAAGTTTCGTAAGATGATAATTCGAACGTATTCAAATATCTATCCTTATGTAACTTAGCTAGTCATGTCGCATTGATATGACCTATTCTACAATGCCATAAGAAGGATTCTTTCATTTCTGAACTCTTCCTCTTGTGTGTGTTTTGTACATTAAGAACTGTGGTTTGATTTAGAATGTATATTCCATTATTTAACGAGCCTGATCCAATCAAATTTTGATTCAGGAAGATGTTCATAACATTATCCCGTACTACAAAATTATATCCTTCTTTACTGAGTAAAGAAACTGATATAAGATTGCATATCAGGGTTGGAATGTAATAGCATTTGTTCAGAATCAATGTTTTACCATTTGGTAATACAAGGTGATATTCGCCAACTGCTTTGGCTGCAACATTTGTACTATTCCCTACTTTTATGGAATGATCACCCATTTCCAGTTCTCTACCTCTCTTTAGCCCATGCAACATATTACATATGTGGGATCCTGATCCGGTATCTAATACCTAGGACGTAGTGTGAACTGAGAAACAGTTCTCGATAACAAACACACCCGAAGAAAATGCATCAACATGCTTGTTTTTCGTTTGGGCGGCGTGTGAATCCGGATATTTCCCTATTTCTTGTTCAGTCTTATAACAATTAGAAGAAAGAACGGAACCAACGTTCCCCTGCTCAGTATAATAAGTGGGTTCGGTCAATACATCCATATTATTATCTTGATTAAGGCCTGGCATGGTCGCTACCTGGAGAGAGAGAGAAGGAAACACTTTAGCGTATGCTCTTGCAAGATTAGATTAGTTATTATCTTATCTAATCAGGATAGCTCCCACTGTTTTAATCAAATCTTCCTTCAAAAAACCCTAAAAGGAAAGACTAGCCGGATTAATTACAGTCTACAACTTTGCTAACCGTTCAGCCAGGCCAGTGCCGGTACTTTGAGAGAGGTTCCCCATGCTCTCGCACGGACCTAATTAAGATAAACATCGTTTTCCCTTAAGGGTAGCCCCATTAACACCTTTATAGACACCTAATGGGTTAGCTAATTGTAAAGTGCAAAACTCTCCCAGGAGCAACTCTTGCTCGCAGCGGGTATCGGGATCCAACTATCTCATAGAAGGTATGCAATCTCATTGCAAATTTCAACACTTGAAATTCCCGATAATACTTTTGCCCCTAGCGTCCTATGACCTTAACGGAGGTCAACAAACCATAGGCTACTAGTCAAGTTCAACCCGTCATTTCCTGATTGAATTAAACCCACCCCACGACCCTTGACGGAGGTCAACAAGGTCGTACGATTACCCTAAAACAATCGCATCATATGCAGCAGATAAATACTACTCAGCTACCGCACACTACGCCTTGACGGAGGTCAACAAATGTAGCACGAATACTAAATAGGACTTATCTGAAATGATGGAGGGCCACGACAGGTTTTTATGAAAACCTTTTGTGTAATGAACTTGATATCGTTGTAGAAACAAGTGATTTTGAAAAGGAGTGTTTTTGAGGCGTTTACCAGTTTTGCTAAAGAGGTCACTCCCGGTGAAGGGATCTCGGCTCTTTCCTTATCGAATAAGGTGCTGGATATTCTACAAGAAATACCGCTATGCAAAGCAAGAACTATAGAAGCAATCAAAAACATAATCGAGTGAGTTGTAGCATCTGCTAGTTTCGCTAAAGAGGTCACTCTCGGTGAAGGGATCTCGGCTCTTTCCTTATCGAATAAGGTGCTGGATATTCTATAAGGAATACCGCTATACAAAGCAAAAACTAGAGCTACCCTTTTTGAAAATTTGATTCTACAACATCTTTTAGGTTTCTTTTTCTTTCATTAATCTCATTAACGAAATCCCATCATTTAAGCTTCCTAAGCATCACAGAAGAAACGAAAATACTACGTACGCTTATGCCATCCGTATTCGCCACAATGTTCCGTTATGCACCGTTAGGTTACTTAACTAACGACATACCGGGACGGGACTAGCACGGGTGCAAAACATAAGCAACGTATATTATATATCATATATATAATAATAAAACATTCGTCTCAGGCAGTAATACGATCACATCATCAGCAGCAGAAGATAATATATGAAATATTGGATATACTAGGAGGTCCATGTTTTATTTTGAGCCTGTATAAAACACGGATTCCACGGTCGCGATGAATAGCCAAACCTACATCCCTAGACCCCTACGAGAGCAGCAAGCAACCCTCCTAATTATAGAGTTAGAAGACCCGGACTCGACTCCTCGAGTTGGTCTCCAACTGGACTCCAGAATCCGGTTACTTGTGCTCCTCTCCTTGGGTCTATCCTAATGCGGAAAAGTAAATAATATACAATGGTGACATCATCCTCAACCCGGAAGTGCCCCAATAAAAGAATATTAAAAACAAAGAATTTTACATGAATGAAAAAAGAAAAAACTCTCATCTCATATAAAACCCCCGGCTATTCAAATCACGACGATCCAATATAACATATCACAGCAACACATAACAACACATGTCATCAACGTAAGTAAATATGCGTATCCCAATTGTCGTTGATGTATAGCAACGAAACCGGCGATACTCCACATATTACACTTACAGTCGCAGAAAAGAAAAAGAAAAACTACAACATTTGGAATCCACAATCACCTTAGACATCATAAATCTGAAATATCATATATTACGGATTTCATGCCTAACCATATGAATTCCACATATTGTGTCACAATCCAGATAACTAGACAATGTTAAACTTTCCGATCGAATAAACAAATACCCAAAATTTCCTAAACAACTCAACACTTGAGCGGAGTTTGAAAGGTCCCCAGAACATGAAACAGCTCCTATGAACCAGCCGTAGAAGGGTCAACCAATGCCTTACATGTGGCACCGCTGAACTACCACAAACCCTAGGGTTCAGTGGCGGTTCTGACGGTCACATAATCGAGTTAAGGTTTAGTTCTTCTAGAGGGTTCACAGAATCGCTTGCATGATTTTCTGAAAGTTTTAAACTAAGGAAAAGTCCAACACTTGGAAAATTTCCGGCAAGGGAAAAAGTGAGTTATTGATATCCGTTCGAACTTTTTATCACTGTCTAATACCCGAAACAATATTAGAATTTCGAATAAGAAACACTCCGAATAGTTAATGCAGTAAATTAACATCACATGCAATTTTAGCAAAAACAAACAACACTTGAAGTACCAAACCCCAGAGTCTGGAACACCACCCAAAACCCAATCCCTAACTCCCTAAAAAATCCGAGCAGGCCGGATTTTCTGCCCCTGTCGCCGGCCAAATTCTGAGGGAAAGGGGTGAGTTTTGTACAGTGTTCATTATGTATCTCATACATCATTCTGCAACTGTTTAAAATAAAAATTTGATGCTTGAAAAATTTTGACAGAAACTACGATTTTTAAACGGGTGTTTTGAAGTTGTTTCGGTTTCGTAATCCTATACATATCCGTCTAATTCTCTAGCTTGGCTCTGATACCACTGTAGGGTTACTAGGCACGACAGCAAGGTTTCGGGTGGTATCGTCCATGCCATATTAAAATTTTTCCATGCTTAATAACCCTAAACAAGATCTTTAACTAGAGATTCATACGGAAACATAAAGCAAACAACTTTAATTCTAAGTGATTAGGGATTACTACTTTTGTAGTCCGCTCCTTCACTTCACAAGCTCCAAGTAGTGGTCCCTTCGCTGCGATCATCAAGCTCCCGGACTCTTAAGAGGCTCCATGAGGTGTATGATGCATCCTTGCTTGAAGTCTTCAAAGTCTACGATGATCTACGTCGAGGAAACGCGGACTCAATCTATCTCTTCACTAATATGGAATGTAACGTTTTGAAAATCGTTTCGGTGAAATTTCGGAAAATCGGTAAAATAAGAGGTTTTCTGTAAAAAGTCAAAATACAAATATCTTTATTATAAAATTAAATATACATATTCTAGCTATATAATTGCTAGTATTTGGTGTTTATTGAGCCACTGGTAAAATTTCTAAATTTCTGAAATTTTTTCCGAAATTAATTATTTTAATATTATTTTAAGCCGTCACTAATACATTTAATTAGGGAAAATTACAAATTGGAATGAGTTGAAACAAATTTTGTGCATCATAACTCATTAAACAAAATTTTAACATGTGGGTTTTGAAACAAAATGATATTGTCAAGATGGGTTTAGAAAATATAAAGGAAAATGCTTAATTTGTGAAAGTAAGTTAAAAGATGAGTTGATGGGGGTTTCTTGTGAATGGAAATTTCTACCTAACACACCCACACCCACATGCCTACCTCCTTGGCCAAGCCCTCTTGTGGCAGCCCCTACTTTGCCCCCACTCCCCTACTCATTTCTCTCCACTTCAATTAAGAAAAGAAATTTAAAGAGGGGATTAAAATATGAGATGATGGGAATGTCTCTAAATATGTCCACACAAATTCACCCACTCCATTTTCTCTCTCCCCCTCCCAATTTCCTGCAGGCCGATCCCCCCTCAAACAACCCCCAATTTTCCCCACTTCTTTTCTAACACAAAATTGTTCACAATTTCAACAAAATCAAGAGAAAAACCTTACAAACTCCAAATCCATGCTTTACCCATTTTTCTTTAGCCAATTTAGCATAGATCTTGGGGGATGGAAGAAAGTTTGGGAGGCTAAGATTCATGTTTGATCTTCAATCAATGAGGTATAAATCCTAAACCTTTAGTTAAATTGTTGTGTTAATACTTTAAATCAAGACATAATTAGTTAGTATTATAGGTTAGATTTCAAGTTTAAGATTTCTAGAGGGGGTTTTGGAATTCAAGTGAATGTTGTATCACTTGTTTTTTTGTTGTAATGGGTAGTTTAACATCTTAAGTTTTGGAGAATGTAAGCTAGTAGTTAGTTTACTAATTGTTGCTTCAAAATTTGTCCAATTTCATAAATTTTGCTAACTAGGTTTTTATAATTAATATAATTAGAACAGAGATGAATTTAGAAATGGTTTGTGTGACTTAGTTGAGTTAATTAGTGAGCATTATGGCCACTAAAATCTGTTAAAATGTTTTTGTTGGTTAAAACATCAAGTTTTGAACAAAAAGGGTAATTGTGCTAACTAGATCTTGGTTTAAGGAAATTTAGCAAGATTAAAAATCTAGTAAATATTTATGTGGCCTATTTAAGCTAATTAGTGAATATTGTGACCACTTGTTTTGCTAAAACATCAAGATTTGTATTAAAACGGTTAATTTTGCTTACTAGGTTTCGGAAAAATAGCTTTTAAAGTGAATTTGAAGTTTTGATGATTTAAACCCTATTATATATATATATATATATATATATATATTTAGTGTGTTGTGAAACCACGAATGGTGCGTTTGAGTTTTTCTCGATGGTTTGACGTTTATACATCGACATCGAGGGTTGGTTTGGCTATTCTTGCATGCGTAGGCGATAGGTTTTGACCTATGCGTGATACGCGTGCCGATTTGATTTTCGTATGCCGTTTCGATTTCGAATTTGGTTTTTAATGCGATACCGTGCGTTATGACATGTAGGTACCCCATGTGGACTTCGAGACGACAAGAAAGCGCGTGGCGATGTCGGCACCGGACTAGCGAGGACCAGGTGAGTAGATTTATATCTACGGGGAGAAGTCGGGTGGATGGCGTATAGCACCCCCGCAGTTCGTGGTGATGTATATGAATACGTATACACACATATATTTAGTATATGTTGAATTGATATTATTGATGATAAAGATGGACTTTTGGTGTTCTGTGATTGGTTTAGTGTAGTTGTGAAACCCTAGAGTAGGGGTTGCACCTATACACACACACGCACATACTTGCATACATCCTTTCTCTTACATATGCGTATATAGGATTATATATTTATGTGTTCACATGGGTATGAGACTATGTGTTCATATACTGGATTTGAGGATAGTATTTAGGATCTGAGATGATTCGATGAGATTTGATTTGAGGCCGAGAGATCGGTGGTTTGGCAGGGTTCGTATTTGAGATACAACATGACGTTGTAGCGGGTTCTTTGACGTAGTGTTTCACACACGTGCATGCATACGTAGGTGGTATCAGTATTGTACTAGACATAGATCAGCTCCCGGATTATGATCTTTGATAAAGGGGATACCAGATGAATAGTATGATGAATGTGATATTGACCTGTACCCAGATTTGGGATGCCGTACGACGGATTTACGTACGAGCTATATATTGATGTTTGATCCGCACTCTTGACTTGGGAATATCTGATTATAGATATGGTATCGGATGTGATATTATCGAGGCGGGATCACCGACTAATATATATATATATATATATATATATGTGTGTGTGTGTGTGTGTGTGTGTGTATCGACTCAGATGTTAGGCGGTTTCCTTACCTTCGTTAGCTTGTTAGTTCAGCCGTATAGTTTAGTATAGTTGTTAGACCAGATTAGACTCCTACCTATTTCAAAACTAACGGATCGTGGGTATTTTAAAAGACAGGTCAAGGGATTCTACGGATATTTCAAAAGGCGTATCTTTTCTTAAAAACACCGTAGCCCTTATTTCCAAAACCCCACGATTTGTGTTATTTCAAATGGCACCCTGGTATGACGTGTATATATATATATATATTAAATGCATATTAGTTACCGTTGTGTCTAGTATTTATCTCCCGCTCATTATTGCTGTTCGCCCCGCATCGAATACTTATATTGCTATTTCATATTGCATTGTTGATATTATGATGTTAGGACACCAGCACCATTACCAATGATGCGTATGTACCACATACACTTACTTGCCGGCTCACACACATCTTCATCGGTAATTGCCATGTCACGTACACCTTAGAAAATATTATTGCTTGACTTAGCTTGTTAGTTAGTAGTTGACATGATATTAGTGTACCTCCCTTATATGCCAGTTTAGACATTGTAGTTATTACTTGTCACTTCATGCATACTGTTACTCATTGATATGCCCCATTCATAGATTTTCATGCCTATATTCATGTTTTTACGTGCTATTGATGATTTGGATTCGGATTTCATGAGATTTCTTGGATTTGGAGGAAAACCGCAAAAACATAATTAAACTTCTTCTCTCTTTTTTAAATAAAAAGTGCGGTTTTCCCATGATGTATGAGTCATCCACCATGAGTTTGCTGATGGATTTCGAGACCCGAGTTCGAGGAGTGGAGAACCGTTTCGGGTACATGGTGGACCCGGTGCGGTACCCCGGGGCAAGAGGATCGCAGATGATGGTGTTGAGCCTGGCAGGGGAGCACTACCGACCGGTGTTTTACCCGACGCGTCGGATATCCGGAGGATACCGTCGTAGTCTTGAGATGGATGGTAGGGGTCGTTCTGGACTGACGACGCCCTAGATATTGAGATTGAGATATTGGGATTTCGAGATATTGAGGTACTGAGATTTGATGATACAGGCCAGTCCGGATAGCCGGAGCCTGAGATTTTGAGACATTGAGATTTATGTTTTGTGTCGATGCTAGACACTGTTTATGCTGATTTCATTTATGATACCTCTTTTAAAAAGATACAGAAATCTCACTAAATTATGAAAGCAGTTTTCTTCAGTACATGCATTCCGTTTCATGCATTCATACATCATCCATATGATACATTGCTACCTGAGGCACTGACACGAGCACTTGGTATTACTGTTGTTTAGAGGTATACCCTAGCCATTGTTATAGGCTACAGATTATATATTTGAGGATATATTATGATCGTATGACCTAGGATTGCGTCATACATGCAGTTTCTGCTCGTAGATGTTTTCTATTCACGAGTTGGCAACTCACCCCCGTTGTGCCACAGTTTCTTGCAGGTTTTGCCGTACAGGTTTCATTACGGCTTTGCTGGAACTACTTCCTTTTCCGGGTGATTTGCTAGTAGGTGGGTTTACTTGTATCGTACCCATCATTTTACTTTGTATATTATTATTCTGTTGTATCTAGAAGTTCCATCAACCAAACCTGTATTTATTTCAGAGATAGAGACCAGTGATGTTTATTCTTTCGACCTTAGAGTCGCGCGTTGTATTTATATGGATTTCTTTCTGTTTTGAGTTTCCTTTTGAGTTTTGATCCTCGCTCTTGGCGTTGTATATTATATTGCATGCGTGGTTGTGACCATCGATTGACGAAGAGCTAGCTCCCGCTTGGGGATGTCTTTTTATTGATTTCTTATACTATTCATGTTGTATCCCGTTTGGGGGCCAGTATTTACAAAAGAGACTCTGCCGAAATTTTCAGGAAATATTTGACGTTTTAAAAAAAACGCATAATTCGGCTTAAGCTATTAAAACTACTGCTTTAAGTTGGTTTTTCCTTCACTCTACTGCTTCTTTGGTTTTGATTTCGGGGTTTTGGCTTACTCCGATTACGTACGCCTCGAGATGTCCGTAATTTAAGTGCCGGTCATGTTCCGTACTTTTCGGGTCGTGACATGGAATTAGTGAAGCAAACACACTAATCTATATGGCTAGTGTAGAAGAGGATGATAAAGTAGGAATTTAGCTCACTTTAGTATTTAATTTCTCACTATTTTTCTTCTTGATCTCAAAGTCAAGAGAGCTCAAAAGAGATGAGGAAGAAGAAGATGAAGAAAATATCTCAAGTGATGAAAATATCTATATTGGTTCAAATGCAACCCGGGCGAGTATATCATCCATATACTAACCCATGTAGAGAATTAACCATGGTAAGGGTTAATGCTTATGTCACAAAATATCTTAAGTAGAAACAAAAGAGTGGACTAAGTCAATGCATATCTTCAAGCTTCTACAAGCTTCTAGCTTTGATTAAATCCACTAATTTGTAATTACTTAATGATAAATGAAACCCTAACATAAACCTGAGCATGGTATGAGTCTCATACATACATGTTGCATGTGTAACCTAACATGTCACAAAAATATATCACATATATAATATTTATGTAACAAAAGAAAACAATACAATTAACATATATCACATATATGTTAAATGCATCATAAGTGAGAATAATAAATATTTTAGTGAGCATATAATATATATATATATATATATATATATATTATTTCATCGAATCAACACTTGATCCGATAACCCGGCTATATCATATATAACTGGCCGATATCACATATCGCGAGAACAGAATACGGTATCACATACGTGTATCAATCTCGATTCCGCACATATCACATATGTGCTCCTACTCCGTTTTGCTTGAGCCAAGAAACCCTTTGTGTAGGACTCTAAAGACTCTTCAATACGCCGGCAGTAGGTGATGATCACATCAAACACCCACAAGATGCAAGCGGTCAGCTAAACGTAACAGCCACCCAGGTATTGAGCGACCAGAAGATCAACAAGCAAACCTGTACATACTCCTGCGAATCCAATCAGTAACACTAACGTACAGTTCGGTCTCTTCGTCTGATATGTCGCATATCCAGTCTAGGGGTGGTAAACGTCAGACCCCAATAAACGATAAGTCGTGTCGATGTGAGGCTCATAACGGGTCGAGAAACTACCGATAACACTTACCAGTAGATCTCCATATCATCCCTGGCCAGGGACTTCCAGTTACAGCCAATCGAACACAGCGCAACATCTACCCCCAATATCGGGAGAGACGAAACCCCTCCTATCGCTCATTGCCTCCATGTGATTCGGGACTGTACCTAAAAGACACCATTTTGCACGTTCTCTTGAACGTGGTAAGGTGGAAATCAAAGCACAGTGGGAATCACACAAGACTCTATGACGATTTCGGGTCTACAGACTAACCTGTACCAGTGTCACCAGAGAACTGCTATCCGATGATAGGTATAATACCAACAAGGATTTCTCGGCGAGTCCATTCAGTGTACCCAGTCTCCACTGAGCACCCGTATACCATCTTAGATGTCAAACACCAATGGATGCAGGATCATCCATCGCCCATCATATGGGTCAAGAGGCCTATACGCTAATCTACTCTTGAGTATCGACACCCTGTCTCGATACACTCTCGACTAGGAACAGTTATAGGATGTACTTGTGGACTACCCTGGCACCACTAGTATGATCTCCATCATAGTCCTAGTATTCAAGTACATATTCTAAGGGCTTTATCAACATGTGAGAGCAAGACAGTAACCCAATACAAGTCAACATGTTAAGACAAAGTGCAACCAGATAGCATACTATCATATCGAGCAAGAAAGTCCTCTCTCTATATATCCAAGCATCCACTATAATATACATCATATGTACAACAATGGCCTCTAGGGCATATACATAACTAACAGTAGCTTGGGTTAGTGTCGCCTCGACATAGATCATCTTCGGCCTCGAAGATTTCATGCAAGCTCATTGCTTTCTTCTTATGGAGCCATTCTAGAGTCCGCAAGATCACTACTTGGAGTGAAGAGACTACTACATAGAGCTGTTGAAGTGAAGGACTGGTCTACAAAGGTTGTATTCCTAGTTCACTTAGTTGTAAAGTAGTTTACACTTTGTATTCTCTAAATCTTTAGTTAAGATTCTGGGGTTAGGATTGTTTTATACGGCAAATTTTTGAAAATGGCATGGACGATGCCTCCCGAAACCTTGCTGTCATGCCAAGCAATCCTACAAAAATTGAGTTCCAAGTTGAAGCTCGATCCAAGGAGCAAAGAACCACTAGAAGACCGAAGGACTTGACACGAAGGTATAACCCTCTATCCGAGTAGTTAAAGCCTTCATATAGTTTAGTTTAGCTAGTTAAGGTTTAATAAAGATCCTAAAGTGGATAAAATCTATGTTGCAAAGCCAAACATGATCTTTTGATGTGAGAAAAAATTGTTTTTGATGAATTCCGCATCCCCGCGAACTCGCGGGGTGTACGACTTAGACTTACAATATTTTGTCTCAAAAGCCCTAGGGAGCACAACTCATATGAGGGTTAGGGCTAGAGGAAGAAGGAGAGGAAACTTGGAGAGGGAATGAGCTAAAGAAAAATAAGCTAGCTCTTGTGATCATAAGAGAATGGCTAAGTCTTTCCAATAATTCAAGCATGGATTCTTTTAGATGTAAAATAATCAACCATGCTTGAATAGTGCAACCAAATGAATAAAATAAAAACCAAGCCATGCTTTCATCCATACCACAAATATCTCCAAATACCACCTCATTAATTCATTTCTAAAAATGGATAAATCCAATAATGAGGTGTCTCCTTCTAGAAGCGTGTCTTGCGAAATTACATGTCACGACCCGAAAGTACGGAACGTGACCGGCACTTAAATTACGAAACGTCTCGAGGCGTACGTAATCTAAGTAAGCCGAAAACCCAGAAATCCAAACCAAGAAAAGTAGTAGAGTGAAGGAAAAACCAATTTAAATCAAGTAGTTTTGCAACCTACGCCGAAATATGCATTTTTAAAATCACAAGTCTTTTCTAAAAATTTCGGCAGAGATTCCTTTGTAAATACTGATCCCAAATGGGTATAAAACCTGATAAAGTATATATAATGAATAAAGGCATCCCCAAGCGGGAGCTAGCTCTTCATCAAACGACAGTCACAACCATGCAAGAAATATAATATACAACGCCGAAGGGCGAGGATCACAACAGAAAAGGAAACTCAAACAGCACGAAATCCATAGAAATACAACGCGCGACTCTAAGGTCGAAAGAATAAACAACTGGTCTCAAGTCTGAAATAAATACATGTCTGGTTGATGGAGCTTAACTAGATACAACTGAAATAAATAATATACAAGGTATAATAGTGGTCACGATGCAAGTGAACCCACCTACCAAGCAAATCACCCGAAAAGGAAGCAGTGTGCCAGCAAAGCCGTAATGAAACCTGTACGGCAAAACCTGCAAGAAACTGTGGCACAACGGGGGTGAGTTGCCAACTCATGAATAGAAAACATCTACGAGTAGAAACCGCATGTATGACGCAATCCTAGGTCATACGATCAATATATATAATCCTCAAAATGATAAGTCTGAAGTATAAAAAGGTGGCAAGGGTAAACATCTAACCCAAGTGCAATCCCACGTACTCGTGTCAGTGCCTCAGGTAGCAATATATCATATGAATGAGGTATGAATGCATGAAAACAGAATACATGTAAATGAAGAAACTGCTTTCATAACTTAGGGAGATTTCTGTACATTTAAAACGAGGTATCATCAATAAAATCAACATAAACAGTGTCTAGCATCGACACAAAACATAAATCCCAATATCTCAATATCTCAGTGTCTAGGGCGCCGTCAGTCCGGATCGGCCCCTAACACCAATCACATGACCACGACGGTATCCTCCGGATATCCCACGCGTTAGGTAAAATCACCGGTAGGTAGTGCTCCCCTGCCAGGCTCATCGAATACAACTCGAACTTCTTGCCCCGGGGTACCTTACCGGGCCCACCATGTACCCGAGACGGTTCATCCAACTCCTCGAATCGGGTCTCGAAATCCATCAGCAATCATGAAAACTCATGGTGGAAGACTCATACATCATGGGAAAACCGCACTTTTCATTTAAAAAGAGAGAGAAAGAAGTCTATAAATGTTCTTGCGGTTTTCCCCCAAATCCAGGAAATCTCAGGAAAATCCGAAATCCAATCATCAATAGCACGTAAACAGTGAATATAGGCATAAAACTCCATAATACGGCATAACAGTGAATAATAATATGCATGAAGTAGCAAGTAATAACTGCAATGTCTAAACTAGAATATAAGGCAAGTACACTAATATTATGACGAAACTATCAGCTAACAAGCTATGTCGATGAAATAGTATTGTCTAAAGTGTACGTGACATGGCAATTACCCATGAGGATGTGTGTGAGCCGGCAAGTAAGTGTACGCGGAACATACGCATCATCGGTAATGGTGCTGGTGTCCTGACAGCATGATATCAATAATGGTATATGAAATCATAATATAAGTATGCGATGCGGAGCGAATAGCAATAATGTGCGGGAGCTGAATGATAAACACAATGATAACTAATCTGTATTTAATATAAATATAAGTCATACAATGGTGCCATTTGAAATAACACGAATCGTGGTGTTTTGCAAATAAGGGCTACAGTGTTTTTAAGAAAAGATACGTCCTTTAAAATATCCGTAGAATCCCTTGGCCTGTCTTTTAAAATACCCACGATTCGTTAGTTTTGAAATAGGTAGGAATCGAATCTAGTCTAACAACTACACTAACTATAGGGCTGAGCTAACAGGCTAAACGAAAGGTAAGGAAACCGCCTAACATCTGAGTCGATACATATATAAATAATAGTCGGTGATCCCGCCTCAATAGTATCATATACGATCCAAAATCTACAATATTCCATCCTCAAGTCAAGAGTGCGGATCTATCATCAATATAAAACTCGTACGGTACATCCGTCGTACGGCCTCCCAAATCTGGGTACGGGTCAAGGTCACATCTATCACACCATTCATCTGGTATCATCTTTATCAAAGATCAAGATCTGGGGTACTGACCTATGTCTAGTACAACACTGATACCCTCTATGTATGCATGCATGTGTATGAAACACCACGTCAAAGGACCCGCTAAAACATCATGTCGTATCTCAAATACGAACCCTGTCACATCACCGATCTCACGGCCTCAACTCATCTCATATCCCAAGTACTATCCTCAAATTCAGTATATGAACACATAGTCTCATACCCATATGTAAATATACACATCCCCATATATGCACAGGTAAAAGAAAGAATGTATGCAAGTATGTGTGTGCGTATGTGTGGGTGCAACCACTACTCTAGGGTTTCGCAACTAACACTAAACCAATCCAAGAACACCTAGAATCCATCTTTATCATCAATAAACACAAATCAACATATAATATATATATATGCGTGTATACGTATTCGTATACATCACAACGAACTGCGGGGGTGCTATACGCCATCCACCCGACTTCCCCCATAGATATAATCTACTCACCTTGCTTCTTGTGTGTCGGTGTCAATGTCGCCTTCATCTTCTTCATCGTATGAAACCCACGTGAAGGTACCTACAAAGATAAAACAATCGCAAAAGCACATGAAAATCACATCGGAAAACCAAAATGACACGCTAAGGCATATAGGTTAGAACCTATGTACTACGCTTTCAACACCATCACACAACCCTCGATATCGTCGTACAAACGTCAAGTGATCGAGGTAAAATACAAATACGCAAATCCAGAATTCAAAATACGAGAAACAAAACCTCGAATCAAAACAGAAACTATTGTTAAAGGTCCCAGATTTCACCTTAGGTCAAATCAGTCAATTTTGCATATACCAAGGGTCTATTTTACTGGAGATGGGGCCATGGAAGAAGAACGGACCCAAATGGGCCAGGTCTGGCCGCAATTTGCGGTCAGAGGGATTAAATCTGTGGCCGGAAATAGGAGTCAGGGGCTGGGGTTTTGGTGGTAGCTTCCTAGGTTCCTGCATGTATCCATGTCCTTACAAAATAATTTTCAGAGTCTTGGGATGATAGCAGATTCCATTTAACCTTCACAGAATCACAGTTTTTCCGATATCGGCTTTCTAAATCCATATTCCGGGTTTCTAGTTTCTGGTTTAGTCCAATGTAACATCACAACAGGGGTTGTAGTCCCGAATTACACCTCAATTCACCTTTGTAATCAATTCAAACCCTAAACCCTAACTTGGAATTTCCAAAGTTCACCAAAACCATACATATCGGTTCTAATCTAACATGGATGTAAAGAAATGGGAAAACTAAGCTAATGGTTCAGAAAATACCTCATTTGGCAACTCAAGAAAATTCTTGAGTTGCCCCAAGTGTCCAAAATGCAAGCTTTCTTCCATGGGGTAGCTAGTGAGCTTGTGCAACTTTTTTATGAAATGGAGATAGGGTTTTGAGGTGTTTTTAATGGTGTTTTGGGGGTTGTAGTGGAGGAGGAAGAGGGGGGGTCAGCAGCAGCAACAACAAGAGAGGGAGGGGAGAGGAAGAAGTGAATGATGAAGAGGGAATGGCCAAGTCAAAGCAACCCTCACCTTTCTCTCTCTTGCCCATCCCTCTTGACTTTTCTTTTCTTTTTCTATTCTATTTTCCTTCTCTCCTCAATAGTAAACCCCAACAAATATCCATACACCCCAAATCATGTAGGAAAATGTAACAAGTGTAAAAAAAAACGCGTGCACAAAACACGCTTAAAATCCGATTAGCGATTTTTAATCGCGATTAGCACAAATTTAGTGTCAAATAAATCATAAACTTCCATATTTTGCATGAATATCATAAAGCACCCTCTTTTTAGTAATTTCCATAATTTTCCAAATTTCCCCCCATTTATCGGTATTTAATTATACCGAAATATTAAAATATTCATTAAAATTAATATTAAATTATAAAAATTCCCAAAAATAATATTTTTATTTTTATGAAATGTTACATTACAAGAATGCCCTCACCGTATATACTGTAAGTGCACGGCGGCGCCCGGCCGTCAATCCGAGGCCAAAATGCGGAAACGATACTTTTACGAAACTTGTAAACCGACACCACCGCGCACTAAAAACCCGGATCGGGCCATTAACCTACTTCTAGCTAACTAGAGAATGGGTAGAGAGATATACCGAGCGATCCGTGTCCTCCGGTCTTCTCGTCGTCGTCCCGATCTCCCCGCGGAATTTCTGGTCTTCATCTCCTCGTCGGAAGGCACCACATCGCCGGGTTCTTTTACGGGCTCTTACCTCTGGACCGAGGCAACTCGAGCATGAAGCTGGCGAGTCGACGTGCCCAAGGGTACTGTAGATGAAGTGTAGAAAGCTATGTCTCATTGGGGTATGAAGTTGCCATGGTTTTGGTGGAGGAATGAGATGAAAGCATTTTGAGATGAACTTAGGGATTTTTTGCAAGCATGAAGAGAACAAAAATCCCCACACCAATTTGAACAACCCCCTCCATCTTGTGTGGCCGGCCATGAATCATAGAGAGGAGAGAATGAGAGAGGGAGTGTATCAAAAATAATGCAAGAGAGATAAAGGGTGATGATGAGAAGAAATGATCACAAACCAAATCCAACACTCCATCAACCATCATAACTCCAAAAGTCAAGCAATCATGAAGTAAAGAAGTCAAATGATGCAAGAACCATCATGAAGCAACTACTTGCAAATAACACCCTCCACAATGCTAATTTGCACATTTGCAAATAAGCCCTCCTCCACCAATTTTCAGCTAAGGAAAGAAACAAAGGAAAATGGCCGAAACGGAAAGCAAACTGGCAACTTCAGAAAAACGATCCCGTAATAAATTACAGGAAAACCCCGCTACTGTATATACATACCCGTATTTGTATATCGACCGAATATAAATGCAATAAGACAAAATCTGCACTGTACAATACTAAGATCCGGCTTAAACTAAAGCCCGCTAGTATAATCCGTCCGATCATGATCCGTTTAATACCGCACGTATATGATCGAACCCTACCATATCTCCATATGGCCTCTAAAGCGTTTCGCCCGAAACTTGAGAAAACAGTATGTGGGGGACTCTAAAGACTCGTCAACACTTTGGCTGTGGATTTAACCACTAGCAAGTCAGAAGTATTAACCATACGTAACCTGCTACCAAGTATTGACCAAAAGGTACGTCGATGAGCGAACTCATCCTGACACCCTACTGAGCCTGTCAGTGACAATATCCGTACAGTCCGGTCCGTTCGTCTATGAGCATCGCATGGCGGGCCAAGGGGGTTGGTAAAAGTCAGACCCCCAAAAGCGGTACAAGTCGTGTCGGAGTGTAGCCCAGAACACCTTGAGATACTACTGGAATACCTACCAGTAAATCTTCTGCCTTGGCCAAGGACTTCGTGTAATGGCTCTCCTAGACACAGCGCGACCTCACCCCAATACCTGGAGAGACGAACCCCTGCAGATCCGCTCACTGCCTCCATGTGGCTCGGGACTGTACCCAACTAAAACCTGTTTGCACGTCTCCTTTGAGCGTGGTGGGGTAGTAATCAAAGTACAGTGGGAACTCACACAAGAAAAATGACGATCTCAGGTCGATGAACTAACCTGTACACATGTCACCAGGGAACTGCTATCTGACGTCAGGTATAAGACCAACTAGCATGTTCCCGGCGAGTCCTGTCCGGTGTACTCATAACCCAATGAGCACCTGTATACATCTTAGGTGAACCAACTGACACCAGTGGCTTGTAAGACCGGCCACCGCCCCTCGTCGGGGTCTCGACAGTATATACTAGTCTACTCTGGAGTATCGATGCCCTGTCTCGAAACTCCCACGACTAGGGACCTTTTAAGGATTTGCGTATAAACCCCAGCTCCCACGTATATGATCGCCCTCATACTGCTGACAGTCAAGAAAGAATCCTAGGGGCTCTATCAACGTGCAATAGTGACCTGTAAGGTCACCTAAAACTGTACACGATGATAAAGGTAAAACAGATAGCATACTATCATCTTGAGTAAGACTTTCCTATCGGCACAGGTCCTCCCTCAATCATTGCAATCACGTGCCTGTGATCCAATAATTGACTCTGAGGGCACTATCTCCAACAATCTCCCACTTGCACTCAAGGCTAATTATTGCGATGTCGCATACTCACAGCCCATGTGATACCGAACACCCAACTCCTCTACTAATCAGTCTCACAAAACCCGTTTGCAAAACTATTGCGTTCGAGGAATAGCCTCAGTGAGTGGATCCGCCTTGATGTTTCTTTCTTTGTCTCTCTTTATCTCAAGTTCGCGGAGAAAACCATCTCCCGAAATGAGCAATACCTGTCTTAGAATATGTCTGGATATCTGATGGGACCTAGCTCATAAATGAACTCCAAATCCAAACTTCTTAGACTGTATCGTCAACTGAACTTAATCAGTATCCTGCGTCATGCCTCCCTCAGTATCCCTTTGGACCACCTGTCCAAAATACTGCCCCTCATCAGAAGGAAAACTATAACTCTAACAACCTCTCTGTCATCCAGGTCACCTTGGAAGCCTGGAATGATAACCGTCTCCTGAATGAGGCTGATGTTATCATATCCTAGAACATCCACTTATGTTCTAAAACTGCTTCCGAATGTTTCTCCAGAATTGGATCAATATCAACTTACTGCATCTCGTGCTAAAACAATATCTGGTGTGGTACTTGACATCTCATGATTGACTCAATTGCCTAAGCAAGTGATCTGCCAATCATGCACATCCTCTCCCCTTTAGTCTGTAAGAAACCTTTAGAGAGGGTGACTCCATTACCTGCAGGTACACTACCGTGCCAGGAGTCGTCCATTCTAAAACACCTTTAGAATGCTGTCTAAGTACCCTGATTGGGAAACTACCCAAATCTAGATCTAAAACCATAGATCCAGTAACCAGAATGTCTTGATATTATATCCAAGTCCCATGTGGAGAAACCACTGTGTGACAACCAAAGTACAACCGATCGTAGTATAGGAACATCATTTCCTACTCTATGTATATCTTCCAAATACCAGGACATCACACTCTACTACCTTCTTAACAGATCCATCTCCTATTCTGATGAAGTCAAACCTATGACTGTCATATCAGAAATAGATGATCTATCTCCGCTACATCTGATTTAGTCTATAAATAAACATAAGCCACTTGTCCACCAATGCTTCCGCTGCTCCCACTGACTACGACAACCTTCTGGCAGAGTCATATACACGTACACTTCTAAAGCTAGTTTAGAACGACGATATACTCATCCTCCTGCCGGGTCTCGCAGCCTGGAACAACAACAATGGCAAGTCTGGGTAAACAAGAACCTCCCTGTCACCGTCCTTGAGGCTACCGGAGTACCTCTCGGGTGCCTGAGGTTACCTACCGTATCTGCGGAGTGGCCAATGGAATGTCAAACCAAATTGAATCTTTAGGTTCTTATCAAATTTTCAGTAATCGTCTGCGGTTCTGGAATCACTTCCAGTTCTACCATACTCCCACTACTGTTTTCTGGAAAAATCCATTTTTGTTAAAACTGTGGCGAGTCAAGAACAATATCACTATTGATCTTCCAGATGGTAGAAAGTCAACCCTCGTCATAGCCTGGGTCAACCCACAAACAACCATTACAGAAACGTGCCTTGAGTTATCCAGAGTCTGGTTTTAAGCATAAGCCGGACAACTCCCCGTACCTTAACATCGTTAAGATATGAATTGTTCTATATCCAAAACAGAAACAGAGGCACTGATTTAATTGAACTAGATTCAAATCATACAGCTGTCTCCAGTGCATGTTAACGAAATGCAAGGAGGCCGATCAGCGTTACTCAACTTAGGAATGCGTCCAGATATGAGTAACCTGAAAGAGAAGCAAGTTCTCTTAATCATTACTATCAACTGAATACCATACACAAGTATCTACATCTTCGATCACCCTGAAGAATCCCGATACTTGCAATACCTGGTTCTCTACTTTAATCTTATACTTATAACTTCTCAAAACTCAGACCTTGTGTTTCCACGAAACACATGTCTAAGAACTAGAGAAGTCACAAGTAAACAGAATATAGTGCGAGGACCAACCCCTCTGTCCTAATGGACACCGGACAACATACAATACTCGGTATTGTAGGGTTCCTAGGCACTCTCAAGAGGTCTCACAAGGCATCAACCATGCCAATTTGTAAAGTTAGAAGTGCCGAGAAACTCTAATACGGATCGTTAACTAGAAATTTAGGCGATAAATGAAACTAGTTAACATTTTAACTAAGTAAACAAACATACAACCTTTGTAGATCCGTTTCTTCACCTCCTAGGCTCTGTGATGAAGTCCTCTCCTCTGTCCAAATCGAACCATGACTCTAGCATCGGCTTCATCGGAGAAAAGCGGGCTAGGTCATCGACGACGATGCCGAAGATGATCTACGTCGAGGCATCGCTAGATCAAGCTCCAACTTCACCAAGTAAAGAAAACTTGTGAAGGAAACACCTTATACTACTTGGCAAGAGGTAGAGGATGAAGAAATAGGAAGTGGGTTCACTTTAGAATTGGATTTCTCACTCATTTCATCAAGTCACCATTGATGAAGTAAAGCTTTCTTCATTGAAGAAGATGAAGAAGAAGAAGATAATGATATGATAAGTTAATTAGAATAATAAAGAAAAAGAATACTTATCATAACATTAACTATAGTTAGGTGTAGAGAATTGACTAAGGTTAAAAGAATGGTTAGGGTTAAGCTTGAAGACAAAATGGTCATATGGTCAAATCTTCATGAAGCTTCATCAAGCTTCATGAAAGAAAGAAAGAAAGAATGAAACCATTCTGTTTTCTTTTGTCATTTCATTTTCATCCAAAATAAAAAGATAAATGAATGGACAAATAAATAGAAACCTTAACCATTTACTTAACCTAGGTTTAATTCTTTACACAAACCAATTTTGCATGCATCATCAAACATGATACAATCGAGTGCACAAAAGTATATCACATATACAATGTGTACATCCGAGTGAGAATATCCATTTAAAATGAACCAATACTAGTTAATGCAAAGTGATATATCAAATATATAATTATACATTAAATCATTAAATCAACACTTGATTCAATGATCCGGTCATATCGCATATAACCGACTAGTATCCAATGTATCAGCTTATCGAATCAACCCTCGATTCGATAACTAGGTTATATCGCATATAACCATTCGATACATACATCGCGAGAATGGAATACGGTATCACATACACGCATTATTCTCGGTCCCGCACATATCTCATATGCGCTCCTATTTCGTTTCACTTGAGCCAGGAAACCTCTGTGTAGGACTCTAAAGACTCGTCAATACGCCGGCAGCAGGTGATGATCATATCAAACACCCACAAGCCGCAAGCGGTCTGCTAAACGTAACGTCCACTCGGGTATTGAGCGATCAGAAGATCGACGAGCAAGCCCTCTCACACTCCTGTGTATCCAACCAGTAACACTTACCGTACAGTCCGGTCTGATCGTCTGATATGTCGCATATCTTGCCTAGGGGTGGTAAACGTCAGACCCCAATAGCTCGATAAGTCGTGTCGATATGAGGTCTATAACAATTCGAGAAACTACTGGTAACACTTACCAGTAAATCTCAGCAACCCTGGCCAGGGATTTCCTGTTATAGCCAATCGATCACAGCGCAACATCAACCCCCTATACCGGGAGAGACGAATCCCCTCCTATCGCTCATTGCCTCCATGTGATTCGGGACTGTACCCAAAAGCCACCGTTTTGCATGTCCTCTTGGACGTGGTAAGGTGGAAATCAAAGCACAGTGGGAACCACACAAGACTCTATGACGATCTCGGGTCAATAGACTACTCTGTACCAGTGTCACCAGAGAACTGCCATCTGACGTAAGGTATAATACCATCTGGGAGTTCTCGGCGAGTCCGTCCAGTGTACCCAGTCTCCACTGAGCACCCGTATATCATCTCCGATGTCAAACACCAATGGATATAGGATCATCCATCGCCCATCTGTATGGGTCGAGAAGGTATACGCTAGTCTACACCGGTATATCGATGCCCCATCTCGATACACCCACGACTAGGGACCTTGAAGGATGTACTTATGGACTACCATGTCCCCACTAGTATGATCCGCATCATAGTCCAGGTAGTCAAGTACACATCCTAAGGGCTTTACCAACATGTAACAGAGAGACAATCAGTGTACACGTTAAGGTAAAGGGTAACCAGATAGCATACTATCATGTCGAGCAAGAAAGTCCTCCCTATATATGTCCCAGCATCCACTACAATATACATCCTATGTACAGTAATGGCCTCTAGGGCATACATATAACTAACAATCTCCCACTTGCACTAGGGCCATCTGATAACAGTGGTTGTAGTATCACATACTCAACCATCCCATAAAAGTCTCTTTCTGGGAATAGGCCTTCGTTAGTGGATCCGCCGTGTTGTCCTCCGAGTCTGCTCTCCTAACCTCGATCAGCCTGGAGATCAACCATCTCCATGATCAGGTGATACTGCCCTAGAATATGTCTGGATCACTGATGGGACGGACGTTCCTTGGCATAAGCCACAACTCCATTGTCACACAATGGGAGGAACTAAGTTCATCTCATGAACAAATATACATCCAGACTGCCTCTTTGGTAGCATCTTAAGTAGCGATGTATCCAGCCTTTATCGTCTAGTATGTCACGGTATCTAGCTTGGAACTCTTCCAACATACCGTCCCTCTACTGAGGGTAAAGACAATTCCTGCGACTGACATTCAGTCGTCTTTATCACCCTGGAACCCTTCCAGTGATTCTCCCCAGGATCAATTGATATCATCTCACTATAACTAGTGAGAATCCTAACATCCAATTAAATCTATCTCATAGATCCAAAACTCTGGATTTAGGAGGTATCATGTTGATCCTACATGGAGAATCATTGTGATAAGCGGAGATTGATCGAGCGTAGCATAGGAAACTACTTCCCTATCAAGAGTATGTCATCCACGTACTCTACGAGGATCGCCACCATACTCCCTACTACCTTTTTGTATATACAAGGTTCATCTACCATTTTGATGATGTCAAACTGTTTGACTAACTCATCAAAACAGATGTTCCAACTCCGCGATGCCTGCTTTATCACATAAAACATCTTGCTCACGTTTCCGCTGCTCCCACTGTTTACGAAGCCCTCTGGCTGTGTACTTATAGACGCCCTCTTCTAAAATATCATTTTAGAAAAGCTGTCATGACACCCAACCACCAGATATCGTAGTCATGGTATGTAGCCGTGGCAAGTAGGATCTGGATGGACTTAAGCATAGCTACTTGAAGAGGTTTCACCACTATCCACGCCTGGTTGATGATGAAAACCTTTAACAAGTCTAGCTTTGAAAGTCTCAACCTTTCCATGTACACCAAGTAATCTTCTCAAGATATACTTGCTCCTGATGGGGATTTAACCCTTCAGATATAGCAATCAAAGTCCATACTTTGTTGGTGTATAAGGATTCCATCTCAGATCGATAAGCATCCAGCCATTCTTACAGAGTCTTACTCCTGATGGCCAGCTCGAAGCTAGTTGGGTCATCATCTCATGATGCAATCCTCGCTTCCACTGTCATAGAGAAACCGAAGTATCTCTCAGGTGGGTGAGGAACCCTACTAGATCAGCGGAGAGGCTGAGGTTCGTTGGATTCTACTGAATCCTTCGGTTCTACCAAATCATTTGCTGTAGTTTGTATAGCTGAAACACTTCCAGTTCTACATAACCGATCTTGCCTCGATCTTGTCCGGATTTTGCTTTTAGACATAGGCCGTACAACCCCAAATCTTAACCAATTTAAGATATGGGCTCTTCCCATTCCATATCTTATATGGAGTAGTAGGCAACTGATTTGATTTGAACCCTATTTAGTAGGTATGCAGCTTCTCAAGTGCATAACTCCCAAAAGAAAATAGGTAACTCAGTAGTACTCATCATAGAGAACACCATATCAAATAGGGTGTGACTGCTCCGCCCCGATATACCAACGTGCTTTGGTGTATACGGAGGAGTAATGCTGAGAGAGAATCTCATTCTCCTTTAGAATAGTCCAGGATTTCCGTGCTCAAGTATTCTCCTCCTCGATCACATCAAAGGAGATAATACTTATACCCGTATTTTGGTTCTCTACATCTAACTTATATTCTGTGAATATCTCAAAAGATTCGGACTTGTGTTTCAACATGAACATATGTCTAAATCTTGAGAGATCATCAGAGAACGTAATGAAGTATAAAGAACCAGTCTTGGCATGTGTAGACAGGGGACCTACATACATCAACATGTATCATCCCAAGAGTTCATTAACTCTTTCTCTGTTTCCAATAAACAGAGCTATGGTCATTTTATCTTTGTGACATGACTGGCGAGTTTCACAAGATGTAAATTCAAACTGATTTAAATATGCATCTAAATGTTACTCCAGCTAGTCGGGTCGCATTGATATGACCTAGTCTACAATACCTCAAGAAGGATCCGTTCATTTCTGAACTCTTCCTCTTGTGTGTGTTCAGTATACTAAGAACTATAGTTTGATTTAGAACGTCAATGCTTTTAGATAACATGCCTGAACCGATCAACTTTTGATATAGGAAATGTTCAAAACATTATCCAACAATAAAAAATTTTATCATTTCTTTACTAATAAAGAAACTGATATGATTTTGTATATCAGGTTCGGTATCTAATAGCATTTGTTCAGAATCAATGTACTGATAATACAGGGTGACAGTGACCGACAGACTTGGCTGCAACTCTTGCCCCGTTTTCTGCCTCATGAAACTTATCACCCGTTCTCAGTTCTCTACCTTTCTGTAGCCCTATATAACAGATTACATGTCTGGGATCCTGATCCGGTATCAAATACCCAGGACGTAGAGGATACTGAGAAACAGTTCTTTGTAATGAACACACCCGAAGATGATGCATCAGCATGCACTCTCTTCGTTTGGGCGGCACGGGAAATCTGGTATTCCCCTTATTTCCTGCTCTGTCTTATAACTATTATAAGTTAGAGCGGGACCAACGTTCCCCAGCTCAGTAAAACAAGCGGGTTCGGTCAATATTCCGTATTATTATCTTGATTAAGGCGTGATATGGTCGCTACCAGGAGAGAGAGAGAGAAGAAAACACTCAGCGTGCGCTCTTGCAAGAATAGATTGGTTATTATTTTATCTAATCAGGATGGCTCCCACTGCTTTTTATCAAATCTTCCTTCAAACCTTAAAAGGAAAGACTAGCCGGGATTAATTACACACTACAAGTTCGCCAATCTTTCAGCCAGGCCAGTGTCGGTACTTTGAGGGAGGTCCCCCATGCTTTCACACGAACCTAATTAATGTAAACCTCGTTTTCCCAGAGGCGTAACCTCGTTAACACCTTTCTAGACACCTACTTGATCGGCTAATTGTAATGTATAAGACTCTCCCAGGAGTAACAATTACTCGCAGCGGGTATCGGGATCCAACTATCTCATAGAAGGTATGCAATCTCATTGCAAATTTCAACACTTGAAATTCCCGATAATATTTTGCCCCTAGCAGCTATATGACCTTAACATAGTCAACAAATCATAAGTGCTAGTCAAGTTCAACCCGTCATTTCCCGATTGAATTAAACCACCCGCACGACCTTTAACATAGTCAACAAAGTCGCACGACTACCCTAATCCAATCACATCATATGCTTATGCAGATAAGCACTAATTAGCTACCGCACACTACGCCTTAACATAGTCAACAAACGTAGCACGAAATCTAACTAGTACTTATCTGAAATGACGGAGGGCTACGACAGGTTTTTCTGAAAACCTATTGCGTAATGAACTTGATATCGTTGTAGAATCAAATGATTTTGAAATGGAGTGTTTTTCAGGCTTTTCTAGTTTTGCTAAAGGAGTCACTCCCGGTGAAGGGATCGTCGGTCCTTTCCTCGTCGAATGAGGTGCGGGATATATCATATATATCACTGTGCAAAGCAGAACTCTTAAAAGCAATCAAAAGACAAACCGAGTGTGTAGCATCTGCCAGTTATTACTAAAGGAGTCACTCCCGGTGAAGGGATCTCGGTCCTTTCCTCATCGAATAAGGTGCAGGATATATCATATATACCGCTGTACAAAGCAAGAACTGTAGCTACCTATTTTATTTTTGAAATTCGATTCTACAACATCTTAGGTTTCTTTTATTTCATTAATCTCATTAATGAAGTCCCATCATTTAAAGTATCTAAACATCACAGATAAATACGACGTACACTTATGCCATCCGCATTCGCCTCGATGTCCCTTCGTGCACCGTTAGGTTAGGTAACTAACGACAGAGCGGGGCAGGGCTAGCGCGGGTGTAAAACATAAGTAACATCTATATAATATATCATATATACTATATATTGTATCTATCATAGAACATCACATGATCACATCACATATATCGCAGCAGAAGAAACATATGAAACATTGGATATACTAGGACGTCCGTGTTTTCAATACGAGCCAGTATAAAACACGGATTCCACGGTCGTGATGAATAGCCAAACCCACACCCCTAGACCCCTACGAGAGCGGCAAGCAACCCTACTAATTCTAGAGTTAGGAGACCCGGACTCGACTCCTCGAGTTGGTCTCCCACTGGACTCCAGAACCCGGTTACTTGTGCCCTCCTCCTTGGGTCTATCCTAGTGCAGAAAAGTAAATAATATACAAAAGGTGACTACTTCCGCAACCTGGAAGTGCCCCAATAAAAGAATATTACATACAAGTTTTTACATGAATGAAATTGAAAAACACTCATCTCACATAAAAACCCCCGGCTATTCAAACACGACGATCCAATATAACATATCCAGCAACACATAACATCACATGTCATCAACGTAAGTAAATATGCGCATCCCAATTGTCGTTGACATATAGCAACGAAACCGGCGATATCACATATTACACTTACGGTCACAGAAAAGAAAGTGTAAAACTACAACAGTTGGAATCCGCAACCACCTCAGACATCGCATGCCTGACCAAATGAATTCCTTAGACATCGCATGCCTAACAATTATAAACCCCGCATTTTAGTCTCAAAATCGAAAACTCTTTTCAATATCAAGTCGGGGAATTCAACAGGATTCCCGACATTCTGATCGAATGCTCGTCGCAAACTTTAGTAGGCGGCCGCACCCCCGACGCCGTCGACAAAGTGCACCAAGGCAGAACACCGCTGCCGCGAGCACCCGAATGGATGCTTTCGGCGACGGGGTTCTCCTACAGTCACTTGGTCGGGGCTATGGAGTGAGGCTGTCTATTAAGTTTACCCGGCGAGTATCCGCGTACACTACGTGATTGTGACGGACTTTTGATCACATCAAAATTCCGTGGCAACCGATCAAGTGAGACTAAACTGCTATGTTTATAACATTTATTTAGTTATCACATAACTTCTTGTGAATTCCAATTATTGTATCTCATTCCGGATAAATAGAAAATGTCAAACTTTCCGATCGAACAATCGAACACCCAAGTTTTCCCGATACAGATCAACACATGAAATAAGTCTAAAAACATTCAGTTCGTGCCTCAGTACCAACGGTCCAGCCGTAGAACGGTCAAGCCAACGCCTCACATGTGGCACGCCGTAATGCCCCAAACCCTAAGGTTCAAAGGGCAGTTCAAGACGGTCACATAATCGAGTTAAGGTTTGTTGTCTTCTAGAGGGTCCATCGAGTTACTTGCACTACTTAGAACGTCTTTAAACCACGGAAAAATCCAACTTTTGGAAATTTCCCGACAGGAGAAAAATTGGGTATTTATATCCGGTCGAACTTTTTAACATATTCAAAAATTATCCGGAATCCAAATAGACAAAATCTGATAATCCGATCGAATCAACGAACCCCCAAAACAACCCCAAAATACTCAACTCTTGAGTACAGATTAAAAATTCCCATAAAACTCAGCACCTGAAACCATGAGTTACTGTGCAAAATAGAAAGGCAACTTCCATCATTTGGCCGCGGAACCGCCGCAGAAGCCAGGCTTCTGCCGCGGTTCCGCCGCACTATGAACAGTTCATGGAAAAATTTTGCACCGTAATTCTTAGATTTTCCTGCTGAATTTTTTAAGCATTTTTAATGTGGAAAAATCCCATTTTTTAGAAAAAGTCCAGAGAGCATCAAAAAGTTAGGGTTTCGGGTTCGATCGGGTTTCAAACATCGTCTAGACTTCGCCTAAGGCTCTAGCTAGGCTCTGATACAACTGTAGGGTTCCTAGGCACTCTTAAGAGGTCTCACAAGGCATCAACCATGCCAATTTCTAAAGTTAGAAGTGCTGAGAAACTCTAATACGGATCGTTAACTAGAAATTTAGGCGACAAATGAAACTAGTTAACATTTTAAATAAGTGAACGAACATACAACCTTTGTAGATCCGTTTCTCCACCTCCTAGGCTCCGTGATGAAGTCCTCTCCGCTGTCCAAATCGAACCATGACTCTAGCATCGGCTTCATCGGAGAAAAGCGGGCTAGGTCATCGACGACGATGCCGAAGATGATCTACGTCGAGGCATCGCTAGATCAAGCTCCAACTTCACCAAGTCAAGAAAACTTGTGAAGGAAACACCCTATACTACTTGGCAAGAGGTAGAGGATGAAGAAATAGGAAGTGGGTTCACTTTAGAATTGGATTTCTCACTCATTTCATCAAGTCACCATTGATGAAGTGAAGCTTTCTCATTGAAGAAGATGAAGAAGAAGAAGATAATGATATGATAAGTTAATTAGAATAATAAAGAAAAAGAATACTTATCATAACATTAACTATAGTTAGGTGTAGAGAATTGACTAAGGTAAAAAGAATGGTTAGGGTTAAGCTTGAAGACAAAATGGTCATATGGTCAAAGCTTCATGAAGCTTCATCAAGCTTCATGAAAGAAAGAAAGAAAGAATGAAACCATTCTGTTTTCTTTTGTCATTTCATTTTCATCCAAAATAAAAAGATAAATGAATGGACAAATAAATAGAAACCTTAACCATTTACTTAACCTAGGTTTAATTCTTTACACAAACCAATTTTGCATGCATCATCAAACATGATACAATCGAGTGCACAAAAGTATATCACATATACAATGTGTACATCCGAGTGAGAATATCCATTTAAAATGAACCAATACTAGTTAATGCAAAGTGATATATCAAATATATAATTATACATTAAATCATTAAATCAACACTTGATTCAATGATCCGGTCATATCGCATATAACCGACTAGTATCCAATGTATCGGCTTATCGAATCAACCCTCGATTCGATAACTAGGTTATATCGCATATAACCATTCGATACATACATCACGAGAATGGAATATGGTATCACATACACGCATTATTCTCGGTCCCGCACATATCTCATATGCGCTCCTATTTCGTTTCGCTTGAGCCAGGAAACCTCTGTGTAGGACTCTAAAGACTCGTCAATACGCCGGCAGCAGTTAATGATCATATCAAACACCCACAAGCCGCAAGCGGTCTGCTAAACGTAACGGCCACCCGGGTATTGAGCGATCAGAAGATCTACGAGCAAGCCCGCTCACACTCCTGTGAATCCAACCAGTAACGCTTACCGTACAGTCCGGTCTGATCGTCTGATATGTCGCATATCTTGCCTAGGGGTGGTAAACGTCAGACCCCAATAGCTCGATAAGTCGTGTCGATATGAGGTCTATAACAATTCAAGAAACTACTGGTAACACTTACCAGTAAATCTCAGCAACCCTGGCTAGGGATTTCCTGTTATAGCCAATCGATCACAGCGCAACATCAACCCCCTATACCGGGAGAGACGAATCCCCTCCTATCGCTCATTGCCTCCATGTGATTCGGGACTGTACCCAAAAGCCACCGTTTTGCACGCCCTCTTGGACGTGGTAAGGTGGAAATCAAAGCACAGTGGGAACCACACAAGACTCTATGACGATCTCGGGTCAATAGACTACTCTGTACCAGTGTCACCAGAGAACTGCCATCTGACGTAAGGTATAATACCATCTGGGAGTTCTCGGCGAGTCCGTCCAGTGTACCCAGTCTCCACTGAGCACCCGTATATCATCTCCGATGTCAAACACCAATGGATATGGGATCATCCATCGCCCATCTGTATGGGTCGAGAAGGTATACGCTAGTCTACACTGGTATATCGATGCCCCGTCTCGATACACCCACGACTAGGGACCTTGAAGGATGTACTTATGGACTACCATGTCCCCACTAGTATGATCCGCATCATAGTCCAGGTAGTCAAGTACACATCCTAAGGGCTTTACCAACATGTAACAGAGAGACAATCAGTGTACACGTTAAGGTAAAGGGTAACCAGATAGCATACTATCATGTCGAGCAAGAAAGTCCTCCCTATATATGTCCCAGCATCCACTACAATATACATCCTATGTACAGTAATGGCCTCTAGGGCATACATATAACTAACAGGTATAAATCCTTTGAGTCTAATAACTCCTTCCCTGTGTGTCGTAGGTTGAAAACTGTACTTATGGTTAAGAAGAATTACACCGTTGTTTAATGCTCCTTACCTAACCATCCACCGATATCGGTAAATGTCATAGACATAATTTCAAAAAGTTATATCTTACTCTATAAAAATAGACGTACAGATATATAAATTTGAAATTGGTGCATAGCAACGGATATTCAAAACCAAATATTTGCCGACCGGCAAACAGCCCAGGCGATTTCCTCAAATATCACCAATTACAACGAATTACGATAGAATGAGGATGATCACCTAATTCTCAATAACTAACTCCCACTCATCATCTGTAAAACAATAAAGATGTGAGAATCATACCTGGTAAATACATACCCTGGAGCAAGGGCTAATTGGGAAATCAGTTTTCTTTTAACAATACACAGTAAAACTGAAACATGTAAATGTTTCGTAGGGGTATCCGGGTATTCCTAGTAATTCCACTTCCATTATCCAGATTCACAACTGTAACCGTATATTTATATGCCATCTCTCCAGATCCCTTTATATGTCTTTAGGCATTACCTTCTGTACACCCTCTTAGGCTAAATGGTTTTCTTCTTTGCCTACCGTTCGGCACCGGCCTATGGTTTGGAAGAAGACTATCCAATAAACGTAATGAGTGTACTGTCCTAATCCTAGGAGCACTCGCAATGCGAGAGAAGGTGAAGATAAAAGACAAACGAATAAAACCTTATTCTTATTTCTCCTGAACCAGAATCCATCCCCGAACTGGAACAAGTTCCTTTCGAGTTCGTATATAACCATACGATGGAGTATCCAATAAAGTGTGGATCTTCGTAGTGATACGGAGTGTCCTGGAGAAATACAAAGGTGAAGTGGGAGTAGTAATGAAATACTTGGTTTGGTCGTGAATATCAGTCGCAATTTACTTTGCCCTCCTTCTAATCTCTTTATTTGTCTTTACATAATACCTTCTGTACACCATCGTTAGGCTAATTGGTTTTCTTCATTCCCTACCGGTCGGCACCTGCCTATGGTTTGGAAGAATACTATCCAATTTGCATAATAGGTGTACTATCCCCTAATCTAAGGGGCACTCGCAACCTAAAAGAAGGTAAAAGGAAAAGACAGCTGAATAGTCCTATTCGTTTTCTCCAGAACCAGAAACCATCCTCGAATAAATTTCTTCGAGTTCGTATATAACCATAGGATGGTTTTATCCAATGGAAGTGGACGTTCGTAGTAATACGGGGTGTCCTGGAGAAAAGGGTAAAAGTAGGAGTGGCAATGAGGTTTGCAACTCTGACAATCCAAAAGCCAGTGTTTAAGAAGGGTCGGTTAATTTTGGTCACTGAGTAATAGTCTTAGGGTTGGGTCATGGTCGCTGCCAAAGAGAGAGAGAAAAGAAACACTCAGCGTGCACTCTAACCTAGATCAGAATGGTTATCACTTTATCTAATCTGGAAACCTCCCACTGTACCGTCAAATTCTCCTCCAAACCTGAAAGAAGAATTAGTACGGATCACCCGAGGAGTAAACCAACACATCAGTGGGAATCGGGATCCAACTATCATCGCATGATAACGTGACGGAATCCGCTCACGTTATCACACTCCAGAAGGTATGCGCATATCTGGCAAGTTTCAGTTTCTTTAGAAACCCCCAATGTGATTTTTGCCCCACGCTCTTATGACCTTGACGAAGGCCGACATATCATAAGTCACATGTCAAGTTCTACCCGTCATTATCCAGGTTGATTTGAACCCACCCGTACCTACCCTTGACTTTGGCCAACAAGGCAGTACGACTGTCCCAAACCAACGCATCTATCTATGCTGCAGAGAAGTAACAAATAGCTACGATACACTATGCCTTGACGAAGTCCAACATACATAGCATGCATACTAAGTGCTACCTTTCTGAAATGACGGAGGGCTACGAATGGTTTTTGGCGAAAAACCTTTAACGTAATGAACTTGAGATCGTTGGAGGAACCAGATAGCTTTTATAAAAATATAGTGGCGAAAACCTTTGCTAAAGAGGTCATTCCCGGTGAAGGGATCTCGGCTCTTTCCCCGTAGAATGAGGTGCAGGATATTCCAACTTAATACCATGATGCAAAGCAAAAGTAATGACTAAAGTGAAGTTATTACCCTGACGCAAACTTCTGTCCAAGGGGTCACTACCAGTGAAGGGATCTCGGCCCTTGCCTCGTCGACTGAGGTGCAGGATATTCCAACTGAATACCACTGTGCAAAACAAAAGAGAACGTCCTTGCAATAACAGCTTTTTAAAAAATTGTTCCAACAACATCAGAATAGGTTTGTTTAGCTTGCATTGATCCGAATCAATGCAGTCACATCAATTGATCACACCACAAAAGAACGAAAATAATGATGTACGTATATGCCATCCGCATTCGCCACTGGGTCCCGTCATTAGACGTTAGGTTACTTAACTAACGACAGAGCGGGGACTGGACTAGCGCGGATGCAAAACATATACAACATCTACTAGTATATATATCAATATATAATATTCGCTCAAGGCGTGATAAAATGTAACATCACAGAAATGTAATAAGCATCACAGAACAATACAGATATCTGGGATCCCCGGGTTTCATAGAGCCGCTACTGAAACCCGACGTTCCCCTGGTCGTGTGGATAGCCTGTGCAATGAAATCCTAGACCCCTACGGGCGCGACAAGTTACCCGCCAAAACCTGAAGCGAGGCAGCCCCCTTCAGCAACGTGAATGGACCACCCAGCACTTCACGGAATCCGGTAACTTGAGCACCCCTCCTGGGTCAACCTATACCCCCTACGAGTGCGACGAATAACCCGCCAATTCTAGAGTGAAGCCCCTTCCATCTCAACGCCATGAGATGAGGGCCAGTTGCCCTCTAGAACCCGGCTATCCGTGCACCCCACCTTAGGGTAATCCTAGTACATAAAGTAAAATATACATACAACGGGTACATCGACCTCAGTCCGGTCGTGCCCCAAAAGAATAATATACAAACAGGCAGTGACGATAGTCCACATGTCGGACGCTCGCCCCACAATATCAAATGTACATAAATAACCAAACTGTACTAACATTGCATCCAGGCTATCCACCACGACAATCCGCAACATCACAGCACAACACAGAACATCAACGTGAATGTCACGTTCGCAAATCTGTCTAAAAGGGCTATAGAAGTTAGACAGGATTTACCGATCAAGTGACATTCACGGTCGCAGATATAATGTAAATACTGTGAACTAACATGTTTAAAATTTTCGATCGACTAAATTTTCCCAAGTGGGCCCCAAGCACAACTGCAGTACTCAAAAATAATCTGGGCCCAAACAGAATATTCCAAAAACCCCAATTTCAAATAAAAAATATCACTGTAGAAAAATGGCATTGCACTGACCCTTGACTGCGGCGGAACCGCGGCCGGAACATGGGTTTGGCCGCGGTTCCGCGATCTTCCAGTAGCATCACAATACCAGATTTCTACAGAATTCTTAAAAACACCTGCTCAGATTTCTGCAACACTCCAAATATTTTTTCGAGCCAAAAAAAATTCGACAGAGAACTAAACCAGAAAATGCGGGTTTTCGGAAAATCCGTTCGATCGAACTTGTAAACACGTTAGAGCAAGCTAGACTAGGTTAATGGCATAGTTCTGATACCAGTGTAAGTGTACGGCGGCGCCCCGGCCGTCAATCCGATGCCAAAATGCGGAAACGATACTTTTACGAAACTTGTAAACCGGCACCACCGCGCACTAAAAATCCGGATCGGGCCATTAACCTACTCCTAGCTAACTAGAGAACGGGTAGAGAGATATACCGAGCGATCCGTGTCCTCCGGTCTTCTCGTCGTCGTCCCGATCTCCCCGCGGAATCTCTGGTCTTCATCTCCTCGTCGGAAGAGCACCACATCGCCGGGTTCTTTTACGGGCTCCCACCTCTGGACCGAGGCAACTCGAGCACGGAGTTGGCGAGTCGACGTGCCCAAGGGTACTGTAGATGAAGTGTAGAAAGCTATGTCTCATTGGGGTATGAAGTTGCCATGGTTTTGGTGGAGGAATGAGATGAAAGCATTTTGAGATGAACTTGGGGATTTTTTGCAAGCATGAAGAGAACAAAAATCCCCACACCAATTTGGACAGCCCCCTCCATCTTTTGTGGCCGACCATGAATCATAGAGAGGAGAGAATGAGATAGGGAGTGTATCAAAAATAATGCAAGAGAGAGAAAAGGTGATGATGAGAAGAAATGATCACAAACCAAATCCAACACTCCATCAGCCATCATAACTCCAAAAGTCAAGCAATCATGAAGTAAAGAAGTCAAATGAAGCAAGAACCATCATGAAGCAACTACTTGCAAATAACACCCTCCACAATGCTAATTTGCACATTTGCAAATAAGCCCTCCTCCACCAATTTTCAGCCAAGGAAAGAAGCAAAGGAAAATGGCCGAAACGGAAAGCAAACTGGCAACTTCAGAAAAACGATCCCGTAATAAATTACAGGAAAACCTCGCTCCTGTATATACATACCCGCATTTGTATTGCGACCAAATACAAATGCAATGAGACAAAATCTGTACTGTACAATACTAGGATTCGGCTTAAACCAAAGCCCGCTAGTATAATCCGTCCGATCATGATCCGTGCAATACCGCACGTATATGATTGAACCCTGCCATATCTCCATATGGACTCTACAGCGTTTCGCCCGAAACTTGAGAAAACGGTCTGTGGGGGACTCTAAAGACTCGTCAACACTTTGGCTGTGGATTTAACCACTAGCAAGTCAGAGGTATTAGCCATACGTAACCGGCTACCAGGTATTGACCAAAAGGGACGTCGATGAGCGAACTCATCCTGACACCCTACTGAGCCTGTTAGTGACAATATCCGTACAGTCCGGTCCGTTCGTCTATGAGCATCGCATGGCGGGTCTAGGGGGTTGGTAAAAGTCAGACCCCCAAAAGCGGTACAAGTCGTGTCGGAGTGTAGCCCAGAAAACCCTGATATAATACTCGAATACCTACCAGTAAATCTCCTGCCTTGGCTAAGGACTTCGTGTAATGGCTCTCCTAGACACAGCACGACCTCACCCCCAATACCGGGAGAGACGAACCCTTGCAGATCTGCTCACTGCCTCCATGTGGCTCGGGACTGTACCCAACTAAAACCTGTTTGAACGTCTACTTTGAGCATGGTAGGGTAGTAATCAAAGTACAGTGGGAACTCACACGAGACAAATGACGATCTCAGGTCGATGAACTAACCTGTACATATGTCACCAGGGAACTGCTATCTGATATCAGGTATAAGACCAACTAGCATACTCCCGGCGAGTCCTGTCCGGTGTACTCATAAACCAATGAGCACCTGTATACATCTTAGGTGAACCAACTGACACCATTGGCTTGTGAGACCGGCCACTGCCCCTCATCGGGGTCTCGACTGTATACACTACTCTACTCTGGAGTATCGATGCCCTGTCTCGAAACTCCCACGACTAGGGACCTTTTAAGGATTTGCTTATAGACCCCAGCTCCCACGTATATGATCGCCCTCATACTGCTGGCAGTAAAGGAAGAATCCTAGGGGCTCTATCAACGCGCAATAGTGACCTGTAAGGTCACCTAAAACAGTACACGATGATAAAGGTAAACCAGATAGCATACTATCATCTTGAGTAAGACTGTCCTATCGGCACAGGTCCTCCCTCAATCATTGTAATCACATGCGTGTGATCCAATAATTGACTCTGAGGGCACTGTCTCCAACATATACATACCCGTATTCGTATTCCGAAATATACGAATACATCAAGACGAAAATAATCCAACAATATAATACTAGGATCCGGCTTAAACTAAAGCCCACTAGTATTATCCGTCCGAACATCATTCGTGTAGCCAGTACGCGTATGTGATCGAAATTGTAAGTACACAGTAGCACCCCGACCATCTAACAGACGCCAAATGTGGAACAAAAACTTTTACAACTGGCGCTGTCGTATACAATAACCCGAATCATCCATTAAAGCTAAACTAACAAACTATAAATTGGGTAGAAATGTTATACCGAACGATCCGAGTCCTTCGGTCTTCAACCATCATCTCACACTTTGTTGCGGCTGCTCCGATCTCCTGAATCTCCAGTCTTCTCGTCCAGGTGGTACCACGTCGACGGATCTTTAAACGGGCTCCCGCCTCTGAACCGAGGCAACTCGATCATCAAGTTTGCTAAAAGAGATGACCAAGATTGATGTAGAGAATGAGTAGAACACTTTGTCTCGCTTTGTCCAAAACCATGGACGAACGGTTAATGAAGTTTCCTTTTGGAATCGGGTGAAATGAGAATTGAGGCTATCTAATTTCCATGAATCCAAAACTATAATCTTTTCCAAATAAACAACCATCATTCTATCAAGAGAGGGGGCCGGCCACTTATAGAGGAGGGGGTGAGTGTAGGAGCAAGGGGGGTGACCTTAAGCTAAGCTTATCATAACACAAAAGATCTCACTCAAATATCTTAGCAAGAACAAAAGACATTAATGAAAAGGTGACTCACTAATAACACCTCATCAACCATTAATGCAAATGAATGACTCGCTAACCTAGTCATCATCCAAGAAGCTTCCACACTCATGACTCACCTCATGACTCACCCTCAAGAAGAAAAGATAAATCCACATTTAACTGAATGTTAAATACGGCCGATAGAAAACTGGAAACTGGCAACTTCCAAAAGTGATCCCGAAACGAATTTCAGGATAACCCCGTAACAGTACAAACATACCCGCATTTGTATTATGACCGAATACAAATGCAACTGAGACAAAGATATTATATCTACACAGTATAATACTCTGATCCGGCTTAAACCAAAGCCTACCAGTATTATCTGCCCGAAATATGACACGTGCGTAAACGCACGTGCATTTTCCGAACCCTGCCATAAAACCATACGGCCTCTACAACGTTTCGCCCGAACTTGGGAAACTGTCTGTGGGGGACTCTAATGACTCATCAACACACTGGCACTGGGTATAACCACTAGCACGTCAGAGGTACAAGCTGTACGTAACGGTTGCCTATGTATTGATTGGAAGGGAAGCTGACGAGCGAACTCATCCAGAAACCCTACTGAGCCTGACAGTAACAATATACATACAGTCCGGTCCGTTCGTCTATGAGTATCGCATATCGGCCTAGGGGGCTGGTAACGTCAGACCCCCAATAGCGGTATAAGTCGTGTCAGAGAGTATCCCAGAACACCCTGAGATACTACTGGAGTACCTACCAGTAAATCTCCTGCCTCGGCCGAGGGCTTTGTGTAATGGCTTTCCTAGATACAGCGCGATCTCACCCCTAATACTGGGAGAGACGAATCCCCTGCCGATCCACTCACTTGCCTCCATGTGGCTCGGGACTGTACCCAAAAAAGACCTGTTTGCAGGACTCTATTGAGCCGTGGTAGGGTAGAAATCAAAGCACAGTGGGAACTCACACGAGACAAATGACGACCTCAGGTTGATGAACTAACCTGTACACATGTCACCAGGGAACTGCTATCTAATGCTAGGTATAATACCAACTAGCAGATTCCCGGCGAGTCCTGTCCGGTGTACTCATAACCTAATGAGCACCTGTATACATCTTAGGTGAACAAACTAACACCAATGGCTTGTGAGACCGGCCACCGCCCCTCGTCGGGGTCTGACTGTATACACTAGTCTACTCTGGAGTATCGATGCCCTGTCTCGAAACTCCCACGACTAGGGACACTTTAAGGATGTGCTTACAGACCCCAGCTCCCACGTATATGATCGCCATCATACTGCTGGCAGTCAAGCAAGAATCCTATGGGCTCTATCAACATGCAATAGCGAACTAAAGTATGTATACGATGATAAAGACAAACCAGATAGCATACTATCATCTCGAGCAAGACTGTCATATCGGTATAGGTCATTCCTCAATCATTGCAATCACGTACCTGCGATCCAATAATTGACTTTGAGGGCACTATATCCAACAGAAATCCTGCCGTAAGACCATACGGCCTCTACATCGTTTCGCCTGAACCAAGGAAACCTTCTGTGTGGGACTCTAAAGACTTGACAGTACGCTGGCAGTGAGTTTAACTATAAGTCCATCAGCGGAACTAACTGTATGTAACAGCTACCCAGTTACATGTCGAAAAGAAGGCCGACGAGCGAACTCATCCGAACCCCTACCGAGCCTGTCCGTGACAATCTTCGTGCAGTCCGGTCTGTTCGTCTGAGAGTATCGTATGTAAGGTCTAGGGGGTGGAAAACGTCAAACCCCTAATAACCAGACAATTCGCGTCAGTGTGGCTAAAGATCATTCGAGAATCTACTGGTCCAACCGCCAGTAATTCTCAATCCGCCCTAGCCAGGGTCTTATGGTGTTGACCAACTGATCACAGCGCGACATCGACTCCCTATACTGGGAGTGACAAATCCCTAATAGCCGCTCACTGCCTCCATGTGGCTCGGGACTGTACCCAACTAAAACCTCTTTGCACGACTCAGTAGAGCCGTGGTAGGGTAGTAATCAAAGCACAGTGGGAACTCACACGAGACAAATGACGACCTCAGGTCAACAGACTATCTACACTCATATCAACGGAGAACTGCTATCTGTCACTAGGTATAGTACTATCTAGCCAGTACTCGGTGAGTCTTGTCCGGTTTACTCACACCCTGTGAGCACTGTTCAGTCGAAAATATTGCACATTTGATATATCATTTTCCTTACTTTTCTTAAATATCTAAAGGTGTTTATTATAAATATAGAACATATTTGGGTTAATCTGCAAGAATACTATTATCACGACCCGAAATATTAGCTCGTGACCAGCACTTAAATCACGCAACGTCTAAAGGCGTAACGTAATTCAACTAAGCTGAAACCCAGAAATCTAAACCTTTTTAAGAAAATAAAGGAGGTGAAGTTTTGAAATAATGGTATAACGAAATCAAGTTTTCTTAATGCAAAGAAAAGGAACATGAAAATGCAAGTGGATTATGCAAGTTTAAAAACATGTTTCGTCTTTTTGAAAATTGGGCAGCACCTCCTTTGTATATTTTGATCCAAAACCACAAATACATAATAAGAATAATGGCATCCCCAAGCGGGAGCTAGCTCTTTGCCAAACGACGGATCACAACCACGCAAGACAGTAAATATGAGTATACGACGCCCAACGGCGAAGATCACCACAAAAGATAAAGAAATAAGCAAGACATCAAAACCACAAGTAGCAGAAAACCCCTCGCTCTATGTCTCGCAACCACAATCCCACTAAGTCTCATTACTTATACAATTTACAAATTTCGATTGATGGAGTTAACTAGATACAATATGAAATATAGATACAAGAGTGGGTACGATACAAGTGTCCCACCTACCAATGCAAAACATCCGAATGCAACTGTGTGCCAGCGAAGCCGCTACTGATCCAAGTGGTCAACCTGCAAGAACTGTGGCACAACGGGGGTGAGTTGCGAACTCGTGAGTAGAAAAATATCAACAGATAGAAATCGAATAAACAACGACTCCTAGGTCAACTATATCATAAAGGTAATACTATGATATCTAGGGTGACCGGGTCTGTATGTGTGCCAACAAGGTAGTCAATGTCTATAAGCATGTGTATAACATTTAACAGTAAAATCAATGTATGTATGTATGTATGTGGATCTAGTCCACGCGTCAACCACTGACGCAACAACATCATGCATGTAAATATCATAAAAGCATATGCATGAAAATATGAGGATATTAATCAACATGTGTCCCTCGCGACACCTCAAAATCATGGAACTTGAGTGTCCAGTATCGACACTCAAAACATCATGAAAACTGTGTCGAGCATCGACACGTAAATCCTCATATATCTCAGGCACAACATCCTCAGATCGGCCCTCAGGCACCGCACACCCTGGTCGGCCCTCATATCCATCTCGCTACTCCGGTTGGTATCCTCCAGATAACTGCCGAGTCCAAATAATATCACCGGTAGGTAGTACTCCACTGCCAGGCTCACCGTATAACATATACGAGTCTTCTTGCCCCGGGGTACCTCACCGGGTCCACCATGTACCCGCAGACGGTGCCTACCGCTCCTCGAATCGGGTTTCACATGCCACTCTCAGAACCGAGAAAACACATGGTGGACTCACTGAAATATCATATCAAGAGAAACCGGGTTTTTAAAACAATACATACTTTCTTTTAAAATGACCACGGTTCTCAAATCCAGAAATCTCATGAAAACAGCATATCTCGATGCGTAAAATCATAAAGCATGATGTATGTGACATATGATGAAATGTAAGCATATCCGTATATCATGCAACATGGAACAATGATATATCATATTAAGGGAAAACCGCTCCTTTAAATAATTCCAGTTTTGAAAATATGTCTTGCGGTTCCCAATATCTCCAAAGTCAAATGCAACATCGTAATAAAGTGCACAGGTAACTATAGCAAGTAAATTATGCAAAGAGTCATATCATGATGCAACAATCCTACTGTGTAGTGGCATGGCAATTATCGATGATGAAGTGTGTGAGCCGGCAAATCTGTGTACGTGTAACATACACATCATCGATAATGGTGTAAGTGTACTAACACAGGTATATGCAATGCAATAATAATATCATGAATGCAGCATAAGGTAAATCGCATAAGGTAAATCATCAGCTAAAAGCAATAAGGTATACGTAACTATTATATATCTGAGTCGGTGAATCTATCAATCGGCATCTAGTCTCATAGCACCACATACGGTATAATCCATCGTACGACAACCTCTAGTCATGTGTATGGATCAAACCTCAAGTCAAACTCATCACGTACGCAAAATCATCGTACGGCTGCATTAAGCTATCAGGGATCCTATCATCCTATAAGACGAGGAGGGTACGGACCTAACGTCTCGTATAGCTATCACTCACGAATTCAAAACATATATAAATATCTCTATATACCTATGTCCCAGGTCGCATCCGCAATAATCTCATATCAGGGGACCGACAATGTATAATTCATCTCAATCGACTCGCAACCGTATACCATCATACCATCAATTCATCATATCCGTCTTATATTCTTTCATCGCATTTATGTCTCACATCAAGTCGAGTTTACATAAACATTCTATCTCTACTAAGTATAAGTATCTAATCTAACATACACACCCGAACCATACAAGCAGATTTTTAAAATGAGCGAATCGTAGTTTTGAAAATAGGGGTTGCGGTGTTTTTAAGGAAAATATATCATTTGGAAATCCGTAACGTCCCTCAAGGTAACTATTTAAAATATGCATACAATTCTTCAGTTTAGAAATATGTATGGTTCGGACGACACATCTACGTCGACTATCTAGTCCTATAATACCCTAAACGACAGTATAGTCAAATATCATCCTCAAATACCGTCATCACATATTAGCCGTATTATATCACTTCTAACTATCCTTAGTTTCTAATATGGTTTTACTAACTATCCTTTAACTTTAACCCTAGTTTCCTAATCTAGGTTCCCTTAACCATATTCTAGAAATTAGTTTCCATCAAAACCTTACGGGGGTGCTATACGCCATCCACCCGACTTCCTCCGTAGATATAGATCCACTCACCTTGGTTCTTGTTTTCCGAATTCGATAACGCCACGCTCCGTCGTCTCTAAATCCATGCGAAAGTACCTGTTGGAGATAGTGCCCTCAGAGTCGATTATTGGATCACAGGCACGTAATTGCAATGATTGAGGGAGGACCTATCCCGGTAGGACAGTCTTACTCAAGATGATAGTATGCTATCTGGTTTACCTTTATCATCGTGTACTGCTTTAGGCGACCTGACATGTCGCTATTGCACGTTGATAGAGCCCCTAGGATTCTTGCTTGACTACCGGCAGTATGAGGGCGATCATATACGTGGGAGCTGGTAGTCTATAAGCACATCCTTAAAAGGTCCCTAGTCGTAGGACTTTCGAGACAGGGCATCGATTCTCCAGAGTAGACTAGTGTATACAGTCGAGACCCCGACGAGGGGCAGTGGCCGGTCTCACAAGCCACTGGTGTCAGTTGGATCACCTAAGATGTATACAGGTGCTCATTGGGTTATGAGTACACCGGACAGGACTCGCCGGGAACATGCTGGTTGGTCTTATACCTGACGTCAGATAGCAGTTCCCTGGTGACATGTGTACAGGCTAGTTCATCGACCTGGGGATCGTCATTTGTCTCGTGTGAGTTCCCACTGTACTTTGATTACTACCCTACCACGGCTCAAAGGAGTCGTGCAAACAGGTTTTAATTGGGTACAGTCCCGAGCCACATGGAGGCAGTGAGCGGATCTTCGGGGGTTTCGTCTCTCCCGGTATTGGGGGTGAGGTCGCGCTGTGTCTAGGAGAGCCATTACACAAAGACCTTGGCCAAGGCAGGAGATTTACTGGTAGGTATTCCAGTAGTATCTCAGGGTGTTCTGGGCTACACTCCGACACGACTTGTACCGCTTTTGGGGGTCTGACTTTTACCAACCCCCTAGGCCCGCCATGCGATGCTCATAGACGAACGGACCGGACTGTACGGATATTGTCACTGACAGGCTCAGTTGGGTGTCGGGGTGAGCTTCCTCATCGACGTCCCTTTTAGTCAATAGCTGGTGGCCCGTCACGTATTGGCTTATACCTCTGACGTGCTAGTGGTTAAATCCACAGCCATAGTATTGACGAGTCTTTAGAGTCCACCACACTTTCAGTTACTCAAGCTTTCGGGCGAAACGCTGTAGAGGCCGTATGGAGATATGGCAGGGTCCGATCAGATACGTGCGGTATTGCACGGATCAGGATCGGACAGTTTTGTACTAGTGGCCGTATGGTTATATGGCAGCGTCCGATCAGATACGTGCGGTATTGCACGGATCAGGATCAGACGGATATTACTAGCCGGCTTTGGTTTAAGCCGGATCCTAGTATAGTACAGTGTAGATTTTGTCTCTTTGCATTTGTATCCGGACGGAATACAGATGCGGGTGTGTATGCACAATATTGGGGTTTTCCTGTAATTTATTACGGGACCAGTTTTCTGGAGTTGCCAGTTTACTTTCCGTTCCGGCCGGTTTTCCTTTGTTCTTTCCCGGCCGGACTTTTCTGATGGAGGGGGTAATTTGCAGTTTTGCAAATTACATTTGTGGAGGGGTTTTCTTGCATAATGGATTGATTATGATAGCTTTCTTTTCTTTGCACCATGACTTGCTTTGACTTGTGATTTGATGAGGGTATGGTTTGATTAAAGTGAAGCATGGTGTATGTTTGTTTGTGGTCACCTCTTGATTGATCCTACAATCACCTCCCTTCTTGCTACATATTGTTTCATTCCCTCCACCATTTGAGAAAGAGGTAGGCCGGCCACATTAGATGAGGATGAGGGTTCATTTCATTTTTGGTGAGGGTGTGAGAAAATTATTGATTCATATCATTTTCATTGCCTCAAAAATCCCCAAGTTCATATGATCTTGATTCCTCCATCAAGGCAACTCAAAACCCCAAATGAGACACATAGATCTACACTACACTTCCTACAGCAAATCTTGGACGCGTCGATTCGCCAGCTTCGCGCCCGAGTTGCCTCGGTATTGAGGTGGGAGCCCGTAAAAGCTACAGGCGATGTGGTGCCCTTTCCGACGAGGAGGAGACGGACAGCTTTTCCCGCGAGGAGATCGGAGTGGAGATGAAGACCGGAGGACTTGGATCGTCGGTATATCTCTTCCCCTTCTCTTTGTAGTTAGCTAGATTTAGTTTAATGGCCCGATCCGGTTTTAGTGCGCGGTGGTGCCGTTTTGCCAAGTCCGCAAAAATTTAAGTTTACCACCGTTTCCGCGTTTGGCCGTCGGATTGACGGCCGGGGCGCCGCCGTGCACTTACAGTGGTATCAGAGCCTCGCCATTAACATAGTCTAGCTTGGTGTAATGTGTTTTTCTATTTCGATCGATCGAATGTTCCAAAACTGCATCTTAGTTCGAATCAGTTTCTGTTGAAAATTTTTGGTCTCGAAAAATTTTTCTGGTTGTAAAATATTGATGTACTGGGAAATCTAAGGGTTCTGTAAAAATTTGACGATGTAATTCCACAGTTGGAGCGCGGATCCGCCGCGAAACCCCACCTCGTGCGGCCCTTCCGCCGCGCACTATTCATGTCACATCACCAAATTTTTCCAGAGGCCTTCTGGGCTTAAAATATGGGTTTTGGAATATTAAAATTGGGCCCAGGTTTTCTGTGAGTGCTACAGTTTTGATTGAGGGCCCACTTGTTAATTTTTGATCGATCGGAATATTTTAAAACACATTTTTCATAGTATTTACATTATATCTGCGACCGTGAATGTCACTCGATCGGTAAATCCTGTCTAACTGCTATAGCCCGGTTAGACGGATTTGCGAACGTGATTTTCACGTTGATGTTCTATGTTTATGCTGTGATGTTGCGGATCGGTCGTGGGGATAGCCTGGATGCAATGTTAGTACAGTGTTGTTGTATTATGTACATTTGATATTGCGGGGCGAGCGTCCGACATGTGGACTGCCGTCACTGCCTGTTTGTATTATTATTTTGGGGCACGACCTGGTTGCGGTCGATGTACCCGGTGTATGTATATTTTACATTCTGTACTAGGATTACCCCGCGGTGGGGTGCACGGATAGCCGGGTTCTGGAGGGCTACAAGCCCGCATCTCATGGCATTGGGACGGAGGGGGCTTCACTCTGGGATTGGCGGGCTATTCGCCGCACTCGTAGGGGGTACAGGTTGACCCAGGAGGGGTGCCCAAGTTGCCGGATTCCGTGGAGTGCTGGGTGGTCCATTCACGGAGCTGAAGGGGGCTGCCTCGCTTCAGGTTTTGGCGGGTGACTTGCTGCGCCCGTAGGGGTCTAGGTTTTCATTGCACAGGCTATCCACACGACCAGGGGAACGTCGGGTTTCAGTAGTGGCTCTGTGAAACCCGGGGATCCCAGATATCTGTATTGTTCTGTGATGCTGTACATTTCTGTGATGTTGCATTTCTTTTCACGCCTTGAGCGAAATATAATATATTGGTATATATATTAGTAGATGTTGTATATGTTTTTCATCCGCGCTAGTCCAGTCCCCGCTCTGCCGTTAGTAAGCTAACCTAACGGGTGATGACGGGACCCAGTGGCGAATGCGGATGGCATATACGTACGTCAGTATATTTTCGTTCTTTGTGGTGTGATTAATTGATGGGACTGCGTTGATTCGGATCAATGCAAGTTAAACAAACCTATTCTGATGTTGTTGGAACACTTTTCAAAAAGCTGTTATTGCAAGGACGTTCACTTTTGTTTTGCATCGTGGTATTCATTTGGAATATCCTGCTCCTCAGTCGACGAGGCAAGGGCCGAGATCCCTTCACCGGGAGTGACCCCTTGGACAGAAGTTTGCGTCAGGGCATTAACTTCACTATAGCCGATTACTTTTGCTTTGCACCGTGGTATTCAGTTGGAATATCCTGCACCCCATTCTACGGGGAAAGAGCCGAGATCCCTTCACCGGGAGTGACCTCTTTAGCAACGGTTTTCGTCACTATATTTTCTAAAAAGCTATCCGTTCCTTCAACGATATCAAGTTCATTACGTTAAAGGTTTTCGCCAGAAACCATTCGTAGCCCTCCGTCATTTCAGACGGGTAGCAAGTAGTATTCATGCTATGTTTGTTGACCTTCGTCAAGGCATAGTGTATGGTAGCTGCTTGTTACTTTTCTGTTGCATAGATAGATGCGTTGGTTTGGGACAGTCGTATAGCCTTGTTGACCTTCGTCAAGGGCTTGTACGGGTGGATTCAAATTAACCTGGATAATGACGGGTAGAACTTGACATGTGACTTATGATTTGTTGACCTTCGCCAAGGTCATAAGAGCATGGGGCAGAAATCACATCGGGAGTTTCAAAAGTACTGAAACTTGCCAGATATGCGCATACCTTCTGGAGTGTGATACCGTGAGCGGATTCCGTCACGTTATCATGCGATGAGAGTTGGATCCCGATTCCCACTGATGAGTTGGTTTACTCCTCGGGTGACCCCGACTAATTCTTCTTTCAGGTTTGGAGGAGAATTTGAGGTACAGTGGGAGGTTTCCAGATTGGATAAATTGGTAACCATTCTGATCTAGGATAGAGTGCACGCTGAGTGTTTCTTTTCTCTCTCTCTTTGGCAGCGACCTTTGACCCGACCCTAGACTATGACTCAGTGACCAAGTTGACCGAACCTACTTAACACTGGCTTTTGGATTGTCAGAGTTGCAGACCTCATTGCCACTCCTACTTTTACCCTTTTCTCCAGGACACCCCGTATTACTACGAACGTCCACTTCCATTGGACAAAACCATCGTATGGTTAGATACGAACTCGAAGGACTTCGAGGATGGTTTCCGGTTCTGGAGAAAACGGATAGGATTATTCAGTTGTCTTTTCTTTTCACCCTCTCTCAGGTTGCGAGTACTCCTTGGTTTAGGAGTAGTACACCTATTATGCAAATTGGATAGTCTTCTTCCAAACCATAGGCTGGAGCCGACCGGTAGGGAATGAAGAAAGCCAATTAGCCTAAACGGTGTACAGAAGGTATTAAGATTAAGACAAAGCAAGGGATTAGTAAGAGGGCAAAGTAAATTGCGACTGCTATTCACGACCAAACCAAGTATTTCTTCGCCAATCCTAAATCACCTTTGTATTTCTCCAGGACACTCCGTATCACTACGAAGATCCCATTTTATTGGATAATCCATCGTATGGTTATATACGAACTCGAAAGGAACTTGTTCCAGTTCGGGGATGGATCCTGGTTCAGGAGAAATAGGAATAAAGTACATTCAGGTGTCTTTTATCTTCACCTTCTCTCGCGTTGCGAGTGCTCCTAGGATTAGGACAGTACACCCTTTATGCTTTTTGGATAGTCTTCTTCCAAACCATAGGCTGGTGCCGAACGGTAGGGAAGGAAGAAAACCATTTGGCCTAAAGGGGTGTACAGAAGGTAATGACTAAAGACATATGAAGGGATTTGGAGAGGTGGCAAAGAATTATACGGTTATAGTTGTGAATCTGGATAATGGATGAGGCATTACTAGGAATACCAGAGTACCCCAACGAAACATTTCAATGTTTCAATTTCACTGTGTACTGTTAATGGAAAACTGATTTCCCGATTAGACACTTACTCCAGGGTATGTATTTACCAGGTATGATTCTCACATCTGTATGGTTTTACAGATGATGAGTGGGAGTGAGTTATTGGGAATTGGGTGATCATCCTCATTATATCGGGATTCGTTGTAATCGGTGATATTTGAGGAGATCATCTGGGTTGTTTGCCGGTCGGCAAATATTTGGTTTTGAATATCCGCTGTTGTGCACCAATTTCAAATTGATATATCTGTACGTCTATTTTCATAGAGTGAGATATACCTTTTGATATTATGTCGATGACATTTACCTATATCAATGGATGGTTAGGTAAGGAGCACTAAACAGCGGTGTAATTCTTCTTAACCATAAGTACAGTTTTCAACTTACGACACACAGTGAAAGAGTTATTAGACTCAGTGGACTTATACAGAGTATTGTATGTTGTCCAGTGTCCATTAGGACAGAGGGGTTGGTCCTCATACTATATTCTGTTTACTTTTAACTTCTCTAGTTCTTAGACATGTGTTTCGTAGAAACACAGGGTCTAAGTTTTGAGGAGTTATAGGTATTTGAATAGAGTAGAGAATCAGGTATAGCAAGTATCGGGATTCTTCAAAGTGATCGAAGATGTAGATACTTGTGTTTGGTATTCAGTTGATAGTAATGATAAAGAGAAATTGCTTCTTTTTCAGGTTACTCATAATTGGAAGCATTCCTAAGTTGAGTAACGCTGATCGGCCTTTTTCCATTTAGTTGACATGCACTGGAGACAGCTGCATGATTTGAATCTGGTTAATTTAAATCAGTGCCTCTGGTTCTATATTGGATATAGAACAGTTCATATCTTAACGTTGTTAAGGTACGGGGAGTTGTCCGGCTTATGATTAAAACCAGACTCTGGATAACTCATAGGCACATTTCTGTAATGGCTGTTTGTGGGTTGACCCAGGCTATGACGAGGGTTGACTTTCTACCATCTGGGAGATCAATAGAAATATTGTTCAAGACTCGCCACAGTTTTGTTAAAAATGGATTTTTTCAAAAACAGCAGTGGGAGTATGGTAGAACTGGAAGTGATTCCAGAACCGCAAACGATTACTGAAGATTTGATAAGGAACCTAAAGATTCAATCTGATTTGGCATTCCATTGGCCACTCCGCAGATAAGGTGGGTAACTTCAGGCACCCGAAAGGTACCCCGGTAGCCTCAAGGACGGTGACAGGGAAGTTCTTGTATACCCACACTTGCCATTGTTGTTGTTCCAGGCTGCGAGACCCGGCAGGAGGATGAGTATAGCGTCGTTCTAAACTAGCTTTAGAAGTGCACGTCTGTATGACTCTGCCAGAGGGTTGTCGTAGTCAGTGGGAGCAGCGGAAGCATTGGTGGACATCAGGCTTATGTCTATTTATAGACTAAAGCAGATGTAGCGGAGATAGATCATCCATTTCTGATGTGACAGTCACAGGTTTGACGTCATCAGAATAGGGGATGGATCTGTTGAGAAGGTAGTAGGAAGTGATAGTCCTATACTATGATCGGTTATACTTTGGTCGTCACACGGTGGTTTCTCCACAAAGGACTTGGACATTCTATCAGACATTCTGGTTACTAGATCTATGGTTTTAGATCTAGATTTGGGTGGTTTCCTAATCTGGGTACTTAGACAGCATTCTAAGAGTATTTAGAATGGACGACTCCTGGCACGGTATTGCACCTGCAGGTAATGGAGTCACCCTCTCCAAAGGTGTCTTACAGACTAAAGGGGAGAGGGACGTGCATGATTGGCAGATCACTTGCTCAGGCAATTGAGTCAATCGTGAGATGTCAAGTACCACACCAGATGTTGTTCTTGCACTAGATGCAATAAGTTGACATTAATCCAATCCTGGAGAAACGGTAGGAAGCAGTTTTAGAACATAAGTGGATGTTCTAGGGATATGATAACGACAGCCTTATTCGGGAGACAGTTATCATTCCAGACTTCCAAGGTGACATGGACGACAAGGAGGTTGTCAGAGTTACTGTTTTCCCTCTGACGAGGGGCAGTATTTTGGACAGGCGGTCCAAGGCAATACTGAGGGTGGCATGGCGCAGGATACTGATTAAGTTCAGTTGACGATACAGTCTAAGAAGTTTGGATTTGGAGTTCATTTATGAGCTATGTCCCATCAGACATCCAGACACATTCTAAGACAGGTATTGCTCATTTCGGGAGATGGGTTTCTCCGCGAACTTGAGATATAGAGAGACATAGATAGAAACATCTAGGCGGATCCACTCACTGAGGCTATTCCTCGAACGCAATAGTTTCGCAAACGAGCTTTGTGAGATTGACTAGTAGAGGAGTTGGGTGTTCGGTATCACACGGGCTGTGAGTATGCGACATCGCAATAATTAGCCTTGAGTGCAAGTGGGAGATTGTTGGAGATAGTGCCCTCAGAGTCGATTATTGGATCACAGGCACGTAATTGCAATGATTGAGGGAGGACCTATCCCGGTAGGACAGTCTTACTCAAGATGATAGTATGCTATCTGGTTTACCTTTATCATCGTGTACTGCTTTAGGCGACCTGACATGTCGCTATTGCACGTTGATAGAGCCCCTAGGATTCTTGCTTGACTACCGGCAGTATGAGGGCGATCATATACGTGGGAGCTGGTAGTCTATAAGCACATCCTTAAAAGGTCCCTAGTCGTAGGACTTTCGAGACAGGGCATCGATTCTCCAGAGTAGACTAGTGTATACAGTCGAGACCCCGACGAGGGGCAGTGGCCGGTCTCACAAGCCACTGGTGTCAGTTGGATCACCTAAGATGTATACAGGTGCTCATTGGGTTATGAGTACACCGGACAGGACTCGCCGGGAACATGCTGGTTGGTCTTATACCTGACGTCAGATAGCAGTTCCCTGGTGACATGTGTACAGGTTAGTTCATCGACCTGGGGATCGTCATTTGTCTCGTGTGAGTTCCCACTGTACTTTGATTACTACCCTACCACGGCTCAAAGGAGTCGTGCAAACAGGTTTTAATTGGGTACAGTCCCGAGCCACATGGAGGCAGTGAGCGGATCTTCGGGGGTTTCGTCTCTCCCGGTATTGGGGGTGAGGTCGCGCTGTGTCTAGGAGAGCCATTACACAAAGACCTTGGCCAAGGTAGGAGATTTACTGGTAGGTATTCCAGTAGTATCTCAGGGTGTTCTGGGCTACACTCCGACACGACTTGTACCGCTTTTGGGGGTCTGACTTTTACCAACCCCCTAGGCCCGCCATGCGATGCTCATAGACGAACGGACCGGACTGTACGGATATTGTCACTGACAGGCTCAGTTGGGTGTCGGGGTGAGCTTCCTCATCGACGTCCCTTTTAGTCAATAGCTGGTGGCCCGTCACGTATTGGCTTATACCTCTGACGTGCTAGTGGTTAAATCCACAGCCATAGTATTGACGAGTCTTTAGAGTCCACCACACTTTCAGTTACTCAAGCTTTCGGGCGAAACGCTGTAGAGGCCGTATGGAGATATGGCAGGGTCCGATCAGATACGTGCGGTATTGCACGGATCAGGATCGGACAGTTTTGTACTAGTGGCCGTATGGTTATATGGCAGCGTCCGATCAGATACGTGCGGTATTGCACGGATCAGGATCAGACGGATATTACTAGCCGGCTTTGGTTTAAGCCGGATCCTAGTATAGTACAGTGTAGATTTTGTCTCTTTGCATTTGTATCCGGACGGAATACAGATGCGGGTGTGTATGCACAATATTGGGGTTTTCCTGTAATTTATTACGGGACCAGTTTTCTGGAGTTGCCAGTTTACTTTCCGTTCCGGCCGGTTTTCCTTTGTTCTTTCCCGGCCGGACTTTTCTGATGGAGGGGGTAATTTGCAGTTTTGCAAATTACATTTGTGGAGGGGTTTTCTTGCATAATGGATTGATTATGATAGCTTTCTTTTCTTTGCACCATGACTTGCTTTGACTTGTGATTTGATGAGGGTATGGTTTGATTAAAGTGAAGCATGGTGTATGTTTGTTTGTGGTCACCTCTTGATTGATCCTACAATCACCTCCCTTCTTGCTACATATTGTTTCATTCCCTCCACCATTTGAGAAAGAGGTAGGCCGGCCACATTAGATGAGGATGAGGGTTCATTTCATTTTTGGTGAGGGTGTGAGAAAATTATTGATTCATATCATTTTCATTGCCTCAAAAATCCCCAAGTTCATATGATCTTGATTCCTCCATCAAGGCAACTCAAAACCCTAAATGAGACACATAGATCTACACTACACTTCCTACAGCAAATCTTGGACGCGTCGATTCGCCAGCTTCGCGCCCGAGTTGCCTCGGTATTGAGGTGGGAGCCCGTAAAAGCTACAGGCGATGTGGTGCCCTTTCCGACGAGGAGGAGACGGACAGCTTTTCCCGCGAGGAGATCGGAGTGGAGATGAAGACCGGAGGACTTGGATCGTCGGTATATCTCTTCCCCTTCTCTTTGTAGTTAGCTAGATTTAGTTTAATGGCCCGATCCGGTTTTAGTGCGCGGTGGTGCCGTTTTGCCAAGTCCGCAAAAATTTAAGTTTACCACCGTTTCCGCGTTTGGCCGTCGGATTGACGGCCGGGGCGCCGCCGTGCACTTACAGTACCTACAATAACAACACATATCGCAACGCTATTAAAATCAAGTTCTAAAATCCAAAACGGCACGCGCCTTGCTCGTAGGTTAGAACCTATAGCATACGCGTACAAAATCAACCAAATAACCCTTGTTGTTGATGTACGAACATCCCACAACCAAATACAAATCCAAATAACAAGAATTAGCATTTCAAAATACGGAAAACATAGCCAAAATCACTCTAAAAAGCTCCCAGATTTTGACTCAGGTCAAATAAAGTCAAGCAAACAAGTCTAGGATGATGTACATTGTGTATTTGAGCTACTGGACCAACCCCGACACAACACCCTACCAAGTGGCCGGCTACATACCATTAAAATCCGGCCTCCCTGGCTCCTATGGGCTTCATTTTTGTCACGACCCGAAATTGGCACGTGACGGCCTTAATACTACGCAACGTCTACAGGCGTAATGTAGTAAAAGAAATCCAAAAACCAGAAATCTAAACCATTAAAAGACAAGAAAAGATAAGAAACATTGTTTAAACTTTTGAAAATCTCAAGTATAAATTCTTTAAGTCCAATTTACTTTCTTGTAAATTTCGGCAGCACCTCCTTTGTAAAAACCAACCCTAAAAATGGGTACAGCATAAATATAAAGTAAAGCATCCCCAACGGGAGCAAATCCACGCCAAAAGGCGGAAAACAACCACCACAATAGATATACGATGCCGTATCGAAGAAATAAAAGACGATATAAGTAAAAACTGCATAAAAGACATCCAAGTCACCAAAATATACAATATCGTCCTCACATCAAGTCTCTAAGTCATACAAGATAATGGTAGATAGAGAGTACATGATACAACGAATATATAATAAACAATCTTGGATAACCGTAAAACCCACCTACGCAAAACTGCACACTGTGAGCCGGAGCGGTATCCGCTGCAAAAGATGATGTGATAGATGAATAGCCTGCCTCGACTACTCTGGGGAACAACCTGCAAATCAAACTGTGGCACAACAGGGGTGAATTGCCAACTCATGAATAGTAATTAACATATGCAGGTAATCGCAAGTATGCACGCACAACGTGAATCTAACATATGCAATTAATGGCAATAAAAGGTCATATGGATGCAGTAATCATGAAAGGTACGCTAGCAGGTACTACTAATACATGAAGCAATAATATGCCAATCGGTATGCAATAATCATGTAAGGTACTCTATCAGGTATAAATAATACATGAATTAATGCATATAATAGTATGTAAATGCAACAGTCAGGGAAAATACTCTATCAGGTACAACTAATACATGAAACAATGCATAAACAATAAATGTGGAGTATGGAATAAAACATGTCATTTCCACGGAAATACTAACCTCGTGGTAGGACTAAAATCCAACAAGACAATCCAAATCCCAATTTCCACAAATCAGCCCCCAAATTGGCTCTCATATCATGTAAATCTCATATATCCTGAATGTCCAACATCAAGTACATCCCATATATCCTGTGTGTACAATATCAGTATATCCCATATATCCTGTGTGTACAATATCAGTATATCCCACATATCCTGTGTGTACAATATCGGTATCAAGTAAGTTTCATATAAGGTGAGTGTCCAACATCGACACCCAAAACATCATGAAACAAGTGTCAAGCATCGACACCGAAATACTGATCTATCAGGTGCTGTCACCACGACTGGCCCCCTGATAGGTACGTATCATACGCTATCCGAAAACTCGAGCACCTAGCTCTGACCCTCGAAATTCGATGTATCTGTACGCACATGACCCCGGTCGGTATCCCCACGATAACCGCCGTGTCAGAAGTACTGTCACCCGTAGGTACTTTCCCGCCTTCCAGGCTCATCGCCTATCATCTGCGATCATCTTGCCGATGGGAACCGTACCGGGCCCCACCATGTACCCACACACGGCCCACTACTCCTCCTCGCATGGGGTATATATAAGATCAGAACCGAGATATCTCATGGTGGCTGCAGAAATATCATATCAAGAGAAACCGGGTTTTTCAAATAATGCATAATTTCATGAAACAACCACGGTCCTCAAATCTAGAAAACATCAAGTAATGAATAAGTATAACTGCATGAATCAATACATATATATTAGCATCCCACTCCACTAATATATATATATATATATATATATATATATGCATATATAACAACGTCCCATTCTACTGTTATATATACTTAGGAGTAACAATATCAGAGAACATCATATGAAATCTAAGATTGTAACATATGCAGCATGAAATAGTAATATGAGCATATAAAGGAAAACCGCTATTTAACTGCAACAAGTTAATAAATATATATCATGTGGTTCCTGATTTCTCCGAAATCAGATGCAACATCATATACAGGTGAACATGTAGCTATAACAAGGTATGCGTAACCATGTCGGTATAGCAAGATATGTTTGTCCATATGTAAGTATGTATGATGTAAAAGTATCTGTAGCAAGATATGTCTCTATGCTTATCCATAATACCCTCCAGGTATATGTATGTATGTATGCCAGATGTACATGTAGCTATGTCTCATATGTGTATATACCTATCACTAATGGTACACTACCTTATAGGTATATGGGTAACTAGCATGTAAGCATGTCAGGGCATATGTGTAAGCCTGTAGGTATACAGGTATGCTATAAGTCATATGCATAAAGAAATATGAATCAATGTCTCAATGTCCCTAACCAAAAAATATCATTTCTATATGTGGGTTGTGCGTGACATGGCAATTATTGACGGTGTGTGTGGCATACAATCAGTGCTCGTGCAACATGAGCCGTCAATAATAGTGCAGTGTCCTCCAAGCACAACAATTAACTAAGCAGTAGGGTGAATGCGCAATTCTAAATATGAAATAGAATATACGACAAGTCAAGTCATTTCTAGCCCAGACGCATAACGCCATGCGGGCGATTCCCCTGTAGATGTTAAATCTACTCACCAACCGTCCTGGATAAGTAAAACCAACCACCTGTTTCCCCTTCTTCGCAGCGTCCGAAGTCCCCGCCTGCGAACTTAAAACAACACAACGATAACACAAGTATATATTAGTAAACGACAAAAAATACGTACAAACTACGTTTTATCGACACACCAACTCCAAACCTACTCCCAAGTGTTCGTATTGTGGCTAACGTACGTAGCGACACGACGAAACCAACCCAAGAGCAAAACCAGCACGAAGTGCACGGACCGTGTCAGATAACGTATCGCGCGTAGTCGTATCACTAGAAACTACCTATGTGATCCCAGATTTTGTATACAGAGAAAACTCAACAACCAAACAAGACCAAAAACACCTAAACCACTGTAGACACCTACCCAGAAAAATCCAAACCCTAACTCTAACCCCAAGCCGAGGTCGCCGGAATTTCTCTTCTCGTCACCGGCCGAGTCCGAGCTCCAGGGGTCCGTGCTCCAGGTGATGTCCTATGGTCTCAGGTACAACATAACTACTTTGTTTGGTTTTCTAGTAAAAACTCCGGGTCACAGCAGATCACAGATGTCATATACGACACTAAAAATACGATATTATGCACAAAACTTAATTTTAAACATTCTAAACTAAATCTAAAAATCTACACAACACAAAAACTATATAAAGAACAGATATAGATCATTACCTACACAAAAGAACTCAAAGATCCAAGCTTTGCACACTCCATGGCATCCAAGAGGCAAATCCAAGAAATAGGTGTGATTTTGGTAAGGTTTTGTGAAGTTGTAATGGATTTTTTTGTGATGGAAGCTCAAGTGTTTAGTTTGAGTGTTGAGGAAAAGAAAAGAATTAGAAAGCAATAAGTGAGAGAGAATGAGAGAGTGCGAGGAAATGAGAGAGAGAGGTGAGTGTAGGGTGAGAGTGAGATGTGAGTGTATCCTATGCATTAACTTCACATTAATGCATTCACACCACCATTAAAGCCCACCATGTCACCTTTCTCTCAATCAAAACCCAAAAGAGAAATATCTAAAGGATTAAGTTAAGTTTAAAGCAAGGAATGGATTAAAGTAAATGATTAGATCTAGGGTTAAGTGTCATGGTCACTAATACTAGATTAGCACAAACAACCCTCACATTTACGTGCACACGTGCGTGCATGCCCACAACAAATAATATTAAAATAATAATTAAATGTTATAAAATGTGAGGAGCCCGAATTGGTAAACCTTTTACAGTAAACCCGCATTACCGTCTAAATTAACACTAACCGAAATCTAAGGCGTTACAATTTTGTCATGGTGGTCTCCTATGGTCAAAAATGGGTCCTTGGTGTTGTTTGCTACTCTCAGAAATTCCCTGGGTTGCTCCAGATTTCCCTGCACACCCAAAATACTCACAAAACCAACATGGATTAATTCTATAGTTTGTGCATCGGGTTCAATTCTATGGTTCAGGTCAACGTAACGTGTCACTATGGTCACACAAGCACTCACAACTATTCAGGTAACTACCCTACAAAACCCAAGCCCTAACCCCCCTATAAACCCGAGGTCGCCGGAATTTCCATACTTCTCGCTGGCCAAAACCGAGCAGGCAGGGTCAGGGTCACAAGTGTGTACTCAGGGCCATAATTACAACATTACTACACTGTTTGTTTTTACAGTGAACATTCGGGGTCACAGCAGGTTATCGATAGCTCAAAACGAAACCAAAACACGATATCGCACCAAACTAAACTACAAGGAAGAAGTTATACCTCATTAAGACCATTCAAGAAAAGCCTATCTTCTCAATGTCATCAAAATCCCACTTTTCTTGGTTCAAAGTGTAGAGGGTGAGATGGCTGTGAAGGGAGTGTAGGGTTTTGGGGATTATTTGGAGATGGATCTAGGGTTTGAAGTGGAGGGAGGTGGGGTTGAGGAAGATGAAGGAGAGAAAAAGAAAATGAATGGGGAAAGTGTGGGCAGCCCCCCTTCACTCTCACTTATTCTCACACACACACTCTCTCCAATCATACCCTTTTTCACTAATTTACCCTTTTGCCATTCCATTATCTTTTCTCTTTCAAAATTCAAAACCAAATCACATAATACCCATAAAACAACACAAATAAAACAACATGTAACCAAATGGGACATGTCATGGTGCATTAGCCATGGAAAACTGTAGAAATACGGATTTGGCTTAAACGCGATTAGCAGTGCACTAATCGGGTTTTTATCGAAACTGCGTATAATAAATTTTAAAAATGCCAAATCCTTTAAATATATTTTTAAATGAATAAATCATTTTAATTTCCAATTATTTCACAAATATCAGTATATATTTATACCCTTTTTGGAAAACCCCAATTTCGCAAATCGGGCACTTTTCGGGAAATATATTATTTTAATATTAAATTCCAAAAATAATATTTTATATTTTATGAAATGTTACAACTATTTACCATATGTTTATATATTATAATTAACATTATGAAGGAAAATGTATGCATATAATATTTATATAATATTTTGATAATTTAAATATGCATATCAAATCAAATATCCTTAATCAATATTCTTAAAATATAATATCATATAAAATGGTTAGGATAATATCTCAAAAAATACCAAATATTACTAACATTATTCATTGAGATATTGTGCAAGGTTTAGCTCAGGTCAGGAGATCGGGATATCGAGATGTCGGGAATAAAAAATTTGTCGATAAAGTTAGATAGAATCGAAGAATCAATACTGGCAGAGACTCAAAAAAGATATGAAGATTCCAGACATCAAATAAATTTCCATGTGTCACAATGAAGTAGCCTCAGAATTTTGAAGCCAAGATCCTACAAAAGAACCGCCCTTCCGCGGCCAAAAGCTCCATATTGCGGCGGATCCACGGTGGATTTTGGGAATTAGGATTTGGGATTTTCAGGTTAGATTTGCAACAACAAACCCTAATTTCTGGGATCTAGAGTTTCTGGTTTGGGGACTATATAAAGGAATGGCGACTAAAGCTAGAAATCATCAAGCTTTTACACGAAGCAAATCACCGTCAAAGAACAAGTGATCCAAAACATATCCGCGATTCGACGTGATAAGGGGACGCGAGATTCGACGGAGCATCTACTTCCTATAAGACGGAGATCGAGAGCAACTTCTTCTTCCTCTTGTAATCTAAACTTGAAGAATTGTACTTGTGAAGTTGATTAATAATGGTAGATCATTAGATTAATTAGTTTGCATTTATTTTTTACGTTATGATCTCATTCTCTATCCGTTCTTCTTCTTCTATCTCAATCATGCGCGAGTAATTCTTCGCTTGATAGGGTTCGTAGGATTAGAGTAGAAAAATGGATGAGAAAATATTTTAACTTCTTTTAAGTCTTATGAAGTTTATAAACTTTAGCAAAAGAATCGTTAACATCCTTATCGGGCGGGCTACTAATTTATTGCTAGTCTTGACCGTGATTTGAGATCAGATTGACAATTGTTTTGTTAAGGGCTAGTCATGAATAGAGATCAATGAAAGGACAAGGGTCAATAGAGTGGAAACCCTAGTTTCTTCCAAGAACCCTAATCCTCATTCATCACTATCAATCTAGTTTTAAATCTATCAATAGATAAAAGGAGTAATCTTTATTAGTCATCCATGACTACTAAATCCGAACGAACCCTACATGCCCTCTTCTTATATATTCTATATACGTATTTAAACTAGATCTGTGTTCTATTCTATATTCTATATTCTATTCTTCACTATTCTCCCTTCTTTCTAATCAACACGTCTAAAGCAAGATTAAAAGATTTCACATATCCCTAAGGACGACCCGTACTCATCTCGGCTAGCTACACGCGACATCGTTATTGATTGCGGTTACTACTACACTTCTTTAGAATCAATCAAGCACCAGTATGCAATGTTAGGTACACCTCACCAATGGATGCGGGACCAATCAATCGCCCCTCATCAGGGTCTAGATATGTATACACTAATCTACTCTGGAGTATCGATGCCCAGTCTCGATACTCCTACAACTAGGGACACTTTAAGGATGTGCTTATCAACTATCCAGCTCCCACAAGTATGATTGCCATCACAACGCTGGGAGTCCGGCAAAGATCCTACGGGCTTTATCAATATGTATACAAGATATGAAATAAAAAGTAAAACATATCACATGTTAAGATAAAGACAAACCAAATAATGTACTATTATATCGAGCAAGATTTTCCTATACATACATATCCCTAGCATCCTATACAATGAAAGCCTCAATGGCATACATTTCCAACAATCTCCCACTTGCACTAAGGCCTGTAATTGGCGCAATAAGTACCCACTGTCTGTACTAGATCCAGTTGCTGGCGTACCGCATGCCCAACATCTCGAACATTCTCTCGAACTGGACTTGAGGGATGGCCTTGGTGAATGGATCTGCCATGTTGTCTTTTGTATCCACTCTCCGCACCTTGATATCCTGGCGATCCACGATCTCCCTGATCAGGTGATACCGCCTCAAGATATGTCTGGATTTCTGTTGGGACTTTGGTTCCTTCGCTAAAACTATAGCCCTATTGTTATCACAATACAAGGGTATTGGATTGGCAATGGACGGAACCACCTGAAGATCAGAGATGAACTTCTTCATCCAGACTTCCTCTTTTGCGGCATCATTAGCAGCTATATACTCAGCTTCCATCGTTGAGTCTGCGACGGTGTCTTGTTTGGAACTCTTCCAACATACTGCCCCTCCATTGAGGGTAAACACATAACCCGAGACGGATTTAGAGTCATCCTTGTCACTTTGAAAGCTGGAATTAGTAAAAGCCTCGATCTGGAGGTCCCCATTACCGTATACTAAGAACATCTCCTAAGTCATTCTCAGGTACTTGAGAATATTCTTTACCGCTATCCAATGATTCTCACCCGGGTTTGACTGATACCTGGTTACCAAACTAAGTGAGTAAGTTATGTCTGGTCTGGTACATAACATCGCATACATTATAGATCCTACCACCGAATCGTAGGTTATAATGCTCATGCGAGCCCTCTCTTCATCATTCTTTGGAGACATCTCTTTGGAGAAAGTGATCCCATGACAAGCGGGTAAATTACCATGCTTGGAATCTTCTATACTAAATCTCTTTAGTATGGTGTCAATGTACCTGGACTGTGAAAGCCCCAACATTCTTTTAGACCTATCACGATAGATCTTAATCCGCAGAATGTAGGAGGCATTACCCAAGTCTTTCATAGAGAACTTCTGTGACAAGAAGAGTTTGACTGATTATAGTATAGGGATGCCATTCCCTATTAGGAGTATGTTGTCAACGTATAGTACGAGGAAAACTACTACTCCTCCTACAATCTTCCTATAAATGTATGGTTCATCTCCATTTTTGACAAAGTCAAATTCTTTGACCGTCTCATCAAAGAAGATGTTCTAACTCCGCGATGCTTGATTTAATCCATAAATGGATTTTAGAAACTTGCACACCTTTCCACTGCTCCCGCTGTCTAAGAAACCCTCTGGCTGATCCATGTAAACACTTTCTTCTAAATTTCCATTTAGAAAAGCTGTTTTCATGTCCATCTGCTAGAAGTCATAGTCATGGAAGGCAGCAATGTCAAGCAGGATCCGAATGGATTTAAGCATAGACACTGGAGAAAAGGTTTCATCATAGTCCAAACCTGGTCTTTGACGAATACCCTTTGCAACAAGTCTAGCTTTGTAGGTTTCCACTTATCCATCTGCACCAATCATCTTCTAGAAGATCCATTTGCATCCAACTGGTTTTACTCCTGGAGGAGCAACATCCAAAGTCCATACTTTGTTTATGTAAGTGGATTCCATTTCGGATCTCATAGCATCCAGCCACTTCACCGAGTCTTTACTCGTGATAGCCTGCTGAAAATTAGTAGGCTCATCATCATCGATAATGCAATCCTCTCGATCCCCATCTACGAGAAACACATAATATATCTCAGGAAGACGAGAAAGCCTACTAGATCTGCGGAGCGGCGTCGGTTCGTCCGGCTCTATTGAAACCAGAGGTTCTACTAAGTCCTCGGCAGTAGTTTGGGGTTCTGGAATTTCTTCCAGTTCTACCGCGTTCCAACTAATTTCTTTTGCAAGAAATTCGCTCTCTAAAAAGACTATGTGGCGAGCGACAAACACCTTTTGTTCTTCAGTATGGTAGACTAGATATCCCCTTGAATTCTTGGGAAATCCCACAATTTTGCACAAAACCGATCATGCCTCGAGCTTGTCCGGATTTTGCTTTTTGACAAAAGCTGGACACCCTCGTATCTTAAGATACTTAAGACATGGTCTCTTCCCTCTCCACATTTCATATGGAGTGGTAGGCACAGACTTAGTTGGAACCCTATTCAATAGGTATGTTGCTGATTCCAGCACAAAACCCCAGAAGGATAGTGGCAACTCAACACTACTCATTATGGAACGCATCATATCTAGTAGCGTGCGATTCCTTCTCTCTGATACACCGTTATACTGAGGTGTATATGGAGGAGTAAGCTGATAGAGAATTCCATTCTCTTTTAACCATTCAAAGAAACTGATACTTAAGTATTCTCTACCTCGATCAGATTGAAATATCTTGATACTTTTAACAGTTTGTTTCTCCACTTCATTTTTATACTCTTTGAATTTCTCAAAGGCCTCGGATTTATGCTTCATTAAGAACACATGTCCATACCTTGAGAAATCATCAATAAAAGTAATGAAGTAGGAGTAACCTCTTCTTGCATGTGTAGACATCGGACCACATTCATCACTGTGTATGAGTTCCAAGAGCTCAGTGGCTTTTTCTCCGTGTCCTGTGAACGGGGATTTGGTCATCTTTCTTTTGATACATGATTGACAAGTTGCATATGATATATATTTAAACGGATCTAAATATCCATCTTTATACAACTTAGTCAACCTTGTTTCATTAATATGACCAAGTCTACAATCCCATAAGAAGGCTTGGATTGAATCTGGAGCCTTTCTTTTGAGTGTGTTTTGGATATTGAAAACATGATGTTGATTGAGTACGTATATGCTGTTTTCCAGTGTGCCAGATGTTGGGTTACGGCAGCGCCCCGACCATCAAAACGTGGCCAAATGCTGAACAAAAATTTACTAGACTGGCGCTACCATTACCCGATGCCCGGATCTACCTTAAACCCTAAACTAGCAAGCATGTAAAAAGGTTAGAATGGTTATACCGAGTTGATCCGTGTCCTTCGGTCTTCATTCCAAGTTCCAAGTGGTCGTCTGGATCGAGTTTGGTTGCCGGTCTTCCTCCATCTACGATGATCCACCTGAGGGAAACGGCGCAAGCTTTAGCCTCGCGAAATGAGGCAACGGACGCTCCAAGGTTGCTAGCAATGGAGATTAGAGGTGTAGGATTATCTCACTAATGTTTTTCTCTCATTAAAATGCTCCAAGAGCAACCATAGAAAATGAAGAGGAGGTAAAGAAACCATGACATGAGCAACAACGAAATGGCTAAGTCTTTTTGTGAGTGAGAGTGAGAGAGTGATGAAAAGCAAGTGAAGAAAATGAGAAAGCCCCAAGCCAAGAAGTGGCTACCCTCTCTCTCTCTCTCATGCACAAAATACACACACAAAAATATCTTTTCCCATTTTCCAAATAAACAAAGCCAAGCCCATACCTCTCTACATGCCTCAAGCAATGTCCATGCCACCTCACCCCCTCCACCTCATTTCCCTAAATGATTTTCTAAAAAGGAAAATCAAATAATGAGGTGTCACATCTTCTAGAAAACAATTCCGTATAAATACAGAATGCAACCCGGTATACGTATCGAAATACATATACGCGTATTCATACAAAAATACGAATAGCCAAGAGAGAAAATGAATAGTGAACAATAATACTAGAATATAAATACATATATAAATTATTAAATCAAAACCTGATTTAACAATCCGGCTTAATCCTAAGCCGCTAGTATTATCAACCGTCCGATTAAAGTCTGTGCAGCCTGTACACATATTTAATCGAACACATGTATGTACCAACATACGTCATTTACACCATATCGCCTGAACGGTGAAAACTCTCTTTGTGGGACTCTAAAGACTCGTCAATACGCTGGAAGTGGGTTTAACCACAAGCACTTCAGCGACACTAGCTGTACGTAACGGCTATCCAGGTATTGAGCGAAAGGGAGGCCGGCGAGCAAACTCATCCTGAACCCCTACTGAGCCTGACAGTGACAATATCCGTACAGTCCGGTCTGTTCGTCTAAGAGTATCGCATATCGAGTCTAGGGGGTGGATAAAGTCAGACCCCTAATAACGTGATAATTCGTGTCGATATGTAACCCATCACCACCCGAGAAATTATCGATCCTGGATCGGTAATTCTCGTATATCGCGGCCGAGGATTTCTGGTGATGGCCACCCGTGCACAGCGCGACATCAACCCCTAATACCGGGAGAGACGAATCCCCGACGATCCGCTCACTGCCTCCATGTGGCTCGAGACTATACTGTTCATACCAGAATATTGCATTTTATACCGCCCATTCTTACGCTCGTTTGTTTATAGGCAGGTGCTTTTAATCAGTGTTTGCTACATAATTGCAGGATACTGGTCTCAGCTCTAAACAGTGAATATCATGGAAAAGTACGACAAATTCCGGATTACTGCCAACAACAGATAAAACACGGGTCTCCGCTCTCTATCCGTGTGTTGCCACACACCAGTTTAAGGGACAAAATGGCAAATCGATTGTCATTTTCATGCACAAAGCTCAATGTCAACACAAGATCCAAGAAATCTACGCGGAGCTCGAGAAAATCATGGTAAAAGATCCACATCACATCACCTTTTGATCTACTAAAATTCTGGAAGAAATATGAAGAGATTCTGAGAAAAGTCATATACCAAACAGCAGACAACTACAAACCAGGGAAGGCCACAAAAGATTGTGACCCAACTCATCAAGACGGCCGCGGTTCCGCGGCCGAAGCAGGCTTAGGCCGCGGAAACGCGGCCGTACTAGCTCCTCGCCGTGTCGTGTTTTGGGGGCAGTTAGGTCATTTCATTTAGGGGCAGAATCTGGCCCAAGGGTTTCAACTATCCTCCTATAAACACCCCAGTTCTGAGCAAAGTCAAGGTGTTAAAATCTTATGCCTCTTTTTTGTTAGTTTTTAGTCTTCTTCTTCTTCTTCTTCTTCATTCTTCCCTCCATGAAAATGTAGTGAGAGCATTGAGTGGATGTTAAATGAAGATGAGGGTTTTTGTATCATTCTTTTTTGCTTAGCTTCCCCCTTGAGCTCTCTACCTTAACTTGATCTTGCAACCTCTTAAGTGAGCTTGCAAGTTTAAGTTTTGGTCATTGATCTCAAAGGGGTTGTATCATTTTGTTCTCTTTTGTGCTTCATTTCACATGAGTTCTTTACCCTTCCCTTGATCTTGCAACCTCTTGATTGAGCTTGCAAGTTTAAGGGTTGGCTATTGATCCCATGCTTGTCTTGAGTTCTTACGGATTTGCAAATGGCGATTGTGGGGAGCAAAGTGTACGTTCAAGGCTAAGGTGATTGCAAAGTACAGTGCCAAAGATCCGGGTAGTTTGACCCGCGCAAGCGAACTTTTCAAGCTTACCGGATTTGATTCAACGGGGGTTTCCTAACCCAAAACTTAACGGTACGTACTTTACTAACACCTTCTTCTCAAATCCGACGCATCCAATATACTATTCTTTGCAGGATTCTTTGCAAGTTCGCTAGCAAACGCTAAAAAGACTAACCCGTATTTGTTGCAGTGCCGTGCTTAAACTAAAAAACGATTGTTTGATTCTTTATAGAATTTTTATTGAATTGCGCATTGCATACATTAATACGGACTTAAGGGCAAGCGAACCCCACAACATACGGTAAAGGATTTCATCACCTTTTCCGTCGCCCACAAATCACGAACTTGAGCATAACGTTTACCCGCACAAAATTTAAAAGAAATTAGACTTTAAGCCTTAAAGACTTCGCGCTCATTAGGAGAAGTTAACCGTGTTTAGAACCTCGCTTAACGGTACATTGTTTACGGGGTGTCTAGAAAACTGTTAACGGCGAAACCGCCAAAAGAGAAAGGGTTATTTAATTAAGGAACTTCGCGAAAGCGTTGGAAAACCTCCCCTTATCTCTGCACTTACCTGGCCTCGTGATCAGTGTATCTTAAGCCCGTTTCTCGACACAGTTTTACTTCGACAATCAAGTTCTGGAGCAGGTTTAGTTGACCTAGGTGAACCCTAGAACGATTAGGTGTGTGGTATTTTTGTGTCGTGATTGTTTTTGGCCCAGATTCTTTTTGTGTGTATATTTCATTCTTTTGTTAATATCTAAAAAAAAAACACATTCTTTTTCCCCTCCCTTTCTCTTCCTTTCTTCCTTTCTTCTTTTCATATCATGGGTACTCCACCTAGAAAAACTCTTGCCGAACTTTGGTACCCACAACCAGACATTACTTCTTACGGTTCTTGGTTTGGCCGAACGTCGAACGATCACTCCATGCCCAAAATCTCTTTGAAAGATCGGATAGACGCGTCTAGGACAAACACTTGCCCTCCGCAATCCACTTTGTATCAACCTTTTCAACCTCCCCCACCCTCTTATGTTGATAACCCTTTTGCAAGTCGTCCTTTGTCCATCGCTGAACATATTGAGCAATCCTGTAGCCGATCTTTCACTCCTTTCACCACTACAGATTCTTGGGATCAACAATTCCATTCACCTTCTTATCCAAATGTTGATCCTGCTCCTGTCCAGCCATTCAATTCCTACCAGTTCTACCCGACTTTTGCACCTTCCCTAGACATTGCCTCTGAACCGCCATTTGGGAGTTTTCAGTATCCAAACAACTTTGAATCTTTTACTGAAACCCCTTCCCAACCCATGTCTAGTCTGGAACAGTCGTTGGAAGACTTTAGGGTAGCGTAATGCCAACAGATGATGGATTTGAATGCGTCCATGGCCACCCTCATACAACCTACTGACCCGGTAGCTAGTTTCCAACTAGCTCCTAATTTTCCAATGTATGATGAGGCGGTTGGACAGATTGAGAATTTGAGTGGAGAGAGTGAGCTGTACCCCCTTCCAAATCAAACCTACCGGTTTCAAATTGAATCCCACAACTCCTGCGTTGAAAGGCTATCAAGTGTCCCAACTGAATTATCAATTGAAGATAGAATGTTTGATGAGTTGTGCGACTTTGCAGTGTTTGATTTACCCGATTGTGAAGGGACCTTGCCAAGAGAAACCACACCCAATCCTTTTGACCTCTACACCTCCATCTTAGAACCAGAATCGATTGAAATCCATGCTTTTGATGAGGTGTCTGAGAAAATTGACTTTCACTTGATTGAGGATATTGACGCCGGGAATATTTTGGATGATGAACCTGTAGATTTGGCAGTGTTTTTCTCTCCAATTCATCAGCCCGAGTCATTAACTGTTTTTCCCGAACCCCACATGCGTCTTGATTTTGATGAAATTTGCATGGATAAGCTGAATTTTGAGGAAATTTTTGAGGATATTTTTAAGGATGAACCAGTTTTAATTGATGAGTTGGATTTTCCAATTCATCCTGTTCCTTTCATTGACTGTGAACATCCTCCTGAACCCTTAATCGATACCCTTCCTCAATCACTTCCCCCCATCCTTTCCATCGTTCCGACATTGCAAGAAACTGTATCATTTTCACTTCCTGTGTCTGGTTTACCAAGTTCGGCTTACCCATGGTTTCTTACGACTCTTGAGGGATTTGACCCCATTTCTCGATGGGTTAATAGATTAGCACAAACGCTTCTTACACATCAGTCATCACAAATTGTGCTAATCTATTCACTCCATTTCCACCCTCAAGTTCGTATTCCACTTCATTCTCCCTTCCGCCATTCTTCTTCTCATATACCGAGACCGTATCCCGCTTCTATCTCAATACGGTCTCGCGTATTCTCTATTTCTTACCTCTCCGCATTCTTTCACCAGCCACTGCTTTATCACGACAAGATCTTTGAATGGTTGGTGCTTACTTTTGGCCTGTGTAAGGCCTTGTATAGCTTGATACTGTTCTTTCCCCCATAATCCTGAACTTCAACGCTTAACAGTGGAAACACTGTTTTACATAAGTTTGGGGGGGCACCTTTTTTGTATATATTTTTTGTTTTCCTTTTTTTTTTATATAATTTGTTTTTAGGGAGAGCGCCGACAATTTTGACCCTCTTGGTGTAGCCTGACAGTGAGGGCACTGTCAAGTTTAAGTTTGGGGGTGTGCTCGGTAAGCTTTCTTCCTTCGCATTCATTTGTATATTTTGCATTTACATACCTTATTAAAAACCCACAAAAATCGAAAATTTTCCAAAAATATAAAAACTTTGTCAAGTTAGCTAGTGGGAGAACTCAGATTCAACATTTCGACGGTTTTGTTTGATAAGATAAGAATAACTAAATCTTATTTTTAGATTTTGAAAACCTGAAAGATAGCTCTCCTTTGAAGTTAACTATAGCTGATATACGTCTTTACATCACACTACACGTGTCGTGAGTTTTGGAAATTAGATGACAAGTCTTTTATGTCTAAAAACTTTTAAATGGATAAATGATTTTCTGAGGATCAAATAGGTTTGTTCTGAAATAAGTAATATCAAGAATAGTTTATGAAGTGAAGTGAATATGAAGGGATATTATTGATGCCTTAATTGGAACTAATTCTGAAAAATAACCCATCTGGAACTTGATTAGAATGATTACACACCGAACCCACTAAACACGTCTTTTATCCAAAAAAAATATTTGAACTGCCGGTTATATCTCCGTTCATATTGAATCATCATGATTTTCACGCCAAATTGTCTTTTGTTTTTGGACCTAGGTAACTTGAGTAATTAAGTCCGCTGGGGTGTTTCTACACCTAATGCCCTAAAGCCAACTGGTTTGGGTGCATAGGCCCAAAGCTCGTTAAGAAGCCTAGAAAGTCCAATTTAAAACAAAGTCAAGCAAGTGTTCTCTCCGAGTTAAAATTCCTAACGGTTCTTTGTGTGAGAATAATCTTGACAAAAGACAGGTTTTATAAAAAATATTTCTAGCGGAGATATGAAAGTTTTATTCTATGATAAAGACTATTGCACGTTCACAGAGGTGTGTATGAAATGAAAACAAGAAAAAGGTGGAGTGAAAAATAAGACCTAGTTTCCTGTTAAGGAAGGTAGAAATTCTGAAGTTGAAACCTTACTGGAAAACGAAACTTGAAAAATGCTTAACTCTTTATAAAACTTATGTGATCCTTTTAAAAAATTTTATCTGGGCTCTATTGTATGACATGATGACTTTATTCGACCCTTCTGGAACTTAACGACACTATTTGCACTGCACGTAAAGACATATAAAATCTTAAGTTAAATAAGAAGCGAGATGTGAAAAATAAAGGTTCGATAGTCTAGACTTAGGATAATAGAATTTTTATTTTCTGAAACAAAACTTTAGGGTTTGAATCATAGTAATTTTGCAAAACTAGCTTGACCGGATTTTGTGGGTAGTATCCGCTGAAAACCCTCAGGAGACAACACTCCTCCTACTAGGGACACCTAGATGTTTAACGGCTTGTTGCACGAGCTCAGTGCAATCGCGTTCCCTGCGAAAGTGCGGTTAGGACTTTTTTGTGAATAATTGGTTTTGCTCGGGACGAGCAAAAGTTAAGTTTGGGGGTATTTGTTCATACCAGAATATTGCATTTTATACCGCCCATTCTTACGCTCGTTTGTTTATAGGCAGGTGCTTTTAATCAGTGTTTGCTACATAATTGCAGGATACTGGTCTCGGCTCTAAACAGTGAATATCATGGAAAAGTATGACAAATTCCGAATTTCTGCCAACAACAGATAAAACACGGGTCTCCGCTCTCTATCCGTGTGTTGCCATACACCAGTTTAAGGGACAAAATGGCAAATCGATTGTCATTTTCATGCACAAAGCTCAATGTCAACACAAGATCCAAGAAATCTACGCGGAGCTAGAGGAAATCATGGCAAAAGATCCACATGACATCACCTTTTGATCTACTAAAATTCTGGAAGAAACGTGAAGAGATTCTGAAAAAAGTCATATACCAAACAGCAGACAACTACAAACCAGGGAAGGCCATAAAAGATTGTGACCCAACTCATCAAGACGGCCGCGGTTCCGCGGCCTAAGCAGGCTTAGGCCGCGGAAACGCGGCCGTACTAGCTCCTCACCGTGTCGTGTTTTGGGGGCAGTTAGGTCATTTCATTTAGGGGCAGAATCTGGCCCTAAGGTTTCAACTATCCTCCTATAAATACCCCAGTTCTGAGCAAAGTCAAGGTGTTAAAATCTTATGCCTCTTTTTTGTTAGTTTTTAGTCTTCTTATTCTTCTTCTTCATTCTTCCCTCCATGAAAATGTAGTGAGAGCATTGAGTGGATGTTAAATGAAGATGAGGGTTTTTGTATCATTCTTTTTTGCTTAGCTTCCCCCTTGAGCTCTCTACCTTAATTTGATCTTGCAACCTCTTAAGTGAGCTTGCAAGTTTAAGCTTTGGTCATTGATCTCAAAGGGGTTGTATCATTTTGTTCTCTTTTGTGCTTCATTTCACATGAGTTCTTTACCCTTCCCTTGATCTTGCAACCTCTTGATTGAGCTTGCAACTTTAAGGGTTGGCTATTGATCCCATGCTTGTCTTGAGTTCAATGTTCTTGTAATTACTTTCTTGCTTATTTCTTTCTTGCTTTTTATTACTTGCTTTACATTAATGCTTTACTTTCTTGCACTTAAATTCCATGTACTTACTTACTTGTAATCTTTTCTTTTCTTTTGCTCTTTTTGGTTCGTTTTTGTGAATGGTTGTAATTATCGTTGTTAAGAATAAATACGGTATTGTAAGTTAATATTTCTTTGCTCATTTCCTTTTCCCGTTATTTTCCATTGAACTCCGCCCAAACGTTACGCAAGTGCTCCGTTAGGCACCCTACCCTACCAAGGTAACGGTGATTCCTAACCGCGACCGGTTGCGTTCGGTTTGGCCGGAGGCGAAAGCAAGAGACAAGAACGGAAGGACAAGGGTAAATAAGCTGGATTCCATGAATACCGTGCTTAAATCCCCTAATCCACGTTGTTGCCAATTGCTCGAGCTTCAATTGGTCAAGACTCGGCTCAAAGGTTTTGAGTACGGATTTCTTTAGCTTACAATTTCGTATCTTTTTCTTAACAACTTTATACTTGCATATAACACATAGGTTAGAATCGAACAAACATATACTCATTCTTTATTGACTCGTCTAAGACAAGAACGGAAATACAACCATCTCCCTGTGGATCGACCCGTGCTCAACCGGCTAGCTGCATAGCGACACCGTCCTGATTGCGGTAAACTTTAGAACTTTGAACATCCGACACGTCAAAAGCGTGCGATCATGTACCCAACTAAAACCTGTTTGCACGACTCCTTTGAGCCTTGGTAGGGTAGTAATCAAAGTACAGTGGGAACTCACACGAGACAAATGACGATCTCAGGTCGATAGACTAACCTGTACACATGTCACCTATTCATAGAAAGAGGCATAGGGAGGCATAGCCTTTACAATGATTTAGAGTTCCTATTTATAGAGGATAGGACACCCTAGGTTAAAATTGATTCGCACGTCTACATTTACCAAAATATCCTTAGGAAGACCTAGTCAAAGTAGACTTCAAGCTTTGGTAAAATTTTATGTCTCTGTCTCTTTAAAAGGAAGTATTGGGCCTTAAAATTTCCTTTGTTGGCTCTTCTGTCTTTAGGCTTCCTTATTATTTGGTTCTTTTATTAAAATAGCTTCTATGTTTCTTCCAGATCTCCAGTGAATAATTGCGGTGGACTTTTAACCATTCGCTTTGTAATCTTGGACCTTACATTGCCTTGTACTTTATGAATTTTATCTTTGATGTAGGCTTGATCAAGAGTCTTCTGTTTGTTGGTCAAAGTCTACTTTTGCATCGTCTTTTCATCATTTTCACTGTTTTCTGTCCAAGAACCTGTAACCTGTAATATGTAGCAGACATGCGTCAAAAGCACCTGTTTATTTATAAAACGAATAAGAATGGGGAATATAATAATACAATATTATAGTGTGAACATCACCTGGGAACTGCTATCTGATAATAGGTATAATACCAACGAGCATGTTCCCGGCGAGTCCATCCAGTGTACTCATAACCCAATGAGCACCTGTATACTATCTTAGGTGAACAACTGACACCAATGGCTTGTGAGACTGGCCATCGCCCCTCGTCAGGGTCTAGATAAGTATACACTAGTCCCAGTCTCGATACTCCCACGATTAGGGACATTTAAGGATGTGCTTATAAACACCCAGCTCCCACGTATATGATTGCCATCATAATGCTGGTAGTCAAGCAAGAATCCTATGGGCTCTATCAACACGTACATGATGATAAAGACAAACCAGATAGCATACTATCATCTTGAGTAAGACTGTTCTATCGGTATAGGTCCTCCTTCAATCATCATAATCACCTGCCTGCGACTACGATAATTGCCTTTAGGGCACTATAGCCAACAATCTCCCACTTGCACTTAAGACCAATTATTTCGATGTCGCATACTCACAGCCCGTATGATACCGAACACCCAATTTCTCTACTAATCAGTCTCACAAAACCTGTTTGTGAAACTAATGTGTTCGAGAAATAGCCTCAGTAAATGGATCCGCTCCAATGTTTCTTTCTATATCTCTCTACAACTCAACTTCGCGGAGAAAGCTATCTTCCGAAATGAGCGATACCTGTCTTGGAAATTGTCTGGATATCTGATGGGACCCAGTTCACAAATGAACTCCAAATCCAGCAAATTTCCTAGACTGCATTATCCACTGAATTTAATCAGTATCATGCGCCATACCTTTCCTCAGTATTCGCTTGGACCACCTGTCCAACATACTGTCACTCAAAAAAGGGAAAAACTATAATTCTGATAGCCACTCTATCATTCAGGTCACCTTGGAAGCCTGAAAAGATAACCATCTCCAGAAGGAGGCTGCCGTTACCATATCCCCAGAACATCTACTTATGTTCAAAACTTCTTCCCAACGTTTCGCCAGGATTGGATTAATATATGTTTATTGTAGCTAGTGCAAAAATAACACCTGGTGTGTTACTTGACATTTCATGATTAACTCAATTGCCTAAGCAAGTGATATGCTTATCATGCAGATTTTTCTCCCCTTTAGTCTGTAAGACACCTTTAGAGAGGGTGACTCCATCACCTGCAGGTACTCCACCATGCCAGGAGTCGTCCATTCTAAAACACTTTAGAATAGTGTTAAGTACCCAAATTAGGACACTTCCCAAATCTAGATCTTAAACCATAGATTTAGTAACCAGAAACCCAGATATTATATCCATGTCCTATGTGGAGAAACTACTGTGTGACAACCACAGTATAACCGATCGTAGTATAGGAATTTCACTTCCTATAAAGTGCATGTCATCCCAAATACCAGGAAATCACACCCTACTACCTTCTTACCGGATCCATCTCCTATTCTGATGAAGTTAAAACCTATGATTGTCACATCAAAAATAGATGATCTATATCTTCTTTACCTGCTTTAGCCTACGAATAGATTTAAGCTACTTGCCCTCTATGCTTCCTCTACTCCCACTGACTACAATAACCCTCTGGCAGAGTCATATACACGTGCACTTCCAAAGCTAGTTTAGAATGACACTATACTCATCTTCCTGTCGAGTCTTATAGTCTTGAACAACAGCAATGGCAAGTCTGGGAAAAACAAGAACCTCCCTGTCACCGTCTCTGAGAAGACCGAAGTACCTCTCGGTTTCCTGAGGTTACCCACCAAATCTGCGGAGTGGCTAATGGAATGTCGAATTTAATTGAATCTTTAGGTTCTATTAAATTTTTAGCAATCGTTTGCGGTTCTAGAATCACTTCCAGTTCTACCATAGTCCCATTTCTGTTTTATGAAAAAATTCATTTTACTAAAACCGTGGCGAGTCAAGAACAATATAACTATTGATCTTCCTGCTGGTAGAAAGTTAACCCTCGTCAAAGCCCGTGATAACCCACAAACGACCATTACTGAAACGTGCCTTGAGTTTGTCCAGATTCTGGTTTTAATCATCAGCCGGACAACTCCTTATATTTTAATATTGTTAAGATACAAATTGATTCTATATACCATATAGAAACAAAGGCACTGATTTTATTGGAACCAGATTCAGAATCATGCAGCTTTCTCCAGAGCATATCAACCAAATGGAATGAGGTCAATCAACATCACTCAACTAGGAGTGCATCCGTATATGAGTAACCCGAATGAGAAGCAAGTTCTCAAAACCATTACTATCAAAGGAATACCAAACACAAGTATCTACATCTTCGAAGAATCCTGATACTTCTAACAAATGGTTCTCTACTTTATTCTTATACCCATAACTTCTCAATATCTGGACCTTGCATTTCAACGAAATACTTGTCCAGAACTAAAGAAGTCACAAGTAAACAGAATATAGTACGAGTACTAACCCCTTTGTCCTAATGGACACTGGACAATATACAATACTTTGTATAAGTCCACTGAGTTTAACGACTCTAACCCTGTGCGTCGTAGGTTAAAAATTATACTATGGTTAAGAAGAATTACACCGCTGTTGAATACACCTTACCTAACCATCAACTGATATAGGTAAATGTCACAGACATAATTTCAAAAAGTTATATCTCACTTTATAAAATAAACGTACAGATATATCAGTTTGAAATTGGTGCATAACAACTGATATTCAAAACCAAATATTTGCCGTCAGGTAAAACCCAGACGATTTCCTCAAATATTACCAATTACAAAGAATTCTGATATAATGAAGATATAATCACCTAATTCCCAATATCTTACTCCCACTCACCATCTGTGACACTATACAGATGTGAGAAACTGATCCGGTAAATACATACCCTGGAGTTAGAATATACTCGGGAAATCGGAACAACGTACAGTGAAACCGAAACATGAAAATGTTTCAAAGGGTTTAACTGGTATTCCTAGTAATGCCTCTTTCACTATTCTGATTCATGACTGTAACCGTATACTTCCATGCCCTCACTCCAATTCCTTTATTATGTCTTTACTTATTACCTTCTGTACACCTTCTTTAGGCTAATTGGTTTTCTTGCTTCCCTGCCCTTCGGCACCAGCCTAAGGTTTGGAAGAAGACTATCCAATAAGCGTAATAGGTGTACATTCCTTATGCCAGGAGCCCTCGCAACCTGAGAGAAGGTAATGGGAAAGGACATCTGAATAATCCTATTTTATTTCTCTTGAACCGGAAACCATCCTCGAATCTGGAACGAATTCCTTCGAGTTCGTATGTAACTATACGATGGCATATCCAAGCATTATGGACGTTCGTAGTGATACGAAGTGTTCTGGAGAAATCAAAATTGGAAGTGGGAGTGGCAGGGGTATACACGGTTTTGTCATGAATGATAGCAGTCACAATTTTCTTTGTCGTTATTCTGATCCCTTTATTTGTCTTTACTTATTATCTTCTGTACACCACATTTTGGCTAATTGGTTTTCTTCCTTCCCTACTGTTCGGCACCTGCCTATGGTTTGGAGGAAGACTATCCAATAAGCTCAATAGGTGTACCCTTTCCTAATCCTAGGAGCCCTCACAACCTGGGAGAAGGTAAAGGGAAAAGACAACCGAATAATCCTAGTCAATCTCTCCAGAACTAGAATCCATCCTCGAATCTAGAACAAGTTCCTTCGAGGTCGTATGTAACTATACGATGGATTTATCCAATAGACGTGGATGTTCGTAGTGATACGGGGTGTTTTGGAGAAATGCAAAGGTGATATAGAAGTGGCAATGATATATGCGACACCGTGACATTCCAAAAGCCAAAGTGTTTTAAGAAGGTTCGGTTAACTTGGTTCATGAGTTTTAGTCTAGGTCGGGCCATGGTTGCAGCCAAAGAGAGAGAGAGAGAGAAAAGAAACACTCAGCGTGCACTCTAACCTAGATCAGAATGGTTAATCACTTTATCTAATCAGGATGGCTCCCACTATTTTCTCGAATTCTCCTCCAAACCCTAAAGGAGAATTAGTCGGGATCATCTAAAATCACCCGACGAGTAATCCTACTCATCAGTGAGAATCAGGATCCAACTATCATCGCATGATAACTTGATGGAAGCCACTCAAATTATCACACTCCAGAAGGTATGCGCATGCCTGGCAAGTTTCCTGTATATTTGAAACTCCCGATGTGATTTTTATCCCATGCTCTTATGACCTTAACGTAGGCCAACAAATCATAAGTCACATGTCAAGTTCTACCCGTCATTGTCCAGGTTAATTTGAACCCACCCATATATACCCTTGACGTAGGCCAACAAAGTAATACGACTGTCCCAAACCAACGTATCTATCTATGCAACAGAAAAGTAACAAATAGCTACCATACACTATGCCTTGACGTAGGCCAACAAACATAGCATGAATACTAAGTGCTACCAGTCTGAAATGACGGAGGGCTACGAATGGTTTTTGGCGAAAAACCTTTAACATAATGAACTTGATATCGTTAAAGGAACCTGATAGCTTTTATAAATATATAGTTGTGAAAACCTTTGCTAAAGAGGTCACTCTCGGTGAAGGGATCTCGGCTCTTTCCTCATCGAAGGAGGTGCAGGATATTCCAAATTGAATACCACGATCAAGTCAACTATCAAGTCAATCGGGAGGGGTATGGAAACCACCTAAATCTGAGTTGATATACACATATATATACAATAGTCGGTGATCTCGCCTCAATAGTATCACGTATGATACGGTATATCATATAACATCCTCGAGTCATGAGTGCGGATCTAACATCAATATAAAGCTCGTACGGTAAATCGTCGTATGGCATCCCAATAGCTGGGTACGGGTCAATATCACATTATCTCATCACATATCAGGTATCACTACCATCATATCACATAATCTAGGGTACAACTCTAAGTCTAGTACCATCGATACCATCTATATAAATATGAATGCGGGGTAAAACATATACCCAAAGGCCCGCTAAAACCATCATGTCGCATCTCAAATACGAACTCTGTCATATCGCCGAATCTCACGGCCTCAATCAAACCTCATCGACTCATCTCAATCCCACGCATCATCCTCAAATCCCGTATATGAACACATAGTCCCATACCATGCGTAGATATACACACCTCCATGTGCGCACAGATAAAAGAAAGAATGTATGCAAGTATATGTGTACGTGTATGTGTGGGTGTGCAACCCCTACTCTAGGGTTTCGCACTATACTAAACCAATACATCCTTATCATCAATAATCTTAAACAACATATAAAAAACATAATAAATATATGTGTGTATACGTATTTGTATACATCACCACGGACTGCGGGGGTGCTATACGCCATCCACCCGACTTCCCCCATAGATATAATCTACTCACCTCGCTTCTCGTGTGCCGATGCCGATGTCGCCATTTTCATCTTCTTCGCCTCAACCTCACGTAGGGTACCTACAAGTATATCACAAACGCTAAAGCACATGAAAATCACATCGGAAAACCAAAACAGCACACGCTACTTGCATAGGTAAAAACCTATCGTCTCGCATGTAAACACGATCAATATCCACTTGTCGTTGACGTCCAAACGCCACCCGACAGAAACGAATCACCAAATACCAAAATCCATGCTAAAACAAGTCGTAAACCATGCGCCAACATAGGAAAATCAATCCAGATTTTACCCTAGATGGAATCAGAGAAAATTGCACATGCCATGGGTCAAGACTACTGGAAATAGGGCCATGTACCAAGAACGAGGCCAAACCCCCCTGCTCTGGCCGCAATTTGCGGCCAGATGGGATTTATTTGCGGCCGGGAATAGGAGTTGGGGGCTAGGTTTTGGTGTGGTGTTTCCAGGGTGCCTGCACATCTCACTGTCAACTCAATTTTATTTTAGGGGTCTCGGGGTGATAGCAGATTCCTAAATACGATCACAGATTCACAGTTTTTCCCCGAGATCGTCTCATAAATCCGTATTCTGTGTTTTAGCTTCAGGTTTGGTCTAATCTATCATCACACCAGGGGTTCTAGGGTCACCACAAGACTCAATTTCACTTTTGATTTCAGGTCTAACCCTAAACCCTAACTGGAATTCTCCAAAGTCTACAAAACGACACCATATCGTTATGAAACTAGAATTGATGCACAAGAAATGAAATACTACTCTGATAGGTGCAGAATTTACCTCCTTTGGCAACTCAAGAAAATTCTTGAGTTGCTCAAGGTCCTCCAAATCCATTCTTGCTAGGTTCAATGTGTAGCTAGTGAGCTCGGGAACAAGTTTTGTGAAATGGGAATAGGATTTTGGGGTTGTATTCATGGTGGATCTAGGTTGAAGAGGGAGGAGGAAGAAGAGGGAGGAGGAGCAGCAGCAGCTTATCTTGAAGAGGGGAGAGAAAATGAGAAGGGAAATGATGGGGGGCATGGGTCAAAAGAGGTTTGACCTTGTCTTTCTCTTTCATCATCATACTTACCTTTTCTTTTCTTTCCTTTTCTTTTTCTTCTCCCAACATGGTGAACCCTAAGCAATCATGCACCCAAGACATGTAACAAGTGTAACAAGTGTGGAAAATGATATGTGCATATTTTTGCACAACAATGCTAAAAACCCGATTAGCGATTTTTAATCGCGATTAGCACTAAATTAGCATATAACTAATCATAAAAACTTAAAAATGGCATAATTTCATAAAATACGCTATTTTAGAATTTTCCATAATCTTTCCCTATTTATTTGTATTTAATTATACCGGAATATTAAAATATTCATTAAAATAATATTAAATTATAAAAATTCCCAAAAATAATATTTTATTATTTTGAAACGTTACAATAGCATTGATTGTTAAGTGAAAAAAATCTCCCAAGAGTAATCCTACTCATCAGTGGGATGGGGTCCAACAATTATTGTGTGATGACCTAGATGGAATCCACTCTAGTCACCACACTCCAGAAGGTATGCTAAACCTACAAGTTTCCTTTGTATTTGAAACTCTCGATGTGATTTTTGACCCAAGCTCTTATGACCTTGACGAAAGCCAACAAATCATAATATGCAAGTCAAGTTCCTCCCGTCATTGTCCTGATTAATTTAGACCCACTCGTACTCACCCTTGACGAAGGCCAACAAGGTTGTATGACTGTCCTAATCTAATGCATCTATCTATGCTACAAACAAGCAACACACCACTACCATTCACTATGCCTTGACGAAGGCCAACAAACATAGCATGAATACGATATGCTACTCATTTGAAACGACGGAGGGCTACGGTTGTTTTTTGGCAAAAACCTTGAACGTAATGAACTTGATATAGTTGAAGGAACGATGGCTATGAAAAAGAGTGGCTCAAACTCCACCTTTTAAACGAGTGTTTTGAAAAGAACCGAGTGGTTTTTTCAAAATGTTCCAACAACATCTTTTTAGGTTTATTTCCTTGCATTAATCAATATTAATGTGGTCCCATCAATTAACCTTATCATTGCAGAAAAGAAACGAAAATTGAATTTACTCTTATGCCAACCGCATTCGCCACGGGGCCCTATCATACACCGTTAGGTTACTTAACTAACGGCAGAGCGGGGGCTGGACTAGCGCGGGTGCAAAACATAAGCAACGTTTATATATATATATATATATATATATATATATATATATATATATATATATATATATATAGCCATCCGTCTCACGCAAAAATAAGAATTCCAGATCATAGAATCACAGATGAATATATTGGATATACTAGGATTTCCGTGTTTCGTTTTAGCCTATAATGAAACACGGATTCCATGGTCGTGATGAATAGCCAAAAACCCAACCCCAGACCCCTACGGGTGCGGCAAACTACCCGCCAAATTCTCGAAGTGAAGCAACCTCCCTCAATAAAATGAGTAGGCCACTCGGCACTTCAAGAACACAGTAGTTTGTGCACCCCACATTGGGTCTATCCTAGGAGCAAAAAACAGTAAATGAAATAATACAATGGTGGCTACAACCTCAACCCGGATGTGCCCCGCAAAATAATATTACGTCACATTTACAAATTACATGAATGAAAGAAAAGAAAACACTCTTCTCACATCCTCCGTCTATTCATTCACGACGATCCAATACTCCATATACACAAACCACAATCATAATCACAGAAATGTGCAACCCCCACTAATCGACATATAGCAATTAGCGGACGTTTCGAAACACATTTATAAACTGAAAACAGACAAACGATGTTAAACTTTTGACTTCTAGACACTCTGAATTGCCCTTACTCAAATATGACAGAATATGAATTCTGGGCAAAAACAAACAACACCATAAAACCAAAATCCAAGAGATTAGAACACCACCAAAACACGAAGACAAAATATCATTTTATAACCGGCCAGGCCCGGAAAAAATGAGTTTTGGCCGGCCAAAGTTATGTTGTTTTGCCTCATTTTTCCATGGTGTTCTAGTTACATTACAAGTAGTCTTCTGCAGTTGTTTAAAAAAATTTTAAAAGACTTTTAAAAATTTCCAGAAACTTGGATTTAGATCTAAACATTTCGGAGTCATTTCGGTTTCGAAACTTTATACATCGTCAAAAACAGCTAGCTAGGGTTTAAGTTGGCTCTGATACCATGTAAGTCGATGTCGCACACTCCATATGGTTAGTGGGGAGGTGGAATTTGCAAACAACAATTTTTAAAAAAGCAACATCGACCTAAGTACTCGGATCTTATCATAAACCCTAAATAGCAAAATTTAAGAAGATACTAATCTACTATGAAGAGACTTATACCTTCCCGATCAAGTCCTCCGGGTCTTCTATGTCCTTCTTTGCCCCTCTCCTTGGCTCCTAGGTAGCTTGACATGAAATCGGTCACCGGTCTCCTCTTCGTCGAAGAAGATCCACCCGAGGGCCTCTAGTCCAAGCTTCAACCTCAACTAAGAGGAAACTAAGAAGTCTAATTTGCTAGAATAGACTACTAAGTAGATGTAGAGAATGATCTATGGAGTATTTTGTCTCAAAAGCCATAGGGATCACAACTCATGTGAGGGTTAGGGGTTGAGGAAGAAGGAGAGGAAATTTAGAGAGAGAATGAGCTAAAGAAAAATGATCTAGCTCTTGTGATCATAAGAGACTGGCTAAGTCTTTCCAATAATTCAAGCATGGATTATTTTAGATGCAAAATAATCAGCCATGCTTGAATAGTACAACCAAATGAATAAAATAAAAACCAACCCATGCTTTCATCCATACCACAAATATCTCCAAATATCACCTCATTAATCCATTTTTAAAAATAGATAAATCTAATAATGAGGTGTCTCCTTCTAGAAGCTTGTCTTGCGAAATTACAAGAATGCCCTCACCGTATATACATACCCGTATTCGTATTCCAAAAAATACGAATACATCGAGACAAAAATAATCCAACAATATAATACTAGGATCCGGCTTAAACCAAAGCCCACTAGTATTATCCGTCCGAACATCATCTATGTAGCCAGTACACGTATGTGATCGAAACCCTGCCGTAAGACCATATGGCTTCTACATCGTTTCGCCTGAACCAGGGAAACCCTCTGTGTGGGACTCTAAAAACTCGACAGTACGCTGGCGGTGGGTTTATCCACAAGTCCATCAGTGGTACAAGCTGTACGTAACGGCTACTGTCATGACCGATACTTAAATCACACAACATCTAAAGGCGTAACGTAATTCAAGTAAGCCGAAGACCAGAAATCTAAACCTTTTTGAGGAAAATAGTGGAGGTGCAGTTTTGAAATAAAGGTATAATGAAATCAAGTATTTATTTAAATGCATAAATAATGTTATATAAAAATACAATGGATTATATACTAGAGATGAAAACATTTTTCGTCCTTTAAAAATTTGGGCAGTACCTCCCTTGTATATTTTGATCCAAAATCCACATACAAGCAATGTATATAGGCATCCCCAAGCGAGAGCTAGCTCTTCGCCAATCGGCTGAATCACAACCACGCAAGTATGCAATATATATACGATGCCCAACGACGAAGATCAACACAGAAAGAATAAATAAATACAACAAGACATCAACAAGTCAAAAGAAGCAAACATACACCCATCACTCTAAGTCTCGCAAAACAAGTCTGTCTAGGTCTACCAATATACAAAATCTAGTTTCTGACCGATGGAGTTTATCTAGATACAATAGGAATAAATGTACAAGAGCGGGAATGATCCAATGTGTGTCCCACCTACCATAGCAAAACACCCTGGATGAAGCTGTGTGCCAGCGATACGGCTACTGATCCAAGTGGTCAAACCTGCAAGAAAGTTGTGGCACAACGGGGGTGAGTTGCCAACTCATAAGTAGAAAACATCAGCAGATAGAAATCGAATAAACAACGATTCCTAGGTCATACTGTATCATGAAGGTAATACTATGGTGTCTAGAGTGACCATGTATACATATATGCCAACAATAGAGTCAATGCCAATGGCATGTAGAAATAAATATCTGAAATCATATGTCTGTATGGATGTGGATATCATCCATGTGTGTCCATCAATGCCAAGAATTGACGCTCCACTCCGTTGACATCAGAGATGCGATACGCATGCAGAGGCGTTGAGATGCGACCAGTTTCCGAGGAAATGCTGTGCTGAGGACGCAGATGACCAGAGAAGTACCAGAACGGAATCGTCCCCGTTAGCACACCTGACAGGGCCGATGAGCCGATTGATTGCGAGATAGGTAATCCGCAGAGAAGATAAGGACCCAGAGACAGAGGATGCCAGACCGTGAGCAAGAGGCAAGTAGAGACCTTGCGCTGCTGGCATTGGATGCACCGACACCTTCCCGACTTTGAAGGAGGATATATCGACGGCGGTATTTACGATTTGTGATTTTATGATTCGATTATCACGCATCCGTCACCTTGGATTTCGGTATTTTTTTTGGGAGACCTGTTCCCATGATTTAGTCTTGATGGCTGAGTTCCATGATTCTGTTTTCGTGCACCATGGTTGCACCTACTGGGTATTCATATTTGTGTACAGGATGCACCAGATTTATATTTCGTGCCTTTGTTGTACTGGATTTGTATTTTGTGCACTACAGTTGCACCTGACTCCGATTTGATGTCATTCGACATATCGATTTTGATTCTGATATTGATGTTGATTTCGTGCACTCCGTGCATTTGATTTGGATTTTCGCGCGTGATGAGCGCATGTTTTGAGATGCGATTTTGGTGCACACCAGATTCACTAAATCGGGATTCCTTGTGCATGTCAGATGCACCTGATTTTGCTGTCAGGCACGCCCGTTGCCCTTGGAAGATGTTTCGTGCACACCCGTTGCACCTAGATGATGTTTCTGTGCACATGTATGGCACATATATATTTTGATTTCCGTGCGCACCAGACACACAGGGTATGCTTATATACATTTTTGGGATTTATTCCTTATGGACCAGTACATTTTTATGATGTTTGTTATTTGTTTTGTACTGAGCAGGACTAGTCAGAGGACAGTACCTGGACAGATTTGGCATGCATTTACTTCAGATGTTTACATGTATAGTTCTGACTTATATCATATTGGTTTTGTTTTGGATTTGACAGTGTGGCTGTACCATAACTCCGATGATTGCGGGATGCAAATCCGGCGACCTCGGGTGGGTAGGTGAGCTTGGGTTTGGGTTCTGTAGGGTAGCCACCTGAAGGTGTTTAAGGGTGTTTGGTCCTACTAGATTCTTCTGTTGTGAAAATAGGTGAAATCCGGGAACTGTTAGGGGTGTTTACATGACCATGGTGACACGTTACCCTGACCTGAACCATAGAATTCGACCCGATGCACAAAGTTTAGAATTGATCCATGTAGGTCTTGTGAGTATTTTGGGTGTGCAGGGAAATCTGGAGCAACCCAGAGAATTTCTGAGAGTAGCAAACAATACCAAAGACCAATTTTTGACCATAGAAGACCACCATGACAAAATGAGACCCAACTGAGCATGGGGGGCCGGTCTCACTGGAATTTCTAGGGATGGGGGCGGCCACTTGGTTGTCTGGGGTGCTGGGGTTGGTTCAGTAGCTCAATTACACATTATGCATCACCCTATACTTATTTGCTTGCCTTTATTTGACCTGAGTCAAAATCTGGGAACACTTTGGTGTGATTTAGGATATGTTTTCCGTATTTCGAATGATGAGTTTTGATATTTGGATTCGTTTTTGGTTGTCACATGTTTGTACATCGACAACAAGGGTTGTTTGGTTTATTTTGTACGCGTATGCTATAGATTCTAACCTACGAGCAAGGCGCGTGTCGTTTTGGATTTTAGAACTTGATTTTAATAGCGTTGCGATATGTGTTGTTATTGTATGTACCTTTGCGTGGATTCCGAGACGCCGGAGCATGGCGTCAACGACTTCGGCAAGCGAAGACCACTGTGAGTAGATCTATATCTACCGGGGAAGTCGGGAGGATGGCGTATAACACCCCCACAAAGTTTTGATGGAAAACTGATTTATAGAATATGGTTAGGGAAACCTAAATTAGAAAACTAGGGTTAGAATGAAGATAGCTATGAAACCATATTAGAAACTAGAGGATAGTTAGAAGTGATATGTTATGACTGTTATAGGATGACGGAATTAGAGGATGACGTTTGTCAATTTTGCCGTTTAGGGTACTGTAGGACTAGATAGTCGATGTAGATGTGTCATCCGAACCATACCTTTTTCTAAACCGAAGAATCGTATGTATCTTTTAAATATATACCTTGAGGGACATTACGGATTTTCAAATGATATCTTTTCCTTAAAAACACCGTAGCCCCTATTTTCAAAAGTACGATTCGCTTCTTTCAAAATCTGCTTGTATGGTTCGGGTGTGTATGTTAGATTAGATACTTATACTTATAGTAGAGATAGAATTTTTATGTAAACTCGACATGATGTGAGATATAAATGCGACGAAAGAATATAAGACGGATATGATGAGATGATGATATGATGATATGATGGTATACGAATGCGAGTCGATCGAGATGATTTATACCCTGCCGGTCCCCTGATATGAGATTATTGCGGATGTGACCTGGGACATAGGATTATAGGGATATATATATAGAGAGTGTTGTGAATCATGGATGATGGGCCGTACGTGATATTAGGCCGTACCCTCATTTGTCGTATAGGATGATAGGATCCCTATTAGCTTAATGCCGCCGTACGATGATTTTCCATGCGTAATGAGTTTGACTTGATGATTGATCCATACCCTTGACTAGAGGTTGTCATACGATGGATTATACTGTACGTAGTGTTGTTAGGCTGGATGTCGATTGATAGATTAACCGACTCGACCATGTTAGATATGTATACCTTATAGCTTCTAGCTGACGATTTACCTTATGATGCAATCATGTTTTTCACATTGTACTACTTATACCCGTGATAATACACCTGCACCATTATCGATGATGCGTATGTTACTCGTACACAGATTGTAGGCTCACACACTTCATCATCGATAATTGCCATGCCACTACACAGTAGGACTGCTGCATCATGATATGACTCTTCGCATAACATGCTTACATATACATCGATACATCCATATTTGCGCACATACACATTGTATATCCATATTGGTGCACATATACACTGATATATCCATAATTGCGCACATACACATTGTATATTCATATTGGTGCACATATACATTGATATATTTGCGCACATACACATTGTATATTCATATTGGTGCATATATACATTGATACATCCATATCTGCGCACATACACATTATATATTCATATTGGTGCATATATACATTGATACATCCATATCTGCGCACATACACATTGTGTATTCATATTGGTGCACATATACATTGATATACCCATATTTGCGCACATACCCATTGTATATCCATATTTGCGCACATATACATTGATATATCCATATTTGCGCACATACACATTGTATATCCATATTTGCGCACATACACATTGTATATCCATATTGGTATACATATACATGATATACCCATATTTGCGCACATACACATTGTATATCCATATTGATGCACGCATACATTGGTACATCTATACTTACGCATATACATATTGCACCTACATAGTGAACTGGTTTTTTTCGGAGATTGGGAACCGCAGGATATATTTAAAAAAAACTGGAATCATTTTAAAAGAGCGGTTTTCATTGGTACATCTATACTTGCGCATATACATATTGCACCTACATAGTGAACTGGTTTTTTTCGGAGATTGGGAACCGCAGGATATATTTAAAAAAAACTGGAATCATTTTAAAAGAGCGGTTTTCCCTTAATATGTCATATCACTATTCCATGTTGCACGATACACGGATATGCTCGCATTTCTCTTATATGTCGCATACATCATGCTTTATGATTTTACGCATTGAGATATGCTGTTTTCATGAGATTTCTGGATTTGAGAACCGTGGCGATTTCAAAAGAAAGCATGTACTATTTTAAAAACCCGGTTTCTCTTGATATGATATTTCAGTGCGTCCACCATGTGTTTTCTCGGTACTGAGAGCGACATGTGAAACCCTATTCGAGGAGGCGGATGGGGCCGATTGCGGGTACATGGTGGACCCGGTATGGTACCCCGGGGCGAGAGAGAGATTTCTTGTGGATGACGATGAGCTTGGCAGAGGGACTACTATCTACCGGTGATAGTATTTGGGCTCAGCGGATATCCGAACGATACCGATCGAAGTCGAGAGATGATATGGGCCGATCCGGACTGACGGAGCCCGTGGGCCGATACGGATTGACGGAGCCCGATATATGAGGATTTACGTGCCGATGCTGGGCACGGTTTTCTTGATGTTTTCGAGTGTCGATGCTAGGCACTCAGGTTCCATGATTTAATATGTCGCGAGGGACACCGTTGATTTATATCCTCATATTTTCATGCACACTCTTTTATGATATTTACGTGCATACATACATTGATTATATAGGTGGATGAGATCCACATGCATACATACATTGATTACATGGATGGATGAGATTCATATGAATACATACCATGATTATATGTTGGATGTTATCCACATGCTTATAGGCATTGACTACCTTGTTGGCACACATACCGACCCGGTCACCCTAGATATCATAGTATCACCTTTATGATATAGTTGACCTAGGAGTCGTTATTTATTCGATTTCTACTTGTCGATATATTTCTATTCATGAATTGGCAACTCACCCCCGTTGTGCCACAGTTCTTGCAGGTTGACCGCTTGGATCAGTAGCGGCATCGCTGGCACACAGCTTCATTTGGATGTTTTGTAGTGGTAGGTGGGACACTTGTATCGTACCCACTCTTGTATTATATTTCATATTGTATCTAGTTAACTCCATCAATCAATCAAATTTAGTAAATTGTATAAGTAATGAGACTTAGTGGGATTGTTGTTGCAAGACTTAGAGCGAGGGTTTTTTCTCTATTTGTGATATTTATGTCTTGCTTTCTTTTATCTTTTGTGGTGAACTTCGCCGTTGGGCGTCGTATACTTATTTTTACTGTATTGCGTGGTTGTGATCCGCCGTTTGGCGAAGAGCTAGCTCCCATTTTGAGATGCCTTTATCATTATTATGTATTTGTGGTTTTGGATCAAAATATACAAAGGAGTGTAAGTCTACGGTAGCGCCCCGGCCGTCGATCCGAGGCCAAAATGTGGAAACAAAAACTTTTCATAAACTTGTAACCGACGCTAGGGCAGACTTTAATCCGGATCGAACCATTAACATAAACTAGCAAATAAGAGAAGGGTTAGATAGGCTATACCGATAGATCCGTGTCCTTCGGTCTTTAGCCACCATCCTAAGCTCCTCGCGGCATCTCCGATCTCCGATCTTCTCGTCGGAAGGGCACCACATCAATGAGTCTTTTTACGGGCTCCCGCTTCATCCGAAGCAACTCGGACACGAAGTTTGCTAGCCGACGTGTCCAAGGTAGATGTAGACTAAGTGTATAACGCTTTGTCTCGAGGGTTAATCGAAGTTGCCATTTTGGGTGGAGATGGAATAAGCAATGAAAGAGGAGCTTAGGAATTTTGTAGTAATGAAATGAGATCAAAATTCCTTTTTCCAAAAGAATGAGGGGCTGCCCCCAATAGTGGCCGGCCACACAAAAAGGAGAGGAGGGGGTAAGCATAAGGCAAGAAAGAATGGGTGATCATAAGGAAAAAATGTCACACCAATATCCTTTTCAATCCATTCACAATAAATGCACAAAAAGAAGCCAAGCACATCTAGAAAACTCAAGAGGCTTCATCAAAGTTCTGGAGCCCCGTAACCACAGAAACCGCCCCATTTGCAAACCTCCACTTTTGCAAGAAACCCCCTTTCAAAGCAAAAATCAGCCAAGAAAAGATAGAATGATATTTGGCCAAAAAGAGAGCCCCGTAACCACAGAAAACCCCCCCATTTGCAAACCTCCACTTTTGCAAGAAACCCCCTTTCAAAGCAAAAATCAGCCAAGAAAAGATAGAATGATATTTGGCCAGAAAGAGAAAGCAAGCTGGCAACTTCAAAAAGCGATCCGGTAACAAATTACGGGATAACCCCGTGACTGTATATACATACCCGTATTTGTATTCCGACCGAATACAAATGCAATGAGACAAAATCTATATAGTATAATACTAGGATCCGGCTTAAACCAAAGCCCGCTAGTATTATCCATCCGAACCATGACACGTGCATAAGTGCACGCCTATATTCGAACCCTGCCATAAATCCATACGGCCTCTACAAAGTTTCACCCGAAACTTGAGAAACTGTCTGTTAGGGACTCTAAAGACTCGTCAATACAATGGCTGCGGATTTAATCACTAACACGTCAGTGGTACTAGCTGTACGTAACGGGCCACCAGGTATTGACTAAAAGGGAGGTCGATGAGCGAACTCATCCTGACACCCTACTGAGCCTGTCAGTGACAATATCCGTACAGTTCGGTCCGTTCGTCTATGAGTATCGCATGTCGGGCCTAGGGGGTTGGTAAAAGTCAGACCCCCAAAAGTGGTACAAGTCGTATCGGAGTGTAGCCCAGAACACCCTGAGATACTACTGTAATACCTACCAGTAAATCTCCTACCTTGGCCAAGGACTTCGTGTAATGGCTCTCCTAGACACAGCGCGATCTCACCCCCAAAACCGGGAGAGACGAAACCCCTGCCGATCCGCTCACTGCCTCCATGTGGCTCGGGACTGTACTCAACTAAAACCGGTTTGCATGACTCCTTTGCGCCGTGGTAGGGTAGTAATCAAAGCACAGTGAGAACTCACACGAGAAAAATGACGATCTCAGGTCGATAGACTAACCTGTACACATGTCACCAGGGAACTGCTATCCAACGTCAGGTCTAATACCAACTAGCATGTTCCCGGCGAGTCCTGTCCGGTGTACTCATAACCCAATGAGCACCTGTATACATCTTAGGTGAACCAACTGACACCAATGGCTTGTGAGACCGGCCACCGCCCCTCGTCGGGGTCTCGACTGTATACACCAGTCTACTGTGGAGTATCGATGCCTTGTCTCGAAACTCCCTCGACTAGGGACCTTTTAAGGATGCGATTATAGACCCCAGCTCCCACGTATATGATCGCCATCATACTGCTGGTAGTCAAGCAAGAATCCTAAGGGCTCTTTCAACGCGCTATAGTGATCTATAACATCACCTGAAGCATGTACACGATGATAAAGATAAACCAGATAGCATACTATCATCCCGGGTAAGACTATCCTACCGGCATAGGTCCTCCCTCAATCATTGCAATCACGTGCCTGCGATCCAATAATTGACTTTGAGGGCACTATATCCAACAATCTCCCACTTGCACTCAAGGCTAATTATTGCGATGTCGCATACTCACAGCCCGTGTGATACCGAACAACCGACTCCTCTACTAATCAGTTTCACAAAGCCCGTTTGTGAAACTATTGCGTTCGAGGAATAGGCTCAGTGAGTGGATCCGCCCAGATGTTTCCTTCTAAGTCTCTCTTTATCTCAAGTTCGCGGAGAAAGCCATCTCCCGAAATGAGCAATACCTGTCTCAGAATATGTCTGGATATCTGATGTGACCTAGTTCATAAATGAACTCCAAATCCAAACTTCTTAGACTATATCGTCAACTGAACTTAATCAGTATCCTGCGCCATGCCTCCCTCAGTATCCGCTTAGACCTCCTGTCCAAACTACTGCTCCTCGTCAGAGGGAAAACTATAACTCTGACAGTCACTCTGTCATCCATGTCACCTTGGAAGCCTGGAATGATAACCGTCTCCCGAAAAAGGCTGTCGTTATCATATACCTAGAACATTCACTTATGTTCTAAAACTGCTTCCGAATGTTTCTCAAGGATTGGATCAATATCAACTTATTGCATATAGTGCAAAAACAACATCTGGTGTGGGACTTGACATCTCATGATCAACTCAATTGCCTAAGCAAGTGATCTGCCAATCATGCACATCCCACTCCCCTTTAGTCTGTAAGACACCTTTAGAGAGGGTGACTCCATCACCTGCAGGTACACTACCATGCCTGGAGTCGTCCATTCTAAAGCACCTTTAGAATGTTGTCTAAGTACCCAGATTAGGAAACTACCCAAATCTAGATCTAAAACCATAGATCTAGTAACCAGAATGTCTGATATAATATCCAAGTCATATGTGGAGAAACCACTGTGTGACAACCAAAGTATAACCGATCGTAGTATAGGAATTTCACTTCCTACTCTGTGTATGTCATCAAAATACCAGGACATCACACCCTACTACCTTCTTAACAGATCCATCCCCTATTCTGATGAAGTCAAACCTATGACTGTCACATCAGAAATAGATGATCTATCTCCGCTATATCTGCTTTAGTCTATAAATAGACATAAGCTACTTGTCCACTATGCTTCCGCTGCTCCCACTGACTACGACAACCCTCTGGCAGAGTCTTATACATGTGTACTTCTAAAGCTAGTTTAGAACGACGCCATACTCATCCTCCTGCCTGGTCTCATAGCCTGGAACAACAGTAGTGTCAAGTCTGGGTAAACAAGAACCTCCCTGTCACCGTCCTTGAGGGTACCGGAGTACCTCTCGGGTGCCTGAGGTTACCCACCATATCAGCGGAGTGGCTAATGAAATGTCAATCGAGATTGAATCTTTAGGTTCTTATTAAATTTTCAGTAATCGTTTGTGGTTCTGGAATCACTTCCAGTTCTACCATACTCCCACTACCGTTTTCTGAAAAAATCCTTTTTTATTAAAACTGTGGCGAGTCAAGAACAATATCAGTATTGATCTTCCAGATGGTAGAAAATCAACCCTTGTCATAGCCCGGGTCAACCCACAAACAGCCATTAGAGAAACGTGCCTTGAGTTATCCAGAGTCTGGTTTTAAGCATAAGCCGGACAACTCCCCGTACCTTAACATCGTTAAGAAATGAACTATTCTATATCCAATATAGAAACAGAGGCACTGATTTAATTGGAACCAGATTCAAATCATGCGGCTGTCTCCAGTGCATGTCAACTGAATGGAGAGAGGCCGATCAGCAATACTCAACTTAGGAGTACATCCAGATATGAGTAACCTGAAAGAGAAGAAAGTTCTGATAATCATTACTATCAACTGAATACCATAGACAAGTATCTACATCTTCGATCACCTTGGAGAATCCTGATACTTGCAATACCTAGTTCTCTACTTTATTCATATACCTATAACTTCTCAAAACTTAAACCTTGCATTTCTACGAAACACTTGTCTAAAACTAGAGAAGTCACAAGTAAAAAGAATATAGTATAAGGACCAACCCCTCTGTCCTAATGGACACTGGACAACATACAATACTTTGTATAAGTCCATTGAGTTGAATAACTCAAACCCTGTGCGTCGTAGGTTGAAAAATGTACTATGGTTATGAAGAATTACACCGCTGTTGAATGCTCCTTACCTAACCATCAACTGATATAGGTAAATGTCATGGACATAATTTCAAAAAGTTATATCCCACTTTATAAAAATAAACGTACAGATATATCAATTTGAAATTGGTGCATAACAACGGATATTCAAAACCAAATATTTGCCGTCCGGCAAACAACCCAGGCGATTTTCTCAAATATCACCAATTACAACGAATCCCGATATAATGAGGATGATCACCTAATTCCCAATAACTTACTCCCACTCATCATCTGTAAAACCATACAGATGTGAGAATCAAAACCTGGTAAATACATACCCTGGAGTAAGGACTAATTGGGAAATCAGTTTTCTGTTGACAACGCGCAGTGAGACTGAAACATGAAAATGTTTCGAAGGGGTATCCTGGTATTCCTAGTAATGCCTCTTCCATTATCCAGATTCATGACTGTAACTGTACATTTCTTTGCCATCTCTCCAAATCCCTTTATTTGTCTTTACTCATTACCTTCTGTACACCCTCTTAGGCTAAATTGTTTTCTTCCTTCCCTACCGTTCGGCACCAGCCTATGGTTTGGAAGAAGACTATCCAATAAGCATAATGGGTGTACTCTCCTAATCCTAGGAGCACTCACAACACGAGAGAAGGTAAAGATAAAAGACAACTGAATAAACCTTAAACCTTATTCTTATTTCTCCTGAACCCGAATCCATCCCCGTACTGGAACAAGTCCCTTCGAGTTCGTATATAACCATACGATGGAGTATCCAATAAACTGTGGATCTTTGTAGTGACACGTAGTGTTCTGGAGAAATAGAAAGGTGAAATAGGAGTGGCGATGAAATACTTGGTTTGGTCGTGAATGACAGTCGCAATTTACTTTGCCCTCTTTCTAATCCCTTTATTTTGTCTTTACTTAATACCTTCTGTACACCACGCTTAAGCTAATTAGTTTTCTTCATTCCCCACCTTTCGGCACCTGTCTATGGTTTGGAAGAATACTATCCAATAAGCATAATAGGTGTACCCTCTCCTAATCCTAGGAGCCCTCACAACCTGAGAGTAGGTAAAAGGAAAAGACAACTGAATAGTCCTATTCATTTTTCCCAGAACCAGAACCATCCTCGAATCTAGAACAAGTTCCTTCGAGTTCGTATATAACCATACGTTGGTTTTATCCAATAGAAGTGGATGTTCGTAGTAATACGGGGTGTTCTGGAGAAAAAGGGTAAAAGTAGGAGTGGCAATGAGGTATGCAACTCTGACAATCCAAAATCCAGTGTTTTAAGAAGGTTCGGTTAATTTTGGTCTTTGAGTCATAGTCTAGGGTCGGGCCATGGTCGCTGCCAAAGAGAGAGAGAAAAGAAATATTCTACGTGCACTCTAACCTAGATCAGAATGGTTATCACTTTATCTAATCAGGAAACCTCCTATTGTAACATCAAATTCTCCTCCAAACCTGAAAGAAGAATTAGTCGGGATCACCTGAGGAGTAAACCAACTCATCAGTGGGAATCAGGATCCAACTATCATCGCATGATAACATGATGGAATCCACTCACATTATCACACTCCAAAAGGTATGCACATGTCTGACAAGTTTCAGTTTCTTTAGAAACTCCCGATGTGATTTTTACCCCATGCTTTTATGACCTTGACTTTGACCAATAAATCATAAGTCACATGTCAAGTTCTACCCGTCATTTTCCAGGTTAATTTGAACCTACCCGTACCTACCCTTGACTTTGGCTAACAAAGCAGTACGACTGTCCCAAACCAACGCATCTATCTATGCAACAGAAAGGAAACAAATAGCTACCATACACTATGCCTTGACTTTGGCCAACAAACATAGCATGAATACTAAGTGCTATCCGTCTGAAATGACGGAGGGCTACGAATGGTTTTTGGTGAAAAACCTTTAACGTAATGAACTTGATATCGTTGAAGGAACCGGATAGCTTTTTATAAAAATATAGTGGCGAAAACCTTTGCTAAAGAGGTCACTCCCGGTGAAGGGATCCGGCTCTTTCCCCGTCGAATGAGGTGCGGGATATTCCAAATGAATATCGCGATGGAAAGCAAAAAGTAATCGACTATAATGAAGTTATTACCCTGACGCAAACTTCTGTCCAAGGGGTCACTCCCGGTGAAGGGATCTCGGAGCTTGCCTCGTCGTCTGAGGTGCTGGATATTCATAACCGAATACCACTGTGCAAAACAAAAGAGAACGTCCTTGCAATAACAGCTTTTTAAAAATTGTTCCAACAATGTCAAACAGGTTTGTTTAGCTTGCATTGATCCGAATCAATGCAGTCCCATCAATTAATCACACCACAAAAGAACGAAAATATGATGTTCGTATATGCCATCCGCATTCGCCACTGGGTCCCGTCATCACCTGTTAGGTTACTAAACTAACGACAGAGCGGGGACTGGACTAGCGCGGTTGTAAAACATATACAACATCTACTAGTATATATATCAATATATAATAATCGCTCAAGGCGTGATAAATGCAACATCACAGAAATGTAATAAGCATCACAGAACAATACAGATAATCTGGGATCCCCGGGTTTCCTTTGAGCCGCAAGTGAAACCCGACGTTCCCCTGGTTGTGTGGATAGCCCGTGCAATGAAATCCTAGACCCCTACTGGCGCGGCAAGTTACCCGCCAAAACCTGAAGCGAGGCAGCCCCCTTCAACAAAGTGAATGGACCACCCAGCACTTCACGGAATCCGGTAACTTGGGCACCCCTCTTTGGGTCAACCTATACCCCCTACGAGTGTGGCAAATAGCCCACCAATTCTAGAGTGAATCCCCCTCCGTTTCAAAACCATGAGATGCGGGCTCGTTGCCCTTGAGAACCCGGCTATCCGTGCACCCCACCGCGGGGTAATCCTAGTACAGAAAGTAAAATATATACAACGGGTACATCGACCTCAGCCCGGTCGTGCCCCAAAAGAATAATATACAAACTGGCAGTGACGGCAGTCCACATATCGGACGCTCTCCCCGCAATATCAAATGTACAAATGTAATCAAACTGTACTACCATTGCTCCAGGATATCCACCATGACAAATCCGCAACATCACAGCACAACACAGAACATCAACGTGAATGTCACGTTCGCAAATCCGTCTTAAAGAGCTATAGCAATTAGACAAGATTTACCGATCAAATGACATTCACGGTCACAGATATAATGTAAGTACTGCGAACTAACTTATTTAAAATTTCGATCGACAAAATTTCCCGAAGTGGGCCCCAAGTACAATTCCAGCACTCAAAATAATCTGGGCCAAAACTAAAAATTCTAGAAACCACAATTATAAGAGAAAGACCACCTTAAGAAAAATGAAGCTCTGACCATATATTCCCGCCGCGGATCCGCGGCAAACATGCCAGTTATGACGCGGTTCCGCGGCGTAATGATTGAATCGTGCGTTCAAATTTCTACAGGGGTCTTAAAAAAGCCTGCACGATTTTCTGAAATACTGAAAATAATTTTTTTACCACAAAAAAATTTCGACAGAAACTTCATGAATTGAAATGCGGTTTTGGAAATTTTGTTCGATCGATATTTTAAACATGTTAGAACAAGCTAGTAAAGGTTAATGGCGTGGCTCTGATACCATGTAAGTCTACGGTAGCGCCCCGGCCGTCGATCCGAGGCCAAAATGCGGAAACAAAAACTTTTCACAAACTTGTAACCGGCGCTAGCGCAGACTTTAATCCGGATCGAACCATTAACATAAACTAGAAAACAAGAGAAGGGTTAGAAAGGCTATACCGATCGATCCGTGTCCTTCGGTCATTGGCCACCATCCCAAGCTCCTCGCGGCATCTCCGATCTCCGGTCTCCTCGTCGGAAGGGTACCACATGAGTCTTTTTACGGGCTCCCGCTTCATCCAAAGCAACTCAGACACGAAGTTTGCTAGCCGACATGTCCAAGGTTGATGTAGAAGTGTAGAACGTTTTGTCTCGAGGGTTAATCGAAGTTGCCATTTTGGGTGGAGATGGAATGAGCAATGAAAGAGGAGCTTATGAATTTTGTAGTAATGAAATGAGATCAAAATTCCTTTTTCCAAAAGAATGAGGGGCTGCCCCAAATAGTGTCCGGCCACACAAAAAGGAGAGGAGGGGGTGAGCATAAGGCAAGAAAGAACGGGTAATCATAAGGAAAAAATGTCACACCAATATCCTTTTCAATCCATTCATAATAAATGCACAAAAAGAAGCCAAGCACATCTAGAAAACTCAAGAGGCTTCATCAAAGTTCTGGAGCCCCATAACCACAGAACCCCCCCCATTTGCAAATCTCCACTTTTGCAAGAAACCCCCTTTCAAAGCAAAAATCAACCAAGAAAAGATAGAATGATATTTGGCCAAAAAGAGAAAGCAAGCTTGCAACTTCAAAAAGCGATCCGGTAACAAATTACAGGATAACCCCGCGACTGTATATACATACCCACATTTGTATTCCGACCGAATACAAATGCAATGAGACAAAATCTACACAGTATAATACTAGGATCCGGCTTAAACCAAAGCCCGCTAGTATTATCCATCTGAACCATGACACGTGCACAAGTGCACGCGTATGTTCAAACCCTGCCATAAATCCATACGGCCTCTACAACGTTTCACCCGAAACTTGAGAAACTGTCTGTGGGGGACTCTAAATACTCGTCAATACAATGGCTGTAGATTTAACCATTAGCACGTCAGTGGTACTAGCTGTATGTAACGGGCCACCAGGTATTGACTAAAAGGGAGGTCGATGAGCGAACTCACCCTGACACCCTACTGAGCCTGTCAGTGACAATATCCGTACAGTCCGGTCCGTTCGTCTATGAGTATCGCATGTCGGGCTTAGGGGGTTGGTAAAAGTCAAATACCCAAAAGCAGTACAAGTCATGTCGGAGTGTAACCCAGAACACCCTGAGATACTACTGGAATACCTACCAGTAAATCACCTGCCTTGGCCAAGGACTTCGTGTAATGGCTCTCCTAGACACAGTGCGATCTCACCCCCAATACCAGGAGAGACGAAACCCTTGCCGATCCGCTCACTGCCTCCATGTGGCTCGGGATGTTGGATGTATATGCCCTAGAGGCCAGTATTGTATATGTATACATATAGGATACTAGGGATATGTGTGTACAGAACAATCTTGCTCAGTTTTATCGTATATTATTTGACTTGCCTTTATCGGGATATGTGTATTTATTAGTATTGTTGTTATATCTGGTTTGCATATATTGATAAAGACTCGATACGGTAGTATACTATTGTGGTTTGTCTTCATCTTAACATGGCATATGTCATACTCGTTATTACATATTGCGGTTACATGTTGATAAAGCCCCTAGGATCTTGCTTGATTACCTGCGTTGTGATGGCGATCATACTTGTGGGAGCAGGGTAGTCCATAAGCACGTCCTTAAATGGTCCTTATTCGTGTGAGTATCGAGACTGGGCACTGATACTCCAGTGTAGACTGGTGTGTACGTTTCTACCACCGTCGGGGGATGGTTGGTCTCGCAGCCATTGGTCTGATGCACCTAAGATCGTATACAGGTGCTCACTGGGTGTGAGTACACTGGACGGACTCACCGAGAACTTCCATGTGGTACTATACTTATCGTCAGATGGAAGTTCTCAGGTGACATGTGTACAGGTTAGTCTTTGGACCCGAGATCGGCATTTTTCTTGTGTGAGTTCCCACCGAACTTTGATCACTACCCTACCAGGGCTCTACTGAGTCATGCAAACAGGTTTTGGTTGGGTTCAGTCCCAAGCCATATAGAGGCAATGAGCGATTTTCGGGGACTCGTCTCTCCCGGTATAGGGAGTCGATATCGCACTGTGATTCGATTGGTCAGGACCATAAGACCTTGGCCAAGGCACTTGGGAATTACTGATAGGTTGATCAGTAGTTTCCCGGATTGGTCCCGAGCCATATCGGCACGACATATCAGGTTGTTAGGGTCTGACGCTCACCACCCCTAGACCCGGTATGCGATACTCTTTGACGAAGAGACAGGACAGTACGGATATTGTCACGGATAGGCTCAGTAGGAGTTTGGACGAGCTTGGTCGTCGGCCTTCCTTTTCGACAGGTACCTGGGCAGCCGTTACATACAGCTAGTTCCGCTGACGTGCTTGTGGTTAAACCCACTGCCAGAGTACTGTCGAGTCTTTAGAGTCCCACACAGAGGGTTTCCCTGATCCAGGAAAAACGATGTAGTAGCCGTATTGGATACGTGCAGGGTTCGATCGATTGATGTACTTGGTACTCGGATTTTCGATTGGACAGTTTGTAATACTAGCCGGCTCGGGTTATGAGCCGGATTTTTAAATCAAGCATTGATTTAATAATTTACGTATATGTATTTCGATATATATATATATATATATATATTCTAGTATTACGTTCATCATGCTTGATCATTATTTTCTCTCTCATGCTTGATCGTTATTTTCTTGAGCTCCATTTTCTCTCCAAGCTCCTCCCTCCTCTTGCTTTCCTCCATCTTCATCTTGTTCCTCTTCACTAACATTCTCATGAGTTGAGAAACAAGTGAAGAAGTTAGAAAAGAGATAGCAAACACTTAGACACCCTCACTACATCCTAGACTACTTGGTTTATCAAACCAAGTTTTCAAGTTGCTCTTTTTGTTACATAGTTAGGAGCTAGAGCCATGGATCATACTCCCCGGGTGGATCATCAAAGACCAAGGAAGGCCAGAGAACAAGCTCGATCCCGGAAGACCAACGGAGCAAAGAAAGAAGATCAAGCAAGTTCAAGGTGGCTAGCAGGAGCTAAGGATGAAGAACGAAGACCGAAGGACTTGGTTCGTTTGGTAAGAATTCATCATCATAGTATGTAGCTCTCCTAGTGTAGCTAATTAGTTTTATGGAAAGATCCGGGTTTAGAGTTAAACTAGTGCCAAGTTTTTGTTCGTTAGAAAATTTTTGTTGCGCATTTGGCCACGGAAGTTGGCCGGGGCACTAGGTTAACCCTTCATGGTATCAGAGCGATTCCATAAAACCTACACTAGCTTGTTTATACGTGTTTAGAATAACGATCAACAAAAAATTTAAAAAACCGCATTTCAATTTATGTAGTTTCTGTCGTTTTTAAAAGGTGCTCGAAAAATCAATTTTATGGTCTCAGAAAATCAAGCAGGATTTTTTAAGATGATAGATGAAAATTGGTCATGTGATCCCTCGAAACCACCGTGGAACCACCGCGAAAACCCCCCATTGGCGGCGCTTCCGCGGCTGTTTTGGGGCCCACGTAAACAAAATTTCATCTGGGCCTCTTATATTTGGAATTGTGGTTTTTGGAATTGTGGTTTTTGGGCCCAGATTTGTTACAATGTTGATTTAATACTTGGGGCCCACTTGGAAAGTTTAGTCGATCGAAATTTTAAAATACGTATTTTATTTTCAGTACATTCACTTTTATCTGCGACCGGGAATGTCACTCGATCGGAAAAACTCATCTGATTGCTATATGTTCCTTTAGATGGGTTTTGCGAACGTGACATTCGCGTTGATGTTGTGTGCTTGTGCTGTTATTGTGGTTGGATTGTCGTGGTGGATAGCATGTGGTGCAATGTTAGAAATACAGTTTATAATTCATTTGTATATTTGTTATTGCGGGGCGAGCGTCCGACATGTGGACTGCCGTCTTTGCCGGGTTGTATATTATTTTGGGGCACGACCGGGTTGAGGTCGATGTCACCGCTTGTATATATTATTTTCATTTTCTATATTAGGATTACCCCGCGGTGGGGTGCATGAATATCCGGGTTCTAGAAGGCAACAAGCCCGCATCTCATGGTGCTGAGATGGAGGGGGCATCATTCTAGAACTGGCGGGCTATTCGCCGCACTCGTAGGGGGTACAGGTTTTCATTGCACAGGCTATCCACACGACCGGGAACGTCGGGTTTTATTTGCGGCTCAAATGAAACTCGGGGATCCAAGATTATCCACCATTCTATATTGTTATCTGTGATGTTGTTTATTATCATGCCTGGGACGAATGTTATATATACTTATATATATACTAGTAGATGTTGTATATGTTTTTCACCCGTGCTAGTCCAGCCCCCGCTCTGTCGTTAGTTAAGTAACCTAACGGGTAATGACAGGGCCCGTGGCGAATGCGGATAGCATATACGTACATTTTATTTTCGTTCTTTTCTGGTGTGATAGGTTACAAATTGATGGGACCGCATTAATTTTGATTAATGCAAGATAATAAACCTAAAAGATGTTGTTAGAACCAAGCTTTAAAAATTGACATTACAGACGTTCTCTTTTGCTTTGCACAGTGGTATTCAGTTTAGAATACCCAGCAACTTATTCGACGAGGCAAGGGCCGAGATCCCTTCACCGGGAGTGACCCCTTGAGTAAAAGTTTGCGTCAGGGTAATAACTTCACTATAGTCGATTATTTTTGCTTTGCATCGTGGTATTCATTTTGGAATATCCTGCACCTCATTCGACGAGGAAAGTGCCGAGATCCTTTCACAGGGAGTGACCTCTTCAGCAAAGGTTTTCGCCACTATATATTTACAAAACTACTCAGGTTCTTTCAACGATATCAAGTTCATTACGTTAACGGGTTTTTCTCCAAAAACCCAGCCGTAGCCCTCCGTCGTTTCAGATAATTACTACTTAGTATTCGTGCTGTGTTTGTTGATTATTCGTCATGGCACAGTGAACGGTACCTGAGTAATAGTTCTCTGTTGCACAGATAGATGCGATTGGTTAGGACGGTCGCATGATTTTGTTGATTATTCGTCAAGGATCATGCGGGTGGGTCTAATGCAATCCAGGATAATGATGGGTTGAACTTGACTAGGACCTTTTGATTTGTTGATTATTCGTCAAGGTCACTTGGGTCCTGGGGGTAAAAACCACATCGGGAGTTTCAAACATACAGGAAACTTGTAGATTTAGCATAACTTCTGGAATGTGGTGACTAGAGTAGATTCCATCTAATGCATCACACAATGATAGTTGGATCCCGATCCCACTGATGAGTAGGATTACTCTTGGGAGATTTTTCACTTAACAATCAATGCTATAAACCAAGTAGGTGTCTAGAACGGTGTTAGTGGGGCTACGCCTCTAGGGAAAAGAGGTTATGTAATTAAGAAACTTCGCGAAAGCGTTGGAAAACCTCCCTCGAAGTACCAACACCAGCCTGGCTAAAAGATTAAGCAAGTATTGTGACATGCGATTAATCCTGACCAGTTCTTTTTTTAGGGTTTGAAGAAGAATTTGAGGAAACAGTGGGAGCCATCCTGGTTAGATAAATTAATAACCAATCTAATCTTGCAAGAGCGCACGCTGAGTGTTTTCCCTCTCTCTCTCCAGGTAGCAACCATTTCACGCCCTAATCAAGATAATAAAATGTTTCTCTTGACCGATCCGAATTCTTATTCGGGGCTGGGGAATGTCGGTTCGACTCTAACTTACGACAACTTTCATAAGTATGAGTAAGGGAAAGAGGAAAGTTTGAATTCCATGATAACCCCATCGAAGAAGAAACATACTGTTGCGTCTTCTTCAGGTGTTCTTGTTATTGAGAACTGTTTTTCGGTCAGTCCTACCTCCTGGGTACTCGATACCGGATCAGGATCTCATATCTGTAATTTATTACAAGGACTGAGAAAAAGTAGAATAGTTGCACCTGGTGATATTTCCCTCAGAGTAGGGAACGGAGCACAAGTTAATGCTGCAGCCGTCATTGAATATCACCTAGTGTTGCCAAATGGAATTACTATGATTTTGAACAATTGCTACTATGTACCTTCCATGCTTTGCAACATCATATCAGTTTCTTTACTTGATAAAGATGGATATAACTTTGTTCTTGATAGAAATATCATGAACATTTACCCTAATAAGGTACTGGTTGTAGAAGGTATACTGTGTAATGGTATCTATGTTCTAAATCAGAATACAGTGCTCAATGTACAAAACACACACAGGAGGAAGAGTTCAGATACGAACGAATCCTACTTGTGGCATTGTAGACTTGGTCATATCGGAGAGAAAAGGCTGAGTAAGTTGCATAAAGATGGACTTTTAGATACGTTTGAATTTTCATCTTATGAAACTTGTCAATCTTGTCTCAAAGGAAAGATGACCAAATCTCCGTTCACCGGACATGGAGAAAGAGAAACAGAGCTCTTAGGACTCATACACAGTGATGTGTGTGGTTCGATGTCTATACATGCAAGGGGATGGTTCTCGTACTTCATCACATTCACTGACGATCTCTCTAGATTCGGATATGTGTATCTTATGAAACAAAAATCTGAAGCTTTTGAGAAATTCAAAGAATTCAGGAATGAAGTAGAGAACCAGATTGGCAAAAGTATTAAGATCCTTCGGTCTGATAGGGGAGGGGAGTACTTGAGCACGGAATTCCTAGATTACATAAAAGAGAATGGAATTCTCTCTCAGCTTACTCCTCCTTACACATCACAGCACAACAGTGTATCGGAGCGGAGGAATCGTACCCTATTGGATATGGTTCGCTCCATGATGAGTAATGCTGAGTTGCCTCTTTCTTTTTGGGGGTATGCACTGCAGACAACAACATACCTTTTGAATCAAGTTCCATCCAAATCTGTGCCCAACACTCCGTATGAAATATGGAGTAGCAAGAAACCATGTCTTAAATTTATTAAGATATGGGGTTGTCTGGTCTATGTGAAAATACAGAAATCGGACAAACTAGAGGCACGGTCAGTTCTATGTAAATTTATGGGATATCCTAAGGATTCACTAGGATATCTGTTCTACCACACTGAGGAACAGAAGGTGTTTGTATCTCTCCATTCTTCCTTCTTTGAAAGGGAGTTTCTTGCAAAAGAAACTAGTGGGAGTACGGTAGAACTGGGAGAAATCCATGAACCACAAAATGTAACTGAAGATTTGGAGGAACCACTAGATTTAGTAATTCCAGACGAACCTCGGCCACTCCGCAGATCTAGTAGGATTTCTCATCCGCCTGAGAGATACTACGGTTTTCTCATAGATGGGGATCGAGAGGATTTCATCTTGGAAGAAGATGATCCTACTAGTTTCAGGCAGGCCATTATCAGTAGGGACTCTGAAAAATGGCTGGATGCTATGCAATCTGAAATGGAGTCCATGTACACCAATAAAGTATGGACCCTGGAAGTTGCTCCACCTGGGGTAAAACCCGTTGGATGCAAATGGATCTACAAGAAAAAGTTTGGTGTAGATAAGCAGGTAGAAACCTATAAGGCTAGACTTGTTGCAAAAGGTTTTCGTCAAAGACCAGGAGTGGACTATGACGAAACCTTTTCTCCAGTGGCTATGCTCAAATCCATTAGGATCCTGGTTGCCATCGCTGCCTTCCATGACTATGAGATCTGGTAGATGGACGTAAAAATGGCTTTTCTAAACGGAAGTTTAGAAGAGTGCGTTTACATGGATCAGCCAGAAGGTTTTGTAGACAGTGGGAGCAGCAGGAAGGTGTGCAAGCTGCTCAAATCCATTTATGGATTGAAGCAAGCATCGCGGAGCTGGAACATCTGTTTTGATGAGACAGTCAAGGAATTTGACTTCATCAAGAACGAGGATGAGCCTTGTATTTATAAGAAGATTGTAGGATGAACTGTCATGTTTCTAGTCTTGTACGTGGACGACATTCTTTTGATAGGAAATGACATTCCTATGCTACAATCGGTCAAGCTATTCTTATCACAAAGGTTCTCTATGAAAGACCTAGGTGATGCCTCGTACATTCAGGGGATCAAGATCTACATAGATAGATCCAAGAGATTACTGGGACTTTCGCAGTCCAGGTACATAGAGACCGTACTAAAGAGATTTAGTATGGAAGATTCCAAGTGCGGTAACATACCCGCATTGCACGGAATCACCCTCTCCAAGGAGATGTCTCCCAAGACTGATGAGGAAAGGGTTCGCATGAGCCCTATACCGTACGCTTTGGCGGTAGGATCTATAATGTATGCGATGCTATGTACAAGACCAGATGTAGCTTACGCGCTAAGCATGGTGAGCCGGTATCAGTCAGTGTCACGGCCCGAAAGTACGGAACATGACAGACACCTAAACTACGAACGTCTCGAGACGTACGTAATCTGAGTAAACCGAAAACCCAGAAATCCAAACCAAGAAAAGTAGTAGAGTGCAGGAAAAACCAACTTAAAGCAAGTAATTTCAATGGCATAAGCCGAATTATGCGGTTTTTTTTGAAACATCAAAATTTTACTGAAAATTTCGGCAGAGTCTCCTTTGTAAATACTGGCCCCCAAACGGGATACAACATGAATAGTATACGAAATCAAGAAAAAGGCATCCCCAAGCGGGAGCTAGCTCTTCGTCAATCGACGGTCACAACCACACAAGCAAAATAATATACAACGCCAACGGGGAGGATCAAAACTCAAAAGGAAACTCAAAACCACCAGAAATCCACAGAAATAACACGCGCGACTCTAAGGTCGAAAGAATAACCTCACGGGTCTCTATCTCAAAAATAAATACATGTTTGGTTGATGGAATTTACTAGATACAACTGAATAATATTATACAAGGTAATATGATGGGTACGATACAAGAAAAACCCACCTACTAGCAAGTCACCCGAATGAAACTGAGCCCGCAACGCCGTAATGAAACCTGTACGGCAAACCTGCAAGAAACTGGGGCACAACGGGGGTGAGTTGCCAACTCGTGAATAGAAAAACATCTACGCACAGAAATCGCATAAATAACGCAACCTAGGTCAATGATCATAATATATCCTTAAAAATATACATAACAAGCAGCCTATAACAATGGCTAGGGTAATATCTAACCGAGTGAAATCTCATGTGCCCGTGTCAGTGCCTCAGGTAGCAATATATCATATGAATGAGGTATGAATGCATGAAAACAGAATACATGTAAATGAAGAAACTGTTTTCATAAATTAGTGAGATTTCCTTCGTATTTTTAAACTGAGGTATCATAATGAAATCAGTATCAACAGTGTCTAGCATCGACACAAAACATAAATCTCACTGTCTCGAAATATCAATGTCTCAATCTCAATATCTAGGACGCCGTCAGTCCAGACCGGCCCCTACCATCCATCTCAAGACCACGACGGTATCCTCCGGATATCCGACGCGTTGGGTAATATCACCGGTAGGTAATCTGTCCCCTGCTAGGCTCAACGTCAACACCACATTCATCTTGCCCCGGGGTACCATACAGGGTCCACCATGTACCCGAAACGGTTCCTCCACTCCTCGAATCGGGTCTCGAAATCCATCAGCAAACTCATGGTGGACGATTCATACATCATAGGAAAACCGCACTTTTTATTTTAAAAGAGAGAAAAGGTTTATTTATGTTTTTGCGGTTTTCCTCCAAATCCAGAAAATTTCATGGAAATCCGAATCCAAAACCTCAATAACACGTAAAATAGTGAATATATGCATGAGAATCCATGAATGCGGCATAACGATGAATAACAGTATGCATGAAGTGACAAGTAATAACTACAATATCTAAGCTGGCATATAAGGTAAGTACACTAATATTATGTCAAACTACTAGCTATCTAGCAAATTAAGCAATAATATTTTCTAAGGTGTACGTGACATGGCAATTACCGATGAAGATGTGTGTGAGCCGGCAATTAAGTGTACGTGGTACATACGCATCATCGGTAATGGTGCTGGTGTCCTAACAGCATGATATCACTAATGGAGTATGAAACATAAAAATAAGCATGCGATGCGAAGCGGACCACAAAATGAGCAGGAGCTGAAAACTAGACGCAACTATAACTAATCTGCATTAATCTAATATAAGTCCTACAAATGGTGCCATTCGAAATAACATGAACCGCGGGGTTTTGAAAATAGGGCTACGGTGGTTTTTAAGAAAGGATACGTCTTTTGAAATATCCGTAGATCCCTTGACCTGTCTTTTAAAATACCCACGATCCGCTAGTTTTGAAATAGGTAGGAGTCTAATCTGATCTAACAACTACACTAAACTATACGGCTGAACTAACAAGCTGAACTACAGATAAGGAAACCGCCTATCATCTGAGTCGATATATATACATACCTGTATATATACAGTCGGTGATCCCGCCTCAATAAATATAATATCCATAACCAGACATCCCAAGTCAAGAGTGCGGATCAATCATCAAAATATAGCTCGTACGTAAATCCGTCGTACGGCATCCCCAAATCTGGGTACGGGTCAATATCACATTCATCATACTATTCATCTGATATCCTCTTTATCAAATATCATGATCGGGGTACTGATCTACGTCTAGTACAATATTGATACCATCTATGTATGCATGCATGTAAGAATCACTACGTCAAAAGACCCGCTAAAACATCATGTCGTATCTCAATACGAACCAAAACACATCACGGATCTTCTGGCCTCAAGCCCAATATCATCGACTCATCTCAAATCCCAATTACTATCCTCAAATCCAGTATATAAACACATAGTCCCATACCCATGTGTAAATATACACATCAATATATAATCCCACGTATGCACAGATGAAAGAAGAATGTATGCAAATATGGGTGTGTGTGTATGTGTGGTGCAACCACTACCTAAGGTTTCGTAACCATGCGCCAATCCAACACCAATATCCATCTAAAATCATCAATAATAAATCCTAACAACATATCATAAATTGTTGGTGTGTATACGCATCCGTATACATCACCACGGACTGCGGGGGTGCTATACGCCATCCACCCGACTTCTCCCCGTAGATATAAATCTACTCACCTGGTCCTCGCTCGCCGGTGCCGACGTCGCCACGCGCTTGCTTGTCGTTTCGAAGTCCGCATGGGGTACCTACATATCATAACGCACCGTATCGCATTAAAACTAAATTCAAAATCGAAACGGCATACGAAAATCAAATCGGCACGCGTATCACGCATAGGTCCAAACCTATCGCCTACGCATGCAAGAATAGTCAAACCAACCCTCGATGTCGATGTACAAACGTCAAACCATCGAGAAAAATCCAATCACACTCATTTACACATTCACGAACACTAATTTTAATATAAACTAGGTTAAAACTCACAAAAACCCCAATTTCACTTAAAAAGTCATTTTTCCGAAATCTAGCAAGCACAATTCGTCGTTTTTTGTACAAAACATGATGTTTAAATGAATGAAGCGGCCAATATACTTATTAAATATCTTAAATAAGTCATAGAAACAATTTCCGGAATTTAATCTCATTAAATTCCAAAAACCCTAACTTGCATTCAAATTCATAACTTGAATTCCAAAACTTGCAATTAAACTCACATATCCAAATTAACACTTAATTAAATTAGCTTAAGAAATTAGTAACAAATTAAGCAACAAAAATGTTTAGAATTATACCCAAAACATATGAAGATCCACAAGCATCCATGGCCTCCCAAAATGCCCTCTTTTCACAAGGATCCATGCTATACGGGCTAAGCTAAAATGGGTAGGAGTCGGATTTGGATTTAGATTTGAATTTTGCATGGATTTTGAAGTGATTTGTGGATTTTTTTGATGAAGAAAAGAGTGGGATTTGGGGGGGGGGGCTGCTGCTGTTGGGAGGGGGGCTCGGCCTGATTGGGAGTGTGAGGAGAGAGAGGGAGGTAGAGAAAATACAAGGGAGGAAAGTCAATGTCAAGGTAAGGTCAAAAGTCCACCTAATTCACCCATTTTCTTTTCTTTTCTTTCATATCTTTTCCTTTGAAAATCAAGTGGGGAAAAATATGGTGGCTGCTGAATTCAGCCATGGGGAGGAGTAAGTGGGGGTGTGTGGGTGTGGGTACGGGTGTGGGGTGATGAAAAATGATAAATACAATACCCCAAGCATCCATTTACGCTAAAAAAAAGCCTTTTTTCTTCAATAATTTCTAAACCATTTTGGCAAATGATTTCGTTCCAAAAACCACATGATAAAATTTTATTTAATGTTTTATGATGCACAAAATTTGTTTCAACTCATTCCAATTTGTAATTTTCCCTAATTAAATGTATTAGTGACGGCTTAAAATAATAATAAAATAATATATTTTCAGAAAATTTGAAATTTCACCAGCGGCTCAATAAACACCAAATAATAGCAATTACATAGCTAGAATATGTATATTTAATTTTTATAATAAGATATTTGTATTTTGACTTTTTACAGAAAACCCTCTTATTTTACCGATTTTTTCGAAATTTCACCGAAACGATTTTCAAAACGTTACAATCTTCCCCCCTTAAAGAAATTCGGTCCCCGAATTTAAATTCAAACTCCCCCAAATACTAAAACATCTAAGAAAAACCATCAAGTCGTCGGGGCTCCGAAATTGTAACTACATAAAACAAATCGTAGCGCAGCGCATGCGCTTGAAAAATGAGCATAAAACTCAAATCGAAACTCCGTCAAGCATCCCGCAATCATCGGAGTCATGGAGAAGACATCAATGCCAAATCCAAATCAAAACCAATATGACATAACTCGAAACTATACATGTAAATATTGAATCTATATATGTAAGTATCTGAAGGAAATGCATGCCAAATCTCTTTAAGTCGCTGTGCACGCGTATAACACTGCACAGTGGCGGACGTCTATCATAAGGAAATAACTATATACATATATACCTTTGTTTGAAATGTACGTTCCTCCGTTTTGGAAACAATTTAGAAGGGTCTCCTTGTTTTAAACATTTCGTGTCATATCAGACACGTAGGTAAATACTGAGGCTATAGCTCGCTTTTTGGATATCCCTTCAATAACTATCAATACATGCAAAATATATTCAGGTACTGTCCTCTGACTAGTCCTGCTCAGTACGAAAACACATAGCAATATCATAAAAACGTACTGCTCTATATGAAATAAATCCCAAAATATACACATGAATGCTACGTGCGTCTGGTGCGCACGGAAATCAAAATCCATGAATGTGCCATACATGCGCACAGAAACAACATCTAAGTGCATCGGGTGTGTATGAAACATCTGCCGTAGGCAACGTGTGTGCCTGACAGCAAAATCAGGTGCATCTGACATGCACGAAAAATCTCGAATTAGTGCATCTGGTGTGCACCAAATCGCATCTCGTAACAGGCGCCCAACAGGCGCTAAAAATCCAATCCGGTGCATAAAATGCACAAAACAAATGTCGAGCATCACCCTCGAAATCGAAATCCAGTGTATCCAAGTGCACAAAATACATGTCACTGCACTGCCAGCATATATAAACTATACAGAGTGCAGGAACCAAATCGCGTGCGTGCATACGCACAAAATCAACTCAACTGTTTAAAACCGTAAAATCACAAACATGTGAAACTAAAGCACGAAAATGATATCAAGTGCAACACTGTGCAAAGACCGTAAATCCTCAATCATCAAAATCAAATTATACGAATAAATCACCCAAAACATCGAAATCAATAATGGCGGAACAGTACCGCTCAAGCGCATCCTCTAAGAATCTCGGCCAACTGCCACGGTCCCTAGTGGGACGTCTCGTCGATGATCATGAACTCTGTCCTGCTGATGTGCGTAACCATGGCCACTCCTGGGTCAAGGTCTTCACTGTGAATTACCAATCTTTCGGTCCATCGGCTCATCGGCCCTGTCAGGTGTGCTAACGGGGACGATTCCGTTCTGGCACTTCTCTGGTCAATCATCGCGACCACTCGTAAGACAGCATATTACTGGCGTCGGCCTCTGGCTCTCTGAATGTACGTGACACATCTGATCCTGGGTGCAAGTATCATTGCAGCAGTGTCCTGGAAGGAATCCTGCTCACGGTCTCTTCCATGTCTCGTCTCTGCCAACTGTCCGGAAGTCATTGTCCTTTCCTATATCTGCATCTTGCTCTGGAACGACTGCATACTCATCGCGACTCCTTCTGGAAGGTAAGTCCAAGTACCATGCCTCGGCATGCGCATCGCCTCTCTGATGTCTGCGGAGTGGAACATCATCTCATCTAGATCTGGTGCGAACCTCTTACTCCACTTCTCTCTAATGTCGTCTGCTTTGGACTTGTCTCGTCGCGGCTGCATGGACTGAGCTCCAACGGCTATCCTCATATCTGGAGTTTCCCAAGAAATGCACCTCACCACCTAGCATCCGAATTAAGTCGAGCCATCCAATCGATTCGTCAAAACCTCATAATCCCCCAAGAGCTCAGCATCTTGGGTACAGTTTAATAGTATCGAGTACATACCACAGCATCGGTGGTCCAGCCGTAGAAGGGCAAACCCAAGCCTCACTAATGGCGCCGCAGAACTGCCGCAAACCCTAAGGTTCAAAGGCTTTCACACGGTCATTAAGTCGAGTTAGGGTTTCATTCTTCTAGAGGGACCATAGAATTGCCTGCATGTCTTTCCGACTACCTTAAACTTGGAATAATAGGTTTCTCACATTCGATCGTCTCTGTCGACTCCCAACGTCTCCGCGTGAAGTCGTCTCTAGCTGGAATCAATCTATCTGATGACCTCGCATCGGGGTAGGCGAACGATCCATATGTCCTAGTCATTCATCCTCGATGACTAGCGACCTTCTATCATCTCTTAGTACAACTTATACTGAAATAGCTCCAACATGTGGGGCGATATCTCGTCGTTCGCAGCAATAACTGGCTCACTCGTCTGCATGCTGAACCGTGCCTCAATCATCAGGAGTAAGCAACACACCAACGGTCATCAAAATCTGGCTGGCCTCCATCATTGGCTCAATTCTCTAGTGTCGATCAGCACCTCCGAGTAACCTCATAAAGGCGATCCGCCAAACGCTCGTGGCGCGGAAACACAGTAAAAAGACACATCTCTGCAATCGTGTGTCGCCGGAATTTCGCCCTGGTCAGTCCTCGTTCGTGACGAGCTTGTGCTGACCGCAACTCTAGCCGTAGCTCTCCCTGCCCGTAACCGTAGCCGCAAAACCAAACTGGTACCGATGAGGCTAGATCAGGAAGGAATATAATACTGAACAAGGAAATGTACATCCTAAGGCTTCATAAGTGGAGTGGCGTGTCGTAAATATGCCGCGGAACATACCAACGGTACGTCACTCTACTTTAGTCACTTATTCCATCAACCAAGGGCATCCTACGCTCCGAAGGTTAAAACCTAACGCTCTGATACCAACTTTGTCACGGCCCGAAAGTACGGAACATGACCGGCACCTAAACTACGAACGTCTCGAGACGTACGTAATCTGAGTAAACCGAAAACCCAGAAATCCAAACCAAGAAAGGTAGTAGAGTGCAGGAAAAACCAACTTAAAGCAAGTAATTTCAATGGCATAAGCCGAATTATGCGGGTTTTTTTGAAACATCAAAATTTTACTGAAAATTTCGGCAGAGTCTCCTTTGTAAATACTGTCCCCCAAACGGGATACAACATGAATAATATACGAAATCAAGAAAAAGGCATCCCCAAGCGGGAGCTAGCTCTTCGTCAATCGACGGTCACAACCACACAAGCAAAATAATATACAACGCCAACGACGAGGATCAAAACTCAAAAGGAAACTCAAAACCACCAGAAATCCACAGAAATAACACGCGCGACTCTAAGGTCGAAAGAATAACCTCACGGGTCTCTATCTCAAAAATAAATACATGTTTGGTTGATGGAATTTACTAGATACAACTGAATAATATTATACAAGGTAATATGATGGGTACGATACAAGAAAAACCCACCTACTAGCAAGTCATCCGAATGAAACTGAGCCTACAACGCCGTAATGAAACCTGTACGGCAAACCTGCAAGAAACTGGGGCACAACGGGGGTGAGTTGCCAACTCGTGAATAGAAAAACATCTACGCACAGAAATCGCATAAATAACGCAACCTAGGTCAATGATCATAATATATCCTCAAAAATATACATAACAAGCAGCCTATAACAATGGCTAGGGTAATATCTAACCGAGTGAAATCTCATGTGCCCGTGTCAGTGCCTCAGGTAGCAATATATCATATGAATGAGGTATGAATGCATGAAAACAGAATACATGTAAATGAAGAAACTGTTTTCATAAATTAGTGAGATTTCCTTCGTATTTTTAAACTGAGGTATCATAATGAAATCAGTATCAACAGTGTCTAGCATCGACACAAAACATAAATCTCACTGTCTCGAAATATCAATGTCTCAATCTCAATATCTAGGGCGCCGTCAGTCCAGACCGGCCCCTACCATCCATCTCAAGACCACGACGGTATCCTCCGGATATCCGACGCGTTGGGTAATATCACCGGTAGGTAATCTGTCCCCTGCCAGGCTCAACGTCAACACCACATTCATCTTGCCCCGGGGTACCATACCGGGTCCACTATGTACCCGAAACGGTTCCTCCACTCCTCGAATCGGGTCTCGAAATCCATCAGCAAACTCATGGTGGACGATTCATACATCATAGGAAAACCGCACTTTTTATTTTAAAAGAGAGAAAAGGTTTATTTATGTTTTTGCGGTTTTCCTCCAAATCCAGAAAATCTCATGGAAATCCGAATCCAAAACCTCAATAACACGTAAAATAGTGAATATATGCATGAGAATCCATGAATGCGGCATAACGATGAATAACAGTATGCATGAAGTGACAAGTAATAACTACAATATCTAAGCGGGCATATAAGGTAAGTACACTAATATTATGTCAAACTACTAGCTATCTAGCTAAGTTAAGCAATAATATTTTCTAAGGTGCATGTGACATGGCAATTACCGATGAAGATGTGTGTGAGCCGGCAATTAAGTGTACGTGGCACATACGCATCATCGGTAATGGTGCTGGTGTCCTAACAGCATGATATCACTAATGGAGTATGAAACATAAAAATAAGCATGCGATGCGAAGCGGACCACAAAATGAGCGGGAGCTGAAAACTAGACGCAACTATAACTAATCTGCATTAATCTAATATAAGTCCTACAAATGGTTCCATTTGAAATAACACGAACCGCGGGGTTTTGAAAATAGGGCTACGGTGGTTTTTAAGAAAGGATACGTCTTTTGAAATATCCGTAGATCCCTTGACCTGTCTTTTAAAATACCCACGATCCGCTAGTTTTGAAATAGGTAGGAGTCTAATCTAATCTAACAACTACACTAAACTATACGGCTGAACTAACAAGCTGAACTACAGATAAGGAAACCGCCTATCATCTGAGTCGATATATATACATACCTGTATATATACAGTCGGTGATCCCGCCTCAATAAATATAATATCCATAACCAGACATCCCAAGTCAAGAGTGCGGATCAATCATCAAAATATAGCTCGTACGTAAATCCGTCGTACGGCATCCCCAAATCTGGGTACGGGTCAATATCACATTCATCAAACTATTCATCTGATATCCTCTTTATCAAATATCATGATCGGGATACTGATCTACGTCTAGTACAATATTGATACCATCTATGTATGCATGCATGTAAGAATCACTACGTCAAAAGACCCGCTAAAACATCATGTCGTATCTCAATACGAACCAAAACACATCACGGATCTTCTGGCCTCAAGCCCAATATCATCGACTCATCTCAAATCCCAATTACTATCCTCAAATCCAGTATATAAACACATAGTCCTATACCCATGTGTAAATATACACATCAATATATAATCCCACGTACGCACATATGAAAGAAGAATGTATGCAAATATGGGTGTGTGTGTATGTGTGGTGCAACCACTACCTAAGGTTTCGTAACCATGCGCCAATCCAACACCAATATCCATCTAAAATCATCAATAATAAATCCTAACAACATATCATAAATTGTTGGTGTGTATACGCATCCGTATACATCACCACGGACTGCGGGGGTGCTATACGCCATCCACCCGACTTCACCCCGTAGATATAAATCTACTTACCTGGTCCTCGCTCGCCGGTGCCGACGTCGCCACGCGCTTGCTTGTCGTCTCGAAGTCCGCATGGGGTACCTACATATCATAACGCACCGTATCGCATTAAAACTAAATTCGAAATCGAAACGGCATACGAAAATTAAATCGGCACGCGTATCACGCATAGGTCTAAACCTATCGCCTACGCATGCAAGAATAGTCAAACCAACCCTCGATGTCGATGTACAAACGTCAAACCATCGAGAAAAATCCAATCACACTCATTTGCACATTCACGAACACTAATTTTAATATAAACTAGGTTAAAACTCACAAAAACCCCAATTTCACTTAAAAAGTCATTTTTCCGAAATCTAGCAAGCACAATTCGCCGTTTTTTTGTACAAAACATGATGTTTAAATGAATGTAGCGGCCAATATACTTATTAAATATCTTAAATAAGTCATAGAAACAATTTTCAGAATTTAATCTCATTAAATTCCAAAAACCCTAACTTGCATTCAAATTCATAACTTGAATTCCAAAATTTGCAATTAAACTCACATATCCAAATTAACACTTAATTAAATTAGCTTAAGAAATTAGTAACAAATTAAGCAACAAAAATATTTAGAATTATACCCAAAACATATGAAGATCCACAAGCATCCATGGCCTCCCAAAATGCCCTCTTTTCACAAGGATCCATGCTATACGGGCTAAGCTAAAATGGGTAGGAGTCGGATTTGGATTTAGATTTGAATTTTGCATGGATTTTGAAGTGATTTGTGGATTTTTTTTGATGAAGAAAAGAGTGGGATTTGGGGGGGGGGGGGCTGCTGCTGTTGGGAGGGGGGGCTCGGCCTGATTGGGAGTGTAAGGACAGAGAGGGAGGTAGAGAAAATACAAGGGAGGAAAGTCAAGGTCAAGGTAAGGTCAAAAGTCCACCTAATTCACCCATTTTCTTTTCTTTTCTTTCATATCTTTTCCTTTGAAAATCAAGTGGGGAAAATATGGTGGCTGCTGAATTCAGCCATGGGGAGGAGTAAGTGGGGGTGTGTGGGTGTGGGTACGGGTATGGGGTGATGAAAAATGATAAATACTATACCCCAAGCATCCATTTACGCTAAAAAAAAGCCTTTTTTCTTCAATAATTTCTAAACCGTTTTGGAAAATGATTTCGTTCCAAAAATCACATGATAAAATTTTATTTAATGTTTTATGATGCACAAAATTTGTTTCAACTCATTCCAATTTGTAATTTTCCCTAATTAAATGTATTAGTGACGGCTTAAAATAATAATAAAATAATATTTTTTCAGAAAATTTTAAATTTCACCAGCGGCTCAATAAACACCAAATAATAGCAATTACATAGCTAGAATATGTATATTTAATTTTTATAATAAGATATTTGTATTTTGACTTTTTACAGAAAACCCTCTTATTTTACCGATTTTTTCGAAATTTCACCGAAACGATTTTCAAAACGTTACAGTCAGACCCGGGTGAGAACCACTGGATAGCAATAAAGAACATTCTCAAGTACCTGAGAAGGACTAAGGAGATATTCCTGATTTACGGTAATGGAGACCTCAGGGTCGAGTCCTTTACCGACTCAAGCTTCCAGAGTGACAAGGACGACAACAAGTCTGTCTCGGGTTTTGTGTTTACCCTCAACGGAGGGGCGGTATGTTGGAAGAGTTCCAAACAGGATACCGTCGCAGACTCGACAATGGAGGCTGAATACATTGCTGCTAGCGATGCCGCAAAAGAAGCAGTCTGGATGAAGAAGTTCATAGCTGAACTTCAGGTGGTTCCATCCTTTGTTGATCCGATACCAGTGTATTGTGATAACAATGGGGCTATAGCTTTAGCGAAGGAACCACGGTCCCATCAGAAATCCAGGCACATCTTAAGGAGGTATCACCTGATCAGGGAGATCGTAGATCGCCAGGAGATCGAGGTCCGGAGAGTGGATACGAAAGACAACACGGCGGATCCATTCACAAAGGCCCTCTCTCAAGCACAGTTCGAGCGACTTTTTGGGATGTTAGGTATGCGGTACGCCAGTAGCTGGCCTTAGAGCAGATATTGGGTATTCGGTACACCAATCACTGGCCTTTAGTACAAGTGGGAGATTGTTGGATGTATGCCCTAGAGGCCAGTACTGTATATGTATACATATAGGATACTAGGGATATGTATGTGTAGGGTGTTTTTCGTCACCCCATTGAGATGGGAATACGTGCGCGCTTGTCAGGAGCATTACAGATTCCCCCTGCCTAGGGTAGGACGGAGTTTAATGATTGTGGGGATCCGAATCTCCGGCAGCCGCGGACTAAACTGCCGTTAATTACCCCTCGCCTTTGGGGTGAGGGAACCTCGGATTAACGGGTTAAACTGGTCATGCGTACTCAATGTGCAGTGTGCATGCGATGTGTTTTGAAAGGGTTTTTTGGATATGTCAGGAGCCACGCAGAGTCTTTACGGGGGTCCCGCTACCCGGATAGCGGGCTGGGGGTAAAGGAGGCTATCAGCCCCCTTGCGGGATGTGGGGCAGCGCCCCGTTAGAAATTTTTTTCTAACAGGGACAGTGTCGTAGAGTACGTGTGTATGTAAATATGTATACATATGTATATATATATGTATGTACATAAAAAGAGGGGGAAAAGACATCCAAAGGATGCGTGGGGCCAGCGCCTTGAGCGCTGTGCGCTTAGGCTCAAGCGCGCTACGTGTCGACACGTGGGCACTTTGCGCTTGAGCGCAGGGCACTGTAGCGCAAGCGCGCCACGTGTCGGCATGTGGGCGCTTTGCGCTTCAGCGCCTGACGCTCGAGCGCAAGTGCGCCACGTGTCGGCATGGGGGCGACTTGTGCTTGAGCGCTGGGCGCTTGAGTGCAAGTGCGCCACGTGTCGGCACGGGGGCGACTTGTGCCAGAGCGCTGTGCGCTTGAGCGCAAGCGCGCCACGTTTCGGCACTGGGGCGACTTGCGCTCGAGCGCTTGCGCTGGAGCGCAAGCACGCCACGTGTCGGCACTAAGGCGACTTGCGCTCGAGTGCTTGCGCTTGAGCGCAAGCGCGCCACATGTCGGCACGTGGGCGCTTTGCGCTCGAGCGCAGGGCGCTGTTGTGCGAGCGCGCCACGTGTCGGCACGTGGGCGCTCTGCGCTTGAGCGTCGGCGAGGAAAAGATGCTTTTAGCCTAAAAAGATTCTCGAAAGAGAAATCAGAGTGGAGTTGGACTCCTAAGTGTGTTTTTGGGATTAATAGAAGGGGTTCTTCTTCTTCCTCCTCCATTAGCTAGATCTTGAAGATCAAGAGATGTGAAATCTCAAAATCTCTCCTTTTTGGGATCTAAAGTCAGATCCAAGTTCCCCTTCGTGGGTTTGGTGGTGAAAAACTATTTTGTTTTTGAAAAGGAAGAGTAAAACTCTTGATTTAATCCAAAAGAAAGAAGAAAGTTTGAGACCTTCAGAAAAGGGAAAGAAATACAAACCCTAGGTTTTTTTTTGAGAGAATGAAAGTGTTACATTATTCATCATCATGTTGCCTTTTATAGGCTTACATATTTACATATAGCCACTTGGGCTTCAAAAAATGGCATTTTGCCTATGCCATGGCTCATGTGCCATTTTATTTTTGCACGTAAGCCATGGGCTTACAAAATATTGGCTTTATGCCCATTTTGCATACATTCATGTATAAAATATTACTTAAAAATTATTTATTACATGATCTATATTTTAGCATGGAGGAGGCTGGCCGCGGGCTCGACTTGGGCATGGACCCGCTTGACCTGGGCTTGGGCCCACCTGGCTTGGGGTTGACCTTGACTTTGACTCGGTCAACGGGGGTGTAAATTTTTACCCCAACAAAGTGCCCCCCATCAATAAATGCACACCGAACATTTGAGTTGTGTGCATGAAATTGATGGATCTTGAAGCTGAACTTCGAGGTGGAACATCATTCCAGAGGCGAAGCATCATCCCGGGGAGCATGATTCCCGGGGATTGGAGCATCATTCTGATTCGCGGAGCATAATTCCAAGGTCGGAGTATCCCTAGGGGAGCGTGATTCCCGGGGATCGGAGCATCATTCTGATTCGCGGAGCATAATTCCAAGGTCGGAGTATCCCTCGGGGAGCGTGATTCCCGGGGATCGGAGCATTATTCCGATTTGTGGAGCATAATTCCGAGGATCGGAGCATCATTCCGATTTGTGGAGCATAATTCCAGGGATTGGAGCATCATTCCGATGAGTGGAGCATGATTGCAGGGATCAGAGCATCATTCCGATGAGCGGAGCATGATTCCAAGGATCGGAGCATCATTCCGAAGAGCGGAGCATGATTCCAGGGATCAGAGCATCATTCCGATGAGCGGAGCATGATTCCAAGGACCGGAGCATCATTCCGAAGAGCGGAGCATGATTCCAGGGATCGAAGCATCATTCCGATGAGCGGAGCATGATTCCAAGGATCGGAGCATCATTCCGAAGAGCGGAGCATGATTCCAGGGGTTCGGAGAATCATTCCGAAGAGTGGAGCATGATTCCAAGGATCGGAGCATCATTCCGAAGAGCGGAGCATGATTCCAAGATTCAGAGCATCATTCCGAAGAGCGACATACATTCTAACCGAAGCATAATTTCGATGCAGAGGTCGATTCCCAGGCGAAGCATAATTCTGACAGGGAAGGAAAATACTCCGAGGTGAAGCATGATTTCGATACGGGATACATTCTGAGATGGAGCTTGATTCCGGCGCAGAGCTTGTTGGCTGACTTGATTCCGAGACGAAGCATAATTTCGACAGGGAAGGCAGATACACCGAGGCGTAGCATTATTTCGACAAGGGGTGCATTCTGAGACGAAGCATAATTCCAACGCAGAGCTTGTTGGTTGATTTGATTCCGGGGCGGAGCATAATTCCGGCAGGGAAGGTAGTTGGTTGATTCCGAGCCGAAGCATAATTCCGACAGGGAAGGCACTTGGTTGATTCCGATCTGAAGCATAATTCCGACAGGGAAGGCAGATACACCGAGGCGAAGCATCATTTCGACACGGGGTGCATTCTGAGACGAAGCATAATTCCGACGAAGAGCTTGCTGGTTGGCTTGATTCCAAGGCAGAGGATAATTCCGACAGGGAAGGTCGATATCCCAAGGCGAAGCATGATTTCGATACGGGGTAAATTCCGGCACGGAGCATGATTCCGCCTCAGAGGTTGTTGGTTTGATTTGATTTGGGTTGACATCAGCATCGCTACACTGGAATATGGTACCAGGAGCGAATCATCATTTGTCATGAGAGGATTTGGGAATTGGTTTTTTTTTTGTTTGGCATCAGCATCGCTACACTGGAATATGGTACCAGGAGCGAATCATCATTTGCGTTTGCTTATTAGGAAACGATGGCTTAGGAGACAGGTTTTAGGTCCCTATCACCTAAGACTTTTCAATTTTGTGAGCCGTAAGGGTCTCACAAAGCATTTTCTCCCTACGGGTCGTAAGGATCCCGTAAGTGTATTTTCTCCTTAGGAGTCGTGGGGACTCCCAAGTGTGTTGCTCCTTTGTGAGTCTTAAGGATCTCAGGCTGGAATTTTCTCCTCACAAAGTCGAGAGGAACTTGTGAGTGCATTTCATCTCTTTCTCACGAGTTTGCGCCATTTCGGGTTTTCACAAACTCGCCGACAGTCCTGCTGTTTTTACTCACGGAGCCCTTTCAAGTTTTCATCCGTGCCCATTTTGCTCGTGGACATACCTTTTTTTTTCTTTTTCCTTTTTTTTAATCTTCCCTGTCGGTGGGACTTTGAATGTGGTCTCGACGGTAGGACTTGGGAGAGATTAGGATCGTTTTACGCCCGTGGATTGTATACGGTTTTGCAGGATGTATGATCCGGACCGTAGGGCCAGAAAAATTTCGGGACTTTGTCGGCGTCTGCATCGTTGCACTGGAATATGGTACCAGGAGCGACTCATCATTCGCCGTTAGGGTAGGGGATTTGGAATTTGGTTGGCGTCTGCATCGCTGCACTGGAATATGGTACTAGGAGCGACTCATCATTCGCCATTGGGGTATGGGATTTGGAATTTGGTTGGCGTCTGCATCGCTGCACTGGAATATGGTACCAGGAGCGACTCATCATTCGCAGTTGGGGTATGGAATTTGGAATTTGGTTGGCGTCTGCATCGCTGCACAGAAATATGGTACCAGGAGCGACTCATCATTCACCGTTGGGGTATGGAATTTAGAATTTGGTTTGCGTCTGCATCGCTGCACTGGAATATGGTACCAGGAGCGACTCATCATTCGCCGCTTAGGGATTGGGGAGCGGTGGCTTAGGAGACAGGTTTAGATCCCTATCGCCTAAGGCTTTTCAATTTTATGGGCCGTGAGGGTCCCATAAAAGCATTTTCTCCCTACGAGTCGTAAGGATCCCGCAGGTGTATTTTCTCCTTAGGAGTCGTGAGGACTCCTAAGTGTGTTTTTCCTTTATGAGTCGTAAGGATCCCACAAAGGTTTTTCTCCTCATGTATCGTGAGGACACATGAGTGGGTCTTCTCAATGGAGCATAATTCCAAAAGCGGAGACCAGCCGCGTAACTGGTGATTGCGGTGGGGCATGGGTATGCTGAGAATCATTTGAGCCCGTGGATTGTATACGGCAGTCAATTTGGGGACTAACCGTAGGGCCGGGAGAATTTTGGAAATTTGAATTTTTGTTGGCGTCTGCATCGCTGCACTGGAATATGGTACCAGGAGCGACTCATCATTCGCCTTTGTTTTGTTTGTTTTTTGTTTTGTTTCATTTTTGTTTTACCGCGATTGCTCTATCATTTCAGCTTTTCTTATCGCGAAGATCGCGATTGCCCTATCATTTCGGCTATTTATTCGCGGTTGCCCCATCATTTCGGCTTTATTTTCATTTTTATTTTCACTCGCTGATTTTTATTGCGAGTTGCCCCATCATTTCGGCTTTTCTTTATTTTTCTTTCATTTACATATTTTTTGTTTATTTACATATATATGTATACATATATTTTTGCATTCCCAGTTTAACGATTTAGAGGTCGATTATTCCCAGTTTAATGACGTAGTGGTCGATTGTTTTCAGAGAGAGGAGGATATCTGAGAGAATCAGTTTCACGAAGAACTTCGGTCTCCGTTTGTATGAAATTGGCGGTCGCAGCCGGACTGTTTGTTAACACGCCTTTAGACAGTTCTATCTCTCCTGCCTTGTATTGTTTTTTGACCCAATCTTTGAAGACGAAGCAGTCCTCAATGGAATGACCTATCACTCTGTGATAGGGGCAGTATTTGGGGTCGTCGGTCCTATTCGCTTCTTGCGGTCTTTTTGACTCTGGCAGTTGTAGACCGTTCTTCAGGGCCTCTTTGAATATTTTACGGATTTTGTCCCTTCTGAAGGAATAGACCTTATCCAGCTTCTCTTTCAGTGGAGATTCTCCCCCCTCTCCGAACATTGGCTTCCGAGGCTGGTTGGCGCTAGGCCCGCTCATCCCTTGCTTATTTCGGTTGGCCGAAGTGTTGAAAGATTCAGAATCATCGGAGTTTCCGCCTTTGCTTTTATCGTCCTTTCGGTTTCTCCAGGACCTATTGTTATTTTGGGAATCCGAGGAGGACTCCTGTTTTGAGTGCTTCGGCATCTGAACATTCCTGGTCAGCTCTTGGAATATTTTGAGACCCGCTGTGCATAGAAACGGGACCATCCAATTGTTGAGATTTCCGACGAGGAGACTGACAGATTGGTCCTGCTCTATCGGCGGTTCGCATTTGACGGAGAGATTGCGCCATCGGGTTATAAAATCCGTGCTGCTTTCGTTGTTCTTGGGCTTGGTCCTTACAAGCTCGGCAATGGTGATCTTATCGCTGACGCTCATGAATCTCTGTCGAAATAAAGCTTCCATTTGGACGAAAGTAGTAACGGTGCCATCCGGTATACTCGCGTACCAGTCGAAAGCAACATCGGTCAACCTATTAACGAACTGGCGGAGGAGAAGCGCATCATTTCCCCCAGTATTCCCGCATGAGGCTTTGAAGTGGGCGATGTGTTGATTCGCATTTCCCGTCCCATCGAATCTTCCGAATTTAGGGATGACATAGCCGCTAGGAAATTCTACCAGATCATACTGAGCAGGATATGGTCTCCCACTACTGCTGATATCTTTTTGCGCTTCGGCTTCGGCCACCAATGTTTTGACTTTGCTGGCAACCAAATCCATGATTTGATCTTGAGTTAGCGGGCTACTATCATCGGTAGCCAAGACAATTCCCGAGATAGGATGCGAATGATTTTCATGCGGTTCGCCCACTTCTGGATTTGAGGGAATAGGCGTCGGCTGCTTTGGGACACCATTTCCCGGTTCATGAGAGCCCTGCGCCTGATTGGGCGGCTGAGAGGTAAGTTGGGCCGTAAGCCGTAAGACGACATTTGTCAAGTCGTCGATCTTTGAGTAGAGCTTGGCCATCTCCTTGTCTTTGCTTCTGAGCTGCTTTCGGAGCTCTTGGAGAAGTTGCTGCTCTGCGGTCTTAGGACGGAAAGTTGGCTCATCTTCGCTTTCCGAGCCTGACTCCTCATGAATTGAGGGCTCTCTCTGCCTATCAGCCTCATCGAGAGGGTTTTCATCATCCAGCCGAGGCGGCTGTTCTTGGGAAGTGGCAACCACATTCAAGCCAGATTGGATTTGAGATGTGGTGGCCCCGTCCTTGATCTTGCTGTGCGTGCCCACCACGTAGACAGTGTGGATAACACATTCAGCCATCCCCTCATCTTTGGCGGGGTAACCCTATTCCTCGAACCTCATGAGGTTCAGCCTAGCATGATCCCTAGCCCTTTTGTTGGCTCTATATCTAAGCCCTTTCTGCCTTAGCATCTCAATTTTAAGGGCTTGGCGGGCATTCATTCCCTGGGAAGCCACCGTGAGTCGGTCGACAGGGAGCTTAGAGAAGACACCCGATCGAGCAGTTGTCAGGGGCACCACCGGAGCTTGCTCGAGACGCCTTGTTGCTTTGTTGGTGTCGATGGCCTTTCCCCTAGCTGGGGCCACGGAAAGTCGTTTAGACACTGACTTTCGTTTGGATAGTGGTGCCCTCGAGATCACCACATTTGGTCTCCTGCCTTTCGAGACTGGTTTATCCGTCACCGGGGCTTGAGGAGCTGGGATGGTGCCAACTGGCATGAACATAATAGAGCCGAATGGTAGCAGCGGCTCCTCCCATTGTCGCCCGAGACTGGCCGGGTGGACCGTCCTAGAGTCTATCCTCATCGTGTAGGAGACGGGAGCCGTGCTGAGAGCTGAGTTCATCTTTGGAGACATTGTTGAAAAGTGATTACTTGAAGACCTGCATGAAAGAGCATTATTTTAGTATAAATATAGACATGTATATTGATTGAGTTCGCATGAAAGTTTAACCCGAAATATGGGAGGCGAGATAGGTCCCACCGGGCGTGCCAGAATCTGTAGAGTGTTTTTTGTCACCCCATTGAGATGGGAATACGCGCGCGCTTGTCAGGCGCATTACAGATTCCACCTGCCTAGGGTAGGCCTGTGCGCTTAGGCGCAAGCGCGTCACGTGTCGACACGTGGGCGCTTTGCGCTTGAGCGCAGGGCGCTGTAGCGCAAGCACGCCACGTGTCGGTACGTGGGCGCTGTGCGCTTCAGCGCCTGACGCTCGAGCGCAAGTGCGCCATGTATCGGCATGGGGGTGACTTGCGCTTGAGCGCAAGTGCGCCACGTGTCGGCACGGGAGCGACTTGCGCCAGAGCGCTGTGCGCTTGAGCGCAAGCGCGCCATGTGTCGGCACTGGGGCGACTTGCGCTCGAGCGCTTGTGCTGGAGCGCAAGCGCGCCATGTGTCGGCATTGGGGCGACTTGCGCTCGAGTGCTTGCGCTTGAGCGCAAGCGCGCCACGTGTCGGCATGTGGGCGCTTTGCGCTCGAGCGCAGGGCGCTGTTGTGTGAGCGTGCCACGTGTCGGCACGTGGGTGCTCTACGCTTGAGCGCTGAGCGCTTGAGCGCAAGCGCGCCACGTGTCGGCACGTGGGCACTCTACGCTTGAGCGCCGGCGAGGAAAAAAAGCTTTTAGCCTAAAAAGATTCTCGGAAGAGAAATCAGAGTGGAGTTGGACTCCTAAGAGTGTTTTTGGGATTAATGGAAGGGGTTCTTCTTCTTCCTCCTCTGTTAGCTAGATCTTGAAGATCAAGAGATGTGAGATCTCAAAATCTCTTCTTTTTGGGATCTAAAGACAGATCCAAGTTCCCCTTCGTGGGTTTGGTGGTGAAAAACTATCTTGTTTTTTAAAAGGAAGAGTAAAACTCTTGATTTAATCCAAAAGAAAGAAGAAAGTTTGAGGCCTTCAGAAAAGGGAAAGAAATACAAACCCTAGGTTTTTTTTGAGAGAATGAAAGTGTTACTTTACTCATCATCATGTTACCTTTTATAGGCTTACATATTTACATATAGCCACTTGGGCTTCAAAAAATGGCATTTTGCTTATCCCATGGCTCATGTGCCATTTCATTTTTGCACATAAGCCATGGGCTTACAAAATATTGGCTTTATGCCTATTTTGCATACATTGATGTATAAAAAATTACATAAAAATTATTTATTACATGATCTATATTTTAGCATGGAGGAGCCTGGCCGCGGGCTCGACTTGGGCATGGGCCCGCTTGACCTGGGCTTGGGCCCACCTGGCTTGTGGTTGACTTTGACTTTGACTCGGTCAACGGGGGTGTAAATTTTTACCCCAACAGTATGTACAGAACAATCTTGCTCAGTTTTATAGTATATTATTTGACTTGTCTTTATCGGGATATGTGTATTTATTTATATTGTTGTTATATCTGGTTTGCACATATTGATAAAGACTCGATACGGTAGTATACTATTATGGTTTGTCTTTATCTTAACATGGCATATGTCATACTCGTTATTACATATTGCGGTTACATGTTGATAAAGACCCTAGTATCTTGCTTGACTACCTGCGTTGTGATGGCGATCATACTTATGGGAGCAGGGTAGTCCATAAGCATATCCTTAAATGGTCCCTAGTCGCGTGAGTATCGAGACTGGGCACCGATACTCCAGAGTAGACCGGTGTGTACGTTTCTACCCCCGTCGGGGGATGGTTGGTCCCGCAGCCATTGGTCTGATGCACCTAAGATCGTATATAGGTGCTCACTGGGTGTGAGTACACTGGACGGGCTCGCCGAGGACTTCCATGTGGTAGTATACCTATCGTCAGATGGAAGTTCTCAGGTGACATGTGTACAGGTTAGTCTTTGGACCCGAGATCGGCATTTTTCTCGTGTGAGTTCCCACTAAACTTTGATCACTACCGTACCATGGCTCTACTGAGTCATGCAAACAGGTTTTGGTTGGGTTCAGTTCCGAGCCACATGGAGGCAGTGAGCGATTGTCGGGGATTCGTCTCTCCCGGTATAGGGAGTCGATATCGCACTGTGATTCGATTGGTCAGGACCATAAGACCTTGGCCAAGGCACTTGGGAATTACTGATAGGTTGATCAGTAGTTTCCCGGATTGGTCCTGAGCCACATCGGCACGACTTATCTGGTTGTTAGGGTCTGACGCTCACCACCCCCTAGACCCGGTATACGATACTTTTTGACGAAGAGACCGGACTGTACGGATATTGTCACGGATAGGCTCAGTAGGAGTTCAGACGAGCTTGCTCGTCGGCCTTCCTTTTCGACAGGTACCTGGGCAGCCGTTACATACAGCTAGTGCCGCTGACGTGCTTGTAGTTAAACCCACTGCCAGAGTACCGTCGAGTCTTTAGAGTCCCACACAGAGGGTTTCCATGATCCAGGCAAAACGATGTAGTAGCCGCATTGGATACGTGCAAGGTTCGATCGATTGATGTACTTGGTACTCGGATTTTCGATCAGACAGTTTGTAATACTAGCCGGCTCGGGTTATGAGCCGGATTATTAAATCAGGTATTGATTTAATAATTTACGTATATGTATTTCGATATATATATTCTAGTATTACGTTCTTCGTGTTATTCTATCTCTTTTGGGCGTTCCGATTTTTATCTGATTGCCGGTATATTTGTACAGTAGACTAAAATCCGTATTTATTACAGATTTCCTTCTAGAAGGTGGCCACCTCATTTTGGATTTTCCATTTATTTGATAAATGGAAATGAGGTGTAAAGTGAGAGGTGAGGGAGGTATGGAGTTGACCATACTTCAATAGTTTACAAATGACTTTATAATTCATTTTGGGTTTACTATTGAAGCATGGTTGCTATTGTTTAATAAAAGAAAATTGCATACAAAACCTTTGTGAGTTATTTTCTCTCTCATGCTTGATCATTATTTTCTTAAGCTCCATTTTCTCTCCAAGCTCCTCCCTCCTCTTGCTTTCCTCCATCTTCATCTTATTCCTCTTCACTAACATTCTCATGTGTTGAGAAACAAGTGAAGAGGTTAGAAAAGAGATAGCAAACACTTAGACACCCTCACTACATCCTAGACTACTTGGTTTAGCAAACCAAGTTTTCTAGTTGCTCTTTTTGTTACATAGTTAGGAGCTAGAGCCATGGATCATACTCCTCGGGTGGATCATCAAGGACCAAGGAAGGCCGGAGAACAAGCTCGATCCCGGAGGACCAACGGAGCAAGGAAAGAAGACCAAGCAAGTTCAAGGTGGCTAGCAAGAGCTAAGGATGAAGAACTAAGACCGAAGGACATGGTTCGTTTGGTAAGAATTCCTCATCATAGTAGATAGCTCTCCTAGTGTAGCTAGTTAGTTTTATAGAAAGATCCGGGTTTATAGTTAAACTAGTGCCAAGATTTTGTTCATTAGAAAATTTTTGTTCCGCATTTGGCCACGGAAGTTGGCCGGGGCACTAGGATAACCCTTCACGGGACTGTACCCAACTAAAATCTGTTTGCACGACTCCTTTGAGCCGTGGTAGGGTAGTAATCAAAGCACAGTGGGAACTCACACGAGACAAATGACAATCTCAGGTCGATAGACTAACCTGTACACATGTCACCAAGGAACTGCTATCTGACGTCAGGTATAATACCAACTTGCATGTCCCCGGCGAGTCCTGTCCGGTGTACTCATAACCCAATGAGCACATGTATACATCTTAGGTGAACCAACTGACACCAATGGCTTGTGAGACCGGCCACCACCCCTCGTCGGGGTCTCGACTGTATACACTAGTCTACTGTGGAGTATCGATGCCCTGTCTCGAAACTCCCTCGACTAGGGACCTTTTAAGGATGTGCTTATAGACCCTAGCTCCCACGTATATGATCGCCATCATACTGCTGGCAGTCAAGCAAGAATCCTAAGGGCTCTGTCAACGCGCTATAGTGATCTATAACATCACCTAAAGCATGTACACGACGATAAAGATAAATCAGATAGCATACTATCATCACGAGTAAGACTGTCCTACCGGCATAGGTCCTCAATCATTGCAATCACGTGCCTGCGATCCAATAATTGGCTTTGAGGGCACTATATCCAACAAGGAGGCGCTGCCAAAATTTTTAAAAGACGAAACACGTTTTCAAATTAGTAAATTTCACTTTCATTATTCATGTTCGTTTTCTATGCATTAAGAAAACTTGATTTCATTATATCTTTATTTCAAAACCTCACCTCCTTTATTTTCTTAAAAAGGTTTAGATTTCTGGGTTTCAGCTTACTTGAATTCCGTTACGCCTTTAGACATTGCGCGATTCAAGTGCTGGTCACGAGCTAATATTTCGGTTCGTGACAAAGTTGGTATCAGAGCGTTAGGTTTAACCTTTGTTTGAGTCTACGTTTGACTATGCGGAGTCTAGGGCGGGTATGTATTTCGGAACCTAGGCTTGACCTTACGGAACTTAGACTTGAACGGGGGGGGGGGGTATTAGACCCGAACTTTCGTTTCATAGGCTGACCCTGATTGATGGAGTAGGTAGCTTGAGTAGAGTGACGTACCGTACGTATGTTCTGCGGCATATTTACGATACGATACTGCACTTAAGAAACCTTAGGATGTACATATTTTGAGACTTATGATTCTCTTCATATCCATGATTATACATCCGTTTGAGATCCTTGATTTTATTTGTTCCATGATCATACTCTCATTGATGTTGTTCCTTCTTATGATCATGTATCCATGCCGGACCTGTCGTTTCCTTTCATGCCGTTGGTCTGCCTTCTTTGATACTCGATTGAGGTTCATGTCATCGTGTTTGAGCGCAGATTGAGCTGTTGCTAGTGTTGCGGTCTGGGCGAGATCGTCTGGTACGAGGGCCGACCATTGTGTTTTCTAGGGAAACGGGAACGTCTCGATGTTGTGTTGTGTTGTGACCTCCTGTTGAGGTGAGTGTTTGGTTTTGCACAGGATGATCGGGCCTTTGATAGAGGCTGCCAGTTGTGAGACGACTGTTTATGTACAGCATACCTCAGAGATTATAATGTCGCCTACCGTGCAGACAGATGACCCAGCTGTTGCTGAGATGGATAGGATGTCGCTTCCAGAGCTTACGAGCTAAGATCGCTGGAGGTTCCAGGCAGAAATGCGACAGATGATAGCTAGTCTACCCCGATTTGAGAGGCGAAGGTGATTCGTCAGATTGATGCGCCGACGCAGGCCCAGTTGAGTGGAAGATTTCCAGTGTTGAGAGTCTTACTCAGATCTAGAGCAGACCGATTCAGAGATGACCGTCGATGTATCGCCTTTCCTGGAGGATTGAGGCATTGTTTAGCGTGCGGACGAAAAGTATTCGCATGTTGCCTAGGCGAAGTTAAAAAGTTCGAGCGAGTGTCAGAAACCTATTTTCCTAAGTTTAAAGTGTTCGGAGGAACATGCAGGTAATTCCGTGGACCCTCTAGAAGAATGAAACCCTAACTCGACATGATGACAATGGAACTTCTTTGAACCTTAGGGTTTATGGCAGTTTAGCGGTGCCATCAGTGAGGCTTGGGTTTGCCCTTCTACGGCTGGTCCAGAGGTATTGTGGTATGTACAAGATATTTTTAGACTGTGCTCAGGTGATGAGCCTTCGCGAAATTTTGGGGCCTTGATGACTCGATCGAAAAGTTTGACGTCGTCCGGATACCATGTGATAAGAGATCAGCAAGCTAACCAGCTTCGGATAGAGGACCTCACCCAGATGCGTTGTGAGTTGATCAAGAGCGGACGAGTATGGAGTATTCCTCCGATGGTTGGGACGAGTTTCCGAGGACGCGTTCGGCCAGATATCTTCTACAGAGTGGTGAAGATACAGAGTACGCGATTTCGAATCTGTGTGAGAGACATCGGATTGACCGTGGCCGATAACTGTAGCAGTACGCAGATAGCAAGACGTGACGTCGAAGCGGACGATGACAAAGGCGAGTGGAGCCAGAGGTTCATGCGAGATGCTGACGAGCTGTTATTACTCCCCGTAGAGATTAGAGATCTGATATGCTTACAAAGGTGTTGGGATGCGGCCAATTCCCGAGGAAATGTTGTGCTGAGAACGCAGATGTCCAGAGAATGAGAAAAGATTATGCAAGAGTACCAGCCTCCGTACAGTTCGGCATAGGCGAGATTGGAAGAGACCTTGAGCAGGATTCCTTCCGGGACACTGCTGCAATGAGATTTGCACCCAGGATCAGATGTGTCACGTGTATTTGGAGAGCCAGAGGCCGACGCCAGTGACGTGTTGCCTTACGAGTGGTCATGGTGATTGACCGAGAGATGACCGGAGAAGTGCCAGAACGGAATCGTCCCCGTTAGCACACCTGACAGGGCCGATGAGCCGATGGATGGAGAGATTGGTAATCCACAGAGAATATAAGGACCCAGAGACAGAGGATTCCAGGCCATGAACGGGAGGCAAACAGATGTTCTTGCCCTGCCAGTTTTAGGTGCCCCGATATTTTTCGACATTGTAGGAGGTGTACCTCGATATCATTTATTGCGTTTGTGATCTGAGTATCACGCTTATATCGCTTGGATTTGAGTTTTGATGATGAGTTTCCTGATATTGATTTCGTGCACCATGGTTGCACCTACTGGGTATTTGCATTTTGCGTATAGTTGTCGCACTTGATATATATTTTATACACCGTTGTGTTGATTTGCGATTTGTGCATACCTATTCATTTGATGTCGACTTTGTACCTTCGTGGCATGTGTTTATGATTTCGTTGATTTCATACGGATGATTTGATTTTTGCACTCGGTATAGCTTATATGTGCTTGTAGTGCATTGATACGTATTTTGTGCACCACAGTTGCACCTGACTTCGTTTTGATGTCATTTGAGATATTTATTGTGATTTCATGCCTAGGGCATGCATAGGATTTGATTTATGTTTTCGGCATAGTTTTCATGCACTTTTTAGTATTTTGATTTGCTTTTGTGCACGCTAATGCACATGGTTGTGAGATTATATGCCACGGTATTCCTGATTTGGATTCAGATTGAAAATTGTTGTATACCGTCGATTTCAATTTTGATACTCGATATTTGTTTTGTGCACCTGATTGAACTCTTGCGCATGTTTGACGCGCTTGGAGTGGACTTTTGCGCATGTTCGGCGCTTGATATTGGATTTCATGATTTCGTGCATGTGGGATGCACATGATTTAGATTTTATTTGTGCATGTGGGATGCACTTGATTTGGATTTTCGGATGTGTTGGGCGCACGATATGAAATGCGATTTTGGTGCACACCAGATGCACTAAATCGGGATTCTTGTGCATATCAGATGCACCCGATATTGTTGTCGTGCAGACCCGTTGCACTGGACAGATACTTTCGTACACACCCGTTGCACGTAGTTTTGGCTTTTGTGCATAATGTGGCACCTGTGCTTAGATTTGATTTCCGTGCGTACCAGACGCATGTGATTGTCGGATACGCTTTTTGAGGCTGATTTTGCTTTTGAGCACTTTGTTTTCATGATAGGTACTATATATAGTATATAGTAGCCGAACAAGACTGATCTGAGGACAGTACCTGAGTACTTTGCATTCATGAAAAGCTTACCAAGAGGTTTTCAAAGGAGCTATAGTCTCGCTATTTCCTACGTGTTCGTGAGCGACGCGAACGTTTATAAGGAAAACCTTTTGGGATATTTTGAAAACGATGGAACGTATATTTAGCAAAATATATATGGACATATATTATTTCCTTACAAATGGACGTTCGTCAGTTAGGCCGTGAGTTACGCATCACACGGTGATTTAGAAAAGATTTTTGCATGAGTTTTATTTAGTTCTTGGATGTTTTCCAAAGATGCGTACTATACACGTATTACAGTATTGGACTAGTGTATATTGGATTTCAGTAGTAGATTTTGAGATCTGTATCTCTATTATAACTCCGAGGATATGCGTGCAAATCCGATGATTTGCGTGACGCTTGACGGAGTTCGATTTGAGTTTTGCACTCATTTTCATGCGCACTTGACGCGCTGTGTTATTTCTGTGTTTTCCATGATTTCGGAGCCCCGTTGATTTGAGCTGATTATTGAAATATTTTAGATTTTGGGGGTTTAAATTTAAATTCGTGGACCGAATTTACTTAAGGGGGAAATATTTTAATATTTCAGAAAATATAAAATTTTATTTTTGGAATTTAATATTAAAATAATATATTTCCGGAAAACAGCCCGATTTGCGAAATTGGGGTTTTTGAAAAAGGGTATAAATATATACCAATATTTGTGAAATAATAGGAAATTAAAATGATTTATTTATTTAATAATATATTTAAAGGATTTGGCATTTTAAAAATTTATTATATGCAGTTTTGATAAAAACCCGATTAGTGCACTACTAATCGCGATTTAAGCCAAATCCGCGTTTCTATAGTTTTTCATGGCTAGTGCGCCATGACATGTTACATGTTATTTCATTTATGGTTTTATATGGGTGTATATGTTTTTGGTGAGAAAAAGAAAAGGGAAAAGAAAAGTCAAAGGTGGGAAAAAATGAGTGGGTTAGGTATACTTTTGGAGAGAAAGAGAGTGTGTGTGTGTGATTATGTGAGAAAGAGAGGGGTGGCTGCTGCCACTTCATTTCCCCCCATCATTTTCCTCTTAATCTTCATCTTCCTCAACTCCACAACCCTCCACTTAAAGCCCTAGATCTATCTCCAACAATCCCCAAAACTCGAAACCCCTTTCACAAAAATTAATCCCCATCTCTTCCTCTACATTTTGAATCGAGAAAAGTGGGATTTTGACGGCATTGGGAAGTTAGTGCTGCCTAGAGTGGACTAAATGAGGTATAACTTCTTCCTTGTAGTTTAGTTTGGTGCGATATCATGTTTTAGTTTCGTTTTGAGATATCCACATCCTGCTGTGACCCCGAGACTTTTTGGTGAAAACAAACAGTGTGGTAGTAACCCTAAGTGACCACCTGAAGGACGAGACCTTTCCCACCGGTATTGGTCGGCGACCATTGGGCCAAATCCGGCGACCTCGGGTGGGTAGGTGAGCTAGGGTTTGGGTTCTGTAGGATAGCTACCTAAAGGTGTTTAAGGGTGTTTAATCTTACTAGATTCTTCTGTTGTGAAAATAGGTGAAATCTGGGAACAGTTAGGGGTGTTTACTGTTAGTGTATATGCCCTAGAGGCCATTACTGTATCATACTAGTTTGTATATTACTTGATGGAAGCTTGGGATATTCACAGTTGTATAGACAATCTTGCTCGAAATGGTCGTATGCTACTTGGTTTGTTTCTACTTTAATGTGCGCATGTGTTTCTTTTAGCATATCGCCTATACACATTAGTGGAGCCCTTAGGATCTTTGCTTGATTACCAGCGTTGTGATGGCAGTCACACTAGTGGGGGCTAGGTAATCTACAAGCACATCCTTATACAGGTCCCTGGTCGTAGGATTATCGAGACGGGGCATCGATACTCCGGAGTAGACTAGCGTATGCGCTTCTCATCCCAGCAGGGGAGATGGTCTGTCCCACAGCCGTCAGTACGTCGTACTTGAGATAGTATGCGGGTGCTCGTTAGGTTATGAGTACACTGGACAAGATTCGTCGGGAACTGTTGGTTGGTACTATACCTATCATCAGTTATCAGTTCCCAGGTGACATGATGTAACGTTTCAAAATAATAAAATATTATTTTTGGGAATTTTTATAATTTAATATTATTTTAATGAATATTTTAATATTCTGGTATAATTAAATACAAATAAATGGGGGAAAATTTTGGAAAATTCTAAAATAGGGTATTTTATGGAATTATGCCATTTTAAAGTTTTTATGATTAATTATATGCTAATTTAGTGTTAATCGCGATTAAAAATCGCTAAACGAGTTTTTAGCATTTTTGTGCAAAAATGTGCACATATCATTTTCCACACTTGTTACATGTTTTGGGGTATGGTTGCTTAGGGTTTGCAATGGAGTGAGAAGGAAAATAAAAAGAAAAGAAAAGGCTTCATGATGAGAGAGAGAGACCAAGTCAACCTTCACCTTTTTGACCCATGCCCCCCCATCATTTCCCTTTTCATTTTCTCTCCCCTCATCAAGCAAGGGCTGCTGCTGGTCCTGCTCCTCCCTCATCTCCCTCCCCTTCACTCCATAGATCCCTCTCATTTCCCTCACCAAAACCCCATTCCCACTTCACAAAAGTTGCTCCCAAGCTCACTAGCTATACATTGAACCTAGCAAGATTGGATTTGGAGGACTTTGAGCAACTCAAGAATTTTCTTGAGTTGCCAAAGGAGGTAATTTCTGCACCTATTAGAGTAGTATCTCATTTCTTGTGCATCAATACTAGTTTCATATCGATATGGTGTCGTTTGTTGGATTTGTGAAACATCAAGTTAGGGTTTAGGGTTTGATCTGAAATCAAAGTGAAATTGAGGCTTGTTGTGACCTTAGAACCCCTTGTGTGATGTTAAATTGGACCCAAACCTGAACTTGGAACCAGAACAAGGATTATGGAATTGATAGCGGGGGTAAAACTGTAAATCTGGGAGTGTATTTTGTAATCTGCTATCACCCCGAGAACCCTAAAATAAAATTGAGTTGACAGTGAGATGTGCAGGCACCCTTGAACCACCACACCAAACCCTATCCCCCAACTCCAAATTCCGGCCGCAGATTTATTCCTTCTGGCCGCAATTTGCGGCTAGAGCAGGAGGGTTTTGCCTTGTTTTTTGTGAAAGGCCTTATCTGTAGTAAACTTGACCCCTGGCATGTATAGATTTTGTAAGTGCACGGCGGCGCCCCGGCCGTCAATCCGACGCCGGAATGCGGAAGCGGTGATAAACTTTGATTTTGCGAACTTAGCAAACCGGCACCACCGCGCACTAAACACCCGGATCGGGCCATTAAACTAGTTCTAGCTAACTACAAGCTGGGTTAGAGATATACCGAGTGATCCGAGTCCTCCGGTCTTCTCGTCGTCGTCCCGATCTCCTGCGGAAACTTCGGTCGTCGCCTCCTCGCCGGAAGGGCACCACATCGCCTGTATCTTTTACGGGCTCCCACCTCAATACCGAGGCAACTCGGGCGCGAAGCTGGCAAGTCGACGTGCCCAAGATTTGTTGTAGAATGTAGTGTAGAAGCTATGTCTCAATTGGGGTTTTAGTTTCCATGGAGGATGGAGGAGGAGGTTAGGAAAATTGGTGCTTTCAATTTTCTAGCAAGAAGAATATGAAATGAAGAATAATGCCACCACAACAAAAATGAAACTCTCCCTCATTTTTCCTCTCTCTCTCAAATGTGTGGCCGGCCTCATCTTGAAATGGTGGAGAGAATGGATAAAACATGAGGGAGGTGAGTGTAGTAAAAGGTGGAGGGTGACCACATCCAAAGCAATGATAACCATGTCATCTCCAAATCTAATCAACTCTAATCACCATTAATATAAAGGAAAAGATGGATAAAGCATCTCATGATGATAATCATATCATGAAGCCACAAATGCATAAAAGCCCTCCTCAATAAGTTATTTGCAAACTTGCAAATAACCCCCTCCATCGGAAAAGTCCGGCCGGGAAAGAACAAAGGAAAACCGGCCGGAACGGAATACAAACTGGCAACTCCAGAAAACTGGTCCCGTAATAAAATACAGGAAAACCCCGATACAGTGCATACACACCCGCATCTGTATTCCGACCGGATACAAATGCAATGAGACAAAATCTACACTGTACTATACTAGGATCCGGCTTAAACCAAAGCCGGCTAGTAATATCCGTCCGATCCTGATCCATGCAATACCGCACGTATCTGATCGGACCCTGCCATATCTCCATACGGCCTCTACAGCGTTTCGCCCGAAACCTTAGTAACTGAAAGTGTGGTGGACTCTAAAGACTCGTCAATACTATGGCTGTGGATTTAACCACTAGCACGTCAGAGGTATAAGCCAATACGTGACGGGACACCGGCTATTGACCAAAAGGGACGTCGATGAGCGAACTCATCCTGACACCCTACTGAGCCTGTCAGTGACAATATCCGTACAGTCCGGTCCGTTCGTCTATGAGCATCGCATGGCGGGCCTAGGGGGTTGGTAAAAATCAGACCCCCAAAAGCGGTACAAGTCGTGTCGGTGTAAGTCCACGTTGCCCACCCCGGTGCTTACGGGGAGGCGGAAAACATAATAAAAAACGGATTTTTATCAACTTAGGCAACATGGACCATGCTTGTGAGGATCTTTGCTAAACAAAAACTAGCAAAAGCAAACTAACAACTAGCTAAGTTGTAGAAAGGTTATACCTTGAGCTCGAAGTCCTTCTCTCCTTACTCGTCGGAATGGTAGAAAGAGGTCACCTTGCTTGTCTTCTCCCATCAAAGAAGGATCCACCCGAAAGCCTCGACCTTTAGCTTCAACTCCAAGCTAGGAGTAACTAGAGTGCAAGAAATGCTAAGACTTGAACCCTAGAAGAGAGTAGAGAAGATCAAGTGAAGGTTTTTCTCAAGCTTTTTGTTTCTCAACACATGAGAGGGAGAGAGAGCTTGAGGGAAAGGATGAGCAAGAGAGAGAAAAGATATGAGAGAATGAATTATTAGTGAGCCATTCTCACTAATATGTGTGTAATATTTTAATTCAATAATTTGCTTGAAAATTGTCATGGTTGTAGCAAGACATGACCATTATCATTTCAATATTAATGCAAATTGCAAAGATCAATGAGCATCTTCCAAATGAAATGATTATGGTCAAGTTGTCAACTAGGTCAACAAGTCAATGAAGTCAAAAGGTCAACAACAACAACCATGCACAATAATTAAGCTAATTATCAATTAACAATAATACACACAAAAGCAATAGGGTTAATAAAATGACAATAGTCATTAACCCTAAACAAGGTCCTCTCCCTCAATCTCAAGCAACTGTGCATACGCACCGGCATTCGTGATCCGAGGAACACGAATACACTGAGGAAAAAAAACCAATCTCAAATCATATACTAGGATCCGGCTTAAACCAAAGCCCGCTAGTATAAACTGTCCGGACAGCAAACGTGCACAAGTGCGCGGATGCGAACGAACCCTGTCGCAAAACCATGCGATCTCTACTCATTTTGCCTAAAGGCGAATAGCTCTCTGTGTGGGACTCTAAAGACTCGACACTACGCTGGCAGTGGGTTTAACCACAGACTGCAAGCGGCACTAGCTGTACGTAACGGTCCCCAGGTAGATGTCGATAAGAAGACTGACGAGGTGAACCCCATCTGCACTCCTACTGAGCCTGTATGTGACAGTCTCCGTACAGTCCGGTCTGTTCGTCTGATACATCGCATGGCGGGCCTAGGGGGGCGGTGAACGTCAGTCCCCTAATAGCGGTACAAGTCGTGTCGGAGTGTAGCCCAGAACACCCTGAGATAACACTGGAAGCCTACCAGTATATCTCGCTTGCCCTGGCCAGGGACTACTCGTGTAATGGCTCTCCTGGACACAGCACGATGTCAACCCCCAATGCCGGGAGAGACGAATCCTATCTAACCGTCACTGCCTCCAAGTGCTTCGGGACTGCACCCAAAAACTACCTATTTGCACGACTCCTTCGAGCTGTGGTAGGGTAGTAATCAAAATGCAGTGGGAACACACTCGAGGCGAAGTGACAGTGTCAAGTCAGCGGACTAAGTTGTACTCATGTCACCTGGGAACTGATAACTGACGATAGGTAAATTAGCAACCAACGGTTCCCGACGAGTCCTGTCCAGTGTACTCGTAACCTAACGAGCACCCGCATACTATCCCAAGTACGACGTACTAACGGCTGTGGGACAGCCCGTCTCCCACACTGGGATGAGAAGCGCATACGCTAGTCTACTCCGGAGTATCGATGCCCTGTCTCGATAGTCCAACGACCAGGGACCTGTATAAGGATGTGCTTATAGATTACCCAGCTCCCACGAGTGCGAGCGCCATCACAACGCTGGTAATGAAGCAAAGATCCTAAGGGCTCTACTAATATGTATACCAGCAATATGCTAAAAGAAACACATGCACATATTAAAGCAGAAACAAACCAAGTAGCATACTACCATTTCGAGCAAGATTGTATATACAACTGTGAATATCCCAAGCTTCCATTAAGTAATATACAAACTAGTATGATACAGTAATGGCCTCTAGGGCATATACACTAACAATCTCCCACTTGCACTAAGACCATGTACTGGCGTATCGAAGACCTATCATCTCGATCAGCCGCTCGAACTGAGTCTGGGGCAAGGCCTTGGTGAATGGATCTGCTGTGTTATCCTCTGATGCAACTCTCCGGACCTCGATCTCCTGGCGATCCACAATCTCCCTGATCAGGTGATACCGCCTTAAGATGTGTCTGGATTTCTGATGGGACCTGGGTTTCTTCGCTAAAGTTATAGCCCCGTTGTTGTCGCAATACAAGGGTATTGGGTCAACAATGGACGGAACCACCTGAAGTTCTTTCAAGAACATCCTCATCCAGACAGCTTCTTTTGCGGCATCAGATGCAGCGATGTATTCCGCTTCCATAGTCGAGTCAGCAACGGTTTCCTGTTTGGAGCTCTTCCAACACATCGCCCCTCCATTGAGGGTAAAGACAAAACCCGACATGGACTTGGAATCATCCTTGTCACTCTGGAAGCTGGAGTCAGAAAAGGCCTCAATCTGCAGGTCTTTTCCGCCATACACCAAGAACATCTCCTTAGTCCTTCTCAGGTACTTGAGAATGTTCTTTACTGCTATCCAATGTTTCTCCCCAGGGTTTGACTGATACCTGCTTACCACACTCAGTGCATAAGCCACATCCGGTCTGGTACACAACATCGCATACATTATAGAGCCTACCGCAGAAGCGTAGGGTATAATAGACATGCGATCCCTCTCCAAATCAGTCTTGGGAGACATCTCTTTGGAGAGGGTGATCCCGTGACAAGCCGGTAGATTACCGCGCTTGGAATCTTCCATACTGAATCTCTTCAGTATGGTGTCGATGTACCTGGACTGTGAGAGTCCTAATATCCTCTTGGATCTGTCACGGTAGATCCGGATACCCAGAATGTATGAGGCATCACCCAGGTCTTTCATGGAGAACCTGTGTGACAAGAACCCCTTGACAGATTGTAGCATAGGAATGTCATTTCCTATTAAGAGAATGTCATCCACGTATAAAACGAGGAATACTACAGTTCTCGCTACAAATCTACAATAGATGCATGGTTCATCTGGATTTTTGATAAAGCCAAATTCTTTGATCGTCTCATCAAAGCAGATGTTCCAACTCCGCGATGCCTGCTTGAGTCCATAAATGGACTTGAGCAACCTGCACACCTTTCCGCTGCTCCCACCCTGAATGAAACCCTCTGGCTGGTCCATATAGACACACTCCTCTAAATGACCATTTAGAAAAGCTGTCTTTACGTCCATCTGCCAAATCTCATAATCATGGAAAGCAGCGATGGCAAGAAGGATCCGAATGGATTTCAGCATAGCTACTGGAGAAAAGGTTTTGTCATAGTCCAAACCAGGTCGCTGACGAAAACCCTTTGCTACCAGTCTAGCTTTATAGGTCTCAACCTGTCCATCTACACCAATCTTCCTTTTGAAGATCCACTTGCATCCTACGGGTTTTACCCCGTCTGGAGCAATGTCCAACGTCCATACTTTGTTGGTGTACATGGACTCCATCGCGGTCCGCATTGCATCCAGCCATTTTACCGAATCGACGATCTGAATGGCTTGCTGGAAGCTAGTAGGCTCATCACAATCTATGATGCAGTCCTCTCTATCCCCGTCAATGAGAAAACCGTAGTACCTCTCGGGCGGATGAGACTGCCTACTACTCCTGTGGAGTGGCGTAGGAATGTCCTGTTCTCTTGAACCTTCTGGTTCCACTAAGCTTTCAGTAATAGTTTGTGGTTCTGGAATTTCTTCCAGTTCTATTGCGCTCCCACTTATTTCCTTTTCTAAAAACTGATGTTCCAGAAAGTGGGCATTACGAGAAATAAGGACTTTTTGTTCCTCTGCGTAATAGAAAAGATACCCCCTGGAGTTCTTTGGGTATCCCACAAACTTGCACAGTACTGAGCGTGCCTCGAGCTTGTCCGTATGCTGCTTTTTGACATAAGCTGGACATACCCAAATCTTCAAGTATTGAAGATAGGGTTTCTTCCCACTCCATAACTCATATGGTGTGGTAGGCACAGTCTTAGTGGGAACACGGTTCAAAAGATATGCAGCTGTTTCTAGCGCATATCCCCAGAACGATCGCGGTAACTCAGCATTACTCATCATGGACCGTACCATATCCAATAGGGTCCGGTTCCGTCTCTCCGATACACCGTTATGTTGCGGAGTGTATGGAGGAGTAAGCTGAAAGAGAATTCCATTCTCTTTTAAGTAGTTCAGGAATTCGGCACTTAAGTATTCTCCACCTCGATCCGATCTTAGAATCTTGATACTTTTTCCGGTTTGTTTTTCTACTTCATTCTTATATTCCTGGAACTTATCAAAAGCTTCGGATTTATGCTTCATTAAGAAGACATGTCCGAATCTTGAGAAATCATCCGTAAAAGTAATGAAGTAAGAAAAACCGCTTCGCGCATGTGTAGACATTGGACCGCACACGTCGCTATGTACGAGTCCCAAGAGCTCGCTCGCTCTTTCTCCGTGTCCAGAAAACGGAGCCTTTGTCATCTTTCCTTTGAGACAGGATTGAAAAGTTGCATAAGATTGATATTCCAACGGATCTAAATATCCTTCAGTATGTAACTTAGTCAATCTTCTCTCATTGATGTGACCCAGTCTACAATGCCATAAGAAAGTTTTATTAATTTCTGGAGACTTTCTTTTGTGTGTATTCTGGATATTGAAAACCTGTGGTTGGTTTAAAACGTATATACCGTTGTTCAATGTACCTGACCCAATCAAAACTTGATTAAGGTGAATGTTCACTACATTACTTACAAATGTAAATTCATAACCTTCTTTAGATAATAAAGATACAGACATGATATTACAGGTTGCATTTGGTACATAATAACAACTACGCAAAACCAAAAAGTGTCCATCTGATAATCCCAGGTGATAGTCCCCCACGGCCTCAGCATCCATGCTAGCACCGTTCGCAACTCTGAGGGTCATGTCACCTGCCTTCAAAACTCTACGCTTTCTCAACGCCTGCAAAGAATTACAGATATGAGATCCTGATCCGGTATCCAATACCCAGGATGTAGAGTTTATTGATAGACAGTTTTCAATAACATACACACCTGAAGCTGAAGCTGCAACTCGCTTCAAATCCTGTGTTCTGGCTTTCCAAGCCTTGCAATCCTGTTTCTAGTGACCACTTTTGTGACAATAGAAGCATTCTTCCTTCCCTACCAGCTTCCCCGCTACCTTTGTTGCTTTACCCTTTCCCTTCGTATCCACTTTACCGACACCGCCTCTTGGTTTGGCGGGGGCTTTCTTCTTCTTGCCCTTGGCTTTCACCCTGGACCTAGAAGAGGAAGATCCTCCTACAAACAAAGTGGATGTCTCCCTACTCTTCTGTAGGGTGCCCTCAGCAGTCCTCAACATGTTCAGAAGTTCGGCAAGTTCAACCTCCTTTCCTTGCATGTTGAAGTTAAGAATGAACTGGGCGTAAGTGGAAGGAAGGGACTGGAGAATCAAATCGGTATAGAGTTCATTCTCCAACGTGGTTCCAAGGTCCGCGAGCTCCTCTATGTAGCCGATCATCTTAAGCACGTGGTCCGCTACCGATGATCCGACGGCCAACCTTGCCGAAAAAAGCTTCTTCGACACTTCGTATCTTGCGATACGAGACTGCTCTCCATACAGTTCTTTTGTATGGAGAAATATGGACTCTAGGTCCATATTCTTGTGCCTCCTCTGATGTTCGTTGTCCATCGAGGCTAGTACGAGGCATCTGGCCCTCGCGCAATCTATCTCCCATGTCTTACGGATTTCTACATCCGCGACGCTGGAGGTGGGACCTGGGACAGGGGGAGCTTTGGTGGTAAGTATATACCCCAGTTTGTCATAAGTGATAGCCATCTGTTAGTGTTTATGCCCTAGAAGGCCATTACTGTATCATACTAGCTTGTATATTACTTAATGGAAGCTTGGGATATTCACATGTATATAACAGTCTTGCTAAACATGGTAGTATGCTACTTGGTTTTTCTATCTTAATATGTGAGTGTACGTATTGATAGAGCTCTTAGGATCTTGCTTGGCTACCAGCGTTGTGATGGCAGTCACACTAGTGGGGGCTGGGTAGTCTACAAGCACATCCTTATTCAGGTCCCTGGTCGTTGGATTATCGAGACAGAGCATCGATACTCCGGAGTAGACTAGTGTGTACGCTTCTCATCCCAGTTGGGGAGATGGTCTGTCCCACAGCCGTCAGTACGTCGTACTGGAGATAGTATACAGGTGCTCGTTAGGTTACGGGTACACCGGACAGGACTCACAGGGAACTGTTGGTTGGTTTGATACCAGTCGTCAGTGAACAGTTCCCAGGTGACATGAGTACAGCGTAGTCCGCAGACTTGACACTGCTACTTCGCCTCGAGTGTGTCCCACTGTTCTTAGATTGCTACCCTACCACGGCTCTATGGAGTCGTGCAAACAGGTAGCAGTTGGGTGCAGTCCCGAGTACTTGGAGGCAGTGGCGGTTAGACAGGATTCGTCCCTCCCGGTATTGGGAGTAGATATCGTGCTGTGTCAGAGAGCCATTACGCAAAGTCCCTGGCCAGGGCAAGCGAGATTTGCTGGTAGGTTCCAGCAGTTTCTCAGGGTGTAATGGGCTTCACTCCGACACGACTTATACCGCTATTAGGGGACTGACGCTAGCCGCCCCCCCTAGGCCCGATATGCGATAGTCATGGACGAACGGACCGGACTGTATGGAGATTGTCACATCAGACTCAGTAGGAGTTCGGATGGGTTTACTCATCGGCCTTCTTATCGACAACTACCTGGGGACCGTTACGTACAGCTAGTGCCGCTTGCGGTCTATGGTTAAACCCACTGCCAGCGTAGTAGTCGAGTCTCTAGAGTCCCACACAGAGAGTTTCCTACTCCAGGCGAAACGATATAGAGGTTGCATGGTTTTGCGACAAAGGGTTCGAACGCATACGTGCGTTTACGCGCGTACGACTTTCGGACAGATTTTACCAGTCGGCTTTGGTTTAAGCCAGTTACTGGTATCCGGTTATTGGATTTTTACAGTCTAAAGTTTTTCCGTATTTTTACGGATCAGAGGGGCGTTCTCGTAATTACTCGAGAAGCTTCTAGAAGATGTGACTAAGGAGGTTTGTTTTGGAAAGAGAGTGAGTCATAGTGGTGATTCATTCACTTCATTAATGCACATTTATTGCTTAATGACTCATGTTAATGAATCATCACAAGATATTTTGTGAAGCATGCTTATTCATTTCCTTTATTGTTTTTTAGAAAATAAGAATGCTTCATAATAATATGATACACTCTCTCTCTTCTCTCATTATCATATTACACATTCTCTCTCCTCAAGCTCTCATCTTCAAGATACTAATCCTTAATCCTCATGTGTTGAGATCAAAGGTTTAGTTAGACTAAACAATCCATTACCTTCACTCTTTATCATTCTATCATCTTTGATTAGCAATCAAAGTTGATTAGTTACCTCAAGTTAGAGGTTTAGCTTGGAGTTTCGCTCTCGGGTGGATCGTCTACTACCTAGAGAAGGCCGAGGAGAACCAAGGAGGACATAAAGAAGAAGGACCGGTTCATTAGGTATAATCCCTAATCTCTTATGTAAAGAAACTCATAAAAATACGGTTTTTAGGGTTTAGCTTCGATTCATGCGGTTAGTCGATGTTCGTTGTTTGAACTTGATAGTTTTTGTAAATTCCGCCTCCCCATAAGTACTGGGGTGTACTACATCGACTTACAGTGGTATCAGAGCCTCGCTAAACACTAAATAACTTAATCGCAAATTTGTACGAATTTCGAACGAAAAAACGATCCCGGAAAACCCTAGTTCTGTTAAGTTTCTGTCGAAGTGAAAATGAAGTCCTAAAATTTTTCTGATGTGTTCAGAGAGCTTGACATAAACACAGGAGAACACCCAAGAAATTCGAGCCAATGATTCGACCAAAGAGCCGCGGAAGGGCGGCGGATCCCACCTATCCGCCGCGCTTCCGCGGCCGAGTTGCCGAGTCATGGGCTCAATTTTTTTGGGTGGGTCCCCTGTGATATTTGGGGTTTTCTGGAATATTTAATTATTGCTCAGGTTACTGTTTAACAGAGCAGATTTTGGAGCAATTTTGAAGTTGTTTATTCGATCGAAAAATACAGTATTTGCGTATTGGATTATATCTGTGATTGTTTGATGTGTTCGTAAACCTCCCCCAACTGCTAGTATGTCGGTTGGCAGGGGGTTGCACATTTCTGAAATGGTTATATCTGTTTGTGCATATAAACTGTGTTGGACTGTTGTGGTGTATAGCCGGGGTTAGCAAAGGGTTATTGTTTAATTCATTTGTTGTAAATGTAATTTGTTGTAATATTATTTTCGCGGGGCACTTCCAGGTTGCGGTTGTAGCCACCGTTGTATTATTTCATTTTACTGTTTTTGCTCCTAGGACTGACCCAAGGTGGGGTACACAGACTGCCGGGTGGGTAGTTTGCCGTACCCGTAGGGGTCGAGGGTGGGGTAAACGGCTATTCATCACAACTGTGTAATCTGTTTTTTCTTGCAGGCTCAAAAGAAATACAGATTGCTAGCAAATCCAATATTGTTTATCTGTGTTCTGGAATGAATATCATTGCGTCAGACGAATGTAAAATATCTATATTTATTATAGCTATTTAGACGTCACTTATGTTTTACACCCGCGCTAGCCCAGCCCCCGCTCTGTCGTTAGTTAAGTAACCTAACGAGTGATGACGGGACCCCGTGGCGAATGCGGATGGCATAAGAGGACGTTATATTTTCGTTGTTTTCTGCAATGATAGGTTAATGATGGGACGCATTATCTATAATGCAAAGTAAAACAAACCAAAGTTTAAATCGTTGGAACAATTTAAAAGAAACCACTCGGTTATTTTTAAAACAGATATTTTTAAATGCGGAGATTTAACCACTCCTTTTAAAAGCTATCAGGTTCCTTCGGTTATATCAAGTTCACTACGTTCACGGTTTCGCCAAAACCAGTCGTAGCCCTCCGTCGTTTCATTTGGGTATTCAGTAGTATTCAAGCTATGCATTTTGGCCAAAGTCAAGGCATAGTGTTTGGTAGCTACTGGGTTTTCATTTGTTGCATAAGATAGATGAGTTAGTTTGGGACAGTCGTATTATCATTTGACCAAAGTCAGGGGTATATACGGATGGGTTCAAATTGACAAGATAATGACGGGTAGAACTTGACATGTGACTTATGACATTTTGACCAAAGCCAAGGTCATAAGAGCATGGGGCAAAAACTTATATCGGGAATTTCTAAAGAAACTGAAATTTGCAAAGAGATGCATACCATTTGGAGTTTGATGAATGTTGGTAGGATTCCTTCAACATTATCATACGATGATATTTGGATCCCGATCCTACTGTGAGTATATGCTACTTATCAGGATATTCGTCGCTTAACGATCAATGCTATAAACCTAGTAGGTGTCCAGAAAAGTGTCAGCGGGGTTACGCCCCCAGAGAAAAGAGGTTATTTAATTAAGGAACTTCGCGAAAGCGTTGGAAAACCTCCCTCGAAGTATCGACACCGGCCTGGCTGAACGGTTAAGCAAGTATTGTACGGTGAGAATAGTCTTGGCTAATTCTTCTTTTATGGTTTGAGGAAGGATTCGAGAAACAGTGGGAGCCATCCAGTTTAGATAAACTAAAAACCACTCTAAACTTGCAAGAGCATCATGCTAAAGAGTTTTCTTCTCTCTCTCCTAATTGCAGCGACCCTGAAAATGACTGGACTTAAGTTACTTTTAGAGAAAAATATACTGACAGGGCCAAACTATAAAGATTGGCTGCGGAATGTCAAGATGGCTTTGACCTATGACAAACTGGGGTACGTCCTCACCGCTACAGCACCTGCTGTCCTTGGTCCCAAATCCAGCAATGCGGATAAGGAAATCCGTAAAACCTGGGATTTAGATTGCGCGAGAGCCAAGTGCATCGTGCTTGCCTCGATGAACAATGAACATCAGAGGAGGCACGAGGATATGTCCCTAGATGGCATATTTCTCCATACAAAGGAACTTTATGGAGAGCAATCTCGTATAGCAAGATACGAGACCTCTAAGAAATTGTTTCGAGCGAGGTTGGCTGTCGGGTCATCGGTAGGTGAACATGTCCTACAGATGATCGGCTATATTGAAGAGCTCGCGGACCTTGGAACGACTTTGGATAATGAGCTCTATACAGACCTTGTTCTCCAGTCCCTTCCTCCCACCTACGCCCAGTTTATCCTCAACTTCAATCTTCAAGGAAAAGAAGTTGAACTTGCGGAACTCCTAAACATGTTAAGGAGTGCAGAGGGCACCTTGCAGAAGGCAAGGGAAACACCCGCTATGTTTGTTGGCGGTTCATCTTCTTCCGGGTCCAAGGCTAGGGCCAAAGGAAGGAAGAAGAAGGCCGCACCCAGACCTAGAGGAGGTGTTAGTAAGGTGGGAAAGAAGGGAAAGAAAAAGTTTACAGCACCGGTAGTTGGCCTGGATGAGTGCTTCCATTGTCACAGGAAAGGGCACTGGAAGAAGGATTGCAAGGCGTGGAACGCCAAGAACCAGGAACCGAAGCAAGCTGTGGCTTCGACTTCAGGTGTGTTTGTAATTGAGAATTGTCTGTCGATCAACTCTACTTCCTGGGTATTGGATACCGGGTCAGGATCTCATATTTGCAATTCATTGCAGGCACTGAGAAACCGTAGAGTGCTGAAGGAAGGTGATATGATCCTCAGGGTTGCTAACGGAGCTAGCGTGGGAGCTGCGTCCGTCGGGGATTATCACCTAGGATTGACGAGTGGACACATTTTGGTTTTACATAACTGTTATTTTGTACCCAGCTTAACGTGTAATATCATATCAGTTTCCTTGTTATCAAATAAAGGTTATGATTTCACGTTTGTAAGAGATGTTGTCAACATCCACCTTAATCATGGTTTGATTGGGTCCGGTACTTTAAATAACGGCATATATGTGTTAAACCAACTCCAAATTTTCAATGTCCAGAACACACTAAAAAGAAAGTCTCCAGATTTAAATAAAGCTTTCTTATGGCATTGTAGACTGGGTCACATCAATGAGAGAAGGTTGACTAAGTTGCATAGAGAAGGATATTTGGACACGTTCGAATATCAAACTTATGACACTTGTCAATCTTGTCTCAAAGGAAAGATGACAAAGACTCCATTTACTGGACAAGGAGTAAGAGCGAGCGAGCTCTTAGGACTCATACACAGTGATGTATGCGGTCCATTGTCTACACATGCGAGAGGTGGTTTTTCCTATTTCATTACTTTCACGGATGATTACTCAAGATACGGATTCATTTATCTGATGAAACATAAATCCGAGGCTTTTGAGAAATTCCAAGAGTATAAGAATGAAGTAGAAAACCAAACCGGCAAAAGTATAAAGACACTTAGATCTGATCGAGGTGGAGAATACTTAAGTGCCGAGTTCCTAGGTTACCTAAAAGAGAAAGGAATTCTCTCTCAGCTTACTCCTCCATACACTCCACAGCATAACGGTGTATCGGAGAGACGGAATCGAACCCTATTGGATATGGTACGATCCATGATGAGTAATACTGAGTTACCGCGATCTTTCTGGGGTTATGCGCTTGAATCAGCGGCATATCTTCTGAACAGAGCTCCTACCAAGACTGTGCCTACCACTCCATATCAGATGTGGACTGGGAAGAAACCCCATCTTCAGCATATGAAGATTTGGGGATGTCCAGCTTTTGTTAAAAAGCAGCATGTGGACAAGCTCGAGGCACGATCAGTAAAATGTATGTTTGTGGGATATCCAAAGAACTCCAAGGGATATTATTTCTATTACGCAGAGGAACAAAAGGTTTTTGTTTCTCGTAATGCCCATTTTCTGGAAAATCAGTTTTTAGAAAAGGAAATAAGTGGGAGCGAAATAGAACTGGGAGAAATTCCAGAACCACAAACTGCTACTGAAAGTTTGGTAGAACCAGAGGTTCAAGAAGAACAGAACATTCCCGCACCCCTCCGCAGGAGTAGTAGGCCGTCTCGTCCGCCTGAGAGATACTACGGTTTTCTCATAGATGGGGATAGAGAGGATTGCATCATAGATGATGATGAACCTACTGACTTCAGGCAGGCCATCCAGAGCGGCGACTCGGTACGATGGCTAGATGCAATGCGGACCGAGATGGAGTCCATGTACACCAACAAAGTATGGACTTTGGACTTTGCTCCAGATGGGGTAAAACCCATAGGATGCAAATGGATCTTCAAGAAAAAGATTGGTGTAGATGGACAGGTGGAAACCTATAAGGCTAGACTTGTTGCAAAGGGTTTTCGTCAAAGACCTGGTTTGGACTATGATGAAACCTTTTCTCCAGTGGCTATGCTCAAATCCATTCGGGTCCTTCTTGCTATTGCTGCCTTCCATGATTATGAAATCTGGCAGATGGACGTAAAGACGGCTTTTCTGAATGGAAATTTAGAAGAGAGCGTCTATATGGATCAGCCAGAGGGTTTCAATCAGAGTGGGAGCAGCGGGAAAGTGTGCAAGCTGCTTAAGTCCATTTATGGACTAAAGCAGGCATCGCGGAGTTGGAACATCTGTTTTGATGAGACAGTCAAAGAATATGACTTTATCAAAAATCCAGATGAACCGTGCATATATAGTAAAGTTGTGGCCAGAAGTGTCGTATTCCTCGTCTTGTACGTGGATGACATTCTATTGATAGGAAATGACATTCCTATGCTCCAATCTGTCAAAGGATTCTTGTCACACAGGTTCTCCATGAAAGACCTGGGTGATGCCTCTTACATTCTGGGGATCCGGATCTATCGTGATAGATCCAAAAGGATGTTGGGACTTTCACAGTCCAGGTATATCGACACTGTACTGAAAAGATTCAGTATGGAAGATTCAAAGCGCGGTAATCTACCGGCTTGTCACGGAATCACCCTCTCCAAAGAGATGTCTCCCAAGACTGATTTGGAAAGGGAACGCATGTCTATTATACCCTACGCTTCTGCGGTAGGCTCTATAATGTATGCGATGTTGTGTACCAGACCAGATGTAGCTTACGCACTAAGCGTGGTAAGCCGGTATCAGTCAGACCCAGGGGAGAAGCACTGGATAGCAGTAAAGAACATTCTCAAGTACCTGAGGAGGACTAAGGAGATGTTCTTGGTTTACGGCGGAAAAGACCTCAGGTTGGAGGCCTTTGCTGATTCCGGCTTCCAGAGTGATAAGGACGATTCCAAGTCCATGTCGGGTTATGTCTTTACCCTCAATGGAGGGGCGGTGTGCTGGAAGAGCTCCAAGCAGGACACCGTTGCTGACTCGACGATGGAAGCGGAGTATATAGCTGCTTGCGATGCCGCAAAAGAAGCAGTCTGGATGAAGAAGTTCCTAACAGAACTTCAGGTGGTTCCTACCATAGTTGATCCAATACCTCTGTATTGCGACAACAACGGAGCTATAGCTTTAGCGAAGGAACCAAGGTCCCATCAGAAGTCCAGACACATCTTGAGGCGGTATCACCTGATCAGGGAGATCATTGATCGTCAGGAGATCGAGGTTCGGAGAGTTGCTTCAGAAGAGAACATTGCTGATCCATTCACGAAGGCCCTTCCTCAGATTCAGTTCGAGAGGCTACTCGAGATCATTGGTCTGCGATATGCCAGTACATGGCCCTAGTGCAAGTGGGAGATTGTTAGTGTTTATGCCCTAGAAGGCCATTACTGTATCATACTAGCTTGTATATTACTTAATGGAAGCTTGGGATATTCACATGTATATAACAGTCTTGCTAAACATGGTAGTATGCTACTTGGTTTTTCTATCTTAATATGTGAGTGTACGTATTGATAGAGCTCTTAGGATCTTGCTTGGCTACCAGCGTTGTGATGGCAGTCACACTAGTGGGGGCTGGGTAGTCTACAAGCACATCCTTATTCAGGTCCCTGGTCGTTGGATTATCGAGACAGAGCATCGATACTCCGGAGTAGACTAGTGTGTACGCTTCTCATCCCAGTTGGGGAGATGGTCTGTCCCACAGCCGTCAGTACGTCGTACTGGAGATAGTATACAGGTGCTCGTTAGGTTACGGGTACACCGGACAGGACTCACAGGGAACTGTTGGTTGGTTTGATACCAGTCGTCAGTGAACAGTTCCCAGGTGACATGAGTACAGCGTAGTCCGCAGACTTGACACTGCTACTTCGCCTCGAGTGTGTCCCACTGTTCTTAGATTGCTACCCTACCACGGCTCTATGGAGTCGTGCAAACAGGTAGCAGTTGGGTGCAGTCCCGAGTACTTGGAGGCAGTGGCGGTTAGACAGGATTCGTCCCTCCCGGTATTGGGAGTAGATATCGTGCTGTGTCAGAGAGCCATTACGCAAAGTCCCTGGCCAGGGCAAGCGAGATTTGCTGGTAGGTTCCAGCAGTTTCTCAGGGTGTAATGGGCTTCACTCCGACACGACTTATACCGCTATTAGGGGACTGACGCTAGCCGCCCCCCTAGGCCCGATATGCGATAGTCATGGACGAACGGACCGGACTGTATGGAGATTGTCACATCAGACTCAGTAGGAGTTCGGATGGGTTTACTCATCGGCCTTCTTATCGACAACTACCTGGGGACCGTTACGTACAGCTAGTGCCGCTTGCGGTCTGTGGTTAAACCCACTGCCAGCGTAGTAGTCGAGTCTCTAGAGTCCCACACAGAGAGTTTCCTACTCCAGGCGAAACGATATAGAGGTTGCATGGTTTTGCGACAAAGGGTTCGAACGCATACGTGCGTTTACGCGCGTACGACTTTCGGACAGATTTTACCAGTCGGCTTTGGTTTAAGCCAGTTACTGGTATCCGGTTATTGGATTTTTACAGTCTAAAGTTTTTCCGTATTTTTACGGATCGGAGGGGCGTTCTCGTAATTACTCGAGAAGCTTCTAGAAGATGTGACTAAGGAGGTTTGTTTTGGAAAGAGAGTGAGTCATAGTGGTGATTCATTCACTTCATTAATGCACATTTATTGCTTAATGACTCATGTTAATGAATCATCACAAGATATTTTGTGAAGCATGCTTATTCATTTCCTTTATTGTTTTTTAGAAAATAAGAATGCTTCATAATAATATGATACACTCTCTCTCTTCTCTCATTATCATATTACACATTCTCTCTCCTCAAGCTCTCATCTTCAAGATACTAATCCTTAATCCTCATGTGTTGAGATCAAAGGTTTAGTTAGACTAAACAATCCATTACCTTCACTCTTTATCATTCTATCATCTTTGATTAGCAATCAAAGTTGATTAGTTACCTCAAGTTAGAGGTTTAGCTTGGAGTTTCGCTCTCGGGTGGATCGTCTACTACCTAGAGAAGGCCGAGGAGAACCAAGGAGGACATAAAGAAGAAGGACCGGTTCATTAGGTATAATCCCTAATCTCTTATGTAAAGAAACTCATAAAAATACGGTTTTTAGGGTTTAGCTTCGATTCATGCGGTTAGTCGATGTTCGTTGTTTGAACTTGATAGTTTTTGTAAATTCCGCCTCCCCATAAGTACTGGGGTGTACTACATCGACTTACACCATCTTGACATTCCTGAGCCAATCTTTGTAGTTTGGCCCTGTCAATATATTTTTATCTAACAGTAACTTAAGTCCGGTCATGTTGAATGGTCGCTGCAATTAGGAGAGAGAAAAGAAACACTTTATCATGATGCTCTTGCAAGTTTAGAGTGGTTTTTAGTTTGTCTAAACTGGATGGCTCCCACTGTTTCTCGAATCCCTTCTCAAACCATAAAGAAAAGGATTAGCCGGGATCATTCTCACCGTACAATACTTGCTTAACCATTCAGCCAGGCCAGTGTCGGTACTTCGAGGGAGGTTTTCCAACGCTTTCGTGAAGTTCCTTAATTAAGTAACCTCTTTTCCCTGTGGGCGGAGCCCCGCTAACACCTTTCTAGGCACCTACTAGGTTTATAGCATTGATCGTTAAGTGAGAGTTTTCCCGAGGAGTAGCATATACTCACAGTAGGATCGGTATCCAAATATCATCGCGTGATAAAACCGAAGGAATCCTACCAGAATTATCACACTCCAAATGGTATGCAACGCTAGCAAGTTTCAGTACTTATGAAACTCCCAATGTGGATTTTTGCCCCATGCTCTTATGACCTTGGCGTGAGGTCAAAATGTCATAAGTCACATGTCAAGTTCTTCCCATCATTATCCTAGTTAATTTGAACCCACCCGTACCTACCCATGACGTAGGCCAAAACGGCAGTACGACTGTCTCAAATCAACGCATTCTATCTATGCAACGGATAAATATCCGGCAGCTACCAATCACTATGCCTTGGCGTGAGGTCAAAATACATAGCTTGAATACTACCGAATATTTAACCGAAATGATGGAGGGCTACGGATGGTTTTGGCGAAACCTTGAACGTAGTGAACTTGATATAATCGATGGAACGAGATAGCTTTTAAAAAAGAGTGGTTCAAGCTCCGCGTTTAAAAGTTTAGTTTTGAAAAGAACCGAGTGGTTTTCAAAGTGTTCCAATCGACTTTTACTTGGTTTATTTCTTGCATTAGTTCTTTTAATGCGTCCCATCATTTAACCCTACCATTGCAGAAAACAACCAAAATATGACGTACGCTTATGCCATTCGCATTCGCCACGGGGCCCCGTCATCACCCGTTAGGTTACTTAACTAACGACAGAGCGGGGGCTGGGCTAGCGCGGCTGTAAAACATAAGCAACGCCTAAATAGTTATTATATATAAACATATAGCAATGATAGACATTACAGATCACAGATGAATACATTGGATATACTAGGAATCCGCAATGCATTCGAGCCTGCAACGTAAAGCGGATTACACGGTTGCGGTGAATAGCCAATACCCCACCCAAGACCCCTACGGGTGCGGCAAACTACCCGCCAAGCACCCGAAGCGAAGCAACCTCCCTCACCACCGTGAGTAGGCCACTCGGCACTTCGAGATACCCGGTAGTTTGTGCACCCCCTCCATGGGTCTATCCTAGGAGCAAAAACAGTAAAAAGAATTATACAATGACGGCTACAACCCCGACCCGGTTGTGCGGCCATACAAATAATATTATTACATCAATTTACATGTTACAAATGAATGAAAGAAAAATAACGCTCATCTCACATCCACCCCGGCCATTCACCCGCGACAATCCAATCCATTCATATCCACAAACCAATAACAATCACAGAGATGTATAACCCCGACTAATCAACTTATAGCGATTAGCCGACGTTCAATACATACAAGCATCACAGATATAACCGATATAATTAAAGTGTAGTGAAGTTCCGAAAAAATACGGATTTATAGGCCCCCAAAAGTAAATTTTAGTTCTGGAAAATCTGGGCACATATAACATATCCTAAAAATCCCAAAACCAACACAGAAACACACTGCACCAAAAACGATGCAGAGAGGGGACAAGACGGCCGCGCTTCCGCGGCAAGAGCTTCCTATTGCCGCGGATCCGCGGTCCTTTAGTCGCCTCTCTGGTTCGTCTTTGGTGGTTTTTCACACAAAACCCTGAGATAATTTTTGGTATATAACAAATTTTATTTTGACCAGAAAAAAAATTAACAGAAACTTAGGGTTTTGCGAGTTTGGTTTTTCGATTTTCCGGTTTCGAAACTTCGTTACACTTTACTACTTAGCTAGTTTGTGTTTAGTTAGGCTCTGATACCACTGTAAGTCCACGTTGCCCACCCCGGTGCTTACGGGGAGGCGGAAAACATAATAAAAAACGGATTTTTATCAACTTAGGCAACATGGACCATGCTTGTGAGGATCTTTGCTAAACAAAAACTAGCTAAAGCAAACTAACAACTAGCTAAGTTGTAGAAAGGTTATACCTTGAGCTCGAAGTCCTTCTCTCCTTACTCGTCGGAATGGTAGAAAGAGGACACCTTGCTTGTCTTCTCCCGTCAAAGAAGGATCCACCCGAAAGCCTCGACCTTTAGCTTCAACTCCAAGCTAGGAGTAACTAGAGTGCAAGAAATGCTAAGACTTGAACCCTAGAAGAGAGTAGAGAAGATCAAGTGAAGGTTTTTCTCAAGCTTTTTGTTTCTCAACACATGAGAGGGAGAGAGAGCTTGAGGGAGAGGATGAGCAAGAGAGAGAAAAGATATGAGAGAATGAATTATTAGTGAGCCATTCTCACTAATATGTGTGTAATATTTTAATTCAATAATTTGCTTGAAAATTGTCATGGTTGTAGCAAGACATGACTATTATCATTTCAATATTAATGCAAACTGCAAAGATCAATGAGCATCTTCCAAATGAAATGATTATGGTCAAGTTGTCAACTAGGTCAACAAGTCAATGAAGTCAAAAGGTCAACAACAACAACCTTGCACAATAATTAAGCTAATTATCAATTAACAATAATACACACAAAAGCAATAGGATTAATAAAATGACAATAGTCATTAACCCTAAACAAGGTCCTCTCCCTCAATCTCAAGCAACTGTGCATACGCACCCGCATTCGTGATCCGAGGAACACGAATACACTGAGAAAAAAAACCCAATCTCAAATCATATACTAGGATCCGGCTTAAACCAAAGCCCGCTAGTATAAACTGTCCGGACAGCAAACGTGCACAAGTGCGCGGATGCGAACGAACCCTGTCGCAAAACCATGCGACCTCTACTCATTTTGCCTAAAGGCGAATAGCTCTCTGTGTGGGACTCTAAAGACTCTACACTACGCTGGCAGTGGGTTTAACCACAGACTGCAAGCGGCACTAGCTGTACGTAACGGTACCCAGGTAGATGTCGATAAGAAGACTGACGAGGTGAACCCCATCTGCACTCCTACTGAGCCTGTATGTGACAGTCTCCGTACAGTCCGGTCTGTTCGTCTGATACATCGTATGGCGGGCCTAGGGGCGGTGAACGTCAGTCCCCTAATAGCGGTACAAGTCGTGTCGGAGTGTAGCCCAGAACACCCTGAGATAACACTGGAAGCCTACCAGTATATCTCGCTTGCCCTGGCCAGGGACTACTCGTGTAATGGCTCTCCTGGACACAGCGCGATGTCAACCCCCAATACCGGGAGAGACGAATCCTGTCTAACCGTCACTGCCTCCAAGTGCTTCGGGACTGCACCCAAAAACTACCTGTTTGCACGACTCCTTTGAGCCGTGGTAGGGTAGTAATCAAAATGCAGTGGGAACACACTCGAGGCGAAGTGACAGTGTCAAGTCAGCGGACTAAGCTGTACTCATGTCACCTGGGAACTGATAACTGACGATAGGTATATTACCAACCAACAGTTCCCGACGAGTCCTGTCCAGTGTACTCGTAACCTAACGAGCACCCGCATACTATCCCAAGTACGACGTACTAACGGCTGTAGGACAGACCGTCTCCTACACTGGGATGAGAAGCGCATACGCTAGTCTACTTCGGAGTATCGATACCCTGTCTCGATAGTCCAACGACCAGGGACCTGTATAAGGATGTGCTTATAGATTACCCAGCTCCCACGAGTGCGAGCGCCATCACAACGCTGGTAATCAAGCAAAGATCCTAAGGGCTCTACTAATATGTATACCAGCAATATGCTAAAAGAAACACATGCACATATTAAAGCAGAGACAAACCAAGTAGCATACTACCATTTCGAGCAAGATTGTATATACAACTGTGAATATCCCAAGCTTCCATTAAGTAATATACAAACTAGTATGATACAGTAATGGCCTCTAGGGCATATACACTAACAGTCGGAGTGTAGCCCAGAACACCCCGAGATACTACTGGAATACCTACCAGTAAATCTCCTGCCTTGGCCAAGGACTTCATGTAATGGCTCTCCTAGACACAGCGCGAACTCACCCCCAATACCGGGAGAGACGAACCCCTGAAGATCCGCTCACTGCCTCCATGTGGCTCGGGACTGTACCCAACTAAAACCTGTTTGCACGACTCCTTTGAGTCGTGGTAGGGTAGTAATCAAAGCACAGTGGGAACTCACACGAGACAAATGACGATCCTCAGGTCGATGAACTAACCTGTACACATGTCACCAGGGAACTGCTATCTGACGTCATGTATAAGACCAACTAGCATGTTCCCGGCGAGTCATGTCCGATGTACTCATAACCCAATGAGCACCTGTATACATCTTAGGTGAACCAACTGACACCAGTGGCTTGTGAGACTGGCCACCACCCCTCGTCGGGGTCTCGACTATATACACTAGTCTACTCTGGAGTATCGATGCCCTGTCTCGAAACTCCTACGACTAGGGACCTTTTAAGGATGTGCTTATAGACTACCAGCTCCCACGTATATGATCGCCCTCATACTGCTGGCAGTCAAGCAAGAATCCTAGGGGCTCTATCAACATGCAATAGCGACCTGTCAGGTCACCTAAAGCAGTACACGATGATAAAGGTAAACCAGATAGCATACTATCATCTCGAGTAAGACTGTCCTACCGGGATAGGTCCTCCCTCAATCATTGCAATCACGTGCTTGTGATCCAATAATTGACTCTGAGAGCACTATCTCCAACAATCTCCCACTTGCACTCAAGGCTAATTATTGCGATGTCGCATACTCACAGCCTGTGTGATACCGAACACCCAACTCCTCTACTTGTCAGTCTCACAAAACTCGTTTGCGAAACTTTTGTGTTCGAGGAACAGCCTCAGCGAGTGGATCCGCCTAGATGTTTCTTTATATGTCTCTCTATATCTCATGTTCGCGGAGAAAGCCATCTCCCGAAATGAGCAATACCTGTCTTAGATTGTGTCTGGATGTCTGATGGGACCTAGCTCATAAATGAACTCCAAATCCAAACTTCTTAGACTGTATCGTCAACTGAACTTAATCAGTATCCTGCGCCATGCCCCCTTCAGTATTGCCTTGGACCACCTATCCAAAATACTGCCCCTCCTCAGATGGAAAAACTATAACTCTGACAACCTCCTTGTCGTCCAGGTCACCTTGGAAGCCTGGAATGATAACTGTCTCCCGAATGAGGCGGTCGTTATCATATCCCTAGAACATCCACTTATGTTCTAAAACTGCTTCCGACTGTTTCTCTAGGATTGGATCAATATCAACTTATTGCATCTAGTGCAAGAACAACATCTGGTGTGGTACTTGACATCTCATGATTGACTCAATTGCCTAAGCAAGTGATCTACCAATCATGAACATCCCTCTCCCCTTTAGTCTGTAAGACACCTTTAGAGAGGGTCACTCCATCACCTGCAAGTATACTACCGTTCCAGGAGTCGTCCATTCTAAATACTCTTAGAATGTTGTCAAAGTACCCAGATTGGGAAACCACCCAAATCTAGATCTAAAACCATAGATCTAGTTACCAGTATGTCTGATATAATGTCCAAGTCCCATGTGGAGAAAACACTGTGTGACGACCAAAGTATAAGCGATCGTAGTATAGGAGTTTCCTTTCCTATTCTGTGTATGTCATCCAAATACCATGACATCACACCCTACTACCTTCTCAACAGATCCATCCCTTATTCTGATGAAGTCAAACCTATGACTGTCACGTCAGAAATAGATGATCTATCTCCGCTACATCTGCTTTAGTCTATAACTAGACATAAGCTACCTGTCTACCAATGCTTCCGCTGCTCCCATTGACTACGACAATCCTCTGGCAGAGTCATATAAACGTATACTTCTAAAGCAAGTTTAGAATGACGCTATACTCATCCTCCTGCCGGGTCTCGCAGCCTGGAAAAACAGCAATGGCAAGTGGCGGGTAAACAAGAACCTCCCTGTCACCGTCCTTGAGGCTACCGGAGTACCTCTCGGGTGCCTGAGGTTACCCACCGTATCTGCGGAGTGGCCAATGGAATGTCAAACCAGATTGAATCTTTAGGTTCCTTATCAAATCTTCAGTAATCGTTTGCGGTTCTGGAATCACTTCCAGTTCTACCATACTCCCACCACTGTTTTTGAAAAAATCCATTTTTAATAAAACTGTTGCGAGTCTAGAACAATATTTCTATTGATCTGCCAGATGGTAGAAAGTCAACCCTCGACATAGCCTGGGTCAACCCACAAACAGCCATTACAGAAACGTGCCTTTGAGTTATCCAGAGTCTGGTTTTAAGCATAAGCCGGACAACTCCCCGTACCTTAACATCGTTAAGATACGAACCGTTCTATATCCAATATAGAAACAGAGGCACTGATTTAATTGAACCAGATTCAAATCATGCAACTGTCTCCAGTGCATGTCAACTAAATGGAATGAGGCCGATCAGCGTTACTCAACTTAGGAATGCTTCCAATTATGAGTAACCCGAAAGAGAAGCAAGTTCTCTTAATCATCACTATCAACAGAATACCATACACAAGTATCTATATCTTCGATCACTTTGAAGAATCCCGATACTTGCAATACCTGGTTCTTTACTTTATTCAAATACCTATAACTTCTCAAAATTCGGACCCTGTGTTTCCACGAAACACCTGTCTAAAAACTAGAGAAGTCATAAGTAAACCGAATATAGTACGAGGACCTACCCCTCTGTCCTGATAGACCCTGGACAACATACAATACTCTGTATAAGTCCCTTGAGTCTGATAACTCATTCACTGCGTGTGGTAGGTTGATAACTGTACTTATGGTTAAGAAGAATTACACCGCTGTTTAATGCTCCTTACCTAACCATCCACTGATATAGGTAAATGTCACTGACATAATTTCAAAAAGTATATCTCACTCTATGAAAATAGACGTACAGATATATCAATTTGAAATTGGTGCATAACAGCGGATATTCAAAACCAAATATTTGCCGACCGGCAAACAGCCCAGGTGATTTCCTCAAATATCACTGATTACAACGAATCCCGATATAATGAGGATGATCACCCAATTCCCAATAACTTACTCCCACTCATCATCTGTAAAACCATACAGATGTGAGAATCATACCTGGTAAATACATACTCTGGAGTAAGTGTCTAATCGGGAAATCAGTTTTCCATTAACAGTACACAGTGAAACTGAAACATTGAAATGTTTCGTTGGGGTATCCTGGTATTCCTAGTAATGCCTCTTCCATTATTCAGATTCACAACTGTAACCGTATAATTCTTTGCCACCTCTTCAAATCCCTTTACATGTCTTTAGTCATTACCTTCTGCACACCCCTTTAGGCCAAATGGTTTTCTTCCTTCCCTACCGTTCGGCACCAGCCTATGGTTTGGAAGAAGACTATCCAATAAGCATAAAAGGTGTACTTTCCTAATCCTAGGAGCACTCGCAACGCGAGAGAAGGTGAAGATAAAAGACACCTGAATGTACTTTATTCCTATTTCTCCTGAACCAGGATCCATCCCCGAACTGGAACAAGTTCCTTTCGAGTTCGTATATAACCATACGATGGAGTATCTAATAAACTGTGGATCTTCGTAGTGATACGGAGTGTTCTGGAGAGATACAAAGGTGATTTAGGATTGGCGAAGAAATATTTGGTATGGTCGTGAATAGCAGTCGCAATTTACTTTGCCCTCTTACTAATCCCTTTCTTTGTCTTTACTTAATACCTTCTATACACCGTTTAGGCTAATTGGCTTTCTTCATTCCCTACCGGTCGGCACCTGCCTATGGTTTGGAAGAAGACTATACAATTTGCGTAATAGGTGTACTACTCCTAAACCAAGGAGTACTCGCAACCTCAGAGAAGGTAAAAGGAAAAGACAACTGAATAATCCTATTCGTTTTCTCCAGAACCAGAAACCATCCTCGAATTTCTTCGAGTTCGTATATAACCATACGATGATTTTGTCCAATGGAAGTAGACTTTCGTAGTAATACGGGGTGTCCTGGAGAAAAGGGTAAAAGTCGGAGTGGCAATGAGGTTTGCAACTCTGACAATCCAAAAGCCAGTGTTAAGAAGGTTCGGTCAACTTGGTCACTGAGTCATAGTCTTAGGGTCGGGTCAATGGTCGCTGCCAAAGAGAGAGAGAAAAGAAACACTCAGCGTGCACTCTATCCTAGATCAGAATGGTTATCACTTTTTCTAATCAGGAAACCTTCCACTGTCACCTCAAATTCTCCTCCAAACCTGAAAGAAGAATTAGTCGGGGTCACCCGAGGAGTAAACCAACTCATCAGTGGGAATCGGGATCCAACTATCATTGCATGATAACGTGACGGAATCCGCTCACGGTGTCACACTCCAGAAGGTATGCGCATATCTGGCAAGTTTCAGTACTTGTGAAACTCCCGATGTGATTTCTACCCCATGCTCTTATGACCTTGACTTTGGCCAACATATCATAAGTCACATGTCAAGTTCTACCCGTCATTTTCCAGGTTAATTTGAACCCACCCGTACATACCCTTGACTTTGGCCAAAATGGCAGTACGACTGTCCCAAACCAACGCATCTATCTATGCTGCATATGAATACCCCAATAGCTACCAATCACTGTGCCTTGACTTTGGCCAACATACACAGCTTGAATACTATTGACTACCCACATGAAACGACGGAGGGCTACGAATGGTTTCTGGCGAAAACCTTTAACGTAAAGAACTTGATATCGTTGAAGGAACGGATAGCTTTTTAGAAAATATAGTGACGAAAACCTTTACTAAAGAGGTCACTCCCGGTGAAGGGATCTCGGCACTTTCCCCGTAGAATGGGGTGTAGGATATTCCAAATGAATACCACGATGCAAAGCAAAAGTAATCGGCTATAGTGAAGTTAATGCCCTGACGCAAACTTCTGTCCAAGGGGTCACTCCCGGTGAAGGGATCTCGGCCCTTGCCTCGTCGACTGAGGAGCAGGATATTCCAAATGAATATCACGATGCAAAACAAAAGAGAACGTCTTTGCAATAACAGCTTTTTGAAAAGTGTTCCAACAACATCAGATTAGGTTTGTTTTAACTTGCATTGATCCGAATCAACGCAGTCCCATCAATTGATCACACCACAAAGAACGAAAATATACTGATGTACGTATATGCCATCCGCATTCGCCACTGGGTCCCGTCATCACCCGTTAGGTTAGCTAACTAACGACAGAGCGGGGACTGGACTAGCGCGGGTGTAAAACATATACAACATCTACTAATATATATACCAATATATTATATTCGCTCAAGGCATGATAAAATGCAACATCACAGAAATGTACAGCATCACAGAACAATACAGATATCTGGGACCCCCGGGTTTCATAGAGCCACTACTGAAACCCGACGTTCCCCTGGTCGTGTGGATAGCCTGTGCAATGAAATCCTAGACCCCTACGGGCGCGGCAAGTCACCCGCCAAGACCTGAAGCGAGACAGCCCCCTTCAGCACCGTGAATGGACCACCCAGCACTTCACGGAATCCGGTAACTTGGGCACCCCTCCTGGGTCAACCTGTACCCCCTACGAGTGCGGCGAATAGCCCGCCAATCCTAGAGTGAAGCCCCTTCCGTCTCAATGCCATGAGATGCGGGCTTGTTGCCCTCTAGAACCCGGCCATCCGTGCACCCCTCCGCGGGGTAATCCTAGTACAGAAAGTAAAATATACATACAATGGGTACATCGACCGCAACCAGGTCGTGCCCCAAAATAATAATACAATCAGGCAGTGACGGCAGTCCACATGTCGGACGCTCGCCCCGCAATGTCAAATGTACATAATACAACCACAACTGTACTAGCATTGCATCCAGGCTATCCCCATGACCGATCCGCAACATCACAGCATAACACAGAACATCAACGTGAAAGTCACGTTCGCAAATCCGTCTAACCGGGCTATAGCAGTTAGACAGGATTTACCGATCAAGTGACATTCACGGTCGCAGATATAATGTAAATACTGTGAAATAATGTGTTTAAAATATCCGATCGATCAAATTTTAACAAGTGGGCCCCAAAGTACTACTGTAGCACATCAAGAAATTCTGGGCCCAATGTTATTATTCCAAAACCCTTATTTTCAGCCCAAAAAGATACTGCAGAAATTTGATGCAGCGACCCCAAAATAGTGCGGCGGAACCGCGGCCGAAAGGGGTGTTTGGCCGCGGTTCCGCGCTCCGACAGTGGAGTTAGTGCATCGAATTTTCACAGAACTCTTATTGTTTCTAGCACATCACTTTTCTGCAACCTGAAAAAATTTTGGACTTCAAAAAATTTCAACAGAAAACTGATGTGAACAAAACGCGGATTTTGGAATTTTGGTCGATCGGAAATGTAAACACATTAAACAAAGCTAGACTAAGTTAATGGCGATGCTCTGATACCACTGTAAGTGCACGGCGGCGCCCCGGCCGTCAATCCGACGCCGGAATGCGGAAGCGGTGATAAACTTTGATTTTGCGAACTTAGCAAACCGGTACCACCGTGCACTAAACACCCGGATCGGGCCATTAAACTAGTTCTAGCTAACTACAAGATGGGTTAGAGATATACCGAGTGATCCGAGTCCTCCGGTCTTCTCGTCGTCGTCCCGATCTCCTGCGGAAACTCCGGTCGTCGCCTCCTCGCCGGAAGGGCACCACATCGCCTGTATCTTTTACGGGCTCCCACCTCAATACCGAGGCAACTCGGGCGCGAAGCTGGCAAGTCGATGTGCCTAAGATTTGTTGTAGAATGTAGTGTAGAGGCTATGTCTCAATTGGGGTTTTAGTTGCCATGGAGGATGGAGGAGGAGGTTAGGAAAATTGGTGCTTTCAATTTTCTAGCAAGAAGAATATGAAATGAAGAATAATGCCACCACAACAAAAATGAAACTCTCCCTCATTTTTCCTCTCTCTCTCAAATGTGTGGCCGGCCTCATCTTGAAATGGTGGAGAGAATGGATAAAACATGAGGGAGGTGAGTGTAGTAAAAGGTGGAGGGTGACCACATCCAAAGCAATGATAACCATGTCATCTCCAAATCTAATCAACTCTAATCACCATTAATACAAAGGAAAAGATGGATAAAGCATCTCATGATGATAATCATATCATGAAGCCACAAATGCATAAAACCCCTCCTCAATAAGTTATTTGCAAACTTGCAAATAACCCCCTCCATCGGAAAAGTCCGGCCGGAAAAGAACAAAGGAAAACCGGCCGGAACGGAATGCAAACTGGCAACTCCAGAAAACTGGTCCCGTAATAAATTACAGGAAAACCCCGATACAGTGCATACACACCCGCATTTGTATTTTGACCGGATACAAATGCAATGAGACAAAATCTATACTGTACTATACTAGGATCCGGCTTAAACTAAAGCCGGCTAGTAATATCCGTCCGATCCTGATCCGTGCAATACCGCACGTATCTGATCGGACCCTGCCATATCTCCATACGGCCTCTACAGCGTTTCGCCCGAAACTTGAGTAACTGAAAGTGTGGTGGACTCTAAAGACTCGTCAATACTATGGCTGTGGACTTAACCACTAGCACGTCAGAGGTATAAGCCAATACGTGACGGGCCACCAGCTATTGACCAAAAGGGACGTCGATGAGCGAACTCATCCTGACACCCTACTGAGCCTGTCAGTGACAATATCCGTACAGTCCGGTCCGTTTGTCTATGAGCATCGCATGGCGGGCCTAGGGGGTTGGTAAAAGTCAGACCCCCAAAAGCGGTACAAGTCGTGTCGGAGTGTAGCCCAGAAAACCCTGAGATACTACTGGAATACCTACCAGTAAATCTCCTGCCTTGGCCAAGGACTTCGTGTAATGGCTCTCCTAGACACAGCGCGAACTCACCCCCAATACCGGGAGAGACGAACCCCTGAAGATCCGCTCACTGCCTCCATGTGGCTTGGGACTGTACCCAACTAAAACCTGTTTGCATGACTCCTTTGAGCCGTGGTAGGGTAGTAATCAAAGCACAGTGGGAACTCACACGAGACAAATGACGATCCTCAGGTCGATGAACTAACCTGTACACATGTCACCAGGGAACTGCTATCTGACGTCATGTATAAGACCAACTAGCATGTTCCCGGCGAGTCCTGTCCGGTGTACTCATAACCCAATGAGCACCTGTATACATCTTAGGTGAACCAACTGACACCAGTGGCTTGTGAGACTGGCCACCGCCCCTCGTCGGGGTCTCGACTGTATACACTAGTCTACTCTGGAGTATCGATGCCCTGTCTCGAAACTCCTACGACTAGGGACCTTTTAAGGATGTGCTTATAGACTACCAGCTCCCATGTATATGATCGCCCTCATACTGCTGGCAGTCAAGCAAGAATCTTAGGGGCTCTATCAACGTGCAATAGCGACCTGTCAGGTCACCTAAAGCAGTACACGATGATAAAGGTAAACCAGATAGCATACTATCATCTCGAGTAAGACTGTCCTACCGGGATAGGTCCTCCCTCAATCATTGCAATCACGTGCCTGTGATCCAATAATTGACTCTGAGGGCACTATCTCCAACAGATTTGTCTAATTTGACCTAGGGTGAAATCTGGAGCCTATTTCCTAAGTTGCTGTTTTGGATTCGTGCTTCCGTATTTCTGTATTGTGAATTCTGAGTTGCGTATGGTGTTTTACCTCGACGACTTGGCGTTTATATGACGATATAGAGGGTTGTTGATGGTTTTGGAAGCATTGTCCATAGGTTCTAACCTATAGATCATAGCGTATCGTTTTGGGTTTCGTATGCCGTTTTAGTCTTGAATTGGTTTTGATACGCATTTGCGATACGTTAATGTGTAGGTACCCCATGAAGACTTCGGGACGACAAGCAAAATCGTGGTGACGTCGACGGATAAAGACGCAAGGTGAGTAGATTTATATCTACGAGGAGAAGTCGGGTGGATGGCGTATAGCACCCCCGCAGTCCGTGGTGATGTATACGAATACGTATACACACATATATTTATTATGTGTTGTTAGGATTATTGATGGTGATAATGGAATTATTGATGATAAGGATGTATTGGTTTAGTATAGTGCGAACCCTAGAGTAGTGGTTGCACTCACACATACATGTGCACATATACTTGCATACATTCTTTCATTTATCTGTGGCAATATGGAGGTGTGCTACACATGGGTATGGGACTATGTGTTCATATACGGGATTTGAGGATGATACGTGGGATTGAGATGAGTCGATGAGATTTGATTGAGGCCGTGACAATCGGCGATATGACAGAGTTCGTATTTGAGATTGTGATATGATGGTAGTGATACCTATTATGTGATGAGATAATGGGATATAGACTCAGATTTAGGTGGTTTTCATACCCCTCCCGATTGACTTGATTGTTGGGTTCGTAGTTCGCATAGTAGGCGTTAGACTAGACCCGAGTCATACCTATTTCAAAACTAACGAATCGGGGATATTTTAAAGATAGGCAAAAGGGATTCTACGGATATTTTCAAACGACACATCTTTTCATAAAACACCGTAGCCCTTATTTTATCAAAAACCCTGATTCGTCTTATTTCAAAAGGCAAGGCTGCAGGATATATTTATTGAGATAGATTCTTTACTGTTGCGTTGATTATTCGATTCCGCATACTCATGCTATTTGCATTGCATTGCTTGTGTTTATTGATATATATTACAGTCATGCTGCTAGGACACCAGCACCATTATCGATGATGTGTATGTTCCACGTACACTTGTTTGCCGGCTCACACACTTCATCATCGATAATTGCCATGTCACTACATTGTAGTATTGTTGCATTCAGGATATGATTCTTGCATGATAGACTGATGTGCTTACATTTCTTTTACATCTCACATACATCATGCCTTCTGATTATACGCATTGAGAGTTGCTGTTTCCATGATATTTCTGGATTTTGAGAACTGTGGGTATTTCAAAAGAGAATATGTCATTGCTTTAAAAACCCGGTTACCCTTGATATGATATTTCAGTGCGTCCACTATGTGTTTTCTCGGTGCTGAGAGCGACATGTGAAACCCTAGTCGAGGAGTGGACGAGCCGATTGCGGGTACATGGTGGACCCGGTATGGTTCCCCTCGGCAAGATGATCGATGGACTTTGCCGATTGAGCCTGGAGGCGGGCGAGTACCTACCGGTGATTGGTTGGACCTGGCGGTTATCCGGAGGATACCGACCAGAGTCGATAGATGGATATGGGCGTACTGCTGGGGCCGAGGTCCGATTCCGCAGATGGAGCCCGTGGGCTGGTCCGGACCGACGGAACCCGTTATATGAGGATTTACGTGCTGATACTGGGCACAGTTTCATGATGTTTTCGAGTGTCGATGCTGGACACTCCGGTTCCATGATTTTGACGTGTCGCGAGGGACACAGGTGGTTTATATCCTCATATTTCCATGCATATGCAGATGATATTTACATGCGTGATGGTTATTGTCATTGGGTGACGAGTGGACGGGATCCACGTACATGCAGATTTGATTACACTGATTTTACCTCATATTTATGATATGCTATTACCTAAGGCACTGGCACGAGCACTTGGCACTACACTCATGTATAGAGTTTACATTGCCAGTTTAGCATTCTTCCGACTTATTCATATTGAGGTTTATATTTATCTGATTGTATTGACCTAGGATGGGTCATACATTCGATCTCTGCTTGTAGATATTTTCTATTCACGAGTTGGCAACTCACCCCCGTTGTGCCACAGTCCTTGCAGGTTTTTGCCGTACAGATTCCATAGCGGCATTTCTGGCACACTGCTTACATATGGGTGACTTGCTTGGGTAGGTGGGTTCTCTTGTATCAGAACCGCCATTGTTCCTGTATTATTCATTGTATCTAGAAATTCCATCAACCAAAACTTGTATATTGTTTCAGACTTAGAGATAGTGATGTATTATTTCAACCTTACAGTCGCGCTTGTAGTATTATGGTTTTCTGGCTGTTCGAGTTTCTTTTTGGGTTTTGATCCTCGCCCTTTGGTGCTGTATATTATTATTGCTTGCGTGGTTTTGACCGTCGATTGACGAAGAGCTAGCTCCCGCTTGGGGATGCCTTTTATCACTTCATATATATTATTCTTTTTATACCCCGTTTGGGGCCAGTTTTTACAAAGGAAACTCTGCCGAAATTTTCAGAAAAGACTATACATTTTTAAAATGCATTTCGGTTTAGTTATTTGAAAACATTGATTTCAAACATGCTTTCTTTACTTATTAAAAACCAGTTTCTTTATTTACTCCTCAAATAGTTTTAGATTTCTAGGCTTTAGCTTACTTGGATCAGATGGAGTCCTATAGACTTCATAGGATTCAAGGGCCAGTCACGTGCTCTTTCGGGTCGTGACACATGAGTACAGCTTAGTCCGCTGACTTGACACTGTCACTTCGCCTCGAGTGTGTTCCCACTGTTCTTAGATTGCTACCCTACCACGGCTCAAATGAGTCATGCAAATAGGTAGCAGTTGGGTGCAGTCCCGAAGCACTTAGAGGCAGTGACGGTTAGACAGGATTCGTCTCTCCCGGTATTGGGGGTTGATATCGCGCTGTGTCTAGGAGAGCCATTACACAAAGTCCCTGGCCAGGGCAAGCGAGATATACTGGTAGGTTATCCAGTGTTGTCTCAGGGTGTTCTGGGCTACACTCCAACACGACTTGTACCGCTATTAGGGGACTGACGTTCACCACCCCCTAGGCCCGCCATGCGATATTCTCAGACGAACAGACCAGACTGTACGGAGATTGTCACATTCAGGCTCAGTAGGAGTTCGGATGGGTTCACCTCATCAGTCTTCTTATTGGCATCTACCCGGGGACCGTTACGTACAGTTAGTACCGCTTGCGGCCTGTGGTTAAACCCACTGCCAGTGTAGTGTCGAGTCTTTAGAGTCCCACACAGAGAGCTATTCGCCTTTGGCCAAAACAGAGTAGAGGTCGCATGGTTTTGCGACAGGGTTCGTTCGCATCCGCGCACTTGTGCACGTTTGGTGTCCGGGCAGTTATTACTAGAGGGCTTTGGTTTAAGACAGATCCTAGTATATGTTTTGGGATTGGTTTTATCTCATTGTATTCGTGTTCCTCGGAGCATGGATGCGGGTGTGTATGCACAGTTGACTGAGGCAGAGGCAGGGGATTCTCATTGGGGTTGTTGACTGTTGACTTTTTCTAAACCTTAATGAGAATAAGAAATATGATTAATAATAATATTAATTAAGTATTATTGTGCCATGGTTGAGTTGAAAGTTTGACTTTTGTTGACTTGTTGACTTTGTTGACCGATTGACTATTTTGGACTCATTGACCATCATCATTTCATGGCTATGACTTTTGTTTACTTGTTGTTCTTTACAAAATGTATTAAATACATGAAATGATAATGGCCATTGATATGAACCATCACATATACTTAATTATTATTGTTATCATGATTATTTTCTCTTTTGTGAGCATGGTTGTAAAAAGTCAAGCTCATTCTATCATTCTCATTCTCTCTCATCCAAGCTCTCCCTCTTCCTCTCTCTCAAGGCTCTCATGTCTCATGAGTTGAGAAACATGATCCATTGAGATAAAACACTCAAAACTCTTCTCTACTCATTCTAGAGTACAAGGTCTATCAATCCAAGCACTTTAGTTTCCTCTCGGTTGTGGTAGGAGCTCAAGGTAGAAGCTTTCGGGTGGATCCTTCTTCGACAACAAGAGGACTACGAGGTGGAGCCGATCCAACCACTCCAAGGAGCAAGAAGAGAAGGAGTTCAAGACCTAGGTATAACCCTCTTACATAGTAGTTAAACTTCTAGTTAGTTTGCTAGGTTTTTGTTTAGCAAAGATCCTATTTCTAGTCCATGTTACCTTTACCGTAAAAATCGTTTTTTACCGTTTCCGCATCCCCGAAAGAACCGGGACGGGTAACGTGGACTTAAAGTAGTATCAGAGCCAGGCTAAACAACAACTAGCAAGTTAGCAAAGTATTTAGAATTTCGATCGGAGAAAAAATCACAAAACGAGTCCAAGAACTGAACTTTCTGCCGATTTTTAAACTGTTCAAAAAATGATTCCACATACACTAAAAATCGGCTCAGGGTTTTGTAGGAAGACACAAGAAAAACGAGTCACTGACTCGGTCAAAGCGCCGCAGAATCGCGGCGAGAACAAGCTTCTTGCCGCGGATCCGCGGCCGAGTTGACTCGGCCGTGAATCGTTTTTGCTGCAGTATTCTCAGTGTTCTGTTTTGGGATTTTTAGAATATTTTGTTTCTGCCCAGATTTTCCAGAGAACAAAGTTGTGTTTGGGGTAGTTACAAATCCGTATTTTTGATCGAAGTTCTATAGACTTTAGCTAATGGGTTATATCTGTGATGTGATATATGTATTGAACGTCTGCTAATCGCTATACGTCGATTAATGGGGGTTATACATATCTGTGATCTGTAATGTTGATGGTTTGTGTATATGAACTCGTTGGATTGTCGCAGATGAAAAGCCGAGGGTTGTGCGATGAGAGCTTTCTTTACTTTTCATTTAATGTAATCTGTAATTGATGTAATATTATTTTTATGGCCGCACATCCGGGATGTGGTTTTAGCCGCCATTGTATATTATTTCTTTTACTGTTTTTTCTCCTAGGATAGACCCAAGATAGGGTGCACAAACTACCGGGTACCTCGAAGTGCCGAGTGGCATACTCACTTTGTTGAGGGAGGTTTCTTCACTTTGGGTACTTGACGGGTAGTTTGCCACACCCGTAGGGGTCTAGGGTGGGGTCTTGGCTATTCATCGCGACTGTGTAATCCGCTTTTCGTTGCAGGCTCGAACGAAACACGGATTCCTAGTATATCCAATGTGTTCATCTGTGATCTGGAATGGCTATCATTGTATCTGACGAATGTAAATATCTATATATGATATCTAGTAGGCGTTGCTTAAGTTTTGCATCCGCGCTAGTCCAGCCCCCGCTCTGTCATTAGTTAAGTAACCTAACGGGTAATGACGGGGCCCCGTGGCGAATGCGGATGGCACAAGCGTACGTCATATTTTTGTTGTTTTCTGCAATGGTGGGATTAAATGATGGGACACATTAAATTAATGCAAGAAAATAAACCAAAGTTAAAATCGTTGGAACAATTTCAAAACCACTCGGTTTCTTTTCAAAAACCAACTTTTAAACGCGGAGCTTAAATCACTCCTTTTAAAAGCTATCTCGTTCCATCGATTATATCAAGTTCACTACGTTTACGGTTTCGCCAAAACCATTCGTAGCCCACCGTCATTTCATATGGATAGTCAATAGTATTCAAGCTATGTTTGTTGGCCAAAGTCAAGGCATAGTGATTGGTAGCTATTGGATATTCATATGTAGTATAGATAGATGCGTTGGTTTGGGACAGTCGTACTGCCTTGTTGGCCAAAGTCAAGGGTAGGTATGGGTGGGTTCAAATTAACCTGGAAAATGACGGGTAGAACTTGACATGTGACTTATGATTTGTTGGCCAAAGCTAAGGTCATAAGAGCATGGGGCAAAAATCTACATCGGGAGTTTCTAAAGAAACTGAAACTTGCTAGCGCTGCATACCATTTGGAGTGTGATGACTCTGGTAGGATTCCTTCAGTTTTGTCACACGATGATATTTGGATCCCGATCCTACTGTGAGTATATGCTACTCCTCGGGAACTTTGTCACTTAACGATCAATGCTATAAACCAAGTAGGTGTCTAGAAATGTGTTGGCGGGGCTACGCCCACAGGGAAAAGAGGTTATTTAATTAAGGAACTTCGCGAAAGCGTTGGAAAACCTCCCTCGAAGTACCAACACTGGCCTGGCTGAACGGTTAAGCAAGTATTGTACGGTGAGATTGATCCCGACTGATTCTTCCTTTTTGGTTTGAGGAGGGATTCGAGAAACAGTGGGAGCCATCCTGTTTAGACAAACTAAAAACTACTCTAAACTTGCAAGAGCATCATGCTAAAGTGTTTCTTCTCTCTCTCCTAATTGCAGCGACCAAACATCATGACCGGACTTAAGTTACTACTAGATAAAAACATACTGACAGGGCCAAACTACAAAGATTGGCTCAGGAATGTCAAAATGGAAATCACTTATGACAAGTTGGGGTATCTCCTTACCACCAAAGCTCCCCCTGTCCCTGGTCCCAAAACCAGCGTCGCGGATAAGGAAATCCGTAAGACCTGGGAGATCGACTGAGCGAAGGCCAAGTGCCTCGTGCTTGCCTCTATGGACAATGAACATCGGAGGAGGCATGAGAATATGGACCTAGAATCCATATTTTTCCATACTAAGGAACTATATGGAGAGCAATCCCGTATCACCAGATACAAAGTCTCGAAAAAGTTGTTTTCGGCGAGATTGGCCGTCGGATCATCGGTAACGGAACACGTGCTTAAGATGAGTGGCTTCATTGAAGAGCTCGTGGACCTTGGGACCACGTTAGAGAACGAGCTCTACAATGACTTGATTCTCCAGTCCCTCCCTTCCACTTACGCCCAGTTTATCCTGAACTTCAACTTGCAAGAAAAGGAAGTTGAAATTTCGGAACTCCTAGACATGTTGAGGAGTGCAGAGGGCACCTTACAGAAAGTAAGGGAAACATCCACTTTGTTTGTTGGAGGATCTTCCTCTTCTAGGTCCAAGGAGAAAGCCAAGGGAAAGAAGAAGAAAACCCCAACCAAACCAAGGGGCGGTGTCAGTAAAGTGGAAGCGAAGGGAAAGGCAAAGGTAGCAAAGGTAGCGGGAAAGCTTGTGGGAAGGGAAGAATGCTTTTACTGTCACAAGAGTGGACACTGGAAGAATGATTGCAGGGCTTGGAAGGCCAGAAACCAGGACCCGAAGCAAGTTGTGGCTTCGGCTTCAGGTGTGTATGTTATTGAAAACTGTCTATCAATAAACTCTACTTCCTGGGTATTGGATACCGGATCAGGATCTCATATCTGTAATTCTTTGCGGGCATTGAGAAAGCGTAGGGTTTTGAAAGCAAGTGATATGACCCTCAGAGTTGCAAACGGAGATGGCATGGATGCTGAGTTCGTGGGGGACTACCACTTGGGATTGTCAGATGGACATGTTTTGGTTTTACGAGATTGTTATTTTGTACCTAGTGCGACTTGTAATATAATATCTGTATCTTTAATGTCTAAAGAAGGTTATGATTTTTCATTTGTAAGCAATGTTGTAAACATTCACCTTAATCAAGTTCTGATTGGGTCGGGTACATTAAGCAACGATATATACATATTAAACCAACCAAAGATTTTCAATGTCCAGAATACACACAAAAGAAAGTCTCCAAAAATAAATCATGCTTTCTTATGGTATTGTAGACTGGGTCACATCAATGAGAGAAGGTTGACGAAATTACATACAGAAGGATATTTGGATCCGTTCGAATATCAATCATATGCAACTTGTAAATCCTGTCTCAAAGGAAAGATGATAAAGACTCCGTTCACTGGAAACGGAGTAAGAGCGAGCGAGTTCTTGGGGCTCGTACACGGTGATGTGTGCGGTCTAATGTCTACACATGCGCGAAGCGGTTATTCTTACTTCATTACTTTTAGGGATGATTTTTCAAGGTACGGATATGTCTTCTTAATGAAACATAAATCTGAAGCCTTTGGAAAATTCCAGGAATACAAGAATGAAGTAGAAAAACAAACAGGCAAAAGTATCAAGACACTGAGATTTGATCGAGGTGGTGAATACTTGAGTGCCGAGTTCCTGGATTACATAAAAGAGAATGGAATTCTCTCTCAGCTTACTCCTCCATACACTCCACAACATAACTTTGTATCGGAGAGACGGAACTGAATCCTATTGGATATGGTACATTCCATGATGAGTAACACTGAGTTGCCGCGATCATTCTGGGGATATGCACTAGAATCAGCTGCATACCTTTTGAACCGAGTTCCAACTAAGACAGTGCCTACCACACCATAACAGATGTGGAGTGGGAAGAAACCCTATCTTAAGCACATTAAGACATGGGGATGTCCAGCTTTTGTCAAAAAGCAGCATGCGGACAAACTCGAGGCACGCTCAGTACAGTGCAAGTTTGTGGGATATCCAAAGAACTCTAAGAGATATTTCTTCTATTGCGAAGAGGAACAAAAGATTTTTGTTTCTCGTCATGCCTGCTTCTTGGAAACTGAATTTTTTGGAAAATCAGATAAGTGAGAGCGCAACAGAACAGGAAGAAATTCCAGAACCACGAGCAATTACTGAAAGCTTAGAAGAACTAGAGGGTTCGAAAGAACAGGACATTCCTGCGCCACTCCGCAGAAGTAGTAGGCAGTCTCATCCGCCCGAGAGATACTACGGTTTTCTTATAGACGGGGATAGAGAGGACTGTATCATTGATAATGATGAGCCGACTAGCTTCCAGCGGGCCATTCAGAGCGTTGACTCGGTAAAATGGCTGGATGCAATGCGGACCGAAATGGAGTCCATATACACCAACAAAGTATGGACTTTGGACGTTGCTCCAGAAGGAGTAAAACCCGTAGGATGCAAATGGATCTTCAAGAGGAAGATTGGTGTAGATGGTGTTAAACTCTTTAACACTAAGTGAGAGGGATTATAACCTTTGTAGATCCGGTCCTTCACTTCTTCAGCTCCGTGTTGAGGTCCCTTCGCTGTGATCATCGTGTTCTGGACTCTTGAGAGGTTCCAAGAAGAGAAAGATGCAGTCTTGCTTCCGATCTTCGATACAAAGATGATCTACCTTGAAGTTTCGTTAACACAAGCTAACACTCATAATATGAAGTGAACACCCTCATCTAAATGGCAAGGATAGATGAGGATGATGAAGTAGGATTTTTGCTCTCAATTATAATCTTTTTCTCACTCACTATCATCACAAAAGAAAGATTTTTCAAAAAGGAACTCAAGGAAGAAAAAGATGAATGAACATGATAACTTAATCCTTTTGTGATGAACAATGAATTATTGTAGTGGTTAAAAATCTAACCAAGGGTTAAGCATGAAAGAGTTAACCCTTGTAGAGAGTTAACTAGAGTTAATGGTTTGGATTGGGTTAACATAATATCTCATAAAAAATATCAAGCAACCACAAAGTCAAAGCTTCATGAAGCTTCATGGAAGCTTCATGCAAAAGCTAACCCTAATCCAAACCCTAACCAAGTTTAAACCCTAAACCATTGTTAAATTTGTAACCCTAACATGTTACAATATTATATATCACATATACAATATATTTTGTAACAATAGAAAATAATACAATTAACATATATCGCATATATATCAATGTATTATCCCGTGAGAAAATGAATCTTTTAGTGAGCTAATATTAGTTAATGTAATTTAATATATCATATATATTATTATACATTAAATTATCAAATCAACACTTGATCCGATAATCCGGCCATTTCACAAATAACCGGCTAATACGATGACCCGGCTATATCACATATACCCGGCCGATATCTCATATCGCGAGAATCCAATACGGTATCACATACCGCAATATCCTCGGTCCCGCACATATCACATATGTGCTCCTACTCCGTTTTGCCTGAGCTAAGAATCCTCTGTGTAGGACTCTAAAGAATCGTCAATACGCCGGCAGTAGGTGATGATCATATCAAACACCCACAAGCTGCAAGCGGTCAGCTAAACATAACAGCTACCCAGGTATTGAACGCTCAGAAGATCAACAAGAAAGCCTGTACATTCTCCTGTGAATCCAATCAGTAACACTCCCGTACAGTCCGGTCTCGTCGTCTGATATGTCGCATATCTCGCCTAGGGGTGGTAAACGTCAGACCCCAGTAGCTCGATAAGTCGTATCGATATGAGGTCTATAACAGTTCGAGAAACTACTGATAACACTTACCAGTAAATCTCAGCAACCCTGGCCAGGGATTTCCGGTTATAGCCAATCGAACACAGCGCAACATCAACTCCCTATACCGGGAGAGACGAATCCCCTCCTATCGCTCATTGCCTCCATGTGATTCGGGACTGTACCCAAAAGCCACCTTTTTGCACGCCCTCTTAGACGTGGTATGATGGAAATCAAAGCACAGTGGGAATCACACAAGACTCTATGACGATCTTGGGTCAACAGACTACTCTGTACCAGTGTCACCGGAGAACTGCCATCTGACGTAAGGTATAATACCATCTGGGAGTTCTCGGCGAGTCCGTCCAGTGTACCCAGTCTTCACTGAGCACCCGTACACCATCCTTGATGTCAAACACCGATGGATATGGGATCATCCATCGCCCATCATATGGGTCAAGATGCGTATACGCTAGTCTACTCTTGTGTATCGATGCCCTGTCTCGATACACCCTCGACTAGGAACAGTTATAGGATGTACTCGTCGACTACCGTGGCCCTACTAGTATGATCTCATCATAGTCCCAGTAGCCGAGTACATATCCTAAGGGCTTTATCAACATGTAACATAGAGACAATCAGACTACATGTTAAGATAAAGAGCAACCAGATAGTGTACTATCATGTCGAGCAAGAAAGTCCTCCCTATACATGTCCTAGCATCCACTACAATATACATCGTATGTACAGTAATGGCCACTAGGGCTACGGCTGGGTTTTTGGCGAAAAACCCGTTAACGTAATGAACTTGATGTCGTTGAAGGAACCTGATAACCCTTTTTGGAAAAATATAGTGGCGAAATCTTTTTGCTAAAGAGGTCACTCCCTGTGAAGGGATCTCGGCTCTTTCCTCGTCGAATGAGGTGCAGGATATTCCAAATTGAATATCTCGATGCAAAGCAAGAATAATCGACTATAGTGAAGTTATTACCCTGACACAAACTTTTGTCCAAGGGGTCACTCCCGGTGAAGGGATCTCGGCCCTTGCCTCGTCGACTGAGGTGCTGGGCATTCATAACCGAATACCGCGATGCAAAACAAAAATGAACGTCCTTGCAATAACAGCTTTTTGAAAAATTGTTCCAACAACGTCTTTTAGGTTTATTTTCTTGCATTAGTTCTTTTAATGCGTCCCATCATTTAAATCCTACCATTGCAGAAAACAACCAAAATATGACGTACGTTTATGCCATTCGCATTCGCCACGGGGCCCCGTCATCACCCGTTAGGTTACTTAACTAACGACAGAGCGGGGGCTGGGCTAGCGCGGCTGTAAAACATAAGCAACGCCTAAATAGTTATTATATATAACAGCAATGATAGCCAATCCAGATCACAGATGAACACTTTGGATATACTAGGAACCCGCGATTCGTTCGAGCCTGCAACGAAAAACGGATTACACGGTCGTGATGAATAGCCAAAACCCCACCCAAGACCCCTACGGGTGCGGCAAACTACCCGCCAAATATCCGAAGCGAAGCAACCTCCCTCAATGCTATGAGTAGGCCACTCGGCACTTCGAGATACCCGGTAGTTTGTGCACCCCCTCCATGGGTCTATCCTAGGAGCAAAAACAGTAAAAAGAATTATACAATGACGGCTACAACCCCGACCCGGTTGTGCGGCCAAACAAATAATAATACATCAATTTACAAATTTATTACATGAATGAAAGAAAAAGAAACTCTCATCTCACATCCACCCCGGCTATTCATCCGCGACAATCCAACGAGTTCATATACACATTCCAACAACAACAATCACAGATCACAGATATGTATAACCCCGACTAATCGTCATATAGCGATTAGCCGACGTTCAATACATAAGAACATCACAGATATAACCTTTATAGTCAAAGTATATTAAAGTTCGGAAAAATACGGAATTATAGGCCCCCAAAAACAAATTTCTATTCTGGAAAATCTGGGCACATATAATATATCTGAAAAATCCTAAAACCATGTCAGAAACAAACTGCACCAAAAACGATGCAGTGACTCACCAAGTTGGCCGCGGTTCCGCGGCGCATTGGTGGAGTCACTGTCTCGTTTTTGGTGGGTTTCTTATAAAAACCCTGAGATGATTTTTGGAATATAACAAATTTTGTTTTGACCAGAAAATTTTTTAACAGAAACTCAGATTTTTGTAACTTGGTTTTTTCGATTTTTCCGTTTCGAACTTCGATACACTTTACTACCAAGCTAGTTTATGTTTAGTTAGGCTCTGATACCACTGTTAGGTCCACGTTACCTCTCCCGGTACTTTCGGGGTTGCGGAAACGGTAAATCAAAATTTTTCTAAACTTTGTAACATGGACCGTAAAAGCCGGATCTTTGCTAAACAATATACTAGCATCCTAACATGAGATGTATCTACTCTGTTAGTGGTTATACCTCAACTTGAACTCCTTCTCTTCTTGTTGTTGTTCTTCTTTGATGTTCTTCTCTTCTTGTTGTTCTTCTCATTGCTTGCTCAATGGTTGATCCGGACTTCGGTCACCTCCGCGGCCTCCTTGAGTCGAAGACGATCCACCCGAGAGATGTACACCGAGCTCCACCTCAAGCCGAGGTAACTAGGGCAAGGAGATTGCTAATCTAGAAGCCCTAGGTTGTGTAGAGAATATGTATGGATGTGTTTGTCAAGTAGAATCCTTTTTCTCTCAACACATGAGATCAAAGGAGAAATCAAGAGGAGGAAGAAGAAGGAGATTTTCTAGCAACCATGGAGCTTCTCCTTTCAAGAGAGAGAATGAGAATAAGCAAATGAAAAGCTTAACCAAGAGAAAAGCTAACCATGGTTGCAATAATGCACAAAACATTATGATTACTAATCACATCAAGATAAAGGTGATGGCTACAAATGACATGACCATTATCATAACAAAAGAAAAAGAAAACCAAAGAATACTTTAGATCTTCTAAGAAGATCCAAGTCAACTTTGGTCAAATGGTCAACAAAGTCAAGATGGTCAAATGGTCAATGTAATTAGCCATAACAAAATTATCAATGAAAGGATTAGTAAATAATGTCCCCGGCTCATAATGGTTTTGACCAAACGAACTGTCGAAACCCTAATGAGTCTGCCTCAAAATGGTTTTGACCGAATCAACTGTCAAAACCCTAATGAGCCTGCCACATAGCGGTTTTGGCCGAACCAACTGTCAAAACCCTAACGAGGCACCTCCTCCTTCATCGCTCCGGAAAACTGTGCATACACACCTGCATCCGTATTCCGTAGAATGCGGATGCGCAGAAGACAAAACAAATCCATCCGTGCAATACTAGGATCTGGCTTAAACCAAAGCCCACTAGTACTGCCTGCCCGAACATCATACGCACACAAGTGTACGTAAGTGATCGCAGCCCTGCCGTAAAAACCATACGGCCTCTACACGTTTCGCTCAGTGCAGGGAAACTCTCTGTCTGGGACTCTAAAGACTCGACACTACGCTGGCAGTGGGTTTAACCACAGACCGCAAGCGGCACTAGCTGTACGTAACGGTCCCCAGGTAGATGTCGATAAGAAGGCCGATGAGGTAAACCCATCCGAACTCCTACTGAGTCTGTATGTGACAATCTCCGTACAGTCCGGTCTGTTCGTCTGATAAATCGCATGTCGGGCCTAGGGGGGCGGCAAGCGTCAGACCCCTAATAGCGGTACAAGTCGTGTCGGAGTGAAGCCCAGAACACCCTGAGATAACACTGGAACCTACCAGTATATCTCGCTTGCCCTGGCCAGGGACTACTCGTGTAATGGCTCTCCTAGACACAGTGCGATGTCAACCCCCAATACCGGGAGAGACGAATCCTGTCTAACCGTCACTGCCTCCAAGTGCTTCGGGACTGCTCCCAACTACTACCTGTTTGCATGACTCAGTAGAGCCGTGGTAGGGTAGTAATCAAAGAACAGTGGGAACACACTCAAGGCGAAGTGACAGTGTCAAGTCAGCGGACTAAGCTGTACTCATGTCACCTGGGAACTGATAACTGACGATAGGTATAATACCAACCATCAGTTCCCGATGAGTCCTGTCCAGTGTACTCGTAACCTAACGAGCACCCGCATACTATCTCAAGTACGACGTACCGACGGCTGTGGGACAGACCGTCTCCCGTGCTGGGCTGAGAAGCGCATACGCTAGTCTACTCCGGAGTATCGATGCCCTATCTCGGTACTCCCACGACCAGGGACGTGTATAAGGATGTGCTTGTAGATTATCCAGCCCCCACGAGTGTGATCGCCATCACAACGCCGGTAATCAAGCAAAGATCCTAAGGGCTCTACTAATGCGTATAGGTGATATAATAAATAAACACACATTAAAGCAGAGACAAACCAAGTAGCATACTACTATATTGAGCAAGATTGTCTGTACAACTGTGAATATCCCAAGCTTCCATCAAGTAATATACATACTAGTATGATACAGTAATGGCCTCTAGGGCATATACACTAACAATCTCCCACTTGCACTAAGGCCATGTACTGGCGTATCGAAGACCTATCATCTCGATTAGCCGCTCGAACTGAGTCTGGGGTAAAGCCTTCGTGAATGGGTCCGCAGTGTTGTCCTTTGTGTCCACTCTCCGCACCTCGATCTCCTGTCGATCAATGATCTCCCTGATCAGGTGATACCGCCTTAAGATGTGCCTGGATTTCTGATGGGACCTTGGTTCCTTCGCTAAAGCTATAGCCCCATTGTTATCGCAATACAAAGGTATTGGGTCAACAATGGACGGAACCACCTGAAGTTCACTAATGAACTTCTTTATCCAGACCGCCTCTTTTGCGGCATCGCTTGCAGCAATGTATTCAGCCTCCATCGTCGAGTCTGCGACGGTATCCTGCTTGGAACACCTCCAACATACCGCCCCTCCGTTGAGGGTAAACACAAAACCCGAGACAGACTTGCTGTCATCTTTGTCACTCTGGAAGCTTGAATCGGTAAAGGACTCGACCCGGAGGTCTCCATTACCGTAAACCAGGAACATCACCTTAGTCCTTCTCAGGTACTTGAGAATGTTCTTCACTGCTGTTCAGTGGTCCTCCCCTGGGTCTGACTGATACCGGCTTACCGCGTTCAGCGCATAAGCTACATCTGGTCTTGTACATAGCATCGCATACATTATAGATCCTACCGCCGAGGCGTAGGGTATAGTGCTCATGCGAACCCTCTCCTCGTCAGTCTTAGGAGACATCTTCTTGGAGAGGGTAATTCCGTGCAATGCGGGTATGTTACCGCGCTTGGAACCCTCCATACTAAATCTCTTTAGTACGGTCTCTATGTACCTGGACTGCGAAAGTCCCAATAGTTTCTTGGATCTATCTCTATAGATCTTGATCCCCAGAATGTACGAGGCATCACCCAGGTCCTTCATGGAGAACCTTTGTGACAAAAATAGCTTGACCGATTGTAGCATAGGAATATCATTTCCTATCAAAAGAATGTCGTCCACGTACAAGACTAGGAATACGACAGTTCGTCCTACAATCTTCTTATATACACAGGGTTCATCTTCGTTCTTGATAAAATCAAATTCCTTGATTGCCTCATCAAAACAGATGTTCCAGCTCCGCGATGCCTGCTTGAATCCATAAATGGATTTAAGCAACTTGCACACCCTTCCGCTGCTCCCACTATCTACGAAACCTTCTGGTTGATCCATGTAAACGCACACTTCCAAACAACCGTTTAGGAAAGCCGTCTTAACATCCATCTGCCAGATTTCATAGTCATGGAAGGCAGCAATGGCAAGTAAGATCCGAATGGATTTGAGCATAGCCACCGGAGAAAAAGTCTCATCATAGTCCAAACCAGGTCTTTGACGAAAACCTTTTGCAACGAGTCTAGCTTTATAGGTTTCCACCTGCCCATCTACACCAAGTTTCCTTTTGTAGATCCATTTGCATCCAACGGGTTTTACCCCAAGTGGAGCAATATCCAAGGTCCACACTTTATTGGCGTACATGGACTCCATTTCGGATTGCATTGCTTCCTGCCACTTATCAGAGTCCCTACTGATAATGGCCTGCCTGAAACTGGTAGGGTCATCTTCTTCCAAGATGCAATCCTCTCGATCCCCGTCTATGAGAAAACCGTAGTATCTCTCGGGCGGATGAGAAATCCTACCAGATCTGCGGAGTGGCTGAGGTTCGTTTGGGGTCACTGAATTTTCTGGTTCTGCTAAATCCTCAGTTTGAGTTTGTGGATCAGATATTTCATCCAGTTCTACCGTGCACCCACTTATTTCTTTTGCAAGAAATTGCCACTCTAAAAAGGTGGCGCGGCGAGCAACGAACACCTTCTGTTCCTCAGTGTGGTAGAACAGATATCCCAGAGAATTTCTAGGATATCCCACAAATTTACATAAAACTGACCGTGCCTCAAGCTTGTCTGGTTTTTGTACTTTTACATAGGCCGGACAGCCCCATATCTTAATCCGTTCTAGATATGGTTTCTTACCACTCCATATTTTATATGGAGTCTTAGGCACGGATTTAGACGGAACCTGATTCAGTAAGTATGTCGCTGTATCTAGCGCAAGTCCCCAGAATGAAAGAGGTAACTCAGCATCACTCATCATGGATCGAACCATATCCAATAGGGTACGATTCCTTCTCTCCGATACACCGTTGTGCTGTGGTGTATAAGGAGGAGTGAGCTGAGAGAGAATACCATTCTCTTTAAAGTAATCTCGGAATTTCGTGCTTAAGTACTCCCTTCCTCTATCAGACCGGAGGATCTTGATACTTTTGCGTGTCTGGTTCTCTACTTCGTTTCTGAATTCCTTGAATTTCTCAAAAGTTTCAGATTTGTATTTCATCAGATACACATATCCGAACCTAGAGAGATCGTCAGTGAATGTGATGAAGTACGAGAACCCACCCCTTGCAAGTATAGACATCGAACCACACACATCACTGTGTATGAGTCCCAAGAGCTCTCTTGCTCTTTCTCCATGTCCGGTGAACGGAGATTTGGTCATCTTCCCTTTGAGACAAGACTGACAAGTTTCATAAGATGAAAACTCGAACGCATTCAAGAGTCCATCTTTATGCAACTTACTCAGTCTTTTCTCTCCGATATGACCAAGTCTACAATGCCACAAGTAGGATTCATTCGGATCTGAATTCTTCCTCTTGCGTGTGTTTTGTATATTGAGAACTGTATTCTGATTTAGAACGTAGATACCATTACACAGTGTACCCTCTGCAACCAGTACCTTATCAAGGTAAATGTTCATGATATTCTTTTCAAGAACAAAGTTATATCTATCTTTATCGAGTAAAGAAACTGATATGATGTTGCAAACCATGGAGGGTACATAGTAGCAATCGTTCAAAATCATAGTCTTGCCATTTGGCAATACTAGGTGATATTCACCGACGGCTGCCGCATTAACTTGTGCTCCGTTCGCTACTCTGAGCGACATATCACCCGGTGCAACTTTCCTACTTTTTCTCAGTCCCTGCAATAAATTACAGATATGAGATCCTGATCCGGTATCAAGTACCCAGGAGGTAGGGCTGACCGTAAAACAGTTCTCAATTACAAGAACACCTGAAGTAGATGCAAAACCATGCTTCTTCTTCAACTGGGTATCCTGGAAATCCATACTTTCCTCTTTCCCATTCTCATACTCATGACTGTTGTCACAAGTTAGAGCTGAACCAACTTTCCCCAGTCCCGAATAAGAATTCGGATCGGTCAATTGATACATTTTATTATCTTGATTAGGGCGTGAAAAGGTTGCTGCCTGGAGAGAGAGAAAAGAAACACTCAGCGTATGCTCTTGCAAGATTAGATTGGTTTATTAATTTATCTAACCAGGATGTCTCCTACTGTTTCCTCAAATCCTTCTTAAAACCTTTTAAAAGAAGAACTAGCCGGGTTTTAATTCACGTCACAATACTTGCTTAACCTTTCAGCCAGGCTAGTGTCGGTACTTCGAGGGAGGTTTTCCAACGCTTTCGCGAAGTTCCTTAATTAAAGAACCACTTTTCCCTGGGGGAGTAACCCCGCTAACACCTTTCTAGACACCTACTAGGTTTATAGCATTGATCGTTAAGTGAAATAATCTCCCGAGAGTAAACCAACTCATCAGTGGGATCGGGATCCAACTGTCATTGTGTGATAACCTAGATGGAATCCACTCTAGTCACCACACTCCAGAAGGTATGCTAAATCTGCAAGTTTCAGTTCTTTTGAAACTCCCGATGTGGTTTTTGCCCCTAACGATTCATGACCTTGACAATGCCAACATATCATGAACTGTTAGTCAAGTTCGGCCCGTCATTATCTTGATTAACTTAGACCCACCCGCACAACTCTTGACAATGCCAACATAGCTATGCGACTGTCCTAAATAATCTGAAAAATAAGGTTGCAAACAAGCAATACTTAGCTACCGATCACTACGCCTTGACAATGCCAAAATACGTAGCTCGAATACTGAGTAGTACTTGTAGGAAATGACGGAGGGCTACGGCTGGGTTTTTGGCGAAAAACCCGTTAACGTAATGAACTTGATGTCGTTGAAGGAACCTGATAACCCTTTTTGGAAAAATATAGTGGCGAAATCTTTTTGCTAAAGAGGTCACTCCCTGTGAAGGGATCTCGGCTCTTTCCTCGTCGAATGAGGTGCAGGATATTCCAAATTGAATACCTCGATGCAAAGCAAGAATAATCGACTATAGTGAAGTTATTACCCTGACGCAAACTTTTGTCCAAGGGGTCACTCCCGGTGAAGGGATCTCGGCCCTTGCCTCGTCGACTGAGGTGCTGGGCATTCATAACCGAATACCGCGATGCAAAACAAAAATGAACGTCCTTGCAATAACAGCTTTTTGAAAAATTGTTCCAACAACGTCTTTTAGGTTTATTTTCTTGCATTAGTTCTTTTAATGCGTCCCATCATTTAAATCCTACCATTGCAGAAAACAACCAAAATATGACGTACGCTTATGCCATTCGCATTCGCCACGGGGCCCCGTCATCACCCGTTAGGTTACTTAACTAACGACAGAGCGGGGGCTGGGCTAGCGCGGCTGTAAAACATAAGCAACGCCTAAATAGTTATTATATATAACAGCAATGATAGCCAATCCAGATCACAGATGAACACTTTGGATATACTAGGAACCCGCGATTCGTTCGAGCCTGCAACGAAAAACGGATTACACGGTCGCGATGAATAGCCAAAACCCCACCCAAGACCCCTACGGGTGCGGCAAACTACCCGCCAAGTATCCGAAGCGAAGCAACCTCCCTCAATGCCATGAGTAGGCCACTCGGCACTTCGAGATACCCGGTAGTTTGTGCACCCCCTCCATGGGTCTATCCTAGGAGCAAAAACAGTAAAAAGAATTATACAATGACGGCTACAACCCCGACCCGGTTGTGCGGCCAAACAAATAATAATACATCAATTTACAAATTTATTACATGAATGAAAGAAAAAGAAACTCTCATCTCACATCCACCCCGGCTATTCATCCGCGACAATCCAACGAGTTCATATACACATTCCAACAACAACAATCACAGATCACAGATATGTATAACCCCGACTAATCGTCATATAGCGATTAGCCGACGTTCAATACATAAGAACATCACAGATATAACCTTTATAGTCAAAGTATATTGAAGTTCGGAAAAATACGGAATTATAGGCCCCCAAAAACAAATTTCTATTCTGGAAAATCTGGGCACATATAATATATCTGAAAAATCCTAAAACCATGTCAGAAACAAACTGCACCAAAAACGATGCAGTGACTCACCAAGTTGGTCGCGGTTCCGCGGCGCATTGGTGGAGTCACTGTCTCGTTTTTGGTGGGTTTCTTATAAAAACCCTGAGATGATTTTTGGAATATAACAAATTTTGTTTTGACCAGAAAATTTTTTTAACAGAAACTCAGATTTTTGTAACTTGGTTTTTTCGATTTTTCCGTTTCGAACTTCGATACACTTTACTACCAAGCTAGTTTATGTTTAGTTAGGCTCTGATACCACTGTTAGGTCCACGTTACCTCTCCCGGTACTTTCGGGGTTGCGGAAACGGTAAATCAAAATTTTTCTAAACTTTGTAACATGGACCGTAAAAGCCGGATCTTTGCTAAACAATATACTAGCATCCTAACATGAGATGTATCTACTCTGTTAGTGGTTATACCTCAACTTGAACTCCTTCTCTTCTTGTTGTTGTTCTTCTTTGATGTTCTTCTCTTCTTGTTGTTCTTCTCATTGCTTGCTCAATGGTTGATCCGGACTTCGGTCACCTCCGCGGCCTCCTTGAGTCGAAGACGATCCACCCGAGAGATGTACACCGAGCTCCACCTCAAGCCGAGGTAACTAGGGCAAGGAGATTGCTAATCTAGAAGCCCTAGGTTGTGTAGAGAATATGTATGGATGTGTTTGTCAAGTAGAATCCTTTTTCTCTCAACACATGAGATCAAAGGAGAAATCAAGAGGAGGAAGAAGAAGGAGATTTTCTAGCAACCATGGAGCTTCTCCTTTCAAGAGAGAGAATGAGAATAAGCAAATGAAAAGCTTAACCAAGAGAAAAGCTAACCATGGTTGCAATAATGCACAAAACATTATGATTACTAATCACATCAAGATAAAGGTGATGGCTACAAATGACATGACCATTATCATAACAAAAGAAAAAGAAAACCAAAGAATACTTTAGATCTTCTAAGAAGATCCAAGTCAACTTTGGTCAAATGGTCAACAAAGTCAAGATGGTCAAATGGTCAATGTAATTAGCCATAACAAAATTATCAATGAAAGGATTAGTAAATAATGTCCCCGGCTCATAATGGTTTTGACCAAACGAACTGTCGAAACCCTAATGAGTCTGCCTCAAAATGGTTTTGACCGAATCAACTGTCAAAACCCTAATGAGCCTGCCACATAGCGGTTTTGGCCGAACCAACTGTCAAAACCCTAACGAGGCACCTCCTCCTTCATCGCTCCGGAAAACTGTGCATACACACCTGCATCCGTATTCCGTAGAATGCGGATGCGCAGAAGACAAAACAAATCCATCCGTGCAATACTAGGATCTGGCTTAAACCAAAGCCGACTAGTACTGCCTGCCCGAACATCATACGCACACAAGTGTACGTAAGTGATCGCAGCCCTGCCGTAAAAACCATACGGTCTCTACACGTTTTGCTCAGTGTAGGGAAACTCTCTGTGTGGGACTCTAAAGACTCGACACTACGCTGGCAGTGGGTTTAACCACAGACCGCAAGCGGCACTAGCTGTACGTAACGGTCCCCAGGTAGATGTCGATAAGAAGGCCGATGAGGTAAACCCATCCAAACTCCTACTGAGTCTGTATGTGACAATCTCCGTACAGTCCGGTCTGTTCGTCTGATACATCGCATGTCGGGCCTAGGGGGCGGCAAGCGTCAGACCCCTAATAGCGGTACAAGTCGTGTCGGAGTGAAGCCCAGAACACCCTGAGATAACACTGGAACCTACCAGTATATCTCGCTTGCCCTGGCCAGGGACTACTCGTGTAATGGCTCTCCTAGACACAGTGCGATGTCAACCCCCAATACCGGGAGAGACGAATCCTGTCTAACCGTCTCTGCCTCCAAGTGCTTCGGGACTGCTCCCAACTACTACCTGTTTGCATGGCTCAGTAGAGCCGTGGTAGGGTAGTAATCAAAGAACAGTGGGAACACACTCAAGGCGAAGTGACAGTGTCAAGTCAGCGGACTAAGCTGTACTCATGTCACCTGGGAACTGATAACTGACGATAGGTATAATACCAACCATCAGTTCCCGACGAGTCCTGTCCCGTGTACTCGTAACCTAACGAGCACCCGCATACTATCTCAAGTACGACGTACCGACGGCTGTGGGACAGACCGTCTCCCGTGCTGGGATGAGAAGCGCATACGCTAGTCTACTCCGGAGTATCGATGCCCTATCTCGGTACTCCCACGACCAGGGACGTGTATTAGGATGTGCTTGTAGATTATCCAGCCCCCACGAGTGTGATCGCCATCACAACGCCGGTAATCAAGCAAAGATCCTAAGGGCTCTACTAATGCGTATAGGTGATATAATAAATAAACACACATTAAAGCAGAGACAAACCAAGTAGCATACTACTATATTGAGCAAGATTGTCTGTACAACTGTGAATATCCCAAGCTTCCATCAAGTAATATACATACTAGTATGATACAGTAACGGCCTCTAGGGCATATACACTAACATCATATACCCAACAATTAGCTGTGGTTGAAGTATCTCATACTCAACCATCCCATAAAAGTCTCTACTGGGAAAAAGGCCTTTGTGAGTGGATCCGTGCTGTTGTCCTCTGTGTCTACTCTCCTAACCTCGATCTCCCTGGAGATCAACCATCTCCATGATCAGGTGATACTGCCTAAGAATTATATCTGGATATCTGATGGGACGGGGGTTCCTTGTCAAAAGCCACAACTCCATTGTCACACAATGGTAGGAACGAAGTTCATCTCATGAACTTATATATATATCCAGACTGCCTCTTTGGTAGCATCCTTGGTAACGATGTATCTTGCCTTTAATCGTCTAGTAAGTCACGGTATCTAGCTTGGAACTCTTCCAACATACCGTCCCTCCACTGAGGGTAAAGACAATGTCTGCGACTGACTTTCTGTCGTCCTTATCACCCTGGAACCTTTCCAGTGATTCTCCCCAGGATCGATTGATACCATCTTACTACAACTAGTAAGTATCCTAACATCCAATTAGATCTATCTCATAGATCTAAAAACCTAGGATTTAGGAGGTATCACTTTGATCCTATATGGAGAATCCTTGTGATAAGCAGAGATTGACCGAGCGTAGCATAGGAAACTCCTTCCCTATCAAGAGTATGTCATCCACGTACTCTACGAGGATTACCACCATACTCCCTACTACCTTTTTGTATATACAAGGTTCATCTACCATTTTGATGAAGTCAAACTTTTTGACTACCTTATCAAAACAGACGTTCCAACTCCGCGATGCCTGCTTTATCATATAAAGCATCTTGCACAAGTTTCCGCTGCTCCCACTGTTTACGAAGCCCTCTGGCTGTGTACTTATAGACGTTCTCTTCTAAAACATCATTTAGAAAAGCAGTCATGACACCCAACCGCCAGATATCGTAGTCATGGTATGTAGCCGTGGCAAATAGGATCTGGATGGACTTAAGCATAGCTTTGAAAGTCTCAACTTTTCCATGTACACCTAGTAATCTTCTCAAGATATACTTGCTCCTGATGGGGATTTAACCCTTCAGATAAAGCAACCAAAGTCCATACTTTGTTGGTGTATAAGGATTCCATCTCAGATCGCTAAGCATCCAGCCATTCTTACAGAGTCCCACTCCTGATGGCCAGCTCGAAACTAGTTGGGTCATCATCTCATGATGCAATCCTCGCTCCTACTGTCATAGAGAAACCGAAGTATCTCTCAGGTGGGTGAGGAACCCTACTAGATCGGCGGAGAGGCCGAGGTTCGTTGGAAACTATTGAATCCTTTGGTTCTACCAAATCATCAGCTGCAGTTTGTATAGCTAGAACCTTTCCAGTTCTACATAACAGACCTTGCCTCGAGCTTGTCCGGATTTTTCTTTTAGACATAGGCCGGACAACCCCAAATCTTAACAAGCTTAAGATATGGGCTCTTCCCTTTCCATATCATATATGAAGTGGTAGGCAACTAATTTGATTTGAACCCTATTCAATAGGTATGCGGCTTCTCAAGTGCATAACTCCCAAAAGGAAATAGGAAACATAGTAATACTCATCATAGAGCACACCATATCACATAGGGTGTTATTGCTCCGCCCCGATACACCGACGTGCTGTGGTGTATACGGAAGAGTAATGCTGAGAGAGAATCTCATTCTCCTTTAGAATAGTCTAGGAATTCCGTGCTCAAGTATTCTCCTCCTTGATCTCATCAAAGGATATAATACTTTTACCCGTATTTTGGTTCTCTACTTCTAACTTGTAAGTCTACGCTAGCGCCCCGGCCGTCAACAGACGCCAAATGCGGAACAAAAAACTTTAAACTGGCGCTATCGTATACTTTAACCCGGATCTGCCATTATTGCTAAACTAACAAACTGTAAAGAGTGTAGAAAGGTTATACCGAACGATCTGAATCCTTCGTTCTTTAGCCATCATCCCACGCTCCGTTGCGGCTGCTCCAATCTCGTCGATCTCCGATATCCTCGTCGAGGTGGCACCACGTCGACGATTCTTTAAACGGGCTCCCGCCTCTGACTCGAGGCAACTCGGTCGTCAAGTTTGCTAAAAGAGACGACCAAGAATGATGTAGAGAATGAGTAGATGAATTTGTCTCACTTCGTCCAAATCCGTGGACGATCGGTTAATGAAGTTGCTGAAGGAATTGGGTGATGGAATGAAATGAACTGTAAAATTCCATGCACCCCAAATACTATCATATCTTTTACAACCATATGAAAACATCAAGTGAGAGAGTGTGTAGAGGGGAAGGGGAAGGCCGGCCACTCATATAGAGGAGGGAGGTGAGGTAGGAGGAGGGAGGTGACCATTAGAAATAATATCATGAACAAAAGATCTTAACCAAAACAAAATGCTTTAATGTTAAAGCATAAGTCATAAACCTAGTCATCATGCATTAATGAACCATTAAATGCATCCAATGAAAATTCAACACCAATTAATCCTAGTCACCTCATCTAGATGCTTCTAGAACACTGACTCACCTCAACTGAAGAAAAGATAAATCCGTCTTTAACTGAATGTTAAAAGACGGCTGATAGAAAACTGGAAACTGGCAACTTCCAAAAGTGATCCTGAAACGAATTTCAGGACAACCCCGAAACTGTATAAATACATCCGCATTTGTATTACAACCGAATACAAATGCAACTGAGACAAAGATCTTATATCTACTCAATACAATACTCGGATCCGGCTTAAACCAAAACCGACGAGTATCACCTGTCCGAAAATCGACACGTGCGTAAACGCACGTGCATTTTCCGAACCCTGCCATAAAACCATACGGCCTCTACAACATTTCGCCCGAACTTGGGAAACTGTCTGTGGGGGACTCTAATGACTCGTCAGTACCCTGGCTGTGGGTTTAACCACAAACCGTCAGCGGCACTAGCAATGCGTAACGGCTGCCCATGGACTGACCTCAAGGGAGGCTGATGAGCGAACCCATCCAGAAACCCTACTGAGCCTAACAGTGACAATGTATATACAGTCCGGTCCGTTCGTCTATGAGTATCGCATATCTGCCTAGGGGGCTAGTAACGTCAGACCCCCAATAGCAGTATAAGTCGTGTCGGAGTGAAGCCCAATAACACCCTGAGATACTACTGGAGTACCTACCAGTAAATCTCCTGCCACGGCCGTGGGCTTTGTGTAATGGCTCTCCTAGACACAGCACGATCTCTCCCCCAATACCGGGAGAGACGAATCCCCTGCCGATCCGCTCACGTGCCTCCATATGGCTCGGGACTGTACCCAAAAACTACTTGTTTGCACGACTCCTTTGAGCCGTGGTAGGGTAGAAATCAAAGCACAGTGGGAACTCACACGAGACAAATGACGACCTCAGGTCGATGAACTAACCTGTACACATGTCACCAGGGAACTGCTATCTGACGATAGATATAGTACTAACTAGCAGATTCCCGGCGAGTCCAGTCCGGTGTACTCATAACCCAATGAGCACCTGTATACATCTTAGGTGATCCAACTGACACTAGTGGCTTGTGAGACCGGCCACCGCCCCTCGTCGGGGTCTCGACTGTATACACTAGTCTACTCCGGAGTATCGATGCCCTGTCTCGAAACTCCCACGACTAGGGACCATAATTAAGGATATGCATATAAACTACCCAACTCTCACGTATATGATCGCCATCATACTGTTGGTAGTAAAGCAAGATCCTAAGGGCTCTATCAAAGTGTAACATGTAATCAGTCACCTGAACATGTACACGACTGATAAAGGCAAACCAGATAGCATACTATCATCTCGAGTAAGACTGTCCTACCGGTATAGGTCCTCCGCAATCATTGCAATCACGTACCTGCGATCCAATAATTGACTATGAGGGCACTATCTCCAACAATCTCCCACTTGCACTCAAGGCTAATTATTGCAATGTCGACTACTCACAGCCCGTGTGAAACCGAACATCCAACTCCTCTACTAATCAGTTTCACAAAGCCCGTTTGTAAAACTATTGTGTTCGAGAAATAGCCTCAGTGAGTGGATCCGCCTAGAAGTTTCTTTCTATATCTCTCTTAATCTCAAGTTCGCGGAGAAAGCCATCTCCCGAATTGAGTAACACCTGTCTTAGAATATGTCTGGATATCTGATGGGACCTAGTTCATAAATGAACTCCAAATCCAAACTTCTTAGACTGTATCGATAACTGAACCTAATCAGTATCCGGCACCATGCCTCCCACAGTATTCTCTTGGACCACCTGTCCATAATACTGTCCCTTGTCAGAGGGAAAACTATAACTCTGACAGTCACTCTGTCAACCATGTCACCTTTGAAGCTTGAAATGATAACCGTCTCCCGAAGGAGGCTGCCGTCATCAAATCCGTAGAACATGTACTTATGTTCTAAAACTACTTCCTTATGTTTCTCCAGGATTGGATTAATACAAACTTATTGCATCTAGTGCAAAACCAACATTTGGTGTGGTACTTGACATCTCATGATTGACTCAATTGCCTAAGCAAGTGATCTGCCAATCATGCACATCCCTCTCCCCTTTAGTCTGTAAGACACCTTTAGAGAGGGTGACTCCATCACCTGCAGGTACACCACCATGCTAGGAGTCATCTATTTTAAAAACCATTAGAATACTGTCAAAGTACCTACATTGGGAAACTACCCAAATCCAGATCTAAAACCATAGATCTAGAAACCAGAATGTCAAATATTATATCCATATCCTGTCTGGAGAAACAACTGTGTGACGACCACAGTACTACCGATCGTAGTATAGGAATTTTACTTCCTACTCTGTGTATGTCATCCAGATACCATGACATCACACCCTACTACCTTCTTAACAGATCCATCCCCTATTCTGATTGAAGTCAAACCCATGACTGTCATATCAAAATTAGATGATCTATCTCCGCTATAACTGCTCTAGTCTATAAATAGACATAAGCTACTTGCCCACTTTGCTTCCGATGCTCCCACTGACTACGACAACCCTCCTACCGGGTCTCATAGCCTGGAACAACAGTAGTGTCAAGTCTGGGTAGATAAGAACCTCCCTGTCACCGTCCTTGAGCCTACCGAAGTACCTCTCGGGTGTCTGAGGTTACCTACCATATCTGCGGAGTGGCTATTGCAATGTCAAACCTGATTGAATATATAGGTCCTATTAAATTTTCCGTAATCGTTCGCGGTTCTGGAATCACTTCCAGTTCTACCATACTCCCACTCTGTTTTCTGAAAAAATCCATTTTACTAAAACTATGGCGAGTCAAGAACAATATCACTATTGATCTTCCAAATGGTAGAATATCAACCCTCGTCATAGCCAGGGTCAACCCACAAACAGCCATTACAGAAACGTGCCCTGAGTTATCCAGAGTCTGGTTTTAAGCATAAGCTGGACAGCTCCCCGTACCTTAATATCTTTTAAGGTACGAACTATTCTATATCCAATATAGAAACTTTGGCACTTATTTAATTGGAACCATATTCAAACCATGCAGCTGTCTCCAGTGCATATCAACTTAATGGAAAAGAGGCTAATCAGCATTACTCAACTTAGGAATCCTATCCAATTATGAGTAACCTGAAAGAGAAACACGTTTCTCAAAACCATCACTATCATCTAAATACCAATCACAAGAATCTACATCTTCGATCTCTTTGAAGAATCCCGATACTTGTGATATCTGGTTCTCTACTTTATTCTTATACCCACAACTTCTCAAAACTTAGACCATGTATTTCTACGAAACACTTGTCTAAAAACTAGAGAAGTTATAAGTAAACAGAACAAAGTATGAGGACCTACCCCTTTGTCCTGAAGGACACTTGGATAACATACAATACTCTGTATAAGTCCGCTGAGTTAAACAACTCAAAACCTGTGCGTCGTAGGTAGAAAACTGTACCCTGGCGATTTCCTCAAATATCACCAATTACAATGAATTCCGATATAATGAGGATAATCACCTAATTCCCAATAACTTACTCCCACTCATCATCTGTAAAACCATACAGATATGAGAATGAAACCTGGTAAATACATACCCTTGGAGTAAGTGTCTAATTGGGAAAACAGTTTTTCTTTAACAATGCACTGAAACATGAAAATGTTTCATAGGGGTATCCTGGTATTCATAGTAATGCCTCTTCCATAATCCAATTCATGACTTCAACCGTATATTTTATTGCCATCTCTCTAAATCCCTTTATTTGTCTTAAGTCATTTGAAAGGTTCCTAGGCACCCTAAAGAGGTCTCATGAGGCATCGGACATGCCATTTCAAAATTTTTGGTGCCGAGAAACCCTAGACTACGGATCGTTGCTAGAATTTTAGGCGAAAAGAAAAGCTAGTTAACACTTAACTATAAGGATATGGAAATTACAACCTTTGTAGATCCGGATATCCACCTCCACGGCTCCGCAACGAAGTCTCCTCACTGTCCATGTCGAACCCCGGGCTCAAGCGTTGGCTTCGTCGGAGAAACGGGTGAGCTAGGTCGCCGGCTTCGTGTCAAAGACGATCTACGTCGAGGCATCGCAAGTTCAAGCTCCAACTTCACAAACTTGTGAAACTTGTGAAGTAAACACCCAAAACAACTTGGCAGGAGGTAGAGGGTGAAGAAATAGGAGGTGGGTTCACTTTAGATTTGGATTTCTCTCACTAGATCTCAAGTTGCCATTAAAGTAGCAAGCTTGAAGAAGAAGAAGATGAAGATGGTTATGATAAGTTCTATATCAAAAAGAAATAGAAAAAACAATACTTATCATAACTTAAACTAGGGTTAAGTGTAGAGAATAAACCATGGTGAATTAAGTGGGTTAGGGTTAAGCAAGAAGACAAGAATGGTCAAGGAAGTCAAAGCTTCATGAAGCTTCAACTAATGACAAAAGAAAGCCACCATTCTCATTAAACTTATCCAAATAAATGAATAAACAAATAAATGAATAAATAAATATGCAAAACCCTAATTCTCATAATTACCATGGTTTAATTCTATTCACTTAACCATATGATCAAGTATCATCAAACATGATACAAAAAAGTGCACTAAAGCATATCACATATACAATGTGCATCAAGTGAGAAAATCCGTATAAAGTGAACCAATACTAGTAAATGCAAAGTAATATATCAAATATATAATTATACATTAAATCATTAAATCAACATTTGATTCAATGATCCGGTCATGTCGCACATAACCGACTAGTATTCAATGTATCGATTTATCGAATCAATGATTCGATAACTAGGTCATATCATATATAACCAATCGAAACATTTATCGCGAGAATGAAATGCGGTATCACATACACGCATTATTCTCGGTCCTGCACATATCTCATATGCGCTCCTATTTCGTTTCGCTTGAGCCAGGAAACCTCTGTGTAGGACTCTAAAGACTCGTCAATACGTCGGTAGCAGATGATGATCATATCAAGCACCCACAAGCCGCAAGCGGTCTGCTAAACATAACGGCCACCCGGGTATTGAGCGATCAGAAGATCGACGAGCTAGCCCGCTCACACTCCTGCGAATCCGACCAGTAACACTTACCATACAGTCCAGTCTCTTCGTCTGATAAGTCGCATATCAAGTCTAGGGGTGGTAAACGTCAGACCCCAATAACCCGATAAGTCGCGCCGATGTGAGGCTCATAACGGGTAGAGAAACTACTGGTAACACTTACCAGCAAATCTCTGATCAGCCCTGGCCAGGGACTTCCCTGCTACGGCCAATCGAGCACTGCGCAACATCAACCCCCAATACCGGGAGAGACGAAACCCCTCCTATCGCTCATTGCCTCCATGTGACTCGGGACTGTGCCCAAAGACCACCGTTTTGCACGCCCTCATGGACGTGGTAAGGTGGAGATCAAAGCACAGTGGGAATCACACAAGACTCTATGACGATCTCGGGTCTACAGACTAACCTGTACAAGTGTCACCTGAGAACTGCCATCTGACGTGAGGTATAATACCATCTGGGAGTTCTCGGCGAGTCCGTCCAGTGTACCCAGTCTCCACTGAGCACCTGTATACCATCTCTGATGTCAAACACCAATGGACATGGGATCATCCATCGCCCATCTCATGGGTCGAGAAGCGTATACGCTAGTCTACTCTGGTATATCGATGCCCCGTCTCGATACACCCACGACTAGGGACCTTGAAGGATGTACTTATGGACTACCATGTCCCCACTAGTATGATCTGCATCATAGTCCAGGTAGTCAAGTACACATCCTAAGAGCTTTACCAACATGTAACTACAAGACAATATAAAGAGACTAGTGTACATGTTAAGATAAAGAGTAACCAGATAGCATACTATCATATCGAGCAAGAAAGTCATCTCTATATATGTCCAAGCATCCAATATAATATACAACATCTGTACAATACTGGCCTCTAGGGCATACATACAACTAACAATCTCCCACTTGCACTAGGGCCAGCTGCTGTAGTATCGCATACCGAGCATCCCGAAGAGTCTCTCAAACTGTGTCTGGGGAATGGCCTTCGTGAGTGGATCCGCCGTGTTGTTCTTCGTGTCTACCCTCCTGACCTCGATCTCCCGGCGATCAACTATCTCCCGGATCAGGTGATACCGCCTCAGAATATGCCTGGATCGCTGATGGGACCTGGGTTCCTTGGCCAAAGCCACCGCTCCATTGTTATCGTAATACAAAGGTATTGGATGCTCAATAGATGGAACCACTCCAAGTTCAGTAATGAACTTCTTGATCCAGACAGCCTCTTTGGCAGCATCGTTGGCAGCAATGTATTCAGCCTCCATCGTCGAGTCTGCCACGGTTTCCTGCTTGGAACTCTTCCAGCTAACCGCCCCTCCGTAAAGGGTAAAGACAAAACCCGATTGCGACTTGGAGTCGTCCTTATCACTCTGGAAGCTCGAATCGGTAAAGGACTCCACTTGGAGTTCTCCGTTACCATACACCAAGAACATATCTCTAGTCCTTCGCAAGTACTTGAGAATGCTCTTCACAGCTGTCCAGTGACTCTCTCCAGGATCAGCTTGATACCTGCTCACTACACTTAGTGAGTATGCTACATCGGGTCTGGTACATAGCATCGCATACATGATAGAGCCTACTGCCGAAGCATAGGGTATCCCTTGCATGCGAGCTCTCTCCAAATCAGTCTTGGGAGACATCTCTTTGGAGAGAGTGACTCCAGAGATCGTGGGTAAGTTCCCACGCTTGGACTCTTCCATACTAAACCTCTTTAGTATGGTGTCAATGTACCTGGATTGGGACAATCCCAAAATCCGTTTGGATCTATCTCTATAGATCCTAATTCCCAATATGCAGGAGGCATCACCAAGATCTTTCATTGAGAATCTTTGTGATAAGAAGAGCTTGACCGATTGCAGCATAGGAATACCATTTCCTATCAAGAGTATGTCGTCCACGTACAATACGAGAAAGACAACCTTACTCTCTGCCACCTTCTTGTAGATACAAGGTTCATCTGGATTTTTGACGAAATCAAACTCTTTGATAACGACGTCAAAGCAGATGTTCCAACTCCGCGATGCTTGCTTTAATCCATAAATGGATTTAAGCAGCTTGCACACCTTCCCGCTGCTCCCACTGTCTACGAAGCCCTCTGGCTGAGTCATGTACACGCACTCTTCTAAATCACCGTTTAGAAAGGCGGTCTTAACATCCATTTGCCAGATTTCGTAATCATGATATGAAGCGATGGCAAGCATGATCCGGATGGATTTAAGCATAGCTACTGGAGAAAAGGTCTCGTCATAGCCACACCTGGTCTTTGACGAAAACCTTTTGCTACTAGTCTAGCTTTGAAAGTCTCCACCTTCCCATCTACACCAAGTTTCTTCTTGAAGATCCACTTGCTCCCAATGGGTTTTACCCCTTCAGGAGCAACTTCCAAAGTCCATACTTGGTTGGTGTACATGGAATCCATCTCAGACCGCATAGCATCCAGCCATTTCAGTGAGTCCCCACTCGTGATGGCCTGCTCGAAGCTAGTTGGGTCATCATCCTCCATGATGCAATCCTCGCTCCCACCATCGATGAGAAAACCGTAGTATCTCTCAGGTTGGCGAGGAACCCTACTAGATCGGCGGAGAGGCTGAGGTTCATTGGGAGCTACTGAATCTTCTGGTTCCACTAAATCTTCAGTCACGGTTTGTGTATCTGGAACCTCTTCCAGCTCTACCACTTTGCCACTAATTTCTTTTTCAAGGAATTCCTTTTCTAAAAAGGTGGCATGTTGAGCAACAAACACTTTTTGTTCCTCACTGTGGTAGAAAAAATACCCATAAGAATTCTTTGGATATCCCACAAACTTGCAGAGAACTGACCGTGCCTCGAGCTTGTCCGGATTTTGTCTTTTGACATAGGCCGGACAACCCCATATCTTAACTCGTTTAAAATATGGTCTCTTTCCACTCCATATCTCATATGGTGTGGTAGGTACAGATTTATATGGAACTTGATTCAATAGGTATGTTGCTGTTTCCAGTGCATAACCCCAGAAGGAAATAGGTAACTCAGCTGTGCTCATCATAGAGCGCACCATATCTAATAGGGTGCGATTCCTTCGTTCAGATACACCGTTGTGCTGTGGTGTATATGGAGGAGTCAGCTGAGAGAGAATCCCATTCTCTTTTAGGAAGTCCAGGAATTTATTGCTCAAGTATTCCCCTCCTCGATCAGATCGAAGGATTTTAATACTTTTTCCGGTTTGGTTCTCAACTTCTTGTTTATATTCCCTAAATTTCTCAAAAGTTTCTGATTTGTGTTTCATCAGGAACACATACCCGAACCTAGAGAGATCGTCAGTGAATGTAATGAAGTATGAAGAACCATCCCTGGCATGTGTAGACATGGGACCGCATACATCACTATGTATAAGTCCCAAGAGTTCGGTAACTCTTTCTCCGTGTCCCGTAAACGGAGTTTTGGTCATCTTTCCTTTGAGACATGACTGGCAAGTGTCATAAGATGAAAATTCGAAAGGTTTCAAATATCCATCCTTATGCAACTTAGCCAGTCATGTCACATTGATGTGACCCAGTCTACAATGCCACAAGAAGGATTCGTTGAGTTCAGAACTCTTCCTCTTGTGTGTGTTTGTTATGCTCAGAACTGTTGATTGATTTAGAACATAAATGCCATTGCATAACGTGCCTGATCCAACCAACTTTTGGTTACGGAAAATGTTCATAACATTATCCTGTAATACAAAATTATATCCCTCTTTACTTAATAAAGAAACCGATATAATGTTGCATATCAGGTTCGGCATGTAATAGCATTCGTTCAGAACCAATGTATTACCAGTTGGTAATACAAGGTGATATTCCCCGACAGTCTTAGCTGCAACAATTGCACCATTTCCAACTCTTATGTCTTTATCACCTTCTCCAAGTTCTCTACCTTTCCTTAGCCCATGTAACTGATTACATATATGGGATCCCGACCCGGTATCTAATACCCAGGACGTAGAGCAAATGGAGAAACAGTTCTCAGTAACGAACACACCCGAAGAAAATGCATCAACATGTACTTTCTTCATTCGGGTGGCATGGGAATCCTGGTATTCCCCTATATCCTGTTCATTCCTATAACTCTTATAGGAAAGAACGGAACCAACGTTCCCCAGCACAGTATAACATGCGGGATCGGTCAATACGTCCATATTATTATCTTGATTAAGGCATGAACTGGTCGCTACCTAGAGAGAGAGAGAAGAAAACACTTTAGCGTATGCTCGTGCAAGATCAGATTGGTTATTATCTTATCTAATCAGGATGGCTCCCACTACTTTTTATCAAATCTTCCTCCAAACCCTAAAAGGAAAGACTAGCCGGGATTAATTACACACTACAAGTTCGCTAATCTTTCAGCCAGGCCAGTGTCGGTACTTTGAGGGAGGTCCCCCGTGCTTTCGCACGAACCTAATTAATGTAAACCTCGTTTTCCCAGAGGCGTAACCTCGTTAACACCTTTCTAGACACCTACTTGATCGGCTAATTGCAATGTGTAAAACTCTCCCAGGAGTAACTCTTACTCGCAGCGGGTATCGGGATCCAACTATCTCATAGAAGGTATGCAATCTCATTGCAAATTTCAACACTTGAAATTCCTGATAATATTTTTGCCCCGAACGATCTATGATCTTGACAAGGTCAACAAACCATAGACCGCAAGTCAAGTTCAACCCGTCATTTCTTGATTGAATCAAACCCACCCGCACGACCCTTGACAAGGTCAACAAGGCCGTACGACTACCCTAACCGAATCTGCATCATATGCATAAACAGACAAATACTGGTTAGCTACCGCACACTGCGCCTTGACAAGGTCAACAAACACAGCACGAATACTAAACAGGATTTATCTGAAATGACGGAGGGCTACGCCAGGTTTTTCTGAAAACCATGAGCGTAATGAACTTGATATCGTTGTAGAATCAAATGAAGTTTTTAAAATGGAGTGATTTTGAGGCTTTTCTAGTTTTGCTAAAGGAGTCACTCCCGGTGAAGGGATCTCGGTCCTTTCCTCGTCGAATGAGGTGCGGGATATATCATATATATCGCTGTGCAAAGCAAAAAACCAAAAGCAGTCAAAAGCAAACCGAATGTGTAGCATCTGCCAGTTATTGCTAAAGGAGTCACTCCCGGTGAAGGGATCTCGGTCCTTTCCTCATCGAATAAGGTGCAGGGTATATCATATATACCGCTGTGCAAAGCAAGAACTGTAGCTACACCCTTTTATTTTAAAATTCGATTCCACAACATCTTAGGTTTCTTATCTTTCATTAATCACATTAATGAAGTCCCATCATTTAAATACCTAAACATCACAGATAGATATGACGTACACTTATGCCATCCGTATTCGCCTCGATGTCCCCTCGTGCACCGTTAGGTTAGGTAACTAACGACAGAGCAGGGCAGGGCTAGCGCGGGTGTAAAACATAAGTAACGTCTATATAATATATCATATATACTATATACTATATCCATCACAGAAACAGAACACAGATATCGCAGCAGAATAAACATATGAAATATTGGATATACTAGGACGTCCGTGTTTTCAATACGAGCCAGTATAAAACACGGATTCCACGGTCGTGATGAATAGCCAATCCCACACCCCTAGACCCCTACGAGAGCGGCAAGCAACCCTGCCAATTCTAGGGTTAGGAGACCCGGACTCGACTCCTCGAGTTGGTCTCCCACTGGACCCCAGAACCCGGTTACTTGTGCTCCCCTCCTTGGGTCTATCTCTAATGCGGAAAAGTAAATAATATACAAAGGGAGACATCTTCCGCTACCTGGAAGTGCCCCAAATTAAAGAATATTACATACAAGTTTTTACATGAATGAAAATGAAAAACACTCATCTCACATAAAAACCCCCGGCTATTCGAATACGACGATCCAATATAACATATCCAGCAACACATAACATCACATGTCATCAACGTAAGTAAGTATGCATACCCCAATTGTTGTTGACGTATAGCAACGAAACCGGCGATATGAACATACTACACTTACGGTCACAGAAAAGAAAGTGTAAAACTACAACAATTGGAATCCGCAACTTCTTTAGACATCGCATGCCTAACAAATATAAATCCCGCATTTTAGTCTCATTATCGAAAACCCTTTTCAATATCAAATGGGACTAAACTGCTAAATTTATAACATTCATCCAGTTATCTCATAACTGTTTGTGAATTCCAATTATCGTATCACATTCCAGATAAACAGATAATGTTAAACTTTCCGATCGAACAGTCGAATACCCATGTTTTCCCGATACAGTCCAACACATGAAATAAGTCTAACAACATTCAGTTCGTGCCTCAGTACCGACGGTCCAGCCGTAGAAGGGTCAAGCCAACGCCTCACATGTGGCACGCCGTACTGCCCCAAACCCGAAGGTTCAAAGGGCAGTTCAAGACGGTCACATAATCGAGTTAAGGTTTGTTGTCTTCTAGAGGGTCCATCGCGTTACTTGCACTACTTAGAACGTCGTTAAACTACGGAAAAATCCAACACTTGGAAATTTCCCGACAGGGGAAAAATTGGGTATTTATATCCGGTCGAACTTTTTAACATATTGTAAAATATCCGGAAAGCCACATAGACGAAACTTGATAATTCGATCGAACCGACGACCTCCCAATACACCCCAGAAAATTCAACTCTTGAATAAATATTAAAAATTCCCAGAAAACTCAGCAGAATTTATCAGGAGTTACTGTGTAAAAAATATAAAATATGGTGGCCGTACGGCCGCGGAACCGCCGCACGAGGCTTGCTCGTACCGCGGAACCGCGGCAGATTGATGGAGTTAGGGCTACGAATTTTACAGAAACTCCTAAATTCACCTGCTGAATTTTTTAGAAACTTTTAATATGGAAAAATCCACGTTTTTGAAAAAAGGACAGAGAGCATTATATGAGATGGGGTTTCGGGTCGATCGGACTTTAAACTCCGTCGGGACTTCGCCTAAGGCTCTAGCTAGGCTCTGATACCAATGAAAGGTTCCTAGGCACCCTAAAGAGGTCTCATGAGGCATCGGACATGCTATTTCAAAATTTTTGGTGCCGAGAAACCCTAGACTACGGATCGTTGCTAGAATTTTAGGCGAAAAGAAAAGCTAGTTAACACTTAACTATAAGGATATGGAAATTACAACCTTTGTAGATCCGGATATCCACCTCCACGGCTCCGCAACGAAGTCTCCTCGCTGTCCATGTCGAACCTCGGGCTCAAGCGTCGGCTTCGTCGGAGAAACGGGTGAGCTAGGTCGCCGGCTTCGTGTCAAAGACGATCTACGTCGAGGCATCGCAAGTTCAAGCTCCGACTTCACAAACTTGTGAAACTTGTGAAGTAAACACCCAAAACAACTTGGCAAGAGGTAGAGGGTGAAGAAATAGGAGGTGGGTTCACTTTAGATTTGGATTTCTCTCACTAGATCTCAAGTTGCCATTAAAGTAGCAAGCTTGAAGAAGAAGAAGATGAAGATGGTTATGATAAGTTCTATATCAAAAAGAAATAGAAAAAACAATACTTATCATAACTTAAACTAGGGTTAAGTGTAGAGAATAAACCATGGTGAATTAAGTGGGTCAGGGTTAAGCAAGAAGACAAGAATGGTCAAGGAAGTCAAAGCTTCATGAAGCTTCAACTAATGACAAAAGAAAGCCACCATTCTCATTAAACTTATCCAAATAAATGAATAAACAAATAAATGAATAAATAAATATGCAAAACCCTAATTCTCATAATTACCATGGTTTAATTCTATTCACTTAACCATATGATCAAGTATCATCAAACATGATATAAAAAAGTGCACTAAAGCATATCACATATACAATGTGCATCAAGTGAGAAAATCCGTATAAAGTGAACCAATACTAGTTAATGCAAAGTAATATATCAAATATATAATTATACATTAAATTATTAAATCAACATTTGATTCAATGATCCGGTCATATCGCACATAACCGACTAGTATTCAATGTATCGATTTATCGAATCAATGATTCGATAACTAGGTCATATCATATATAACCAATCGAAACATTTATCGCGAGAATGAAATGCGGTATCACATACACGCATTATTCTCGGTCCTGCACATATCTCATATGCGCTCCTTTTTCATTTCGCTTGAGCCAGGAAACCTCTGTGTAGGACTCTAAAGACTCGTCAATACGCCGGTAGCAGATGATGATCATATCAAGCACCCACAAGCCGCAAGCGGTCTGCTAAACGTAACGGCCACCCGGGTATTGAGCGATCAGAAGATCGACGAGCTAGCCCGCTCACATTCCTGCGAATCCGACCAGTAACACTTACCATACAGTCCAGTCTCTTCGTCTGATATGTCGCATATCAAGTCTAGGGGTGGTAAACGTCAGACCCCAATAACCCGATAAGTCACGCCGATGTGAGGCTCATAATGGGTAGAGAAACTACTGGTAACACTTACCAGCAAATCTCTGATCAGCCCTGGCAAGGGACTTCCCTGCTACGGCCAATCGAGCACTGCGCAACATCAACCCCCAATACCGGGAGAGACGAAACCCCTCCTATCGCTCATTGCCTCCATGTGACTCGGGACTGTGCCCAAAGACCACCGTTTTGCACGCCCTCATGGACGTGGTAAGGTGGAGATCAAAGCACAGTGGGAATCACACAAGACTCTATGACGATCTCGGGTCTACAGACTAACCTGTACAAGTGTCACCTGAGAACTGCCATCTGACGTGAGGTATAATACCATCTGGGAGTTCTCGGTGAGTCCGTCCAGTGTACCCAGTCTCCACTGAGCACCCGTATACCATCTCTGATGTCAAACACCAATGGATATGGGATCATCCATCGCCCATCTCATAGGTCGAGAAGCGTATACGCTAGTCTACTCTGGTATATCGATGCCCCGTCTCGATACACCCACGACTAGGGACCTTGAAGGATGTACTTATGGACTACCATGTCCCCACTAGTATGATCTGCATCATAGTCCAGGTAGTCAAGTACACATCCTATGGGCTTTACCAACATGTAACTACAAGACAGTATAAAGAGACTAGTGTACATGTTAAAATAAAGAGTAACCAGATAGCATACTATCATATCGAGCAAGAAAGTCATCTCTATATATGTCTAAGCATCCAATATAATATACAACATCTGTACAATACTGGCCTCTAGGGCATACATACAACTAACATCATTACCTTCTGTACACCATCGTTAGGCTAAATGGTTTTCTTCCTTCCCTACCGTTCGGCACCAGCCTATGGTTTGGAAGAAGACTATCCAGTAAGCATAATAGGTGTACCCTCCTAAACCAAGGAGTACTCGTATCTTGAGAGAAGGTGATGATAAAAGACAACTGAATAATACCTTATTCCTTTAAAGGTGAAATAGGAGTGGCGATGAAGTACGCGGTTTTGGTCGTGAATGATAACAGTCGCAATTTACTTTGCCCTCTTTCTAATCCCTTTATTTTGTCTTTACATATTACCTTCTACACACCCTACTTAGGCTAATTGGTTTTCTTCATTCCGTACCTTTCGGCACCAGCCTATGGTTTGGAATAAGACTATCCAATAAGCGTAATAGGTGTACTCTCCTAAACTAAGGAGCCCTCGCAACCTGAGAGAAGGTGATAATAAAAGACAACTGAATAAACCAATTCTATTTCTCCTGAACCTGGATCCATCCTCGAAGAAGTCCCTTCGAGTTCGTATATAACCATACGATGGATCTATCCAATGGAAGTGGATATCCGTAGTAATACGGGTGTTTTGAGAAATTCAAAGGGTAAAAAAAGGAGTGGCAATGACTTATGCAACTCAGACAATCCAAAAGCCAGTATTTTAAGAAGGTTCGGTCAACCTGGTCACTGAGTCATAGTCTAGGGTCGGTGAAAGGTCGCTGCCAAAGAGAGAGAGAGAAAAGAAACACTCTGCGTGCACTCTAACCTAGATCAGAATGGTCATCACTTTATCCAATCCGGAAACCTCCCACTGTCCTGTCAAATGCTCCTCCAAACCTAAAGAAGAATCAATCGGGATCACCCGAAGAGTAAATCAACTCATCAGTGGGAATCGGGATCCAACTCTCATCGCATGATAACGTGATGGAATGCATCCACGTTACTCATACTCCAGAAGGTATGCGCATACTTGGCAAGTTTCAGTTTCTTTAGAAACTCCCGATATGATTTTTGCCCCATGCTCTTATAACCATGGCTTTGGTCAAAGTGTCATAAGTCACATGCCAAGTTCTACCCGTCACTATCTTGTCAATTTGAACCCACCCGCACATGCCCCTGACTTTGGTCAATCGGCAGAACGACTGTCCCAAACTAACTCATCTATCTATGCATCAATTGAATACCCAGCAGCTACCAAACACTATGCCTTAACTTTGGCTAAAATACATAGCTTGAATACTACTGAATACTCAAAAGAAGTGACGGAGGGCTACGGCTGGTTTTTGGCGAAAAACCTTTAACGTAGTGAACTTGATATCGCTGAAGGAACCTGATAGCTTTTTAAAATATAGTGGCGAAAACCTTTTGCTAAAGAGGTCACTCCCGGTAAAGGGATCTCGGCTCTTTCCTCGTGGAATGAGGTGCAGGATATTCCACTGAATACCGCTATGCATAGCAACTTGTAATCGACTATAGTGAAGTTATTACGCTGACGCAAACTTCTGCCCAAGGGGTCAGTCCCGGTGAAGGGATATCGGCCCTTGCCCCGTCGAATGAGGTGCAGGATATTCCACTGAATACCGCTATGCATAACAAAAGAAAACGTCTTTGCAATAACACTTATTAAATTTGTTCCAACAACTGTAAACAGGTTTGTTTTACTTTGCGTTGATCAGAATCAACACAGTCCCATCATTTAATCACACCAGAAAAGAACGAAAATAAAATGTACGTATATGCCATCCGCATTCGTCACTGGGTCCCGTCATCACCCGTTAGGTTACTTAACTAACGACAGAGCGGGGACTGGACTAGCGCGGGTGTAAAACATATACAACATCTAATAGTATATAAACCAATATACAATAATCGCTCCAGGCGTGAAAATATGCAACATTACAGAAAAGTAATAAGCATTACAGAACAATACAGATAATCTGGGATCCCCGGGTTTCACAGAGCCACTGCTGAAACCCGACGTTCCCCTGTCGTGTGGATAGCCTGTGCAATGAAACCTAGACCCCTACGGGTGCGGCAAGTTACCCGCCAAAACCTGAAGCGAGGCAGCCCCCTTACAGCATAGTGAATGGACCACCCAGCACTCCACGGAATCCGGTAATCTTCGGCACCCCTCCTTGGGTCAACCTGTACCCCCTACGAGTGCGGCGAATAGTCTGCCAATTCTAGAGTGGGGCCCCTCTGCCTCTCAAAGCCATGAGATGCGGACCCGTTGCTTCTCAGAACCCGGCTATCCGTGCACTCCGTCTCGGGGCAAAACCTAGTACAGTAATGAAAAATAGTACAACAGGTACATCGACCGCAACCTGGTCGTGCCCCAAAAGAATATTATACAACAGGCAGTGACGGCAGTCCACAAGTTGGACGCTCGCCCCGCAATATCAAATGAACAAATAAACACAAACTGTACTACCATTGCACACTGCTATCCACCACGACAAATCCGCAACATCACAGCACAACACAGAACATCAACGCGAATGTCACGTTTGCAAACCCGTCTAAAAGAACTATAGCAATCAGACGCGATTTACCGATCAAATGACATTCCCGGTCGGAGATATAATGTAAGCACTGTAAACTAACATGTTTAAATTTCGATCGACAAAATATCACAAAGTGGGCCCCACGAACAACTGGTGAACAGTAACAAAATCTGGGCCCAAACGATATATACCAAAAACCACAAAATCCAGAGAAGAACATATTGTTCAATTTTGGGAGCATGATCTCACCAAGTGGCGGCGGATCCGCAGCCAAACCATGGGTTTGGCCGCATTTCCGCGGCGGCTTGGTGGGATCACGTGCCCAAATTTGGTCCGTGTTCTTAGAAAAACCTGCACAGATTTTTGAGACGTGTAGAAAAATTTTAGGAGACCATTTAAAATCGACAGAAACTGTGAGCTTGGAATTTTGCAATTTTCGATTTCCGGTTCGATCGATGTTTTAAACGCGTTAGCACAAGTTAGCATAGCAAAATGGTTAGGCTCTGATACCACTGTAAGTCTACGCTAGCGCCCCGGCCGTCAACAGACGCCAAATGCGGAACAAAAAACTTTAAACTGGCGCTATCGTATACTTTAACCCGGATCTGCCATTATTGCTAAACTAACCAACTGTAAAGAGTGTAGAAAGGTTATACCGATTGATCCGAGTCCTTCGTTCTTTAACCATCATCCCACGCTCCGTTGCGGCTGCTCCAATCTCGTCGATCTCCGATATCCTCGTCGAGGTGGCACCACGTCGACGATTCTTTAAACGGGCTCCCGCCTCTGACTCGAGGCAACTCGGTCGTTAAGTTTGCTAAAAGAGACGACCAAGAATGATGTAGAGAATGAGTAGATGACTTTGTTTCACTTCGTCCAAATCCGTGGACGATCGGTTAATGAAGTTGCCGAGGGAATTGGGTGATGGAATGAAATGAACTGTAAAATTCCATGCACCCCAAATACTATCATATCTTTTACAACCATATGAAAACATCAAGTGAGAGAGTGTGTAGAGGGGAAGGGGAAGGCCGACCACTCATATAGAGGAGGGAGGTGATGGTAGGAGGAGGGAGGTGACCATTAGAAATAATATCATGAACAAAAGATCTTAACCAAAACAAAATGCTTTAATGTTAAAGCATGAGTCATAAACCTAGTCATCATGCATTAATGAACCATTAAATGCATCCAATGAAAACTCAACACCAATTAATCCTAGTCACCTCATCTAGATGCTTCTAGAACACTGACTTACCTCAACTGAAGAAAAGATAAATCCGTCTTTAACTGAATGTTAAAAGACGGCTGATAGAAAACTGGAAACTGGCAACTTCCAAAAGTGATCCTGAAATGAATTTCAGGACAACCCCGAAACTGTATAAATACACCCGCATATGTATTACGACCGAATACAAATGCAACTGAGACAAAGATATTAATCTACTCAATACAATACTCGGATCCGGCTTAAACCAAAACCGACGAGTATCACCTGTCCGAAAATCGACACGTGCGTAAACGCACGTGCATTTTCCGAACCCTGCCATAAAACCATACGGCCTCTACAACGTTTCGCCCGAACTTGGGAAACTGTCTGTGGGGGACTCTAATGACTCGTCAGTACCCTGGCAGTGGGTTTAACCACAAACCGTCAGCAGCACTAGCAATGCGTAACGGCTGCCCATGGACTGACCTCAAGGGAGGCTGATGAGCGAACTCATCCAGAAACCCTACTGAGCCTAACAGTGACAATGTATATACAGTCCGGTCCGTTCGTCTATGAGTATCGCATATCTGCCTAGGGGGCTAGTAACGTCAGACCCCCAATAGCAGTATAAGTCGTGTCGGAGTGAAGCCCAATAACACCCTGAGATACTACTGGAGTACCTACCAGTAAATCTCCTGCCACGGCCGTGGGCTTTGTGTAATGGCTCTCCTAGACACAGCACGATCTCGCCCCCAATACCGGGAGAGACGAATCCCCTGCCGATCCGCTCACGTGCCTCCATATGGCTCGGGACTGTACCCAAAAACTACCTGTTTGCACGACTCCTTTGAGCCGTGGTAGGGTAGAAATCAAAGCACAGTGGGAACTCACACGAGACAAACGACGACCTCAGGTCGATGAACTAACCTGTACACATGTCACCAGGGAACTGCTATCTGACGATAGATATAGTACTAACTAGCAGATTCCCGGCGAGTCCAGTCCGGTGTACTCATAACCCAATGAGCACCTGTATACATCTTAGGTGATCCAACTGACACCAGTGGCTTGTGAGACCGGCCACCGCCCCTCGTCGGGGTCTCGACTGTATACACTAGTCTACTCCGGAGTATCAATACCCTATCTCGAAACTCCCACGACTAGGGACCACAATTAAGGATATGCATATAAACTACCCAACTCTCACGTATATGATCGCCATCATACTGTTGGTAGTAAAGCAAGATCCTAAGGGCTCTATCAAAGTGTAACATGTAATCAGTCACCTGAACATGTACACGACTGATAAAGACAAACCAGATAGCATACTATCATCTCGAGTAAGACTGTCCTACCGGTATAGGTCCTCCGCAATCATTGCAATCACGTACCTGCGATCCAATAATTGACTATGAGGGCACTATCTCCAACATAACTTACATTCTGTGAATATCTCAAAAGTTTCGGACTTGTATTTCAACAGGAACATATGTCTGAATCTTGAGAGATCATCAGAGAATGTAATGAAGTATAAAGAACCGGTCTTGGTATGTATAGACAGGAGACTTTCATACATCAGCATGTATCAATCCCAAGAGTTCACTAACTCTTTCTCTGTTTCCAATAAACGGAGCTATGGTCATCTTATCTTTGTGACATGACCAGCAAGTTTCACAAGATGTAAATTCAAACTAATTTAAATATGCATCTATATGTAACTTCAGCTAGTCGGGTCACATTGATATGACCTAGTCTACAATGCCTCAAGAAGGATCCGTTCATTTCTGAACTCTTCCTCTTGTGTGTGTTCTGTATACAAAGAACTGTAGTTTGATTTAGAACGTCTATGCTTTTAGATAACATGCCTGAACTGATCAACTCTTGATATAGGAAATGTTCAAAACATTATCCAACAATACAAAATTATATCCTTTCTTTACTAATAAAGAGACTGATATGATGTTGTATATCAGGTTCGGTATCTAATAACACTCGTTCAGAATCAATGTATTCTGGTAATATAGGGTGATAGTGACCAACAGACTTGGCTGCAACACTTGCACCGTTTCTATCTCATGAAACTTATCACTCTTTCTCAGTTCTCTACCTTTCTGTAGCCCATATAACAGATTACATATGCGGGATTCTGATCCGGTATCACATACCCAGGACGTAAAGGATACTGAGAAACAGTTCTCTGTAATGAACACACCCGAAGATGATGCATCAACATGCACTTTCTTCGTTTGGGCGGCATGGGAAATCTGGTATTCCCTAATTTCCTGCTCTGTCTTATAACAATTATAAGTTGGAGCGGGACCAACGTTCCCCATCTCAGTATAACAAGCGGGTTCGGTCAATATATCCGTTTTATTATCTTGATTAAGGCGTGATATGGTCGCTACCTGGAGAGAGAGAGAAGAAAACACTCAGTGTATGCTCTTGCAAGATTAGATTGGTTATCTAATATATCTAATCAGGATGTCTCCCACTGTTTTAATCAAATCTTCCTTCAAACCCTAAAAGGAAAGACTAGCCGGGATTAATTTACACGCTACAAGTTAGCCAATCTTTCAGCCGGGCCAGAGTCGGTACTTTGAGGGAGGTCCCCCGTGCTTTCGCATGAACCTAATTAAAGTAAACCTCGTTTTCCCAGAGGCGTAACCCCGTTAACACCTTTCTAGACACCTACTTGATCGGCTAATTGTAAAGTGTAAAACTCTCCCAGGAGTAACTCTTACTCGCAGCGGGTATCGGGATCCAACTATCTCATAGAAGGTATGCAATCTCATTGCAAATTTCAACACTTGAAATTCCCAATAATATTTTGCCCCTAGCATCTTATGACCTTGGCTAAGGTCAACAAATCATAAGTGCTAGCCAAGTTCAACCCGTCATTTACCAATTGAATTAAACCCACCCGCACGACCCTTGGCTAAGGTCAACAAAGTCGCACGACTACCCTAACTCAATCGCATCATATGCTTATACAGATAAGCACTAATCAGCTACCGCACACTACGCCTTGGCTAAGGTCAACAAACGCAGCACGAATACTAACCAGTACTTATCTGAAATGACGGAGGGCTATGACAGGTTTTTAAGAAAACCCTTTGCGTAATGAACTTGATTTCGTTGTAGAATCGAGTGATTTTAAATGGAGTGTTTTTTTGAGGCTTTTCTAGTTTTGCTAAAGGGGTCACTCCCGGTGAAGGGATCGTCGGCCCTTTCCTCATCGAATAAGGTGCAGGATATTTCACAAATATCACTATGCAAAGCAAGAACTATAGAAGCAATCAAAAGACAAACCGAGTTTGTAGCATCTGCTAGTTTCACTAAAGAGGTCACTCCCGGTGAAGGGATCTCGGCTCTTTCCTTATCGAATAAGGTGCTGGATGTTCTACAAGGAACACCGCTATGCAAAGCAAGAACTAGAGCTACCAGTTTTTAAACAAGTTTCTACAACATCTTAGGTTTCTTTTATTTCATTAATCTCATTAATGAAGTCCCATTTTAATATGCTTCACAAGCATCAGATATGAAACGAAATCAACAATATATAATATATATCTCATATATATAATATAAACATTCGTCTCAGGCAGTAATATGATCTCATCACAGAACATTGCAGCAGAAGAACATATATGAAATATTGGATATACTAGGACGTCCGTGTTTTCAATACGAGCCTGTATAAAACACGGATTCCACGGTCGCGATGAATAGCCAAACCCATATCCCTAGACCCCTACGAGAGCGGCAAGTAACACTGCCAATTCTAGGGTTAGGAGACCCGGTCTCGACTCCTCGAGATGGTCTCCCACTGGACCCCAGAACCCGGTTACTTGTGCTCCCCGCCTTGGGTCTACCTAATGCGGAAAAGTAAATAATATACAATGGTGACATCATCCTCAGCCCAGAAGTGCCCCAATAAAAGAATATTATATACAATTGAATTTTACATGAATGAAAAAGAAAAAACTCTCATCTCACATAAAAACCCCGGCTATTCAGAACGCGACGATCCAATATAACATATCACAGCAACACATAATATCTCATTTCATCAACGTAAGCAAGTATGCGTTTCCCGATTGTCGTTGATATATAGCAACGAAGCCGGCGATACACCACATACTACGCTTACGGTCACAGAAAAAAAAGTGTAAAACTACAACAGTTGGAATCCGCAACCTTCTTAGACATCGCATGCCTAACCAAATGAATTCCTTAGACATCGCATGCCTAACAATTATAAACCCCGCATTTTAGTCTCATTATCGAAAACTCTTTTCAATATCAAGTCGGGCAATTCAACAAGATTCCCGACATCCTGATCGAATGCTCGTCGCAAACTTTAGTAGACGGCCGCACCCCCGGATGCCGTCGACGAAGTGCACTAAGGCGGAACACCGCTGCCGCAAGCACCCGAACGGATGCTTTTGGTGACGGGGTTCTCCTACAGTCACTTGGTCGGGGCTATAGGGCGTGGCTGTCTATTAAGTTTACCCGGCGAGTATCCGCGTACGCTACGTGATTGCGACGGACTTTTGATCACATCAAAATTCCGTGGCAACCGATCATCTGAGACTGAACTGCTAGATTTATAACATTCAAATTAGTTATCTCATAACTACCTGTGGATTCCAAATATTGTATCACAATCCAGATAAATAGACAATGTTAAACTTTCCGATCGAATAATCAAACACCCAGGATTTCCCCAATATATCTCAACACTTGAAATCAGTTTAAAAACATCCATCACATGCCACAGTACCAATGGTCCAGCCGTAGAAGGGTCAAGCCAACGCCTCACATGTGGCACGCCGTACTGCCAAAAACCCTAAGGTTCAGAGGCAGTTCAAGACGGTCACATAATCGAGTTAAGGTTTGTTGTCTTCTAGAGGGTCCACCGCGTTACTTGCATGACTTTACGAAAGTTTCAAACACGAGAAAAAATCCAACTTTTGAAAAATTTTCCGACAGGGGAAAAAGTGAGTTATTGATATCCGTTCGAACTTTTTAACTGTTTCTAAAAATTACCCGGACAAAACTAAACGAAGTTAAATTATCCGATCGAATCATCGAGTCCCCAATACAACCCTAGAAAACTCAACACTTGAGTGGAATTAAAAAATTCCCAGGAAAAAATAACAATAAAGGACCTAAGAATAATTACATGAAATTCCAGAGACTAAGTCACAATTTGGGCCGCGGAACCGCCGCCAAACCCTTGGTTTGGCCGCGGTTCCGCGGTCATATTTACGAATCAGAGGGCCGTACTTCACAGTAATTCTTAGTTTTTCCTGCTTATTTTTCTGAGCATTTTTAATTCATAAAACATCAACATTTTAGAAAATGTACAGAGAAGGGTAAATATCGGGGTTTCGGGTTTCGATCGGACTTTAAACTTCGCTCAGATTTCGCCTAAACCTCTAGCTTGGCTCTGATACCACTATAGGGTTGCTAGGTACGCGCACAAGGCTCTACGAGGCATCAACCATGCCCGATTAGTATTTTAGCCGTGCCGAACAACCCGAAGCCGGATATTTAAACTAGGGTTTAGGCGAAAACAAGCATGTTAAACTCTTTAACACTAAGTGAGAGGGATTACAACCTTTGTAGATCTGGTCCTTCACTTCTTAAGCTCCGTGTTGAGGTTCCATCGATGCGATCATCGTGTTCTGGACACTCGAGAGGTTCCACGAAGAGAAAGATGCAGTCTTGCTTCCGATCTTCGATACAAAGATGATCTACCTTGAAGTTTCGTTAACACAAGCTAACACTCATAATATGAAGTGAACACGCTCATCTAAATGGCAAGGAAAGATGAGGATGATGAAGTAGGATTTTTGCTCTCAATTATAATCTTTTTCTCACTCACTTTCATCACAAAAGAAATCTTTTTCAAAAAGAAACTCAAGGAAGAAGAAGATGAATGAAGATGATAACTTAATCCTTTTGTGATGAACAATGAATTATTGTAGTGGTTACAAATCTAACCAAGGGTTAAGTATGAATGAGTTAACCCTTGTAGAGAGTTAACTAGAGTTAATGGTTTGGATTGGGTTAACATAATATCTCACAAAAAATATCAAGCAACCACAATGTCAAAGCTTCATGGAAGCTTCATGGAAGCTTCATGCAAAAGCTAACCCTAATCCAAACCCTAACCAAGTTTAAACCCTAAACCATTATTAAATTTGTAACCCTAACATGTTACAATATTATATATCACATATACAATATATTTTGTAACAATAGAAAATAATACAATTAACATATATCGCATATATATCAATGTATTATCCCGTGAGAAAATGAATCTTTTAGTGAGCTAATATTAGTTAATGTAATTTAATATATCATATATATTATTATACATTAAATTATCGAATCAACACTTGATCCGATAATCCGGCTATTTCACAAATAACCGACTAATACGATGACCCGGCTATATCACATATACCCGGCCGATATCTCATATCGCGAGAATCCAATACGGTATCACATACCGCATTATCCTCGGTCCCGCACATATTACATATGTGCTCCTACTCCATTTTGCCTGAGCTAAGAATCCTCTGTGTAGGACTCTAAAGAATCGTCAATACGCCGGCAGTAGGTGATGATCATATCAAACACCCATAAGCTGAAAGCGGTCAGCTAAACGTAACAGCTACCTAGGTATTGACCGCTCAGAAGATCAACAAGAAAGCCTGTACATTCTCCTGTGAATCCAATCAGTAACACTCCCGTACAGTCCGGTCTCGTCGTCTGATATGTCGCATATCTCGCCTAGCGGTGGTAAACGTCAGACACCAGTAGCTCGATAAGTCGTGTCGATATGAGGTCTATAACAGTTCGAGAAACTAATGATAACACTTACCAGTAAATCTCAGCAACCCTGGCCAGGGATTTCCGGTGATAGCCAATCAAACACAGCGCAACATCAACTCCCTATACCGGGAGAGACGAATCCCCTCCTATCGCTCATTGCCTCCATGTGATTCGGGACTGTACCCAAAAGCCACCCTTTTGAACGCCTTCTTGGACGTGGTATGATGGAAATCAAAGCACAGTGGGAATCACACAAGACTCTATGACGATCTCGGGTCAACAGACTACTCTGTACCAGTGTCACCGGAGAACTGCCATCTGACGTAAGATATAATACCATCTGGGAGTTCTCGGCGAGTCCGTCCAGTGTACCCAGTCTCTACTGAGCACCCGTACACCATCCTTGATGTCAAACACCGATGGATATGGGATCATCCATCGCCCATCATATGGGTCAAGATGCGTATACGCTAGTCTACTCTGGTGTATCGATGCCCTGTCTCGATACACCCTCGACTAGGAACAGTTATAGGATGTACACGTCGACTACCGTGGCCCCACTAGTATGATCTCATCATAGTCCCAGTAGCCGAGTACATATCCTAAGGGCTTTATCAACATGTAACATAGACACAATCAGAGTACATGTTAAGATAAAGAGCAACCAGATAGATGGACCGGTTGAGACCTATAAGGCTAGACTTGTTGCAAAGGGTTTTCATCAATGACCTGGTTTGGACTATGACGAAACCTTTTCCTCAGTGGCTATGCTCAAATCCATTCGGATCCTTCTTGCCATTGCTGCCTTCCACGATTATGAGATTTGGCAGATGGACGTAAAGACCGCTTTTCTAAATGGAAATTTAGAGGAGTGTGTTTATATAGACCAGCCAGAGGGTTTCATTCAGAGTGGGAGCAGCGGAAAGGTGTGCAAGTTGCTTAAGTCCATTTATGGACTAAAGCAGGCATCGCGGAATTGGAACATCTTTTTTGATGAGACGGTCAAACATTTTGGCTTTATCAAAAATCCAGATGAACCGTGCATCTATAGTAAAATTATAGCACGAACTGTCGTGTTCCTCATTTTATACGTGGATGACATTCTCTTGATAGGAAATGACATTCCTATGCTACAATCTGTCGAAGGGTTCTTGTCACAAAGGTTCTCCATGAAAGACCCGGGTGATGCCTCTTACATTCTGGGGATCCGGATCCATCGTGGTAAGTCCAAGAGGATATTAGGACTTTCACAGTCCAGGTACATCGACACCATACTGAAAAGATTCAGTATGGAAGATTCTAAGTGCAGTAATCTACTGGCTTGTCACGGGATCACCCTCTCCAAAGAGATGTCTCCCAACACTGATTTGGAAAGGGATCGCATGTCTATTATACCTTACTCTTCTGCGGTATGCTCTATAATGTATGCGATGTTGTGTACCAGACTAGATTTAGCTTATGCACTCAGTGTGGTAAGCCGGTATCAGTCAAACCCTGGGGAGAAGCACTGGATAGTGGTAAAGTACATTTTGAAGTACCTGAGAAGGACTAAGGACATGTTTTTGGTTTACGGCGGAAAAGACCTCCAGATGGAGGCCTTTGCTGACTCCAGCTTCCAAAGTGAAAAGGATGACTCCAAGTCCATGTCGGGTAATGTCTTTACCCTCAATGAAGGGGCGGTGTGTTGAAAGAGTTCCAAACAGAAAACCGTTGCTGACTCAACGATGGAAGCGGAATATATCGCTGCATCTGATGCCGCAAAAGAAGCCGTCTGGAAGAGGAAGTTCTTGACAGAACTTCAGGTGGTTCCGTCCATTGTTGATCCAATACCTCTGTATTGTGACAACAACGGGGCTATAGCTTTAGTGAAGGAACCCAGGTCCCATCATAAGTCCAGACACATCTTGAGGCGGTATCACCTGATCAAGGAGATCGTGGATCGCCGGGAGATCGAGGTTCGGAGGGTTGCTATAGAAGATAACACTGCAGATCCATTCACGAAGGCCTTACCCCAGACTCAGTTCGAGCGGCTGATCGAGATGATAGGTCTTCGATACGCCAGTACATGGCCTTAGTGCAAGTGGGAGATTGCCAGTGTATATGCCCTAGAGGCCATTACTGTATCATACTAGTTTGTATATTACTTGATGGAAGCTTGGGATATTCACAGTTGTATAGAAAATCTTGCTCGAAATGGTAGTATTCTACTTGGTCTGTTTCTACTTTAATGTGTGCATGTGTTTCTTTTAGCATATCGCCTATACACATTAGTGGAGCCCTTCGGATCTTTGCTTGATTACCAGCGTTGTGATGACAGTCACACTAGTGGGGGCTGGGTAATCTATAAGCACATCCTTATACAGGTCCCTGGTCGTAGGATTATCGAGACGGGGCATCGATACTCCGGAGTAGACTACCGTATGTGCTTCTCATCCCAGCAGAGGAGATGGTCTGTCCCACGGCCGTCAGTACGTCGTACTTGAGATAGTTTGCGGGTGCTCGTTAGGTTACGAGTACACTGGACTGGACTCGTCGGGAACTGTTGGTTGGTACTATACCTATCGTCAGTTATCAGTTCCCAGGTGACATGAGTACAGCTTAGTCCGCTGACTTGACGCTGTCACTTCGCCTCGAGTGTGTTCCCACTGTTCTTAGATTGCTACCCTACCACGGCTCAAATGAGTCGTGCAAACAGGTAGCAGTTGGGTACAGTCCCGAAGCACTTGGAGGTAGTGACGGTTAGACATGATTCGTCTCTCCCGGTATTGGGGGTTGATATCGCGCTGTGTCTAGGAGAGCCATTACATAAAATCCCTGGCCAGGGCAAGCGAGATATACTGGTAGGTTATCCAGTGTTGTCTCAGGGTGTTCTGGGCTACACTCCGACACGACTTGTACCGCTATTAGGGGACTGGCATTCACCACCCCCTAGGCCCGCCATGCGATATTCTCAGACGAACATACCGGACTGTACGGAGATTGACACATTCAGGCTCAGTAGGAGTTCAGATGGGTTCACCTCATCAGTCTTCTTGTCGGCATCTACCTGGGGACCGTTACGTACAGCTAGTACCGCTTGCGGCCTGTGGTTAAACCCACTGCCAGCGTAGTGTCGAGTCATTAGAGTCCCACACAGAGAGCTATTCGCCTTTGGGCAAAACAGAGTAGAGGTCGCATGGTTTTACGACAGGGTTCGTTCGCATCCGCGCACTTGTGCACGTTTGGTGTCCGGGCAGTTATTACTAGCAGGCTTTGGTTTAAGCCAGATCCTAGTATATGTTTTGGGATTGGTTTTATCTCATTGTATTCGTGTTCCTCGGAGCACGGATGCGGGTGTGTATGCACAGTTGACTGAGGCAGAGGCAGGGGATTCTCATTGGGGTTGTTGACTGTTGACTTTTTCTAAACCCTAATAAGAATAAGAAATATGATTAATAATAATATTAATTAAGTATTATTGTGCCATGGTTGAGTTGAAAGTTTGACTTTTGTTGACTTGTTGATTTTGTTGACCGGTTGACTATTTTGGACTCATTGACCATCATCATTTCATGGCTATGACTTTTGTTTACTTGTTGTTCTTTACAAAATGCATTAAATGCATGAAATGATAATGGCCATTGATATGAACCATCACATATACTTAATTATTATTGTTATCATGATTATTTTCTCTTTTGTGAGCATGGTTGTAAAAATCAAGCTCATTCTATCATTCTCATTCTCTCTCATCCAAGCTCTCCCTCTTCCTCTCTCTCAAGGCTCTCATGTCTTATTTGTTGAGAAACATGAGCCATTGAGATAAAACCATCAAAACTCTTCTCTACTCATTCTAGAGTACAAGGTCTAGCAAGCCAAGCACTTTAGTTTCCTCCCGATTGAGGTAGGAGCTCAAGGTAGAAGCTTTCGGGTGGATCCTTCTTTGATAAAAAGAGGACTATGAGGTGGAGTCGATCCAACCACTCCAAGGAGCAAGAAAAGAAGGAGTTCAAGACCTAGGTATAACCCTCTTACATAGTAGTTAAACTTCTAGTTAGTTTGCTAGGTTTTTTTTTTTAGCAAAGATCCTATTTCTTGTCCATGTTACCTTTACCGTAAAAATCGTTTTTTACCGTTTCCGCATCCCCGAAAGAACCGGGACGGGTAACGTGGACTTACATTTACATGACCGTGGTGACACGTTACCCTGACCTGAACCATAGAATTGAACCCGATGCACAAACTTTAGAATTGATCATTGTAGGTCTTGTGAGTATTTTGGGTGTGCAGGGAAATCTGGAGCAACCCAGGGAATTTCTGATAGTAGCAAACAATACCAGAGACCAATTTTTGACCATAGAAGACCACCATGACAAAACGATACCCAACTGAGCATGGGGGGCTGGTCTCGCCGGAATTTCTAGGGATGGAGCCGGCCACTTGGTTGTCTGGGGTGTTGGGGTTGGTTCGGTAGCTCAATTACACAGTATGCATCACCCTATACTTGTTTGTGTAAGTGCACGGCGGCGCCCCGGCCGTCAACCCGACGGCCAAACGCGGAAACGGTGGTAAACTTAATTTTTGCGGACTTGGAAAAACGGCACCACCGCGCACTAAAACCGGATCGGGCCATTAAACTAAATCTAGCTAACTACAAAGAGAAGGGGAAGAGATATACCGACGATCCAAGTCCTCCGGTCTTCATCTCCACTCCGATCTCCTCGCGGGATCTCCGTCCGTCTCCTCCTCGTCGGAAAGGGCACCACGAAGCCGGGTACTTTTACGGGCTCCCACCTCAATACCGAGGCAACTCGCGCATGAAGCCGGCTACTCGACATGCTCAAGATATGCTGTAGGGAGTGTAATGTAGAATCAAAGTCTCACTTTGGGGTTAGTTGCCATTGAAGATGATGGAGGAATCAAGACTAGAAAAATGGTGCTTGCATTTTTCTAGCATGGAAAGAAGATCAAGAATGAAACTCTCATGGTGAAGCTCTCATCTTTTTCTTTCTCTCTTCTCTTTTCTTCTTCTCTCTTTTCTTTTCTTCAACCATTTCATCAAGTGAGAGCAAGAGGGTGGAGGAATGAATATGATAGCAAAAACATCAAGGGAGGTGAGTGTAGGAAAAGAAAAGAGGTGACCACATCCAAGAACATAATCATCACTAAATCTCAAATCAACCTCAAATCCATTTCAAATCTCATAAAGCAAAGATGCTAACCATTATGAAGGAAAAAGAAAAGATGCTATCATAATGCATGAAACCCCTCCACAAAAGTAATTTGCAAAACTGCAAATTACCCCCTCCATCAGAAAAGTCCGGCCGGGAAAGAACAAAGGAAAACCGGCCGGAACGGAAAGCAAACTGGCAACTCCAGAAAACTGGTCCCGTAATAAATTACAGGAAAACCCCACACTGTGCATACACACCCGCATTTGTATTCCGTCCGGATACAAATGCAATGAGACAAAATCTACACTGTACTATACTAGGACCGGCTTAAACCAAAGCCGGCTAGTAATATCCGTCCGATCCTGATGCGTGCAATACCGCACGTATCTGATCGAACGCTGCCATATAACTATACGGCCACTAGTACAAAACCGTCCGATCCTGATCCGTGCAATACCGCACGTATCTGATCGGACCCTGCCATATCTCCATACGGCCTCTACAGCGTTTCGCCCGAAAGCTTGAGTAACTGAAAGTGTGGTGGACTCTAAAGACTCGTCAATACTATGGCTGTGGATTTAACCACTAGCACGTCAGAGGTATAAGCCAATACGTGACGGGCCACCAGCTATTGACCAAAAGGGACGTCGATGAGGAAGCTCACCCCGACACCCAACTGAGCCTGTCAGTGACAATATCCGTACAGTCCGGTCCGTTCGTCTATGAGCATCGCATGGCGGGCCTAGGGGGTTGGTAAAAGTCAGACCCCCAAAAGCGGTACAAGTCGTGTCGGAGTGTAGCCCAGAACACCCTGAGATACTACTGGAATACCTACCAGTAAATCTCCTGCCTTGGCCAAGGTCTTTGTGTAATGGCTCTCCTAGACACAGCGCGACCTCACCCCCAATACCGGGAGAGACGAACCCCTGAAGATCCGCTCACTGCCTCCATGTGGCTCGGGACTGTACCCAACTAAAACCTGTTTGCACGACTCCTTTGAGCCGTGGTAGGGTAGTAATCAAAGTACAGTGGGAACTCACACGAGACAAATGACGATCCCCAGGTCGATGAACTAACCTGTACACATGTCACCAGGGAACTGCTATCTGACGTCAGGTATAAGACCAACTAGCATGTTCCCGGCGAGTCCTGTCCGGTGCACTCATAACCCAATGAGCACCTGTATACATCTTAGGTGAACCTACTGACACCAGTGGCTTGTGAGACCGGCCACCGCCCCTCGTCGGGGTCTCGACTGTATACACTAGTCTACTCTGGAGAATCGATGCCCTGTCTCGAAACTCCCACGACTAGGGACCTTTTAAGGATGTGCTTATAGACTCCAGCTCTCACTTATATGATCGCCCTCATACTGCTGGCAGTCAAGCAAGAATCCAAGGGGCTCTATCAACGTGCAATAGCGACATGTCAGGTCACCTAAAGCAGTACACGATGATAAAGGTAAACCAGATAGCATACTATCATCTCGAGTAAGACTGTCCTACCGGGATAGGTCCTCCCTCAATCATTGCAATCACGTGCTTATGATCCAATAATTGACTCTGAGGGCACTATCTCCAACAGTTTGCTTGCCTTTATTTGACCTGAGTCAAAATCTGGGAACACTTGGGTGTGATTTAGGATATGTTTTCCGTATTTCGAATGATGATTTTTGATATTTGGATTCATTTTTTGTTGTCGCATGTTTGTACATCGACAACAAGGGTTGTTTGGTTGATTTTGTACGCGTATGCTATAAGTTCTAACCTACGAGCAAGGCGCGTACCGTTTTGGATTTTAGAACTTGATTTTAATAGCGTTGCGATATGTGTTGTTATTGTAGGTTCCTTCGCATGGATTCCGAGGCGACAGAGCATGGCGTCAACGACTTCGGCAAGCGAAGACCACTGTGAGTAGATCTATATCTACCGGGAAAGTCGGATGGATGGCGTATAGCACCCCCGTAAAGTTTTGATGGAAAACTGATTTATAGAATATGGTTAGGGAAACCTAGATTAGAAAACTAGGGTTAGAATGAAGATAGCTATGAAACCATATTAGAAACTAGAGAATAGTTAGAAGTGATATGTTACGACTATTATAGGATGACGGAATTAGAGGATGACGTTTGTCAATTTTGCCGTTTAGGGTACTGTAAGACTAGATAGTCGATGTAGATGTATCATCCGAACCATACCTTTTTCTAAACCGATGAATCGTATATATCTTTTAAATATATACCTTGAGGGACGTTATGGATTTTCAAATGATATCTTTTCCTTAAAAACACCGTAACCACTATTTTCAAAACTACGATTCGCTTCTTTCAAAATCTGCTTGTATGGTTCGGGTGTGTATGTTAGATTAGATACTTATACTTATAGTAGAGATAGAATGTTTATGTAAACTCGACATGATATGAGATATAAATGCGACGAAAGAATATAAAACGGATATGATGAGATGATGATACGATGATATGATGATATGATCGTATATGAATGCGAGTCGATCGAGATGATTTATACCCTGCCGGTCCCCTGATATGAGATTATTACGGATGTCACCTGGGACATAGGTATATAGGGATATATATATATATATATATATAGAATGTTGTGAATCATGGATGATGGGCCGTACGTGATATTAGGCCGTACCCTCATTTGTCGTATAGGATGATAGGATCCCTATTAGCTTAATGCCGCCGTACGATGATTTTCCGTGCGTGATGAGTTTGACTTGATGATTGATCCATACCCTTGACTAGAGGTTGTCGTACGATGGATTATACCGTACGTAGTGTTGTTAGGCTGGATGCCGATTGATTGATTCACCGACTCGACCATGTTAGATATGTATACTTTATAGCTTCTAGTTGACGATTTACCTTATGATGCATTCATGTTTTTCACATTGTACTACTTATACCTATGATAGTACACCTGCACCATTATCGATGATGCGTATGTTACAAGTACACAGATTGTAGGCTCACACACTTCATCGTCGATAATTGTCATGTCACTACACAGTAGGATTGCTGCATCATGATATGACACTTCGCATAACATGCTTACATATACATCGATATATCCATATTTGCGCACATACACATTGTATATCTATATTGGTGCACATACACACTGATATATCCATAATTGCGCGCATACACATTGTATATTCATATTGGTGCACATAAACATTGATACATCCATATCTGCGCACATACACATTGTATATTCATATTGGTGCACATATACTTTGATACATCCATATCTGCGCACATACACATTGTATATTTATATTGGTGCACATATACATTGATATACCAATATTTGCGCACATACCCATTGTATATCCATATTGGTGCACATATACATTAATATATCCATATTTGCGCACGTACACATTGTATATCCATATTTGCGCACATACACATTGTATATCCATATTGGTGCACATATACATGATATACCCATATTTGCGCACATACACATTGTATATCCATATTGATGCACACATACATTGGTACATCTATACTTGCGCATATTTATATTGCACCTACATAGAGAACTGGTTTTTATTGGGAGATTGGGAACCGTAGGATATATTTAAAAAAAAACTGGAATCATTTTAAAAGAGCTGGTTTCTCTTAATATGTCATATCACTGTTTCATGTTGCATGATACACGGATATGCTCGCATTTCTCTTATATGTCGCATACATCATGCTTTATGATTTTACGCATTGAGACATGCCGTTTTCATGAGATTTCTGAATTTGAGAACCGTGGCGATTCCAAAAGAAAGCATGTAAAGTTTTTAAAACCCGGTTTCTCTTCATATGATATTTCAGTGCGTCCACCATGTGTTTTCTCGGTTCTGAGAGCGACATGTGAAATCCGATCGAGGAGGCGGATGAGGCCGATTGCGGGTACATGGTGGACCCGGTATGGTATCCCGGGACGAGAGAGAGATTTCGTGTGGATGACGATGAGCCGGCAGAGGGACTACTACCAACCGGTGATAGTATTTGGGCTCGGCGGATATCCGGAGGATACCGACCAGAGTCGAGAAATGATATAGGCCGATCCGGACTGACGGAGCCCGTGGGCCGATCCGTACTGACGGAGCCCGATATATGAGGATTTACGTGCCGATTCTGGGCACGGTTTTCATGATGTTTTCGAGTGTCGATGCTAGGCACTCCGGTTCCATGATTTGATGTGTCGCGAGAGACACCGTTGATTTATATCCTCATACTTTCATGTAAGTCCATGCCACGCTGTTGGATATAGTGCTCTCAAAGTCAATTATTGGATCGCAGGTACGTGATTGCAATGATTGAGGGGGGACCTATACCGATATGACAGTCTTGCTCGAGATGATAGTATGCTATCTGGTTTGTCTTTATTATCGTATACATGCTTTAGTTCACTATTGCATGTTGATAGAGCCCATAGGATTCTTGCTTGAGTGCCAGCAGTATGATGGCAATCATATACGTGGGAGCTGGGGTCTATAAGCACATCCTTAAAGTGTCCCTAGTCGTGGGAGTTTCGAGACAGGGCATCGATACTCCAGAGTAGACTAGTGTATACAGTCGAGACCCCGACGAGGGGCGATGGCCGGTCTCACAAGCCATTGGTGTCTGTTGGTTCACCTAAGATGTATACAGGTGCTCAATGGGTTATGAGTACACCGGACAGGACTCGCCGGGAACATATTAGTTGGTATTATACATATCGTCACATAGCAGTTTCCAGGTGACATGCGTACAGGTTAGTCTGTCGACCTGAGATGGTCATTTGTCTCGTGTGAGTTCCCACTGTGCTTTGATTACTACCCTACCACGGCTCAAAGAAGTCGTGCAAACAAGTTTTAGTTGGGTACAGTCCCGAGCCATATGGAGGCAGTGAGCAGATCGTCGGGGATTCGTCTCTCCCAGCATGGTGAGATCGCGCTGTGTTTAGGAGAGCCATTACACGAAATCCCTGGCCAGGGTAATCGAGATTTACTGGTTGTTATTCCAGTAGTATTTCAGGGTGTTCTGGGCTACTCTCTGACACGACTTATACCGCTATTGGGGGTCTGACGTTTACCAGCCCGCTAGGCCCTATATACGATACTCATAGACGAACGGACCGGACTGTACGGATATTGTCACTGTCAGGCTCAGTAGGGTTTCTGGATGAGTTCGCTCATCAGCTTCCCCTTCCTTCAATACATAGGCAACCGTTACGTACAGCTAGTACCTCTGACGTACTAGTGGTTATACCCAGTGCCGGTGTATTGATGAGTCATTAGAGTCCCCCACAGACAGTTTCCCAAGTTCGGACGAAACGTTATAGAGGCCGTATGGATATATGGCGGGGTTCGATCATATCCGTACACTTATGCACGGATCATGATCGGACGGATAATACTAGCGGTCTTTGGTTTAAGCCGGATCCTAGTATTATATATTGTAGGAATATTTTTGTCTCATTGCATTTGTATTCGATCGGAATACAAATGCATGTATGTATTTACAGTTGAGGTGTAATCTCGTAATTCATTACCGGATTACTTTCGGAGTTGCCAATTTGTTTTGCCGTCATTGACATCCCGATCCATGTTTAATTTATATGAGCCATTTTTTTTCCTTTCCTCCTTGGCCATTACTTGCACTGTTGTGGGCTGCGTGCACTGTAGAGGGGTTGCCCATTTAATGAGCATGGGTCTTAGGGATGGGGTCTGCCTTTGGCAGCAAGGGGTTCTGTGCAAATTTGCCTGAATTCTTTAAGTAAGGGTTTCTGTGTGGCGATGGATTTGAGTGGGAAATGGCTTATTGCCAAATTGAATGATTTATTTTTACACTCACATTTAGAACACAAGGAATTTTCCAGTGAGCTTTGTAAACCCCCCCCCCCCCCTCCCCCCCTTGATTTCTGGCCGAGCATTCCACAGTGAGCCCATTTTTTTGGTGTGCTCAATTTTTGTTTTCCTCCATGAAAATCCTTGCTCACAACAAAATTGGCAATTTCGTTAACCTCCACCAAAGTGCATGGGTATCTTGAGACAATATATTCTACACATTCTTGGACATGTCGGCCAGCAAACTTCATGTCCGAGTTGCCTCGGTTCGAGGCGGGAGCCCGTATAAAGATTCGATGACGTGGAGCCACTTCAACGAGCGAGACCGGAAGCGGACTTCGTCAGCGCTGCAGCGAGGAGTTAGACGCGGAAATTGAAGACCGAAGGACACGGATCGATCGGTATAACATTTCCCAACTCTTTTACATATTGCTAGAATACGGTTAATGGAACGATCCGGGATTTGGGTCGTAGTGGCGCCGGTTTCGTAAAAAGTTTTTGTTCCGCATTCGGCGTCGGTTTGACGGCCAGGGCGCCAACTTGGCCCAACATGGTATCAGAGCCATCCATTAACCATAAACTAGCTAGTTTAGACAATGTTAAAATATCGAAACCGAAACATTACTAATGACTTATTATGAGTGTGAAGGCTTCTTGGCTGAATTTTTGTGGCTGTCGCTGAATTTTTCTTGGCTGAATTTTAGTTGCTGTTGCTGATTTTTTGTTGGCTGGATTTTAATGGCGGTTGTTGTTTTTATTGTGGCTGAATTTTAGTGTGAAGGCAAATTTCAACAGCCACTCAAATTAATTCACACTCCACTGCAATTTCCAGAGCCACATTTTTTTTTCATTACAACACTTGGCCGGCCATTTGATCACATTTTGGCTTCGTGTTTTGGGGTGTGCTCCGGTCTCTGGAAATTTGATTTAGTAGTATTGTTTGTTTAGTCCAGTTTGGATAATGTTTTATCAGTTTGTTTGGGGCTATTCGGGGTTATTTCGAAATCGATATTTTTTTAATATTGTTTAAAATTAACAGTACATTACATTTCTATCTGTGACCGTGAATGTCATTCGAGCGGTAAATCATGTCTAATTGCTATAGCTCTTTTAGACGGGATTTGCGAACGTGACATTCATGTTGATGTTCTGTGTTGTGCTGTGATGTTGCGGATTTTTCGTGGTGGATAGCTCCTGTGCAATGGTAGCGTTGTTTAGATTTATTTGTACATTTGATATTGCGGGACGAGCGTCCGACATGTGGACTGCCGTCACTGCCTGTTTGTATATTATTCTTTTAGGGCACGGCCGGGATGAGGTCGATGTACCCGTTGTATATATTTTCTTTTCTGTACTAGAATTACCCCGCGGTGGGGTGCACGGATAGCCGGGTTTTAGAGGGCAACGGGCTCGCATCTCATGGCGTTGAGACGGGGGGGCATCACTCTAGAATTGGCGGGCTATTCGCCGCACTCGTAGGGGGTACAGGTTGACCCAGGGGTGCTCAAGTTACCGGATTCCGTGAAGTGCTGGGTGGTCCATTCACGTTGTTGAAGGGGGCTGTCTCGCTTCAGGTTTTGGCGAGTAACTTTCCGCGCTCGTAGGGGTCTAGGTTTTCATTGCACATGCTATCCACACGACCACGGGAACGTCGGGTTTCATCTGCGGCTCTATGAAACCCCGGGATCTCAGATTATCTGTATTGTTCTGTGATGCTTATTACTTTTCTGTGATGTTGCATTTTTCACGCCTGGAGCGATTATTATATATTGATATATATACTAGTAGATGTTGTATATGTTTTACACCCGCGCTAGTCCTGTCCCCGCTCTGTCGTTAGTTAAGTAACCTAACGGGTGATGACGGGACCCAGTGGCGAATGCGGATGGCATATACGTACATTTTATTTTCGTTCTTTTCTGGTGTGCTTAATTGATGGGACTGCGTTGATTCTTATCAATGCAAGGAAAAACAAACCTATTTGCTTCACCGGGAGTGACTCTTTGGACAGAGGTTTGCGTCAGGGTAATAACTTCACTATAGTCGATTACTTTTTGCTTCGCATCGTGGTATTCAGTTTGGAATATCATGCACTTCATTCGACGGGGAAAGAGCCGAGATCCCTTCACCTGGAGTGACCCCTTTGGCAACGGTTTTCGCCACTATATTGTTATAAAAAGTTATCCGGTTTCTTCAATGATATCAAGTTCATTACGCTAAAGGTTTTTCGCCAAAAACCAGCCGTAGCCCTCCCTCATTTCACATTAGTATTGCTTAGTATTCGTGCTACGTATGTCGTGCTCAGCCGAGGCGTAGTGTACGGTAGCTCTGTAATACTTTTTTGTTGCATGGATATGTGATTGGTTAGGACAGTCGTGCAATCATTTTGGTTCAGTCAAGGACTCGTGCGAGTGGGTCTAATGCAATCAAGATAATGACGGGTTGAACTTGACTAGGATCCTTTGATATGTTGGCTCAGTCAAGGTCACTTGGGTCCTAGGGGTAAAATCACATCGGGAGTTTCAAACATACAGAAAACTTGCCAGGCTTGCGCATACCTTCTGGAGTATGATGACGTGAGTGGCTTCCATCACGTTATCATGCGATGATAGTTGGATCCTGATTCCCACTGATGAATAGTGTTACTTCTCGGGTGATTCCGGCTAATTCTTCTTTAAGGTTTGGAGGAGAATTTGAGAATACAGTGGGAGGTTTCCTGATTGGATAAAGTGATTAACCATTCTGATCTAGGTTAGAGTGCACGCAGAGTGTTTCTACTTTTTCACTCTTTGACTGCGACCATGACCCGACCCTAGACTATAACTCAGTGACCAAGTTAACCGAACTTTCTTAAAACTCTAGCTTTTGGACTGTCTGGGTTGCATACATCATTACCACTCTTTCTTTTACCCTTTGAGTTTCTCCAGAACACCCCGTATTATTACAAACATCCACTTCCATTGGATAAATCGATCGTATGGTTATATACGAACTCGGAGGAACTTCTTCGAGGATGGATTCTTGTTCTGGAGAGATTGAATAGGATTATTCAGTTGTCTTTTCCATTTACCTTCTCTCAGGTTGTGAGGGCTCCTACGATTAGGAGATGGTACACCTATTAGGCTTATTGGATAGTATTCTTCCAAACCATAGGAAGGTGTCGAAAGGTAGGGAATGAAGAAAACCAATTATCCTAAGTTGGGTGTACAGAAGGTAATAAGTAAAGACAAATAAAGGGATCAGAAAGAGGGCAAAGTAAATTGCGATTGTTATCATTCACGACCAAACCACGTATTTCATCGCCACTCCTGCTTCACCTATATATTTCTCCCGAACACCCCGTATTATTACGAACATCCACTTCCATTGGATAAATCCATCGTATGGTTATATACGAACTCGAAGGAACTTTTTCGTGGATGGATTCTAGTTCAGGAGAAATAGAATAAGCTTTATTCGGTTGTCTTTTATCCTTACTGTAGGGTTCCTAGGCACTCTAGTGAGGTCTCTAAAGGCATCTATCATGCCAATTTCAAAAATTCGGTGCCGAGAAACCCTAATGTACGGATCGTTTGCTAGATTTCTAGGCGAAAAGATAACTAGTTAACATTTAACTATGGGAATACGGAAATACAACCTTTGTAGATCCGGTGCTCCACCTCCACGGCTCCGCAACGAAGTCGTCTCCGCTGTCCAAATCAAAATCCGGGCTCTAGTGTCGCTTCGTCGGAGAATGGGCAAGCTTGGTCGTCGATGTCCATGCCGAAGATGATCTACGTCGAGGCATCGCTAAATCAAGCTCCGACTTCACCAAGTCAAGAAACTTGTGAAGTAAACACACTCTACTACTTGGCAAGAGGTAGAGGATGAAGAAATAGAAAGTGGGTAGACTTTAGATTTGGATTTCTCACTCATTTCCATCAATCACCATTGATGGAGCTTGCTTTTTCTTCACTTGAAGAATAGAAGAAGATGAAGATGATATGATAAGTCTTGTATTAAAAAATTGAAAATAAAGCAATACTTATCATACTTTTAACTCTAGTTAAGTGTAAAGAATTAACTTAGGTTAGTTAAAATGGTTAGGGTTAAGTATAGGACAAGAATGAAGACTTAGTCAAAGTTTGAAGAAACTTCAACTAAATCCAAAATATGCCACCATTTATCTTTCTTTTTCCTTCTTCCAAAAAGAATAAATAAGAAAGATAAATGAATAAATAAAAATCAAAACCCTAACCCATTCATTACCATGGTTCATTCTTTACACTTAACCAAGTTTGGCATGCATCATCAAACATGATACAAGCAAGTGCACAAAATCATATCGCATATGCAATGCGCACACTCGATTGAGAAAATCCATCTAAAGTGAACCGATATTAGTTAATGCAAAGTAATATATCAAATATATAATTATGCATTAAATCATTAAATCAACACTTGATTCAATGATCCGGTCATGTCGCACACAACCGACTAGTATACAATGTATCGGCTTATCGAATCAATCCTTGATTCGATAACTAGGTTATATCGTATATAACCAATCGATACATTCATCGCGAGAATGGAATAAGGTATCACATACATGCATTATTCTCGGTCCCGCACATATTTCATATGCGCTCCTATTTCGTTTCGCTTGAGCCAGGAAACCTCTGTGTAGGACTCTAAAGACTCGTCAATACGCCGGCAGCAGGTGATGATCATATCAAGCACCTACAAGCCGCAAGCGGTCTGCTAAACGTAACGGCCACCGGGGTATTGAGCGATCTGAAGATCGACGAGCAAGCCCGCTCACACTCCAGTGAATCCGACCAGTAACACTACCTTACAGTCCGGTCTGATCGTCTGATATGTCGCATATCTTGCCTAGGGGTGGTAAACGTCAGACCCCAATAGCTCGATAAGTCGTGTCGATATGAGGTCTATAACACTTCGAGAAACTACTGGTAACACTTACCAGTAAATCTCAGCAACCCTGGCCAGGGATTTCCTGTTATAGCCAATCGAACACAGCGCAACATCAACTCCCTATACCGGGAGAGACGAATCCCCTCCTATCGCTCATTGCCTCCATGTGACTCGGGACTGTACCCAAAAACCACCGTTTTGCACGCCCTCTTGGACGTGGTAAGATGGAAATCAAAGCACAGTGGGAACCACACAAGACTCTATGACGATCTCGGGTCAACAGACTACTCTGTACCAGTGTCACCAGAGAACTGCCATCTGACGTGAGGTATAATACCATCTGGGAGTTCTCGGCGAGTCCGTCCAGTATACCCAGTCTCTACTGAGCACCCGTATATCATCTCCGATGTCAAACACCAATGGATATGGGATCATCCATCGCCCATCTGTATGGGTCGAGAAGGTACACGCTAGTCTACTCTGGTATATCGATGCCCCGTCTCGATACACCCACGACTAGGGACTTTGAAGGATGTACTTATGGACTACCATGTCCCCACTAGTATGATCTGCATCACAGTCCAGGTAGTCAAGTACACATCCTAAGGGCTTTACCAACATGTAACAGAGAGACTATCAATGTACACGTTAAGGTAAAGAGTAACCAGATAGCATACTATCATGTCGAGCAAGAAAGTCCTCCCTATATATGTCCCAGCATCCACTACAATGTACATCCTATGTACAGTAATGGCCTCTAGGGCATACATATAACTAACAATCTCCCACTTGCACTAGGGCCATCTGTAGTAGTGGTTGTAGTATCTCATACTCAACCATCCCATAAAAGTCTCTCTCTGGGAATAGGCCTTCGTGAGTGGATCCGCTGCGTTATCCTCTAAGTCTGCTCTCCTTGCCTCGATCAGCCTGGAGATCAACCATCTCCATGATCAGGTGATACTGCCTTAGAATATGTCTGGATCACTGATGGGACGGACGTTCCTTGGCATAAGCCACAACTCCATTGTCTTACAATGGTAGGAACATAGTTCATCTCATGAACCATTATACATCCAAACATCCTCTTTAGTAGCATCATAAGTAGCGATGTATCCAGCCTTTATTGTCTAGTATGTCACGGTATCTAGCTTGAAACTCTTCCAACATACCGTCCCTTTACTGAGGGTAAAGACAATGCCTGCGACTGACATTCAGTCGTCATTATCACCCTGGAACACTTCCAGTGATTCTCCCCAGGATCGCTTGATACCATCTCACTACAACTAGTGAGAATCCTAACATCCAATTAAATCTATCTCATAGATCCAAAACCCAGGATTAAGGAGGTATCACTTTGATCCTATATGGAGAATCTTTGTGATAAACGGAGATTGATCGAGCGTAGCATAAGAAACTCCTTTCTTATCAAGAGTATGTCATCCACGTACTCTACGAGGATCACCACCATACTCCCTACTACCTTTTTGTTTATACAAGGATCATCTACCATTTTGATGATGTCAACTTCTTTGACTATTTCATCAAAACAGATGTTCCAACTCCGCGATGCCTGCTTTATCCTATAAAGCATCTTGCACACGTTTCCGCTGCTCCCACTGTCTACGAGGCCCTCTGGCTGTGTACTTATAGACACTCTCTTCCAAAACATCATTTTAGAAGAGCTGTCATGACACCCAACCACCAGATATCGTAGTCATGGTATGTAGCCGTGGCAAGTAGGATCTGGATGGACTTAAGCATAGATCCTTAGAAAAAGTTTCAACATAATCCATACCTGGTCAATGATGCAAACCTTTAACAAGTCTAGCTTTGAAAGTCTCAACTTTTCCATGTACACTAAGTAATCTTCTCAAGATTTACTTGCTCCTGATGGGGATTTAACCCTTCAGATATAGCAACTAAAGTCCATACTTTGTTGGTGTATAAGGATTCCATCTCAGATCGCTAAACATCCAGCCATTCTTACAGTGTCCCTACTCTTGATGGCCAGCTCGAAACTAGTTGGGTCATCATCTCATGATGCATTCCTCGCTCCCACTGTCATAGAGAAACCAAAGTATCTCTCAGGTAGGTGAGGAACCCTACTAGATCGGCGGAGAGGCTGAGGTTCGTTGGAATCTACTGAATCCTTCGGTTCTGCCAAATCATCAACTCCAGTTTGTATAGCTGGAACGTTTCCAGTTCTACATAACAGACGTTGCCTCGAGCTTGTCCGGATTTTGCTTTTAGACATAGGCCGGACAACCCCAAATCTTAACTAACTTAAGATATGGGCTCTTCCCTTTCCATATCTCATATGAAGTGGTAGGCACTGATTTGATTCAAACCCTATTCAATAGGTATGCAACTTCACAAGTGCATAACACCCAATAGGAAAAAGGTAACTCAGTAGTACTCATCATAGAGCACACCATATCAAATAGGGTGTATCTGCTCCGCCCCGATATACCATCGTGCTATGGTGTATATGGAGGAATAATGCTGAGAGAGAATCTCATTCTCCTTTAGAATAGTCCAGGAATTCCATGCACAAGTATTCTCCTCCTTGATCACATCAAAGGACATAATACTTATACCCGTATTTTGGTTCTCTACTTCTAACTTATATTCTGTGAATATCTCAAAAGGTTCGGACTTGTGTTTCAACAGGAATATAGGTCTGAATCTAAAGAGATCATCAGAGAACGTAATGAAGTATAAAGAACCGGTCTTGGTATGTGTAGACAGGGGACCTACATACATCAACATGTATCATCCCAAGAGTTCACTAACTCTTTCTATGTTTCCAATAAACATAGCTATGGTCATCTTATCTTTGTGACATGACTGGCGAGTTTCACAAGATGTAAATTCAAACCAATTTAAATATGCATCTATATGTAACTCTAGCTAGTCGGGTCACATTGATCTGACCTAGTCTACAATACCTCAAGAAGGATCCGTCCATTTCTGAACTCTTCTTCTTGTGTGTGTTCCGTATACTAAGAACTGTAGTTTGATTTAGAACATTAATGCTATTAGATAACGTGCCTGAACCGATCAACTTTTGATATAGGAAATGTTCAAAACATTATCCAACAATACGAAATTTTATCGTTTCTTTACTAATAAAGAGACAGATATGATTTTGTATATCAGGTTCGGTATCTAATAACATTCGTTCAGAATCAATGTATTCTGGTAATACAGGGTGACAGTGACCAACAGACTTGGCTGCAACACTTGCCCCGTTTTCTGCCTCATGAAACTTATCACCCGTTCTCAGTTTTTCTACCCTTTTGTAGCCCTATGTAACATCTTACATATCTGGGATCCTGATCCGGTATCATATACCAAGGATGCGGAGGATACTGAGAAACAGTTCTGTATAATGAACACACCCGAAGATGATGCATCAGCATGCACTCTCTTCGTTTGGGCAGCACGGGAAATCTGGTATTCCCCAATTTCCTGCTCTGTCTTATAACAATTATAAGTTGGAGCGGGACCAACATTCCCCAGCTCAGTATAACAAGCGGGTTCGGTCAATAATCCGTATTATTATCTTGATTAAGGCGTGATATGGTCGCTACCAGGAGAGAGAGAGAAGAAAACACTCAGCGTGCGCTCTGTCAAGAATAGATTGGTTATTTTATCTAATCAGGATGGCTCCCACTGCTTTTTATCAAATCTTCCTTCAAACCCTAAAAGGAAAGACTAGCCGGGATTAATTACACATTACAAGTTCGCCAATCTTTCAGCCAGGCCAGTGTCGGTACTTTGAGGGAGGTCCCCCGTGCTTTCGCACGAACCTAATTAATGTAAACCTCGATTTCCCAGAGGCGTAACCTCGTTAACACCTTTCTAGACACCTACTTGATCGGCTAATTGTAATGTATAAAACTCTCCCAGGAGTAACTCTTACTCGCAGCGGGTATCGAGATCCAACTATCTCATAGAAGGTATGCAATTTCATTGCAAATTTCAACACTTGAAATTCCCGATAATATTTTACCCCTAGCGTCCTATGACCTTGACGGAGGCCAAACAACCCATAGTCCGCTAGTCAAGTTCAACCCGTCATTTCCTGATCGAATCAAACCCACCCGCACGACCCTTGACGGAGGCCAACAAGGTCGCACGACTACCCTAACTCAATCTGCATCATATGCATAAGCAGATAAATACTGGTTAGCTACCGCACACTGCGCCTTGACGGAGGCCAACAAACGTAGCACGAATACTAAACAGCAGTTATCTGAAATGACGGAGGGCTACGACAGGTTTTTATGAAAACCTATTGCGTAATGAACTTGATATCGTTGTAGGATCGAATGAATTTTGAAATGGAGTGCTTTTGAGGCTTTTCTTGTTTTGCTAAAGGAGTCACTCCCGGTGAAGGGATCGTCGGTCCTTTCCTCGTCGAATGAGGTGCGGGATATATCATATATATCACTGTGCAAAGCAAAACAGTTAAAAGCAATCAAAAGTCAAACCGAGTGTGTAGCATCTGCCAGTTATTTCTAAAGGAGTCACTCCCGGTGAAGGGATCTCGGTCCTTTCCTTATCGAATTAGGTGCAGGATATATCACATATACCACTGTGCAAAGCAAGAACTGTAGCTACCTGTTTTATTTTGAAATTCGATTCTACAACATCTTAGGTTTCTTTTAATTTCATTAATCACATTAATGAAGTCCCATCATTTAAGTACCTAAACATCACAGATAAATACGACGTACACTTATGCCATCCGCATTCGCCTCGATGTCCCCTCGTGCACCGTTAGGTTAGGTAACTAACGACAGAGCGGGGCAGGGCTAGCGCGGGTGTAAAACATAAGTAACGTCTATATAATATATCATATATACTATATACTGTATCTATCATCAGAACATCACATGATCACATCACAGATATCGCAGCAGAAGAAACATATGAAATATTGGATATACTAGGACGTCCGTGTTTTCAATACGAGCCAGTATAAAACAATCATTCCACGGTCGCGATGAATAGCCAAACCCACACCCCTAGACCCCTACGAGAGCGGCAAGCAACCCTACCAATTCTAGAGTTAGGAGACCCGGCCTCGACTCCTCGAGTTGGTCTCCCACTGGACTCCAGAACCCGGTTACTTGTGCTCTCCTTCTTGGGTCTATCCTAGTGCGGAAAAGTAAATAATATACAAACGGTGACTACTTCCGCTACCTGGAAGCGCCCCAATAAAAGAATATTACATACAAGTTTTTACATGAATGAAAATGAAAAACACTCATCTCACATAAAAACCCCGGCTATTCAAACACGACGATCCAATATAACATATCCAGCAACACATAACATCACATGTCATCAACGTAAGTAAATTTGTCCATCCCAATTGTCGTTGACATATAGCAACGAAACCGGTGATATCACATATTACACTTACGGTCACAGAAAAGAAAGTGTAAAACTACAACAGTTGGAATCCGCAACCACCTCAGACATCGCATGCCTGACCAAATGAATTACTTAGACATCGCATGCCTAACAATTATAAACCCCGCATTTTAGTCTCATTATCGAAAACACTTTTCAATATCGAGTCGGGCAATTCAACAAGATTCCCGACAGTCTGATCGAATACTCGTCGCAAACTTCAGTAGGCGGCCGCACCCCCGATACCGTCGACAAAGTGCACCAAGGCGGAACACCGCTACCGCGAGCACCCGACCGGATGCTTTCGACGACGGGGTTCTCCTACAGTCACTTGGTCGGGGCTAAGGGATATAGCTGTCTATTAAGTTTACCCGGCGAGTATCCGCGTACGCTACGTGATTGCGACGGACTTTTGATCACATCAAAATTCCGTGGCAACCAATCAAGTGAGACTAAAGTGCTATGTTTATAACATTCATTCAGTTATCTCATAACTTATTGTGAATTCCAATTATTGTATCCCATTCCGGATAAATAGAAAATGTCAAACTTTCCGATCGAACAATCGAACACCCAAGTTTTCCCGATACAGATCAACACATGAAATACGTCTAACAGCATTCAGTTCGTGCCTCAGTACCAACGGTCCAGCCGTAGAAGGGTCAAGCCAACGCCTCACATGTGGCACGCCGTACTGCCCCAAACCCGAAGGTTCAAAGGGCAGTTCAAGACGGTCACATAATCGAGTTAAGGTTTGTTGTCTTCTAGTGGGTCCATCGCGTTACTTGCACTATTTAGAACGTCGTTAAACTACGGAAAAATCCAACACTTGGAAATTTCCCGACAGGGGAAAAATTGGGTATTTATATCCGGTCGAACTTTTTAACATATTCTAAAATTTATCCGGAAAGCCACACAGACAAAATTTGATATTCCGATTGAAACTCCGAAACCCCAAAACCACCTCTGAAAAATCAACTGTATAATAAATATTAAAATATCCCAGGAAAACCAGAACAGAATACTGAGAATTACTGTGCAAACATTACCTCATAAAACGACAAAACGGCCGCGCTTACGCCGCACGAGACATGCTCGTGCCGCGGAAACGCGGTGGGAAAATGGAATCAGGTCCACGAAATTTACAGTAATTCTTAGAAAACCCTGCTTTATTTTCTGGATATTTTTAATCTTGAAAAATCCACAATTTTAAAATCTGGACAGAGAGCAATATTGGTTCGGGGTTTCGGATTCGTTCGGACCTCAAATTCCGTCTAGACTTCGCCTAAGGCTCTAGCTAGGCTCTGATACCACTGTAGGGTTCCTAGGCACTCTAGTGAGGTCTCTAAAGGCATCTACCATGCCAATTTAAAAAATTCGGTGCCGAGAAACCTTAATGCACGGATCGTTTGCTAGATTTCTAGGCGAAAAGATAACTAGTTAACATTTAACTATGGGAATACGGAAATACAACCTTTGTAGATCCGGTGCTCCACCTCCACGGCTCCGCAACGAAGTCGTCTCCGCTGTCCAAATCAAAATCCGGGCTCTAGTGTCGCTTCGTCGGAGAATGGGCAAGCTTGGTCGTCGATGTCCATGCCGAAGATGATCTACGTCGAGGCATCGCTAAATCAAGCTCCGACTTCACCAAGTCAAGAAACTTGTGAAGTAAACACACTCTACTACTTGGCAAGAGGTAGAGGATGAAGAAATAGGAAGTGGGTAGACTTTAGATTTGGATTTCTCACTCATTTCCATCAATCACCATTGATGGAGCTTGCTTTTTCTTCACTTGAAGAATGGAAGAAGATGAAGATGATATGATAAGACTTGTATTAAAAAATTGAAAATAAAACAATACTTATCATACTTTTAACTCTAGTTAAGTGTAGAGAATTAACTTAGGTTAGTTAAAATGGTTAGGGTTAAGTATAGGACAAGAATGAAGACTTAGTCAAAGTTTGAAGAAACTTCAACTAAATCCAAAATATGCCACCATTTATCTTTCTTTTTCCTTCTTCCAAAAAGAATAAATAAGAAAGATAAATGAATAAATAAAAATCAAAACCCTAACCCATTCATTACCATGGTTCATTCTTTACACTTAACCAAGTTTGGCATGCATCATCAAACATGATACAAGCAAGTGCACAAAATCATATCGCATATGCAATGCGCACACTCGAGTGAGAAAATCCATCTAAAGTGAACCGATACTAGTTAATTCAAAGTAATATATCAAATATATAATTATGCATTAAATCATTAAATCAACACTTGATTCAATGATCCGGTCATGTCGCACACAACCGACTAGTATACAATGTATCGGCTTATCGAATCAATCCTTGATTCGATAACTAGGTTATATCGTATATAACCAATCGATACATTCATCGCGAGAATGGAATACGGTATCACATACACGCATTATTCTTGGTCCCGCACATATCTCATATGCGCTCCTATTTCGTTTCGCTTGAGCCAGGAAACCTCTGTGTAGGACTCTAAAGACTCGTCAATACGCCGGCAGCAGGTGATGATCATATCAAGCACCTACAAGCCGCAAGCGGTCTACTAAACGTAACGGCCACCCAGGTATTGAGCGATCTGAAGATCGACGAGCAAGCCCGCTCACACTCCAGTGAATCCGACCAGTAACACTACGTACAGTCCGGTCTGATCGTCTGATATGTCGCATATCTTGCCTAGGGGTGGTAAACGTCAGACCCCAATAGCTCGATAAGTCGTGTCGATATGAGGTCTATAACACTTCGAGAAACTACTGGTAACACTTACCAGTAAATCTCAGCAACCCTGGCCAGGGATTTCCTGTTATAGCCAATCGAACACAGCGCAACATCAACTCCCTATACCGGGAGAGACGAATCCCCTCCTATCGCTCATTGCCTCCATGTGACTCGGGACTGTACCCAAAAACCACCGTTTTGCACGCCCTCTTGGACGTGGTAAGATGGAAATCAAAGCACAGTAGGAACCACACAAGACTCTATGACGATCTCGGGTCAACAGACTACTCTGTACCAGTGTCACCAGAGAACTGCCATCTGACGTGAGGTATAGTACCATCTGGGAGTTCTCGGCGAGTCCGTCCAGTGTACCCAGTCTCTACTGAGCACCCGTATATCATCTCCGATGTCAAACACCAATGGATATGGGATCATCCATCGCCCATCTGTATGGGTCGAGAAGGTACACGCTAGTCTACTCTGGTATATCGATGCCCCGTCTCGATACACCCACGACTAGGGACTTTGAAGGATGTACTTATGGACTACCATGTCCCCACTAGTATGATCCGCATCACAGTCCAGGTAGTCAAGTACACATCCTAAGGGCTTTACCAACATGCAACAGAGAGACTATCAATATACACGTTAAGGTAAAGAGTAACCAGATAGCATACTATCATGTCGAGCAAGAAAGTCCTCCCTATATATGTCCCAGCATCCACTACAATGTACATCCTATGTACAGTAATGGCCTCTAGGGCATACATATAACTAACAATTACCTTCTCTCAGGTTGCGAGTGCTCCTAGGATTAGGACAGTACACCTATTATGCTTATTGGATAGTCTTCTTCCAAACCATAGGCTGGTGCCGAACGGTAGGGAAGGAAGAAAACCATTAAGCCTAACGATGGTGTACATAAGGTAACGACTAAAGACAAATAAAGGGAATTGGTGAGATGGCAGGGAAATATACAGTTACAGTCATGAATCTGGATAATAGAAGAGGAATTACTAGGTGTAAGTCCACGTTGCTCATCCCGGTTCTTACGGGGAGGCAGAAACGACGAAAAACAATGATTTGGCACAAGGCAACATGGACTTAAAGCACGGATCTTTGCTAAACTAGTAACTAGTAAACTACTAGAGGCTTTAACTACTATACTGTAGAAAGTATACCTCACGAAACCGGTCCTTCGGGTCTTCATTCCGCTGTCCCACTCGTCCATCCAAGCTCCAAGTGTCGATCCGGACCTTGGGCACCTCCGCGGCCTTCTTGAGTCGAAGACGATCCACCCGAGAGTTGTACACCGAGCTCCACCTCGAGTCGAGGCAGCTAGGGCGACGAGATCGCTAATCTAGAAGCCCTAGGTTGTGTAGAAGTGGTAGAGGGATGGTTTTGTGAAGTTGAATCCTTTTTCTCTCAACACATGAGATCAAAGGAAGAATCAAGAGGAGGAAGAAGGAGGAGCAACCATGGAACTCTTTCTCATTTCCTTTTTGAGAGAGAGAATGATAATCAAGAAATGAAAAAGCTTTACCAAGAGAAAAACAACCATGGTTGCAATAATACTCAAATATCATCATTACCAATCCTATCATGATAAAGTTGATGGCACTAATGACATGACCATTTTCATAACTCAAGAAATAAAAAGAAATCCAAAGAAAACTCTTGACCTCTCATGAAGGTCAAAAGTCTACTTTGGTCAAACGGTCAACAAAGTCAAATGTGGTCAAAGAAGGTCAAATGGTCAAAGTAATTAGCCATCATATAATTATCACTAATAGGATTAGTAAACAATGTCTCCGACTCATAATGGTTTTGACCGAACAAATTTCCAAAACCCTAATGAGCCAGCCACATAATGGTTTTGGCCGAACCAACTGCCAAAACCCTAATGAGGCACCTCCTCCTTCATCACTCCTCAAAACTGTGCATACACACCCGCATCCGCATTCCGTTGAATGCGAATGCACTGAAGACAAAAACAAATCTATCCGTGCAATACTAGGATCCGGCTTAAACCTGTTGGAGATAGTGCCCTCAGAGTCGATTATTGGATCACAGGCACGTGATTGCAATGATTGAGGGAGGACCTATCCAGGGAGGACAGTCTTACTCGAGATGATAGTATGCTATCTGGTTTACCTTTATCATCGTGTACTGCTTTAGGTGACCTGACAGGTCGCTATTGCACGTTGATAGAGCCCTAGGATTCTTGCTTGACTGCCAGCAGTATGAGGGCAATCATATAAGTGAGAGCTGGAGTCTACAAGCACATCCTTAAAAGGTCCCTAGTCGTGGGAGTTTCGAGACAGGGCATCGATTCTCCAGAGTAGACTATTGTATACAGTCGAGACCCCGACGAGGGGCGGTGGCCGGTCTCAAAAGCCATTGGTGTCAGTTGGATCACCTAAGATGTATACAGGTGCTCATTGGGTTATGAGTACACCGGACAGGACTCGCCGGGAACATGCTAGTTGGTCTTATACCTGACGTCAGATAGCAGTTCCCAGGTGACATGTGTACAGGTTAGTTCATCGACCTGGGGATCATCATTTGTCTCGTGTGAGTTCCCACTGTACTTAGATTACTACCCTACCACGGCTCAAAGGAGTCGTGCAAACAGGTTTTAGTTGGGTACAGTCCCGAGCCACATGGAGGCAGTGAGCGGATCTTCGGGGGTTCGTCTCTCCCGGTATTGGGGGTGAGGTCGCGCTGTGTCTAGGAGAGCCATTACACGAAGACCTTGGCCAAGGCAGGAGATTTACTGGTAGGTATTCCAGTAGTATCTCAAGGTGTTCTGGGCTACACTCCGACACGACTTGTACCGCTTTTGGGGGTCTGACTTTTACCAACCCCCTAGGCCCGCCATGCGATGCTCATAGACGAACGGACCGGACTGTATGGATATTGTCACTGACAGGCTCAGTTGGGTGTCGGGGTGAGCTTCCTCATCGACGTCCCTTTTGGTCAATAGCTGGTGGCCCGTCACGTATTGGCTTATACCTCTGACGTGCTAGTGGTTAAATCCACAGCCATAGTATTGACGAGTCTTTAGAGTCCACCACACTTTCAGTTACTCAAGCTTTCGGGCGAAACGCTGTAGAGGCCGTATGGAGATATGGCAGGGTCCGATCAGATACGTGCGGTATTCCACGGATCAGGATCGGACGGTTTTGTACTAGTGGCCGTATAGTTATATGGCAGCGTTCGATCAGATACGTGCGGTATTGCACGGATCAGGATCGGACGGATCTTACTAGCCGGCTTTGGCTTAAGCCGGTCCTAGTTTAGTACAGTGTAGATTTTGTCTCTTTGCATTTGTATCCGGACGGAATACAGATGCGGGTGTGTATGCACAGTATCGGGGTTTTCCTGTAATTTATTACGGGACCAGTTTTCTGGAGTTGCCAGTTTGCATTCCGTTCCGGCCGATTTTCCTTTGTTCTTTTCCGGCCGGACTTTTCTGATGGAGGGGGTTATTTGCAGTTTCGCAAATAACACTTTGTGGAGGACTTATTTGCATAAGGGTTGATATGATAAGCATCTTTGCTTTTTCATGATTAGAAATGATTTGAGGTTGATGTAAGTTTTGTGATGATAATGTTTTTGGATGTGGTCACCCTCCTCCTTTTACTACACTCACCTCCCTTCTTGCTTCATATTGTTTTTCCTCCACCATTTCAAAGAGAGAGAGAGTTTTTTATTCATGGCTAAGTGAGAAGAAGAAAAGAGAAGAAAAATGAGAGTGATTCATTTTTGTGTATATCATTCTTCATCTCATTCCATTGCTAGAAAATTGAAAGCACCAATTTTCTATATACCATTCCTCCATCATCCACAAATGGCAACAAACCCCAAAAGAGACTATCACTCTACACTACACTTCCTACAGCAAATCTTGGACGCGTCGATTCGCCAGCTTCGCACCCGAGTTGCCTCGATATTGAGGTGGGAGCCCGTAAAAGCTACAGGCGATGTGGTGCCCTTTCCGACGAGGAGGAGACGGACGGAGATCCCGCGGAGAGATCGGAGTGGAGATGAAGACCGGAGGACTCGGATCAGTCGGTACATCTCTTCCCTTTCTTGTTAGTAGCTTAGACTAGTTTAATGGCACGATCCGGGGTTTAGTGCGCGGTGGTGCCGGTTTGCTAAGTCCGCAAAATTAAAGTTTATCACCGTTTCCGCGTTTGGCCGTCGGATTGACGGCCGGGGCGCCGCCGTGCACTTACAGTGGTATCAGAGCCTCGCCATTAACATAGTCTAGCTTGGTGTAATGTGTTTTTCTGTTTCGATCGATCGAATGTTCCAAAACTGCATTTCAGTTCGCATCAGTTTCTGTTGAAAATTTTTGGTCTCGAAAAATTTTTCAGGTTGTAAAATATTGATGTACTGGAAAATCTAAGAGCTCTGTAAAAATTCGATGAAGTATCTCCACAGTGGGAGCGCGGAACCGCCGCGAAACCCCCCTTCCCGCCGCCCTTCCGCCGCGCACTGTGGAGATCACTTCACCAATTTTTTACAGAGGCCTTCTGGGCTTAAAATATGGGTTTTGGAATATTAAAATTGGGCCCAGGATTTCTGTGAGTGCTACAGTTTTGATTGGGGGCCCACTTGTTAATTTTTGATCGATCGGATATTTTAAACACATTTTTCACAGTATTTACATTATATCTGCGACCGTGAATGTCACTCGATCGGTAAATCCTGTCTAACTGCTATAGCCCGGTTAGACGGATTTGCGAACGTGACTTTCACGTTGATGTTCTATGTTTATGCTGTGATGTTGCGGATCGGTCGTGGGGATAGCCTGGTTGCAATGCTAGTACAGTTGTGGTGGTATTATGTACATTTGATATTGCGGGGCGAGCGTCCGACATGTGGACTGCCGTCACTGCCTGTTTGTATTATTATTTTGGGGCACGACCTGGTTGCGGTCGATGTACCCGTTGTATGTATATTTTACTTTCTGTACTAAGATTGCCCCGCGGAGGGGTGCACGGATAGCCGGGTTCTGGAGGGCAACAAGCCCGCATCTCATGGCATTGGGACGGAGGGGGCTTCACTCTGGGATTGGCGGGCTATTCACCGCACTCGTAGGGGGTACAGGTTGACCCAGGAGGGGTGCCCAAGTTACCGGATTCCGTGAAGTGCTGGGTGGTCCATTCACGGCGATGAAGGGGGCTGCCTCGCTTCAGGTTTTGGCGAGTAACTTGCCGCGCCCGTAGGGGTCTAGGATTTCATTGCACAGGCTATCCACACGACCAGGGGAACGTCGGGTTTCAGTAGTGGCTCTGTGAAACCCGGGGATCCCAGATATCTGTATTGTTCTGTGATGCTGTACATTTCTGTGATGTTGCATTTCTTTTCACGCCTTGAGCGAAATATAATATATTGGTATATATATTAGTAGATGTTGTATATGTTTTTCATCCGCGCTAGTCCAGTCCCCGCTCTGTCGTTAGTAAGCTAACCTAACGGGTAATGACGGGACCCAGTGGCGAATGCGGATGGCATATACGTACATCAGTATATTTTCGTTCTTTGTGGTGTGATCAATTGATGGGACTGCATTGATTCGGATCAATGCAAGTTAAAAACAAACCTAATCTGATGTTGTTGGAACACTTTTCAAAAAGCTGTTATTGCAAGGACGTTCACTTTTGTTTTGCATCGTGGTATTCAGTTGAAATATCCTGCTCCTCAGTCGACGAGGCAAGGGCCGAGATCCCTTCACCGGGAGTGACCCCTTGGACAAACAGTTTGCGTCAGGGCATTAACTTCACTATAGCCGATTACTTTTGCTTTGCACCGTAGTATTCAGTTGGAATATCCTGCACCCCATTCTACGGGGAAAGAGCCGAGATCCCTTCACCGGGAGTGACCTCTTTAGTAAAGGTTTTCGTCACTATATTTTCTAAAAAGCTATCCGTTCCTTCAACGATATCAAGTTCATTACGTTAAAGGTTTTCGCCAGAAACCATTCGTAGCCCTCCGTCATTTCAGACGGGTAGCAAGTAGTATTCATGCTATGTTTGTTGACCTTCGTCAAGGCATAGTGTATGGTAGCTGCTTGTTGCTTTTCTGTTGCATAGATAGATGCGTTGGTTTGGGACAGTCGTATAGCCTTGTTGACCTTCGTCAAGGGCTTGTACGGGTGGGTTCAAATTAACCTGGACAATGACGGGTGGAACTTGACATGTGACTTATGATTTGTTGACCTTCGTCAAGGTCATAAGAGCATGGGGCAGAAATCACATCGGGAGTTTCAAAAGAACTGAAACTTGCCAGATATGCGCATACCTTCTGGAGTGTGATACCGTGAGCGGATTCCGTCACGTTGTCATGCGATGAGAGTTGGATCCCGATTCCCACTGATGAGTTAGCTTACTCCTCGGGTGACCCCGACTAATTCTTCTTTCAGCTTTGGAGGAGAATTTGAGGTACAGTGGGAAGTTTCCTGATTAGAAAAAGTGATAACCATTCTGATCTAGGTTAGAGTGCACGCCGAGTGTTTCTTTTCTCTCTCTCTCTGGCAGCGACCATTGACCCGACCCTAGACTATGACTCAGTGACCAAGTTGACCGAACCTTCTTAACACTGGCTTTTGGATTGCCAGAGTTGCGAACCTCATTGCCACTCCTACTTTTACCCTTTTCTCCGGGACACCCCGTATTACTACGAACGTCCACTTCCATTGGACAAAACCATCGTATGGTTATATACGAACTCGAAGGAATTTATTCGAGGATGGTTTCCGGTTCTGGAGAAAACGGATAGGACTATTCAGTTGTCTTTTCTTCTCACCTTCTCTCAGGTTGCGAGTACTCCTTGGTTTAGGAGTAGTACACCTATTACGCAAATTGGATAGTCTTCTTCCAAACCATAGGCTGGTGCCGACCGGTAGGGAATGAAGAAAACCAGTTAGCCTAAACGGTGTACAGAAGGTATTAAGTTCAGACAAAGCAAGGGATTAGTAAGAGGGCAAAGTAAATTGCGACTGCTATTCACGACCAAACCAAGTATTTCTTCGCCAATCCTAAATCACCTTTGTATTTCTCCAGGACACTCCGTATCACTACGAAGATCCCATTTTATTGGATAATCTATCGTATGGTTATATACGAACTCAAAAGGAACTTGTTCCAGTTCGGGGATGGATCCTTGGTTCAGGAGAAATAGGAATAAAGTACATTCAGGTGTCTTTTATCTTCACCTTCTCTCGCGTTGCGAGTGCTCCTAGGATTAGGACAGTACACCCTTTATGCTTTTTGGATAGTCTTCTTCCAAACCATAGGCTGGTGCCGAACGGTAGGGAAGGAAGAAAACCATTTGGCCTAAAGGGGTGTACAGAAGGTAATGACTAAAGACATATAAAGGGATTTGGAGAGGTGGCAAAGAATTATACGGTTATAGTTGTGAATCTGGATAATGGAAGAGGCATTACTTGGAATACCAGGAAACCCCAACGAAACATTTCAATGTTTCAGTTTCACTGTGTACTGTTAAAAGAAAACTGATTTCCCGATTAGACACTTACTCCAGGGTATGTATTTACCAGGTATGATTCTCACATCTGTATGGTTTTACTGATGATGAGTGGGAGTAAGTTATTGGGAATTAGGTGATCATCCTCATTATATCGGGATTCGTTGTAATCGGTGATATTTGAGGAGATCATCTGGGTTGTTTGCCGGTCGGCAAATATTTGGTTTTGAATATCCGCTGTTGTGCACCAATTTCAAATTGATATATCTGTACGTCTATTTTCATAGAGTGAGATATACCTTTTGATATTATGTCGATGACATTTACCTATATCAGTGGATGGTTAGGTAAGGAGCATTAAACAGCGGTGTAATTCTTCTTAACCATAAGTACAGTTTTCAACCTACGACACACAGTGAAAGAGTTGTTAGACTCAGCGGACTTATACAGAGTATTGTATGTTGTCCAGTGTCCATTAGGACAGAGGGGTTGGTCCTCTTACTATATTCTGTTTACTTTTAACTTCTCTAGTTCTTAGACATGTGTTTCGTAGAAACACATGGTCTGAATTTTGAGAAGTTATAGGTATTTGAATAAAGTAGAGAACCAGGTGTTGCAAGTATCAGGATTCTTCAAAGTGATCGAAGATGTAGATACTTGTGTATGGTATTCAGTTGATAGTAATGATTAAGAGAACTTGCTTCTTTTTCAGGTTACTCGTAATTGGAAGCACTCCTAAGTTGAGTAACGCTGATAGGCCTCATTCCATTTAGTTGACATGCACTGGAGACAGCTGCATGATTTGAATCTGGTTCAATTAAATCAGTGCCTCTGGTTCTATATTGGATATAGAACAGTTCATATCTTAACGTTGTTAAGGTACGGGGAGTTGTCCGGCTTATGATTAAAACCAGACTCTGGATAACTCAAGGCACGTTTCTGTAATGGCTGTTTGTGGGTTGACCCAGGCTATGACGAGGGTTGACTTTCTACCATCTGGGAGATCAATAGAAATATTGTTCAAGACTCGCCACAGTTTTATTAAAAATGGATTTTTTCAAAAACAGCAGTGGGAGTACGGTAGAACTGGAAGTGATTCCAGAACCGCAAACGATTACTGAAGATTTGATAAGGAACCTAAAGATTCAATCTGATTTGACATTCCATTGGCCACTCCGCAGATTAGGTGGGTAACTTCAGGCACCCGAGAGGTACTTCGGTAGCCTCAAGGACGGTGACAGGGAAGTTCTTGTTTACCCACACTTGCCATTGTTGTTGTTCCAGGCTGTGAGACCCGGCAGGAGGATGAGTATAGCGTCATTCTAAACATGCTTTAGAAGTGCACGTCTATATGACTCTGCCAGAGGGTTGTCGTAGTCAGTGGGAGCAGCGGAAGCATTGGTGGACATCAGGCTTATGTCTATTTATAGACTAAAGCAGATGTAGCGGAGATAGATCATCTATTTCTGATGTGACAGTCATAGGTTTGACGTCATCAGAGTAGGGGATGGATCTGTTGAGAAGGTAGTAGGAAGTGAAACTCCTATACTACGATCGGTTATACTTTGGTCGTCACACAGTGTTTTCTCCACATAGGACTTGGATATTATATCACACATTCTGGTTACTGGATCTATGGTTTTAGATCTAGATTTGGGTGGTTTCCTAATCTGGGTACCTTGACAGCATTCTATGAGTATTTAGAATGGACGACTCCTGGCACGGTAGTACATCTGCAGGTAATGGAGTCACCCTCTCTAAAGGTGTCTTACAGACTAAAGGGGAGAGGGATGTTCATGATTGGCAGATCACTTGCTTAGGCAATTGAGTCAATCATGAGATGTCAAGTACCACACCAGATGTTGTTCTTGCATTACATGCAATAAGTTGATATTGATCCAATCCTGGAGAAACAGTCGGAAGCAGTTTTAGAACATAAGTGTATGTTCTAGGGATATGATAACGACAGCCTCATTCGAGAGACAGTTATCATTCCAGGCTTCCAAGGTGACATGGACGACAAGGAGGTTGTCAGAGTTATAGTTATCCTTCTGACGAAGGGCTGTATTTTGGACAGATGGTCCAAGGCAATACTGAGGGTGGCATGGCGCAGGATACTGATTAAGTTCAGTTGACGATACAGTCTAAGAAGTTTGGATTTGGAGTTCATTTATGAGCTAGGTCCCATCAGACATCCAGACATTCTAAGACAGGTATTACTCATTTCGGGAGATGGCTTTCTCCGCGAACTTGAGACATAGAGAGACACAGAAAGAAACATCAGAGCGGATCCACTCACTGAGGCTATTCCTCGAACGCAATAGTTTCGCAAACGAGCTTTGTGAGACTGACTAGTAGAGGAGTTGGGTGTTCGGTATCACACGGGCTGTGAGTATGCGACATCGCAATAATTAGCCTTGAGTGCAAGTGGGAGATTGTTGGAGATAGTGCCCTCAGAGTCGATTATTGGATCACAGGCACGTGATTGCAATGATTGAGGGAGGACCTATCCCGGGAGGACAGTCTTACTCGAGATGATAGTATGCTATCTGGTTTACCTTTATCATCGTGTACTGCTTTAGGTGACCTGACAGGTCGCTATTGCACGTTGATAGAGCCCTAGGATTCTTGCTTGACTGCCAGCAGTATGAGGGCGATCATATAAGTGAGAGCTGGAGTCTACAAGCACATCCTTAAAAGGTCCCTAATCGTGGGAGTTTCGAGACAGGGCATCGATTCTCCAGAGTAGACTAGTGTATACAGTCGAGACCCCGACGAGGGGCGGTGGCCGGTCTCACATGCCATTGGTGTCAGTTGGATCACCTAAGATGTATACAGGTGCTCATTGGGTTATGAGTACACCGGACAGGACTCGCCGGGAACATGCTAGTTGGTCTTATACCTGACGTCAGATAGCAGTTCCCAGGTGACATGTGTACAGGTTAGTTCATCGACCTGGGGATCGTCATTTGTCTCGTGTGAGTTCCCACTGTACTTAGATTACTACCCTACCACGGCTCAAAGGAGTCGTGCAAACAGGTTTTAGTTGGGTACAGTCCCGAGCCACATGGAGGCAGTGAGCGGATCTTCGGGGGTTCGTCTCTCCCGGTATTGGGGGTGAGGTCGCGCTGTGTCTAGGAGAGCCATTACACGAAGACCTTGGCCAAGGCAGGAGATTTACTGGTAGGTATTCCAGTAGTATCTCAGGGTGTTCTGGGCTACACTCCGACACGACTTGTACCGCTTTTGGGGGTCTGACTTTTACCAACCCCCTAGGCCCGCCATGCGATGCTCATAGACGAACGGACCGGACTGTACGGATATTGTCACTGACAAGCTTAGTTGGGTGTCGGGGTGAGCTTCCTCATCGACGTCCCTTTTGGTCAATAGCTGGTGGCCCGTCACGTATTGGCTTATACCTCTGACGTGCTAGTGGTTAAATCCACAGCCATAGTATTGACGAGTCTTTAGAGTCCACCACACTTTCAGTTACTCAAGCTTTCGGGCGAAACGCTGTAGAGGCCGTATGGAGATATGGCAGGGTCCGATCAGATACGTGCGGTATTGCACGGATCAGGATCGGACGGTTTTGTACTAGTGGCCGTATAGTTATATGGCAGCGTTCGATCAGATACGTGCGGTATTGCACGGATCAGGATCGGACGGATCTTACTAGCCGGCTTTGGCTTAAGCCGGTCCTAGTTTAGTACAGTGTAGATTTTGTCTCTTTGCATTTGTATCTGGACGGAATACAGATGCGGGTGTGTATGCACAGTAACGGGGTTTTCCTGTAATTTATTACGGGACCAGTTTTCTGGAGTTGCCAGTTTGCATTCCGTTACGGCCGGTTTTCCTTTGTTCTTTCCCGGCCGGACTTTTCTGATGGAGGGGGTTATTTGCAGTTTCGCAAATAACACTTTGTGGAGGACTTATTTGCATAAGGGTTGATATGATAAGCATCTTTGCTTTTTCATGATTAGAAATGATTTGAGGTTGATGTAAGTTTTGTGATGATAATGTTTTTGGATGTGGTCACCCTCCTCCTTTTACTACACTCACCTCCTTTCTTGCTTCATATTGTTTTTCCTCCACCATTTCAAAGAGAGAGAGAGTTTTTTATTCATGGCTAAGTGAGGAGAAGAAAAGAGAAGAAAAATGAGAGTGATTCATTTTTGTGTATATCATTCTTCATCTCATTCCATTGCTAGAAAATTGAAAGCACCAATTTTCTATATACCATTCCTCCATCATCCACAAATGGCAACAAACCCCAAAAGAGACTATCACTCTACACTACACTTCCTACAGCAAATCTTGGACGCGTCGATTCGCCAGCTTCGCGCCCGAGTTGCCTCGGTATTGAGGTGGGAGCCCGTAAAAGCTACAGGCGATGTGGTGCCCTTTCCGACAAGGAGGAGACGGACGGAGATCCCTCGAGGAGATCGGAGTGGAGATGAAGACCGGAGGACTCGGATCAGTCGGTACATCTCTTCCCTTTCTTGTTAGTAGCTTAGACTAGTTTAATGGCACGATCCGGGGTTTAGTGCGTGGTGGTGCCGGTTTGCTAAGTCCGCAAAATTAAAGTTTATCACCGTTTCCGCGTTTGGCCGTCGGATTGACGGCCGGGGCGCCGCCGTGCACTTACAAAACCAAAGCCCACTAGTATTGCCTGCCCGAACAACATACGCACAGAAGTGTACGCAAGTGATCGCAGCCCTGCCTTAAACCATACGGCCTCTACACGTTTCGCTCAGTGCAGGGAAACTCTCTGTGTGGGACTCTAAAGACTCGACACTACGCTGGCAGTGGGTTTAACCACAGACCGTAAGCGGCACTAGCTGTGTGTAACGGTCCCCAGGTAGATGTTGATAAGAAGGAACCCATCCGAACTCCTACTGAGCCTGTATGTGACAATCTCCGTACAATCCGGTCTGTTCATCTGATACATCGCATGGTGGGCCTAGGGGGTGGCGAACGTCAGTCCCCTAATAGCGGTACAAGTCGTGTCGGAGTGTAGCCCAAAACACCCTGAGATAACACTGGAAATCTACCAGTATATCTCGCTTGCCCTGGCCAGGGACTACTCGTGTAATGGCTCTCCTAGACACAGCGCGATGTCAACCCCCAATACCGGGAGAGACGAATCCTGTCTAACCGTCACTGCTTCCAAGTGCTTCGGGACTGCACCCAACTACTACCTGTTTGCACGACTCCTTTGAGCCGTAGTAGGGTAGTAATCTAAGTACAGTGGGAACATACTCGAGGCGAAGTGACAGTGTCAAGTTAGCGGACTAAGCTGTACTCATGTCATCTGGGAACTGATAACTGACGATAGGTATAATACCATCCATCAGTTCCCGACGAGTCCTGTCCAGTGTACTCGTAACCTAACGAGCACCCGCATACTATCTCCAGTACGACGTACTGATGGCTGTGGGACAGACCAACTCCCGTGCTGGGATGAGAAGCATATACGCTAGTCTACTCCGGAGTATCGATGCCCTGTCTCGATAGTCCTACGACTAGGGACCTGTATAAGGATGTGCTTATAGATTACCCAGCCCCCACAAGTATGACTGCCATCACAACGCTGGTAATCAAGCAAAGGTCCTAAGGGCTCTACTAATATGTATATAAGCGATATGCTAAAAGAAATACATGCACATATTGAAGTAGTGACAAACCAAGTAGCATACTACCATTTTGAGCAAGATTGTATATACAACTGTGAATATCCCAAGCTTCCATTAAGTAATATACAAGCTAGTATGATACAGTAATGGCCTCTAGGGCATATACACTAACAATCTCCCACTTGCACTAAGGCCATGTACTGGCGTATCGAAGACCTATCATCTCGATCAGCCGCTCGAACTGAGTCTGGGGTAGGGCCTTCGTGAGTGGATCTGCAGTGTTATTCTCCGTATTTACTCTCTTCACCTCGATCTCCCGGCGATCTACGATCTCCCTGATCAGGTGGTACCGCCTCAAAATGTGCCTGGACTTCTGATGGGACCTGGGTTCCTTTGCTAAAGCTATAGCGCCGTGTTGTCGCAATACAGCGGTATTGGATCAACAATGGTAGGAACCACCTGAAGCTCCATGAGGAACTTCTTCATCCAGACAGCTTCCTTTGCGGCATCGCAAGCAGCTATGTACTCCGCTTCCATAGTTGAGTCTGCAACGGTCTCCTGCTTGGAACTCTTCCAGCAAACCGCCCCTCCATTGAGGGTAAAGACATAACCCGACATGGACTTGGAGTCATCCTTGTCACTCTGGAAGCTGGAGTCAGCAAAGGCCTCGAGCTGGAGGTCTTTTCCGCCATACACCAAGAACATCTCCTTAGTCCTTCTCAGGTACTTGAGAATGTTCTTTACCGCTATCCAGTGTTTCTCCCCTGGGTTCGACTGATACCGGCTTACAACGCTCAATGCGTATGCTACATCTGGTCTGGTACATAACATCGCATACATTAAAGAGCCTACTGCAGAAGCGTAGGGTATAATAGACATGCGATCCCTTTCCAAATCAGTCTTGGGAGACATCTCTTTGGAGAGGGTGATCCCGTGACAAGCCGGTAAATTACCGCGCTTTGAATCTTCCATACTGAATCTTTTCAGTATGGTGTCAATGTATCTTGACTATGAAAGTCCCAACATCCTCTTTGATCTATCATGATAGATCTGGATCCCCAGAATGTAGTTGGCATCGCCGAGGTCCTTTATGGAGAACCTCTGTGACAAGAATCCTTTGATTGACTGTAGCATAGGAATATCATTTTCTATTAGGAGAATTTCATCCACGTACAAGACGAGGAATACTACAGTTCTCCCTACAATCTTACTGTAAATGCATGGTTCATCTGGGTTTTTGATAAAGTCGAATTCTTTGACAGTATCATCAAAACAGATGTTTCAACTCCGCGATGCCTGCTTCAGTCCATAGATGGACTTGAGCAACTTGCACACTTTACCGCTGCTCCCACTCTGAATGAATCCCTCCGGCTGATCCTGTCACAACCGGAAAGTACGGAACATGACCGGCACTTAGACTACGAACGTCTCAAGACGTACGTATGCTAAGTAAGCCGAAACCCAGAAATCCAAACCAAGAGAAGTAGTAGAGAATAGGAAGAACCATATCAAATCAACCTGTATGCAACATAATATACAACGCCTAAAGGCGAGGATCACAACAGAAATGGAACTCAACCAGCAAGAAACTCCAGAAATATAACATGCTACTCTATGGTCGGAAGAATAACATTACTGGTCTCTATCTCAAAAAAATACAAGTTTGGTTGATGGAACTTCTAGATACAACTGAAATATAATATACAAGGTATAATGATGGGTAAGATACAATAAACCCACCTACTAGCAAGTCACCCGAAAAGAAACCGTGCCCGCAAAGCCGTAATGAAATCTGTACGGCAACACCTGCAAGAAACTGGGGCACAACGGGGGTGAGTTGCCAACTCGTGAGTAGAAAAACATCTACGCACAGAAATCGCATAAATAACGCAACCTAGGTCAATGATCATAATATATCATCAAAAATGTATATAACATGCAGCCTATAACAAGGCTAGGGTAAATATCTAACCCGAGTGTAATCTCATGTGGCCGTGTCTGTGCCTCAGGTAGCAATATATCATATGAATGAGGTATGAATGCATGAAAACAGAATACATGTAAATGAAGAAACTGTTTTCATAAATTAGTGAGATTTCCTTTGTATTTTTAAAATGAGGTATCATAAATGAAATCAGCATCAACAGTGTCTAGCATCGACACAAAACATAAATCTCAATGTCTCAAAACCTCAGGCTCCGGCCATCCGGACTGGCCTGTATCATCAAATCTCAGTACCTCAATATCTCGAAATCTCAATGTCTCAATCTCAATATCTAGGGCGCCGTCAGTCCAGACCGGCCCCTACCATCCATCTCAAGAGCACGACGGTATCCTCCGGATATCCGACGCGTCGGGTAAAATCACCGGTAGGTAGTCTCCCCCTGCCAGGCTCATCGTCATCACCACGAGCTTCTTTCCCCGGGGTACCTTACCGGGTCCACCATGTACCCGAAACGGTTCATCCAACTCCTCGAATCGGGTCTCCAAATCCATCAGCAAACTCATGGTGGACGACTCATACATCATGGGAAAAACCGCGCTTTTTATTTAAAAAGAGAAAGAAGAAGTTTGTATATGTTTTGCGGTTTTCCCCAAATCCAGAAAATCTCATGGAAATCCAAATCCAAAACCTCAATAGCACGTAAAAAGTGAATATATGCATGAGAATCCATGAATGCGGCATAACAATGAATAACAGTATGCATGAGGTAGCAGGTAATAACTACAATGTCTAAACTAACATATAAGGCAAGTACACTAATATCATGTCTAAACTATTAGCTAACAGGCTATGTCAAGCAATAATATTTTCTAAGGTGTACGTGACATGGCAATTACCGATGAAGATGTGTGTGAGCCGGCAAGTAAGTGTACGTGGTACATACGCATCATCGGTAATGGTGCTGGTGTCCTAACCACAAGATATCAACAGTAGAATATAAAGCATAATATAAGCATGTGATGCGGAGCAAACAACAATAATGAGCGGGAGCTGAATACTAGACGCAACGATAACTAATTTGTTTTAACCTAATATAAGTCCTACAATGGTGCCTTTTGAAATAACACGAATTGTGGGGTTTTGAAAATAGGGGCTACGGTGTTTTTAAGAAAAGATACGTTTTTTGAAATATCCGTAGGATCCCTTAGGTTGTCTTTAAAATTACGCACGATTCGTAAGCTTTGAAATAGGTAGGAACCGAATCTAATCTAACAACTAACTAAACTAAAGGGCTACGCTACAAGCTAGACTACAGGTAAGGAAACCGCCTAACATCTGAGTCGATACATATACATACCTGTATATATATTAGTCGGTGATCCCGCCTCAATAATATCATATCCGATACCATATCTATAATCAGACATCCCAAGTCAAGAGTGCGGATCAATCATCAAGATATAGCTCGTGCGTGAATCCGTCGTACGGCATCCCCAAATCTGGGTACGGGTCAATATCATATTCCTCACACTATTGCTCTGGTATCCTCTTTATCCAAGATCATAGTCTAGGGTACTGACCTATGTCTAGTACAATACTAATATCCTCAATATACTCATGATCTGACTACTGATCGACAATCTCGTAGAAACCGATATCGTCAGCACATATCATCATCAAGGGGTATACATCGCCCGATACGGCCTAATATCAATATCCTAGCGTATTATGCCTCATATCACGATCACATGTCGACCATTTATTTATAACACTATTCACCCGTATCGCCGCCGCAAGATCCGCTATAACACCAGGACGTACCTTAAGTACGAATCCTACCATATCACCGAGATCACAACCACAAACAAATCTCATCGACTCAGCTCAATCCCAAGTATCCTCCTCAAATCCATATGTGAACACATAGTCCCATACCCATGTGAACACATAACTATAAAGAATCCCATGAGCACATATAAATAGGAATGTATGCAAGTATGTATGTGTGTATGTGTAGTGCAACACTACCCTAGGGTTCGCGACACTAAAATAATCCAACACACCAATATCCATCCTAAACATCGTTATTAATCCCAATAACATATAATAATTGTTGGTGTGTATATGCATCCGTATACATCACCACGGACCGCGGGGGTGCTATACGCCATCCGCCCGACTTCTCCCCGTAGATATAAATCTACTCACCTGGTCCTCGCTCGCCGGTGCCGACGTCGCCACTCGCTTGCTTGTCGTCTCGAAGTCCACATGGGGTACCTACACATCATAACGCACCATATCACATTAAAATCCGACTCATGACCAAAACGTCCCACATAGGTCAAAACCTATTGCTGCTTTCACAAATCAACCCAAAAACCCTCGACGTCGGCGTACAAACGCCAAACCATCGAGAAAAACCTAAACACACTCATTTGTACAATCACAAGCACTAATTATAATATAAAATAGCTTAAAATTCACAAGAACCCCAAATTCACTTTAAAAACCATTTTTTCCGAAAATCTAGGAAGCACAATTCGCCGTTTTTGTACAAAACAAGATGTTTAAACAAATGTAGCGTCCATAATACTTATTAAATATCTTAAATAAGTCATAAAAACCATTTCCATAATTTAATCTCATAAATTTGCATAATTTCCAAAATCCTAGTTTGCAAAAATATCAATTTTTAACACCTTTTAAAGCAAAATTCACAATTCATCAATTAAGCTTGGTTTTGCATGATCCAAAATCATTAAACCACTCATTATAATATTAATAATGACATGAAACCTTAATTTAGATTTTAATCCCAATATAAAACAATTTCAAGAAAAACTAGTTAGCAAAAAGCACATTTATCACAATTTCCAACCAACAAATTTTGAAATTAATAACTAGATTAGGTTTTAGCAAGAATTAACATGTCAATCTACTCATGGCAACCTTAATGATGTGATAAAACCCTATCTTGATTTTAATCTCACATATAACCATTAACCCCACAATTCAAGTTTGCAATATACACACAAATTAAACACCAAATTTAGTTAAATTGGAGTAATTAACCAACAATTAAGACATTGGTTAAGATTTATACCTCCCAATTAGAGATATACCAAGGATCTAAGCCTCCCAAATTGCTCTCTTGCTCCCAAAATCCATGCTAGATAGGCAAATAAATAATGGGTAGGAGTTGGATTTCGGTTTTGAGTTTTAGTTGATTTTTCATGAAAAAATTTTTGTGAATTTTTTTGGAGAAGAGATGAGATGAGGAATGAGAGGAGAGGGTTGCTGAAATGTGCAGGTTTCAGCCATTATGGGGGTGGGTAATGGGTGAGGGAGGAGAGAGAGTGAGGTGGAGAAAGTGGAAAAAGTCAAAGTCCACCATTTTCTATCATTTTCTTTTCTTTTCTTCTCTTTTCTTTGTGATTTGGAGAGAGAGAGGGGGAGGGCTGTCATGGTGGGGTCGGCCACATGGGGAGAGGGAGAGAGGGTGAGTTATGGGTGTATGGGTGAAGAAAAATGATAAATGTTATACCCCAATTCCCATTAACACTAATTTTACCGAAAAAAGCCTTTTTTCTTCAATAATTTCTAAACCGTTTTGGCAAATGATTTCATTCCAAAAATCATGTGATAAAATTTTATTTAATGTTTTATGATGCACAAAATTTGTTTCAACTCATTCCAATTTGTAATTTTCCCTAATTAAATGTATTAGTGACGACTTAAAATAATAATAAAATAATATTTTTTCAGAAAATTTGAAATTTCACCAGCGGCTCAATAAACACCAAATAATAGCAATTACATAGCTAGAATATGTATATTTAATTTTTATAATAAGATATTTGCATTTTGACTTTTTTACAGAAAACCCCCTTATCTTACCGATTTTTCGAAATTTCACCGAAACGATTTTCAAAGCGTCACAATCTTCCCCCCTTAAAGAAATTCGGTCCCCGAATTTAAATTCAAACTCCCCCAAATACTAAAACATCTAAGAAAACCCATCAAGTCGTCGGGGCTTCGAAATTGTAAATACATAAAACAAATCGTAGCGCAGTGCATGCGCTTGAAAAATGAGCATATAACTCAAATCAAAACTCCGTCAAGCATCCCGCAATCATCGGAGTCATGGAGAAGACATCAATGCCAAATCCAAATCAAAACCAATATGACATAACTCGAAACTATACCTGTAAATATCGAATCTATATCTGTAAGTATCTGAAGGAAATGCATGCCAAATCTCTTTAAGTCGCTGTGCAACGCGTATAACACTGCACAGTGGCGGACGTCTATCATAAGAAAATAACTATATACATATATACCTTTGTTTGAAATGTACGTTCTGCCGTTTTGGAAACAATTTAGAAGGGTCTCCTTGTTTTAAACATTTCGTGTCATATCAGACACGTAGGTAAATACTGAGGCTATAGCTCGCTTTTTGGAAATCCCTTCAATAACTATTAATGCACGCAAAATATATTCAGGTACTGTCCTCTGACTAGTCCTGCTCAGTACGAAAACACATAGCAATATCATAAAAACGTACTGCTCTATACGAAATCAATCCCCAAAATATGCACATGAATGCTACGTGCGTCTGGTGCGCACGGAAATCAAAATCCATGAATATGCCATACATGCGCACATAAAAAACATCTAAGTGCATCGGGTGTGCACGAAACATCTGTCGTAGGCAACGTGTGTGCCTGACAGCAAAATCAGGTGCATCTAACATGCACGAAAAATCTCGAATTAGTGCATCTGGTGTGCACCAAAACGCATCTCGTAACAGGCGCCCAACAGGCGCTAAAAATCCAAATCAGGTGCATCCATCGTGCATGAAATCATGAAATCCAATATCAAGCGCCGAACGTGCGCAAAATCAATCGGTGCACAAGGTGCACAAAACAAATATCGAGTATCACCATCGAAATCGAAGTCCAGTGCATCTAAGTGCACAAAAGGCGTATCACTGCACTGCAAGCATATATAAACTATACAGAGTGCATGAACCAAATCGTGTGCATGCATACGCACAAAACCAACTCAGCTGTTTAAAATCGTAAAATCACAAACATGTGAAACTGAAGCACGAAAACGATATCAAGTGTAACACTGTGCAAAGATCGTAAATCCTCAATCATCAAAATCAAATCATACGAATAAATCACCCAAAACATCGTAATCAACAATGGCGGAATAGTACTGCTCAAGCGCATCCTCTAAGAATCTCGGCCAACCATCGTGGTCACTAGTAGGACGTCTCGTCGATGATCATGAACTCTGTCCTGCTGGCGTGCGTAACCATGACTACTCCTGGGTCAAGGTCTTCACTGTGAATTACCGATCTTTCGGTCCATCGGCTCATCAACCCTGTCAGGTGTGCTAACGGGGACGATTCCGTTCTGGCACTTCTCTGGTCATCTCTTGGTCAATCATCGCGACCACTCGTAAGACAGAATATTACTGGCGTCGGCCTCTGGCTCTCTGAATGTACGTGACACATCTGATCCTGGGTGCAAGTATCATTGCAGCAGTGTCCTGGAAGGAATCCTGCTCAAGGTCTCTTCCAAGTCTCATCTCTGCCAAATGTCCAGGAGTCATCGTCCTTACCATGTCTGCTTCTTGCTTCGTAACGGCTGCATACTCAGCGCGACTCTTTTTGGAAGGTATATCCAATAACAATGCCTCGGTATGCGCATCGCATCTCTGATGTCAGCGGAGGGGAACGTCATCATATCCAGATCGTGTACGAACCTCTTACTCCATTTTTCTCTAATGTCGACCGCTTCGGACTCGTCTGGTCGTGGCTGCATGGACTGAGCATCCAACGGCTATCCTCGTATCTGGAGTCTCCCAAGAATTGCATCTCACCATCTAGCATCCGAATTAAGTCGAGCCATCCGATCGAGTCGTCAAAACCTCATAATCCCCCAAGAGCTCAACATCTTGGGTACGGTATAATAGTATCGAGTACATACCACAGCATCGGTGGTCCAGCTGTAGAAGGGAAAACCCAAGCCTCACTAATGGCACCGCAGAACTGCCGCAAACCCTAAGGTTCAAAGGCTTTCACACGGTCATTAAGTCGAGTTAGGATTTCATTCTTCTAGAGGGACCATAGAATTGCCTGCATGTCTTTCCGAATACTTTAAACTTGGAATAATAGGTTACTAACATTCGATCATCTCTGTCGACTCTCAACGTCTCCGCGTGAAGTCGTCTCTGGCTGGAATCAATCTATCTGATGACCTCGCAATGGGGTAGCGAACAATCCACATATCCTAGTCATTCATCCTCGGTGACTAGTGATCTCCTATAATCTCTTAGTACAATCTCATACTGCAATAGCTCCAACATCTGGGCAAAATCCCGTCGTTCGCAGCAATAACTGGCTCACTCGTCTGCACGCTGAACAGTGCCTCAATCATCATGAATGAGCAATACATCAACGATCATCAGCATCTGGCTGGCCTCTGTCAGTGGCTCAATCCTCTAGTGCTGATCGGCATGTCCAAGTAATCTCATACAGCGATCCATCAAACGCTCGTGGCGCAAAACACAATCAAGACACATCTCTGCAAACGTGTGTCTCCGGAATAATGCTCTGGTCAGTCCTTGTTCGTAACGAGCTCATGCTGACCGCAACTCTAACCGAAGTTCTCCCTGCCCGTAATCGTGGCAGCAAAACCATAACTGATACCGATGAGGCTAGATCAGGAAGGAATATGATACTGAAAAAAAAATGTACATCCTAAGGCTCCTTAAATGGAGTGGCGTGTCGTAAATATGCCGTGGAACATACCAACGGTACATCACTCTACTTTAGTCACCTATTCCATCAACCAAGGGTCATCCTATACTCCTAAGGTAAAAACCTAACGCTCTGATACCAACTTTGTCACAACCCGAAAGTACGAAACATGACCGGCACTTAGACTACGAACGTCTCAAGGCGTACGTATGCTAAGTAAGCCGAAACCCAGAAATCCAAACCAAGAGAAGTAGTAGAGAATAGGAAGAGCCATATCAAATCAACCTGTATGCAACATAATATACAACGCCTAAAGGCGAGGATCACAACAGAAATGGAACTCAACCAGCAAGAAACTCTAGAAATATAACATGCTACTCTATGGTCGAAAGAATAACATTACTGGTCTCTATCTCAAAAAAATACAAGTTTGGTTGATGGAACTTCTAGATACAACTGAAATATAATATACAAGGTATAATGATGGGTAAGATACAATAAACCCACCTACTAACAAGTCACCCGAAAAGAAACCGTGCCCACAAAGCCGTAATGAAATCCGTACGGCAACACCTGCAAGAAACTGGGGCACAACGGGGGTGAGTTGCCAACTCGTGAGTAGAAAAACATCTACGCACAGAAATCGCATAAATAACGCAACCTAGGTCAATGATCATAATATATCATCAAAAATGTATATAACATACAGCCTATAACAAGGCTAGGGTAAATATCTAACCCGAGTGTAATCTCATGTGGCCGTGTCTGTGCCTCAGGTAGCAATATATCATATGAATGAGGTATGAATGCATGAAAACAGAATACATGTAAATGAAGAAACTGTTTTCATAAATTAGTGAGATTTCCTTTGTATTTTTAAAATGAGGTATCATAAATGAAATCAGCATCAACAGTGTCTAGCATCGACACAAAACATAAATCTCAATGTCTCAAAACCTCAGGCTCCGGCCATCCGGACTGGCCTGTATCATCAAATCTCAGTACCTCAATATCTCGAAATCTCAATGTCTCAATCTCAATATCTAGGGCGCCGTCAGTCCAGACCGGCCCCTACCATCCATCTCAAGACCACGATGGTATCCTCCGGATATCCGACGCGTCGGGTAAAATCACCGGTAGGTAGTCTCCCCCTGCCAGGCTCATCGTCATCACCACGAGCTTCTTGCCCCGGGGTACCTTACCGGGTCCACCATGTACCCGAAACGGTTCATCCAACTCCTCGAATCGGGTCTCCAAATCCATCAGCAAACTCATGGTGGACGACTCATACATCATGGGAAAAACCGCGCTTTTTATTTAAAAAGAGAAGGAAGAAGTTTGTATATGTTTTGCGGTTTTCCCCAAATCCAGAAAATCTCATGGAAATCCAAATCCAAAACCTCAATAGCACGTAAAAAGTGAATATATGCATGAGAATCCATGAATGCGGCATAACAATGAATAACAGTATGCATGAGGTAGCAGGTAATAACTACAATGTCTAAACTAACATATAAGGCAAGTACACTAATATCATGTCTAAACTATTAGCTAACAGGCTATGTCAAGCAATAATATTTTCTAAGGTGTACGTGACATGGCAATTACCGATGAAGATGTGTGTGAGCCGGCAAGTAAGTGTACGTGGTACATACGCATCATCGGTAATGGTGCTGGTGTCCTAACCACAAGATATCAACAGTAGAATATGAAGCATAATATAAGCATGTGATGCGGAGCAAACAACAATAATGAGCGGGAGCTGAATACTAGACGCAACGATAACTAATCTGTTTTAACCTAATATAAGTCCTATAATGGTGCCTTTTGAAATAACAGGAATCGTGGGGTTTTGAAAACAGGGGCTACGGTGTTTTTAAGAAAAGATACGTTTTTTGAAATATCCGTAGGATCCCTTAGGTTGTCTTTAAAATTACGCACGATTCGTAAGCTTTGAAATAGGTAGGAACCGAATCTAATCTAATAACTAACTAAACTAAAGGGCTACGCTACAAGCTAGACTACAGGTAAGGAAACCGCCTAACATCTGAGTCGATACATATACATACCTGTATATATATTAGTCGGTGATCCCGCCTCAATAATATCATATCCGATACCATATCTATAATCAGACATCCCAAGTCAAGAGTGCGGATCAATCATCAAGATATAGCTTGTACGTGAATCCGTCGTACGGCATCCCCAAATCTGGGTACTGGTCAATATCATATTCCTCACACTATTCCTCTGGTATCCTCTTTATCCAAGATCATAGTCTAGGGTACTGACCTGTGTCTAGTACAATACTAATATCCTCAATATACTCATGATCTGACTACTGATCGACAATCTCGTAGAAACCGATATCGTCAGCACATATCATTATCAAGGGGTATACATCGCCCGATACGGCCTAATATCAATATCCTAGCATATTATGCCTCATATCACGATCACATGTCGACCATTTATTTATAACACTATTCACCCGTATCGCCGCCGCAAGATCCGCTATAACACCAGGACGTACCTTAAGTACGAATCCTGCCATATCACCGAGATCACAACCACAAACAAATCTCATCGACTCAGCTCAATCCCAAGTATCCTCCTCAAATCCATATGTGAACACATAGTCCCATACCCATGTGAACACATAATTATAAAGAATCCCATGAGCACATATAAATAGGAATGTATGCAAGTATGTATGTGTGTATGTGTAGTGCAACACTACCCTAGGGTTCGCGACACTAAAATAATCCAACACAACAATATCCATCCTAAACATCGTTATTAATCCCAATAACATATAATAATTGTTGGTGTGTATACGCATCCGTATACATCACCACGGACCGCGGGGGTGCTATACGCCATCCGCCCGACTTCTCCCCGTAGATATAAATCTACTCACCTGGTCCTCGCTCGCCGGTGTCGACGTCGCCACGCGCTTGCTTGTCGTCTCGAAGTCCACATGGGGTACCTACACATCATAACGCACCATATCGCATTAAAATCCGACTCATGACCAAAACGTCCCACATAGGTCAAAACCTATGGCCGCTTTCACAAATCAACCCAAAAACCCTCGACGTCGGCGTACAAACGCCAAACCATCGAGAAAAACCTAAACACACTCATTTGTATAATCACAAGCACTAATTATAATATAAAATAGCTTAAAATTCACAAGAACCCCAAATTCACTTTAAAAGCCATTTTTTCCGAAAATCTAGCAAGCACAATTCGCCGTTTTTGTACAAAACAAGATGTTTAAACAAATGTAGCGTCCAAAATACTTATTAAATATCTTAAATAAGTCATAAAAACCATTTCCATAATTTAATCTCATAAATTTGCATAATTTCCAAAATCCTAGTTTGCAAAAATATCAATTTTTAACACCTTTTAAAGAAAAATTCACAATTCATCAATTAAGCTTTGTTTTGCATGATCCAAAATCATTAAACCACTCATTATAATATTAATAATGACATGAAACCTTAATTTAGATTTTAATCCCAATATAAAACAATTTCAAAAAAAACTAGTTAGCAAAAAGCACATTTATCATAATTTCCAACTAACAAATTTTGAAATTAATAACTAGATTAGGTTTTAGCAAGAATTAACATGTCAATCTACTCATGGCAACCTTAATGATGTGATAAAACCCTATCTTGATTTTAATCTCACATATAACCATTAACCCCACAATTCAAGTTTGCAATATACACACAAATTAAACACCAAATTTAGTTAAATTGGAGTAATTAACCAACAATTAAGACATGGGTTAAGATTTATACCTCCCAATTAGAGATATAGCAAGGATCTAAGCCTCCCAAATTGCTCTCTTGCTCCCAAAATCCATGCTATATAGGCAAATAAATAATGGGTAGGAGTTGGATTTCGGTTTTGAGTTTTAGTTGATTTTTCATGAAAAAATTTTTGTGAATTTTTTTGGAGAAGAGATGAGATAAGGAATGAGAGGGGAGGGCTGCTGAAATGTGCAGGTTTCAGCCATCATGGGGGTGGGTAATGGGTGGGGGAGGAGAGAGAGTGAGGTGGAGAAAGTGGAAAAAGTCAAAGTCCACCATTTTCTATCATTTTCTTTTCTTTTCTTCTCTTTTCTTTGTGATTTGGAGAGAGAGAGGGGGAGGGCTGTCATTGTGGGGTCGGCCACATGGGGAGAGGGAGAGAGGGTGAGTTATGGGTGTATGGGTGAAGAAAAATGATAAATGTTATACCCCAATTCCCATTAACACTAATTTTACCGAAAAAAAGCCTTTTTTCTTCTATAATTTCTAAACCGTTTTGGCAAATAATTTCGTTCCAAAAACCACATGATAAAATTTTATTTAATGTTTTATGATGCACAAAATTTGTTTCAACTCATTCCAATTTGTAATTTTCCCTAATTAAATGTATTAGTGACGGCTTAAAATAATAATAAAATAATATTTTTTCAGAAAATTTGAAATTTCACCAGCGGCTCAATAAACACCAAATAATAGCAATTACATAGCTAGAATATGTATATTTAATTTTTATAATAAAATATTTGCATTTTGACTTTTTTACAGAAAACCCCCTTATCTTACCGATTTTTCGAAATTTCACCGAAACGATTTTCAAAGCGTCACAGATCCATAAAGACACACTCTTCTAAATTTCCATTTAGGAAAGCCGTTTTTACTTCCATATGCCAGATCTCATAATCGTGGAAGGCAGCAATGGCAAGAAGGATCCGAATGGATTTGAGCATATCCACTGGAGAAAATGTCTCGTCATAGTCCAAACCAGGTCTTTGACGAAAACCTTTTGCTACAAGTCTAGCTTTATAGGTTTCAACCTGCCCATCTACACCAATCTTCTTTCTGAAGATCCATTTGCAGCCTACGGGTTTTACCCCTTCTGGAGCAAAGTCCAAAGTCCAAACTTTGTTGGTGTACATGGACTCCATCTCGGTCCGCATTGCATCCAGCCATTTTACCGAGTCACCGCTCTGAATGGCTTACTGGAAGCTAGTAGGCTCACCATAATCCATAGTGCAATCCTCTCTATCCCGTACATGAGAAAATCGTAGTATCTCTCGGGCGGATGAGACTGCCTACTACTCCTGCGGAGTGGCGCTGGGATGTCCGGTTCTCCTGAACCTTCTGGTTCTTCCAAGCTTTCAGTAATAACTTGTGGTTCTGGAATTTCTGCCAGTTCTAATACGCTCCCACTTTCACCTTTCTCTAAAACCTGATGTTCCAGAAAGTGGGCATGATGAGAAACAAAAACCTTTTGTTCCTCTGCGTAATAGAAGAAATACCCCCTGGAGTTCTTTGGGTATCCCACAAACTTACACAGTACAGAGCGTGCCTCGAGCTTGTCCGCATGCTGCTTTTTTACAAAAGCTGGACATCCCCATATCTTCAGATATTGAAGATGGGGTTTCTTCCTACACCACATCTGATATGGTGTAGTAGGCACAGTCTTGGAAGGAACCTTGTTCAAGAGATATGCAGTTGATTCTAGTGCATAACCCCAGAAGGATCGCGGCAACTCAGCCTAACTCATCATGGAACGAACCATATCCAATAGGGTTCGATTCCTCCTCTCCGATACACCGTTGTGTTGTGGTGTGTATGGAGGAGTAAGCTGAGAGAGAATTCCATTCTCTTTTAAGTAGCCCAGAAACTCGGCACTCAAGCATTCACCACCTCGATCAGATCTCAGTGTCTTGATACTTTTGCCTGTTTGTTTTTCAACTTCATTCTTGTATTCCTGAAATTTCTCAAAGGCCTTGGATTTGTGCTTCATGAGGAAGACATGCCCATACCTAGAGAAATCATCTGTGAAAGTAATGAAGTATGAATAACCACTTCGCGCATTTGTAGACATTGGACCACACACATCACTGTGTATGAGTCCCAAGAGCTTGCTCGCTCTTACTCCGTGTCCAGTGAACGGAGTCTTTGTCATCTTTACCATGAGACAAGATTCACAAGTGGCATAAGACTGGTACTCGAACGGATCCAAGTATCCTTCTTTATGTAACTTTGTCAACCATGTTTCATTAATGTGACCCAGTCTACAATGCCATAAGAAAGCCTGATTTATTTCCGGAGACTTTCTTTTAAGTGTGTTCTGGACACTGAAGACCTGAGCTTGATTCAAAACGTATATACCGTTTTTCAATGTACGTGACCCAATCAGAACTTGATTTAGGTGGATGTTTACTACATCACTTACAAAAGTAAAATCACATCCTTTCTTAGAAAGTAAGGATACAGATATGATATTACAAGTCGCACCTGGTACATAAAAATAGTCCTGCAGAATCAATATCTTCCCAGTTGTCAGTCCTAGATGATATTCCCCTACGGATTCAGCATACATGCTCATTCCGTTAGCAACCCTGAGAGTCATATCACATTTCCTGATAACCCTACGGTTTCTCAGAGCCTGTAACGAATTACAGATATGAGATCCTGATCCGGTATCCAATACCCAGGAAGTAGGGTTAACTGACATACAGTTCTCTATCACAAACACACCCGAAGCCGAAGCCACAACTTGCTTCGAATTCTGGCTACTGGCTTTGCAAGCCCTGCAATCCTTCTGCCAATGTTCATTCCTGTAACAATAGGAACATCCTTCTCTTACTACATCCAGTCCCGAAACTTCTGCCCTTCCCTTTCTTTCTACTTCCCTGGTTTCCTTGAGGGTAGTAGGTAGAGACTGTTGAACTACGTCAGCATCTGACCCGTTCTTCAACGTGGTCTTCAGGTCCGAGAGCTCAAAAGAGCTGGTCTCTGTAAGGACGTTGCCCCCTACAGATGACCCGATAGCCAACCTCGCTGGAAGCAATTCGTTCGAGGTCTCATATCTTGCGATACGAGATTGCTCTCCATATAAATCTTTGTTATGGAGGAAGATAGAAACGAAGTCCATCTTCTCGTGCTGCCTCTGGTTTGCACCATCAACTGAGACCAACACGAGGCACTTGGCTTTCGCACAGACTTCTTCCGATGTCCTACGGATATCAATATCCGTGACAGGGGAAACTGGACCTGAGACGGCAGGGTTTGGATTAGTTAAGAGGTGTCCCAGCTTGTCATGGGCAATGGACATCTGGACAGACCTTTGCTAGTCAAAACAGTCAGATCCAGTCATTTTATTATCTAGATGTAATCTATGTCTAGTCACTGGGTCGCTGCAGTTAAGAGAGAGAGAAGAAAACACTTTAGCATGATGCTCTTGCAAGTTTAGATTGGTTTTTAATTTATCTAAACAGGATGGCTCCCACTGTCTCTCGAATCCCTCCTAAAACCATAAAGGAAGAATTAGTCGGGATCAATCTCACCGTACAATACTTGCTTAACCGTTCAGCCAGGCTGGTGTTGGTACTTCGAGGGAGGTTTTCCAACGCTTTCGCGAAGTTCCTTAATTAAATAACCTCTTTTCCCTGTGGGCGTAGCCCCGCTAACACCTTTCTAGACATCTACTTGGTTTATAGCATTGATCGTTAAGTGAGAAAGTTCCGGAGGAGTAGTATATACTCACAGTAGGATCGGGATCCAAATATCATTGTTAGTGTTTATGCCCTAGAAGGCCATTACTGTATCATACTAGTTTGTATATTACTTAATGGAAGCTTGGGATATTCACATGTATATAACAGTCTTGCTAAACATGGTAGTATGCTACCTGGTTTTTCTATCTTAATTTGTGAGTGTACGTATTGATAGAGCTCTTAGGATCTTGCTTGACTACCAGCGTTGTGATGGCAGTCACACTAGTGGGGGCTGGGTAGTCTACAAGCACATCCTTATTCAGGTCCCTAGTCGTTCGATTATCGAGACAGAGCATCGGTACTCCGGAGTAGACTAGTGTGTACGCTTCTCATCCCAGTTGGGGAGATGGTCTGTCCCACAGCCATCAGTACGTCGTACTGGAGATAGTATATAGGTGCTCGTTAGGTTACGGGTACACCGGGCAGGACTCACAGGGAACTGTTGGTTGGTTTTATACCAGTCGTCAGTGAACAGTTCCTAGGTGACATGAGTACAGCATAGTCCGCAGACTTGACACTGCTACTTCGCCTCGAGTGTGTCCCACTATTCTTAGATTGCTACCCTACCACGGCTCAAAGGAGCCGTGCAAACAGGTAGCAGTTGGGTGCAGTCCCGAGCACTTGGAGGCAGTGGCGGTTAGACAGGATTCGTCCCTCCCGGTATTGGGAGTAGATATCGCGCTGTGTCAGAGAGCCATTACGCAAAGTCCCTGGCCAGGGCAAGCGAGATTTGCTGGTAGGTTCCAGTAGTTTCTCAGGGTGTAATAGGCTTCCCTCCGACACGACTTATACCGCTATTAGGGGACTGACGCTTGCCGCCCCCTAGGCAGGATATGCGATAGTCTTGGACGAACGGACCGGACTGTATGGAGATTGTCACATAAGACTCAGTAGGAGTTCGGATGGGTTTCCTCATCGGCCTTCTTATCGACAACTACCTGGGGATCGTTACGTACAGCTAGTGCCGCTTGCGGTCTGTGGTTAAACCCACTGCCAGCGTAGTAGTCGAGTCTCTAGAGTCCCACACAGAGAGTTTCCCTACTCCGGGAGAAACGATATAGAGGTCGTATGGTTTTACGACAAGGGTTCGGACGCATACGTGCATTTACGCGCGTATGACTTTCGGACAGTTTTTACCAGTCGGCTTTGGTTTAAGCCAGTTACTGGTATCCGGTTATTGGATTTTTACAGTCTAAAGTTTTTCCGTATTTTTGCGGATTGGAGGGGCTTTCTCGTAATTGTGCGAGAAGCTTCTAGAAGTGGTGACTAAGGAGGTTTAGGTGTCATATGCAATGAATGAGATTAGTGAGTCATGAGGGTGATTCATTCATGTCATTAAAGCACAATAAATGCTTAATGACTCATGATAATGAATCACCATTAGATATTTGTGAAGCATGCTTATTCATCATGTATTATTCTTTTCTTCATAAAAGAGAATGCTTCATATTTATTATGATACTCAATAATCTCATCTCATTATTATCTATACATTCTCTCTCCTCAAGCTCTCTCTTTTCAAAAGACTAATCCTCCCCTCTCATGAGTTGAGTACAAGGGTTAGTAAGACTAAACAATCCATAACCATCACTCTATCTCAATCTATCTTCTTTGATTAGCAATCCAAGAAGGTTAGTTGCCTCAAGTTTAGAGGCTAAGCTTGGAGTTTTGCTCTCGGGTGGATCGTCTACTACTTCGAGAAGGCCGAGGAGGACAAGGAGATCGTAAAGACGAAGGAGTTGGTTCATTAGGTATAATCCCTAAACACACTAGTTAAGAAACACTTTGTGTTTGGTTATTTATAGTTTAGCTTCGATTCAAGCGGTTAGTCGATGTTCGTTCACTAAACAAGTTCGTTTTTGAAAATTCCGCCTCCCCACAAGTATTGGGGTGTAGTACATCGACTTACAATGGTATCAGAGCCTCGCTAAACAATAAATAACTTAATTGCAAATTTGTACGAATTTCGAACGGAAAAACGAAGCCGGAAAACCCTAAAAACATCAAGTTTCTGTCGATTTTAAAATGATGTCCAAAAATTTTTCAGGTAAGTTCAGAAAGCTTGAAAAGACACCAGAAGAACAACCAAGAAATTTGGGCTCCTGAATCGACAACGCGGCAGCGGAACCGCGGCGGATCGCACCGATCCGCCGCGCTTCCGCCGCCGAGTTGCCGAGTCAGGAAGCCAAATTTCCTGTGTTGCTTCTCTGTGGTATTTAGGATTTTCTGGAATATTTAATATATGCTCAGGTTTCAGTTTTACAGAGCAGTTTTTGGAGCAATATTAATGGTGTTTAATCGATCGAAATTGTACAGTATTTGCATATTGGATTATATCTGTGTTTGTATAATGTGTTCGTAAACCTCCCCTAACTGCTAGTATGTCAGTTGGCAGGGGGTTGCACATTTCTGTAATGGTTATATATGTTTGTGCATATAAACTGTATTGGACTGTTGTGGTGTATAGCCGGGGTTTTGAAATGGGTTATTATTAAATTCATTTGTTGTAAATGTAATTTGTTGTAATATTATTTTGCGGGGCACATCCAGGTTGCGGTTGTAGCCACCGTTGTATTATTTCATTTTACTGTTTTTGCTCCTAGGACAGATCCAAGGTGGGGTACACAAACTGCCGGGCGGGTAGTTTGCCGTACCCGTAGGGATCTTGGGTGGGGTAACGGCTATTCATCACAACTGTGTAATCTGTCTTTTCTTGCAGGCTCAAAAGAAATACAGATTGCTTGCAAATCCAATGAAGTTTATCTGTGTTCTGGAATGTGTATCATTGCGTCAGACGAATGTAAAATATCTATATATATTGTAGCTATTTTAGACGTCACTTATCTTTTACACCCGTGCTAGCCCAGTCCCCGCTCTGTCGTTAGTTAAGTAACCTAACGGGTGATGACGGGACCCAGTGGCGAATGCAGGTGGCATAAGAGGACGTCATATTTTTGTTGTTTTCTGCAATGATAGGTTAATGATGGGACGCATTATCTATAATGCAAAGAAAAATAAACCAAGTTAAAATCGTTGGAACAATTTAAAAGAAACCACTCGGTTAATTTTAAAAACAGATATTTTTAAATGTGGAGCTTTAACCACTCCTTTTAAAAGCTATCAGGTTCCTTCGGTTATATCAAGTTCACTACGTTCACGGTTTCGCCAAAACCAGTCGTAGCCCTCCGTCATTTCTTATGGATGGTCAGTAGTATTCAAGCTATGCTTGTTGGCATACGTCAAGGCATAGTGTTTGGTAGCTGCTGGGGTATTCATTTGTTGCATAGATAGATGTGTTAGTTTGGGACAGTCGCATTACCTTGTTGGCATACGTCAAGGGTATATACGGGTGGGTTCAAATTAACAAGATAATGATGGGCAGAACTTGACATGTGACTTATGATTTGTTGGCATACGTCAAGGTCATAAGAGCATGGGGCAAAAACTTATATCGGGAATTTCTAAAGAAACTGAAATTTGCAAAGAGATGCATACCATTTGGAGTTTGATGAATGTTGGTAGGATTCCTTCAACATTATCATACGATGATATTTGGATCTCGATCCTACAGTGAGTATATGCTACTTATCAGGATATTCGTCACTTAACGATCAATGCTATAAACCTAGTAGGTGTCCAGAAAAGTGTCAGCGGGGTTACGCCCCCAGAGAAAAGAGGTTATTTAATTAAGGAACTTCGCGAAAGCGTTGGAAAACCTCCCTCGAAGTATCGACACCAGCCTGGCTGAACGGTTAAGCAAGTATTGTACGGTGAGAATAGTCCTGGCTAATTCTTCTTTTATGGTTTGAGGAAGGATTCGAGAAACAGTGGGAGCCATCCAGTTTAGATAAACTAAAAACCACTCTAAACTTGCAAGAGCATCATGCTAAAGAGTTTTCTTCTCTCTCTCCTAATTGCAGCGACCCTGAAAATGACTGGACTTAAGTTACTTTTAGAGAAAAATATACTGACAGGGCCAAACTATAAAGATTGGCTGCGGAATGTCAAAATGGCTTTGACCTATGACAAACTGGGGTACGTCCTCACCGCTACGGCACCTGCTGTCCCTGGTCCCAAATCCAGTAATGCGGATAAGGAAATCCGCAAAACCTGGGATTTAGATTGCGCGAAAGCCAAGTGCATCGTGGTTGCCTCGATGAACAATGAACATCAGAGGAGGCACGAGGATATGGACCTTGATGGCATATTTCTCCATACAAAGGAACTTTATGGAGAGCAATCTCGTATAGCAAGATACGAGACCTCAAAGAACTTGTTTCGAGCAGGGTTGGCTGTCGGGTCATCGGTAGGAGAACATGTCCTAAAGATGATCGGCTATATAGAAGAGCTCGCAGACCTTGGGACGACTTTGGATAATGAGCTCTATACAGACCTTATTCTCCAGTCCCTTCCTCACACCTACGCCCAGTTTATCCTGAACTTCAACCTTCAAAGAAAAGAAGTTGAACTTCCGGAACTCCTGAACATGTTAAGGAGTGCAGAGGGAACCTTGAAGAATTCAAGGGAAACACCCGCTATGTTTGTTGGCGGTACATCTTCTTCCGGGTCCAAGGCAAGGGCCAAAGGAAGGAAGAAGGCCGCACCCAGACCTAGAGGAGGTGTTAGTAAGGTGGAAGGGAAGGGAAAGAAAAAGTTTGCAGCACCGGTAGTTGGCCAGGATGAGTGCTTCCATTGTCACAGGAAAGGGCACTGGAAGAAGGATTGCAAGGCGTGGAACGCCAAGAACCAGGAACCGAAGCAAGCTGTAGCTTCGACTTCAGGTGTGTTTGTAATTGAGAATTGTCTGTCGATCAACTCTACTTCCTGGGTATTGGATACCGGATCAGGATCTCATATTTGCAATTCATTGCAGGCACTGAGAAACCGTAGAGTGCTGAAGGAAGGTGATATGACCCTAAAGGTTGCTAACGGAGCTAGCGTGGGAGCTGCGTCCGTCGGGGATTATCACCTAGGATTGACGAGTGGACACATTTTGGTTTTACATAACTGTTATTTTGTACCAAGCTTAACGTGTAATATCATATCAGTTTCCTTGTTATCAAATAAAGGTTATGATTTCACGTTTGTAAGAGATGTTGTCAACATCCACCTTAATCATGGTTTGATTGGGTCAGGTACACTAAAAAACGGCATATATGTTTTAAACCAACTCCAAATTTTCAATGTCCAGAACACACTAAAAAGAAAGTCTCCAGATATTAATAAAGCTTTCTTATGGCATTGTAGACTGGGTCACATCAATGAGAGAAGGTTGACTAAGTTGCATAGAGAAGGATATTTGGACTCGTTCGAATATCAATCTTATGACACTTGTCAATCTTGTCTCAAAGGAAAGATGACAAAGACTCCATTTACTGGACAAGGAGTAAGAGCGAGCGAGCTCTTAGGACTCATACACAGCGATGTATGTGGTCCAATGTCTACACATGCAAGAGGTGGTTATTCCTACTTCATTACTTTTACAGATGATTTCTCTAGGTTTGGACATGTCTTCTTGATGAAGAATAAATCCGAGGCCTTTGAGAAATTCCTAGAATACAAGAGTGAAGCGGAAAACCAAACAGGCAAAAGTATTAAGACACTGAGATCTGATCGAGGTGGAGAATACTTAAGTGCCGAGTTCCTAGGTTACCTAAAAGAGAAAGGAATTCTCTCTCAGCTTACTCCTCCATACACTCCACAACACAACGGTGTATCGGAGAGACGGAATCGAACCCTATTGGATATGGTACGATCCATGATGAGTAATGCTGTGTTACCGCGATCTTTCTGGGGATATGCGCTAGAATCAGCGACACATCTTTTGAACAGAGTTCCAACCAAAACTGTGCCTACCACACTATATCAGATGTGGAGTGGGAAGAAACCCTATCTTCAGTACCTGAAGACATGGGGATGTCCAGCTTTTGTAAAAAAGCAGCATCCGGACAAGCTCGAGGCACGCTCAGTAGAGTGTAAGTTTGTGGGATATCCAAAGAACTCTACAGGATATTGTTTCTATTACGCAGAGGAACAAAAGGTCTTTGTTTCTCATCATGCCCGCTTCTTAGAAACTGAATTTTTAGAAAATCAGAAGAGTGGGAGCGTAGTAGAACTGGAAGAAATTCCAGAACCACAAGCTGCTACTGAAAGTTTGGTAGAACCAGAGGTTCAAGAAGTACAGGACATTCCCGCACCTCTCCGCAGGAGTAGTAGGCCGTCTTATCCGCCTGAGAGATACTACGGTTTTCTCATAGACGGGGATAGAGAGGATTGCATCATAGATGATGATGAACCTACTGACTTCCAGCAGGCCATCCAGAGCGGCGACTCGGTACGATGGCTAGATGCAATGCGGACCGAAATGGAGTCCATGTACACCAACAAAGTATGGACTTAGGACTTTGCTCCAGATGGGGTAAAACCCATAGGATGCAAATGGATCTTCAAGAAAAAGATTAGTGTAGATGGACAGGTGGAAACCTATAAGGCTAGACTTGTTGCAAAGGGTTTTCGTCAAAGACCTGGTTTGGACTATGACGAAACTTTTTCTCCAGTGGCTATGCTCAAATCCATTCGGGTCCTTCTTGCTATTGCTGCCTTCCATGATTATGAAATCTGGCAGATGGACGTAAAGACGGCTTTTCTGAATGGAAATTTAGAAGAGAGCGTCTATATGGATCAGCCAGAGGGTTTCAATCAGAGTGGGAGCAGCGGGAAAGTATGCAAGCTGCTTAAGTCCATTTATGGACTAAAGCAGGCATCGCGGAGTTGGAACATCTGTTTTGATGAGACAGTCAAAGAATATGACTTTATCAAAAAACCAGATGAATCGTGCATATATAGTAAAGTTGTAGCCAGAAGTGTCGTATTCTTCGTCTTGTACGTGGATGACATTCTATTGATAGGAAATGACATTCCTATGCTACAATCTGTCAAAGGATTCTTGTCACACAGGTTCTCCATGAAAGACCTGGGTGATGCCTCTTACATTCTGGGGATCCGGATCTATCGTGATAGATCCAAGAGGATGTTGGGACTTTCGCAGTCCAGGTATATCGACACTGTACTGAAAAGATTCAGTATGGAAGATTCTAAGCGCGGTAATCTACCGGCTTGTCACGGAATCACCCTCTCCAAAGAGATGTCTTCCAAGACTGATTTGGAAAGGGAACGCATGTCTATTATACCCTACGCTTCTGCGGTAGGCTCTATAATGTATGCAATGTTGTGTACCAGACCAGATGTAGCTTACGCACTAAGCGTGGTGAGCCGGTATCAGTCAGACCCAGGGGAAAAACACTGGATAGCAGTAAAGAACATTCTCAAGTACCTGAGGAGGACTAAGGAGATGTTCTTGGTTTACGGCGGAAAAGACCTCAGGTTGGAGGCCTTTGCTGATTCCGGCTTCCGGAGTGATAAGGACGATTCCAAGTCCATGTCGGGTTATGTCTTTACCCTCAATGGAGGGGCGGTGTGCTGGAAGAGCTCCAAGCAGGACACCGTTGCTGACTCGACGATGGAAGCATAGTATATAGCTGCTTGCGATGCCGCAAAAGAAGCAGTCTGGATGAAGAAGTTCCTAACAGAACTTCAGGTGGTTCCTACCATAGTTGAACCAATACCTCTGTATTGCGACAACAACGGAGCTATAGCTTTAGCGAAGGAACCAAGGTCCCATCAGAAGTCCAGACACATCTTAAGGCGGTATCACCTGATCAGGGAGATCATTGATCGTCAGGAGATCGAGGTTCGGAGAGTGGCTTCAGAAGAGAACATTGCTGATCCATTCACGAAGGCCCTACCTCAGACGCAGTTTGAGAGGCTACTCGAGATCATTGGTCTTTGATATGCCAGTACATGGCCCTAGTGCAAGTGGGAGATTGTTAGTGTTTATGCCCTAGAAGGCCATTACTGTATCATACTAGTTTGTATATTACTTAATGGAAGCTTGGGATATTCACATGTATATAACAGTCATGCTAAACATGGTAGTATGCTACCTGGTTTTTCTATCTTAATATGTGAGTGTACGTATTGATAGAGCTCTTAGGATCTTGCTTGACTACCAGCGTTGTGATGGCAGTCACACTAGTGGGGGCTGGGTAGTCTACAAGCACATCCTTATTCAGGTCCTTAGTCGTTGGATTATCGAGACAGAGCATCGGTACTCCGGAGTAGACTAGTGTGTACGCTTCTCATCCCAGTTGGGGAGATGGTCTGTCCCACAGCCATCAGTACGTCGTACTGGAGATAGTATACAGGTGCTCGTTAGGTACGGGTACACCGGACAGGGCTCACAGGGAACTGTTGGTTGGTTTTATACCAGTCGTCAGTGAACAGTTCCCAGGTGACATGAGTACAGCATAGTCCGCAGACTTGACACTGCTACTTCGCCTCGAGTGTGTCCCACTGTTCTTAGATTGCTACCCTACCACGGCTCAAAGGAGTCGTGCAAACAGGTAGCAGTTGGGTGCAGTCCCGAGCACTTGGAGGCAGTGGCGGTTAGACAGGATTCGTCCCTCCGGTATTGGTAGTAGATATCGCGCTGTGTCAGAGAGCCATTACGCAAAGTCCCTGTCCAGGGCAAGCGAGATTTGCTGGTAGGTTCCAGTAGTTTCTCATGGTGTAATGGGCTTCCCTCCGACACGACTTATACCGTTATTAGGGGACTGACGCTTGCGCCCCCTAGGCAGGATTGCGATAGTCTTGGACGAACGGACCGGACTGTATGGAGATTGTCACATAAGACTCAGTAGGAGTTCGGATGGGTTTCCTCATCGGCCTTCTTATCGACAACTACCTGGGGACCGTTACGTACAGCTAGTGCCGCTTTGCGGTCTGTGGTTAAACCCACTGCCAGCGTAGTAGTCGAGTCTCTAGAGTCCCACACAGAGAGTTTCCTATTCCAGGCGAAACGATATAGAGGTCGTATGGTTTTACGACAAGGGTTCGGACGCATACGTGCGTTTACGCGCGTATGACTTTCAGACAGTTTTTTACCGGTCGGCTTTGGTTTAAGCCAGTTACTGGTATCCGGTTATTTGATTTTACAGTCTAAAGATTTTCCGTATTTTTGCGGATTGGAGGGGCGTTCTCGTAATTGTGTGAGAAGCTTCTAGAAGTGGTGACTAAGGAGATTTAGGTGTCATATGCAATGAATGAGATTAGTGAGTCATGAGGGTGATTCATTCATGTCATTAAGCACAATAAATGCTTAATGACTCATGATAATGAATCACCATTAGATATTTGTGAAGCATGCTTATTCATCATGTATTATTCATTTCTTCATAAAAGAGAATGCTTCATATTTATTATGATACTCAATAATCTCATCTCATTATTATCTACACATTCTCTCTCCTCAAGCTCTCTCTCTTCAAAAGACTAATCCTCCCCTCTCATGAGTTGAGTACAAGGGTTAGTAAGACTAAACAATCCATAACCATCACTCTATCTCAATCTATCTTCTTGATTAGCAATCCAAGAAGGTTAGTTGCCTCAAGTTTAGAGGCTAAGCTTGAAGTTTTGCTCTCGGGTGGATCGTCTACTACTTCGAGAAGGCCGAGGAGGACAAGGAGATCGTAAAGACGAAGGAGTTGGTTCATTAGGTATAATCCCTAAACACACTAGTTAAGAAACACTTTGTGTTTGGTTATTTATAGTTTAGCTCGATTCAAGCGGTAGTCGATGTTCGTTCACTAAACAAGTTCGTTTTTGAAAATTCCGCCTCCCCACAAGTATTGGGGTGTAGTACATCGACTTACAATCATTGCGTGACAAAACTGAAGGAATCCTACCAGAATCATCACACTCAAATGGTATGCAGCGCTAGCAAATTTCAGTTCTTTGAAACTCCCGATGTGGATTTTTGCCCCATGCTCTTATGACCTTGACGAAGGCCAACATATTATAAGTCACATGTCAAGTTCTACCCGTTATTGTCCAGGTTAATTTGAACCACCCGTACATACCCTTGACGAAGGCCAAAATAGTAGTACGACTGTCCCAAACCAACGCATCTATCTATGCTACAGATAAATATTCAGCAGCTACCAATCACTATGCCTTGGCGAAGGTCAAATACATAGCTTGAATACTACTGACTATTTAACTGAAATGACGGAGGGCTACGAATGGTTTTGGCAAAACCGGTGAACGTAGTGAACTTGATATAATCGAAGGAACCTGATAGCTTTTTAAAAAAAGAGTGGTTCAAGCTCCGCGTTTAAAAGCTGTCTTTTGAAAGAACCGAGTGGTTTTGAAAATGTTCCAACGACTTTTACTTGGTTTATTTTCTTGCATTATTCTAATGCGTCCCATCATTTAATCCTACCATTGCAGAAAAAAACTAAAATATGGCGTACGCTTATGCTATCCGCATTCGCCACGGGGTCCCGTCATCACCCGTTAGGTTACTTAACTAACGACAGAGCGGGCGATGGACTAGCGCGGATGCAAAACATAAGCAACACCTAATAGATATCATATATAGATATATAGCAATGATAGCCATTACAGATCACAGATGAACACTTTGGATATACTAGGAATCCACGATTCGTTCGAGCCTGCAACGAAAAACGGATTACACGGTCGCGATGAATAGCCAAACCCCACCCTAGACCCCTACGGGTGCGGCAAACTACCCGCCAAGTACCTGAAGCGAAGCAACCTCCCTCAACACCGTGAGTAGGCCACTCGGCACTTCGAGATACCCGGTAGTTGTGCACCCTTCCTTGGGTCTATCCCAGGAGCAAAAACAGTAAAAAGAATTATACAATGACGGCTACAACCCGACCCGGTTGTGCGGCCAAACAAATAATATTACATCAATTTACAAATTTTATAATGAATGAAAGAAAAAGAAACTCTCATCTCACACATCTCACATCCATTCCCGGCTATTCATCCGCGACAATCCACCGAGTTCATATACACAAACTATCAACATTACAGATCACAGATATGTATAACCCCCACTAATCGACTTATAGCGATTAGGAGACGTTCAATACATATATCACATCACAGATAATATCCATTAGCCAAAGTCTACGGAATATCGATCAAAATACGGATTTTTAACCACCCTAAAAGTCAATTTGCTCTATGGACAATCTGGGTAGAAAAACATGTATTAAAAATCCCAAAACAGCCAACTAAAAACACTGCACAAAACCCGATTCACTGCCGAGTCAAATCGGCCGTGGAACCGCGGCAATGAGCATGTTATTGCCGCGGAACCGCGGTCGTTTGATCGAGTCACTGGATCGTTTTTCTGCAGTGTTTTTACAAAACCCTGAGATGATTTTTCGTATATTTTAAATCACTTTTTGAGCAGTATGAAAATCGACAGAAACTTGAGGTTTTGCAGACTTGTTTGCGACTTTTTTTCGATCGATATTCTAAACACTTTGCTAACTTACTAGTTTATGTTTAGCTAGGCTCTGATACCAATGTAAGTCCACGTTGCTCATCCCGGTTCTTACGGGGAGGCGGAAACGACGAAAAACAATGATTTGGCGCAAGGCAACATGGACTTAAAGCACGGATCTTTGCTAAACTAGTAACTAGTATACTACTAGTGGCTTTAACTACTATGCTGTAGAAAGTATACCTCATGAAACCGGTCCTTCGGGTCTTCATTCCGCTGTCCCGCTCGTCCATCTAAGCTCCAAGTGTCGATCCGGACCTTGGGCACCTCCGCGGCCTTCTTGAGTCGAAGACGATCCACCCGAGACTTGTACACCGAGCTCCACCTCGAGCCGAGGCAACTAGGGTGACAAGATCGCTAATCTAGAAGCCCTAGGTTGTGTAGAAATGGTAGAGGGATGGTTTTGTCAACTGGAATCCTTTTTCTCTCAACACATGAGATCAAAGGAAGAATCAAGAGGAGGAAGAAGGAGGAGCAACCATGGAACTCTTTCTCATTCCTTTTTAAGAGAGAGAATGAGAATCAAGAATGAAAAAGATTTACCAAGAGAAAAACAACCGTGGTCGCAATAATACTCAAATATCATCATTACTAATCCTATCATGATAAAGTTGATGGCACTAATGACATGACCATGTTCATAAGTTAAGAAATAAAAAGAAATCCAAAGAAAACTCTAGACCTCTCATGAAGGTCAAAAGTCCACTTTGGTCAAACGGTCACAAAGTCAAGTGTGGTCAAAGAAGGTCAAATGGTCAAAGTAATTAGCCATCATATAATTATCACTAATAGGATTAGTAAACAATGTCTCCGACTCATAATGTTTTTGACCGAAAAAAATTGCCAAAACCCTAATGAGCCAGCCACATAATGGTTTTGGCCGAACCAACTGCCAAAACCCTAATAAGGCACCTCCTCCTTCATCACTCCTCAAAACTGTGCATACACACCCGCATCCGCATTCCGTAGAATGCGAATGCACTGAAGACAAAAACAAATCCATCCGTGCAATACTAGGATCCGGCTTAAACCAAAGCCACTAGTATTGCCTGCCCAAACAACATACGCACAGAAGTGTACGCAGCCCTGCCGTAAAACCATACGGCCTCTACACGTTTCGCTCAGTGCAGGGAAACTCTCTGTGTGGGACTCTAAAGACTCGACACTATGCTGGCAGTGGTTTAACCACAGACCGCAAGCGTGTAGGATTGCTATGCACGCGCACAAGGGTCTACGAGGCATCAACCATGCCCGATTAAAAAATTAGCCGTGCCGAACAACCCGAATACGGATCTTTAAACTAGAGATTAGGGGAAAACAAACATGTTAACAACTTAACACTAAGTGAGAGGGATTACAACCTTTGTAGATCCGGTCCTTCACTTCATATGCTCCGTGTTGTGGTCCCTTCGCTGCGATCATCGGGTTCCGGACTCTCGAGAGGTTTCACGAAGAGAAAGATGCAACCTTTGCTTCCGATCTTCGATACAAAGATGATCTACCTTGAAGTTTCGTTAACACAAGCTAACACTCACTAAAATTGAGTGAACACTCTCATCTAAAGGGCAAGGGAAGATGAGGATGATGAAGTAGGATTTTTGCTCTCTTTATTTATCTTTTTCTCACATTTATTCATCACTTGGAAAAAGCTAGTAAGCTTTTTCCATGAAGAAAGAAAAAGGAAGAAGATGAAGAATCATTTGTGATGAATAATAAAAAGTTATCATAATCATTTATGCAACCATGGTTGTAGTAACCATTGTAGAGAGTTTACTAGGGTTAGGGTTTGGGTTGGGTTAAAGGGTGAGTCACAAAGAAATATCTATCATAATATCTTAACAAAGACAAAGTAAAACCATCTAGAAACATCTAGAAATCATTAACCCAAATCAAACCCTAATCTTGTTTAAACTCCTCTAAACATGTTGCATTAATAATTATAACATGTTGCATTAATAATTATAACATGTTACAATATTATATATCACATATAAAATATTTTATTGTAACAAAATAAAATATTACATTTAACATATATCACATATATATCAATGTATTACCCGAGTGAGAAAAAGAATCTTTTAGTGAGCTAATATTAGATAATGTAATTTAATATATCATATATATTATTATACATTAAAATTATCGAATCAACACTTGATCCGACAATCCGGCTATATCGCATAATAACCGACTAATATATATCCGTACCGATTCATCGAATCAACACTTGATCCGATGACCCGGCTGATATCAAATATCGCGAGAATAGAATACGGTATCTCATATCGTATTATCCTCGGTCCCGCACATATCTCATACGTGCCCCTACTCCGTTTTGCCTGAGCCAAGAAACCTCTGTGTAGGACTCTACAGAATCGTCCAATACGCCGGCAGTAGGTGATTGATCATATCAAACACCCACAAGCTGCAAGCGGTCAGCTAAATGTAACAGCCACCCAGGTATTGAGCGCTCAGAAGATCAACAAGCAAGCCTGTACATTCTTCAGTGAATCCAAACAGTAACACTCCTGTACAGTCCGGTCTCGTCGTCTGATATGTTTGCATATCTCGCCTAGGGGTGGTAAACGTCAGACCCCAGTAGCTCGATAAGTCGTGTCGATATGAGGTCTATAACAGTTCGAGAAACTACTGATAACACTTACCAGTAAATATCAGCAACCCTGGCCAGGGATTTCCGGTTATAGCCAATCGAACACAGCACAACATCAACTCCCTATACCGGGAGAGACGAATCCCCTCCTATCGCTCATTGCCTCCATGTGATTCGGGACTGTACCCAAAAAGCCACCTTTTTGCACGCCCTCTTGGACGTGGTATGATGGAAATCAAAGCACAGTGGGAATCACACAAGACTCTATGACGATCTCGGGTCAACAGACTACTCTGTACCAGTGTCACCGGAGAACTGCCATCTGACGTGAGGTATAATACCATCTGGGAGTTCTCGGCGAGTCCGTCCAGTGTACCCAGTCTCTACTGAGCACCCGTACACCATCCTTGATGTCAAACACCGATGGATATGGGATCATCCATCGCCCATCATATGGGTCAAGATGCGTATACGCTAGTCTACTCTGGTGCATCGATGCCCTGTCTCGATACACCCTCGACTAGGAACAATTATAGGAAGTACTCGTCGACTACCGTGGCCCCACTAGTATGATCTCATCATAGTCCCAGTAGTCGAGTACATATCCTAAGGGCTTTATCAACATGTAACATAGAGACAATCAGAGTACATGTTAAGATAAAGTACAACCAGATAGCATACTATCATGTCGAGCAAGAAAGTCCTCCCTATATATGTCCAAGCATCCATTACAATATACATCGTATGTACAGTAATGGCCTCTAGGGCATACATATAACTAACAATCTCCCACTTGCACTAGGGCCATCTGTTGTGGTATCACATACCAAACAATTAGCTGCGGTTGAAATATCTCATACTCAACCATCCCATAAAAGTCTCTACTGGGGAAAAAGGCCTTTGTGAGTGGATCCGCACTGTCGTCCTCTGTGTCTACTCTCCTAACCTCGATCTCCCTGTAGATCAACCATCTCCATGATCAGGTGATACTGCCTAAGAATTATATCTGGATTTCTGATGGGGACGGTAGTTTCCTTGGCTAAAGCCACAACTCCATTGTCACACAATGGTAGGAACGAAGTTCATCTCATGAACTTATATTTATCCAGACTGCCTCTTTGGTAGCATTCTTGGTAACCGATGTATCTTGCCTTTAATCTCTAGTATGTCACTGTATCTAGCTTGAACTCTTCCAACATACCGTCCCTCCACTGAGGGTAAAGACAATGCCTGCGACTGACATTCAGTCGTTCTTATCACCCTGGCACCTTTCCACTGATTCTCCCCAGGATCGATTGATACCATCTCACTACAACTAGTGAGTATCCTAACATCCAATTAGATCTATCTCATAGATCCAAAACACAGGATTTAGGAGGTATCGCTTTGATCCTATATGGAGAATCGTTGTGATAAGCGAGAGATTGACCGAGCGTAGCATAGGAAACTCCTTCCCTATCAAGAGTATGTCATCCACGTGCTCTACGAGGATCACCACTATACTCTCTACTACCTTTTTGTATATACAAGGTTCATCTACCATTTTGATGAAGTCAAACTCTTTGACTACCACATCAAAACAGATGTTCCAACTCCGCGATGCCTGTTTTATCATATAAAACATCTTGCACACGTTTCCGCTGCTCCCACTGTCTACGAAGCCCTCTGGCTGTGTACTTATAGACGCTCTTTTCTAAAACATCATTTAGAAAAGAAGTGATGACACCCAACCACCAGATATCATAGTCATGGTATGTAGCCGTGGCAAGTAGGATCTGGATGGACTTAAGCATAGCTTTGAAAGTCTCAACTTTTCCATGTACACCTAGTAATCTTCTCAAGATATACTTTCTCCTGATGGGGATTTAACCCTTCAGATAGAGCAACCAAAGTCCATACTTTGTTGGTGTATAAGGATTCCATCTCAGATCGATAAGCATCCAGCCATTCTTACAGAGTCCCACTCCTGATGGCCGGCTCAAAACTAGTTGGGTCATCATCTCATGATGCAATCCTCGCTCCCACTTTCATAGAGAAACCGAAGTATCTCTCAGGTGGGTAAGGAACCCTGCTAGATCGGCGGAGAGGCTGAGGTTCATTGTAATCTATTGAATCCTTTGGTTCTACCAAATCATCAGCTGCAGTTTGTATAGCTGGAACCTTTCCAGTTCTACATAACAGACCTTGCCTCGAGCTTGTCCGGATTTTGCTTTTAGACATAGGCCGGACAACCCCAAATCTTAACAAACTTAAGATATGGGCTCTTCCCTTTCCATATCACATATGAAGTGGTAGGCAACTTATTTGATTTGAACCCTATTCAATAGGTATGCAGCTTCTCAAGTGCACAACTCCTTAAAGGAAATAGGAAACTCAGTAGTACTCATCATAGAGCACACCATATCACATAGGGTGCTATTGCTCCGCCCCGATACACCGACGTGCTGTGGTGTATACGGAGGAGTAATGCCGAGAGAGAATCTCATTCTCCTTTAGAATAGTCTAGGAATTCCGTGCTCAAGTATTCTCCTCCTTGATCACATCAAAGGACATAATACTTTTACCCGTATTTTGGTTCCCTACTTCTAACTTATATTCTGTGAATATCTCAAAAGGTTCGGACTTGTGTTTCAACAGGAACATATGTCTGAATCTTGAGAGATCATCAGAGAATATAATGAAGTACAAAGAACCGATCTTGGCATGTGTAGACAGGGGACCTTACATACATCAACATGTATCAATCCCAAGAGTTCACTAACTCTTTCTCTGTTTCCAATAAACAGAGTTGTGGTCATCTTATCTTTGTGACATGACCGGCAAGTTTCACAAGATGTAAATTCAAACTAATTTAAATATGCATCTATATGTAACTTAGCTAGTCTGGCCGCATTGATATGACCTAGTCTACAATACCTCAAGAAGGATTCGTTCATTTCTGAACTCTTCCTCTTGTGTGTGTTCCGTATACTAAGAACTGTAGTTTGATTTAGAACGTCAATGCTTTTAGATAACGTGCCTGAACCGATCAACTCTTGATATAGGAAATGTTCAAAACATTATCCAACAATACAAAATTATATCACTTCTTTACTAATAAAGAAACTGATATGATTTTGTATATCAGGTTCGGTATCTAATAACATTCGTTCAGAATCAATGTATTCAGGTAATACAGGGTGATAGTGACCAACAGACTTGGCCGCAACACTTGCACCGTTTTCTGTCTCATGAAACTTATCACCCGTTCTCAGTTCTATACCTTTCTGTATCCCATGTAACAAATTACATATGCGGGATCCTGATCTGGTATCACATACCCAGGACGTAAAGGATACTGAGAAACGGTTCTTTGTAATGAACACACTCGAAGATGATGCATCAACATGCACTTTCTTCGTTTGGGCGGCACGGGAAATCTGGTATTCCCCAATTTCCTGCTCTGTCTTATAACAATTATAAGTTGGAGCGGGACCAACGTTCCCCAGCTCAGTATAACAAGCGGGTTCGGTCAATATATCCGTTTTATTATCTTGATTAAGGCGTGATATGGTCGCTACCTGGAGAGAGAGAGAAGAAAACACTCAGCGTATGCTCTTGCAAGATTAGATTGGTTATCAATTTATCTAATCAGGATGTCTCCCACCGTTTTAATCAAATCTTCCTTCAAACCCTAAAAGGAAAGACTAGCCAGGATTAATTACACGCTACAAGTTCGCCAATCTTTCAGCCAGGCCAGTGTCGGTACTTTGAGGGAGGTCCCCCGTGCTTTCGCACGAACCTAATTAAAGTAAACCTCGTTTTCCCAGAGGCGTAACCCCGTTGACACCTTTCTAGTCACCTACTTGATCGGCTAATTGTAATGTGTAAAACTCTCCCAGGGGTAACTCTTACTCGCAGCGGGTATCGGGATCCAACTATCTCATAGAAGGTATGCAATCTCATTGCAAATTTCAACACTTGAAATTCCCAATAATATTTTGCCCCTAGCGTCCTATGACCTTGACGAATGCCAAACCACCCATAGTCCGCTAGCCAAGTTCAACCCGTACATTTCTTGATTGAATTAAACCCACCCGCACGACCCTTGACGAATGCCAAACAACGCCGTACGAATACCCTAATCCAATCGCATCGTATGCTAGCAGATAAACACTAGTTAGCTACAGTACACTACGCCTTGACGAATGCCAAACTACCGCAGCACGAATACTAAGTAGTACTTATCTGAAATGACGGAGGGCTACGACGGGTTTTTAAGAAAACCCTTTGCGTAATGAACTTGATATCGTTGTAGAATCGAGTGATTTTAAATGGAGTGTTTTTTAGGCTTTTCTAGTTTTGTTGAAGGGGTCACTCCCGGTGAAGGGATCTTCGGCCCTTTCCTCATCGAATAAGGTACAGGATATATCATATATACCGCTGTGCAAAGCAAGAACTATAGAAGCAATCAAAAGACAAACCGAGTTTGTAGCATCTGCCAGTTATTGCTAAAGGAGTCATTCCCGGTGAAGGGATCTCGGTCCTTTCCTTATCGAATAAGGTGCAGGATGTTCTACAATGAACACCGCGATGCAAAGCAACAACTGTAGCTACCTGTTTTTGAAAATTCGATTCCACAACATCTTAGGTTTCTTTTAGTTTCATTAATCTCATTAATGAAGTCCCATTTTATTATGCTTCACAAGCATCTCTTTTGAAACGAAATCTGCAATATAACATATATCTCATATGTATAAAATAAACATTCATCTCAGGCAGTAATATGTGTCATCACAGAACATTGCAGCAGAAGAACATATATGAAATATTGGATATACTAGGACGTCCGTGTTTTAGTACGAGCCTGTATAAAACACGGATTCCACGGTCGCGATGAATAGCCAAACCCACATCCCTAGACCCCTATGAGAGCGGCAAGCAACACTGCCAATTCTAGGGTTAGGAAACCCGGTCTCGACTCCTCGAGATGGTCTCCCACTGGACCCTAGAACCCGGTTACTTGTGCTCCCCTCCTTGGGTCTACTTAATGCGGAAAAGTAAATAATATACAACGATGACATCTTCCGCAACCTGGAAGTGCCCCAATAAAAGAATATTACATACAAATGAATTTTACATGAATGAAAAAGAAAAAAACTCTCATCTCACATAAAACCCCCGGCTATTCAAAACGCGACGATCCAATATAACATATCACAGCAACACATAATATCTCATATCATCAACGTAAGCAAGTATGCGTATCCCGATTGTCGTTGATGTATAGCAACGAAGCCGGCGATACACCACATACTACGCTTACGGTCACAGAAAAGAAAGTATAAAACTACAACAGTTGGAATCCGCAACCTCTTTAGACATCGCATGCCTAACCAAATGAATTCCTTAGACATCGCATGCCTAACAATTATAAACCCCGCATTTTAGTCTCTTTATGGAAAACTCTTTTCAATATCAAGTCGGGCAATTCAACAAGATTCCCGACATTCTGATCGAATGCTCGTCGCAAACTTTAGTAGACGGCCGCAACCCCAGATGCCGTCGACGAAGTGCACTAAGGCGAAACACCGCTGTCGCGAGCACCCGAACGGATGCTTTTGGCGACGGGGTTCTCCTACAGTCACTTGGTCGGGGCTATGGGGCATAGCTGTCTATTAAGTTTACCCGACGAGTATCCGCGTACGCTACGTGATTGAGACGGACTTTTGATCACATCAAAATTCCGTGGCAACCGATCAATTTGAGAATGAACTGCTAGATTTACAACATTCAAATTAGTTATCTCATAACTACCTGTGGATTCCAAATATTGTATCACATTCCAGATAAATAGACAATGTTAAACTTTCCGATCAAATAATCAAAAACCCAAGATTTCCCCAATATATCTCAACACTTGAAATTAGTTTAAAAACATCCATCACATGCCACAGTACCAATGGTCCAGCCGTAGAAGGGTCAAGCCAACGCCTCACATGTGGCACGCCGTACTGCCCCAAACCCTAAGGTTCAAAAGGCAGTTCAAGACGGTCACATAATCGAGTTAAGGTTTGTTGTCTTCTAGAGGGTCCACCGCGTTACTTGCACGACTTAGAACGTTCTTAAACACGAGAAAAAATCCAACTTTTGAAAAATTTTCCGACAGGGGAAAAAGTGAGTTATTGATATCCGTTCGAACTTTTTAACAGTTTCTAAAATTTATCCGGACAAACTAAACAAAGTTAAATTATCCGATCGAATCAACGATTCCCCAATACAACCCTTGAAAAATCAACACTTGAGTGGAATTAAAATATTCCCAGAAAAAATTAAGAAAGGGCCTAAAAATAATTACATGAAATTTTAGGGACTAAGTCCAAATTGTGGCCGCGGAACCGCCGCAAAACCCATGGTTTGGCCGCGGTTCCGCGGTCAAATTTTCGAGTTAGAGGCCCGTACTTCACAGTAATTCTTAGTTTTTCCTGCTTAATTTTCTGAGAATTTTTAATTCAGAAAAAACCACATTTTTGAAAAATGTACAGAGAGGGTTCCGTGTCGGGGTTTCGGCGTTCGATCGGACTTTAAACTTCGTCTAGACTTTGCCTAAAGCTCTTGCTTGGCTCTGATACCACTGTAGGGTTGCTATGCACGCGCACAAGGATCTACGAGGCATCAACTATGCCCGATTAAAAAATTAGCCGTGCCGAACAACCCGAATACGGATCTTTAAACTAGAGATTAGGCGAAAACAAACATGTTAACAACTTTAACACTAAGTGAGAGGGATTACAGCCTTTGTAGATCCGGTCCTTCACTTCATATGCTCCGTGTTGTTGTCCCTTCGCTGCGATCATCAGGTTCCGGACTCTCGAGAGGTTCCACGAAGAGAAAGATGCAACCTTTGCTTCCGATCTTCGATACAAAAATGATCTACCTTGAAGTTTCGTTAACACAAGCTAACACTCACTAAAATTGAGTGAACACTCTCATCTAAAGGGCAAGGGAAGATGAGGATGATGAAGTAGGATTTTTGCTCTCTTTATTTATCTTTTTCTCACATTTATTCATCACTTGGAAAAAGCTAGTAAGCTTTTTCCATGAAGAAAGAAGAAGGAAGAAGATGAAGAATCATTTGTGATGAATAATAAAAAGTTATCATAATCATTTATGCAACCATGGTTGTAGTAACCATTGTAGAGAGTTTACTAGGGTTAGGGTTTGGGTTGGGTTAAAGGGTGAGTCACAAAGAAATATCTATCATAATATCTTAACAAAGATAAAGTAAAACCATCTAGAAACATCTAGAAATCATTAACCCAAATCAAACCCTAATCTTGTTTAAACTCCTCTAAACATGTTGCATTAATAATTATAACATGTTACAATATTATATATCACATATACAATATTTATTGTAACAAAATAAAATAATACATTTAACATATATCGCATATATATCAATGTATTACCCGAGTGAGAAAAAGAATCTTTTAGTGAGCTAATATTAGTTAATGTAATTTAATATATCATATATATTATTATACATTAAATTATCGAATCAACACTTGATCCGACAATTCGGCTATATCGTATATAACCGACTAATATATATCCGTACCGATTCATCGAATCAACACTTGATCCGATGACCCGGCTGATATCAAATATCGCGAGAATAGAATACGGTATCTCATATCGTATTATCCTCGGTCCCGCACATATCTCATACGTGCCCCTACTCCGTTTTGCCTGAGCCAAGAAACCTCTGTGTAGGACTCTAAAGAATCGTCAATACGCCGGCAGTAGGTGATGATCATATCAAACACCCATAAGCTGCAAGCGGTCATCTAAACGTAACAGCCACCTAGGTATTGAGCGCTCAGAAGATCAACAAGCAAGCCTGTACATTCTTCTGTGAATCCAAACAGTAACACTCCCGTACAGTCCGGTCTCGTCGTCTGATATGTTGCATATCTCGCCTAGGGGTGGTAAACGTCAGACCCCAGTAGCTCGATAAGTCGTGTCGATATGAGGTCTATAACAGTTTGAGAAACTACTGATAACACTTACTAGTAAATCTCAGCAACCCTGGCCAGGGATTTCCGGTTATAGCCAATCGAACACAGCACAACATCAACTCCCTATACCGGGAGAGACGAATCCCCTCCTATCGCTCATTGCCTCCATGTGATTCGGGACTGTACCCAAAAGTCACCTTTTTGCACGCCCTCTTGGACGTGGTATGATGGAAATCAAAGCACAGTGGGAATCACACAAGACTCTATGACGATCTTGGGTCAGCAGACTACTCTGTACCAGTGTCACCGGAGAACTGCCATCTGACGTGAGGTATAATACCATCTGGGAGTTCTCGGCGAGTCCGTCCAGTGTACCCAGTCTCTACTGAGCACCCGTACACCATCCTTGATGTCAAACACCGATGGATATAGGATCATCCATCGCCCATCATATGGGTCAAGATGCGTATACGCTAGTCTACTCTGGTGCATCGATGCCCTGTCTCGATACACCCTCGACTAGGAATAATTATAGGAAGTACTCGTCGACTACCGTGGCCCCACTAGTATGATCTCATCATAGTCCCAGTAGTCGAGTACATATCCTAAGGGCTTTATCAACATGTAACATAGAGACAATCAGAGTACATGTTAAGATAAAGTACAACCAGTTAGCATACTATCATGTCGAGCAAGAAAGTCCTCCCTATATATGTCCAAGCATCCATTACAATATACATCGTATGTACAGTAATGGCCTCTAGGGCATACATATAACTAACAAAGCGGCACTAGCTGTGCGTAACGGTCCCCAGGTAGATGTCGATAAGAAGGCCGATGAGGTAAACCCATCCGAACTCCTACTAAGCCTGTATATGAAAATCTCCGTACAGTCCGGTCTGTTCGTCTGATACATCATATGGCGGGCCTAGGGGTGGCGAACGTCAGTCCCCTAATAGCAGTACAAGTCGTGTCGGAGTGTAGCCCAAAACACCCTGAGATAACACTGGAAACCTACCAGTATATCTCGCTTGCCCTGGCCAGGGACTACTCGTGTAATGGCTTTCCTAGACACAGCGCGATGTCAACCCCTAATACCGGTAGAGACGAATCCTGTCTAACCGTCACTGCTTCCAAGTGCTTCGGGACTGCACCCAACTACTAACTATTTGCACGACTCCTTTGAGCCGTGGTAGGGTAGTAATCTAAGTACAGTGGGAACACACTCGAGGCGAAGTGACAGTGTCAAGTCAGCGGACTAAGCTGTACTCATGTCACCTGGGAACTGATAACTGACGATAGGTATAATACCATCCATCAGTTCCCGACGAGTCCTGTCCAGTGTACTCGTAACCTAACGAGCACCCGCATACTATCTCCAGTACGACGTACTGATGGCTGTGGGACAGACCACCTCCCGTGCAGGGATGAGAAGCGTATACGCTAGTCTACTCCGGAGTATCGATGCCCTGTCTCGATAGTCCTATGACTAGGGACCTATATAAGGATGTGCTTATAGATTACCCAGCCCCCACAAGTATGACTGCCATCACAACGCTGGTAATCAAGCAAAGATCCTAAGGGCTCTACTAATATGTATATAAGCGATATGCTAAAAGAAACACATGCACATATTGAAGTAGAGACAAACCAAGTAGCATACTACCATTTTGAGCAAGATTGTATATACAACTGTGAATATCCCAAGCTTCCATTAAGTAATATACAAGCTAGTATGATACAGTAATGGCCTCTAGGGCATATACACTAACACTAGGAATACCCGGATACCCCTTCGAAACATTTTTATGTTTCAGTTTTAATGTGCGTTGTAATTGAAAGCTGATTTCCAAATTAGACACTTGCTCCAGGGTATGTATTTACCAGGTATGATTCTCACATCTGTATGGTTTTACAGATGATGAGTGGGAGTAAGTTATTGGGAATTAGGTGATCATCCTCATTATATCAGAATTCGTTGTAATTGGTGATATTTTAGGAAATCGCCTGTGTACAGTTTTCAACCTACGACGCACAGAGTTTGAGTTATTCAACTCAGGGGACTTGTACAAAGTATTGTATATTGTCCAGTGTCCATTAGGACAAAGAACTTGGTCCTCGTATTGTATTCTGTTTACTTCTGACTTCTCAAGTTTTAGGCATGTGTTTCGTAGAAATACAAGGTCCAAGTTTGAGAAGTTATAGGTACAAGAATAAAGTAGAGAACCAGGTGTCGCAAGTATCGTGATTCTTCAAGGTGATCGAAGATGTAGATACTTGTATGAGGTATTCAGTTGATAGTAATGGTTTTGAGAACTTGCTTCTCTTTCAGGTTACTCATAATTGGATGCACTCCTAAGTCGAGTAATGCTGATCGGCCTCTCTCCATTTTGTTGACATGCACTGGAGACAGCTGCATGACTTGAATCTGGTTCCAATTAAATCAGTGCCTCTATTTCTATATTGTATATAGAATGGTTCATATCTTAACGTTGTTAAGGTACATGGAGTTGTCCGGCTTATTCTTAAAACCAGACCTGGATGACTCAAGGCACGTTTCTGTAATGGCTGTTTGTGGGTTAACCCGGGATTTGACGAGGGTTGACTTTCTACCATCTGGAAGATCAATAGTGATATTGTTCTTGACTCGCCACAGTTTTAGTAAAATGGTTTTTTTCAGAAAACAGTAGTAGGAGTATGGTAGAACTGGAAGTGATTCCAGAACCGCAAACGATTACGGAAAATTTAATAGAACCTAGAGATTCAATCAGGATTGACATTCCATTAGCCACTTCGCAGATATGGTGGGTAACCTCAGGCACCGAGAGATACTCCGGTAGTCTCAAGGACGGTGACAGGGAGGTTCTTGTTTACCCAGACTTGCCATTACTGTTGTCCTAGACTATGAGACCCGACAGGAGGATGACTCTGCCAGAGGGTTGTCGTAGTCAGTGGGAGCAGCAGAAGCATAGTGGACAAGTAGCTTATGTCTATTTATAGACTAAAGCAAATATAGCGGAGATAGATCATCTATTTTTGATGTGATAGTCATAGGTTTTGACTTCATCAGAATAGGAGATGGATCTGTTATGAAGATAGTGGGGTATGATGTCCTGGTACTTGGATGACATACACATAGTAGGAAGTGAAATTCCTACACTACGATCGGTTATATCGTGGTTGTCACACAGTAGTTTCTCCACATAGGATATGGATAAAATATCATATGTTGTTTTTTGCACTAGATGCAATAGGTTGATATATTATTCCAATCCTGGAGAAATGTTCGGAAGCAACTTATGAACATAAGTGGTTGTTCTAGGGATTTGATAACAACAGCCTCATTCGGGAGACAGTTATCATTCCAGGCTTCCAAGGTGACCCGGATGACAGAGTGACTGTCAGAGTTATAGTTTTCCCTCTAACGAGGGGCAGTAGTTTGGACAGGCGGTCCAAGCGGATACTGAGGGAGACGTGGCGCAGGATACTGATTAAATTCAGTTGACGATACAGTCTAAGAAGTTTGCTGGATTTGGAGTTCACTTATGAGCTAGGTCCCATCAGATATCCACACATATTCTAAGACGGGTATTACTCAATTCGGGAGATGGCTTTCTCCGCGAACTTGAGACAAAGAGAGACATAGAAAGAAACATCAGGGTGGATCCACTCACTGAGGCTATTTCTCGAAAGCAATAGTTTTGCAAAGAGCTTTGTGAAACTGATTAGTAGAGGAGTTGGATGTTCGGTATCACACGAGCTGTGAGTACGCGACATCGCAATAATTAGCCTTAAGTGCAAGTGGGAGATTGTTGGATATAGTGCCCTCAAAGTCAATTATTGGATCGCAGGTACGTGATTGCAATGATTGAGGGAGGACATATACCGATATGACAGTCTTGCTCGAGATGATAGTATGCTATCTTGTTTGTCTTTATCATCGTATACATACTTTAGTTCACTATTGCATGTTGATAGAGCCCAAAGGATTCTTGCTTGACTACCAGCAGTTGATGGCGATCATATACGTGGGAGCTGGGGTCTATATGCACATCCTTAAAGTGTCCCTAGTCGTGGGAGTTTCGAGACAGGGCATCGATACTCCAGAGTAGACTAGTGTATACAGTCGAGACCCCGACGAGGGGCGATGTCCAGTCTCACAAGCCATTGGTGTCAGTTGGTTCACCTAAGATGTATACAGGTGGTCATTGGGTTATGAGTACACCGGACAGGACTCGCTGGGAACATGCTAGTTGGTATTATACATATCGTCAGATAGCAGTTCCCAGGTGACATGTGTACAGGTTAGTCTGTCAACCTGAGATCGTCATTTGTCTCGTGTGAGTTCCCACTGTGCTTTGATTACTACCCTACCACGGCTCAAAGGAGTCGTGCAAACAAGTTTTAGTTGGGTACAGTCCCGAGCCACATGGAGGCAGTGAGTGGATCGTCGGGGATTCGTCTCTCCCGGTATTGGGGGTGAGATCGCGCTGTGTTTAGGAGAGCCATTACATGAAATCCCTGGCCAGGGTAATCGAGATTTACTGGTTGTTATTCCAGTAGTATCTCATGATGTTCTGGGCTACTCTTTGACTCGACTTATACCGCTATTGGGGGTCTGATGTTTACCAGCCCCCTAGGCCCTATATGCGATACTCATAGACAAACGGACCGGACTGTACGGATATTGTCACTATCAGGCTCAGTAGGGTTTCTGGATGAGTTCGCTCAGCAGCTTCCCCTTCTTTCAATACATAGGCAACCGTTATGTACAGCTAGTATCTCTGACGTGCTAGTGGTTATACCCAGTGCCGGTGTATTGATGAGTCATTAGAGTCCCCCACAGACAGTTTCCCAAGTTCGGGCGAAATGTTGTAGTGGCCGATGGATATATGGCGGGGTTCGATCATATCCGTACACTTATGCACGGATCATGATCGGACGGATAATACTAGCGGGCTTTGGTTTAAGCCGGATCCTAGTATTATATATTGTAGGATTATTTTTGTCTTATTGCATTTGTATTCGGTCGGAATACAAATGCGTGTATGTATTTACAGTTGATGTGTAATCTCGTAATTCGTTACCGGATTACTTTCGGAGTTGCCAATTTGTTTTGCCGTCATTGACATCCCGATCCATGTTTAATTTATATGAGCCATTTTTTTCCTTTCCTCCTTGGTCATTACTTGCACTGTTAGGGGCTGCGTGCACCGTGGAGGGGTTGCCCATTTAATGAGCATGGGTCTTAGGGATGGGGTCTGCCTTTGGCAGCAAGGGGTTCTGTGCAAATTTTCCTGAATTCTTTAAGTGAGGATTTTTGTGTGGTGATGGATTTGAGTGGGAAATGGCTTATTGCCAAATTGAATGATTTATTTTTACACTCACATTTAGAACACAAGGAATTTTCCAGTGAGCTTTGTAAAACCCCCCCATTGATTTATGGCCGAGCATTCCACAGTGAGCCTATTTTTTGGGTGTGCTCAATTTTAGTTTTCCTCCATAAAAATCCTTGCTCACAACAAAATTGGCAACTTCGTTAACCTCCACTCAAGTGCTTGGGTATCTTGAGACAATATATTCTACACATTCTCTACTTCATTCTTGGACATGTCGGCCAACAAACTTCATGTCCGAGTTGCCTCGGTTCGAGGCGGGAGCCCGTATAAAGATTCGATGACGTGGAGCCACTTCAACGAGCGAGACCGGAAGCGGACTTCGTCAGCGCAGCACCGAGGAGTTAGACGCGGTGATTGAAGACCGAAGGACACGGATCGATCGGTATAACATTTCCCAACTCTTTTACATATTGCTAGAATACGGTTAATGGAACGATCCGGGATTTAGGTCGCGGTGGCACCGGTTTCGTAAAAAGTTTTTGTTCCGCATTCAGCGTCGGTTTGACGGCCGGGGCGCCGCCGTGGCCCAACACACCCACCCTACAAGCTTGCGGGGAGGCGGAATATATGAAAAACAATTATCAAAGCTTCGTAACACGCACTTGAGCACACGGATCGTGTCTAAACCATTACTAGCAAACTACGAAAGGTTTAACTATTCGGATTCGAAGTTATACCTCACGTTACTTGTCCTTCGGGTCTTCATCGCTGTCCTCCACTCCTCGTAGGCTCTATAGAACGTCGGCACCTCAACGGCCTCCTCGAGTCAAAGACGATCCACCCGAGAGCTACTATTCCAAGCTTGACCTCTAACTTGAGGTAACTAGGTTTCTCAAAGTGCTAATCTAAGCAACCTAGGGGATATAAAGTAGGATTATAGATTAATAAGTCTTGCTAACTCTTGATCTCAACACATGAGAGGTTAGGGTTAGGGTTTGAAGAGAGAGAGAGCTTGAGGAGAGAGAAGGTGAGAATGAGAATCCTTTTGGATAAATGATATCATTTGAATATATGAAGCATATGATTTTATTAAAATGAATAACAAATAAAAATGTGTCATCATGCTTCATTAATTCATAGAGCGATTCATCTCATGAGTCATTTAAAACATTAATGCAACATTAACTCCATGGAGGATTCACTCTCATGACTCATTAATCCAATAAATGCAAATGCCACCTTAGCCTCCAAGTCATCATCCTTCTAGAATCTTCCCGACAAATTACAAGAACGCCCCTCCTATCCGTGAAAACACGGAAAAACTTTAGACTGTATAAATCCAATAATCCGATACTAGAATCTGGCTTAAACCAAAGCCGACTAGTAAAAACTGTCCGAATATCGTACGTGCGTAAAAACACGTATGCGTACGAACCCTGTCGTAAAACCATACGACCTCTATATCGTTTCGCCCGAAGCAGGGAAACTCTCTGTGTAGGACTCTAAAGACTCGACACTACGCTGGCAGTGGGTTTAACCACAGACCGCAAGCGGCACTAGCTGTACGTAACGGTCCCCAGGTAGATGTCGATAAGAAGGACGATGAGGAACCCATCCGAACTCCTACTGAGCCTGATGTGACAATCTCCGTACAGTCCGGTCTGTTCGTCTAGGACTATCGCATATCAGGCCTAGGGGCGGTAAACGTTAGACCCCTAATAGCGGTATAAGTCGTGTCGGAGTGCAGCCCATTACACCTTGAGAAACTACTGGAAGCCACCAGTAAATCTCGCTTGCCCTGGCCAGGGACTTTGCGTAATGGCTCTCTATACACAGCGCGATATCAAGCACCAATACCGGGAGAGAAGAATCCTGTCTAACCGCCACTGACTCCAAGTGCTTCGGGACTGCACCCAACTACTACCTGTTTGCACGACTCCTTTGAGCCGTGGTAGGGTAGTAATCTAATTACAGTGGGAACACACCTGAGGCGAAGTAGCAGTATCAAGTCGACGGACTAAGCTGTACTCATGTCACCTGGGAACTGCTATCTGACGATGGGTATAAATCCAACCTGCAGTTCCCGGCGAGTCCTGTGCGGTGTATCCGTAACCTAACGAGCACCTGCATACTATCTCCAGTACGACGTACTGATGGCTATGAGACAGACCATCTCCCTATGCTGGGATGAGAAGCGTATACACCAGTCTACTCCGGAGTATCGATGCCCTATCTCGATAATCCTACGACCAGGGACCTGTATAGGATGTTTCTTATAGACTACCCAGCCCCCACTAGTGTGACTGCCATCACAACGCTGGTAATCAAGCAAAGATCCTAAGGGCTCTACTAATATGTATAAGCGATACGTTACAAGAAACATATGCACATATTAAAGTAGACACAAACCAAGTAGCATACTACCATTTTTAGCAAGACTGTCAATACAACTGTGAATATCCCAAGCTTCCATTAAGTAATATACAAACTAGTATGATACAATAATGGCCTTTAGGGCATAAACACTAACAATCTCCCACTTGCACTAGGGCCATGTACTGGCATATCGCAGACCTATGATCTCGAATAGCCTCTCGAACTGCGTCTGAGGAATGGCCTTTGTGAATGGATAAACAATGTTATTCTCCGTATTTACTCTCTTTACCTCGATCTCCCGGCGATCGACGATCTCCCTGATCAGGTGATACCGCCTTAAGATGTGTCTGGACTTCTGATGGGACCTGGGTTCCTTCGCTAAAGCTATAGCACCGTTGTTGTCGCAATATAGAGGTATTGGACCAACACTGGTAGGAACCACCTGAAGTTCTGTGAGGAACTTCTTCATCCAGACAGCTTCTTTTGCGGCATCGCAAGCAGCTATGTACTTCGCTTCCATCGTTGAGTCAGCACGGTCTCCTGCTTGGAACTCTTCTAACAGACCGCCCATCCATTGAGGGTAAAGACATGACCCGACATGGACTTGGAGTCATCCTTGTCACTCTGTAAGCTTGAGTCGGTAAAGGCCTAGATTTGGAGGTCTTTTCCGCCGTACACCAAGAACATCTCCTTAGTCCTCCTCAGGTACTTGAGAATGTTCTTTACTGCTATCGAGTGCTTCTCCCCTGGGTTTGCCTGATACCGGCTTACAACGCTTAATGCGTATGCTACATCTGGTCTGGTACATAACATCGCATACATTATAGAGCCTACCGCTGAAGCGTAGGGTATAATCGACTTGCGATCCCTTTCCAAATTAGTCTTGGGAGACATCTCTTTGGAGAGGGTGATTCCGTGACAAGCCGGTAGGTTACCGCGCTTAGAATCTTCCATACTGAATCTTTTCAATATGGTGTCTATGTGCCTGGACTGCGAAAGACCCAACATCCTCTCAGATCTATCACGATAGATCTGGATCCCCAGAATGTAGGTGGCATCACCCAGGTCCTTCATGGAGAACTTCTGTGACAAGAATCTTTTGACTGATTGTAGCATAGGAATATCATTTCCTATTAGGAGAATGTCATCCACGTACAAAACGAGGAATACAACAACTCTCCCTACAATCTTACTATATATGCATGGTTCATCTGGATTTTTGATAAAGTCGAATTCTTTGACAGTATCATCAAAACAGATGGTCCAATCCGTGATGCCTGCTTTAGTCTATAAATGGACTTAAGCAACTTGCACACTTTACCGCTGTTCCCACTCTGAATGAATCCCTTTGGCTGATCCATATAGACGCACTCTTCCAAATTACCATTCAGAAAGGCCGTCTTTACGTCCATCTGCCAGATCTCATAATCGTGGAAGGCAGCAATGGCAAGAAGGACCCGAATGGATTTGAGCATAGCCATTGGAGAAAAGGTTTCGTCATAGTCCAAACCAGGTCTTTGGCGGAAACCCTTTGCAACAAATCTAGCCTTATAGGTTTCAACCTGTCCATCTACACCAATCTTCTTTCTGAAGATCCATTTGCATCCTACGGGTTTTACCCCATCTGGAGTAATGTCCAAAGTCCATACTTTGTTAGTGTACATGGACTCCATTTCGGTCCGCATTGCATCCAGCCATTTTACCGAGTCGCCGCTCTGAATGGCTTGCTGGAAGCTGGTAGGGTCATCATTATCAATGATGCAATCTTCTCGATCCCCGTCTATGAGAAAACCGTAGTATCTCTCGGGCGGATGAGACTGCCTACTACATCTGCAGATAGGCGCTGGTATGTCCCTTTCTTCTGAAACTTCTGGTTCTACCATACTTTCAGTAACAGCTTGTGGTTCTGGAATTTCTTCCAGTTCTACTGCGCTCCCACTCTTCTGATTTTTTAAAAATTCAGCTTCTAAGAAGTGGGCATGACGAGAAACAAAAACCTTTTGTTCCTCTGCGTAATAGAAACAATATCCCTTGGAGTTCTTTGGATATCCCACAAACTTACACTGTACCGAGCGTACCTCGAGCTTGTCCGGATGCTGCTTTTTTACAAAAGCTGGACATCCCCATGTCTTCAGGTACTGAAGATAGGGTTTCTTCCCACTCCACATCTGATATGGTGTGGTAGGCACAGTCTTGGTTGGAACCTTGTTCAAAAGATATGCAGCTGATTCTAGTGCATAACCCCAGAAAGATCGCGGTAACTCAGCCTTACTCATCATGGAATGAACCATATCCAATAGGGTTTGATTCCTCCTTTCCGATACACCGTTGTGTTGTGGTGTGTATGGAGGAGTAAGCTGAGAGAGAATTCCATTCTCATTTAAGTAACCCAGGAACTCGGCACTTAAGTATTCACCACCGCGATCAGATCTCAGTGTCTTGATACTTTTGCCTGTTTGGTTTTCCACTTCATTCTTGTATTCCTGGAATTTCTCAAAGGCCTCGGATTTATGCTTCATCAAGAAGATATGTCCATACCTAGAGAAATCATCCGTAAAAGTAATGAAGTAGGAATAACCACCTCGCGCATGTATAGACATTGGACCGCACACGTCACTGTGTACGAGTCCCAAGAGCTCGCTCGCTCTTACTCCGTGTCCAGTAAACGGAGTCTTTGTCTTCTTTCCCATGAGACAAGATTCACAAGTAGCATAAGATTGATATTCGAACGGATTCAAATATCCTTCTCTATGTAACTTAGTTAATCGTGTTTCATTGATGTGACCTAGTCTACAATGCCATAAGAAAGCCTGATTTATTCTGGAGACTTTCTTTTAAGTGTGTTCTGGACGTTGAAAACCTGAGCTTGACTCAATACGTATATACCGTCATCTAATGTACCGGACCCAATCAGAACTTGATTTAGGTGAATGTGAACTACATCGCTTACGAATGTAAAATCATATCTCTCTCTCGAAAGTGAGGACACTGATATGATATTACAAGTCAAACTAGGTACATACAAATAGTTACGTAGAACCAATATCTGCCCACTTGTCAAACCTAGGCGATATTCTCCCACGGATTCAGCGTCCACGCTCATTCCGTTTGCAACTCTGAGAGACAAATCACCTACCCTTATAACTCTACGGTTTCTCAAAGCATGTAATGAATTACAGATATGAGATCCTGCTCCGGTATCTAGTACCCAGGAAGTAGAGTTAATTGACAAACAGTTCTCAATTTCAAACATACTTGAGGCCGAAGCCACAACATGCTTCGTATCCTGGCTACTGGCTTCCAAAGCCCTGAAATCCTTCTGCTAATGCCCAATCCCATAACAATAGGAACATCCCTCTTTAGCTACTCCAAGTCCCGAAACTTTTGCTCTTCCCTTTCCTCCTACTTTACTGACACCGTATATCGGCTTTGTAGAGGTCTTCTTCTTTTCACCCTTTGCTTTCGCCTTGGATGTAGAAGAAGAAGGTCCCTCATTAAGCAGAGCTTATGTCTCCCTGATTTCTTTCAGGGTGTAAGTAGAGGGTAGGGACTGTGGAAATAAGTCAGCATATGACATGTTTCGCAACGTGGTCTCCAGGTCCTTGAGATCATCAATATAACTAGTCATCGTAAGGACGTCGTCCCCTATAGATGACCCGACAGCCAACCTCGCTTGAATTAATTCGTTCGAGGTCTCATATCTTGCGATATGAGATTGCTCTCCATATAAATCTTTGTTATAGAGAAAGATGGAAACTGAGTCCATCTTCTCGTGCTACTTCTGGTATACACCATCATTTGAAGCCAACACGAGGCACTTGGCTTTCGCTTTATCCTTTTCCCTTGTTTGACGGATATCCATATCCGCGACGGTGGAAACTGGACCTGGGACGGCGGGATCTTGAGTAGTAATAGGGTGGTCCAGCTTGTCATTGTAAGTGCACGGCGGCGCCCCGGCCGTCAATCCGACGGCCAAACGCGGAAACGGTGGAAAACTTAAAATTTTGCGGACTTAGCAAACCGGCACCACCGCGCACTAAACCCCGGATCGTGCCATTAAACTAGTCTAAGCTAAGTAACAAGATAGGTTAGAGATGTACCGACTGATCCGAGTCCTCCGGTCTTCATCTCCACTCCGATCTCCTCGCGGGATCTCCGGTCGTCTCCTCCTCGTCGGAAAGGGCACCACGAAGCCGGGTACTTTTACGGGCTCCCACCTCAATACCGAGGCAACTCGGGCGCGAAGCTGGCGAATCGACGCGTCCAAGATTTGCTGTAGGAATATAGTGTAGAGTGTATGTCTCACTTTGGGGTTGGTTGCCATAGATGGAGGAATGGCGTATAGAAAATTGGTGCTTTCAATTTTCTAGCAATGGAATGAGATGAAGAATGATATACACAAAATGAATCACTCTCATTTTTCTTCCTCTCAAAGATGAAGCTCTCATTTTCTTCTCTTTTCTTCTTCTCTCTTTCTTTTTTTTCAACCATGATAATTCTCTCTCTAATTTAGAAATGGTGGAGGATAACAATATGAAGCAAGAGGGAGGTGAGTGTAGTAAAAGGAGGAGGGTAACCACATCCAAACATAATCATCACTAAACTTTACATCAACCTCAAATCATTTCTAATCTCATCAAATCATGAAAAGCTAAGATGCTTATCATATCAATCCTTATGCAAATAAATCCTCCACAAAGTGTTATTTGCAAAACTGAAAATAACCCCCTCCATCGGAAAAGTCCGGCCGGGAAAGAACAAAGGAAAAACGGCCGGAACGGAATGCAAACTGGCAACTCCAGAAAACTGGTCCCGTAATAAATTACAGGAAAACCCCGATACTGTGCATACACACCCGCATCTGTATTCCGTCCAGATACAAATGCAAAGAGACAAAATCTACACTGTACTAAACTAGGACCGGCTTAAACCAAAGCCGGCTAGTAATATCCGTCTGATCCTGATCCGTGCAATACCGCACGTATCTGATCGAACGCTGCCATATAACTATACGGCCACTAGTACAAAACCGTCCGATCCTGATCCGTGCAATACCGCACGTATCTGATCGGACCCTGCCATATCTCCATACGGCCTCTACAGCGTTTCGCCCGAAAGCTTGAGTAACTGAAAGTGTGGTGGACTCTAAAGACTCGTCAATACTATGGCTGTGGATTTAACCACTAGCACGTCAGAGGTATAAGCCAATACGTGACGGGCCACCAGCTATTGACTAAAAGGGACGTCGATGAGGAAGCTCACCCCGACACCCAACTGAGCCTGTCAGTGACAATATCCGTACAGTCCGGTCCGTTTGTCTATGAGCATCGCATGGCGGGCCTAGGGGGTTGGTAAAAGTCAGACCCCCAAAAGCGGTACAAGTCGTGTCGGAGTGTAGCCCAGAACACCCTGAGATACTACTGGAATACCTACCAGTAAATCTCCTTGCCTTGGCCAAGGACTTCGTGTAATGGCTCTCCTAGACACAGCACGACCTCACCCCCAATACCGGGAGAGACGAACCCCCGAAGATCCGCTCACTGCCTCCATGTGGCTCGGGACTGTACCCAACTAAAACCTGTTTGCACGACTCCTTTGAGCCGTGGTAGGGTAGTAATCAAAGTACAGTGGGAACTCACACAAGACAAATGACGATCCCCAGGTCGATGAACTAACCTGTACACATGTCACCTGGGAACTGCTATCTGACGTCAGGTATAAGACCAACTAGCATATTCCCGGCGAGTCCTGTCCGGTGTACTCATAACCCAATGAGCACCTGTATACATCTTAGGTGATCCAACTGACACCAGTGGCTTGTGAGACCGGCCACCGCCCCTCGTCGGGGTCTCGACTGTATACACTAGTCTACTCTGGAGAATCGATGCCCTGTCTCGAAACTCCCACGACTAGGGACCTTTTAAGGATGTGCTTATAGACCCCCAGCTCCCACTTATATGATCGCCCTCATACTGCTGGTGGTCAAGCAAGAATCCTAGGGGCTCTATCAACATGTAATAGCGACCTGTCAGGTCACCTAAAGCAGTACACGATGATAAAGGTAAACCAGATAGCATACTATCATCTTGAGTAAGACTGTCCTACCGGGATAGGTCCTCCCTCAATCATTGCAATCACGTGCCTGTGATCCAATAATTGACTCTGAGGGCACTATCTCCAACAATCTCCCACTTGCACTCAAGGCTAATTATTGCGATGTCGCATACTCACAGCCTGTGTGATACCGAACACCCAACTCCCCTACTAGTCAGTCTCACAAAACCCGTTTGTGAAACTATTGCGTTCGAGGAATAGCCTCAGTGAGTGGATCCGCCTTGATGTTTCTTTCTATGTCTCTCTATATCTCAAGTTCGCGGAGAAAGCTATCTCCCGAAATGAGCAATACCTGTCTTAGAATGTGTCTGGATGTCTGATGGGACATAGCTCATAAATGAACTCCAAATCCAAACTTCTTAGACTGCATCGTCAACTGAACTTAATCAGTATCCTGCGCCATGCCACCCTCAGTATTGCCTTGGACCACCTGTCCAAAATACTGCCCCTCGTCAGAAGGAAAACTATAACTCTGACAACCTCCTTGTCGTCCATGTCACCTTGGAAGCCTGGAATGATGACTGTCTCCTGGATAAGGCTGTCGTTATCATATCCCTAGAACATTCACTTATGTTCTAAAACTGCTTCCGACCGTTTCTCCAGGATTGGATTAAAGTCAACTTATTGCATCTAGTGCAAGAACAACATCTGGTGTGGTACTTGACATCTCATGATTGACTCAATTGCCTGAGCAAGTGATCTGCCAATCATGCACGTCCCTCTCCCCTTTAGTCTGTAAGACACCTTTGGAGAGGGTGACTCCATTACCTGCAGGTGCAATACCGTGCCAGGAGTCGTCCATTCTAAATACTCTTAGAATGCTGTCTAAGTACCCTGATTGGGAAACCACCCAAATCTAGATCTAAAACCATAGATCTAGTAACCAGAATGTCTGATATAATATCCAAGTCCTGTGTGGAGAAAACACTGTGTGACGACCAAAGTATAACCGATCGTAGTAAAGGAATATCACTTCCTACTACCTTCTCAACAGATCCATCCCCTATTCTGATGACGTCAAACCTATGACTGTCACATCAGAAATAGATGATCTATCTCCGCTACATCTGCTTTAGTCTATAAATAGACATAAGCTCCCTGTCCACCAATGCTTCCGCTGCTCCCACTGACTACGAAAACCCTCCGGCATAGTCATATACACGTACACTTCTGAAGCTAGTTCAGAACGACGCTATACTCATCCTCGTGCCGGGTCTCGCAGCCTGGAACAACAGCAATGGCAAGTGTGGGTAAACAAGAACTTCCCTGTCACCGTCCTTGAGGCTACCGGAGTACCTCTCGGGTGCCTGTAGTTACCCACCTTATCTGCGGAGTGGCCAATGGAATGTCAAATCAGATTGAATCTTTAGGTTCCTTATCAAATTTTCAGTAATCGTTTGCGGTTCTGGAATCACTTCCAGTTCTACCATACTCCCACTTCTGATTTTGAAAAAAAAATCCATTTTTGTTAAAACTGTGGCGAGTCAAGATGGTAGAAAATCAACCCTCGTCATAGCCTGGGTCAACCCACAAACAGCCATAACAGAAACGTGCCTTGAGTTATCCAGAGTCTGGTTTTAATCATAAGCCGGACAACTCCCCGTACCTTAACAACGTTAAGATATGAACTGTTCTACATCCAATATAGAACCAGAGGCACTGATTTAATTGAACCAGATTCAAATCATGCAGCTATCTCCAGTGCATGTCAACTAAATGGAAGGAGGCCGATCAGCGTTACTCAACTTAGGAATGCTTCCAATTATGAGTAACCTGAAAGAGAAGCAATTTCTCTTTATCATTACTATCAACTGAATACCATACACAAGTATCTACATCTTCGATCACTTTGAAGAATCCCGATACTTGCTACACCTGGTTCACTACTCTATTCAAATACCTATAACTCCTCAAAACTTAGACCCTGTGTTTCTACGAAACACATGTCTAAGAACTAGAGAAGTTAAAAGTAAACAGAATATAGTATGAGTACCAACCCCTCTGTCCTAATGGACACTGGACAACATACAATACTCTGTATAAGTCCGCTGAGTCTAACAACTCTTTCACTGTGTGTCGTAGGTTGAAAACTGTACTTATGGTTAAGAAGAATTACACCGCTGTTCAATGCTCCTTACCTAACCATCCACTGATATAGGTAAATGTTATCGACATAATATCAAAAGGTATATCTCACTCTATAAAAATAGACGTACAGATATATCAATTTGAAATTGGTGCACAACAACGGATATTCAAAACCAAATATTTGCCGACCGGCAAACAACCCAGATGATCCCCTCAAATATCACCGATTACAACGAATCCCGATATAATGAGGATGATCACCCGATTCCCAATAACTTACTCCCACTCATCATCTGTAAAACCATACAGATGTGAGAATCAAACTTGGTAAATACATACCCTGGAGCAAGTGTCCAATCGGGAAATCAGTTTTCTTTTAACAGTACACAGTGAACCTAAAACATTGAAATGTTTCGATGGGGTATCCTGGTATTCCTAGTAATGCCTCTTCCATTATCCAGATTCACAACTATAACCGTATAATTCTTTTCCACCTCTCCAAATCCCTTTATATGTCTTTAGTCATTACCTTCTGTACACCCTTTAAGCCAAAATGGTTTTCTTCCTTCCCTACCGTTCGGCACCAGCCTATGGTTTGGAAGAAGACTATCCAAAAAGCATAAAGGGTGTACTGTCCTAATCCTAGGAGCACTCGCAAAGCGAGAGAAGGTGAAGATGAAAGACACTTGAATGTACTTTATTCCTATTTCTCCTGAACCAGGATCCATCCCCGAACTGGAACAAGTTCCTTTCGAGTTCGTATATAACCATACGATGGATTATCCAATAAAATGGGATCTTCGTAGTGATACGGAGTGTCCTGGAGAAATACAAAGGTGATTTTAGGATTGGCGGAGGAATACTTGGTTTGGTCGTGAAATATCAGTCGCAATTTACTTTGCCCTCTTACTAATCCCTTGCTTTGTCTTAATCTTAATACCTTCTGTACACCGTTTAGGCGAATTGGTTTTCTTCATTCCCTACCGGTCGGCACCAGCCTACGGTTTGGAAGAAGACTATCCAATTTGCGTAATAGGTGTACTACTCCTAAACCAAAGAGTACTCGCAACCTGAGAGAGGGTGAAAAGAAAAGACAACTGAATAATCCTATCCGTTTTCTCCAGAACCGGAAACCATCCTCGAATAAATTCCTTCGAGTTCGTATATAACCATACGATGGTTTTGTCCAATGGAAGTGGACGTTCGTAGTAATACGGGGTGTCCCGGAGAAAAGGGTAAAAGTAGGAGTGGCAATGAGGTCTGCAACTCTGACAATCCAAAAGCCAGTGTTAAGTAGGTTCGGTCAACTTGGTCACTGAGTCATAGTCTAGGGTCGGGTCAATGGTCGCTGCCAGAGAGAGAGAGAAAAGAAACACTCAGCGTGCACTCTATCCTAGATCAGAATGGTTATCACTTTTTCTAATCAGGAAACCTCCCACTGTACCTCAAATTCTTCTCCAAACCTGAAAGAAGAATTAGTCGGGGTCACCCGAGGAGTAAACCAACTCATCAGTGGGAATCGGGATCCAACTCTCATCGCATGATAACGTGACGGAATCCGCTCACGGTATCACACTCCAGAAGGTATGCGCATATCTGGCAAGTTTCAGTACTTTTGAAACTCCCGATGTGATTTCTGCCCCATGCTCTTATGACCTTGACTTTGGCCAACAAATCATAAGTCACATGTCAAGTTCTACCCGTCATACTCCAGGTTAATCTGAGTCCACCCGTACAAGCCCTTGACTTTGGCCAACAAGGCTATACGACTGCCCCAAACCAACGCATCTATCTATGCTGCATATGAATAACCAACAGCTACCAAACACTGTGCCTTGACTTTAGCCAACAAACACAGCTTGAATACTATTGACTACCCATATGAAACGACGGAGGGCTACGAATGGTTTCTGGCGAAAACCTTTAACGTAAAGAACTTGATATCGTTGAAGGAACGGATAGCTTTTAAAAATATAGTGACGATGACCGTTGCTAAAGAGGTCACTCCCGGTAAAGGGATCTCGGCTCTTTCCCCGTAGAATGGGGTGCAGGATATTCCAACTGAATACCACGGTGCAAAGCAAAAGTAATCGGCTATAGTGAAGTTAATGCCCTGATGCAAACTTCTGTCCAAGGGGTCACTCCCGGTAAAGGGATATCGGCCCTTGCCTCGTCGACTGAGGAGCAGGATATTCCAACTGAATATCACGATGCAAAACAAAAGTGAACGTCCTTGCAATAACAGCTTTTTGAAAAAGTGTTCCAACAACATCAGATTAGGTTTGTTTTTAACTTGCATTGATCCGAATCAATGCAGTCCCATCAATTGATCACACCACAAAGAACGAAAATATACTGATATACGTATATGCCATCCGCATTCGCCACTGGGTCCCGTCATTACCCGTTAGGTTAGCTTACTAACGACAGAGCGGGGACTGGACTAGCGCGGATGAAAAACATATACAACATCTACTAATATATATACCAATATATTATATTTCGCTCAAGGCGTGAAAAGAAATGCAACATCACAGAAATGAACAGCATCACAGAACAATACAGATATCTGGGATCCCCGGGTTTCACAGAGCCACTACTGAAACCCGACGTTCCCCTGGTCGTGTGGATAGCCTGTGCAATGAAATCCTAGACCCCTACGGGCGCGGCAAGTTACCCGCCAAAACCTGAAGCGAGGCAGCCCCTTTCAGCTCCGTGAATGGACCACCCAGCACTCCACGGAATCCGGCAACTTGGGCACCCCTCCTGGGTCAACCTGTACCCCCTACGAGTGCGGCGAATAGCCCGCCAATCCCAGAGTGAAGCCCCCTCCGTCCCAGTGCCATGAGATGCGGGCTTGTTGCCCTCCAGAACCCGGCTATCCGTGCACCCCACCGCGGGGTAATCCTAGTACAGAATGTAAAATATACATACACCGGGTACATCGACCGCAACCAGGTCGTGCCCCAAAATAATAATACAAACAGGCAGTGACGGCAGTCCACATGTCGGACGCTCGCCCCGCAATATCAAATGTACATAATACAACAGCACAGTACTAGCATTGCATCCAGGCTATCCCCACGACCGATCCGCAACATCACAGCATAAACATAGAATATCAACGTGAAAGTCACGTTCGCAAATCCGTCTAACCGGGCTATAGCAGTTAGACCGGATTTACCGATCGAGTGACATTCACGGTCGCAGATATAATGTAAATACTGTGAAATAATGTGTTTGAAATATCCGATCGATCAAAAATTAACAAGTGGGCCCTCAATCAAAACTGTAGCACTCACAGAAATCCTGGGCCCAATTTTAATATTCCAAAACCCATATTTTAATCCCAGAAGGCCTCTGAAAAAAATTGGTGAAGTGATGTGAATAGTGCGCGGCGGAAGGGCCGCGGGAATGGGGTTTTCGCGGCGCTTCCGCGCTCCCACTGTGGAGTTACTTCGTCAAATTTTTACAGAACTCTTAGATTTTCCAGTACATCAATATTTTACAACCTGAAAAATTTTTCGAGACCAAAAATTTTCAACAGAAACTGATTCGAACTAAAATGCAGTTTTGGAACATTCGATCGATCGAAACAGAAAAACACATTACACCAAGCTAGACTATGTTAATGGCCTGGCTCTGATACCACTGTAAGTGCACGGCGGCGCCCCGGCCGTCAATCCGACGGCCAAACGCGGAAACAGTGGTAAACTTAAAATTTTGCGGACTTAGCAAACCGGCACCACCGCGCACTAAACCCCGGATCGTGCCATTAAACTAGTCTAAGCTAAGTAACAAGATAGGTTAGAGATGTACCGACTGATCCGAGTCCTCCGGTCTTCATCTCCACTCCGATCTCCTCGCGGGATCTCCGGTCGTCTCCTCCTCGTCGGAAAGGGCACCACGAAGCCGGGTACTTTTACGGGCTCCCACCTCAATACCGAGGCAACTCGGGCGCGAAGCTGGCGAATCGACGCGTCCAAGATTTGCTGTAGGAATATAGTGTAGAGTGTATGTCTCACTTTGGGGTTGGTTGCCATAGATGGAGGAATGGTGTATAGAAAATTGGTGCTTTCAATTTTCTAGCAATGGAATGAGATGAAGAATGATATACACAAAATGAATCACTCTCATTTTTCTCACTCTCATTTTTGAAGCTCTCATTTTCTTCTCTTTTCTTCTTCTCTCTTTCTTTTTTTTCAACCATGATAATTCTCTCTCTAATTTAGAAATGGTGGAGGATAACAATATGAAGCAAGAGGGAGGTGAGTGTAGTAAAAGGAGGAGGGTGACCACATCCAAACATAATCATCACTAAACTTTACATCAACCTCAAATCATTTCTAATCTCATCAAATCATGAAAAGCAAAGATGCTTATCATATCAATCCTTATGCAAATAAATCCTCCACAAAGTGTTATTTGCAAAACTGCAAATAACCCCCTCCATCGGAAAAGTCCGGCCGGGAAAGAACAAAGGAAAAACGGCCGGAACGGAATGCAAACTGGCAACTCCAGAAAACTGGTCCCGTAATAAATTACAGGAAAACCCCGATACTGTGCATACACACCCGCATCTGTATTCCGTCCAGATACAAATGCAAAGAGACAAAATCTACACTGTACTAAACTAGGACCGGCTTAAACCAAAGCCGGCTAGTAATATCCGTCTGATCCTGATCCGTGCAATACCGCACGTATCTGATCGAACGCTGCCATATAACTATACGGCCACTAGTACAAAACCGTCCGATCCTGATCCGTGCAATACCGCACGTATCTGATCGGACCCTGCCATATCTCCATACGGCCTCTACAGCGTTTCGCCCGAAAGCTTGAGTAACTGAAAGTGTGGTGGACTCTAAAGACTCGTCAATACTATGGCTGTGGATTTAACCACTAGCACGTCAGAGGTATAAGCCAATACGTGACGGGCCACCAGCTATTGACTAAAAGGGACGTCGATGAGGAAGCTCACCCCGACACCCAACTGAGCCTGTCAGTGACAATATCCGTACAGTCCGGTCCGTTCGTCTATGAGCATCGCATGGCGGGCCTAGGGGTTGGTAAAAGTCAGACCCCCAAAAGCGGTACAAGTCGTGTCGGAGTGTAGCCCAGAACACCCTGAGATACTACTGGAATACCTACCAGTAAATCTCCTTGCCTTGGCCAAGGACTTCGTGTAATGGCTCTCCTAGACACAGCACGACCTCACCCCCAATACCGGGAGAGACGAACCCCCGAAGATCCGCTCACTGCCTCCATGTGGCTCGGGACTGTACCCAACTAAAACCTGTTTGCACGACTCCTTTGAGCCGTGGTAGGGTAGTAATCAAAGTACAGTGGGAACTCACACGAGACAAATGACGATCCCCAGGTCGATGAACTAACCTGTATACATGTCACCTGGGAACTGCTATCTGACGTCAGGTATAAGACCAACTAGCATATTCCCGGCGAGTCCTGTCCGGTGTACTCATAACCCAATGAGCACCTGTATACATCTTAGGTGATCCAACTGACACCAGTGGCTTGTGAGACCGGCCACCGCCCCTCGTCGGGGTCTCGACTGTATACACTAGTCTACTCTGGAGAATCGATGCCCTGTCTCGAAACTCCCACGACTAGGGACCTTTTAAGGATGTGCTTATAGACCCCCAGCTCCCACTTATATGATCGCCCTCATACTGCTGGTGGTCAAGCAAGAATCCTAGGGGCTCTATCAACGTGTAATAGCGACCTGTCAGGTCACCTAAAGCAGTACACGATGATAAAGGTAAACCAGATAGCATACTATCATCTTGAGTAAGACTGTCCTACCGGGATAGGTCCTCCCTCAATCATTGCAATCACGTGCCTGTGATCCAATAATTGACTCTGAGGGCACTATCTCCAACAGTCATAGGCAATGGACATCTGGACAGACCTTTGCCAGTCATATAAGTTAGATTCAGTCAACTTGTTATCTAGATGTAACCTAGTCATGGTCACAAGGTCGCTGCAATGAGAGTGAGAAGAAAACACTTTAGCATGATGCTCTTGCAAGTTTAGATTGGTTTTTAGTTTATCTAAACTGGATGGCTCCCACTGTTTCTCGAATCCTTCCTCAAACCATAAAAGAAGAATTAGCTAAGACTATTCTCACTGTACAATATTTGCTTAACCGTTCAGCCAGGCTAGTGTCGGTACTTCGAGGGAGGTTTTCCAACGCTTCTGCGAAGTTCCTTAATTAAATAACCTCTTTTCTCTGGGGGCGTAGCCCCGCTGACACCTTTCTCGACACCTACTTGGTTTATAGCATTGATCGTTAAGTGACGAATCTCCTGATAAGTAGCATATACTCACAGTAGGATCAGGATCCAAATATCATCGTGTGATAATGTTGAAGGAATCCTACCAACATTCATCAAACTCTAAATGGTATGCAACACTAGCAAGTTTCAGTTTCTTTAGAAACTTCCGATGTGGATTTTTGCCCCATGTTCTTATGATCTTGACGAAGGCCAACAAATCATAAGTCACATGTCAAGTTCTGCCCATCATTATCTTGTTAATTTGAACCCACCCGTACATACCCTTGACGAAGGCCAACAAGGTAATACGATTGTCCCAAACCAACCCATCTATCTATGCAACAAATGAATACCCCAGCAGCTACCAAACACTATGCCTTGACGAAGGCCAACAAACATAGCTTGAATACTACTGACCATCCATAAGAAATGACGGAGGGCTATGACCGGTTTTGGCGAAACCGTGAACGTAGTGAACTTGATATAATCGAAGTAACCTGATAGCTTTTGAAAAGGAGTGGTTAAAGCTCAGCAATTAAAAATTCTTCTCTTTTTAAAAATAATCAAGTGGTTTCTTTTAAATTTGTTCCAACGACTCAACTTTGGTTTATTTTCTTTGCATTATAATAATGCGTCCCATCATTTATCCTATCATTGCAGAAAACAACGAAAATACAACGTCCTCTTATGCCATCCGCATTCGCCACGTTGTCACGTCATCACCCGTTAGGTTACTTAACTAACGACAGAGCGGGGGCTGGGCTAGCGCGGGTGTAAAACATAAGTGACGTCTAAATAGCTTTCATACATAGATATTGTACATTCGTCAGACGCAATAATAGGTATTCCAGATCACTGATGAACATTATTGGATATACAAGCAATCCGCTTTTCCTTCGAGCCTGCAAAAAAAGACGGATTACACAGTTGTGATGAATAGCCATTACCCCAACCTAGACCCCTACGGGTACGACAAACTACCCACCAAGTACCCGAAGTGAAGCGGTCTCCCTCAACAATGTGAGTAGGCCACTAAACACTTCAACATACCCGGTAGTTTGTGTACCCCACCTTGGGTCTATCTTAGGAGCAAAAAACAGTAAATGAAATAATACAACGGTGGCTACAACCGCAACCTGGATGTGCCCCGCAAAAGAATATTACATCATATTACAATTTACACCGAATGAATGAATATAATAACCCATCTCAAACCCCGGCTAATCATCACAACAATCCAATCAAGTTCATATGCACAAAAAGTAAAAACCATTACAGAAATGTGCAATCCCCTGCCAACCGACATACTAGCAGTTAGGGGAGATTTACGAACACATTAAACATTGCAAATAAAAACCCGATTAGAAAGTAACTTAGAATATCGATCGACAGCTTTTTTCCGTGTCTACCCCAAATGCAAGCCAGCACAGAAGTAACCTGGGCAGAAACAGAATATACTGGAAAACAAAACACCACAAAATAAGAATTACTGTGAAAATCTGAGTCAACTCGGCGGCGGATCCGCGGCCAAAAGCACCAATCTGCCGCGGATCCGCGGCCTTCTTACCGAGTTACCAGCTCGTATTTTCCCAGAATTCTTAGAATCCCCTGATGTTAATTTTCAGGCATATCAAATAATTTTTTCGACACGTTTAAAATTGACAGAAACTGAGCGGGGTCAGGGGGTTAAGTTTTCGTGTTTTTCCGACGATCGAAGTTCTAATTAGTTGCTAACAAGCTAATAAAGGTTTAGTTGGCTCTGATAGCACTATAAGTCCATGTCACGCACCCCACGAGCTTGCAGGGAGGCGGAATATATGAAAAATAATTATCAAAGCTTTGTAACACGGACTTGAGCACACGGATCGTGTCTAAACCATTACTAGCAAACTACGAAATGTTTAACTACTCGGATTCGAAGTTATACCTCACGTTACTTGTCCTTCGGGTCTTCATCGCTGTCCTCCACTCCTCGTAGGCTCTATGGAACGTCGGCACCTCAATGGCCTCCTCGAGTCAAAGACGATCCACCCGAGAGCTACTACTCCAAGCTTGACCTCTAACTTGAGGTAACTAGGTTTCTCAAAGTGCTAATCTAAGCAACCTAGGGGATATAAAGTAGGATTATGGATTAATAAGTCTTGCTAACCCTTGATCTCAACACATGAGAGGTTAGGGTTAGGGTTTGAAGAGAGAGAGCTTGAGGAGAGAGAAGGTGAGAATGAGAATCCTTTTGGATAAATGATATCATTTGAATATATGAAGCATATGATTTTATTAAAATGAATAACAAATAAATATGTGTCATCATGCTTCTTTAATTCATAGTGTGATTCATCTCATGAGTCATTTAAAACATTAATGCAATATTAACTCCATGGATGATTCACTCTCATGACTCATTAATCCAATAAATGCAAATACCACCTTAGCCTCCAAGTCATCATCCTTCTAGAAGCTTCCCGACAAATTACGAGAATGCCCCTCCTATCCGTGAAAACACGGAAAAACTTTAGACTGTATAAATCCAATAATCCGATACTAGAATCTGGCTTAAACCAAAGCCGACTAGTAAAAACTGTCCGAACATCGTACGTGCGTAAAAACACGTATGCGTCCGAACCCTGTCGTAAAGCGATACGACCTCTATATCGTTTCGCCCGAAGTAGGAAAACTCTCTATGTGGGACTCTAAAGACTCGACACTACGCTGGCAGTGGGTTTAACCACAGACCGCAAGCAGCACTAGCTGTACGTAACGGTCCCCAGGTAGATGTCGATAAGAAGGACGATGAGGAACCCATCCGAACTCCTACTGAGCCTGATGTGACAATCTCCGTACAGTCCGGTCTGTTCGTCTAGGACTATCGCATATCGGGCCTAGGGTGGCGGTAAACGTCAGACCCCTAATAGCGGTAAAAGTCGTATCGGAGTGCAGTCCATTACACCTTGAGAAACTACTGGAAGCCACCAGTAAATCTCGCTTGCCCTGGCCAGGGACTTTGCGTAATGGCTCTCCATACACAGCGTGATATCAACCCCCAATACCGGAAGAGACGAATCCTGTCTAACCGCCACTGCCTCCAAGTGCTTCAGGACTGCACCCAACTACTACCTGTTTGCACGACTCCTTTGATCCGTGTTAGGGTAGTAATCTAAGTACAGTGGGAACACACCCGAGGCGAAGTAACAGTATCAAGTCGACGGACTAAGCTGTACTCATGTCACCTGGGAACTGCTATCTGACGATGGGTATAAATCCAACCTGTAAATCCCGGCGAGTTCTGTCCGGTGTACCCGTAACCTAACGAGCACCTGCATATTATCTCCATTACGACGTACTGATGGCTGTGGGACAGACCATCTCCCTATGCTGGGATGAGAACCGTATACACCAGTCTACTCCAGAGTATCGATGCCCTATCTCGATAATCCTACGACCAGGGACCTGTATAGGATGTTGCTTATAGACTACCCAGCCCCCACTAGTGTGACTGCCATCACAACGCTGGTAATCAAGCAAAGATCCTAAGGGCTCTACTAATATGTATAAGCGATACGTTATAAGAAACATATGCACATATTAAAGTAGACACAAACCAAGTAGAATACTACCATTTTTAGCAAGACTGTCAATACAACTGTGAATATCCCAGGCTTCTATTAAGTAATATACAAACTAGTATGATACAGTAATGGCCTCTAGGGCATAAACACTAACATTTCATGCACACTCTTTTATGATATTTACGTGCATACAGACATTGATTATATAGGTGGACGAGATCCATATACATACATACATTGATTACATGGATGGACGAGATTCACATGCATACATACCTTGATTATACTGTTGGATGTTATCCATATGCTTATAGGCATTGACTACCTTGTTGTCACACATACCGACCCGGTCACCCTAGATATCCTCGTATTACCTTTATGATATAGTTGCCCTAGGAGTCGTTATTTATTCGATTTCTACTTGTCGATATATTTCTATTCACGAGTTGGCAACTCACCCCCGTTGTGCCACAGTTCTTGCAGGTTGACCGCTTGGATCAATAGCGGCATCGCTGGCACACAGCTTCATTTGGGTGTTTTGCAGTGGTAGGTGGGACATTTGTATCGTACCTACTCTTTTATTATATTTCATATTGTATCTAGTTAACTCCATCAATCAATCAAATTTAGTAAATTGTATAAGTAATGAGACTTAGTGGGATTGTGGTTGCGAGACTTAGAGCGAGGAGTTTTCGCTACTTATGATATTTATGTCTTGCTTTCTTTTATCTTTTGTGGTGAACATCGCCGTTGGGCGTCGTATACTTATTTTTACTGTATTGCGTGGTTGTGATCCGCCGTTTGGCGAAGAGATAGCCCCGCTTGGGGATGCCTTTATCATTATTATGTATTTGTGGTTTTGGATCAAAATATACAAAGGAGGTGCTGCCAAAATTTTTAAAAGACGAAACACGTTTTCAAATTAGTAAATTTCACTTGCATCATTCATGTTCCTTTTCTATGCAGTAAGAAAACTTGATTTCATTATACCTTTATTTCAAAACCTCACCTGCTTTATTTTCTTAAAAAGGTTTAGATTTCTGGGTTTCAGCTTACTTGAATTCCGTTACGCCTTTAGACGTTGCGTGATTCAAGTTCTGGTCACGGGCTAATATTTCGGGTCGTGACCCCGAACCTGTATCCAATACCCAGGAAGCAAAGTTTATAGAAAAACAGTTTTCGGTTACGAACACACCTAAAGCTAAAGCATCACCATGCTTCCCTTTCTTGATACCAAGGTACTCAGTACAGTTCCGCTTTCAGTGCCCCGTCTTCTTGCAGTAGAAACATGTTGGATATAGTGCCCTCAAAGTCAATTATTGGATCGCAGGCACGTGATTGTAATGATTGAGGAGGACCTATGCCGGTAGGACAGTCTTACTCGAGATGATAGTATGCTATCTGGTTTGCCTTTATCAGTCGTGTACATGTTCAGGTGACTGATTACATGTTATACGTTGATTGAGCCCTTAGGATCTTGCTTGACTACAAACAGTATGAGGGCGATCATATACGTGAGAGTTGGGTAGTCCATAATCACATCCTTAATAGTGGTCCCTAGTCGTGGGAGTTTCGAGACAGGGCATCGATACTCCGGAGTAGACTAGTGTATACAGTCGAGACCCCGACGAGGGGCGGTGGCCGGTCTCACAAGCCACTGGTGTCACTTGGATCACCTAAGATGTATACAGGTGCTCATTGGGTTATGAGTACACCGGACAGGACTCGCCGGGAACCTGCTAGTTGGTATTATACATATTGTCAGATAGCAGTTCCCTGGTGACATGTGTACAGGTTAGTTCATCGACCTGAGGTCGTCATTTGTCTCATGTGAGTTCCCACTGTGCTTTGATTTCTATCCTACCATGGCTCAAAGGATTCGTGCAAACAGGTAGTTTTTGGGTAAAGTCCCGAGCCACATGGAGGCACGTGAGCGGATCGGCAGGGGATTCGTCTCTCCCGGTATTGGGGGTGGAGATCGCGCTGTGTATAGGAAAGCCATTACGCCAAGTCCTTGGCCAAGGCAGGTGAGAATTACTGGTAAGTACTCCGGTAGTTTCTCAGGGTGTTGAGGGCTTGTCTCCGACACGACTTATACCGCTATTGGGGGTCTGACGTTACTAGCCCCCTAGGCCGGATATGCGATACTCATAGATGAACGGACCGGACTGTATATACATTGTCACTATTAGGCTCAGTAGGGTTTCCGGATGAGTTCGCTCATCGGCCTCCCTTGAGGTCAGTACATGGGCAGCCGTTACGCACAGCTAGTGCCGCTGACAGCTTGTGGTTAAACCCACTGCCAGGGTACTGACGAGTCATTAGAGTCCCCCACAGATTGTTTCCCAAGTTCGGGCGAAACGTTGTAGAGGCCGTATGGTTTTATGGCAGGGTTCGGAAAATGCACGTGCGTTTACGCACGTGTCATATTTCGGGCAGATAATACTGGTGGGCTTTGGTTTAATCCGGATCCATGTATTATACAGAGTAGATATAATATCTTTGTCTCAGTTTCATTTGTATTCGGTCGTAATACAAATGCGGGTATATTTATACTGTTACGGGGTTATCCTGAAATTCGTTTCGGGATCGCTTTTGGAAGTTGCCAGTTTCCAGTTTTCTATCACCCGTATTAAACATTCGGTTTTATACGGATTTATCTTTCCGTCTTTTGGTGAGTCATGTAGTGAGTCGTGCTTCTAGAAGGTTCTAGATTTGATGATTCATTGTTAGCATTAAATGAATGGTGACTAAGGTTAATGATTCATGTATGCATTAAATGATAAATGCAAGGTGTATTATTGACTCATCATCCTCATTTAATGCTTGTGTTCATCCCCCCACCTCATCATGTGGCCGACCAATATATGGTGCTCTCTTGATAGATTTTCTTACTCATTCTCATTTGGAAAGATGATATGAAATATTTGCTAAGTTTCCAAGCTCATTTTTCATCACCCGATTCCAAAAGGTAACTTCATTAACCGTTCGTCCATGGCTTTGGAAGTAACGAGACAAAGTGTTCTACTCATTCTCTACATCAATCTTGGTCATCTCTTTTAGCAAACTTGATTACCGAGTTGCCTCGAGTCAGTGGCGGGAGCCCGTTTAAAGATCCGATGACGTGGTGCCACCTGGACGAGGAGATCGGAGATCAACGAGATCGGAGCAGCCGCAACAGGAGCGTGGGATGATGGTTAAAGAACGAAGGACTCGGATCGTTCGGTATAACCTTTCTACCCTCTTTGTAGATTGTTAGTTTAGCGTTAATGGCAGATCCGGGTTATAGTATGCGATAGCGCTAGTTATAAAAGTTTTTGTTCCGCATTTAGCGTCTGAAAGACGGCCGGGGCGCTACCGTAGACTTACATGGTATCAGAGCCACGCCATTAAGCTTTACTAACTTGTGCTAACGTGTTTAAAATATCGATCGAACGGATTTTCGAAAACCGCAAATTTCAAGTCTAAAGTTTCTGTTGATTTTAAAAGGGGTCTAAAAATCAATTTGAGCATCTCTAAAAATAAAGCAGGCCTTTTAAAGAAAACTGAAGAAAAACAACAAAGTGAATCGACCGTACGACCGCGGAAACGCGGTCAAAGCCTGGCTTTGACCACGGAACCGAGGCCGCCTTGGTCAATCAATTGACCAATTTTCTTCTGTGGCTTCTACTTGTAAAATTGTGGTTTCTGGAACTGTTCATTTGGGCCCAGTGTTTTTTACTATACAACAGATGTATGTGGGGCCCACTTCGGGAAATTTTGTCGATCGAAATTTAAACGTGTTAGTTTACAGTACTTACATTATATCTCCGACCGTGAATGTTATTCGAGCGGAAAACCGCGTCTAATTGCTATAGTTCTTTTGGACGGGTTTGCGAACGTGACATTCGCGTTGATGTTCTGTCTTGTGCTGCGATGTTGCGGATTTGTCGTGGTGGATAGCAGTGTGCAATAGTAGTGCAGTTTGGATTTATTTGTACATTTGATATTGCGGGGCGAGCGTCCAACATGTGGACTGCCGTCACTGCCTGTTGTATAATATTCTTTTGGGGCACGACCGGGCTGAGGTCGATGTACCCATTGTACATATTTTTCAATTATGTACTAGGTTTTACCCCGCGACGGAGTGCACGGATAGCCGGGTTCTGGAGGGCAACGGGTCCGCATCTCATGGCTTTGAGAGGCAGAGGGGCCTCACTCTAGTATTGGCAGACTATTCGCCGCACTCGTAGGGGGTACAGGTTGACCCAAGGAGGGGTGCTCAAGTTACCAGATTCCATGAAGTGCAGGGTGGTCCATTCACTTTGCTGTAGGGGGCTGCCTCGCTTCAGGTTTTGGCGGGTAACTTTCCGCACCCGTAGGGGTCTAGGTTTCATTGCACAGGCTATCCACACGACCAGGGGAACGTCGGGTTTCAGCAGCGGCTCTGTGAAACCCGGGGATCCCAGATTATCTGTATTGTTCTGTGATTCTAATCAATGCAAAGGAAAACAAACCTGTTTGGATGTTGTTGGAACAAATTTAAAAAGTGTTATTACAAAGACGTTTCCTTTTGTTTTGCACAGTGGTATTCCGTTGGAATATCCCGCACCTCATTCGACGAGGCAAGGGCCGATATCCTTTCACCGGGAGTGACCCCTTAGGCAGAAGTTTGCGTCAGGGTAATAACTTCACTATAGACGATTACATGTTGATTTGCATCGCGGTATTCAGTGGAATATCCTGCACCTCATTCCACGAGGAAAGAGCCGAGATCCCTTCACCGGGAGTAACCTCTTTAGCAAAGGTTTTCGCCACTATATTTTTATAAAAAGCTATCAGGTTCCTTCAACGAGATCAAGTTCATTACGTTAAAGGTTTTTCGCCAAAAAATCAGCCGTAGCCCTCCGTCATTTCTTATGGATGGTCAGTAGTATTCATGCTATGTTTGTTGGCTTTCGTCAAGGCATAGTGTTTGGTAGTTGCTGGGGTATTCATTTGTTGCATAGATAGATGAGTTGGTTTGGGACAGTCGTATTACCTTGTTGGCTTTCGTCAAGGGTATGTACGGGTGGGTTCGAATTAACAAGATAATGACGGGCAGAACTTGACATGTGACTTATGATTTGTTGGCTTTCGTCAAGGTCATAAGAACATGGGGTAAAAATCATATCGGGAGTTTCTAAAGAAACTGAAACTTGCCAGGCATGCGCATACCTTCTGGAGTGTGATAACGTGAGTGGATTCCTTCACGTTATCATGCGATGAGAGTTGGATCCCGATTCCCACTGATGAGTTGGTTTACTCTTCGGGTGATCCCGATTGATTCTTCTTTCAGGTTTGGAGGAGAATTTGACAGTACAGTGGGAGGTTTCCGGATTAGATAAAGTGATAACCATTCTGATCTAGGTTAGAGCGCACGCAGAGTGTTTCTTTTCTCTCTCTCTTTGGCAGCGACCTTTGACCGACCCTAGACTATGACTCAATGACCAAGTTGACCAAACCTTCTTAAAATACTGGCTTTTGGATTGTCCAAGTTGCATAAGTCATTGCCACTCCTTCTTTTACCCTTTGCATTTCTTAGAACACCCCGTATTACTACGGACATCAACTTCCATTGGATAGATCCATCGTATGGTTATATACGAACTCGAAGGGACTTCTTCGAGGATGGATCCAGGTTCAGGAGAAATAGAATTGGTTTATTCAGTTGTCTTTTATTATCACCTTCTCTCAGGTTGCGAGGGCTCCTTGGTTTAGGAGAGTACACATATTACGCTTATTGGATAGTCTTCTTCCAAACCATAGGCAGGTGCCGAAAGGTAGGGAATGAAGAAAACCAATTAGCCTAAGTAGGGTGTACAGAAGGTAATACGTAAAGGCAAAATAAAGGGATTAGAAAGAAGGAAAAGTAAATTGCGACTGTTATCATTCACGACCAAACCGCGTACTTCATCGCCACTCATATTTCACCTTTAATAGAATAAGGTATTATTCAGTTGTCTTTTATCATCACCTTCTCTCAAGATGTGAGTACTCCTAGGTTGAGGAGGGTACACCTATTATGCTTACTGGATAGTCTTCTTCCAAACCATAGGCTGGTGCCGAACGGTAGGAAAGGAAGAAAACCATTTAGCCTAACGATGGTGTACATAAGGTAACGACTAAAGACAAATAAAGGGATTTAGAGAGATGGCAAAGAAATATACGGTTAAAGTCATGAATTGGATTGTGGAAGAGGCATTACTATGAATACCTGGATACCCCTACGAAAAATTTTCATGTTTCAGTGCATTGTTGAAGGAAAACTGTTTTCCCGATTAGATACTTACTCCAAGGTATGTTTTTACCAGGTATCATTCTCATATCTGTATGGTTTTATAGATGATGAGTGGGAGCAAGTTATTGGGAATTAAGTGATCATCCTCATTATATCGGAATTCGTTGTAATTGGTGATATTTGAGGAAATCGCCTGAGTACAGTTTTCAACCTACGACGCACAGGTTATGAGTTATTCAACTCAGCGGACTTATACAGAGTATTGTATGTTGTCCAGTGTCCATCAGGACAAAGGGGTAGGTCCTCGTACTATGTTCTGTTTACTTATGACTTCTCTAGTATTTAGACAAGTGTTTCGTAGAAATACAAGGTCTAAGTTTTGAGAAGTTATGGGTATAAGAATAAAGTAGAGAACCAGATGTCGCAAGTATCGGGATTCTTCAAAGAGATCGAAGATGTAGATTCTTGTGATTGGTATTCAGATGATAGTAAAAGTTTTGAGAAACTTGTTTCTCTTTCAGGTTACTCATAATTGGATGGATTCCTAAGTTGAGTAATGCTGATTAGCCTCTTTCCATTAAAGTTGATATGCACTAGAGACAGCTGCATGATTAGAATCTGGTTCCAATTAAATCAGTGCCAAAGTTTCTATATTAGATATAGAATGGTTCATATCTTAACGATGTTAAGGTACGGGGAGTTGTCCGGCTTATGCTTAAAACCAGACTCTGGATAACTCAGGGCACGTTTCTGTAATGGCTGTTTGTGGGTTGGCCCAGGCTATGACGAGGGTTGACTTTCTACCATCTGGAAGATCAATAGTGATATTGTTCTTAACTCGCCACAGTTTTAGTAAAACGGATTGTTTTTCAGAAAACAGTAGTAGGAGTATGGTAGAACAGGAAGTGATTCCAGAACCGCAAACGATTACGAAAAATTTAATAGGACCTAAAGATTCAATCAGGTTTGACATTCCAATAGCCACTCCGCAGATATGGTGGGTAACCTTAGACACCCGAGAGGTACTTCGGTAGCCTCAAGGACGGTGACAGGGAGGTTCTTATCAACCCAGACTTGACACTACTGTTGTTCCAGGCTATGAGACCCGGCAGGAGGATAAGTATAGCGTCGTTCTAAACTAGATTTAGAAGTGCACGTATATATTATTCTGCCAGAGGGTTGTTGTGGTCAGTGGGAGCAGCGGAAGCATAGTGGGCAAGTAGCTTATATCTATTTATAGACTTGAGCAGTTATAGAAGAGATAGATCATCTAATTTTGATGTGACAGTCATGGGTTTGACTTCATCAGAATAGGGGATGGATCTGTTAAGAAGGTAGTAGGGTGTGATGTCCCAGTATTATGGATGTCATACATATAGTAGGAAGTAAAATTCCTATACTACGATCGGTTGTACTGTGGTGATCACACAGTTGTTTCTCCAGACAGGATAAGGATATAATATCAGACATTCTGGTTTCTAGATCTATGGTTTTAGATCTGGATTTGGGTAGTTTCCCAATATGGGTACTTTGACAGTATTCTAATGGTTTTTAGAATAGATGACTCCTGGCATGGTGGTGTACCTGCAGGTGATGGAGTCACCCTCTCTAAAGGTGTCTTACAGACTAAAGGGGAGAGAGATGTGCATGATTGGCAGATCACTTGCTTAGGCAATTGAGACAATCGTGAGATATCAAGTGTAGGGTTCCTAGGCACTCTTGTGAAGGTTCATAAGGCATCAAACATGCCCGGATTAAATTTTAGACGTGCCGAACAACCCAAAGCCGGGATCTTTGCTAGATTATTAGGGTTTAACATGCAAGAAGATAACTTTTATCTAAGTGTGAGGGATTACAACCTTTGTAGTCCGCTCCTTCACTTCACAAGCTCCGAGTAGAAGTCCCTTTGCCGCGATCCACGATCTCCCGGACTCATGAGAGGCTCCATGACTCGAACGATCCATGCTAGCTCGAAGTATTCCAAATCTCTGATGATCTACCTTGAAGTTGCTACGGCTCAAGCTTTCTCACTCAAAAGAGAAGAACACACTAATCTCATGGGCTAGATGAGATGAGGATGAGAGAGTAGTAATTTTGCTTTCTTTTTAAATCATTTTCTCATATTTATTCATCACATAAAGAATATCAAGTGAGCTTTCTTCAAGAGAGAAGAAGAAGATGATAATTGAAAAGCTAATAAGAATAATCATAATCCTTTTGTGATGAATAGAATATAAACCATATGATTGAATTATAAACCATGGTCAAGGATGATTGGATAAGAATGTGTAGAGAAACAACTAGAGTTAGGGTTTGGTTAGGTTTAGTAAAGTGTCATCCATAAATATCTTTACAATGACAAAAGAAAAAAAGCTTCTAGAAGAAACTTGAAGCATCTAACCCTAATCAAACCCTAACCTCAATTAATCATCCTTAAACATGTTTAACAATTAATCATATCATGTCACAATAATATATATCACATATATATTATATATTTGCAACAAAAGAAAATAATACAATTAACATATATCGCATATATATCAATGTATCATCCAGTGAGAAAATGAAATAATAAAGCAAGCCAATATTAGTTAATATAATAATATATCATATATATTATTATATATTAAATCATCGAATCAACACTTGATCCGACGATCCGGCTATATCGAATATAACCGACTAATATATCATGTACAGATTCATCGAATCAACACTTGATCCGATGTCCCGGTTCATATCTAAATATCGCGAGAATATAATACGGTATCCCATATCGCATTATTGTCGGTCCTGCACATATCACATATGTGCCTCTACTCCGTTTCGCCTGAGCCAAGAAACCTCTGTGTAGGACTCTAAAGAATCGTCAATACGCCGGTAGCAGGTGATGATCATATCAAACACCCACAAGCTGCAAGCGGTCAGCTAAACGTAACAGCCACCCAGGTATTGAGCGATCAGAAGATCAACAAGCTAGCCTGTGCGTTCTCCTGTGAATCCGATCAGTAACACTCCCGTACAGTCCGGTCTGTTCGTCTGATATGTCGCATATCAAGTCTAGGGGTGGTATACGTCAGACCCCAGTAACCGATAAGTCGTGTCGATGTGTGGCTCATAACGGGTCGAGAAACTACTAGTAACACTTACCAGTAAATCTCCATATCAGCCCTGGCCAGGGAGTTCCAGTTATAGCCAATCGAACACAGCACAACATCAACTCCCTATACCGGGAGAGACGAATCCCCTCCTATCGCTCATTGCCTCCATGTGATTCGGGACTGTACCCAAAAGCCACCGTTTTGCACGCCCTCTTGGACGTGGTAAGGTGGAAATCAAAGCGCAGTGGGAATCACACAAGACTCTATGACGATCTCGGGTCTACAGACTACCCTGTACCAGTGTCACCGGAGAACTGCCATCTGACGTGTGGTATATCACCATCTGGGAGTTCTCGGCGAGTCCGTCCAGTGTACCCAGTCTTCACTGAGCACCCATACACCATCTCTGATGTCTAACACCGATGGATATGGGATCATCCATCGCCCATCATATGGGTCAAGATGCGTATACGCTAGTCGACTCTAGTGTATCGATACCCTGTCTCGATATACCCTCGACTAGGAACTGTTATAGGATGTACTCATCGACTAACGTGGCCCCACTAGTATGATCTCATCATAGTCCCAGTAGTCGAGTACAGATCCTAAGGGCTTCATCAACATGTGAGAGTAAAACAGTAAACCAATACAAGTCAACATGTTAAGATAAAGTGAAACCAAATAGCATACTTGTAAGTCTACGCTAGCGCCCCGGCAGTATACAGACGCCAAATGCGGAACAAAAACTTTTAAACTTGGCGCTATCGTATACTTTAACCTGGATCTGCCATTATTGCTAAACTAACAAACTGTAAAGAGTGTAGGAATGTTATACCGAACGATCCGAGTCCTTCGTTCTTCAACCATCATCCCACGCTCCGTTGCGGCTGCTCCGATCTCGTCGATCTCCGATCTCCTCGTCGAGGTGGCACCACATGATCGGTTCTTTAAACGGGCTCCCGCCTCTGACTCGAGGCAACTCGATCGTCAAGTTTGCTAAAAGAGACGACCAAGATTGATGTAGAGAATGAGTAGATGACTTTGTCTCACTTCGTCCAAGTCCGTGGACGATCGGTTAATGAAGTTGCCGAGGGAATCGGGTGATGGAATGAAATGAGCTGTGAATTCCATACACCCCAAAAATCTATCATAATCTTTTCAAGAATGAATCAACAACCATGAGAGAGAGAGGAGGGGGCCGGCCTCTTATAAAGAGAGGGGGGGTGACCGTAGGAACCAAGTGGTGACCCTAAGACAAGAAGCTTCTTACAAAATATCTTTAGCTAAATAAAAGATCTTAACCAAAACAAGAAAGTGGTTAAAATCAAAGCATGAGTCACTCGACACCTCACCCAATCTAGAACCTTCTAGAAGCATGACTCACTCTCATCCAAGAAAAGATAAATCCGTCTTTAACCGAATGTTAAAAGACGGCTGATAGAAAACTGGAAACTGGCAACTTCCAAAAGTGATCCTGAAACAACTTTCAGGATAACCCCGAAACTGTATAAATATACCCGCATTTGTATTACGACCGAATACAAATGCAACTGAGACAAAGATATTATACCTACTCAATATAATACTCGGATCCGGCTTAAACCAAAGCCGACCAGTATCATCTGCCCGAAAACTGACACGTGCGTAAACGCACGTGCATTTTCCGAACCCTGCCATAAAACCATACGGCCTCTACAACGTTTCGCCCGAACTTGGAAAACTGTCTGTGGGGGACTCTAATGACTCGTCAGCACCCTGGCAGTGGGTTTAACCACAAACCGTCAGCGGCATAGCTATGCGTAACGGCTGCCCACGAACTGACCTCAAGGGATGCCGATGAGCGCACTCATCCGGAAAACCCTACTGAGCCTAACAGTGACAATGTATATACAGTCCGGTCCGTTCGTCAATGAGTATCACATATCCGCCTAGGGGGCTAGCAACGTCAGACCCCCAATAGCAGTATAAGTCGTGTCGGAGTGAAGCCCAATTACACCCTGAGATACTACTGGAGTACCTACCAGTAAATCTCCTGCCATGGCCATGGACTTTGTGTAATGGCTCTCCTAGACACAGCACGACCTCGCCCCCAATACCGGGAGAGACGAATCCCCTGCCGATCTGCTCACGTGCCTCCATATGGCTCGGGACTGTACCCAAAAGCTACCTGTTTGCACGACTCCTTTGAGCCGTGGTAGGGTAGAAATCAAAGCACAGTGGGAACTCACACGAGACAAATGACGACCTCAGGTCGATGAACTAACCTGTACACATGTCACCAGGGAACTGCTATCTGACGATAGGTATAGTACTAACTAGCAGATTCCCGGCGAGTCCTGTCCGGTGTACTCATAACCCAATGAGCACCTGTATACATCTTAGGTGATCCAACCGACACCAGTGGCTTGTGAGACCGGCCACCGCCCCTCGTCGGGGTCTCGACTGTACACACTAGTCTACTCCGGAGTATCGATGCCCTGTCTCGAAACTCCCACGACTAGGGACCACAATTAAGGATATGCATATAAACTACCCAACTCTCACGTATATGATCGCCATCATACTGTTGGTAGTAAAGCAAGATCCTAAGGGCTCTATCAAAGTGTAACATGCAATCAGTCACCTGAACATGTACACGACTGATAAAGGCAAACCAGATAGCATACTATCATCTCGAGTAAGACTGTCCTACCGGGATAGGTCCTCCGCAATCATTGCAATCACGTACCTGCGATCCAATAATTGACTATGAGGGCACTATCTCCAACAATCTCCCACTTGCACTCAAGGCTAATATTGCGATGTCGACTACTCACAGCCCGTGTGATACCGAACATCCAACTCCTCTACTAATCAGTTTCACAAATCCCGTTTGTAAAACTATTGTGTTCGAGAAATAGCCTCAGTGAGTGGATCCGCCTAGAAGTATCTTTCTATATCTCTCTTAATCTCAAGTTCGCGGAGAAAACCATCTCCCGAATTGAGTAATACCTGTCTTAGAACATGTCTGGATATCTGATGGGACCTTAGTTCATAAATGAACTCCATATCCAAACTTCTTAGACTGAATCGATCACTGAACCTAATCAGTATCGGGCACCTTGCTTCCCACAGTATCCTCTTGGACCACCTGTCCATAATACTGTCCCTCTTCGTCAGAGGGAAAAACTAAAACTCTGACAGTCACTCCGTCATCCACGTCACCTTTGAAGCCTGGAATGATAATCGTCTCCCGAAGGAGGCTGCCGTCATCAAATCCGTAGAACATGTACTTATGTTCTAAAATTGCTTCCTTATATTTCTCCAGGATTGGATTAATACAAACTTATTGCATCTAGTGCAAAACCAACATTTGGTGTGGTACTTGACATCTCATGATTGACTCAATTGCCTAAGCAAGTGATCTGCCGATCATGCACATCCCTCTCCCCTTTAGTCTATACGACACCTTTAGAGAGGGTGACTCCATCACCTGTAGGTACACCACCATGCTAGGAGTCAACTATTCCAAAAAAACCATTAGAATATCTGTCAAAGTACCCACATCGGGAAACTACCCAAATCCAGATCTAAAACCATAGATCTAGAAACCAGAATGTCAAATATTATATCCATATCCTGTCTGGAGAAACAACTGTGTGACGACCACAGTACAACCGATCGTAGTATAGGAATTTTACTTCCTACTCTGTGTATGTCATCCAGATACCATGACATCACACCCTACTACCTTCTTAACTGATCCATCCCCTATTCTGATTGAAGTCAAACCCATGACTGTCACATCAAAAATAGATGATCTATCTCCGCTATAACTGCTCAAGTCTATAAATAGACATAAGCTACTTGCCCACCATGCTTCCGTTGCTCCCACTGACTATGACAACCCTCCTACCGGGTCTCATATCCTGGAACAACAGTAGTGTCAAGTCTTGGTAGAAAAGAACCTCCCTGTCACCGTCTCTGAGGCTACCGAAGTACCTCTCGGGCGTCTTAGGTTACCTACCATACCTGCGGAGTGGCTATTGGAATGTCAAACCTGATTGAATGTATAGGTCCTATTAAATTTTCCGTAATCGTTCGCGGTTCTGGAATCACTTCCAGTTCTACCATACTCCCAGTACTGTTTTCTGAAAAAGATCCATTTTTACTAAAACTGTGGCGAGTCAAGAACAATATCACTATTGATCTTCCAAATGGTAGAATATCAACCCTCGTCATAGCTAGGGTCAACCCACAAACAACAATTACAGAATCGTGCCCTGAGTTATCCAGTGTCTGGTTTTAATCATAAGCTGGACAACTCCCCGTACCTTAATTTCTTTTAAGGTACGAACTATTCTATATCCAATATAGAAACTTTGGCACTAATTTAATTGGAACCATGTTCAATCCATGCAGCTGTCTCCAGTGCATATCAACTTAATGGAAAGAGGCTAATCAGCATTACTCAACTTAGGAATCCATCCACTTATGAGTAACCTGAAAGAGAAACACGTTTCTCAAAACCATCACTATCATCTGAATACCAATCACAAGAATCTACATCTTCGATCTCTTTGAAGAATCCCGATACTTGTGATACCTGGTTCTCTACTTTATTCTTATACCTACAACTTCTCAAAACTTAGACCTTGTATTTCTACGAAACACTCGTCTAAATACTAGAGAAGTTATAAATAAACAGAACATAGTACAAGGACCTACCCCTTTGTCCTGATGGACACTGGACAACATACAATACTCTGTATAAGTCCGCTGAGTTAAACAACTCAAAACCTGTGCGTTGTAGGTGGAAAACTGTACCCTGGCGATTTCCTCAAATATCACCAATTACAACGAATTCCGATATAATGAGGATAATCACCTAATTCCCAATATCTTACTCCAACTCATCATCTGTAAAACCATACAGATATGAGAATGAAACCTGGTAAATACATACCCTTGGAGTAAGTGTCTAATCGGGAAAACAGTTTTTCCTTAACAATGCACTGAAACATGAAAATGTTTCGTAGGGGTATCCTGGTATTCATAGCAATGCCTCTTCCATAATCCAATTCATGACTTCAACCGTATATTTTATTGCCATCTCTCCAAATCCCTTTATTTGTCTTTAGTCGTTACCTTCTGTACACCATCGTTATGCTAAATGGTTTTCTTCCTTCCCTACCGTTCAGCACCAGCCTATGGTTTGGAAGAAGACTATCTAGTAAGCATAATAGGTGTACCCTCCTAAAACAAGGAGTACTCGCATCCCGAGAGAAGGTGATGATAAAAGACAACTGAATAATACCTTATTCTTTTAAAGGTGAAATAGGAGCGGCGATGAAGTACACGGTTTTGGTCGTGAATGATATCAGTCGCAATTTACTTTGCCCTCTTTCTAATCCCTTTATTTTGTCTTTACATATTACCTTCTGCACACCCTACTTAGGCTAATTGGTTTTCTTCATTCCCTACCTTTCGGCACCAGCCTATAGTTTGGAATAAGACTATCCAATAAGCGTAATAGGTGTACTCTCCTAAACCAAGGAGCTCTCGCAACCTGAGAGAAGGTGATAATAAAAGACAACTGAATAAACCAATTCTATTTCTCCTGAACCTGGATCCATCCCCGAAGAAGTCCCTTCGAGTTCGTATATAACCATACGATGGCTCTATCCAATGGAAGTGGATATCCGTAGTAATACGGGTGTTCTGAGAAATTCAAAGGGTAGAAGAAGGAGTGGCAATGACTTATGCAACTCTGACAATCCAAAAGCCAGTATTTTAAGAAGGTTCGGTCAACCTGGTCACTGAGTCATAGTCTAAGGTCGGTCAAAGGTCGCTGCCAAAGAGAGAGAGAGAAAAGAAACACTCTGCGTGCACTCTAACCTAGATCAGAATGGTCATCATTTTATCTAATCCGGAAACCTCCCACTGTCCTGTCAAATTCTCCTCCAAACCTAAAGAAGAATCAATCGGGATCACCCAAAGAGTAAACCAACTCATCAGTGGGAATCAGGATCCAACTCTCATCGCATGATAACGTGATGGAATGCATCCACGTTACTCATACTCCAGAAGGTATGCGCATACTCGGCAAGTTTCAGTTTCTTTAGAAACTCCTGATATGATTTTTGCCCCATGCTCTTATAACCTTGGCTTTGGTCAAAATGTCATAAGTCACATGCCAAGTTCTACCCGTCACTATCTTGTCAATTTGAACCCACCCGCACATGCCCCTGACTTTGGCCAATCGGCAGAACGACTGTCCCAAACTAACTCATCTATCTATGCAACAATTGAATACCCAGCAGCTACCAAACACTATACCTTAACTTTGGCTAAAATGCATAGCTTGAATACTACTAAATACCTAAAAGAAGTGACGGAGGGCTACGGCTGGTTTTTGGCGAAAAACCTTTAGCGTAGTGAACTTGATATCGCTGAAGGAACCTGATAGCTTTTTAAAATATAGTGGCGAAAACCTTTTGCTAAAGAGGTCACTCCCGGTAAAGGGATCTCGGCTCTTTCCTCGTGGAATGAGGTGCAGGATATTCCACTGAATACCGCTATGCAAAGCAACGTGTAATCGACTATAGTGAAGTTATTACGCTGACGCAAACTTCTGCCCAAGGGGTCAGTCCCGGTGAAGGGATATCGGCCCTTGCCCCGTCGAATGAGGTGCTGGATATTCCACTGAATACTGCTATGCATAACAAAAGGAAACGTCTTTGTAACAACACTTTTTAAATTGTTCCAACAACTGTATACAGGTTTGTTTTTACTTTGCGTTGATCAGAATCAACGCAGTCCCATCATTTAATCACACCAGAAAAGAACGAAAATAAAATGTACGTATATGCCATCCGCATTCGTCACTGGGTCCCGTCATCACCCGTTAGGTTACTTAACTAACGACAGAGCGGGGACTGGACTAGCGCGGGTGTAAAACATATACAACATCTAATAGTATATAAACCAATATACAATAATCGCTCCAGGCGTGATAATATGCAACATTACAGAAAAGTAATAAGCATCACAGAACAATACAGATAATCTGGGATCCCCGAGTTTCACAGAGCCGCTGCTGAAACTCGACGTTCCCCTGTCGTGTGGATAGCCTGTGCAATGAAACCTAGACCCCTACGGGTGCGGCAAGTTACCCGCCAAAACCAGAAGCGAGGCAGTCCCCACAGCATAGTGAATGGAACACCCGGCACTTCACAGAATCCGGTAAATTGAGCATCCCTCCTTGGGTCAACCTGTACCCCCTATGAGTGCGGCGAATTGTCTGCCAATTCTAGAGTGGGACCCTTCTGCCTCTCAAAGCCATGAGATGCGGACCCGTTGCCCTCCCGAACCCGGCTATCCGTGCACTCCGTCTTGGGGTAAAACCTAGTACAGTAATGAAAAATAGTACAGTAGGTACATCGACCGCAACCAGGTCGTGCCCCAAAAGAATATTATACAACAGGCAGTGACGGCAGTCTACAAGTTGGACGCTCACCCCGCAATATCAAATGTACAAATAAACTCAATCTGTACTACCATTGCACACTGCTATCCACCACGACAAATCCGCAACATCACAGCACAACACAGAACATCAACGCGAATGTCACGTTCGCAAACCCGTCTAAAAGAACTATAGCAATCAAACGCGGTTTACCGATCAAATGACATTCCCAGTCGGAGATATAATGTAAGCACTGTAAATTAACGTGTTTAAATTTCGATCGACCAAAGACCAAATATCAAAAAGTGGGCCCCACTGCTTACTGGTGAACAGTAACAAAATCTGGGCCAAAACTATATATACCAAAAACCCCAAAATCCAACAGAGAACCTACTGACAAAATTTGGGAGCACGTGCTCCCCACGTGGCCGCGGAAGCGCGGCCAAACCATGGGTTTGGCCGCCTTTCCGCGGCAGCTTGGAGGAGTCACGACCCCAAATTTTGTCGTGACTCTTAAAAATGCCTGCTCTGATTTTTAAGACATCCAGAAATAATTTTTGAGACCGTTTAAAATTAACAGAAACTGTCGGCATAGGATTTTGTAGTTTTCGATTTCCGGTCGGATCGATGTTTTAAACGCGTTAGCACAAGTTAGAATAGCAAAATGGTGAGGCTCTGATACCACTGTAAGTCTACGCTAGCGCCCCGGCAGTCTACAGACGCCAAATGCGGAACAAAAACTTTTAAACTTGGCGCTATCGTATACTTTAACCCGGATCTGCCATTATTGCTAAACTAACAAACTGTAAAGAGTGTAGGAATGTTATACCGAACGATCCGAGTCCTTCGTTCTTCAACCATCATCCCACGCTCCGTTGCGGCTGCTCCGATCTCGTCGATCTCCGATCTCCTCGTCGAGGTGGCACCACATGATCGGTTCTTTAAACGGGCTCCCACCTCTGACTCGAGGCAACTCGATCGTCAAGTTTGCTAAAAGAGACGACCAAGATTGATGTAGAGAATGAGTAGATGACTTTGTCTCACTTCGTCCAAGTCCGTGGACGATCGGTTATGGAAGTTGCCGAGGGAATCGGGTGATGGAATGAAATGAGCTGTGAATTCCATACACCCCAAATATCTATCATAATCTTTTCAAGAATGAATCAACAACCATGAGAGAGAGAGGAGGGGGCCGGCCTCTTATAAAGAGAGGGGGGGTGACCGTAGGAACCAAGTGGTGACCCTAAGACAAGAAGCTTCTTACAAAATATCTTTAGCTAAATAAAAGATCTTAACCAAAACAAGAAAGTGGTTAAAATCAAAGCATGAGTCACTCGACACCTCACCCAATCTAGAACCTTCTAGAAGCATGACTCACTCTCATCCAAGAAAAGATAAATCCGTCTTTAACCGAATGTTAAAAGACGGCTGATAGAAAACTGGAAACTGGCAACTTCCAAAAGTGATCCTGAAACAACTTTCAGGATAACCCCGAAACTGTATAAATATACCCGCATTTGTATTACGACCGAATACAAATGCAACTGAGACAAAGATATTATACCTACTCAATATAATACTCGGATCCGGCTTAAACCAAAGCCGACCAGTATCATCTGCCCGAAAACTGACACGTGCGTAAACGCACGTGCATTTTCCGAACCTTGCCATAAAACCATACGGCCTCTACAACGTTTCGCCCGAACTTGGGAAACTGTCTGTGGGGGACTCTAATGACTCGTCAGCACCCTGGCAGTGGGTTTAACCACAAACCGTCAGCGACACTAGCTATGCGTAACGGCTGCCCACGGACTGACCTCAAGGGATGCCGATGAGCGCACTCATCCGGAAAACCCTACTGAGCCTAACAGTGACAATGTATATACAGTCCGGTCCGTTCGTCAATGAGTATCGCATATCCGCCTAGGGGGCTAGCAACGTCAGACCCCCAATAGCAGTATAAGTCGTGTCGGAGTGAAGCCCAATTACACCCTGAGATACTACTGGAGTACCTACCAGTAAATCTCCTGCCATGGCCATGGACTTTGTGTAATGGCTCTCCTAGACACAGCACGACCTCGCCCCCAATACCGGGAGAGACGAATCCCCTGCCGATCCGCTCACGTGCCTCCATATGGCTCGGGACTGTACCCAAAAGCTACCTGTTTGCATGACTCCTTTGAGCCGTGGTAGGGTAGAAATCAAAGCACAGTGGGAACTCACACGAGACAAATGACGACCTCAGGTCGATGAACTAACCTGTACACATGTCACCAGGGAACTGCTATCTGACGATAGGTATAGTACTAACTAGCAGATTCCCGGCGAGTCCTGTCCGGTGTACTCATAACCCAATGAGCACCTGTATACATCTTAGGTGATCCAACTGACACCAGTGGCTTGTGAGACCGGCCACCGCCCCTCGTCGGGGTCTCGACTGTACACACTAGTCTACTCCGGAGTATCGATGCCCTGTCTCGAAACTCCTATGACTAGGGACCACAATTAAGGATATGCATATAAACTACCCAACTCTCACGTATATGATCGCCATCATACTGTTGGTAGCAAAGCAAGATCCTAAGGGCTCTATCAAAGTGTAACATGCAATCAGTCACCTGAACATGTACACGACTGATAAAGGCAAACCAGATAGCATACTATCATCTTGAGTAAGACTGTCCTACCGGGATAGGTCCTCCGCAATCATTGCAATCACGTACCTGCGATCCAATAATTGACTATGAGGGCACTATCTCCAACAATACTATCATGACGAGCAAGAAAGTCATCTCTATATATAACCAAGCATCCATTATAATATACATCATATGTACAACAATGGCCTCTAGGGCATATACATAACTAACAATCTCCCACTTGCACTAAGGCCAGCTGCTGTAGTATCGCATACCTAGCATCCCGAATAATCTCTCAAACTGTATCTGGGGAATAGCCTTCGTGAATGGATCCGTAGTGTTGTCCTTCGTATCTACTCTCCTGACCTCGATCTCCCGGCGATCAACTATCTCCCTGATCAGGTGATACCGCCTCAGAATATGTCTGGACTTCTGATGGGACCTGGGTTCCTTGGCCAAAGCCACAGCTCCATTGTTATCGCAATACAGAGGTATTGGATGCTCAATGGATGGAACCACACCAAGTTCACTAATGAACTTCTTGATCCAGACAGCCTCTTTGGTAGCATCGTTGGCAGCGATGTATTCAGCCTCCATCGTCGAGTCTGCAACGGTATCCTGTTTGGAACTCTTCCAACATATCGCCCCTCCATTGAGGGTAAAGACAAAACCCGAATGCGACTTAGAGTCGTCCTTATCACTTTGGAAGCTGGAATCGGTAAAGGACTCCACCTGGAGTTCTCCGTTACCATACACCAAGAACATCTCTTTAGTCCTTCGCAAGTACTTGAGAATGTTCTTCACAGCTGTCCAGTGACTCTCTCCAGGATCTGCTTGATACCGACTCACTACACTTAGTGAGTATGCTACATCGGGTCTGGTACATAGCATCGCATACATGATAGAGCCTACTGCCGAAGCATAGGGTATCCCTTGCATGCGAGCTTTCTCCAAATCAGTCTTGGGAGACATCTCTTTGGAGAGAGTGAGTCCAGAGATCGTGGGCTGATTCCCACGTTTGGATTCTTCCATACTAAACCTCTTTAGTATGGTGTCAATGTACCTGGATTGGGACAATCCCAGTATCCGTTTAGATCTATCTCTATAGATCATGATTCCCAATATGCAGGAGGCATCACCTAGATCTTTCATTGAGAATCTCTGTGATAAGAAGAGCTTGACTGATTGCAGCATAGGAATATCATTTCCTATCAAGAGTATGTCATCCACGTACAATACGAGGAAGACAACCTTACCCTCTGCTACCTTCTTATAGATACAAGGTTCATCTATATTTTTGATGAAGTCAAACTCTTTGACTACAACATCAAAACAGATGTTCCAACTCCGCGATGCTTGCTTTAACCCATAAATGGATTTAAGCAGCTTGCACACCTTTCCGCTTCTCTCACTATCTACGAAGCCCTCTGGCTGAGTCATGTACACGCTCTCTTCTAAATCACCGTTTAGAAAGGCGGTCTTAACATCCATTTGCCATATTTCGTAGTCATGGTATGCAGCAATGGCAAGTAAGATCCGGATGGACTTAAGCATAGCCACTGGGGAAAAGGTTTCGTCATAGTCCATACCTGGTCTTTGACGAAAACCTTTTGCTACAAGTCTAGCTTTGAAAGTCTCAACTTTTCCATCTACACCAAATTTCTTTTTAAAGATCCACTTGCTCCCAATGGGTTTTACCCCTTCAGGAGCATTTTCCAAAGTCCATACTTTGTTGGTGTACATGGATTCCATCTCAGATCGCATAGCATCCAGCCATTTCACAGAGTCACCACTCGTGATGGCCTGCTCGAAACTAGTCGGTTCATCATCATCTATGATGCAATCCTCGCTTCCACCATCAATGAGAAAACCGTAGTATCTCTCAGGTGGACGAGAAACCCTACTAGATCGGCGGAGAGGCTGGGGTTCGTCGGGTACTACTGAATCCTCTGGTTCCACTAAATCATCTGTTGTAGTTTGTTCTGCTGGAACTTCTTCCAGTTCTACCTCAGAGCCACTAATCTCTTTTGTAAGAAATTCCTTTTCTAAAAAGGTGGCGTGTTGAGCAACAAACACTCTTTGTTCCTCACTGTGGTAGAAAATATACCCTCGCGAATGCTTGGGATATCCAATAAACTTACATAAAACAGATCTTGCCTCGAGTTTGTCTGGGTTCCTTCTTTTGACATAAGCCGGGCAACCCCATATCTTAACAAAATTAAGATATGGTCTCTTCCCTTCCCATATCTCATATGGGGTGGTAGGCACAGATTTGGTAGGAACTTTATTCAGTATGTATGCAGCTGTCTCCAGTGCATATCCCCAAAAGGAAATAGGTAACTCAGCCTCGCTCATCATAGAGCGTACCATATCTAATAGGGTGCGATTCCTCCACTCAGATACACCGTTGTGCTGTGGTGTATAAGGAGGAGTAAGCTGAGAGAGAATCCCATTCTCTTTTAGATAATCTAAAAACTCACCGCTTAAGTATTCACCTCCTCGATCAGATCGAAGAATCTAAAATGCGCGTATGAGATACCGTATATTAATCGGGCGGCTTGCTTTTGGTCGGGTCGTATGCGATATGACCGGGTTGATAAATCAAGTGTTGATTTATCATTTAACCATTAGCTTCTCACTAGAAATCCTTTCTTGTCCTTTTTGGATGTATGCATGCATGTATGCATTCATTCTTGTTCATGCACATATGGATGTGCATGCACACATGCATACATACATCATTCTATCATGGTTGTATATACATAGAAAATGGTGGCAATATAAGATTCACACCTTCGTTTTATATATGGATTATTATTTCTATTTGGGTTAAAACAAAAAGAAAAAGAAAAGGATAATTCATGGTTTTGTTTCTACACTCTTCTTTGACCTAACTATGCTCACCCATCTTTTAACCATGGATTAACTTTCCTTTTGTGTTTTAACTCAAATTCAATAATATCTTTATTATTTAACCATGGTTTGAGATGAAGAGTGGAAAATATATATGCATATATTTTCTATTTTTCATAAGACATTATCTTTTTCTCTTCTTCTTAAAAAGCCATCATCTTTTTTCAACCTTGCTCTTTTGCTCTCTAGATCTCTCAAGTGAGCAAAATACTCAACAAGATAGGATTTTGAAGTGAGAAAAAGAACCACAACACCATTCTACACAAGTCTTGCCCACTTGTTTAGAGTGTTAGCTTCATTCTCTTCTCTTGATCAAGTGAAGTTGTAAGCTTGGACAAAAGAGCTTCGGGTGGATCGTCATGGACACTAGAAGACCTCAAGCGAACCCTTCTCCAACTCTCAAGTGGCCAAGGAGTCTAGCGTAGGGAGCTACAAAGGTTGTACTCTCAAAACCCTAGTTTCTGTTGCTTGTGATGTTGTTAAAGTTATGAAACCCTAATTTTCTCGGATTGATTCTTTGTGTGTTCACTTAGCACTCTAAAAATTTAATCTTTGAGACATGTGATGCTCCCAAACCTTTCATAGGGTGCTAGGTAAACCTAACATTGGTATCAGAGTCGACCTAGAACATTAGGCGACACTATAGCGATGTTAAAACTTCGATCGAACCAAAATACGGATTTTCGGGACACTCTCTGGACAATTTTTTAAAACTGTTATTTTTCAGAATAAAAAATATGTAAAAATATTAGCAGGGAAATCTAAGACAAACTGTAAAATACGAAGCTGTGAACAGTAAACCCTAGCGCGGAACTGCGGCCAAAGCTTGCTTAGGCCGCGGCTCCGCGGCCGTACAGATGCCTTACTGCCTCGTTTTTGTACAGTGTTTTCACTACCTGCTTGTGTATATTTTTGGGTATTTTTAAATATGGTTTAAGTGTTATTTGTTCTGGATATTGTTTTGGGTTCAATGATTCGATCGGAATTTTAATTTCATGCTTTTTCCGGATAATTAGAAAGTATTGAATTGTTCGAACGAGTGTCATTTGCTGACTTTTAACGGGGTTTAAATTTTTCGGAAATACGTGCATGTTTTGTGGTGGACCCTCTAGAAGACAACAAAGCTTAACTGGATTATTTGACCGTCTTGAACTGCCTTTTGAACCTTAGGGTTTGGGGCAGTACGGTGTGCCACATGTGAGGCGTTGGCTTGACCCTTCTACGGCTGGACAGCTACTACTGTGTCACACTCCGGGTTTTTGAACTCCGCTCAAGTGTTGAGCTTTAGGGAATTTTGGGTATTGTATTATTCGTTCGAAAACTTTAATACTGTCTTTTTATCTAGAATGTGATACAATATGTGGAATTCATATCGTTAGGCATGAAATACGAGTATGTGATATTTCGCATTTATGATGTCTAAAGAGAATGTGGATTCCAAATATTGTAGTTTTACACTTTCTTTTCTGTGACCGTAAGTGTAGTATGTCGATATCGCCGGTTTCGTTGCTATACATCAACGACAATTGGGGTACGCATACTTACTTACGTTGATAATATATGATATTATGTGTTGCTGAGATATGATGTGCAGAATTGTCGCGATTGAATAGCCGGGGGGTTTTATGTGAGATGAGAGTTTTATATTTTCATTCATGTAAATTCAAATGTAATGTAATATTCTTTTATTTGGGGCACTTCCGGGTTGAGGTTGATGCCACTAGTGTTGTATATTATTTACTTTTCCGCATTAGGATGGACCTAAGGAGGGGAGCACAGGTGAGCGGGTTCTGGGGTTCAGTGGGAGGCCATCTCGAGGAGTCGAGACCGGGTCTCCTAAACTCCAGGATTGGTAGGGTCGCTTGCCGCTCTCGTAGGGGTCTAGAGGTGTGGGCTTGGCTATTCATCGCGACTGTGGAATCTGTATTTTCTATTGTTGGCTAAATACTAAATACGGACGTCCTAGTATATCCCACATTATATATATGTTTCTGCTGCCTGTGTTCTGTGATATCTGAGACGAATGATATATTATATATGAGATATATAGTAGACGTTGCTTATGTTTTACACCCGCGCTAGTCCCGTCCCGGTATGCCGTTAGTTAAGTAACCTAACGGTGCATAACGGAACATTGCGGCGAATACGGATGGCATAAGCGTACGTGTTATTTTCGTTTCTTTTTTGTGATTGGCATAAGGACTTAAATGATGGGACTACATTAATATGATTAATATAAAGAAAATAAACCAAAAAAGATGTTGTAGAATCAGATTTGAAAACCACTCGGCTCTTTATGAAAAAGCTACATTTCAAAACTGCGGAGCACAAGCCACTCCATTTGAAAACCTTTTGATTCTACGACGATATCAAGTTCAAAGCGTTAAAGATTTTCATAAAAATCATCCGCAACCCTCCGTCATTTTAGGAAGTAGAGTACTTAGTATTCGTGCTACGTTTGTTGACTTTAGTTAAGGCGTAGTGTACGGTAGCTATGCAATGCCTTGAAATTCGTTTAGGATGTTTTCTCGTTATTTAGCTAGTGTGCGTGTTTTTCGTAAAAAACGGATATCTTATTTTCCTTCTTAGCTAGTGGAAATTGTGTTGTGAAGTGTTTATTTAGGTATATTTATATATATTTAGTGGGTTATTAATTATTTTAGTCGAGTTTACCCTAAGTGTGAAATTTTGTGTTGGGAGCACACATGCCCACTTAGTTTTTTTTGAGACTAGATGGGAAATGTATCATGTTAACCTTTTTTCTTTTCTTGCATGGTTTTATTTATCCCAACCATTTAAACAAGTCAAAACCCCTTTTTATAATTCAAATTCAAATAGAATTGAAGGTATGGTGGTTAGGTATGGGATTTGACTTTGTTTGACCATTGCTTCTCTCTCTTTCCCTAATTTCTGAGCTCCAGCAGCAAAAAACAGCAGCAACAACACCATTTTCTCCATTTTCTCTTCTCTTTTCATTTCTCTTTAAACCCTCATTCAAACCCTACTCAAATCAACACTTTTCCTTCATAAACCATGGAAAAAAGATGAGCTTTTGAGGTGTTTGGTGGTGGATCTGCACACTTAAGGAAAAAGCAGGGATTTTTGGTGTTTCATAAGGTGTTTTGAAGGTATTAACTCACCCTTAGCACCCCTTTTACATAACTTGTTGTATTTCTAGCAAAATATCACATTTTATGCATGTTTTGTGCCATATAAAGGGATTTAGTGAGGTTGTGATAAAAATTAACTTTTTATGGCTTGTTTAGCTTGGTAATGTGATATTAGTATAGTTTTAGACTTGGGTTTGTTTCAGATTTCATAAATATACCCTAAAGTATCATTTTAGTGCAAAGTGTGATTTTTTTTAACTTGAAATTGGGTTCTGTTGAAACTGCTACTACCCGGGGTGTTTCGGAATAAAATTGTATTTACTGTAGCTTGTGTATGGGGTATAGAGTGCACACACTAAACCCGAGAGCCCACCCCCCTACCCAGGCCGCCGAAAAACTCATGCTGGCCGCAATTTGCGGCCAGATGGGAGAGTTTTGGGTTGGGGTTTTGGTGGTTGGTGTCTGCTGGTTTTTGGAGTATTTTGGTATATTTATTTTTATAACACTCTTTCTGTATCAAAATCTGGGACCTATTACCCTATTTTCCGTATTTTAAATCTTCGCGACACACGTGATACGTGTTTGGGTTTGGGTTGTGCTGCGTATCGCGACGCGTCAGGTTAGCTTCAGGAGCGTAATCACACGTTTTAGAGTATCGCGCACACGCGCGCTTGGTTTGCAACGCGGGTTTCTAGTTTGACCTTAATATTGCGTTTTTGGTAGGTTTGAGCTTATGTGTGATATAATGTGTAATTCTAGGTTCGCCGGCGAGTGAGACGGATGCTGCGAAGAAGGGGAAGCAAGTCATCGGCTACACTTAGCGTGAGACTTCGGTGAGTAGATTAACATCTATGGAGATATCGCCCGCATGGCGTTATGCGTCAGGGATGATAGGACTTTATAGCTACATATTGCAATTTACCTATATTGACTGTTCATGGATACTGTTGTTGCATACTGCATTCCCTTCTCTATGTATGAAAACTTAGAATTGATAGAACACCGCACTATTACTAACGGTTCATGTTGCACGAGCACTAATTTGCATGTTACACACACACCGTTAGTAATTGCCATGACACACTCACTGTAGAATTGCCATGATCATTATACTGTAGTTCATTTCACATATGATTCGATATGATTTTCATAGAAATTGGAAGCCGCATGCTGTCTTGAAAACTGAAACTATCTTAAGAAAGCGGTTTCTCCCTTGTACCTATATTATGACTTGATGTACATAGCATATCGTATTTGATCTACTCGTTGGTGTTGGATTTTTATGTGATTTCTGGTTTTGAGGACCGTGGAATTACTTAAGAAAAGATGCACTATTTGAAAACCCGGTTCCTCGTGATATGATATTTTGGTGCGTCCACCACGCGTTTTCTCGGTGCTGAGACGTGTGCTTGAAACCCGATTCGTGGAGTGGATGATCCGTTTGCGGGTTCGTGGTAGACCCGGTATGGTTCCCCTCGGCAAGATGATCGATGGACTTTGCCGATTGAGCCTGTAGGTGGGCGAGTACCTACCGGTGATTGGTTGGACCTGGCGGTTATCAGGAGGATACTGACCGGAGTCGAGAGATGGATGCGGGATGATCCGTACTGCCGGGGCCGAGGGTTGATACCGCAGACGGAGCCAGTGGGCTGATCCGGGCTTACGGAGCCCGATGTATGAGGATTTGCGAGTCGATACTGGACACGAGTATTTATGATATTTTGGGTGCCGATGTTGGGCACTCGTGATTCTCAGAGATTTGCAGGATTTGAGGGCAGAGGAGAGTGCCGGCGCCTGTGTTTATTTGGGATTTGGGTGCAGCTTTGGGTACCGATTATTTTTTCCACGATTGATTTTTCGTGTAGATGTTGTTTATCCCATGCCCAGCAGTGATTATCATGTACCTCATCCTGTAGTTATTTTACCTGACAGAGCATTTGCATGATTATTGCACTTACTGCTTGTCGCATATAGGTTTACCTGTTGGCATATAATAGCGTAGCACAGTACGTGCATGCTCGTGATTACCCTTATATGTTATCTCTATTCACGAGTTGGCAACTCACCCCCATTGTGCCACAGTATTTTTGCAGGTTGCTCCTCAGAGTAGTCGCGGCAGGCTGCCTTTTTGCATCTTTTGGCTACGGATACCACTACAGCTGGTGCGAGAGCTATTTTGCTATTGGGTGGGTTGTGGTATCTGGTTACTTTATTGTACACACTTTTGTATCTAGTATTCTCCATCTACCATATATGTACTGGACTTAGTGACAGTGTGAGGACGATGATGTATATTTTTGTTTTCTGGTGTCGAGCTCATGGGAGCCGACTGTTGTATATTGCAGTTTATTCTTTTGTGATGTTTACTTATTGCTCATTCTTCGCTACGGCGTTGTATATTACTTTTGTGGTGATGGTTTCCGCCATTGGTCATGATTGTTCCCGTTGGGGATGCTCTATTTCATTATATATCATTTTCACTTATATCCTGTTTTATACCCGATTTCGGGGTTACTTTTACAAAGGAAATGCTGCCAAAATTATATTAAGGATAATTAAATTTTAAAAAGAACTTCATTGAGCTATTACGGTTTTCTAAATGTTTTAATTGAATGTTTTCAACACTCACTACTTTTAAATGGTTTTGATTTCTGGTTTTGGCTTACTTAGTCGCGTTACGCCTGTAGACGTTGCGTGGTTAAGTGCCGGTCACGAGTCGAATTATTCGGGTCGTGACAAAGTTGGTATCAGAGCGTAGGTTTTACCTTTCGGAGTGTAGGATTACCTGGTATGATGGAGTAGGTAGCTGAAGCAGAGTGGCGTAGCGTGCATATGTTTCGCGGCATACACACGACACGGTACTCCGCCAAAGCGACCTTAGGACTTATTGATTTAAATTTCTTCTTGAGTATATACATTCTTGCGATTCGATTTCTGCATCCTTATTGAATCCTATTTTCCTTTCAGCCATTATGCCGCCAAAGACTACAAGGACGCAAAGAGCGGCCGCGAGGGCCGAGATTCGAGTTGATTCGTCTGAGACGATGACTGATCCGGGCAGTACACCGGTCGTACCCGAGCAGGTTGTTCCTCTCGTGACCGATCAGATTGCCATGTTAGGGGCTGGTATGCAGGAGATGCGCCAGACGGTGGGATCCAGTATGGAGGAGATGTGCCATATGATGGGATCTCTAGTAGAGACACTTCGAGCGCAGCGACCAGAGGTAGTTCCACCCGTTACAGAGACCGCGGTGGTACCCACATTACAGGCAGTTGCCCATGCAGCTACAGAGGTTATCTCGGTATCACTATCAGAGTTTATGAGGCTGAAGCCTCCGGTCTTCACAGGCACCGATGCAGCCGAGGACCCACAGTCCTTCATTGATAGGATGGCTCGGATATGTCGTTCCCTCAGATGCGCAGATGCGAGATGGGTTGAGTTTGCGAGCTTTCTCCTGGAAGGTCTTGCGCAGAAATGGTGTGAGTCAGTCGAGAAGGGCAGAGCAGCAGGTCTTCCTCCTATGATCTGGACAGAGTTCGTGGCGCTATTCCTTGCCCGCTTTCTCCCACTGAGTGTCAGAGATGCTAGAGAACGCAGGTTCGAGTCCTTACGCCAGACTCCGGAGATGTCAGTGGCAGAGTATGATGTGCTGTTCACAGAGCTATCTATCTATGCCCCGTATCTAGTGGCTACCGAGGAGTTGCGAGACAAGAGATTTGTTCGAGGCTTGCTTACACCACTGTTCCTTGCGATCAGCGCGCAGCACTACGAGACATATGCAGCAGCGGTAGATGCAGCTCTATTAGTTGAGGAGCGCCTTGCTGAGACTTTGGTAGTTCCAAAGCCGAAGAGAGTTCGTACCGGTATAGCAGCACAGAGACATACATTCAGACACCGTGACAGGTATCGTTCAGGTACGAGGAGTGGCAGAGATTCGGGACGAGGCCAGATGTTTAGTTCGTATCCACGGGAGAGTCAGCAGTCATCGCGAGGTTGCTATAGATGCGGCAGTTTACTTCACCTCGTCAGAGATTGTCCTGAGATACACCGGAGGGAGACAGCAGCACCGCACGTCACCTTACCACCTTCACCACCCCAGAGACTGTTGCCTGTTGTTCCTACTGTTACTCCACGTCAGACTCATACACAGAGAGGTCATGGGCGTGGGGGAGTTGCTCACAGAGGATGGGATGACCGAGGCAGAGGACAGTCAGTCACAGGTGGAGGGCAGGCACGAGTTTTTGCTTTGACGCATCATGACACGCAGGCGTCCAATGCGGCGGTCTCAGGTATCCTTCCAGTATGTTCTGTTGATGCACACGTATTGTTCGATCCCGGATCCATGCACTCGTACGTATCTACACACTTCGTGCCGAGTTTGGGTAGAGAGTCCGGTTTGCTTGATCAGCCGCTTGTTGTGACTACTCCTGTAGGAGAGTCGTTTATTGCTAGGCACATGTTCCGATCCTGTACCGTCTGTATTGGCGAGAGAGAGTTGCCTGTCGATTTGATCCTTCTTGAGATGTTGGACTTCGACGTTCTTTTGGTCATGGATTCGTTAGACACGTGCTATGCTTCTGTGGACTGCCGTGAGAAGACAGTTAGATTTTGTTTTCCCGGCGAGTCGGCTTTTGTTGTGTTGGGGGACCGTGGTGCCGCCCCACACTGTGTGATTTCTTCTTTTCGCGCTTGACAGCTTTTGAGGAAGAGATGTCAGGGATTTCTCGCCTATGTTTGTGATACTAGAGCTACAGAGGTTCCTCTAGATCAGCTTCCAGTTGTTAGCGAGTTCCCTGATGTGTTCCCTGACAAGCTTCCTGGGCTACCGCCCGAGCGCGAGATTTCTTTCTGTATTGATTTGGTTCCTGGCACGGGGCCTATTTCTATACCGCCTTACCGGATGGCCCCGGCGGAACTTCGAGAATTGAAGGGTCAGTTACAAGATTTGCTGGACAAGGGACTTATTCGACCCAGTGTTTCTCCTTGGGGTGCTCCAGTCCTGTTCGTCAAGAAGAAGGACAGCAGTTTGCTTCTATGTATCGACTATCGCCAGTTGAACAGGGTTACAGTGCAGAATAGATATCCTTTGCCACGTATCGACGATTTGTTCGACCAGCTTCAGTGGGCAGGATACTTTTCGAGGATCGATTTGCGATCAGGCTATCATCAGCTGCGGGTTCGACAGGAGGACGTTCCTAGGATAGCTTTCCGCACGCGCTACGGCCATTACGAGTTTTTGGTGATGTCGTTCGGACTCACCAATGCGCCAGCAGCATTCATGGATTTGATGAACCGTATTTTCCGTCCGTATCTTGATATGTTCATCATTGTATTCATTGATGATATTCTGGTGTATTCTCGGAGTAGAAAGGAACACGAGCAGCACCTGCGGATTACACTGCAGACCATGAGAGAGCATCATCTTTTCGCCAAATTCTCCAAGTGTGCTTTCTGGCTGGACAGCGTAGACTTCTTGGGGCACGTGATTTCACGAGACGGTATATGTGTAGACCCGAGGAAGATCGAGGCCGTTCGGAGTTGGCCCAGACCCACATCAGTTACGGAGATTCGCAGCTTTCTAGGGCTGGCCGGCTACTACCGGCGATTTGTGCAGGATTTCTCACGCATTGCTACACCTTTGACCGGGTTGACCCGGAAGGGAGTTCCTTTCGTTTGGACAGAGGAGTGTGAGCACAGTTTTCAGCAGTTACGGGCTCTACTGACTACGGCGCCAATATTATCATTGCCTTCAGGGTCAGGCAGATTTGTGGTATATTGTGATGCTTCTCTAGTGGGGCTAGGGTGTGTTATGATGCAGCATGACAGGGTGATCGCGTATGCTTCGCGGCAATTGAAGAAACATGAACAGAACTACCCCACTCACGATTTGGAGATGGCTGCAGTGGTCTTTGCACTTAAGATCTGGCGACATTACCTATACGGCGAGTCGTGCCAGATATTCACTGATCACAAGAGCTTAAAGTAAGATCTGGCGACATTACCTATACGGCGAGTCGTGCCAAATATTCACTGATCACAAGAGCTTAAAGTATATATTCCAGCAGCGAGACCTGAACCTTAGACAGCGCCGATGGATGGAGTTAGTGAAGGACTACGACTGCGAGATCTTGTATCACCCGGGCAAGGCGAATATAGTGGCGGATGCTTTGAGCAGGAGGCCCGGGGGTAGTCTATCTTGTTTGAGCGCAGTACAGGGGCAGTCGTCGGCAGACTGGCAGACATTATGCCACAGCCGGGTATAGTTCGAGTTTACGCCGATTGGAGGACAGATTGCGCATGTTCGTGCACGCCCACAGTTGCTTGACCATATACATGAGGCACAACACAGTGATGACCGTTGTTCAGAGATCAGGATGCAGATGGAACAGGGCAGATTTTCCGAGTTCGTGATCGATGATCAGGGGATACTACGATTTAGGACCAGATTGTGCATACCAGATGCTGAGGGACTGCGGCGCGAGATTCTCGAGGAGGCACATCGATCGGTGTATAGTGTTCATCCAGGTTCCACCAAGATGTACCACGATTTGAGAGATGTTTACTGGTGGGACGGGATGAAGTGGGACATCGCAGATTTCGTGTCGAAATGCCTGACTTGTCAGCAAGTTAAGGTTGAGCATCAGAGGCCCGCGGGAGAGCTACAGTCGTTGCCCATTCCGGAGTGGAAATGGGAACAGATTTCTATGGACTTTATTGTGGGTCTACCCAGGACTAGTCGAGGGTATGACTCCATCTGGGTGATCATGGATCGTTTGACGAAAGCGGCTCACTTCCTACCGGTGAAGACGACTTTCGGATTTGCTCAATATGCCCAGATTTACATTGATGAGATTGTACGACTGCGAGTTCCGACATGTATTGTGTCCGACAGAGGCACCCAGTTTACCAGCCGACTATGGCAGAGGCTTCAGGAGGCTTTGGGCACCCGCTTGAGTTTCAGCACAGCATTTCATCCGCAGACCGACGGACAGTCAAAGCGGGCTATTCAGACTCTCGAGAACATGCTCAGAGCGTGCGTATTAGACTTCGGAGGTAGCTGGGATCATCATTTTCCCTTAGTGGAGTTCTCCTATAACAACAGCTACCAGCAGACCATTCAGATGGCACCATTTGAGGCTCTTTATGGGAGGAGATGTAGATCGCCCGCCTGTTGGACAGAGCTCAGTGAGAGCAGTATCTTAGGGCCACAGATTGTTGAGGAGACGACCGCGAAGATCCAGTTGATTCGTGATAGGATGAGAGCGGCCCAGAGTAGGCAAAGATCTTATGCGGACCGTCGTCGGCGCAGACTTGAGTTTTCTGTTGGTGATCATGTTTTCTTGAGGGTCTCCCCAATGAAAGGTGTGATGAGATTTGGGAAGAAGGGGAAGCTTAGTCCCAGATATGTGGGCCCCTTCGAGATCCTCGAGCGTATTGGTACGGTTGCGTATCGGTTAGCCCTCCCGCCCAGTTTTCCAGACGTGCACCTGGTATTTCACCTTTCGATGCTCCGCAGATATCTTTATGATCCTTCGCATGCGATTCAGCACCCGACGATCCAGCTTGAGCGCGACCTTTCCTATGCAGAGCAGCCGGTGATGATTTTGGATCGACAAGTGAAGAAATTGAGATCGAAGGACATACCGTCAGTCAAGGTACTTTGGCGTGGCCAGAGCGGCGAGGAGGTCACTTGGGAGACCGCGAGCGAGATGAGGAAGAGATATCCCCATCTTTTCGAAGGTACGTGTAGTTAGATTTTTCTTTTAAATTCGGGGACCGAATTTCTTTAAGTGGGGTAGATTGTAACGCCTTGAAATTCTTTTAGGTTGTTTTCTCGTTATTTAGCTAGTGTGCGTGTTTTTCGTAAAAAACGGATATCTTATTTTCCTTCTTGGCTAGTGGAAATTGTGTTGTGAAGTGTTTATTTAGGTATATTTATATATATTTAGAGGGTTATTAATTATTTTAGTCGAGTTTACCCTAAGTGTGAAATTTTGTGTTTGGAGCACACATGCCCACTTAGTTTTTTTTGAGACTAGATGGGAAATGTATCATGTTAACCCTTTTTCTTTTCTTGCATGGTTTTATTTATCCCAACCATTTAAACAAGTCAAAACCCCTTTTTATAATTCAAATTCAAATAGAAATGAAGGTATGGTGGTTAGGTATAGGATTTGACTTTGTTTGAACATTGCTTCTCTCTCTTTTCTCTCTCTTTCCCTCACTTCTGAGCTCCAGCAGCCAAAAACAGCAGCGACAACAACATTTTCTCCATTTTCTCTTCTCTTTTCATTTCTCTTTAAACCCTCATTCAAACCCTACTCAAATCAACACTTTTCCTTCACAAACCATTGAAAAAAGATGAGCTTTTGACGTGTTTGGTGGTGGATCTGCACACTTGAGGAAAAAGCAGGGATTTTTGATGTTTCATAAGGTGTTTTGAAGGTATTAACTCACCCTTAGCACCCCTTTTACATAACTTGTTGTATTTCTAGCAAAATATCACATTTTATGCATGTTTTGTGCCATATAAAGGGATTTAGTGAGATTGTGATAAAAATTAACTTTTTATGGCTTGATTAGCTTGGTAATGTGATATTAGTATAGTTTTAGACTTGGGTTTGTTTCAGATTTCACAAATATACCCTAAAGTATCATTTTAGTGCAAAGTGTGATTTTTTTTAACTTGAAATTGGGTTCTGTTGAAACTGCTACTACCCGGGGTGTTTCAGAATAAAATTGTATTTACTGTAGCTTGTGTATGGGGTATAGAGTGCACACACCAAACCCGGGAGTCCACCCCTACCCAGGCCGCCGAAAAACTCATTCTGGCCGCAATTTGCGGCCAAATGGGAGAATTATGGGTTGGGGTTTTGGTGGTTGGTGTCTGCTGGTATTTGGAGTGTTTTGATATATTTATTTTTATAAAACTCTTTCTGTATCAAAATCTGTGACCTATTACCCTATTTTCCATATTTTAAATCTTCGCGACACACGTGATACGTGTGGGTTTGGGTTACGCTGCGTATCGCGACGCGTCAGTTTAGCTTCAGGAGCGTAATCACACGTTTTAGCGTATCGCGCACACGCGTGCTTGGTTTGCAACGCGGGTTTCTAGTTTGACCTTAATATTGCGTTTTTGGTAGATTTGAGCTTATGTGTGATATATTGTGTAATTCTAGGCTCGTAGGCGAGTGAGACGGACGCTGCGAAGAAGGGGAAGCAAGTCGTCGACTACACTTAGCGCGAGACTTCGGTGAGTAGATTAACATCTACGGGGATATCGCCCGCATGGCGTTATGCATCAGGGCTGATAGGACTTTATAGCTACATATTGCAATTTACCTACATTGACTGTTCATGGATACTGTTGTTGCATACTGCATTCCCTGCTATATGTATGAAAACTTAGAATTGATAAAACAACGCACAATTACTAACGGTTCATGTTGCACGAGCACTAATTTGCATGTTACACACACACCGTTAGTAATTGCCATGACACACTTATTGTAGAATTGCCATGATCATTATACTGTAGTTCATTTCACATATGATTCGATATAATTTTCATAGAAATTGGAAGCCGCATGCCGTCTTGAAAACTGAAACTATCTTAAGAAAGCGGTTTCTCCCTTGTACCTATATTATGACTTGATGTACATAGCATACCGTATTTGATCTACTCGTTGGTGTTGGATTTTTATGTGATTTCTGGTTTTGAGGACCGTGGAATTACTTAAGAAAAGATGCACTATTTGAAAACCCGGTTCCTCGTGATATGATATTTTGGTACGTCCACCACGCATTTTCTCGGTGCTGAGACGTGTGCTTGAAACCCGATTCGTTGAGTGGATGATCCGTTTGCGGGTTCGTGGTGGACCCGGTATGGTTCCCCTCGGCAAGATGATCGATGGACTTTGCCGATTGAGCCTGGAGGTGGGCGAGTACCTACCGGTGATTGGTTGGACCTGGCGGTTATCCGGAGGATACTGACCGGAGTCGAGAGATGGATGCGGGATGATCCGTACTGCCGGGGCCGAGGGCTGATACCGCAGACGGAGCCCGTGGGCTGATCCGGGCTTACGGAGCCCGATGTATGAGGATTTGCGTGTCGATGCTGGACACGAGTATTTATGATATTTTGGGTGCCGATGTTGGGCACTCGTGATTCTCAGAGATTTGCAGGATTTGAGGGTCGAGGAGAGTGCCGGTGCCTGAGTTTATTTGGGATTTGGGTGCAGCTTTGGGCACCGATTATTTTTTCCACGATTGATATTTCGTGTAGATGTTGTTTATCCCATGCTCAGCAGTGATTATCATGTATCTCATCCTGTAGTTATTTTACCTGACACAGCATTTGCATGATTATTGCACTTACTGCTTGTCGCATATAGATTTACCTGCTAGCATATGATAGCGTAGCACAGTACGCGCATGCTCGTGATTACCCTTATATGTTATCTCTATTCACGAGTTGGCAACTCACCCCCGTTGTGCCATAGTATTTTTGCAGGTTTCCCCTCAGAGTAGTCACGGCAGGCTGCCTTTTTGCATCTTTTGGCTACAGATACCACTACAGCTGGTGCGAGAGCTATTTTGCTATTGGTGTTAGTGTATATGCCCTAGAGGCCATTACTGTATCATACTAGTATGTATATTACTTGATGGAAGCTTGGGATATTCACAGTTGTACAGACAATCTTGCTCAAATAGTAGTATGCTACTTGGTTTGTCTCTGCTTTAATGTGTACATGTGTGTTTATTTATTATATCACCTATACGCATTAGTAGAGCCCTTAGGATCTTTGCTTGATTACCGGCGTTGTGATGGCGATCACACTCGTAGGGGCAGGGTAATCTACAAGCACATCCTCATACACGTCCCTAGTCGTGGGAGTATCGAGATAGGGCATCGATACTCCGGAGTAAACTAGCGTATGCGCTTCTCATCCCAGCACGGGAGACAGTCTGTCCCACAGCCGTCGGTACGTCGTACTTGAGATAGTATGCGGGTGCTCCTTAGGTTACGAGTACACTGGACAGGACTCGTCGGGAACTGATGGTTGGTATTATACCTTTCGTCAGTTATCAGTTCCCAGGTGACATGAGTACAGCTTAGTCTGCTGACTTGACACTGTCACTTCGCCTCGAGTGTGTTCCCACTGTTCTTTGATTACTACCCTACCACGGCTCTACTGAGTCGTGCAAACAGGTAGTAGTTGGGAGCAGTCCCGAAGCACTTGGAGGCAGTGACGGTTAGACAGGATTCGTCTCTCCCAGTATTGGGGGTTGACATCGCGCTGTGTCTAGGAGAGCCATTACACGAGTAGTCCCTGGCCAGGGCAAGCGAGATATACTGGTAGGTTTCCAATGTTATCTCAGGGTGTATTGGGCTTCACTCCGACACGACTTGTACCGCTATTAGGGGACTGACGTTTACCGCCCCCCTAGGCCCACCATGCGATGTATCAGACGAACAGACCGGACTGTACGGAGATTGTCACATACAGACTCAGTAGGAGTTCGGATGGGTTTACCTCATCGGCCTTCTTATCGACATCTACCTGGGGATCGTTACGTACAGCTAGTGCCGCTTGTGGTCTGTGGTTAAACCCACTGCCAGCGTAGTGTCGAGTCTTTAGAGTCCCACACAGAGAGTTTCCCTGCACTGAGCGAAACGTGTAGAGGCCGTATGGTTTTACGGCAGGGCTGCGATCACTTACGTACACTTGTGTGCGTATGATGTTCGGGCAGGCAGTACTAGTGGGCTTTGGTTTAAGTCAGATCCTAGTATTGCACGGATGGATTTGTTTTGTCTTCTGTGCATCCGCATTCTACGGAATACGGATGCAGGTGTGTATGCACAGTTTTTCGGAGCGATGAAGGAGGAGGTGCCTCATTAGGGTTTTGGCAGTTGGTTCGGCCAAAACCGTTATGTGGCAAGCTCATTCGGGTTTTGACAGTTGATTCGGTCAAAACCATTTTGAGGCGGACTCATTAGGGTTTTGACATTTCGTTTGGTCAAAACCATTATGAGCCGGGGACATTATTTACTAATCCTTTCATTGATAATTATGTTATGGCTAATTACATTGACCATTTGACCATCTTGACTTTATTGACTATTTGACCAAAGTTGACTTGGATCTTCTTGAAAGATCTAAAGTATTCTTTGGTTTTCTTTTTCTTTTGTTATGATAATGGTCATGTCATTTGTAGCCATCACCTTTATCTTGATGGGATTAGTAATGATAATGTTTTTACATTATTGCAACCATGGTTGGGTTTTCTCTTGGTTAAGCTTTTCATTTGCTCATTCTCATTCTCTCTCTTGAAATGAGAAGCTCCATGGTTTCTAGCTAGCTCCTCCTTCTTCCTCCTCTTGATTTATCTTTTGATCTCATGTGTTGAGAGATAAAGATCCCACAAAGACAAAACCATTCATCTACCACTTCTACACAACCTAGGGCTTCTAGATTAGCAATCTCCTTGCCCTAGTTACCTCGGCTCGAGGTGGAGCTCGGTGCACATCTCTCGGGTGGATCGTCTTCGACTCAAGGAGGCCGCGGAGGTGACCAAAGTCCGGATCAACCATCGAGCATGCAAAGAGAAGAACAACAAGAAGAGAAGAATAACAAGAAGAGAAGAACAACAAGAAGAGAAGGAGTTCAAGTTGAGGTATAACCACTAACCGAGTAGATAACATCTCTAGTTAGGATGCTAGTGTATTGTTTAGCAAAGATCCGGCTTTTACGGTCCATGTTGCCAAGTCCAGAAAAAATTTTGTTTTACCGTTTCCGCAACCCCGAAAGTACCGGGAGAGGTAACGTGGACCTAACAATTGGGTGGGTTGTGGTATCTAGTTACTTTATTGTACACACTTTTGTATCTAGTATTCTCCATCTACCATATATGTACTGGACTTAGTGACAGTATGAGGACGATGATGTATATTTTTTTTTCCTGGTGTCGAGCTCGTGGGAGCCGACTGTTGTATATTGCAGTTTATTCTTTTTTGATGTTTACTTATTGCTCATTCTTCGCAACGGCATCGTATATTACTTTTGTGGTGATGGTTTCCGCCGTTGGGCGTGATTGTTCCCATTGGGGTTGCTCTATTTCATTATATATCATTTTCACTTATATCCTGTTTTATACCCGATTTCGGGGTTACTTTTACAAAGGAAATGCTGCCAAAATTATATTAAGGATATTTAAATTTTAAAAAGAACATCATTGAGCTATTACGGTTTTCTAAACGTTTTAATTGAATATTTTCAACACTCACTACTTTTAAATGGTTTTGATTTCTGGGTTCGGCTTACTTAGTCGCGTTACGCCTCTAGACGTTGCGTGATTAAGTGCCGGTCACGAGTCGAATTATTCGGGTCGAGACAAGCTAAGTGATGTCTTCCTACACTGCATATGATGCAGATTAATTAGGACATTCATGCGACTTTGTTGACCATAGTTAAGGGTCATATGGGTGGGTCTAATTAATCAAGAAATGAAGGGGAGAACTTGACTGGTACTTATGATTTGTTGACCATAGTTAAGGTCATAAGTACTAGGGGTAAAAATCACATCGGGAATTTCAAGTGTTGAGATTTGTAATGAGATTGCATACCTTCCATATGATGGTTGGATCCCGATCCCACTACGGGCAATAGTTGCTCCTAGGAGAGTTTTGCAGTTTACAATTAGCTAACTCATTAGGTGTCTAGAAAGGTGTTAACGGGGCTGCGCCTTTGGGAAAACGAGGTTTACTTTAATTAGGTCCGTGCGAAAGCACGGGGAACCTCCCTCAAGTACCGACACTGGCCTGGCTGAACGGTTAGCGAAGTTGTAGACTGTAATTAATCCTGGCTAGTTTTCTTTTTAAGGTTTGAAAGAAAAACTTGATTAAAGCAGAGGGAGACATCGATTAGACAAGATAATAACCAATCTGATCTATGCAAGAGCTTTCGCTGAGTGTATTCTTTTCTCTCTCTTAATGGCAGATACTAATGACTGGACTCAAGCTTCTACTAGATAAAAACAAACTGAATGGGACCAATTATAAAGAGTGGCTGAGAAATCTGAAAATAGCCTTGACTTATGATAAAGTATCATATGTCCTCACGGCTCCAGCCCCGCCCGTCCCAGGCCCAAAATCCTCAGTTGCAGATATTGAAGTCCGCAAGACATGGGATGCTGACTGTGCCACGGCCAAATGCCTCGCGCTTGCATCGATGGACAATACACATCAAAAGCAGCACGGGAATATGGACATTCAAACCATATTCCTCCATACAAAGGAGTTGTATGGAGAGCAATCCCGCGTATTACGATACGAAGCATCAAAAAAATTGTTTCAGATGCGAATGGCCCCTGGCACACCGGTAGGAGACCATGTTCTGAAGATGATAGCTCTTATAGAAGAGCTTGAGGACCTTGGATGGACAATGGACAATGAACAATATACGGATATTATTCTGCAGTCCCTCCCCTCCACCTTTGCTCAATTCATAGTGAACTTCAACATGCACGGCATGGAGAAGGAACTACCTGAACTCCTTAATATGTTAAGGAGTGCAGAGAGCACTATGAAATCAGTGAAAACTCCCGTTATGACTGTTGGACAGTCTTCCTCTTCTCGCCGAAAGGCTAAGGCCAAGGAAAAGAAAAAGAAGAAGCCCACCAATCCTAAGGATGGAGTTAAAAAGGTGAAGGAAAGGAAAAGTCCAAAGCTGGAGACTCGGGGAAAGGTGAATGTTTTCATTGCCACAAAGCAGGACATTGGAAGCGCAACTGTACGGAGTACTTAAATCTCAAGAAGAAGCATGGGGATGCTTCCGCTTCAGGTGTGTTTGTGACAGAAAACTGTTTTTCAATAAACTCTGCTTCCTGGGTATTAAATACCGGTTCAGGTTCTCACATTTGTAATTCTATGCAGGGGCTGAGAAATAGCAAAGTTTTGAAGACAGGTGACCATACTCTCCGCGTTGGAAATGGTTCCAATGTACATAAAGTCGCAGTGGGAGAGTATCACTTGGGGTTGCCATCTGGGTGTATATTGGTTTTGAACCCATGTTATTTTGTACCAAGTATGCTATGTAATATAATATCTGTTTCTTTGTTAGACAATGAAGGATATAATTTTGTATTGCAGAACAATGTTATGCACATTCACCTGAATCAAATGTTGGTTGGGTATGGTACACTTAATAACGTGATATACGTCCTAAATCAACACACAGTTTTCAGCATACAACACACTAATAAAAGAAAACTTTCAGAAATAAATGAAGCTTTTCTTTGGCACTGTAGACTTGGTCATATTAATGAAACAAGACTAAACAAGTTACACAAAGATGGATATTTAAACTCTTTTGAATATAAATCTTATGCGACTTGCCAGTCTTGTATCAAGGGTAAAATGACCAAAACTTCGTTTACCGAACACGGAGAAAGAGCTACCGAGCTCCTAGGACTCATACATAGTGATGTATGTGGGCCAATATCTACACAAGCTAGAGGCGGTTTTTCTTACTTCATTACTTTCACTGACGATTTCTCAAGATTCGGTCATGTATTTTTATTAAAACACAAATCCGAAGCTTTCGAGAAATTCACTGAATATAAACAAGAAGTAGAAAAACAAACCGGCTTGAGTATCAAGATGCTTCAATCAGATCGAGGTGGGGAGTACCTCAGTACAGAATTTGCAAACTTCCTAAAAGAGAATGGGATTCTCTCTCAGCTCACTCCTCCTTACACACCACAGCACAACGGTGTGTCTGAACGAAGGAATCGGACCCTATTAGATATGGTCCGTTCCATGATGAGTGATGCTGAGTTACCTGTCTCATTTTGGGGGCATGCATTGGAGACTGCAGCGTTTCTTTTGAACAGGGTTCCAACCAAAACCGTATCTACCACGCCATATGAGATATGGTATGGGAAGAGACCATCTCTTAAGAGAATTAAGATTTGGGATGGCCCGACCTATGTTAAAAAGCAGAATCCGGACAAACTCGAGACACGGTCGGTCATGTGTAACTTTGTGGGATATCCAAAGAACTCTTATGGATATCTATTCTACCACAAGGAGGAACAAAATGTGTTTGTTTCTCAGTATGCCACATTCTTAGAAAAAGAGTTTTTCACAGATAAAGATGATGGCAAGGTGGTGGATCTAGAAGAAATTCTAGAGACACAAACTACAAATGACGATTTGGTTGAACCGGCTGTTGCAATAGAAACTGAGGAACCTCGGCCACTCCGAAGTTCTGGTAGGACTTCTCGCCCACCGGAGAGGTACTACGGTTTCCTCATTGATGGTGACGGAGAAGACTGCATCATGGATGATGATGATCCTACCAGTTTTCAGCAAGCTATCACGAGTGGAGACTCTGTGAAGTGGCTGGATGCCAGGAGATCCGAAATGGAGTCTATGTACACCAACAAAGTATGGACTTTGGACGTTGTACCCCCTGGGGTAAAACCTGTGGGATGCAAATGGATCTTTAAAAGAAAGATTGGTGTAGATGGGCAGGTAGAGACCTATAAGGCAAGACTTGTAGCGAAGGGTTTTCGTCAAAGACCAGGTTTGGACTATGACGAAACTTTTTCGCCCGTAGCCATGCTTAAATCCATTTGGATCCTACTTGCTATTGCTGCTCACTACGACTATGAAATCTGGCAGATGGACGTTAAAACAGCATTTCTAAATGGAGATTTAGAAGAATGCGTTTATATGGATCAGCCAGAGGGCTTCATTGACAGTGGGAGCAGCGGGAAAGCATGTAGATTGCTTAAATCTATATATGGGTTAAAGCAGGCATCACGGAGTTGGAACATCTGTTTCGATGATGTCATCAAAAAGTTTGATTTCATCAAAAATCCAGATGAACCTTGTGATTATAAGAAGGGTGTAGGGAGAGCTGTCACATTCCTCGTATTGTACGTGGACGACATTCTTCTGATAGGAAATGATATTCCTATGCTACAGTCGGTCAAATCTTTCTTATCACTAAGGTTCTCCATGAAGGACCTGGGTGATGCCACATACATCCTGGGCATAAGGATCTATAGGGATAGATTCAAAAAGTTATTGGGATTGTCCCAAACCAGGTACATCAACACCATCCTAAAAAGGTTTAGTATGGAAGACTCCAAGCAGGGTACCTTACCCGCTTGCCATGGGGTCACTCTCTCCAAGGATTCTTGTCCAAAGACCGATGAAGAGAGAGCTTGCATGAGCATTGTACCCTATGCTTCGGCAGTATGATCTATAATGTATGCGATGTTATGTACACGCCCAGATGTAGCTTATGCACTTAGTGTTGTGAGCAGGTATCAATCCAACCCAGGTGAGAATCACTGGATAGCTGTGAAGAACATTCTTAAGTACTTGCGAAGGACTAAAGAATTGTTCTTGGTGTATGGTAATGGAGATCTCCAAATGGAGGCCTTTACCGATTCGAGCTTCCAGAGCGATAAGGACGACAGCAAATCTATCTCTGGGTTTGTATTTACCCTCAACGGAGGGGCGGTAAGTTGGAAGAGTTCCAAACAGGATACCGTTGCAGACTCTACGATGGAAGCTGAGTACATTGCTGCGAATGATGCCGCCAAGGAAGCCGTCTGGATGAGGAAGTTCGTCTCGGAGCTAGGAGTAGTTCCAACCATTATTGATCCAATACCGTTGTATTGTGATAATAATGGGGCTATGACATTAGCCAAGGAGCCCAGGTCCCATCAGCGGTTAAGACACATCCTGAGGCGCTTTCATTTGATCCGGGAGATTGTAAATCGCCACGAGATCGAGATTAAGAGAGTAGACACAAAGAATAACGCCGCGGATCCACTCACCAAGGCCTTCCCTCAGCCGCAGCATGAGCGACTTTTTGAGATATTGGGTATGAGATACGCCAAAAACTGGCCTTAGTGCAAGTGGAAGATTGTTGGATATATGTATGCCCTAGAGGCCATTATGTAATAGTGGATGTATTTATACACACACACACACACACACACACACACATATATATATATATATATATATATTCAGTGTACATTCTTGCTCGACATGATAGTATGCTATCTGGTTCTTCTTTATTTGACATGTTGATTTGATCATGCTTTTACTCATTCATACATGTTGATAAAGCCCTGAGGATATTGTCTTGACTACTGTGATTATGATTGAGATCATACTAGTGGGACATCTGTAGTTTATAAGCATATCCTGGAATGTCCCTAGTCGTAGGTATATCGAGATGGGGCATTGATATACCAGAGTAGACTAGCGTATATGATACTAGACCCATACGATGGGCGATGTATGTTCGCACATTCATCGATGTTTGACATCAAGATCATATACGGGTGCTCAGTGGTGACTGGGTACACTGGACGGACTCACCGAGAATACCTATATGGAATTATATCTATCATCGGATAGCAGTTCTCAGGTGACACCGGTACAGGTTAGTCTGTAGACCCAAGATCGTCATAGAGTCTTGTGTGCTCTCCCACTGTACTTTGATTACCACCCTACCACGGCTCTACTGAGTCGTGCAAACAGGTGGCCGTTGGGTACAGTCCCGAGACACACGAAGACGATGAGCGATAGGAGGGGTTTCGTCTCTCCCGGTATTGGGAGTTGATGCTGTACTGAGCTCGACTGGCTATATCAGTAAGTCCCTTGCCAGGGCTGCTGAGATTTACTGATAAGTGTTATCAGTATTTTCTCGATCTGTTATAGACCATTCACTGGCATGACTTATTGAGTTATTGGGGTCGACGTGACCATCCCTAGGCTCGATATGCAGCATATCTGATGAAGAGAACGGACTGTACGGTAGTGTTGCCGGTTGGCTCGACGGGAGTTGTAGCAGGTTCACTTGTTTTCTTCTGATCGCTCAATACCCGGGTGGCCGTTACGTTTAGCTGACCGCTTGCGGCTTGGGGGTGCTTGATATGATCATCACCCACTGCCGGCGTATTGACGAGTCTTAGAGTCCTACAAAGGAGTTACCAAGTCCAGGAGAAACGTTGTGGTGCGCGTATGCGATATGCGCATGGACCCGGTTAAAATACGCGTATGAGATACCGTATATTAATCAGGCGGCTTTCTTTTGGTCGGGTCGTATGCGATATCACCGGGTTGATAAATCAAGTGTTGATTTATCATTTAACCACTAGCTTCTCACTAGAAATCCTTTCTTGTCCTTTTTGGATGTATGCATGCATGTATACATTCATTCTTGTTCATGCACATATGGATGTGCATGCACACATGCATACATACATCATTCTATCATGGTTGTATATACATAGAAAATGGTGGAAATATAAGACTCACACCTTGGTTTTATTTATGGATTATTATTTCTATTTGGGTTAAAACAAAAAGAAAAAGAAAAGGATAATTCATGTTTTTGTTTCTACACTCTTCTTTGACCTAACCATGCTCACCCACCTTTTAACCATGGATTAACTTTCCTTTTGTGTTTTAACTCAAATTCAATAATATCTTTATTATTTAACCATGGTTTGAGATGAAGAGTGGAAAATATATATGCATATATTTTCTATTTTTCAAAAGACATTATCTTTTTCTCTTCTTCTTAAAAAGCCATCATCTTCTTCAACCTTGCTCTTTTGCTCTCTAGATCTCTCAAGTGAGCAAAAGACTCAACAAGATAGGATTTTGAAGTGAAAAAAAGAACAACAACACCATTCTACACAAGTCTTGCCCACTTGTTTAGAGTGTTAGCTTCATTCTCTTCTCTTGATCAAGTGAAGTTGTAAGCTTGGACAAAGGAGCTTCGGGTGGATCGTCGTGGACACTAGAAGACCTCAAGCGAACCCTTCTCCAACCCTCAAGTGGCCAAGGAGTCTAGCGTAGGGAGCTACAAAGGTTGTACTCTCAAAACCCTAGTTTCTGTTGCTTGTGATGTTGTTAAAGTTATGAAACCCTAATTTTCTAGGATTGATTCTTTGTGTGTTCACTTAGCACTCTAAAAATTTAATCTCTAAGACATGTGATGCTCCCAAACCTTTCATAGGGTGCTAGGTAAACCTAACACATGTGGTCCAAGAGGATACTGTGGGAGGCATGGTGCTGGATACTGATTAGGTTCAGTTATCGATACAGTCTAAGAAGTTTGGATTTGGAGTTCATTTATGAACTAGGTCCCATCAGATATCCAGACATATTCTAAGACAGGTATTACTCGATTCGGGAGATGGCTTTCTCCGCGAACTTGAGATTAAGAGAGACATAGAAAGAAATATCAGGGCGGATCCACTCACTGAGGCTATTTCTCGAACACAAGAGTTTTACGAACGGGCTTTGTGAAACTGATTAGTAGAGGAGTTGGGTGTTCGGTATCACACGGGCTGTGAGTATGCGACATCGCAATAATTAGCCTTAAGTGCAAGTGGGAGATTGTTGGATATAGTGCCCTCAAAGTCAATTATTGGATCGCAGGCACGTGATTGCAATGATTGAGGAGGACCTATGCCGGTAGGACAGTCTTACTCGAGATGATAGTATGCTATCTGGTTTTCCTTTATCAGTCGTGTACATGTTCAGGTGACTGATTACATGTTACACGTTGATAGAGCCCTTAGGATCTTGCTTGACTACCAACAGTATGAGGGCAATCATATACGTGAGAGTTGGGTAGTCCATAAGCACATCCTTAATAGTGGTCCCTAATCGTGGGAGTTTCGAGACAGGGCATCGATACTCCAGAGTAGACTAGGGTATACAGTCGAGACCCCGACGAGGGGTGGTGGCCGGTCTCACAAGCCACTGGTGTCAGTTGGATCACCTAAGATGTATACAGGTGCTCATTGGGTTATGAGTACACCAGACAGGACTCGCCGGGAACCTACTAGTTGGTATTATACATATCGTCAGATAGCAGTTCCCTGGTGACATGTGTACAGGTTAGTTCATCGACCTGAGGTCGTCATTTTTCTCGTTTGAGTTCCCACTGTGCTTTGATTTCTACCCTACCACGGCTCAAAGGAGTCGTGCAAACAAGTAGTTTTTGGGTACAGTCCCGAGCCACATGGAGGCACGTGAGCGGATCGGCAGGGGATTCGTCTCTCCCGGTATTGGGGGTGGAGATCGCGCTGTGTCTAGAAAAGCCATTACGCAAAGTCGTTGGCCAAGGTAGGTGAGAATTACCGGTAGGTACTCCGGTAGTTTCTCAGGGTGTTCAGGGCTTGTCTCCGACACGACTTATACCGCTATTGGGGGTCTGACGTTACTAGCCCCCTAGGCCAGATATGCGATACTCATAGACGAACGGACCGGACTGTATATACATTGTCACTGTTAGGCTCAGTAGGGTTTCCGGATGAGTTCGCTCATTGGCCTCCCTTGAGGTCAGTACATGGGCAGCCGTTATGCACAGCTAGTGCCACTGACAGCTTGTGGTTAAACCCACTGCCAGGGTAATGACGAGTCATTAGAGTCCCCCACAAATTGTTTCCCAAGTTCGGGCGAAATGTTGTAGAGGCCGTATGGTTTTATGGCAGGGTTCGGAATATGCACGTGTGTTTACGCACGTGTCATATTTCGGGCAGATAATACTGGTGGGCTTTGGTTTAAGCCGGATCCATGTATTATACAGAGTAGATATAATATCTTTGTCTCAGTTGCATTTGTATTCGGTCGTAATACAAATGCGGGTATATTTATATTGTTACGGGGTTATCCTGAAATTCGTTTCGTGATCGCTTTTGGAAGTTGCCAGTTTTCAGTTTTCTATCACCCGTATTAAACATTCGGTTTTATACGGATTTATCTTTCCGTCTTTTGGTGAGTCATGTGATGAGTCGTGCTTTTAGAAGGTTCTAGAATTGATGATTCATTGTTAGCATTAAATGAATGGTGACTAAGGTTAATGATTCATGTATGCATTAAATGATAAATGCAAGGTGTATTATTGACTCATCATCCTCATTTAATGCTTGTGTTCATCCCCCCCACCTCATCATGTGGCCGGCCAATATATGGTGCTCTTTTGATTGATTTTCTTACTCACTCTAATTTGGAAAGATGATATGAAATATTTGCTAAGCTTCCAAGATCATTTTTCATCACCCGATTCCAAAAGGCAACTTCATTAACCGTTCGTCCATGGATTTGGACGTAACGAGACAAAGTGTTCTACTCATTCTCTACATCAATCTTGGTCATCTCTTTTAGCAAACTTGATGACCGAGTTGCCTCGAGTCAGAGGCGGGAGCCCATTTAAAGATCCGATGACGTGGTGCCACCTGGACGTGGAGATCGGAGATTAACGAGATTGGAGCAGCCGCAACAGGAGCGTGGGATGATGGTTAAAGAACGAAGGACTCGTATCGTTCGGTATAACCTTTGTACCCTCTTTGTAGATTGTTAGTTTAGCGTTAATGGCAGATCTGGGTTATAGTATGCGCTAGCGCCAGTTATAAAAGTTTTTGTTCCGCATTTGGCGTCTGAAAGACGGCCCGGACGCTACCGTAGACTTACAAAACATTCTCTTTTTCCCGACTCCGTAGCTTTGGATTTGTCTTTCCCCTTCTACTTCTTGATTCCACTTCTCGGTTTAGTTGATTTCTTCTTGTTCTTTCCCTTGGCCTTGGATTTTAGGAAGGAAGAGGAAGATTGTCCAACAATCAGAGTGGGGGACTTTGCTTTAAGTGTGCTCTCCGCGTTTCTCAACATATTTTGAAGTTCGGGTAGTGATTTCTCCAAGCTATGCATATTGAAGTTCACTATGAATTGAGCAAAGGCAGAGGGAAGAGACTGTAGAATAATATCAATATACTGCTCATTTTCCATTTTCCATCCGAGGCCCTAAAGCTCTTTAATAAGAGCTATCATCTTCAAAACGTGATCGCCTACTGGTGTGCTGGGAGCTATCCTCATCTGAAACAGCTTTCGAGATGCTTCGTATCGAAAGATATGAGGTTTCTCCCCATACATTCTTTTGTATGGAGAAAGATGGATTGAACATCTGTCTGCTCGTGCTGCTTTTGATGTGTATTGTCCATCGATGCAAGAGCGAGACATTTGGCAGTAGCACAGTCAATATCCCACATTTTGCGGATCTCCCGATCCGCAACAGAAGATTCAGGGCCTGGGCTGGGTGGGGCTTTGGCAGTGAGGACATATGATACTTTATCATATGTGAGAGCAATGTTAATGTTCCTCAACCAGTCTTTATAGTTCGGTCCACTTAGCTTATTTTTCTCTAATAGTAGCTTAAGTCTAGCCATGGTTATCTTCCATTAGGAGAGAGAAAAGAATACACTCAGCGAAAGCTCTTGCAAAGATCAGATTGGTTTATTATCTTATCTAATCGATGTCTCCCACTGCTTTTATCAAATTTTCCTTCAAACCATAAAAGGAAAAAATTAGCCAGGATTAATTACATTCTACAACTTCGCTAACCGTTCAGCCAAGCCAATGCCGGTACTTCTGAGGGAGGTTCCCTGTGCTTTCGCATGGACCTAATTAAAATAAACCTCATTTTCCCAGAGGCATAGCCCCGTTAACACCTTTCTAGACACCTAATAAGTTAGCTAATTGTAAAATGCAAAATTCTCCTGGGAGCAACTATTGCTCACAGTGGGATCGGGGTCCTACTATCATATATAAGGTATGCAATCTTATTGCAAATTTCAACTCTTGAAACTCCTGATCTGGTTTTTACCCCTAACACTTATGACCTTGGCTATGGTCAACATAATCATGTGATTGTCCTAATTAATCGTATCATATACTGTGTAGGAAGACATCACTTAGCTACCGTACACTACGCCTTGGCAAAAGTCAACATACGTAGCACGAATACTAAGTACTCTACTTCCTAAAATGACGGAGGGTTGCAAATAGTTTTTAAGAAAACCTTTAACACTTTGAACTTGATATCGTTGTAGAATCTAATGGTTTAAAATGAGTGGCTCAAGCTCCGCAATTTGAAAACTTGCTTTTTCACAAAAAGCCGAGTAGGTTTCAAATCAAATTCTGCAACATCTTTTTAGGTTTCTTTTTGTTTACATTAATCTTATTAATGTAGTCCCATCATTTAAGTCCTTAAGCCATTACAGAAAAGAAACGAAAAATAGAACGTATGCTTATGCCATCCGCATTCGCCATAATGTCCCGTTATGTACCGTTAGGTTAGTTAACTAATGGCATAGCGGGGCGGGACTAGCGCGGATGCAAAACATAAGCAATGTTTATTATATATCATATATAAAATACATCATTCGTTTCAACATATAAAGTGATCACATCACAGAATATCAGCAGCAGAAACACATATATGAAAATACAGGATATACCAGGAGGTCCGTATTTTGTATTTAGCCAACAATAGAAAATACGGATTCCACGGTCGCGATGAATAACCAAGACCACACCCCTAGACCCCTATGAGAGCGGCATGCGACCCTACCAATTCTAGAGTTTAGGAGTCCCGGTCTCGACTCCTCGAGATGGCCTCCCACTGAACCCTAGAACCCGGTCGCTTGTGCTCCCCTCCTTGGGTCTATCCTAATGCGGAAAGGTTAATAATATACAACAATGGAGACATCATCCTCAACCCGGAAGTGCCCTAATAAAAGAATATTACATATAATTAATTTTACATGAATGAAAAGAAAATCTCTCATCTCATATAAAACACCCGTCCATTCATTCGTGACGATCCTGTACATCATATCTCAGCAACACATAATATCACATATCATCAACGTAAGTAAGTATGCGTAACCCAATTGTCGTTGATGTATAGCAACAAAACCGGCGATACACCACATACTACACTTACGGTCGCAGAAAAGAAAGTGAAAAACTACAACAATTGGAATCGACACTGCCTTTAGACATCATAAACCCGGAATATCACATATTCAAGATTTCATGCCTAACATTGCAAATCTTATATTTAGGTCTCAAGCATGAAAACACATTTTCAAAAGAAGTCGGGTAATTCAACAAGATTCCCGATTCTACCGAGGACAAAATATTAGATTTACACGCAACTAATTACTTTTCACAAAACTAAATATTGTAGATTCCAATTATTGTATCACATTCACAAATATCAAGACAATGTTAAATGTTTCGGTCGAGTCAACAATCAACCACAAATTACCCTGAAAGCTCAACACTTGAGCAAAGCTAAAATACCCAAAAACGTGCCACAGTGTCTATAGACCAACCGTAGAAGGGTCAACCCTTGCCTCACCTATGGCGCCACAGGACTATGGCAAACCCTAAGGTTTAGCCGCGGTTCCATCGTCATAGAATTGAGTTAGGGTTTTGTTCCTCTAGAGGGTCCATAGAGTTACTTGCATGAATATTTAAATATCTATAACTTGGAAAATTCCAATACATGGAAAATTTCCAGCGAGGGTAATGAGGGGTGATTGATGTTCGCTCGAACTGTTAAACATCGTCCAAGTTACCAAAACAATGTTAAAGTCACGACTATGAAATACTCCGAATAAGCCCCTAAGCAAAATTAGCATCACATGAAATTTTGGCCTAAACAAACAACACCTGAAACCCAAAAATCTACAGACCAGAGCACGGGAAAAAATCGAGACGATTCTGGGCAAATATGGCCGGCCTGCTCGGGTTTTTGGAGCATGTGCCCCAGTGAAATCTGAGGGAATTGCCTTAATTTTGTTCTGTGTTCTCAGTGCATCACATTCAAGCTTCTGCAATTGTTAAAAAAAATTTTCGATCCCGTTTTAAAATCGACAGAGAGCTTAATTTCAGGGTTGCAGAAATTGTTAATTCGGAGTTGTTTCGGTTTCATAATTAATCTAACATCGTCTAAGTTTCTAGCTTGGCTCTGATACCACTGTAGGGATTCTCTAGCACCATCCTAGGTTATGGGTTGCATCACACATGCTATAACAAAAATTTAGGTGGTGCTAAACAATTCCAACCATGAATTGAACTAGAAAAATAGAGTAACAAACTATAGTATCACATACTATATAGTGTCTAACACTAAGTGGGGAGAAAATACAACCTTTGTAGACCTTCTCCTTGACTCCTTGGATCGAGTGGTGTTTGAACCGGTTGGCTTGTGTCCTTCCAAGTCCACGATGATCCACCACGAAGTCCCTTTGCTCAAGTTCCAAGCTTCACTTGATCAAGGATGAAGATGAAGCAAACACTCCACACTGGTAGGCTAGAATAAAGTAGAATGGTGATGTGGGTTTGGATCTCACTTAAAACCTTTTCTTTTTAATTTCTTCTCTTTCTTTTTAAACCCTAGAGAGCTTTGAGGAGAGAGAGGAAGAAGGAGATGGCTCAAGCTTGACTCAAGAGAATAATGAATAACTCTAACTAAACTCAAGAGAGTAAGTGAGAGTCATGCCATGCTAAACTATGGTTACAAAATATCTAGATATTTTGTGACTTGAGGTTAAGCAAAACCATGGGCTATAAAACCATCGGCAAATAAAACCATTGACTTGGGTCAACTCAAAAGAGTTCAATAGTCAACCATGATTATGTTTCCATTTTGCTTTTCTCAAATAAACAAAATATCTTAATATGTTACCATGTAAGTCTTGCATTGCCACCACCAATGTATCATCAACCATGACACATGTATGCTTGCATGTGTGAATCCATATCAACATATACATACACTCATGCATGTATCATAAAGAAATAGGTTTTAATAAATGAGATAATGGACTTAATATTAAATCAACACATGATTTAATAACCCGGTCATATCACATATGACCCGTCCAATAGTAAATGCCCGACTAAAATACGGTATCAACTACACGCATTTAATCGAGCTCCCGTGCATATCTTATATGCACCCCACATCGTTTCGCCTGAGCTAGAAGACCCCTTTGTGGGACTCTAAGACTCATCAATACTCTAGCGGTAGGCAGTGATCACATCACTTCCCACAAACCGTCAGTGGCATAAGCTGTACGTAACGGCTCCCAGGTATTGAGCGATCATAAGAAACACAAGCGAACCTGCTAAAAATCCCGTCGAGCCAACTGGTAACACTTACCGTACAGTCCGGTCTCTTCGTCAATAATGCTGCATATCAACTGGTAACACTTAACCCAATAAGTTATGCAGGTATATGGCTAATAATAGATCGAGAAACTACTGATAACACTTATCAGTAAATCTCAGCAGCCCTGGCCAGGGACTTCCTGTTATAGCCAATCTTATAAAGCGCAACATCAACCCACAATACCGGGAGAGACGAAAACCCCCTCCTATCGCTCATTGCCTCCATGTGCCTCGGGACTATACCCAAAATCCACCTGTTTGCATGACTTAGTAGAGTCGTGGTAGGGTGGAGATCAAAGTACAGTGGGAGGACACATAAGACTCTATAACGATCTCGGTTCTATAGACTAACCTGTACCAGTGTCACCTGAGAACTGCTATCCGATGATAGATATACTACCACATAAGAGTTCTCGGCGAGTCCGTTCAGTGTACCCAGTCTCACTAAGCAACCTATATGGTCTTTGGTGTCACCACACCAATGGATATGGGATCATCCATCGCCCATCATATGGGACAAGAAACGTATACGCTAGTCTACTCTGGTGATATCGATGCCCCGTCTCGATACACCCACGACTAAGAACATTTCAAGGATATGCTCATATACTACACATGTCCCACTAGTATGATCCGCATCATAATCTCAGTAGTCAAGCATATCCTAAGGGCTATATCAACATGTACCAAATGAATGAAAGCATGATCAAATGAACATGTCAAGATAAAAGTGCAACCAGATAGCATACTATCATGTCGAGCAAGAATGTCCCCTGAATACACACGCACGCATGCACGCATGCGCGCGCGCGCGTGCGCATACACACACACACACTGGTATATACACTATCATATAATGGCCTCCAGGGAATACATATATCCAACACAATCACCGGTCGGTAGTGCTCCCCTACCGGGCTCAACGCATTTCTATACGATCCTCGTTCTCCAGGGTACCGCACCGGGTCCACCATGCACCCGCAGACGGTCCCTCCCCTACCTTGAATCAGATATATGATACCGCTCAAGAACCGAGAAAAACCCATGGTGGACATCACAAATATCATATCACGAGAAAACTGCAAAATTCTATCCTTTGAAATGAAAATGAGTTTATAAATCCTTGCGGTTTCTCTAAATCCAGAAATCACATGGAAAATCCGAATCCTAAAATTAAGAGTCAAGAGACAGTGAATACTGGCATAAAGCCCCACGATATTGCATAACAGAAAGAATGTATAAGTGCATGAAATATATAAATAAGGAATGTAATTTCTAAATTAGCATATGCAGAAAGCATACTAGTACTATATTGAAACTACCAGCTAGCAATTTATACCAATGAAGTAATGTTTTTCTAATGTATACGTGACATGCAAATTACCGATGATGATGTGTGTGAGCCGGCAGCAAGTGTGCGTGGAGCATACACATTATCGGTAATGGTGCTGGTGTCTTGATAACACGGGTTCATAATAACAAGAAAACACATTATAAGCCTACAATGTGATGTGAACAGCATGAACATATAGAATATGAATAGTAAACGCAACACTGAAGAATATGCATTTCTATACATGAGTCATACAGTTTTGGCATTTGAAATAGCACGAATCGTGGTTTTGTTTTGAAAATAGGGGCTACGGTGCTTTTAAGAAAAGGCACGTCGTTTGAAAATTCGTAGTATCCCTCGGCCTGTCTTTAAAATACTGACGATTCGTTAGTTTGAAAATAAATGACTCGAGCCCAGTCATACTCTATGAAGTAAACTACAGGGCGAAGCTAAGAGACTAAACGAAAGGGTAAGGAAGTCCACCTAAGTTCGAGTCGATATATCTAGTAGTCGGTGATCCCGACTCAATAGCGTCACGTACGATAAAATATATAATACGACATTCTCGAGTCAAAAGTGAGGATCTATCATCAAATTTATACATCGTACGGTAAAAATCCATCGTACGGCATCCCAAATTGGGGTACGAGTCAAATATCATATATACCTCATTATTTATCTGGTATCATTATCATCATATCCTGAATTAGTGGTACCGTTCTAAATCTAGAACAAACCAATACCATAAAACATATATCCGCGTCTGAATAAAATCACATCGCCCATCGATCCACTATAATATCATGTCGTATCTCATAACACGACTCAAATCACATAACCGGTCTCACGGCATCACACTAATCTCCAAGTATCATATACTATCCTCATCACCCGTGTATACGTATGTAGGGTTCCTAGGCACTCTAACAAGGTTCTATAAGGCATCAACCATGCCCGATTAAAATTTTAGCCGTGCCGAACAACCCTAAACAAGATCTTTGCTAGATTATTAGGGTTACACATGCAAGTAAATACCATTTACGACTGAGTGAATACGAAATACAACCTTTGTAGATCGGACCTTCACTTCAAAAGCTCCTTGTTGTAGTCCCTTCGCTGCGATCATGGTCCTCCCGGGCTCATGCATGGCTTCACGAGGCAGAAGGAGTGTCCTTGCTTGAAGTCTTCGAGGTCGAAGATGATCTATGTCGAGGGAATACGAACTCAAGCTTCTTCTTCACTAACTAGAGAATTAGTGAAGCAAACACCCTGAACTAATGTGCTAGTCAAGAAGAGGATGAGGAAATATAAATTGGGTACACTTTAGAATTATTTATCTCACATTTATTTCTCACTTAATCAAAACCAAGAGAGCTTTTGAGCTCAAGGAAGAAGATGAACAAATAATGAGATGAGGATAATGATCAAATGAGAGAGATAACCATGGGTGAGTGAGTATCATATACTAACTCATGTAGAGACATAACCATGGCTAATACAAATGGTTAGGTTAACAAAAATCTAAAGTAAAAACAAAGTTAGTGGACTTTGTCAAAACAAAGCATGCTTCTACAAGCTTCATGCTCTTTCCAAATCTCCACTATTTTGTAATTACCTTAAATAATTATAACCCACCATAAAAAATAGAATGGTGTATGTCTTATACACCCATGAATGATGTATCAACAACCATGATACAAAATGAATACACATTTTAATATATATCACATATATATATTAAAGTTGTGCACATGTGAGAAAAATCCTTAAGTGAACAAATGTTAGTTAATGTAAATTAGTATATCAAATATATAATTATACACTAGATTATTAAGTCAAGTGCAAATGTTAGTTAATGTAAATTAGTATATCAAATATACAATTATACACTAGATTATTAAATCAACACTTGACTTAATAATCCGGTTATATCTCATATAACCGACTAACATCCAATGTATCGACTTATCGAATCAACACTTGATTCGATAACCCAGCTATATCACATATAACCGACCGATACAAAAAGTCGCGAGAATGGAATACGGTATCACATACACGCATTATTCTCGGTCCCGCACATATCACATATGCGCTCCTTTTTCGTTTTGCCTGAGCCAGTAAAACCTCTACGTAAGACTCTAAAGACTCGTCAATACGCCGGCAGTAGGTGATGATCACATCAAGCACCCACAAGCAGTCAGCGGTACTAGCTGGACGTAACGGCTACCCGGGTATTGAGCGATCAGAAGATCAGCAAGCAAGCCCGCTCCAACTCCTGTAACAGCCTAACGGTAACACTTGCCGTACAGTCCGGTCTCCTCGTCTGATATGTCGCATATCAAGTCTAGGGGTGGTAAACGTAATACCCCAATAACCGATAAGTCGTGTCGATGCGAGGCTCATAACTGGTCGAGAAATTACTGGTAACAGTTACCAGTAAATCTCTAAATCAACCTTGGCCAGGGACTTCCCTGTTATGGCCAATCGAGCACAGCGCAACATCAACCCCCAATACCTGGAGAGACGAAACCCCTCCTATCGCTCATTGCCTCCATGTGACTCGGGACTGTACCCAAAAACCGCCGTTTTGAACGCCCTCTTGGACGTGGTAAGGTGGAAATCAAAGCACAGTGGGAATCACACAAGACTCTATGACGATCTCGGGTCTACAGACTAACCTGCACAAGTGTCACCAGAGAACTGCCATCTGACGTGAGGTATAATACCATCTGGGAGTTCTCGGCGAGTCCGTCCAGTGTACCCAGTCTCCACTGAGCACCCGTATACTATCACTGATGTCGAACACCAATGGATATGGGATCATCCATCGCCCATCTCATGGGTCGAGAAGCGTATACGCTAGTCTACTCTGGTATATCGATGCCCTGTCTCGATACACCTACGACTAGGAACATTAAAGGATGTACTTATGGACTACCATGGCCCCACTAGTATGATCTGCATCATAGTCCTTGTAGTCAAGTACATATCTTAAGGGCTTTACCAATATGTAACTATAAGACAGTATCAAGAGACAAGTATACATGTTAAGATAAAGAGCAACCAGATAGCATACTATCATATCGAGCAAGAAAGTCCTCTCTATATATGTCCAAGCATCCAATAATATACATCATCTGTACAATACTGGCCTCTAGGGCATACATACAACTAACAATCTCCCACTTGCGCTAGGGCCAGCTGCTGTAGTATCGCATACCAAGCATCCCGAAGAGTCTCTCAAACTGTATCTGGGGAATGGCCTTCGTGAGTGGATCTGCAGTGTTATCTTCGTGTCAACCCTCCTGACCTCGATCTCCCGGCGATCTACTATCTCCCGGATCAGGTGATACCGCCTCAGAATATATGCCTGGATCGTTGATGGGACCTGGGTTCCTTGGTCAAAGCCACCGCTCCATTGTTATCACAATACAAAGGTATTGGATGCTCAATGGATGGAACCACTCCAAGTTCAGTAATGAACTTCTTGATCCAGACAGCCTCTTTGGCAGCATCGTTGGCAGCGATGTATACAGCCTCCATCGTCGAGTCTGCCACGGTTTTCTGCTTGGAACTCTTCCAGCTAACCGCCCCTCCGTAAAGGGTAAAGACAAATCGCGAGTGCGACTTAGAGTCATCCTTATCACTCTGGAAGCTCGAATTGGTAAAGGACTCCACTTGGAGTTCTCCGTTACCATACACCCAAGAGCATCTCTTTAGTCCTTCGTAAGTACTTGAGAATACTCTTCACAGCTGTCCAGTGACTCTCTCTAGGATCAGCTTGATACCTACTCACTATACTTAGTGAGTGTGCTACATCGGGTCTGGCACATAGCTTCGCGTACATGATAGAGCCTACTGCCGAAGCATAGGGTATCCCTTGCATGCGAGCTCTCTCCAAATCAGTCTTGGGAGACATCTCTTTGGAGAGAGTGAGCCCTGAGATCGTGGGTAAAAACCTACGTTTGGAATCTTCCATACTAAATCGCTTTAGTATGGTGTCAATGTACCTGGATTGGGACAATCTCAGTATCCGTTTGGATCTATCTCTATAGATCTTAATCCCCAAGATGTAGGAGGCATCCCGTAGATCTTTCATTGAGAATCGTTGTGATAAGAAGAGCTTGACCGATTGCAGCATAGGAATGTCATTTCCTATCAAGAGTATGTCGTCCACGTATAATACGAGGAAGACAATCTTACTCTCTGCCACCTTCTTGTAGATACAAGGTTCATCTACGTTTTTGACGAAATCAAACTCTTTGATAACGACGTCAAAGCAGATATTCCAACTCCGCGATGCTTGCTTTAATCCATAAATGGATTTAAGCAGCTTGCACACCTTACCGTTGCTCCCACTAGCTACAAAGCCCTCTGGCTGAGTCATGTACACGCTCTCTTCTAAATCACCGTTTAGAAAGGCGGTCTTAACATCCATTTGCCAGATTTCGTAGTCATGATATGCAGCGATGGCAAGCATGATCCGGATGGATTTAAGCATAGCCACTGCAGAAAAGGTTTCGTCATAGTCCACACCTGGTCTTTGACGAAAAACCTTTGCAACAAGTCTAGCTTTGAAAGTCTCCACTTTCCCATCTACACCAAGTTTTTTCTTGAAGATCCACTTGCTCCCAATGGGTTTTACCCCTTCAGGAGCATCTTCCAAAGTCTATACTTTGTTGGTGTACATGGATTCCATCTCGGACCGCATTGCATCTAGCCATTTCACTGAGTCCCCACTCGTGATGGCCTGCTCGAATCTAGTTGGGTCATCATCCTCCATGATGCAATCCTCGCTCCCACCATCCATGAGAAAACCGTAGTATCTCTCTGGTGGGTGAGGAACCCTACTAGATCGGCGGAGTGGCCGGGGTTCATTGGGAACTACCGAATCCTCTGGTTCCACTAAATCATCAGTTTGAGTTTGTGTAGCCGGAATTTCTTCCAGTTCTACCTCGCTGCCACTCATTTCTTTTGTAAGAAATTCCTTTTTTAAAAAGGTGGCATGTCGAGAAACTAACACCTTTTGTTCCTCGCTATGGTAGAAAAGATATCCATGTGAATGTTTGGGATATCTCACAAACTTGCATAGAACTGACCGTGCCTCGAGTTTGTCCGGATTTTGCCTTTTGACATAGGCCGGACCACCCCATATCATAACTCGTTTAAGGCATGGTCTCTTCCCACTCCATATCTCATATGGTGTGGTAGGTACAGATTTAGATGGAACTTGATTCAATAGGTATGCTGCTGTCTCCAGCACATACCCCCAGAAGGAAATAAGTAACTCAGCTGTGCTCATCATAGAGCGCACCATATCTAATAGGGTGCGGTTCCTTCGTTCCGATACACCGTTGTGCTGTGGTGTATATGGAGGAGTTAGCTGAGAGGGAATCCCATTCTCTTTTAGGAAGTCCAGGAATTCATTGCTCAAGTATTCACCTCCTCGATCAGATCGAAGGATTTTAATACTTTTCCCGGTTTGGTTCTCGACTTCTTGTTTATATTCTCTAAATTTCTCAAAAGCTTCTGATTTGTGTTTCATCAGGATCACATACCCGAATCTAGAGAGATCGTCAGCGAACGTAATGAAGTACGAAGAACCATCCCTGGCATGTGTAGACATAGGACCACATACATTACTATGTACCAGTCCCAAGAGTTCCGTAACTCTTTCTCCGTGTCCCGTAAACGGAGTTTTGGTTATCTTTCCTTTGAGACATGACTGGCAAGTATCATAAGATGAAAATTCAAAAGGATTCAAATATCCATCCTTATGCAACTTATCTAGCCGTGTCGCATTGATGTGACCTAGTCTACAATGCCACAAGAAGGATTCGTTCAGTTCTGAACTCTTCCTCTTGTGTGTGTTTGTTATGCTCAGAACTGTTGATTGATTTAGAACATAAATGCCATTGCACATCGTGCCTGATCCAACCAACTTTTGGTTTAGAAAAATGTTCATAACATTATCCTGTAATACAAAATTATATCCCTCTTTACTCAACAAAGAAACCGATATAATATTGCATATCAGGTTCGGCATGTAATAGCATTCGTTCAGAATCAATGTAGTACCAGTTGGCAATACAAGGTGATATCCCCGACGGTTTTAGCTGCAACAATTGCACCATTCCAACCCTTATGTCTTTATCACCTTCTCCAAGTTCTCTTCCTTTTCTCAGCCCATGTAACTGATTACATATATGGGATCCTGACCCAGTATCTAATACCCAGGACGTAGAGAAAATGGAGAAACAGTTCTCTGTAACGAATGCACCCGAAGAAAAAGCATCAATATGTACTTTCTTCATTCGGGTGGCTTGGGAATCCTCGTATTCCCCTATATCCTGTTCAGTCTTATAACTTTTATAAGAAAGAACGGAACCAACGTTCCCCAGCATAGTATAACATGCGGGTTCAGTCAATACATCCATATTATTATCTTGATTAAGGCATGATATGGTCGCTACCTGGAGAGAGAGAGAAGAAAACACTTTAGCGTATGCTCTTGCAAGATCAGATTGGTTATTATTTTATCTAATCAGGTTGGCTCCTACTGTTTTTATCAATTCTTCCTTCAAACCCTAAAAGGAAAGACTAGCCGGGATTATTTACACCCTACAATTTTGCCAATCTTTCATCCAGGCCAGTGTCGGTACTTTGAGGGAGGTTCCCCATGCTTTCGCACGGACCTAATTAAAGTAAACCTCGTTTTCCCAGAGGCGTAACCCCGTTGACACCTTTCTAGACACCTACTTGATCGGCTAATTGTCCTGTGTAAAATTCTCCCAGGAGTAACAATTACTCGCAGTAGGTATCGGGATCCAACTATCTCATAGAAGGTATGCAATCTCATTGCAAATTTCAACGCTTGAAATTCCAGATAATATCTTGCCCCTAACCCCTATGACCTTGACAAAGGCCAACAAATCATAGGATGCTAGTCAAGTTCAACCCGTCATTTCTTGATTGAATCAAACCCACCCGCACGGCTCTTGACAAAGGCCAACAAGGTCGTACGACTACCCCAAACCAATCTGCATCATATGCATAAGCAGATAAGCACTATTCAGCTACCGCACACTACGCCTTGACAAAGGCCAACAAACGCAGCACGAATACTAAACAGTTCTTATCTGAAACGACGGATGGCTACGACAGGTTTTTCTGAAAACCTATTGCGTATGAACTTGATATCGTTGTAGAATCGAGTGAATTTTGAAAAGGAGTGTTTTTGAGGCTTTCACTAGTTTTGCTAGAGAGGTCATTCCCGGTGAAGGGATCTCGGCTCTTTCCTCATCGAATAAGGTGTAGGATATATCATATATATCGCTATGCAAAGCAAAAAACTGTAGCTACCCTTTTAAAAAAATTTGATTCTATAACTTCTTTTAGGTTTCTTTTCTTTCATTAATCATATTAATGAAGTCCCATCATTTAAGTCACCTAAGCATCACAGATAAATACGACGTACACTTATACCATCCGCATTCGCCTCGATGTCCCCTCGTGCACCGTTAGGTTAGGTAACTAACGGCAGAGCGGGGCAGGGCTAGCGCAGGTGTAAAACATAAGCAACGTCTATATAATATATCATACATACTATATACAGTATCTATCACAACATATCAAATGATCACATCACAGATATCGCAGCTGAAGAAACATATGAAATAATGGATATACTAGGAGGTCCGTGTTTTATTTTGAGCCTCTATAAAACATGGATTCCACGGTCGCGATGAATAGCCTAACCCACACCCCTAGACCCCTATGAGAGCGGCAAGCAACCCTTCCAATTCTAGAGTTTGAAGACCCGAACTCGACTCCTCGAGTTGGTCTCCCACTGGACTCTAGAACCCGGTTACTTGTGTTATCCTCCTTGGGTCTACCTAATGCGGAAAAGTAAATAATATACAATGGTGACATCATCCTCATCCCGGAAGTGCCCCAATAAAAGAATATTACATACAATGAATTTTACATGAATGAAAATAAAAACCTTCATCTCACATAAAACCCCCGGCTATTCATAACATGACGATCCAATATAACATATCACAGCAACACATAATATCTCATATTATCAACGTAAGCAAGCATGCGTATCCCGACTGTCGTTGATGTATAGCAACGAAGCCGGCGATACTCCACATACTACGTTTACGGTCACAGAAAAGAAAGTGTAAAACTACAACATTTGGAATCCACAATCTCATTTAGACATCGTAAATCCGAAATATCACATACTTCGCATTTCATGCCTAACTATATGAATTCCACATATTGTATCACATTCCAGATAAATAGACAGTATTAAACTTTCCGATCGAATAATCAAATACCCAAGATTTCCAAAATAGCTCAACACTTGAGCGGAGTCCAAAAATCCCAGAATACGTCACAGTACCGATGGTCCAGCCGTAGAAGGGTCAAGCCAACGCCTCACATGTGGCACGCCGTACTGCCCCAAACCCTAAGGTTTAGAGGCGGTTCAGACGGTCACATAATCGAGTTGAGGTTTGTGTTCTTCTAGAGGGTTCATCGCGTTACTTGCACGTTTTTCCGAAAGATTTAAACTCAAGAAAAATTCAACACTTGAAAGTTTTTCGTGTCGGGAAAAAGTGAGTTAATGATATCCGTTCGAATATTTTAATACTTTCTAAATTATCCGGAAAAAGAACGAAATTAAATTTTCCGATCGAATCAACGAATACAAAATAATCCCTAGAACACTCAACACTTGAGTCAGATTAAAAATACCCAGAAATATACTGAATCACTTACGGATATTACTGTACCAAAAAGAGTGCATAATACTTCTGTACGGCCGCGGATCCGCGGAACAAGCAAGGTATTGCCGCTGTTCCGCGGCGGCTTGTATGGATTATTGCCTCGTTTTCCACAGTAACTCTTATTATTCCCTGCTGATTTTTTTGAGTATTTTTAATGCAGAAACATTTTAAAAAATTGTCCAGAGAGGGGGTCATTATCGATGTTTCGGGGTTTGATCGGAGTTTTAACTTCGTATACACGTCGCCTAATGCTCTTGCTAGGCTCTGATACCACTGTAGGGTTCCTAGGCATTCTAACAAGGTTCTACAAGGCAACATCCATGCCCGATTAAAATTTTAGCCATGCCGAACAACCCTAAACAAGATCTTTGCTAGATTATTTGGGTTACACATGCAAGTAAATACCATTTATGACTAAGTGAATACGAAATACAACCTTTGTAGATCGGTCCTTCACTTCAAAAGCTCCTTGTTGTAGTCCCTTCGCTGCGATCATGGTCTTCCCGGGCTCTTGCATGGCTTCACGAGGCAGAAAGAGCGTCCTTGCTTGAAGTCTTCGAGGCCTAAGATGATCTTCGTCAAGGGAATACGAACTCAAGCTTCTTCTTCACTAACTAGAGAATTAATGAAGCAAACACTCTAAACTAAAGTGCTAGTCTAGTAGAGGATGAGGAAATAGGAAATGGGTACACCTTAGAATTATTTATCTCACATTTATTTCTCACTTAATCAAAACCTAGAGAGCTTTTGAGCTCAAGGAAGAAGATGAACAAATAATGAGATGAGGATAATGATCAAGTGAGAGAGCTAACCATTGGTGAGTGAGTATCATATACTAACTCATGTAGAGACATAACCATGGCTAATACAAATGGTTAGGTTAACAAAAATCTAAAGTAAAGACAAAGTTAGTAGACTTTGTCAAAACAAAGCAAGCTTCTACAAGCTTCATGCTATTTCCAAATCTCCACTAATTTTGTAATTACCTTAAATAATTATAACCCACCATAATAAATAGAATGGTATATGTCTTACACACCCATGAATGAAGTATCAACAACCATGATACAAAATGAATACACATTTTAATATATATCACATATATATATTAAAGTTGTGCACATGTGAGAAAAATCCTTAAGTGAACGAATGTTAGTTAATGTAAATTAGTATATCAAATATACAATTATACACTAGATTATTAAATCAACACTTGACTTAATAATCCGGTTATATCTCATATAACCGGCTAACATCCAATGTATCGACTTATCGAATCAACACTTGATTCGATAACCCAGCTATATCACTTATAACCGACCGATACAAAAAGTCGCGAGAATGGAATACAGTATCACATACATGCATTATTCTCGGTCCCGCACATATCACATATGCGCTCCTAATTCGTTTTGCCTGAGCCAGTAAAACCTCTATATAGGACTCTAAAGACTCGTCAATATGCCGGCAGTAGGTGATGATCACATCAAGCACCGACAAGCCGTCAGCGGTACTAGCTGGACGTAATGGCTACCCGGGTATTGAGCGATCAGAAGATCAGCAAGCAAGCCCGCTCCAACTCCTGTAAAAGCCTAACGGTAACACTTGCCGTACAGTCCGGTCTCCTCGTCTGTTATGTCGCATATCAAGTCTAGGGGTGGTAAATGTTAGACCCCAATAACCGATAAGTCGTGCCGATTTAGGCTTGTTGGAGATAGTGCCCTCATAGTCAATTATTGGATCACAGGTACGTGATTGCAATGATTGCGGAGGACCTATACCGGTATGACAGTCTTACTCGAGATGATAGTATGCTATCTGGTTTGCCTTTATCAGTCGTGTACATGTTCAGGTGACTGATTGCATGTTACACTTTGATAGAGCCCTTAGGATCTTGCTTTACTACCAACAGTATGATGGCGATCATATACGTGAGAGTTGGGTAGTTTATACGCATATCCTTAATTGTGGTCCCTAGTCGTGGGAGTTTCGAGACAGGGCATCGATACTCCGGAGTAGACTAGTGTGTACAGTCGAGACCCCGACGAGGGGCGGTGGCCGGTCTCACAAGCCACTGGTGTCAGTTGGATCACCTAAGATGTATACAGGTGCTCATTGGGTTATGAGTACACCGGACAGGACTCGCCGGGAATCTGCTAGTTAGTATTATTGTCACGACCCGAAGTTTGGCCCGTGACCGGCACTTAACCACGTAACGTCTACAGGCGTAACGCGACTAAGTAAGCCGAAAACCCAGAAATCTAAAACCCTTTTTAAGAATAAGTAAAGAACTACATGTTTAAAAATCAATGTTTTTAAATAACTAAGCCGAATATGCAATTTAAAAACAGTACAATCTTTTCCAGAAATTTCGGCAGAGTTTCTTTTGTAAAACCGGCCCCGAATGGGGTACAACAAGAATGACCATATATATATATGCAATGATAAAGGCATCCCCAAGCGGGAGCTAGCTCTTCGTCAATAGACGGTCACAACCACACATGCAACAATAATATACAACGCCAAGTGGCGAGGGTCAAACCCAAAAGAAAGCTCAAGCAACAAGAAACCCCAATACTACTAAGCGCGACTCTAAGGTCGAATAATACAACACTGTCTCTAAGTCTGAAAGAATATACAAGTTTTGGTTGATGGACAATTTCTAGATACAATGGAATAAAATACAATACAATGGTGGTTCTTGATGCGAAAGAATCCACCTACCAAAAGCAAGCCACCCGCAAGAAAGTAGTGTGCCAGAAATACCGCAATGAAACCTGTACGGCAGAACCTGCAAGAACTGTGGCACAACGGGGGTGAGTTGCCAACTCGTGAATAGAAACATCTACAAGCAGAAACCGAATGCAAGACATAAACCTAAGTCAACAATCGGTAATATAATCCACAAGAGTACATCTGAGTGTGATAAGGTGGCAAGGTAACATCTAAATATGTATGTGGTGCCAAGTACTCAGGTAATAACATGTCATGAATGTAAGGTATGCTGTATGAAGTAAATATGATGAAGTATCAAATGATATCAATACACATATATTAGCGTCCCATTCCACTAATATTGGTGTAAGGGTATATATAACAGCGCCCTCATACCCTGTTATATATACAAATGAAGTATGATAAGTGTAAATCCAGTCTGTATATGATCCATGTCTGTATATGATCCATGTCTGTATATGATCCATGTCTGTATATGATCCATATCTGTATATGATCTATGTCTGTATATGCGTGGAACCCGTCCATCCGTCACCCAATGACAATAAACATCATGTATGCAATTCATAAACAATAAATAGGGGATAAGGGAGATATAATGTACCATCTACCATAAAGGCCCCGAGCACATAGGCTCCTCTCCAATCGAGCTCATAGGCTCCCATCACATCGAGCTCATAGGCTCCGAGCACATAGGCTCCTCTCACATCGAGCTCATAGGCTCCGAGCACATAGGCTCCTCTCACATCGAGCTCATAGGCTCCGAGCACATAGGCTCCTCTCACATCGAGCTCATAGGCTCCCATCACATCGAGCTCATAGGCTCCGAACACATAGGCTCCTCTCACATCGAGCTCATAGGCTCCCATCACATCGAGCTCATAGGCTCCGAACACATAGGCTCCTCTCACATCGAGCTCATAGGCTCCGAGCACATATCTCAATGCGGATGATCAGAACATGACATATGCGACATATAAACAAAGGTAAGCATATCAGAAGTCATGTACATATAGATGAGCTACAATGCAATGATCCAATGTGATATAGGTATCAAGTATGAATATCAAGTCATGTCACATATAGGTAATCTACAATGCAATGATCCAATGTGATATAGGTATCAAGCATAAATATCAAGTCATGTCACATATAGGTAAGCTACAATGCAATGATCCAATGTGATATAGGTATCAAGTATGAATATCAAGTCATGTCACATATAGGTAATCTACAATGCAATGATCCAATGTGATATAGGTATCAAGCATGAATATCAAGTCATGTCACATATAGGTAAGCTACAATGCAATGATCCAATGTGATATAGGTATCAGGTATGAATATCAAGTCATGTCACATATAAGTAAGCTACAATGCAATGATCCAATGTGATATAGGTATCAGGTATGAATATCAAGTCATGTCACATATAGGTAATCTACAATGCAATGATCCAATGTGATATAGGTATCAAGTATAAATATCAAGTCATGTCACATATAGGTAAGCTACAATGCAATGATCCAATGTGATATAGGTATCAAGCATGAATATCAAGTCATGTCACATATAGGTAATCTACAATGCAATGATCCAATGTGATATAGGTATCAGGTATGAATATCAAGTCATGTCACATATAAGTAAGCTACAATGCAATGATCCAATGTGATATAGGTATCAGGTATGAATATCAAGTCATGTCACATATAAGTAAGCTACAATGCAATGATCCAATGTGATATAGGTATCAAGCATGAATATCAAGTCATGTCACATATAGGTAAGCTACAATGCAATGATCCAATGTGATATAGGTATCAAGCATAAATATCAAGTCATGTCACATATAGGTAAGCTACAATGCAATGATCCAATGTGATATAGGTATCAGGTATATGTGTACAATATGCCATGCAAGAATCGTATCAGGAATGCAACAGTACTACAGTGTAGTGGCATGGCAATTATCGATGATGAAGTGTGTGAGTCGGCAAATAGTGTACGTGAAACATACGCATCATCGATAATGGTGCTGGTGTCCTAACAGCATGATAATAACATAATAATGAACATATGCCAGCAATGCGAACAGTAGGAAAATACAGGTATCTATTAGTCAACACCACAGTGAAGTATCTACTATGCAAACTACATCTAAGTATCCGGTCAATCAGGAGAGGTAGGTGTGGAAACCACCTAAATCTGAGTCAATGTATATATATATAGTCGGTGATCCCGCCTCAATGTCGTATCGTAAGATATCCTCGAGTTATGAGTGCGGATCTATCATCAATATCGGCTCGTACGGTAATCATCGTACGGCATCCCAATAGCTGGGTAGGGGTCAGTGTCACACTATCTCATCATATATCAGGTATCACTATCGTCATATCATACAGTCTGGGGTACTACTCTATGTCTAGCACCAAACGATACCATCAAAGAAGTATGCATGCGGGTTAACCACATATCCCAAGCCCGCAAGAAATCACAAGTCGTATCCCATAATGAATCATATCCAATCACCGATCTCACGTCATCAAGCCCACATCATCAACTCATTACCAATGTCATAAAACGTCATCCATCAAGGGTAGGTATAAGAGATATACAAGTGTAGGCGTGTAAGTGCAATTCTATCCTAGGGCTCGCAACTAGGAACTACACTAATCACTTCTACCCTACACTATCCACAATACTTCTAACACAAAGCTACAACGCACTAAAACTATCACACATCTACTATATATATTATACTAACTACGGACTGCGGGGGTGCTATACGCCATCCACCCGACTTCCCCCTGTAGATATAATCTACTCACCTGAAACATCATTTGCGGACATCACCACGCATTTGCTTGTCGTCTCGAAGTCTTCATGGGTACCTACACATCAATATCGTATATGCGCATTAAAACCAAATCCGAGCTAAAACGGCACATGAAATCCAAAACGATACGATAAGGGAGCCTATAGGTGAGAACCTATGGCACGCCTTCAAAACCACATATAAATCCTCTATATCGTCGTATAAACGCCAAATAGTCGAGGTAAAACGAAACACACCAATGCAGAAATGAAAATACGGAATACGGAAACTAAAGTCCAAAACAGCAACTCATGAAATATGTCCCAGATTTTACCCCAGGTCACTTTATACAATTCTATATATACCAGGGGCCTAAACTAACAATGTAGGAGCTACAGAACCAACACGAGCAAAATTGGTGGGACCCAGGCCGCAATTGGCGGCCAAAAGGAGGAAATTGGCGGCCGTACGGATGAGTTGGGGGCTAAGGTTTGGGGTGTTGCCTCTATGGTGCCTGCAAATCTCAATTTCCACTCAATATCATTTTAGGGTTCTCGGGGTGATAGCAGATTCAAGTTAACCTGCACAGATTACACAATTTCCCCGATATCGGTTTCTAAAATCCGTATTTCTGGTTCTAGCTTCAGGTTTTGGGTTCCAATTCATGCACTAGGGTGTTTACAAGTCCTCTACTGAGCTCAATTTCACATTACAACTCAAGTTCCTCTCAAACCCTAACTAGGTTTTCATCAAGTCCATAATATCACACAATATCGATATAATCTTAACATGGGGTTATAGGAAATGCTACAATTAAGCTAATGGTTCAGAAATTACCTCCATTAGCAACTCAAGAAAATTCTTGAGTTGCCCCTAGTGGCCAAAATCCACGCTTTCTTGGTCCATTGCGTAGATCTCGAGCTTGTGCACATTTTTAATGAAACCGATATATGATTTTGGGGTTGTTTTTGAGTTGATTTGAGGGATTGAAGGTGGAGGAACGGGGAGGAAAGGAGCAGCAGCAGCAAGAGCACAAGATGAGGGAGGAAACAAATGAGGAGAAATGGCTAAGTGTTGGTCAAATATGCCCATACCCTCTTCTCACCAAACCTCCATTTCTTTATTCTTTTTCTTTTCTTTTCCTTTTTCTTTTAATTCCCTAACCTTCTTACAAGAATAGTAAACCCAAAATGAGAAACCATGGTAGAAAGTGCACAAGTGTAGGAAAAATAGTGTGTGCATGTTTTGTTCAAATTTGTTAAAAACCGATTAGCGATTTTAATCGCGATTAGCGCTAAATTAGTGTCAAACTAATCACAAAAACTTAAAAATGTCATAATTCACTAATTTACCCTATTTTAGAATTTTCCATAATTTTTCCTAATTTTTCTAACATTTTTCCTATTTATTTGCATTTAATTATTAAAATAATCAATAAAATAATATTAAATTATAAAAATTCCCAAAATTAATATTTTATACTTTTGAAAATGTTACAATCTACCCCCCTTAAAGAAATTCGGTCCCCGAATTTAAATTTAAACCCACACTACTAAAACAATTTCAGTAATAATCCATTTGTCGGGGCTCCGAAAACATCAACACATAGAGAATATCATAAAAAAAAGTACTACTCTACTAGAAATCAATCCCCAAAATGCATATATAAGAATATCCTATGCGTCTGGTGCGCAAGGAATCAAAATCCATATATGTGTCAAACAGGTATAGAAAACAACATCTAAGTGCAACGGGTGTGCACGAAACATCTGTCGTAGGCAACGTGTGTGCTTGACAGAAAAAGCAGGTGCATATGAAATGCACGAAGAATTCCGATTTAGTGCATCTGGTATGCACCAAAATCGTATATCAAAACACTAAAGATGTATGAAAACTACGCTGGAAGTGCAAATCAAATCACTGAATACGATAGGCATGAAATCTCAATCAATATCTCAAATGTAATAACTCAGCGCAAAATATATAAATATCCAGTGGGTGCATGAAACAATATCATGAAACTCAATCATCAAAACTAAATCATGCAAGCAGAACGCACAAAATACCGAAATCTCAAAGTGACGGATACGTGATAATCGAATCACAAAATCACAAATCATAAATACCGTCGTCGGTAGTTCCTCCTTCGAGGTCGAGAAGGAGTCGGTGCAATCCACTGCTAGCAGCGCAGGATATCTACATGCCTCTTGCTCGCGGTCTGGCGTCTTCTGACTCTGGGTCCTTATCTTCTCTGCGGATTTCCTATCTCGCAGTCAATCGGCTCATCGGCCCTGTCAGGTGTGCTAACGGGGACGATTCCGTTCTGGCACTTCTCTGGTCACTTCTCGGTCAATCCTCATGACCACTCGTAAGGCAGCACATTACTGGCGTCGGCCTCTGGCTCTCTGACTGCACGTCACACATCTGATCCTGGGTGCAAACATCATTGCTGCAATGTCCTGGAAGGAATCCTGCTCAAGGTCTCTTCCAATCATGCCTATGCCGATCTGCACAGAGGCTGGCCTTCCTGCACAACCTCTTCTCGCTTGATAGACATCTGTGTCCTCAGCACAACCTTTTCTCGGAAATTGGTCACATTCTAACGTCTCTGTAAGCATATCAGGTCTCTAGTCTCGACGGGAAGTAATGACAGTTCGTCAGTGTCTCACACGAACCTCTGGTTCCACTTATCTCCATCGTCGTCCACTATGACGTCACGCCAAGCTACCTTGCACTGCACTGTTCTCGGCCACGGTCAATCTGAAGTCTCTCACACAGACTCGAAATCGCGTACTCTGTAGCTTCACCATTTTGTAGAAGGTGTCAGGCCGAACAGATCCTCGGGAACACGTTCCAAACATCGGAGGGATACTCGTCACTCGTCCGTCCTTGATCAATTCGCAACGCATCTGGGTAAGTCCCTTTATCCGATCCTGGTCAATTACCTCGTCGACAATGCTGAACTCTGTCTTGCTGGGTGTGCGCAATGCTACCACTCCTGGTCTAGGTCTTCTCGTATCGTACTCCAGAAAGGTCCTGTCGAGGTCCCTTTCTCAAAACTCATTCCTGCCGAAATGCCCGGAAGTCGTCATCCAATGCTGAAGCTAAAGCCTATTCCGGAACGGCTACATACTTATCGCATTCTTTCTAGAAGATCTATCCATATACCACGCCTCTGGGTGTGTATAGCATCTCTGATGTCGGCGGAGTGGGACGTCATCTCGTCGAAATCTTGTATGAACTCTTTTCTTCACTCTGCTCAAATGTCGACTGATTCGGACTCGTCTCATCGTGGCTACTCGAACTGCGCTCCGGCGGCTATCCTCGTATCTGGAGTCTCCCAAGCAGTGTCCCATCACGATATCCGAAAGATGTCGAACCATCCGATCGACTCGTCAGATCCTCATAATCCCCCAAGAGCTCACATCTCGGGTACAGTTTAATAGTATCGAGTACATGCCACAGCGTCGGTGGTCCAGCCGTAGAAGGGCAAACCCAAGCCTCACTGATGGCGCCGCGGAACCGCCGTAAACCCTAAGGTTCAAAGGCTGTCACACGGTCATTAGTCGAGTTAGGGTTTCATTCTTCTAGAGGGTCCATAGAATCACCTGCATGTCTTTCCGTATACTTTAAACTTGAAAAATGGCTCCTGACATTCGATCGTCTCAATCGACTCTCAACGAACCTGCGTGAAGTCGTCTCTAGCTGGAAACAATCTATCTGATGTCCTCGCATCGGTAACGAACGAACCACATGTCCTAGTCATTCATCCTCAGGTGACTAGCGACTCGCTATCATCTCTCTGAGTATATGCTCACGCTGCAACAGCTCCAATCATCTGGGCGATATCTCATCATTTACAGCAGCAACTGGGTCATACGCCTGTACGCCGGACAATGCCTCAATCCTCCAGGAAGGGCAATACATAGGCGGTCATCTCTGGATCGGTCTGCTCTAGATCTGAGTAAGATTCTCCACACTGGAATTCTTCAACTCAACTGGGCCCGCTCTGGCGCAAAATCGGACGAATCACCTTCGTCTCTCAAATCGCGTAGACTAGCTATCATCTGTCTCATATCTGCCTGAAAGCTCCGGCAAATCTCAGCTCGTAAGCTCCGAAAGCAACATCTTGTCAATCTCAGCAACAGCTGGTCCATCTGTCTGCTCGGTAGGCGACATCACAATCTCTGAGGTATACTGTACATCAACAGTCCTCTTTCAACTGGCAGTTCTAACAATGGCCCGATCATCCGGTGCAGAACCAAGCACTCGCCTCCACTAGAGGTCACAATCACCAATACTAACTCGAGACATTCCCATGTCACCAGAAAACACAATGGTCGGCCCTCGTACCAAACGAGCTCACACCGGCCGTAATCCTAGCAGCAGCCCAAACTGCGCCCAAACATGGTAACAGGAATCTCAATCGAGTATCAAAAGAGTACACCAGTGGCAAGAAGGAAACAACAGATCCAAAGTGGATACATGATCATAGGAAGGAACAACATCAATGAAGGTATGATCATGAACTAATAGAATCGGGGATCTCAAATGGATGTATAATCCTGGATATAAAGAGAATCACTGATCTCGAAGAATATGCACATCCTAAGGTTCCTTAAGCGGAGTGGCGTGTCGTAAGTATGCCGCGGAACATACCAACGGTACGTCACTCTACTTTAGTCACCTATTCCATCAACCAAGGGTCATCCTAATACGACGAAAGCTCGGGTCTAATACCCCCTCGACCAAGTCTAAGTCCCGTAAGGTCAAGCCTAAGTTCCGTATATAAACAACGCCCTAGGCTCCGCATAGTCAAACTTAGACTCGAACCAAGGTCAACCTAGCGCTCTGATACCAACTTTGTCACGACCCGAAGTTTGGCCCGTGACCGGCACTTAACCACGTAACGTCTACAGGCGTAACGCGACTAAGTAAGCCGAAAACCCAGAAATCTAAAACCCTTTTTAAGAATAAGTAAAGAACTACATGTTTAAAAATCAATGTTTTTAAATAACTAAGCCGAATATGCAATTTAAAAACAGTACAATCTTTTCCAGAAATTTCGGCAGAGTTTCTTTTGTAAAACCGGCCCCGAATGGGGTACAACAAGAATGACCATATATATATATGCAATGATAAAGGCATCCCCAAGCGGGAGCTAGCTCTTCGTCAATAGACGGTCACAACCACACATGCAACAATAATATACAACGCCAAGTGGCGAGGGTCAAACCCAAAAGAAAGCTCAAGCAACAAGAAACCCCAATACTACTAAGCGCGACTCTAAGGTCGAATAATACAACACTGTCTCTAAGTCTGAAAGAATATACAAGTTTTGGTTGATGGACAATTTCTAGATACAATGGAATAAAATACAATACAATGGTGGTTCTTGATGCGAAAGAATCCACCTACCAAAAGCAAGCCACCCGCAAGAAAGTAGTGTGCCAGAAATGCCGCAATGAAACCTGTACGGCAGAACCTGCAAGAACTGTGGCACAACGGGGGTGAGTTGCCAACTCGTGAATAGAAACATCTACAAGCAGAAACCGAATGCAAGACATAAACCTAAGTCAACAATCGGTAATATAATCCACAAGAGTACATCTGAGTGTGATAAGGTGGCAAGGTAACATCTAAATATGTATGTGGTGCCAAGTACTCAGGTAATAACATGTCATGAATGTAAGGTATGCTGTATGAAGTAAATATGATGAAGTATCAAATGATATCAATACACATATATTAGCGTCCCATTCCACTAATATTGGTGTAAGGGTATATATAACAGCGCCCTCATACCCTGTTATATATACAAATGAAGTATGATAAGTGTAAATCCAGTCTGTATATGATCCATGTCTGTATATGATCCATGTCTGTATATGATCCATGTCTGTATATGATCCATATCTGTATATGATCTATGTCTGTATATGCGTGGAACCCGTCCATCCGTCACCCAATGACAATAAACATCATGTATGCAATGCATAAACAATAAATAGGGGATAAGGGAGATATAATGTACCATCTACCATAAAGGCCCCGAGCACATAGGCTCCTCTCCAATCGAGCTCATAGGCTCCCATCACATCGAGCTCATAGGCTCCGAGCACATAGGCTCCTCTCACATCGAGCTCATAGGCTCCGAGCACATAGGCTCCTCTCACATCGAGCTCATAGGCTCCGAGCACATAGGCTCCTCTCACATCGAGCTCATAGGCTCCCATCACATCGAGCTCATAGGCTCCGAACACATAGGCTCCTCTCACATCGAGCTCATAGGCTCCCATCACATCGAGCTCATAGGCTCCGAACACATAGGCTCCTCTCACATCGAGCTCATAGGCTCCGAGCACATATCTCAATGCGGATGATCAGAACATGACATATGCGACATATAAACAAAGGTAAGCATATCAGAAGTCATGTACATATAGATGAGCTACAATGCAATGATCCAATGTGATATAGGTATCAAGTATGAATATCAAGTCATGTCACATATAGGTAATCTACAATGCAATGATCCAATGTGATATAGGTATCAAGCATAAATATCAAGTCATGTCACATATAGGTAAGCTACAATGCAATGATCCAATGTGATATAGGTATCAAGTATGAATATCAAGTCATGTCACATATAGGTAATCTACAATGCAATGATCCAATGTGATATAGGTATCAAGCATGAATATCAAGTCATGTCACATATAGGTAAGCTACAATGCAATGATCCAATGTGATATAGGTATCAGGTATGAATATCAAGTCATGTCACATATAAGTAAGCTACAATGCAATGATCCAATGTGATATAGGTATCAGGTATGAATATCAAGTCATGTCACATATAGGTAATCTACAATGCAATGATCCAATGTGATATAGGTATCAAGTATAAATATCAAGTCATGTCACATATAGGTAAGCTACAATGCAATGATCCAATGTGATATAGGTATCAAGCATGAATATCAAGTCATGTCACATATAGGTAATCTACAATGCAATGATCCAATGTGATATAGGTATCAGGTATGAATATCAAGTCATGTCACATATAAGTAAGCTACAATGCAATGATCCAATGTGATATAGGTATCAGGTATGAATATCAAGTCATGTCACATATAAGTAAGCTACAATGCAATGATCCAATGTGATATAGGTATCAAGCATGAATATCAAGTCATGTCACATATAGGTAAGCTACAATGCAATGATCCAATGTGATATAGGTATCAAGCATAAATATCAAGTCATGTCACATATAGGTAAGCTACAATGCAATGATCCAATGTGATATAGGTATCAGGTATATGTGTACAATATGCCATGCAAGAATCGTATCAGGAATGCAACAGTACTACAGTGTAGTGGCATGGCAATTATCGATGATGAAGTGTGTGAGTCGGCAAATAGTGTACGTGAAACATACGCATCATCGATAATGGTTCTGGTGTCCTAACAGCATGATAATAACATAATAATGAACATATGCCAGCAATGCGAACAGTAGGAAAATACAGGTATCTATTAGTCAACACCACAGTGAAGTATCTACTATGCAAACTACATCTAAGTATCCGGTCAATCAGGAGAGGTAGGTGTGGAAACCACCTAAATCTGAGTCAATGTATATATATATAGTCGGTGATCCCGCCTCAATGTCGTATCGTAAGATATCCTCGAGTTATGAGTGCGGATCTATCATCAATATCGGCTCGTACGGTAATCATCGTACGGCATCCCAATAGCTGGGTAGGGGTCAGTGTCACACTATCTCATCACATATCAGGTATCACTATCGTCATATCATACAGTCTGGGGTACTACTCTATGTCTAGCACCAAACGATACCATCAAAGAAGTATGCATGCGGGTTAACCACATATCCCAAGCCCGCAAGAAATCACAAGTCGTATCCCATAATGAATCATATCCAATCACCGATCTCACGTCATCAAGCCCACATCATCAACTCAATACCAATGTCATCAAACGTCATCCATCAAGGGTAGGTATAAGAGATATACAAGTGTAGGCGTGTAAGTGCAATTCTATCCTAGGGCTCGCAACTAGGAACTACACTAATCACTTCTACCCTACACTATCCACAATACTTCTAACACAAAGCTACAACGCACTAAAACTATCACACATCTACTATATATATTATACTAACTACGGACTGCGGGGGTGCTATACGCCATCCACCCGACTTCCCCCTGTAGATATAATCTACTCACCTGAAACATCATTTGCGGACATCACCACGCATTTGCTTGTCGTCTCGAAGTCTTCATGGGTACCTACACATCAATATCGTATATGCGCATTAAAACCAAATCCGAGCTAAAACGGCACATGAAATCCAAAACGATACGATAAGGGAGCCTATAGGTGAGAACCTATGGCACGCCTTCAAAACCACATATAAATCCTCTATATCGTCGTATAAACGCCAAATAGTCGAGGTAAAACGAAACACACCAATGCAGAAATGAAAATACGGAATACGGAAACTAAAGTCCAAAACAGCAACTCATGAAATATGTCCCAGATTTTACCCCAGGTCACTTTATACAATTCTATATATACCAGGGGCCTAAACTAACAATGTAGGAGCTACAGAACCAACACGAGCAAAATTGGTGGGACCCAGGCCGCAATTGGCGGCCAAAAGGAGGAAATTGGCGGCCGTACGGATGAGTTGGGGGCTAAGGTTTGGGGTGTTGCCTCTATGGTGCCTGCAAATCTCAATTTCCACTCAATATCATTTTAGGGTTCTCGGGGTGATAGCAGATTCAAGTTAACCTGCACAGATTACACAATTTCCCCGATATCGGTTTCTAAAATCCGTATTTCTGGTTCTAGCTTCAGGTTTTGGGTTCCAATTCATGCACTAGGGTGTTTACAAGTCCTCTACTGAGCTCAATTTCACATTACAACTCAAGTTCCTCTCAAACCCTAACTAGGTTTTCATCAAGTCCATAATATCACACAATATCGATATAATCTTAACATGGGGTTATAGGAAATGCTACAATTAAGCTAATGGTTCAGAAATTACCTCCATTAGCAACTCAAGAAAATTCTTGAGTTGCCCCTAGTGGCCAAAATCCACGCTTTCTTGGTCCATTGCGTAGATCTCGAGCTTGTGCACATTTTTAATGAAACCGATATATGATTTTGGGGTTGTTTTTGAGTTGATTTGAGGGATTGAAGGTGGAGGAAGGGGGAGGAAAGGAGCAGCAGCAGCAAGAGCACAAGATGAGGGAGGAAACAAATGAGGAGAAATGGCTAAGTGTTGGTCAAATATGCCCATACCCTCTTCTCACCAAACCTCCATTTCTTTATTCTTTTTCTTTTCTTTTCCTTTTTCTTTTAATTCCCTAACCTTCTTACAAGAATAGTAAACCCAAAATGAGAAACCATGGTAGAAAGTGCACAAGTGTAGGAAAAATAGTGTGTGCATGTTTTGTTCAAATTTGTTAAAAACCGATTAGCGATTTTAATCGCGATTAGCGCTAAATTAGTGTCAAACTAATCACAAAAACTTAAAAATGTCATAATTCACTAATTTACCCTATTTTAGAATTTTCCATAATTTTTCCTAATTTTTCTAACATTTTTCCTATTTATTTGCATTTAATTATTAAAATAATCAATAAAATAATATTAAATTATAAAAATTCCCAAAATTAATATTTTATACTTTTGAAAATGTTACAATTATATCTACCGTCAGATAGCAGTTCCCTGGTGACATGTGTACAGGTTAGTTCATCGACCTGAGGTCGTCATTTGTCTCGTGTGAGTTCCCACTGTGCTTTGATTTCTACCCTACCACGGCTCAGAGGAGTCATGCAAACAGGTAGTTTTTGGGTACAGTCCCGAGCCATATGGAGGCACGTGAGCGGATCGGCAGGGGATTCGTCTCTCCCGGTATTGGGGGCGAGATCGTGCTGTGTCTAGGAGAGCCATTACACAAAGTCCATGGCCATGGCGGGAGATTTACTGGTAGGTACTCCAGTAGTATCTCAGGGTGTTATTGGGCTTCACTCCGACACGACTTATACTGCTATTGGGGGTCTGACGTTACTAGCCCCCTAGGCAGATATGCGATACTCATTGACGAACGGACCGGACTGTATATACATTGTCACTGTTAGGCTCAGTAAGGTTTCTGGATGAGTTCGCTCATCGGCCTCCCTTGAGTTCGCTCATCAGCCTCCCTTGAGGTCAGTCCATGGGCAGCCGTTACGCATAGCTAGTGCCGCTGACGGTTTGTGGTTAAACCCACTGCCAGGGTACTGACGAGTCATTAGAGTCCCCCACAGACAGTTTCCCAAGTTCGGGCGAAACGTTGTAGAGGCCGTATGGTTTTATGGCAGGGTTCGGAAAATACACGTGCGTTTACGCACGTGTCGATTTTCGGGCAGATGATACTGGTCGTCTTTGGTTTAAGCCGGATCCGAGTATTATATTGAGTAGGTATAATATCTTTGTCTCAGTTGCATTTGTATTCGGTCGTAATACAAATGCGGGTATATTTATACAGTTTCGGGGTTGTCCTGAAATTCGTTTCAGGATCACTTTTGGAAGTTGCCAGTTTCCAGTTTTCTATCAGCCGTCTTTTAACATTCGGTTAAAGTCGGATTTATCTTTTCTTCAGATAAGAGTGAGTCATAATTCTAGAAGGTTCTAGAAGTGATGAAGTGGGTAATGACTCATCTTGACATTAATGGTTGCATTAATGACTTGATGAGGTGTATTAGTGATTCATGCTTTTGCTTTAATGCTTCTTGTTTTCTTAAAGATATTTTGAGTGAGAAGCTTTTTGGTAAAGGTCACCACTTGCTCCTACGGTCACCTCCCTCCATCATATAATGTGGCCGGCCCTCTCTCTCCTCCTCACTCTCACTTGTTGATTTCATTTTAGAGAGAAAAGATTATGATAGTATTTGGGGTGTATGGAATTTTACAGTTCATTTCATTCCATCACCCAATTCCCTCGGCAACTTCATTAACCGATCGTCCACGGACTTGGACGAAGTGAGACAAAGTCATCTACTCATTCTCTACATCATTCTTGGTCGTCTCTTTTAGCAAACTTGACGATCGAGTTGCCTCGAGTCAGAGGCGGGAGCCCGTTTAAAGAATCGGTGATGTGGTGCCACCTCGACGAGGATATCGGAGATCGACGAGATCGGAGCAGCCGCAACGGAGCGTGGGATGATGGTTGAAGAACGAAGGACTCGGATCGTTCGGTATAACCTTTCTACACTCTTTACAGTTTGTTGGTTTAGCAATAATGGCAGATCCGGGTTAAAGTATACGATAACGCCAGTTAAAAAGTTTTTGTTCCGCATTTGGCGTCTGTAGACTGCCGGGGCGCTAGCGTAGACTTACAGTGGTATCAGAGCCTCACCATTTTGCTATGCTAACTTGTGCTAACGCGTTTAAAACATCGATCGAACCGAAAAACAAAAATTGCAAAATTCCGACTTGACAGTTTCTGTAAATTTTTAAACTGGTCAAAATGACATTTGGACCATACCAGAAAATCAAGCAGGCTTTTTTAGGAATACTGCAGAAATTCGACGAACTAATTCTACTGTTCCGCCGCGGATCCGCGGCCCAAGCATGGGTTTGGCCGCGGATCCGCCGCAGGAAAGTCATATCAGTTTGCCAATTTTCTACAGTGCATTCTATATTGGAAATTGGGGTTTTTGGTATATATCGTTTGGGCCCAGGTTTTGTTACTATTCTACAGATATTCGTGGGGCCCACTTCTTGATATTTGTTCGATCGAAATTTAAACATGTTAGTTTACAGTGCTTACATTATATCTCCGACCGGGAATGTCATTTGATCGGTAAACCGCGTCTGATTGCTATAGTTCTTTTAGACGGGTTTGCGAACGTGACATTCGCGTTGATGTTCTGTGTTGTGCTGTAATGTTGCGGATTTGTCGTGGTGGATAGCAGTGTGCAATGGTAGTACAGTTTGAGTTTATTTGTACATTTGATATTGCGGGGCGAGCGTCCAACTTGTGGGCTGCCGTCACTGCCTGTTGTATAATATTCTTTTTAGGGCACGACCAGGTTGCGGTCGATGTACCTATTGTACTATTTTTCATTACTGTACTAGGTTTTGCCCCGAGACGGAGTGCACGGATAGCCGGGTTCTGGGGGGCAACGGGTCCGCATCTCATGGCTTTGAGAGGCAGAGGGGTCCCACTCTAGAATTGGCAGACTATTCGCCGCACTCGTAGGGGGTACAGGTTGACCCAAGGAGGGGTGCCCAAGCTTACCGGATTCCGTGAAGTGCTGGGTGGTCCATTCACTATGCTGTAGGGGGCTGCCTCGCTTCAGGTTTTGGCGGGTAACTTGCCGCACCCGTAGGGGTCTAGGTTTCATTGCACAGGCTATCCACACGACAGGGGAACGTCGGGTTTCAGCAGCGGCTCTGTGAAACCCGGGGATCCCAGATATCTGTATTGTTCTGTGATGCTTATTACTTTTCTGTAATGTTGCATACTATCACGCCTGGAGCGATTATTGTATATTGGTTTATATACTATTAGATGTTGTATATGTTTTACACCCGCGCTAGTCCAGTCCCCGCTCTGTCGTTAGTTAAGTAACCTAACGGGTGATGACGGGACCCAGTGACGAATGCGGATGGCATATACGTACATTTTATTTTCGTTCTTTTCTGGTATGATTAAATGATGGGACTGCGTTGATTCTGATCAACGCAAAGTAAAACAAACCTGTATACAGTTGTTGGAACAAATTTAAAAAGTGTTGTTACAAAGACGTTTCCTTTTGTTATGCATAGCGGTATTCAGTGGAATATCCTGCACCTCATTCGACGGGGCAAGGGCCGATATCCCTTCACCGGGACCGACCCCTTGGGCAAAAGTTTGCGTCAGGGTAATAACTTTACTATAGTCGATTACAAGTTGCTTTGCATAGCGGTATTCAGTGGAATATCCTGCACCTCATTCCACGAGGAAAGAGCCGAGATCCCTTTACCGGGAGTGACCTCTTTAGCAAAAGGTTTTCGCCACTATATTTTAAAAAGCTATCAGGTTCCTTCAGCGATATCAAGTTCACTACGTTAAAGGTTTTTCGCCAAAAACCAGCCGTAGCCCTCCGTCGTTTCTTATGGATGGTCAGTAGTATTCAAGCTATGTTTGTTGGCATACGTCAAGGCATAGTGTTTGGTAGCTGCTGGGTATTCGTTTGTTGCATAGATAGATGAGTTGGTTTGGGACAGTCGTATTACCTTGTTGGCATACATCAAGGGTATGTACGGGTGGGTTCAAATTAACAAGATAATGACGGGCAGAACTTGACATGTGACTTATGATTTGTTGACATACGCCAAGGTCATAAGAGCATGGGGCATAAATCATATCGGGAGTTTCTAAAGAAACTGAAACTTGCCAAGTATGCGCATACCATCTGGATTATGAGTAACGTGGATGCATTCCATCACGTTATCATGCGATGAGAGTTGGATCCCGATTCCCACTGATGAGTTGGTTTACTCTTCGGGTGATCCCGATTGATTCTTCTTTAGGTTTGGGGAGAATTTGACAGGACAGTGGGAGGTTTCCGGATTAGATAAAGTGATAACCATTCTGATCTAGGTTAGAGTGCACGCAGAGTGTTTCTTTTCTTTCTCTCTTTGGCAGCGACCTTTGACCGACCCTAGACTATGACTCAGTGACCAGGTTGACTGAACCTTCTTAAAATACTGGCTTTTGGATTGTCTATGTTGCATAAGTCATTGCCACTCCTTCTTCTACCCTTTGCATTTCTCAGAACACCCGTATTACTACGGATATCCACTTCCATTGGATAGATCCATCGTATGGTTATATACGAACTCGAAGGGACTTTTTCGAGGATGGATCCAGGTTCAGGAGAAATAGAATTGGTTTATTCAGTTGTCTTTTATTATCACCTTCTCTCAGGTTGCGAGAGCTCCTTGGTTTAGGAGAGTACACCTATTACGCTTATTGGATAGTCTTATTCCAAACCATAGGCTGGTGCCGAAAGGTAGGGAATGAAGAAAACCAATTAGCCTAAGTAGGGTGTGCAGAAAGGTAATATGTAAAGACAAAATAAAGGGATTAGAAAGAGGGCAATGTAAATTGCGACTGATATCATTCACGACCAAAACCGCGTACTTCATCGCCGCTCCTATTTCACCTTTAAAAGAAAGATGTATTATTCAGTTGTCTTTTATCATCACCTTCTCTCGAGATGCGAGTACTCCTTAGTTTAGGAGGGTACACCTATTATGCTTACTGGATAGTCTTCTTCCAAACCATAGGCTGGTGCCGAACGGTAGGGAAGGAAGAAAACCATTTAGCCTAACGATGGTGTACAAAAGGTAACGACTAAAGACAAATAAAGGGGATTTGGAGAGATGGCAATAAAATATACGGTTGAAGTCATGAATTAGATTATGGAAGAGGCATTGCTACGAATACCAGGATACCCCTACGAAACATTTTCATGTTTCAGTGCATTGTTAAAGAAAAACTGTTTTCCCGATTAGACACTTACTCCAAGGGTATGTATTTACCAGGTTTCATTCTCATATCTGTATGGTTTTACAGATGATGATTGGGAGTAAGATATTGGGAATTAGGTGATCATCCTCATTATATCAGAATTCGTTGTAATTGGTGATATTTGAGAAAATCGCCAGGGTACAGTTTTCCACCTACAACGCACAGGTTTTGAGTTATTTAACTCAGCGGACTTATACAGAGTATTGTATGTTGTCCAGTGTCCATCAGGACAAAGGGGTAGGTCCTCGTACTATGTTCTGTTTACTTATAACTTCTCTAGTATTTAGACGAGTGTTTCGTAGAAATACAAGGTCTAAGTTTTGAGAAGTTGTGGGTATAAGAATAAAGTAGAGAACCAGGTGTCACAAGTATCGGGATTCTTCAAAGAGATCGAAGATGTAGATTTTTGTGATTGGTATTCAAATGATAGTGATGGTTTTGAGAAACGTGTTTCTCTTTCAGGTTACTCATAAATGGATGGATTCCTAAGTTGAGTAATGCTGATTAGCCTCTTTCCATTAAGTTGATATGCACTGGAGACAGCTGCATGGATTGAATCTTGGTTCCAATTAAATAAGTGCCAAAGTTTCTATATTGGATATAGAATAGTTCGTACCTTAAAAGATATTAAGGTACGGGGAGTTGTCCAGCTTATGCTTAAAACCAGACTCTGGATAACTCAGGGCACGTTTCTGTAATGGCTGTTTGTGGGTTGACCCTGGCTATGACGAGGGTTGATATTCTACCATTTGGAAGATCAATAGTGATATTGTTCTTGACTCGCCACAGTTTTAGTAAAATGGATCTTTTTCAGAAAACAGTAGTGGGAGTATGGTAGAACTGGAAGTGATTCCAGAACCGCGAACGATTATGGAAAATTTAATAGGACCTATACATTCAATCAGGTTTGACATTCCAATAGCCACTCCGCAGATATGGTGGGTAGCCTCAGACACCCGAGAGGTACTTCGGTAGCCTCAAGGACGGTGACAGGGAGGTTCTTATCTACCAAGATTGACACTACTGTTGTTCCAAGTTATGAGACCCGGTAGGAGGGTTGTCATAGTCAGTGGGAGCATCAGAAGCATAGTGGGCAAGTAGCTTATATCTATTTATAGATTTGAGCAGTTATAGCGGAGATAGATCATCTAATTTTGATGTGACAGTCATGGGTTTGACTTCAATCAGAATAGGGGATGGATCAGTTAAGAAGGTAGTAGGGTGTGATGTCATGGTATCTGGATGACATACACAGAGTGGGAAGTAAAATTCCTATACTACGATCGGTTGTACTGTGGTCGTCACATAGTTGTTTCTCCAGACAGGATATGGATATAATATTTGACATTCTGGTTTCTAGATCTATGGTTTTAGATCTGGATTTGGGTAGTTTCCTAATGTTGGTACTTGGACAGTATTCTAATGATTTTTAGAATAGTTGACTCCTAGCATGGTGGTGTACCTGCAGGTGATGGAGTCACCCTCTCTAAAGGTGTCGTATAGACTAAAGGGGAGAGGGATGTGCATGATTGGCAGATCACTTGCTTAGACAATTGAGTCAATCATGAGATGTCAAGTACCACACCAGATGTTGTTTTTGCACTAGATGCAATAAGTTTGTATTAATCCAATCCTGGAGAAACATAAGGAAGCAGTTTTAGAACATAAGTACATGTTCTACGGATTTGATGACGGCAGCCTCCTTCGGGAGACGGTTATCATTCCAGGCTTCAAAGGTGACATGGTTGACAGAGTGATTGTCAGAGTTATAGTTTTTCCCTCTGACGAAGAGGGACAGTATTGTGGACAGGTGGTTCAAGTGGATGCTGTGGGTGGCATGGTGCCGGATACTGATTAGGTTCAGTGATCGATACAGTCTAAGAAGTTTGGATTTGGAGTTCATTTATGAACCGGGTCCCATCAGATATCCAGACATATTCTAAGACAGGTATTACTCGATTCGGGAGATGGTTTTCTCTGCGAACTTGAGATTTAGAGAGATATAGAAAGAAACTTCTAGGCGGATCCACTCACTGAGGCTATTTCTCGAACACAATAGTTTTACAAACGGGCTTTATGAAACTGATTAGTAGAGGAGTTGGGTGTTGGTTTCACACGGGCTGTGAGTACGCAACATCGCAATAATTAGCCTTGAGTGCAAGTGGGAGATTGTTGGAGATAGTTCCCTCATAGTCAATTATTGGATCACAGGTACGTGATTGCAATGATTGCGGAGGACCTATACCGGTATGACAGTCTTACTCGAGATGATAGTATGCTATCTGGTTTGCCTTTATCAGTCGTGTACATGTTCAGGTGACTGATTGCATGTTACACTTTGATAGAGCCCTTAGGATCTTGCTTTACTACCAACAGTATGATGGCGATCATATACGTGAGAGTTGGGTAGTTTATACGCATATCCTTAATTGTGGTCCCTAGTCGTGGGAGTTTCGAGACAGGGCATCGATACTCCGGAGTAGACTAGTGTGTACAGTCGAGACCCCGACGAGGGGCGGTGGCCGGTCTCACAAGCCACTGGTGTCAGTTGGATCACCTAAGATGTATACAGGTGCTCATTGGGTTATGAGTACACCGGACAGGACTCGCCGGGAATCTGCTAGTTAGTATTATATCTACCGTCAGATAGCAGTTCCCTGGTGACATGTGTACAGGTTAGTTCATCGACCTGAGGTCGTCATTTGTCTCGTGTGAGTTCCCACTGTGCTTTGATTTCTACCCTACCACGGATCAAAGGAGTCGTGCAAACAGGTAGTTTTTGGGTACAGTCCCGAGCCATATGGAGGCACGTGAGCGGATCGGCAGGGGATTCGTCTCTCCCGGTATTGGGGGCGAGATCGTGCTGTATCTAGGAGAGCCATTACACAAAGTCCATGGCCATGGCAGGAGATTTACTGGTAGGTACTCCAGTAGTATCTCAGGGTGTTATTGGGCTTCACTCCGACACGACTTATACTGCTATTAGGGGTCTGACGTTACTAGCCCCCTAGGCAGATATGCGATACTCATTGACGAACGGACCGGACTGTATATACATTGTCACTGTTAGGCTCAGTAGGGTTTCTGGATGAGTTCGCTCATCGGCCTCCCTTGAGTTCGCTCATCAGCCTCCCTTGAGGTCAGTCCATGGGCAGCCGTTACGCATAGCTAGTGCCGCTGACGGTTTGTGGTTAAACCCACTGCCAGGGTACTAACGAGTCATTAGAGTCCCCCACAGACAGTTTCCCAAGTTCGGGCGAAACGTTGTAGAGGCCGTATGGTTTATGGCAGGGTTCGGAAAATGCACGTGCGTTTACGCACGTGTCGATTTTCGGGCAGATGATACTGGTCGGCTTTGGTTTAAGCCGGATCCGAGTATTATATTGAGTAGGTATAATATCTTTGTCTCAGTTGCATTTGTATTCGGTCGTAATACAAATGCGGGTATATTTATACAGTTTCGGGGTTGTCCTGAAATTCGTTTCAGGATCACTTTTGGAAGTTGCCAGTTTCCAGTTTTCTATCAGCCGTCTTTTAACATTCGGTTAAAGACGGATTTATCTTTTCTTCAGATAAGAGTGAGTCCTCATTCTAGAAGGTTCTAGAAGTGATGAAGTGGGTAATGACTCATCTTGACATTAATGGTTTCTTTAATGACTTGATGAGGTGTATTAGTGATTCATGCTTTTGCTTTAAAGCTTCTTGTTTTCTTAAAGATATTTTGAGTGAGAAGCTTTTTGCTAAAGGTCACCACTTGCTCCTACGGTCACCTCCCTCCATCATATAATGTGGCCGGCCCTCTCTCTCCTCCTCACTCTCACTTGTTGATTTCATTTTAGAGAGAAAAGATTATGATAGTATTTGGGGTGTATGGAATTTTACAGTTCATTTCATTCCATCACCCAATTCCCTCGGCAACTTCATTAACCGATCGTCCACGGACTTGGACGAAGTGAGACAAAGTCATCTACTCATTCTCTACATCATTCTTGGTCGTCTCTTTTAGCAAACTTGACGATCGAGTTGCCTCGAGTCAAAGGCGGGAGCCCGTTTAAAGAATCGGTGATGTGGTGCCACCTCGACGAGGATATCGGAGATCGACGAGATCGGAGCAGCCGCAACGGAGCGTGGGATGATGGTTGAAGAACGAAGGACTCGGATCGTTCGGTATAACCTTTCTACACTCTTTATAGTTTGTTAGTTTAGCAATAATGGCAGATCCGGGTTAAAGTATACGATAGCGCCAGTTAAAAAGTTTTTGTTCCGCATTTGGCGTCTGTAGACTGCCGGGGCGCTAGCGTAGACTTACAAGGCTCATAACGGGTCGAGAAACTACTGGTAACACCTACCAGTAAATCTCTAAATCAGCCCTGGACAGGGACTTCCCTGTTATGGCAAATCGAGCACAGCGCAACATCAACCCCCAATACTAGGAGAGACGAAACCCATCCTATCGCTCATTGCCTCCATGTGACTCGGGACTGTACCCAAAAACCACCGTTTTTCACACCCTCTTGGACGTGGTAAGGTGGAAATCAAAGCACGGTGGGAATCACACAAGACTCTATGACGATCTCGGGTCTACAAACTAACCTACACAAGTGTCACCAGAGAACTGCCATCTGACGTGAGGTATAATACCATCTGGGAGTTCTCGGCGAGTCCGTCCAGTGTACCCAGTCTCCACTGAGCACCCGTATACCATCTCTTATTGCAAACACCAATGGATATGGGATCATCCATCGCCCATCTCATGGGTCGAGAAGCGTATACGCTAGTCTACTCTGGTATATCGATGCCCTGTCTCGATACACCTACGACTAGGAACATTAAAGGATGTACTTATGGACTACCATGGCCCCACTAGTATGATCTGCATCATAGTCCTGGTAGTTAAGTACACATCCTAAGGGCTTTACCAACATGTAACTATAAGACAGTATCAAGAGACAAGTATACATGTTAAGATAAAGAGCAACCAGATAACATACTATCATATCGAGCAAGAAAGTCCTCTCTATATATGTCCAAGCATCCAATAATATACATCATCTATACAATACTGGCCTCTAGGGCATACATACAACTAATAATGTATATGTGTATATATGTACCAACGCATCCACACACACTCACACACACACACACACAGATATATATATATATATATACATATAACATATACACCCAAAACCATATCACGTGTGTGCATGCGTGTGTGTGTGTGTGTGTGTCAATCTATACTCTAGGGTTTCGCGATTAAGAAGCTAAACTAAAAACGCATTCTTCCAACTACAATAAATCCAACCCAAAGTCACCTAAAGCATTTCTTGCTATGTATACACATCTCATAAAACACATATGTATATATATATATATATATATATATATATATCATAACGCGTCATATCCTACGAAATTGCGGGGGTGCTATACGCCATCCACCCGACTTCCCCCGTAGATATACATCTACTCATCTTGATCCTTGCTTGCCGCAGTCGATGTCGCCTTTCTCCTCCCCTGTCATACGACGTTCACATGAGGGTGCCTACATATATAAACACATAGTATTGTAAACAGAAATCGCGTACGAAAACCAAAATGGCACACGAATCACACATAGGTTAAAGCCTATGGTCTACTCATGCAGAAAAACCAAATAACCCTTGACATAGACATACAAACGCCAATCGATCGAGATAAAACACAATATCCAAAATTTCAAGTCACTAAAAGTCACAAAACATAAATAGCAACTTAGAAAATTGGTTCCAGATTTTGGTTTAGGTAAAATTAGGATAAACTAGCAGTACAGAGGGGTAGTATATGGGGTATATGAGCTATAGAACCCATTCCAACACCAAATCGCACAAATGACCTGGCGACATACCCATAAAATCCGGTGAGCTCGGTTTTCCTATGGTGAAACGGTCTCGTATTCTCAGGGTGGTCTCCTAGTGTTAATTTAGGTCAATAGGGTTGCTAGTTTTTCCTGAAAAGGTCTCGGATTGCTCCAGATATCCTGTAGTCCTCAAAATATCACAAAACCGATACGAAAGTTTCTAAAGTTCAAGTCTTGGGTTCTAGAATTTATTTGGTGCGGGGTCTTAACACTAAAAGGGGTTGTTGTCACTAATTACACCTCAATTTCACCCTTACAACTCAAGAACCCTTTAAACTTTAGCTTGGAATTTTCCAAGATCACTAAACTACACTTAATCAATTCTAAACTTAAATAGAAGCTAAAGGAACTTAATTACTACAGTGAAAGAATTACCTCATTTGGAAACTCAAGAAAATTCTTGAGTTGCCCCAAGTGTTCAAAATCCCTTCTTTCTTGGTCTACCATGCTTGTAGTGAGCTTGTGCACATTTTTTGTGAAGGGAATGCAAGATTTTGATGTGGTTTTGGGGTTCTGGTGAGGAAGTAGAGGAGGTAGGGAAGAAGGCAGCCATGGTGAGGGAGAAGAGAAGAAGAAATGTTGAAGATGATGTAGTGAAACACAAATGAGCCCAAGGTCAAAGACCCCTCACCCTCCCCCTCTCTCTCTCCCCCTCCTAAGCCCATACCTCCTTGTTCCCTCCCATGCCACAATTTAAAATTCTGTTCCTTTTTCTTTTTCTTTTTATTTCTTTTAAATCAAAGCCATGCTTGATAAAAATGGAAGTCATGGTAGAAAAATGTAACAAATGTGTAACATGGCATGGTGCATGTCACATGCAAAAAACAAAATCAATGCATGATTAGTGAACATTAATCAAGTTTAGAAATAAACTTGTATATAATTAATTATAAAGAATTTATAATTTGCCTAAATCACATAAATCCCTCCAAAAATCACCATTCAATTTAATTTTCCAATATTTTCCAAACGATCGGTATATAATTATACCACATCATTAAAGCTAATCATCATACCTTAAGATATTTATAATAATTCAGTATTCAATTATCTAAATTCCCAAAAATAATATTTTATTTTCTGAAATGTTACAGGATTCCCCCCTTAAATAAATTCGGTTCCCAAATTTAAATTTAATCCCCCCAAATACTAAAACATTTTAGCAAAATAATCAAGTCGCCTGGGCTCCGAAACCATCAATACTTAAAACACATCTTAGCGCAATGCATGCACATGAAAACGAGTATATAACTCAAAATCAAAACTCCGTCAAGCATCACGCAATCATCGGAATTATGGTGAAAATACCAATGTCAAAGTCCAATACAAAAACCAACATGATATACTCAAAACTATAATATGTACATAATACGCATCGTCATAAACTCATCAAAACATCTGAAAGGAAATGCATGCCAACCCTTTTCCAAGTCGCTGTGCGATGCGTGTATCACAACACAAGTAGCGGACGTTTATTGTTAGAAAGATAACTATATATATGTATATCCATTGTTTAACATACCCGTCCCGCCTTTTTGAAAAATAAATTAGAAGGGTTTCCTTTGTAAATTGTTTCGTGTCATCTCGGACACAATAGGAAAAATATTGAGACTGTAACTCCTTTTTGGAAATTCCTTCGATAACTATAGATGCATGCAAAAACATATTCAGGTTTTAACACCTTAGAATGCGATTAGTGTTAATTAAGCGTTAATGCGGGGTTCTAAGGAAAAGTTTACCAAATTGGTTTCCTCACATTTTATAACAATTAATTAATATTTTATTATTATTTGTTATGCCTTGCACACACTTGTGCATGTTAATGTGAGGGTTAGTTAGTGTTAATCTTGTTAAGTGACCATGACACCTTAAGAAATCCATGCCTTGATTAACCTTGAGCTTAGATATTTGTGTGAGAGATATTTTCATGTTTTGGATTGAGAGAGAGGTGGCTAGGTTAGTCATGGAGGCATTAATGGTTGCATTGATGAGGAGAGGGAGAGACTAAGTGTAAGGCTAAGGTTCACCCTACACTCACCCTCTCATCATTATCATCTCTCACTCTCTCATTCCCATCTCTTTTCAATTATTCTTCATCTCCTCTAACCTCAAACTGAAACCTTCACTACCTCTTCACAAATCGTTGCAAAACTTCATAAAATCCCACGAAAACACTTCGCATGTCATGTTTTCACCACTAGGTTGCCTTGGAGCTTGGAAAGATTGGATTTTTGAGCAAGAGTGGCTAGGTAATGACCTCTAACTAATAATTAGGTGTTTAGATTGTTGTGTTACCTTGTAGTTGTGGTTTAGAACACTAAAGGTTTAGTTTTGTGTACATATCGTATTTTTAGTGTCATATTGGAGTCTATGTGATCTGCTATGACCTGGAATCTTTACTGTAAAATCTAGCAGTGTAGGAGTGATGTACTAGTGACCCTAAGTGTACATCTGAAGCATGAACCTAACCTGGGCGGTTTTGGCCGGCGACAATGAAGGGAAATTTGGCGACCTCAGATTTTTAGTGGAGTTGGGGCTTGGGTTTTGTAGGGTAGCTGTCTGCAGTTGTTTAGAGGTGTTTGGTACTGTTTGATTTTTAGGTTTTGACAGTATACAAAATATGGGATCACTTTGCTATAATCTAGTGTTTTGATTACGCGCGTTACGTTATCCGACACGGTTCGTGATCTTGTGTAGCTGCTGCACCTGGGTTGGTTTTGGGGTGTCGCCACACACGTTAACCACTAGACGGGCACTTGAGAATTGGTTTGGAGTTGGTGCATCGGTCAAACATAGTTTGTATGTGATATTGATCGATTTCTGAGATTTGCACTTGTTATGTTTGTGTTAATAGGATCGCAGGCGGGGACTTCGAACGCTGGGAAGAAAGGGAAGAAGGTGATTGGATCTACCTAGCTTGAGATCGTCGGTAAGTAGATTTAACATCTATGGGGAAATCACCCGTATGGCGTTAAGCGTCAGGGCTAGACATGATATGATATTAGCTATATGTTTATATGCACATATAGAGATGGTGCATGAACTTCATTGCATATTATTACTTGTTGTGCTTGGACTTGTACCCATTGGACACGGCACTATTATTGACAGTTCATATTGCACGAGCACTAATTGTATGCTACACACACACTGTCGGTAATTGCCATGATATGTACAACATATATACATATGTGATATGGTATTGATTAGTGACATTGAGACATTGACTCTGTGCGATGGCGCATATGAAATATATCATACATGCATACCTACATGCTTAGACATATACTTGCTATAGCTACATGTTCACTTTACATGATGTTGCGTTAGATTTTGGATAATTGGGAACCGCGTGATATATTTAATAACTTGATGCATTTAAATAGCGAATTTTCCTTTGATATGCTCATATTGTTATTCTATGCTGCATACATCATATTACATGGATTTACGCATTGAGATATGGATTTCATGTGATTTTCTGGATTTGAGATCCGTGGGGATATTTCAAGAAATGTGTACTGTTTTGAAAACCCGGTTTCTCTTGATATGATATTTCAGTGCGTCCACCATGAGTTTCTCGGTTCTGAGACCTGTATTAGAAACCCGATGCAAGGGGTGGATGAGGCCGTGTTGCGGGTTCATAGTGGACCCGGTATGGTACCCCGGGGCAAGAAAGGTATGTCGATGGTTTTAGCCGATGAGCCTTGCAGGGGAGGTGCACTGCCTACCAGTGATAGTATTTAGACTCGGCGGTTATCCGGAGGATATCGACCGGAGTCGTGAGATGGATATAGGCCGATTCGTATTGCCGGAGTCCGCGGGCTGATCCAGGCAGACGGAGCCCATGGTACGTGGATTTACATATCGATGCTGGACACGAGTATTTCATGATGTTTCGAGTGTCGATGTTGGACACACAGGTTCCATGAGATTTACAGATATGAGGGCAGGTTTTGGTGACGGTGCCTGAGAATTTTGGGGTTTGCGGTGGCATTGATGGACACCAGGCTTTTCCATGATGATGATTTGTGCATGAGGTTTATATTTATCCCACACTCAGGATTTATTTGATATGCATTTGTTTCATATAGATGTAGTACCCCGGTGGAGTACCTTGATCATAATTGTTGCATATCCATATTGCCATACTTATGTTATCAGTTTACATGTGATAGATTTATCGCTGTTCGTGCATACTTGCGATTACAGTATGATGTTTTTGCTATTCACGAGTTGGAAACTCATCCCCCATTGTGCCACAGTGTTTTGCGGGTCTGATCCTCAGAGTAGTCGCGGTAGGGCGCCATATTTGTTGGAGATGGTGCCCTCAGAGTCAATTATTGGATCACAGGCACGTGATTGCAATGATTGAGGGAGGACCTATCCCGGTAGGACAGTCTTACTCGAGATGATAGTATGCTATCTGGTTTACCTTTATCATCGTGTACTGCTTTAGGCGACCTGACATGTCGCTATTGCACGTTGATAGAGCCCCTAGGATTCTTGCTTGACTACCGGCAGTACGAGGGCGATCATATACGTGGGAGCTGGTAGTCTATAAGCACATCCTTAAAAGGTCCCTAGTCGTAGGAGTTTCGAGACAGGGCATCGATACTCCAGAGTAGACTAGTGTATACAGTCGAGACCCCGACGAGGGGCGGTGGCCGGTCTCACAAGCCACTGGTGTCAGTTGGTTCACCTAAGATGTATACTGATGCTCATTGGGTTATGAGTACACCGGACATGACTCGCCGGGAACATGCTAGTTGGTCTTATACCTGACGTCAGATAGCAGTTCCCAGGTGACATGTGTACAGGTTAGTTCATCGACCTAGGGATCGTCATTTGTCTCGTGTGAGTTCCCACTGTGCTTTGATTACTACCCTACCACGGCTTAAAGGAGTCGTGCAAACAGGTTTTAGTTGGGTACAGTCCCGAGCCACATGGAGGCAGTGAGCGGATCTTCGGGGGTTCGTCTCTCCCGGTATTGGGTGTGAGGTCGCGCTGTGTCTAGGAGAGCCATTACACGAAGTCCTTGGCCAAGGCAGGAGATTTACTGGTAGGTATTCCAGTAGTATCTCAGGATGTTCTGGGCTACACTCCGACACGACTTGTACCGCTTTTGGGGGTCTGACATTTACCAACCCCCTAGGCCCGCCATGCGATGCTCATAGACGAACGGACCGGACTGTACGGATATTGTCACTGACAGGTTCAGTTGGGTGTCGGGGTGAGCTTCCTCATCGACGTCCCTTTTGGTCAATAGCTGGTGGCCCGTCACGTATTGGCTTATACCTCTGACGTGCTAGTGGTTAAATCCACAGCCATATTATTGACGAGTCTTTAGAGTCCACCATACTTACAGTTACTCAAGCTCTCGGGCGAAACGCTGTAGAGGCCGTATGGAGATATGGCAGGGTCCGATCAGATACGTGTAAGTCCACGTTGCGACCCCCGGTTCTTACGGGGAGGCGGAAACGGTATAAAATCAAAATTTTAACGCAAGAGGCAACATGGACTATGCTAGGTCGGGATCTTTACCTAAACTAAAACTAGCATACTAAGCTAAAGAGATTTAGCTACTCGGTTGAAGATGGTTATACCTAGCTTTTCTTGAACTCCTTCTCTTCAAGCTCCGGTGGTGGTCCGATGGCTCCTTCTCGTCGTCTCCGTACGCCGAAGATAGATCCACTTGAAAGCTCCAACCTTTAGCTCCTTCTTCGTTCTTTGAAGAAACTAGTTCACTTGGTTTGCTAAACCTAGTGAACTAGAATGAGTAGAGATGATTTAGAATGGGATTTTATCTATGGTTCTTGATTCTCAACTCATGAGACAAGAGAACCATAGATCAAGAGAGGGAGCAAGAGGTTGAGGGTGAGAGCAAGAGGAGAGCTCAAGAACAAGAGAGAGAATGAGCAAGAAAGAATGAGCAACTCTTTTGTCTCTCACCCTCTCATAATCCAAAAGAAATGATAACTCATCATATCAAAAAAGTCTTATGTGATGGTAGGAAGCAACCATAACCTTATCATGTCATGCACTCATTTTACTCAAATGAATAAGCAAGAAAAAAGTCTTTGGCATGAAATGATAACCATGGTTATCATGATGGTCAACTAGTCAAGCCTAGTCAACCGGTCAACAAGTCAACTAAAGTCAACAAGTCGACAAAGTCAACAAGTCAACAAAAATCAACAAGTCAACAACCATATCACCATAATACTTAATTAATATAATAGTTAATCACATATGATATTCTCATTAGGGTTGAGCAAACAGTCAAAAAGTCAACGGTCAAATGTCAACAACCCTAATGAGAATCCGCTGTCTGTGCCTCCCTGTCAACTGTGCATACACACCCGCATCCGCGTTCCGAGGAACACGAATGCAAACTGGATAAATCCAATCCCATAAGGTACACTAGGATCTAGCTTAAACCAAAGCCCGCTAGTGTAAACTGTCCGGACACTGTACGTGCACAAGTGCACGGATGTGACCGAACCCTGTCGCAAAACCATGCGACCTGTCGCAATACCATGCGACCTCTACTCTTTTGCCTAAAGGCGAAAAGCTTTCTGTGTGGGACTCTAAAGACTCGACACTACGCTGGCAGTGGGTTTAACCACAGACCGCAAGCGGCACTAGCTGTGCGTAACGGTCCCCAGGTAATGCCGACAAGAAGACCGACGAGGCGAAACCCATCTGAACTCCTACTGAGCCTGAGTGTGACATTCTCCGTACAGTCCGGTCTGTTCGTCTGATACATCGCATGGCGGGCCTAGGGGGCGGTAAACGTCAGTCCCCCAATAGCGGTACAAGTCGTGCCGGAGCGAAGCCCAAAACACCCTGAGATAACACTGGAAACCTACCAGTATATCTCGTTTGCCCTGGCCAGGGACTACTCGTGTAATGGCTCTCCTAGACACAGCGCGATGTCAACCCCCAATACCGGGAGAGACGAATCCTGTCTAACCGTCACTGCCTCCAAGTGCTTCGGGACTGCACCCAACCACCACCTGTTTGCACGACTCCTTTGAGCCGTGGTAGGGTAGTGATCAAAGTACAGTGGGAACACACCCGAGGCGAAGTGACAGTGTCAAGTCAGCGGACTAAGCTGTACTCATGTCACCTGGGAACTGATAACTGACGATAGGTATAATACCAACTGGTCAGTTCCCGACGAGTCCTGTCCAGTGTACCCGTAACCTAACGGGCACCCGCATACTATCTCAAGTACGACGTACTGACGGCTGTGGGACAGACCGTCTCCCACACTGGGATGAGAAGCGCATGCGCTGGTCTACTCCGGAGTATCGATGCCCTGTCTCGATAGTCCTGCGACCAGGGACCTGCATAAGGATGTGCTTCTAGATTACCCAGCCCCACTAGTGTGACGGCCATCACATCGCTGGTAATCAAGCAAAGATCCTAAGGGCTCCACTAATGTGTATAAGCAATATACAAAGATAAACACATGTACACATTGAAGTAGAAATAAACCAAGTAGCATACTACCATTTTGAGCAAGATTGTATATACAAGGTGAATATCCCAAGCTTCCATTAAGTAATATACATACTAGTATGATACAGTAATGGCCTCTAGGGCATATACACTAACAATCTCCCACTTGCACTAAGGCCATGTACTGGCGTATCGGAGACCTATCATCTCGATCAGCCGCTCGAACTGAGTCTGGGGTAGGGCCTTGGTGAATGGATCTGCAGTGTTGTCTTCCGAAGCGACTCTCCGAACCTCGATCTCCTGGCGATCCACGATCTCCCTGATCAGGTGATACCGCCTCAAGATGTGCCTGGATCTCTGATGGGACCTGGGTTCCTTCGCTAAAGCTATAGCCCCATTGTTGTCGCAATACAGAGGTATTGGATCAACAATGGACGGAACCACCTGAAGTTCTTTCAAGAACTTCCTCATCCAGACAGCTTCTTTTGCGGCATCAGATGCAGCGATGTATTCCGCTTCCATCGTCGAGTCTGCAACGGTTTCTTGTTTGGAACTCTTCCAACACACCGCCCCTCCATTGAGGGTGAAGACAAAACCCGACATGGACTTGGAATCATCCTTGTCACTCTGGAAGCTGGAGTCAGCAAAGGCCTCGATCTGGAGGTCTTTTCCGCCATACACCAAGAACCTCTCCTTAGTCCTCCTCAGGTACTTGAGTATGTTCTTTACTGCTATCCAGTGTTTCTCCCCAGGGTTTGACTGATACCGGCTTACCACACTCAGTGCATAAGCTACATCCGGTCTGGTACACAACATCGCATACATTATAGAGCCTACCGCAGAAGCGTAGGGTATAATCGACATGCGATCCCTCTCCAAATCAGTCTTGGGAGACATCTCTTTAGAGAGGGTGATCCCGTGACAAGCCGGTAGGTTACCGCGCTTGGAATCTTCCATACAGAATCTCTTCACTATGGTGTCGATGTACCTGGACTGAGAAAGTCCCAATATCCTCTTGGATCTGTCACGGTAGATCCGGATACCCAGAATGTATGAGGCATCACCCAGGTCTTTCATGGAGAACCTGTGTGACAAGAACCCCTTGACAGATTGTAGCATAGGAATGTCATTTCCTATTAAGAGAATGTCATCCACGTATAAAACGAGGAATACTACAGTTCTCGCTACAAATCTACTATAGATGCATGGTTCATCTGGATTTTTGATAAAGCCAAATTCTTTGACCGTCTCATCAAAGCAGATGTTCCAACTCCGCGATGCCTGCTTTAGTCCATAGATGGACTTAAGCAACTTGCACACCTTTCCGCTGCTCCCACTCTGAATGAAACCCTCTGGCTGGTCCATATAGACACACTCCTCTAAATTTCCATTTAGAAAAGCTGTCTTTACGTCCATTTGCCAAATCTCATAATCGTGGAAGGCAGCAATGGCAAGAAGGATCCGAATGGATTTCAGCATGGCTACTGGAGAAAAGGTTTCGTCATAGTCCAAGCCAGGTCTTTGACGGAAACCCTTTGCTACCAGCCTAGCTTTATAGGTCTCAACCTGTCCATCTACACCAATCTTCCTTTTGAAGATCCACTTGCATCCTACGGGTTTTACCCCGTCTGGAGCAATGTCCAACGTCCATACCTTGTTGGTGTACATGGACTCCATTTCGGTCCGCATTGCATCCAGCCATTTCACTGAGTCAACGCTCTGAACGGCCTGCTGGAAGCTAGTAGGCTCATCATAATCTATGATGCAATCCTCTCTATCCCCGTCTATGAGAAAACCGTAGTATCTCTCGGGCGGATGAGACTGCCTACTACTTCTGCGGAGCGGCGTAGGAATGTCCTGTTCTGTTGAACCCTCTGGTTCCACCAAACTTTCAGTAACAGTCTGTGGTTCTGGAACTTCTTCCAGTTCTATTGTGCTCCCACTTATCTGGGTTTCCAAAAACTCAGTTTCCAAGAAGCGGGCATGCTGAGAAACAAAAACCTTTTGTTCCTCAGCGGAATAGAAAAGATACCCCCTGGAGTTCCTTGGGTATCCCACAAACTTACACTGTACTGAACGTGCCTCAAGCTTGTCCGCATGCTGCCTTTTTACAAAAGCTGGACATCCCCATACCTTAAGATACTTAAGACAGGGTTTCTTCCCAGTCCACATCTCATATGGGGTGGTAGGCACAGTCTTGGTGGGAGCCTTGTTCAAGAGATACGCAGCTGCTTCTATTGCATATCCCCAGAATGATCGCGGTAACTCAGCGTTACTCATCATGGACCGAACCATATCCAATAGGGTTCGGTTCCGTCTCTCCGATACACCGTTATGTTGCGGAGTGTATGGAGGAGTAAGCTGAGAGAGAATACCATTCTCTTTTAAGTAATTCAGGAATTCGGCACTTAAGTATTCTCCACCTCGATCCGATCTTAGAATCTTAATACTTTTGCCGGTCTGTTTCTCTACTTCATTCTTATACTCCTGGAATTTTCCAAAGGCCTCGGACTTATGTTTCATTAAGAAGACATAACCGTACCTCGAGAAGTCATCCGTAAAAGTAATGAAGTAAGAATGTCCGCTTCGGGCATGTGTAGACATTGGACCGCACACGTCACTGTGTACGAGTCCCAAGAGCTCGCTCGCTCTTACTCCATGTCCAGTAAACGGAGTCTTTGTCATCTTTCCTTTGAGACAGGATTGACAAGTGGCATACGACTGATATTCGAACGCATCCAAATACCCTTCTGTATGTAACTTCGTCAACCTTCTCTCATTGATGTGACCCAATCTACAATGCCATAAGAAAGTCTGATTTATTTCTGGAGACTTTCTTTTGTGTGTATTCTGGACATTAAAAATCTGTGGTTGGTTCAATACGTATATACCATTACTCAATGTACCTGACCCAATCAGAACTTGATTAAGGTGAATGTTTACAACATTACTTACAAACGCAAATTCATAACCTTCTTTAGAAACTAAAGATACAGAAATGATATTACAAGTTGCGTTGGGTACAAAAAAGCAATTACGCAAAACCAAAACATGTCCATCTGACATTCCCAGGTGATAGTCCCCCACGGCTTTAGCATCCATGCTAGCTCCGTTCGCAACTCTGAGGGTCATGTCACCTGCCTTCAAAACCCTACGGTTTCTCAACGCCTGCAAAGAATTACAGATATGAGATCCTGATCCGGTATCCAATACCCAGGAAGTAGAGTTTATTGAAAGACAGTTTTCAATAACATACACACCTGAAGCTGAAGCTGCAACCTGCTTCAATTCCTGTGTTCTGGCCTTCCAGGCCCTGCAATCATTCTTCCAGTGTCCTTTCTTATGACAATAGAAGCATTCTTCCTTATCCACAAGCTTCCCTGCTATCTTTGTTGCTTTACCCTTTCCCTTCGTATCCACTTTACTTACACCGCCCCTTGGTTTGGCGGGGGCCTTCTTCTTCTTTCCCTTGGCTTTCGCCTTGGACCTAGAAGAAGATGATCCTCCTACAAACAAAGTGGATGTATCCCTACCTTTCTGTAGGGTGCCCTCTGCGCTCCTCAGCATGTTGAGGAGCTCTGATAGTTCAACCTCTTTTTCTTGTAGGTTGAAGTTCAGTATAAACTGGGCGTAAGTGGAAGGAAGGGACTGGAGAACTATATCTGTATATAGCTCACTCTCCAATGTGATCCCTAGGTCAGCGAGCTCCTCAATGTAGCCGATCATCTTTAGCACGTGCTCGGCTACTGATGATCCGACGGCCATTCTTGTCGAAAATAACTTTCTCGACGCTTCGTATCTTGCGATACGAGATTGCTCTCCATACAGTTCTTTTGTATGGAGCAATATGGATTCCATGTCCATATTCTCATGCCTCCTCTGATGTTCGTTGTCCATCGAGGCAAGCAAGAGGCACTTGGCCTTCGCGCTATCAATCTCCCAAGTCTTGCGGATTTCCTTATCCGCGACGCTGGAAGTTGGACCAGGGACTGGGGGAGCTTTGGTGGTAAGAAGATACCCCAGCTTGTCATAAGTGATTGCTATCTTGACATTCCTGAGCCAATCTTTGTAGTTTGGCCCTGTCAGTTTGTTTTTATCTAGGAGTAACTTAAGTCCAGTCATGTTGATTGGTCGCTGCAATTTGGAGAGAAGAAGAAACACTCAGCATGATGCTCTTGCAAGTTTAGAGTGGTTTTTAGTTTGTCTAAACAGGATGGCTCCCACTGTTTCTCGAATCCCTCCTCAAACCATAAAGGAAGAATTAGTCAGGATCAATCCCACCGTACAATACTTGCTTAACCGTTCGGCCAGGCTGGTGTCGGTACTTCGAGGGAGGTTTTCCAACGCTTTCGCGAAGTTCCTTAATTAAAGAACCTCTTTTCCCTGGGGGCGTAGCCCCGCTAACACCTTTCTTGGCACCTACTAGGTTTATAGCATTGATCGTTAAGTGAGAAATTTCCCGAGGAGTAGCATATACTCACAGTAGGATCGGGATCCAAATATCATCGTGTGACGAAACTGAAGGAATCCTACCAGAATCACCACACTCCAAATGGTATGCAAATCTAGCAAGTTTCAGTACTTATGAAACTCCCGATGTGGATTTTTGCCCCATGCTCTTATGACCTTGACGAAGGTCAACAAATCATAAGTCACATGTCAAGTTCTGCCCGTCATTATCCAGGTCAATTTGAATCCACCCGTATATACCCTTGACGAAGGTCAACAAGGTAATGCGAATGTCCCAAACCAACGCATCTATCTATGCTACATATGAATACCCAACAGCTACCAATCACTATGCCTTGACGAAGGTCAACAAACACAGCTTGAATACTATTGAATATTCATACGAAACGACGGAGGGCTACGAATGGTTTTGGCAAAACCGTGAACGTAGTGAACTTGATTTGGTCGATGGAACGAGATAGCTTTTAAAAGGAGTGGCTCAAGCTCCGTATTTAAAAGTTGGTTTTGAAAAGAACCGAGTGGTTTTTCGAAAGTGTTCCAACGACTTTAACTTGGTTTATTATCTTGCATTAGTTCTTTTAATGCGTGATATTCTTGCATTAGTACTTTTAATGCGTCCCATCATTTAAATCCTACCATTGCAGAAAACAACCAAAATATGACGTACGCTTATGCCATTCGCATTCGCCACTGGGCCCCGTCATTACCCGTTAGGTTACTTAACTAACGACAGAGCGGGGGCTGGGCTAGCGCGTCTGTAAAACATAAGCAACGCCTAAATAGAAAGCAATGATAAACATTTCAGATCACAGATAAATACATTGGATATGCTAGTAATCTGTAATTTGTACGAGCCTGTAACAAAAAACAGATAACACGGTCGCGGTGAATAGCCAATACCCCACCCAAGACCCCTACGGGTGCGGCAAACTACCCGCCAAGTACCCGAAGCGTAGCAACCTCCCTCATCTCCATGAGTAGGCCACTCGACACTTCGGCATACCCGGTAGTTTGTGCACCCCTCCATGGGTCTATCCTAGGAGCAAAAACAGTAAAAGAATTATACAATGACGGCTACAACCCCGACCCGGTTGTGCGGCCAAACAAATAATAATTATTACATCAATTTACATTTACAATGAATTGCAAGAAAAGAAAACTCTCGTCTCACAACCCCCGGCTATTCACCCGCGACAATCCAACATATTTATATACACATTCCAGCACATTACAGATCATGTATAACCCCGACTAATCGTCTTATAGCGATTAGTCGACGTTCAATACATGCAAACATTACAGATATAACCATCATAGTCAAAGCGCAGTGAAGTTCGGAAAAATACGGAATTATAGGCCCCCAAAAGTAAATTTTAGTTCTGGAAAATCTGGGCATATAATTTATATCCTAAAAATCCCAAAATCAACACATAAAGACACTGCACGAAAATCGATGCAGAGGGGACATCAAGTCGCGGCGGATCCGCGGCGGCCAAGAAGGCTCACGCGGCGGAAGGGCGGCGGCTTTGACGAATCTCTGTGTCGTTTTTCATGGGTGTTTTTAGAAAACCCTGAGATGAATTTACAGATATAAAGTTTTTCATTTCGAGCCAAAAAAATTTCAACAGAAACTCAGGTTTTGGAAAAATACGGTTTTTGGGTTTTTTTTACGGTTCCGAACTTCGTTGCACTTCACTACCAAGCTAGTTTAAGTTTAGTTAGGCTCTGATACCACTGTAAGTCCACGTTGCGACCCCCGGTTCTTACGGGGAGGCGGAAACGGTATAAAATCAAAATTTTAACGCAAGAGGCAACATGGACTATGCTAGGTCGGGATCTTTACCTAAACTAAAACTAGCATACTAAGCTAAAGAGATTTAGCTACTCGGTTGAAGATGGTTATACCTAGCTTTTCTTGAACTCCTTCTCTTCAAGCTCCGGTGGTGGTCCGATGGCTCCTTCTCGTCGTCTCCGTACGCCGAAGATAGATCCACTTGAAAGCTCCAACCTTTAGCTCCTTCTTCGTTCTTTGAAGAAACTAGTTCACTTGGTTTGCTAAACCTAGTGAACTAGAATGAGTAGAGATGATTTAGAATGGGATTTTATCTATGGTTCTTGATTCTCAACTCATGAGACAAGAGAACCATAGATCAAGAGAGGGAGCAAGAGGTTGAGGGTGAGAGCAAGAGGAGAGCTCAAGAACAAGAGAGAGAATGAGCAAGAAAGAATGAGCAACTCTTTTGTCTCTCACCCTCTCATAATCCAAAAGAAATGATAACTCATCATATCAAAAAAGTCTTATGTGATGGTAGGAAGCAACCATAACCTTATCATGTCATGCACTCATTTTACTCAAATGAATAAGCAAGAAAAAAGTCTTTGGCATGAAATGATAACCATGGTTATCATGATGGTCAACTAGTCAAGCCTAGTCAACCGGTCAACAAGTCAACTAAAGTCAACAAGTCGACAAAGTCAACAAGTCAACAAAAATCAACAAGTCAACAACCATATCACCATAATACTTAATTAATATAATAGTTAATCACATATGATATTCTCATTAGGGTTGAGCAAACAGTCAAAAAGTCAACGGTCAAATGTCAACAACCCTAATGAGAATCCGCTGTCTGTGCCTCCCTGTCAACTGTGCATACACACCCGCATCCGCGTTCCGAGGAACACGAATGCAAACTGGATAAATCCAATCCCATAAGGTACACTAGGATCTAGCTTAAACCAAAGCCCGCTAGTGTAAACTGTCCGGACACTGTACGTGCACAAGTGCACGGATGTGACCGAACCCTGTCGCAAAACCATGCGACCTGTCGCAATACCATGCGACCTCTACTCTTTTGCCTAAAGGCGAAAAGCTTTCTGTGTGGGACTCTAAAGACTCGACACTACGCTGGCAGTGGGTTTAACCACAGACCGCAAGCGGCACTAGCTGTGCGTAACGGTCCCCAGGTAATGCCGACAAGAAGACCGACGAGGCGAAACCCATCTGAACTCCTACTGAGCCTGAGTGTGACATTCTCCGTACAGTCCGGTCTGTTCGTCTGATACATCGCATGGCGGGCCTAGGGGGCGGTAAACGTCAGTCCCCCAATAGCGGTACAAGTCGTGCCGGAGCGAAACCCAAAACACCCTGAGATAACACTGGAAACCTACCAGTATATCTCATTTGCCCTGGCCAGGGACTACTCGTGTAATGGCTCTCCTAGACACAGCGCGATGTCAACCCCCAATACCGGGAGAGACGAATCCTGTCTAACCGTCACTGCCTCCAAGTGCTTCGGGACTGCACCCAACCACCACCTGTTTGCACGACTCCTTTGAGCCGTGGTAGGGTAGTGATCAAAGTACAGTGGGAACACACCCGAGGCGAAGTGACAGTGTCAAGTCAGCGGACTAAGCTGTACTCATGTCACCTGGGAACTGATAACTGACGATAGGTATAATACCAACTGGTCAGTTCCCGACGAGTCCTGTCCAGTGTACCCGTAACCTAACGGGCACCCGCATACTATCTCAAGTACGACGTACTGACGGCTGTGGGACAGACCGTCTCCCACACTGGGATGAGAAGCGCATGCGCTGGTCTACTCCGGAGTATCGATGCCCTGTCTCGATAGTCCTGCGACCAGGGACCTGCATAAGGATGTGCTTCTAGATTACCCAGCCCCACTAGTGTGACGGCCATCACATCGCTGGTAATCAAGCAAAGATCCTAAGGGCTCCACTAATGTGTATAAGCAATATACAAAGATAAACACATGTACACATTGAAGTAGAAATAAACCAAGTAGCATACTACCATTTTGAGCAAGATTGTATATACAAGGTGAATATCCCAAGCTTCCATTAAGTAATATACATACTAGTATGATACAGTAATGGCCTCTAGGGCATATACACTAACAATACGTGCGGTATTGCACGAATCAGGATCGGACGGTTTGTACTAATGGCCGTATGGTTATATGGCAGCATTCGATCAGATACGTGCGGTATTGCACGGATCAGGATCGGACGGATCTTACTAGCCGGCTTTGGTTTAAGCTGGTCCTAGTTTAGTACAGTGTAGATTTTGTCTCTTTGCATTTGTATCCGGACGGAATACAGATGTGGGTGTGTATGCACAGTATCGGGGTTTTCCTGTAATTTATTTCGGGACCAGTTTTCTAGAGTTGCCAGTTTGCTTTCCGTTCCGGCCGGTTTTCCTTTGTTCTTTCCCGGCCGGACTTTTCCGATGGAGGGTGTTATTTGCAAGTTTGCAAATAACACTTGGTGGGGGGTTTTATTGCATAAGGTGTGATATGATAAGCATCTTTGCTTTTCATGTATTTATGAGATTAGAAATGATTTGAGGTTGATGTAAGTTTTGTGATGATTATGTTTGGATATGGTCACCCTCCTCCTTTTACTACACTCACCTCCCTCTTGCTTCATATTGTTATCCTCCACCATTTCTAAATGAGTGAGATTATTATCATGGTTGAGAAAAGAAAGAGAGAAGAAGAAAAGAGAAGAAAATGAGAGCTTCATCTTTGAGAGGAAGAAAAATGAGAGTGATTCATTTTGTGTATATCATTCTTCATCTCATTCCATTGCTAGAAAATTGAAAGCACCAATTTTCTATACACCATTCCTCCATCTATGGCAACCAACCCCAAAGTGAGACATACACTCTACACTATATTCCTACAGCAAATCTTGGACGCGTCGATTCGCCAGCTTCGCGCCCGAGTTGCCTCGGTATTGAGGTGGGAGCCCGTAAAAGTACCCGGCTTCGTGGTGCACTTTCCAACGAGGAGGAGACGACCGGAGATCCCGCAAGGAAATCGGAGTGGAGATGAAGACCGGAGGACTCGGATCAGTCGGTACATCTCTAACCTATCTTGTTACTTAGCTTAGACTAGTTTAATGGCACGATCCGGGGTTTAGTGCGCGGTGGTGCCGGTTTGCTAAGTCCGCAAATTTTAAAGTTTATCACCGTTTCCGCGTTTGGCCGTCGGTTTGACGGCCGGGGCGCCACCGTGCACTTACAGTGGTATCAGAGCCTCGCCATTAATTTCGTCTAGCTTCGTTTGATGTGTTTTTCAGTTCCGATCGACCAAAATTCCAAAAACCGTATTTTTCCTTCACATCTGTTTCTGTTGAAATTTTTTGAAGTCTAAAAATTTTTCAGGTTGTAAAATATTGATGTACTGGAAAATCTAAGAACTCTGTAAAAATTCGACGAAGTAACTCCACAGTGGGAGCGCGGAAGCGCCGTGAAAACCCCCTTCCCGCCGCCCTTCCGCCGCACACTGTGGAGATCACTTCACCATTTTTTTTCAGAGGCCTTCTGGGCTTAAAATATGGGTTTTGGAATATTAAAATTGGGCCCAGGATTTCTGTGAGTGCTACAGTTTTGATTGGGGGCCCACTTGTTAATTTTTGGTCAATCGGAAAATTTTAAACACATTTTTCACAGTATTTACATTATATCTGCGACCGTGAATGTCACTCGATCGGTAAATCCGGTCTAACTGCTATAGCCCGGTTAGACGGATTTGCGAACGTGACTTTCACGTTGATGTTCTATGTTTATGCTGTGATGTTGCGGATCGGTCGTGGGGATAGCCTGGATGCAATACTAGTACAGTGTTGTTGTATTATGTACATTTGATATTGCGGGGCGAGCGTCCAACATGTGGACTGCCGTCACTGCCTGTTTGTATTATTATTTTGGGGCACGACCTGCTTGCGGTCGATGTACCCGGTGTATGTATATTTTACATTCTGTACTAGGATTACCCTGCGGTGGGGTGCACGGATAGCCGGGTTCTGGAGGGCAACAAGCCCGCATCTCATGGCATTGGGACGGAGGGGGCTTCACTCTAGGATTGGCGGGCTATTCGCCGCACTCGTAGGGGGTACAGGTTGACCCAGGAGGGGTGCTCAAGTTGCCGGATTCCGTGGAGTGCTGGGTGGTCCATTCACGGAGCTGAAGGGGGCTTCCTCGCTTCAGGTTTTGGCGGGTGACTTGCCGCGCCCGTAGGGGTCTAGGATTTCATTGCACAGGCTATCCACACGACCAGGGGAACGTCGGGTTTCAGTAGTGGCTCTGTGAAACTCGGGGATCCCAGATATCTGTATTGTTCTGTGATGCTATACATTTCTGTGATGTTGCATTTCTTTTCACGCCTTGAGCGAAATATAATATATTGGTATATATATTAGTAGATGTTGTATATGTTTTTCATCCACGCTAGTCCAGTCCCCGCTCTGTCGTTAGTAAGCTAACCTAACGAGTGATGACGGGACCCAGTGGCGAATGCGGATGGCATATACGTACGTCAGTATATTTTCGTTCTTTGTGGTGTGATTAATTGATGGGACTGCGTTGATTCGGATCAATGCAAGATAAACAAACCTAATCTGATGTTGTTGGAACACTTTTCAAAAAAAAGCTGTTATTGCAAGGACGTCCAATTTTGTTTTGCATCGTGGTATTCATTTGGAATATCCTGCTCCTCAGTCGACGAGGCAAGGGCCGAGATCCCTTCACCGGGAGTGACCCCTTGGACAGAAGTTTGCGTCAGGGCATTAACTTCACTATAGCCGATTACTTTTGCTTTGCACCGTGGTATTCAGTTGGAATATCCTGCACCTCATTCTACGGGGAAAGAGCCGAGATCCCTTCACCGGGAGTGACCTCTTTAGTAAAAGTTTTCGTCACTATATTTTCTAAAAAGCTATCCGTTTCTTCAACGATATCAAGTTCATTACGTTAAAGGTTTTCGCCAGAAACCATTCGTAGCCCTCCGTCGTTTCATATGGATGGTCAATAGTATTCAAGCTGTGTATGTTGGCCAAAGTCAAGGCACAGTGTTTGGTAGCTGTTGGGTATTCATATGCAGCATAGATAGATGCGTTGGTTTGGAACAGTCGTACTGCCATTTTGGCCAAAGTCAAGGGTAGGTACGGGTGGATTCAAATTAACCTGGAGAATGACGGGTTGAACTTGACATGTGACTTATGATATGTTGGCCAAAGTCAAGGTCATAAGAGCATGGGGCAGAAATCACATCGGGAGTTTCAAAAGAACTGAAACTTGCCAGATATGCGCATACCTTCTGGAGTGTGATACCGTGAGCGGATTCCGTCACGTTATCATGCGATGATAGTTGGATCCCGATTCCCACTGATGAGTTGTTTTACTCCTCGGGTGACCCCGATTAATTCTTCTTTCAGGTTTGGAGGAGAATTTGAGGTACAGTGGGAGGTTTCCAGATTAGAAAAAGTGATAACCATTCTGATCTAGGATAGAGTGCACGCTGAGTGTTTCTTTTCTTTCTCTCTGGCAGCGACCATTGACCCGACCCTAGACTATGACTCAGTGACCAAGTTGACCGAACCTTCTTAACACTGGCTTTTGGATTGTCAGAGTTGCAGACCTCATTGCCACTCCTACTTTTACCCTTTTCTCCAGGACACCCCGCATTACTACGAACGTCCACTTCCATTGGACAAAACTATTGTATGGTTATATACGAACTCGAAGGACTTCGAGGATGGTTTCTGGTTCTGGAGAAAACGGATAGGATTATTCAGTTGTCTTTTCTTTTCACCTTCTCTCAGGTTGCGAGTACTCCTTGGTTTAGGAGTAGTACACCTATTACGCAAATTGGATAGTCTTCTTCCAAACCATAGGCTGGTGCCGACCGGTAGGGAATGAAGAAAACCAGTTAGCCTAAACGGTGTACAGAAGGTATTAAGTTCAGACAAAGCAAGGGATTAGTAAGAGGGCAAAGTAAATTGCGACTGCTATTCACGACCAAACTAAGTATTTCTTCGCCAATCCTAAATCAACTTTGTATCTCTCCAGGACACTCCGTATTACTACGAAGATCCCATTTTATTGGATAATCCATCGTATGGTTATATACGAACTCGAAAGGAACTTGTTCCAGTTCGGGGATGGATCCTGGTTCAGGAGAAATAGGAATAAAGTACATTCAGGTGTCTTTTATCTTCACCTTCTCTCGCGATGTGAGTGTTCCTAGGATTAGGACAGTACACCCTTTATGCTTTTTGGATAGTCTTCTTCCAAACCATAGGCTGGTGCCGAACGGTAGGGAAGGAAGAAAACCATTTGGCCTAAAGGGGTGTACAGAAGGTAATGACTAAAGACATATGAAGGGATTTGGAGAGGTGGCAAAGAATTATACGGTTATAGTTGTGAATCTGGATAATGGATGAGGCATTACTAGGAATACCAGGATACCCCAACGAAATATTTCAATGTTTCAGGTTCACTGTGTACAGTTAATAGAAAACTGATTTCCCAATTAGACACTTGCTCCAGGGTATGTATTTACCATGTATGATTCTCACATCTGTATGGTTTTACAGATGATGAGTGGGAGTAAGTTATTGGGAATTGGGTGATCATCCTCATTATATCGGGATTCGTTGTAATTGGTGATATTTGAGGATGCCACCTGGGTTGTTTGCCGGTCGGCAAATATTTGGTTTTGAATATCCGCTGTTGTGCACCAATTTCAAATTGATATATCTGTACGTCTATTTTCATAGAGTGAGATATACCTTTTGATATTATGTCTACGACATTTACCTATATCAGTGGATGGTTAGGTAAGGAGCATTGAACAGCGGTGTAATTCTTCTTAACCAAAAGTACAGTTTTCAACCTACGACACACAGTGAATGAGTCACTAGACTCAAGGGACTTATACAGAGTATTGTATGTTGTCCAGGGTCCATTAGGACAGAGGGGTTGGTCCTCGTACTCTATTCTGTTTACTTATGACTTCTCTAGTTCTTAGACAGGTGTTTCGTAGAAACACAGGGTCTAAGTTTTGAGGAGTTATAGGTATTTGAATAGAGTAGAGAACCAGGTGTAGCAAGTATCGGGATTCTTCAAAGTGATCGAAGATGTAGATACTTGTGTATGGTATTCAGTTAATAGTAATGATTAAGAGAACTTGCTTCTCTTTCGGGTTACTCATAATTGGAAGTATTCCTAAGTTGAGTAACGCTGATCGGCCTCTCTCCATTTAGTTGACATGCACTGGAGATAGCTGCATGATTTGAATCTGGTTCAATTAAATCAGTGCCTCTGGTTCTATATTGGATATAGTACAGTTCATATCTTAACATTGTTAAGGTACGGGGAGTTGTCCGGCTTATGATTAAAACCAGACTCTGGATAACTCAAGGCACGTTTCTGTAATGGCTGTTTGTGGGTTGACCCAGGCTATGACGAGGGTTGACTTTCTACCATCTGGGAGATCAATAGAAATATTGTTCAAGACTCGCCACAGTTTTATTAAAAATGGATTTTTTCAAAAACAGCAGTGGGAGTATGGTAGAACTGGAAGTGATTCCAGAACCGCAAACGATTACTAAAGATTTGATAAGGAACCTAAAGATTCAACATGATTTGACATTCCATTGGCCACTCCGCAGATAAGGTGGGTAACTTCAGGCACCCGAGAGGTACTTCGGTAGCCTCAAGGACGGTGACAGGGAAGTTCTTGTTTACCCACACTTGCCATTGTTGTTGTTCCAGGCTGCGAGACCCGGCAGGAGGATAAGTATAGCGTCTTTCTAGACTAGTTTTAGAAGTGCATGTCTATATGACTCTGGCAGAGTGTTGTCGTAGTCAGTGGGAGCAGCGGAAGCATTGGTGGATATCAGGCTTATGTCTATTTATAGACTAAAGCAGATGTAGCGGAGATAGATCATCCATTTCTGATGTGACAGTCATAGGTTTGACGTCATCAGAATAGGGGATGGATCTGTTGAGAAGGTAGTAAGAAGTGACATTCCTATACTACGATCGGTTATTCTTTGGTCGTCACACAGTGGTTTCTCCACACAGGACTTGGATATTATATCAGACATTCTGGTTACTAGATCTTTGGTTTTAGATCTAGATTTGGGTGGTTTCCCAATCAGGGTACTTAGACAGCATTCTAAGAGTATTTAGAATGGACGACTCCTGGCACGGTAGTGTACCTGCAGGTGATGGAGTCGCCCTCTCTAAAGGTGTCTTACAGACTAAAGGGGAGAGGGATGTTCATGATTGGCAGATCACTTGCTTAGGCAATTGAGTCAATCATGAGATGTCAAGTACCACACCAGATGTTGTTCTTGCAGTAGGTGCATTAAGTTGATATTAATCCAATCCTGGGGAAACAGTCGGAAGCAGTTTTAGAACATAAGTGGATGTTCTAGGGATATGATAACGACAGCCTCATTCGAGAGACAGTTATCATTCCAGGCTTCCAAGGTGACATGGACGACAAGGAGGTTGTCAGAGTTATAGTTTTCCCTCTGACGAGGGGCAGTATTTTGGACAGATGGTCCAAGGTGATACTGAGGGTGGCATGGCGCAAGATACTGATTAAGTTCAGTTGACGATACAGTCTAAGAAGTTTGGATTTGGAGTTCATTTATGAGCTAGGTCCCATCAGACATCCAGACATTCTAAGGCAGGTATTGCTCATTTCGGGAGATGGCTTTCTCCGCGAACATGAGGTATAGAGAGACATAGAAAGAAACACCACAGGTGGATCCACTCACTGAGGCTATTCCTCGAACGCAATAGTTTCACAAACGGTTTTTGTGAGACTGACTAGTAGAGGAGTTGGGTGTTCGGTATCACACGGGCTGTGAGTATGCGACATCGCAATAATTAGCCTTGAGTGCAAGTGGGAGATTGTTGGAGATGGTGCCCTCAGAGTCAATTATTGGATCACAGGCACGTGATTGCAATGATTGAGGGAGGACCTATCCCGGTAGGACAGTCTTACTCGAGATGATAGTATGCTATCTGGTTTACCTTTATCATCGTGTACTGCTTTAGGCGACCTGACATGTCGCTATTGCACGTTGATAGAGCCCCTAGGATTCTTGCTTGACTACCGGCAGTATGAGGGCGATCATATACGTGGGAGCTGGTAGTCTATAAGCACATCCTTAAAAGGTCCCTAGTCGTAGGAGTTTCGAGACAGGGCATCGATACTCCAGAGTAGACTAGTGTATACAGTCGAGACCCCGACGAGGGGCGGTGGCCGGTCTCACAAGCCACTGGTGTCAGTTGGTTCACCTAAGATGTATACAGGTGCTCATTGGGTTATGAGTACACCGGACAGGACTTGCCGGGAACATGCTAGTTGGTCTTATACCTGACGTCAGATAGCAGTTCCCAGGTGACATGTGTACAGGTTAGTTCATCGACCTAGGGATCGTCATTTGTCTCGTGTGAGTTCCCACTGTGCTTTGATTACTACCCTACCACGGCTCAAAGGAGTCGTGCAAACAGGTTTTAGTTGGGTACAGTCCCGAGCTACATGGAGGCAGTGAGCGGATCTTCGGGGGTTCGTCTCTCCCGGTATTGGGGGTGAGGTCGCGCTGTGTCTAGGGGAGCCATTACACGAAGTCCTTGGCCAAGGCAGGAGATTTACTGGTAGGTATTCCAGTAGTATCTCAGGGTTTTCTGGGCTACACTCCGACACGACTTGTACCGCTTTTGGGGGTCTGACATTTACCAACCCCCTAGGCCCGCCATGCGATGCTCATAGACGAACGGACCGGACTGTACGGATATTGTCACTGACAGGCTCAGTTGGGTGTCGGGGTGAGCTTCCTCATCGACGTCCCTTTTGGTCAATAGCTGGTGGCCCGTCACGTATTGGCTTATACCTCTGACGTGCTAGTGGTTAAATCCACAGCCATAGTATTGACGAGTCTTTAGAGTCCACCACACTTACAGTTACTCAAGCTCTCGGGCGAAACGCTGTAGAGGCCGTATGGAGATATGGCAGGGTCCGATCAGATACGTGCGGTATTGCACGAATCAGGATCGGACGGTTTGTACTAATGGCCGTATGGTTATATGGCAGCGTTCGATCAGATACGTGCGGTATTGCACGGATCAGGATCGGACGGATCTTACTAGCCGGCTTTGGTTTAAGCTGGTCCTAGTTTAGTACAGTGTAGATTTTGTCTCTTTGCATTTGTATCCGGACGGAATACAGATGCGGGTGTGTATGCACAGTATCGGGGTTTTCCTGTAATTTATTACGGGACCAGTTTTCTAGAGTTGCCAGTTTGCTTTCCGTTCCGGCCGGTTTTCCTTTGTTCTTTCCCGGCCGGACTTTTCCGATGGAGGGTGTTATTTGCAAGTTTGCAAATAACACTTGGTGGGGGGTTTTATTGCATAAGGTGTGATATGATAAGCATCTTTGCTTTTCATGTATTTATGAGATTAGAAATGATTTGAGGTTGATGTAAGTTTTGTGATGATTATGTTTGGATATGATCACCCTCCTCCTTTTACTACACTCACCTCCCTCTTGCTTCATATTGTTATCCTCCACCATTTCTAAATGAGTGAGATTATTATCATGGTTGAGAAAAGAAAGAGAGAAGAAGAAAAGAGAAGAAAATGAGAGCTTCATCTTTGAGAGGAAGAAAAATGAGAGTGATTCATTTTGTGTATATCATTCTTCATCTCATTCCATTGCTAGAAAATTGAAAGCACCAATTTTCTATACACCATTCCTCCATCTATGGCAACCAACCCCAAAGTGAGACATACACTCTACACTATATTCCTACAGCAAATCTTGGACGCGTCGATTCGCCAGCTTCGCGCCCGAGTTGCCTCGGTATTGAGGTGGGAGCCCGTAAAAGTACCCGGCTTCGTGGTGCCCTTTCCGACGAGGAGGAGACGACCGGAGATCCCGCAAGGAAATCAGAGTGGAGATGAAGACCGGAGGACTCGGATCAGTCGGTACATCTCTAACCTATCTTGTTACTTAGCTTAGACTAGTTTAATGGCACGATCCGGGGTTTAGTGCGCGGTGGTGCCGGTTTGCTAAGTCCGCAAATTTTAAAGTTTATCACCGTTTCCGCGTTTGGCCGTTGGTTTGACGGCCGGGGCGCCACCGTGCACTTACAATATTATCTCTACTTTTGCGGATACCGCTACGGTTGGCTGTGAGGCCTTTTGCTATAGGCGGGTTTGTGGTTATCCGATGATGTCGTTGTATATCTTTTGTATCTAGTACTATCCATCTACTACCTTCATGTTTTGACTTAGAGACGAGTTGTGAGGATCAATGTTGTATATTCTTATGACCCTGGTTGTCGTGCTCGTGTGAGCCGGCCTTTATTTATGTTGATTATCTCATTTCTTCGCTAGGGCGTCATATATCTGTTGTGGTGATTGTTTCCGCCTTTGGGCGATATTTTCTCCCATTTGGGGATGCTTTACTTATATCTTATATTTGTACCCATTTCGGGGCTAGCTTTTACAAAGGAGGTGCTGCCGAAATTTTTATGAAAACAAACTTAAGCTTTAAGTTTTGCTTGAGATTTAAAAAATGTTCCTATCTTTTCCTTCTTGTAATGGTTTAGATTGCTGGGTTTCGGCTTACTTAAGTTGCGTTACGCCTGTTGACGTTACGTGGTCTAAGTGCCGGTCATGTGCCAAATTTGGGTCGTGACAAAGTTGGTATCAGAGCGCTAGGTTTTACCTTTCAGAGTGTAGCATGACCTTGGTATGATGGAGTAGGTAGCTTAAGCAGAGTGATGTAGCGTGTGTATGTTTCGCGGCATACTTACGACACGGTACTCTGCCTATGTGACCTTAGGACTTATTGCTTGAAATTCCTTCCGTGATTATATACATCCTTGTGATTCGATTTCTATGTCCTTATCGAATCCTGTTTCCATTTCCAGCCTTTACGCCGCCGAAGACTACGGGGGCGCAGAGAGTGGCCGCGAGGGTCGAGGTCAGAGTTGACTCGTCCGAGACGAGGACTGACCCGGGAGGTACGCCCATTGTGCAGGAGCAGATTGATCCACCTTCGATGGACCGTGTTACTAGGCTTGAGGCCGGTATGCAGGATATGCGCCAGATGATGGGAACGTTGGTTGAGGCCAGTCGAGTGCAGAGACAGGAGGTTGTTCCACCTGTTGTGGGTACCGTGATGGTACCTCCAGCTACAGAGGTGATTACCGTATCGTTATCGGAGTTCATGAGGCTAAGGCCTCCGATTTTCACTAGCACCGATGCAGTTGAGGATCCGCAGTCGTTTATCGATCGGATGGCCAGGATATGTCGTTCGCTGAGATGCTCCGACGCGAGATGGGTAGAGTTCACGAGTTTTCGTCTGGAGGGTCTGGCCCAGAAGTGGTGCGAGTCCTTAGAGAAGGGAAGAGCTGCAGGTCTTTCTCCTATGACTTGGGCTGAGTTCGTGACAGTGTTTCTTGCCCATTTTCTTTCGCAGAGCGTCAGGGATGCTCGAGCGCGCAGTTTCGAGTCGTTACACCAGACTCCGGGTATGACGGTGGCCGAGTACGTTGTGCAGTTTACTGAGCTGTCTGTGTATGCTCCGTATTTGGTAGCTACTGAGGAGATGCGGGTCAAGAGGTTTGTTCGAGGCCTGCTTACCCAGTTGTTCCTCGCTATCAGCGTACAGTATTTTGACACGTATGCAGCAGCGGTGGACGCATCCCTATTGGTTGAGGAGCGTCTTTCTGAGACGTCGGTTGTTCCGGAACCGAAGAGGGTTCGTACTAGTGTTTCAGCACGGAGACAGACGTTTAAACACCGTGACAGATTCCGTTCGGGTACTGGGGGTAGTGGAGGCTCGGGGCAAGGCCAGTTATTTAGCTCTTATCCCTATGAGGGTCAGCAGTTTTCATCTGGATGTTTCCAGTGCGGGAGTTTGCATCATCGAGTCCGAGATTCTACTGACACACTTGAGGGCGAGGCAGTTGTACTCCCAGGTTACCTTACCACCTTCTCCACCTCAGAGAGCGTTGCCTCTTATGCCTGTTGTTGTTCCACGTCAGACCCATGCTCAAAGAGGTCGTGGTCACGGCGGTTTTGTTTCAAGGGGATGGGGTGGCAGAGGCGGAGGTCAGCCAGTCGCCGGTAGAGGGCAGGCTCGGGTGTTTGCCTTGACTCATCAGGACACGCAGGCGTCCAATGCAGTGGTTTCAGGTACTCTTTCTGTATGTTCTTTTGATGCACATGTTTTATTTGATCCAGGATCTACGCACTCGTATATTTCTACACACTTCATGCCGAGGTTGGGCCGAGAGTCGTGTTTGCTAGATCAGTCGCTTGTCGTGATTACTCCTGTTGGCGATTCTTTAGTTGCACGGCATGTGTTTCGGTCGTGTGCCATTTGTATAGGAGATAGAAGTTCGTCCATCGATTTGATCCTTCTAGATATGTTGGACTTCGACATTCCCCTTAGCATGGACTTGTTAGCTGCTTGCTATGCGTCTGTGGACTGCCGTGAGAAGACAGTCAGTTTTAGTTTTCCGGGCGAGTCTGTTCGAGTTTTGCAGGCGGACCGTGGTGCCGCCCATCACAGTTTGGTTTCTGCTCTTTGCGCTAGTCGGCTTTTGAGGAGAGGATGTCGGGGATTCTTGGCTTTCATTCGAGATACTGGAGCTACAGTGAAGTCGTTGGACCGGGTTCCTGTCGGGCGAGAGTTTCCCGACGTTTTTCCCGATGAGTTACCTGGTTTGCCGCCAGAGCGAGATATTGAGTTTTGCATTGATCTGATTCCCGGAGCAGGGCCTATTTCTATACCGCCTTACCGGATGGCCCCAGCGGAGCTTAGAGAGCTTAAAGATCAATTGCAAGAATTGGTTGATAGGGGACTTGTGCGTCCGAGTGTTTCGCTTTGGGAAGCTCCTGTTCTGTTCGTCAAGAAGAAGAACGAAAGTTTGAGGTTTTGTATTGATTATTGTCAATTGAACCGAGTTACGGTGCGGAATAGGTATCCCTTACCTCACATTGACGATTTGTTTGATCATCTCCAAGGTGTGAATCATTTTTCTAAGATTGATTTGCGTTCGGGTTATCATCAGTTGCGGGTTGGATATGATGACATTTCAAAGACTGCTTTTCGTACACGTTACGGGCATTATGAGTTTTTGTTGATGTCGTTTGGACTCACCAATGCCCCAGCAGCGTTTATGGATCTGATGAACCGGATTTTCAGGCCGTTCCTAGACTAGTTTATTATTGTGTTTATTGATGACATTCTGGTCTACTATAGGAGTCGTGAGGAGCATGAGTAGCACTTGAGGATTGCTTTGCAGACATTGAGAGAGCACCAGTTGTATGCTAAATTATCAAAGTGCGCATTTTGGCTTGATAGAGTTGACTTCCTGGGTCATGTGGTGACGGGATACGGTATTCGTGTGGACCTGAGGAAGATCGAGACTGTACAATTTTGGCCCAGACCTGTATCTGTGACAGAGGTCCGTAGCTTTTTGGGCTTAGCTGGTTATTACCGCCGCTACGTGCAGGATTTCTCGAGTATCGCTGCACCGCTGACCGGACTGACCCGGAAAGGGGTTCCTTTTCTTTGTACTGATGCGTACGAGCAGAGTTTTTAGTAGTTGAAGACTCGGTTGACGACTGCACCAGTTCTATCTTTGCCTTCTAGATCGGGTGGCTTTGTTGTTTACTGTGATGCTTCTCGAGTGGGGCTCGACTGTGTACTGATGTAGGATGATAGAGTGATTGCATATGCTTCTAGGCAGCTGAAGAAGCATGAGCAGAATTATCCCATTCATGATCTTGAGATGGCCGCTATGGTCTTTGCGCTGAAGATTTGGAGACACTACTTGTACGGGGAGTCGTGTCAGATTTTCACGGAACACAAAAGCTTGAAGTACATCTTCCAGTAGCGGGGCCTGAATCTGAGACAGCGCCGGTGGATGGAGCTTGTGAAGGATTATGATTGCGAGATCCTTTATCACCCGGGTAAGACGAATGTGGTAGCTGATGCTTTGAGTCGTAGGCCAGGGGGTAGCTTGTCCCAGTTGAGCGCAGTTCAGAGACAGTCTTCTGCAGATTGGCAGATCTTATGCGATGGTAGAGTACAGTTTGAGTTCACTTCCACTGGGGGACAGCTTGCTCATGTCCGCGCCTGTCCACTTCTACTTGATCGTATCCGTGAGGCGCAGCCCAGTGATGCCCGTTTGTCTGAGATTCTTGAGTTTGTTCGGCAGGGTACATATTCGGAGTTCTTGATTAATGACCAGGGTGTGCTACGTTATGGGACTCGCTTGTGTGTACCAGTTATTGATGGGTTGAGACGTGAGATCCTAGAGCAGGCACATCAGTCAGCCTTTAGCGTTCATCTAGGTTCCACCAAGATGTACCGTGACTTGAGAGACATTTACTGGTGGGAAGGGATGAAGCGCGATGTTTCATACTTCTTTTCGAGGTGCCTGACTTGTCAGCAAGTCAAGGCTGAGCATTAGAGACCGGCTGGAGAGTTGCAGCCTTTACCCGTTCCTATATGGAAATGGGAGCAGATTTCCATGGACTTTGTTGTGGGTCTACCCAGGGCCAGTAGGGGGTATGACTCCATTTGGGTGATCGTTGACCGGTTGACGAAAGAGGCTCACTTCCTTCCAGTGAAGACCACTTTCGGTTATGCTCAGTTGTATATAGATGAGATTGTGCGTTTGCACGGCGTTCCCACATGCATCGTATCCGACAGAAGCACCTAGTTTACTAGCCGTCTTTGGCAGAACCTTCAGGAAAATTTGGGTACCCGGTTGAGTTTTAGCACCGCTTTCCATCCGCAGACCGATGGTCAGTCAGAGCGGACTATACAGACTCTGGAGGATATGCTTCGTGCGTGTGCTTGATTATGGTGGCAGTTGGGATCGTCACTTGTCGTTGATTGAGTTCTTCTACAATAATAGCTTTCAGGAGACTATTCAGATGGCACCTTTTGAGGCTTTGTATGGTAAGAAGTTTCGATCGCCAGTCTGTTGGACCGAACTCAGCGAGAGTAGGGTTTTAGGACCCCGGCTAGTTCAGGAGACTACGAAGAAGATCCAGCTGATTCAGGACAGGATGAAAGAAGCCCATTGCAGATAGAAGTCATATGCCGACCGTCATCATCGCAGACTTGAGATCGAAGTGGGGGGATCATGTATTCCTACGGATTTCTTCGATGAAGGGCGTTATGAGATTTGGGAAAAATGGGAAGCTCAGTCCCAGATTTGTAGGTCCTTTCGAGATCCTTGAGCGAGTTGGTACCGTTGCCTATCTTTTCACACTTCCACCTAGTTTTCCGGATGTTCACCCTATACTCCATGTGTCGATACTTCGTAGATACCTTCATGATGTAAGTCTACGGTAGCGCCCCGGCCGTCTTTCCGAGGCCAAAATGCGGAAACGAAATTTTTTCTTAACTTGAAAACTGCCGCTATCGTATGCTTAAAACCCGGATCGAACCATTAACCTACAACTAGCTATCTAAAGAGAGGGTTGGAAAGCTATACTGATCGATCCGTGTCCTTCGGTCTTTGGCCACCATCCCAAGCTCCTCGCGGCATCTCCGGTCTCGATCTCCTCGTCGGATATGGCACCACATCATCGATTCTTTTTACGGGCTCCCGCTTCATCCGAAGCAACTCGGGCACGAAGTATGCTAGCCGACGTGTCCAAGGTGATGTAGAGAATGTTTGTGATCACTTTGTCTCTTGCATCCATAAGATGGATGGAGGTTAGAGATGAAGCCATTGATGGAAGTTTTGAGCTAGAGGAAGAAGAAGAAGAAAAGAGCCTTTTCTTTTTCTTATGTTGTATGTTGATTATGAGAGTGACAGTGTGAACAATAATATGAGAGCTGACCTTACCCTTGGCTGCCCCTCTCTCTCCTTTCATCAAATCAACTCACTAATCAATCACATAATGTGATATTTGCACAAGAAATGATACCATGACTCACCCATGCAGTACATGTATCATTTAATACACAAAATGATGGTTTCTAGCTCATAATTTCCATTTTTAAACATTAACCCAAATGTTTACAACAATAAAAAGATACGGCAACATCTAAAGTAAACTCGTGACGGATCACAAGGATACCCCTCACCTGTATATACATACCTGCACCCGCATTCCGACTGAATGCGAATGCGATGAGACTAAAGTAATCCAACAAATCTAATACTAGGATTCAGCTTAAACCAAAGCCCACTAGTATGATCCGTCCGATCATGATCCGTGCAATACCGCACGTATATCATCGAACCCTGCCATATATCATACGGCCTCTACAACGTTTCGCCCGAAACTTGAGAAACTGTCTGTGGGGGACTCTAAAGACGCGTCAATACATTGGATGTTGATTTAACCACTAGCACGTCAGAGGTACTAGATGTACGTAACGGGCTACCAGGTATTGATTAAAAGGGAGGTCGATGAGCGAAATCAACCTGACACCCTACTGAGCCTGTCAGTGACAATATCCGTACAGTCCGGTTCGTTCGTCTATGAGCATCGCATGGCGGGCCTAGGGTGTTGGTAAAAGTTAGACCCCAAAAGAGGTACAAGTCATGTCGGAGTGTAGCCCAGAACACCCTGAGATACTACTGGAATACCTACCAGAAAATCTCCTGCCTCGGCCGAGGGCTTTGTGTAATGGCTCTCCTAGACACAGCGTGATCTCACCCCCAATACCGGGAGAGACGAAACCCCTGCCGATCCGCTCACTTGCCTCCATGTGGCTCGGGACTGTACCCAACTAAAACCTGTTTGCATGACTCCTTTGAGCCGTGGTAGGGTAGTAATCAAAGCACGGTGGGAACTCACACGAGAAAAATGACGATCTCAGGTCGATGAACTAACCTGTACACATGTTACCAGGGAACTGCTATCTGACGTCAGGTATAATACCAACTAGCATGTTCCCGGCGTGTCCTGTCCGGTGTACTCATAACCCAATGAGCACCTGTATACATCTTAGGTGAACCAACTGATACCAATGGCTTGTGAGACCGGCCAACGCCCCTCGTCGGGGTCTCGACTGTATACACTAGTCTACTAATGGAGTATCGATGCCCAGTCTCAAAACTCCCACGACTAGGGACCACTTTAAGGATGTGCTTATAGACCCCAGCTCCCACGTATATGATCGCCATCATGCTGCTGGCCGTCAAGCGAGAATCCTATGGGCTCTATCAACGTGCAATAGTGACATATAAGGTCACCTAAAGCAGTACACGATGATAAAGATAAACCATGGTAGCATACTATTCTCTATCAATGTGTAATAGTGAACTACAATGTCACCTAAAGCATGTACACGATGATAAAGAGAAACAAGATAGTATACAAACCTCTCGAGTAAGACTGTCCTACCGGTATAGGTCCTCCCTCAATCATTGCAATCACATGCCTGCAATCCAATAATTTACTCTGAGGGCACTATATCCAACAATCTCCCACTTGCACTCAAGGCTAATTATTGCGATGTCGCATACTCACAGCCCGTGTGATACCGAACACCCAACTCCTCTACTGATCAGTCTCACAAAGCCCGTTCGTTAAACTATTGCGTTCAAGGAATAGCCTCAGCTAGTGGATCCTCCCTGATGTTTCTTTCTATGTCTCTCTTTATCTCAAGTTCGCGAAGAAAGCCATCTCCCGAAATGAGCAATACATGTCTTAGAATATGTCTCGATATCTGATGGGACCTAGTTCATAAGTGAACTCCAAATCCAAACTTCTTAGACTATATCGTCAACTGAAACCAATCAGTATTCTGCGCCATGCCTCCCTCAGTATCCGCTTGGACCTCCTGTCCAAACTACTGCCCCTCGTCATAGGGAAAACTACAACTCTGACAGTCACTCTGTCATTCAGGTCACCTTGGAAGCCTGGAATGATAACGGTCTCCTAAAAGAGGCTGTTGTTATCATATCCCTAGAACGTCCACTTATGTTCTAAAACTGCTTCCGAATGTTTCTCCAGGATTGGATCAATATCAACTTATTGAATCTACTGCAAAAACAACATCTGGTGTGGTACTTGACATCTCATGATTGACTCAATTGCCTAAGCAAGTGATCTTCCAATCATGCACATCCCTCTCCTCTTTAGTCTGTAAGACACCTTTAGAGAGGTTGACTCCATCACCTGCAGGTACACTACCATGCCCGGAGTCGTCCATTCTAAATACCTTTAGAATGTCGTCTAAGTACCCTGATTGGGAAACTACCCAAATCTAGATCTAAAACTATAGATCTAGTAACCAGAATATCTGATATAATATCCATATTCTTTGTGGAGAAACCACTGTGTGACAACCAAGGTATAACCGACCGTAGTGTAGGAATTTCTCTTCCTACTCTGTGTATGTCATCCAAATACTAGGACATTACACCCTACTACCTTCTTAACAGATCCATCTCCTATTCTGATGAAGTCAAACCTATGACTGTCACATCAGAAATAGATGATCTATATCCGCTATATCTGCTTTAGTATATAAATAGACATAAGCTACTTGTCCACTTTGCTTCCGCTGCTCCCACTGACTACGACAACCCTCTGGCAGAGTCATATACACGTACACTTCTAAAGCCAGTTCAGAACGACGCTATACTCTTCCTCCTGCCGGGTCTCACAGTCTGGAACAATAGCATCGGCAAGTCTGGGTGAACGAGAACCTCCCTGTCACCGTCCTTGAGGCTACCAGAGTACTTCTCGGGTGCCTGAGGTTACCCACCATATCTGCGGAGTGGCCAATAGAATGTCAAAACAGATTGAATCGTTAGGTTCTTATCAAATTTTTAGTAATCGTTTGCGGTTCTGAAATCACTTCCAGTTCTACCATACTCCCACTACTGTTTTCTGAAAAAATCCATTTTACTAAAACTGTGGCGAGCCAAGAACAATATCACTATTGATCTTCCTGATGGTAGAAAGTCGACCCTCGTCATAGCCAGGGTCAACCCACAAACAACCATTACAGAAACGTGCCTTGAGTTATCCAGAGTCTGGTTTTAAGCATAAGACGGACAACTCCCCGTACCTTAACATCGTTAAGATATGAACTATTCTATATCCAATATAGAAACAGAGGCACTGATTTAATTGGAACCAGATTCAAATCACGCAGTTGTCTCCAGTCTAAATGGAGAGAGGCCGATCAGCATTACTCAACTTAGGAATACATCCAGATATGAGTAACCTAAAAGAGAAGCATGTTCTCATAATCATTACTATTAACTGAATACTATACACAAGTATCTACATCTTCGATCACCTTGAAGAATCCTGATACTTGCAACGCCTAGTTCTCTACTTTATTCTTATACTTATAACTTCTCAAAACTTAGACCTTGCATCTACGAAACACATGTCTAAGAACTAGAGAAGTCACAAGTAAACAGAATATAGTACGAGTACCAACCCCACTATCCTAATGGACACTGGACAACATACAATACTCTGTATAAGTCTCCTGAGTCTAATAACTCATTCCCTGTGTGTCGTGGGTTGAAAACTGTACTTATGGTTAAGAAGAATTACACCGCTGTTTAATGCTCCTTACCTAGTCATCCACTGATATAGGTAAATGTCATAGACAAAATTTCAAAAAGTTATATCTCACTTTATAAAAATAAACATACAAATATATCAATTTAAAATTGGTGCATTACAGCGGATATTCAAAACCAAATATTTGCCGTCCGGCAAACAACCCAGGTGATTTCCTCAAATATCACCAATGACAACGAATCCCGATATAATGAGGATGATCACCCAATTCCCAATAACTTACTACCACTCATCATCTGTAAAATCATACAGATGTGAGAATCAAACCTGGTAAATACTTACCCTGGAGTAAGGACTAATTGGGAAATCAGTTTTCTTTTAACAATATACAGTGAAATTGAAACATGTAGATGTTTCGAAGGGATATCCGGGTATTCCTAGTAATGCCTCTTCCATTATCATATTCACAACTGTAACCGTATATTTCTTTGCCATCTCTCCAAATCCCTTTATATGTCTTTAGTTATTACCTTCTGTACACCCCTTTAGGCTAAGTGGTTTTCTTCCTTCCCTACCGTTCGGCACCAGCCTATGGTTTGGAAGAAGACTATCCAATAAGCATAATAGGTGTACTGCCCTAATCCTAGGAGCACTCGCAACCCGAGAGAAGGTAAAGATAAAAGACAACTGAATAAACCTTATTCCTATTTCTCCTGAACCAGAATCCATCCCCGAACTAGAACAAGTTCCTTCGAGTTCGTATATAACCATACGATGGAGTATCCAAATAACTGTAGATCTTCGTAGTGATACGGAGTGTCCTGGAGAAATACAAAGGTGAAGTAGGAGTGGCGATGAAATACTTGGTTTGGTCGTGAATAGCAGTCGCAGTTTACTTTGCCCTCTAACTAATCCCTTTATTTGTCTTTACTTAATACCTTCTGTACACCATCGTTAGGCTAATTGGTTTTCTTCATTCCCCACCGTTCGGCACCTGCCTATGGTTTGGAAGAAGACTATCTAATAAGCGTAATAGGTGTACTGTCCTAATCCAAGGAACACTCGCAACCTGAGAGAAGGTAAAAGGAAAAGATAACTGAATAGTCCTATTCGTTTTCTCCAGAACTGGAAACCATCCTCGAATAAGTTCCTTCGAGTTCGTATATAACCATACGATGGTTTTATCCAATGGAAGTGGATGTTCATAGTAATACGGGGTGTTTTGGAAAAAAGGGTAAAAGTAGGTGTGGCAATGAGGTATGCAACTCAGACAATCCAAAAGCCTGTGTTTTAAGAAGGTTCGGTTAATCTTGGTCACCGAGTCATAGTCAAGGGTCGGGTCATGGTCGCTGCCAAAGAGAGAGAGAAAAGAAACACTCTGCGTGCACTCTAACCTAGATCAAAATGGTTATCACTTTATCCAATCAGGAAACCTCCCACTGTAACGTCAAATTCACCTCCAAACCTGAAAGAAGAATTAGTTGGGATCACCCGTGGAGTAAACAAACTCATCAGTGGGAATCGTAATCCAACTATCATCGCATGATAATGTGATGGAATCCACTCACGTTATCATACTAAAGAAGGTATGCGCATGCCTGGCAATTTCAGTTTCTTTTGAAACCCCAGATGTGATTTTTACCCCTACGACCCAAGTGACGTTGACACAGTCAACAAATCAAAGAGTCCTAGTCAAGTTCAACCCGTCATTATCCAGGATTGCATTAAACCAACCCGTACGAGCCCTTTGTTAGTGTTTATGCCCAAGAAGGCCATTACTGTATCATACTAGTTTGTATATTACTTAATGGAAGCTTGGGATATTCACATGTATATAACAGTCTTGATAAACATGGTAGTATGCTACTTGGTTTTTCTATCTTAATATGTGAGTGTATGTATTGATAGAGCTCTTAGGATCTTGCTTGTCTACCAGCGTTGTGATGGCAGTCACACTAGTGGGAGCTGGGTAGTCTACAAGCACATCCTTATTCAGGTCCCTGGTCGTGGATTATCGAGACAGAGCATCGATACTCCGGAGTAGACTAGTGTGTACGCTTCTCATCCCAGTTGGGGAGATGGTCTGTCCCACAGCCGTCAGTACGTCGTACTGGAGATAGTATGCAGGTGCTCGTTAGGTTACGGGTACACCGGACAGGACTCACAGGGAACTGTTGGTTGGATTGATACCAGTCGTCAGTGAGCAGTTCCCAGGTGACATGAGTACAGCATAGTCCGCAGACTTGACACTGCTACTTCGCCTCGAGTGTGTCCCACTGTTCTTAGATTGCTACCCTACCACGGCTCAAAGGAGTCGTGCAAACAGGTAGCAGTTGGGTGCAGTCCCGAGACTTGGAGGCAGTGGCGGTTAGACAGGATTCGTCCCTCCCGGTATTGGGAGTAGATATCGTGCTGTGTCAGAGAGCCATTACGCAAAGTCCCTGGCCAGGGCAAGCGAGATTTGCTGGTAGGTTCCAGTAGTTTCTCAGGGTGTAATGGGCTTCACTCCGACACGACTTATACCGCTATTAGGGGACTGACGCTTGCCGCCCCCTAGGCCCGATATGCGATAGTCTTGGACGAACGGACCGGACTGTATGGAGATTGTCAGATCAGACTCAGTAGGAGTTCGGATGGGTTTTCTCATCGGCCTTCTTATCGACAACTACCTGGGGACCGTTACGTACAGCTAGTGCCGCTTGCGGTCTTTGGTTAAACCCACTGCCAGCGTAGTAGTCGAGTCTTTAGAGTCCCACACAGAGAGTTTCCTACTCCAGGCGAAACGATATAGAGGTCGCATGGTTTTGCGACAAAGGGTTCGGACGCATACGTGCGTTTACGCACGTACGACTTTCGGACAGTTTTTACCAGTCGGCTTTGGTTTAAGCCAGTTACTGGTATCCGGTTATTGGATTTTTACAGTCTAAAGTTTTTCCGTATTTTTGCGGATTGGAGGGGCGTTCTCGTAATTGTGCGAGAAGCTTCTAGAAGATGTGACTAAGGAGGTTACATTAAATGAGTTTAGTGAGTCATGAGGGTGATTCATGCATATCATTAATGCATGATAAATGCTTAATGAGTCATGGTTATGAATCACCACTAGATATTTATGAAACTTCATTATTCATCATTTTAGTTTTTCTTTTATGGATGAATTTTAAAGGTTCATATATATTATGATAGATTTACTATTCTCATAAGATTCATTCTCACCTTCTCTCTCCTCAAGCTCTCATCTTCAAACCCTAATCCTTACACCTCATGAGTTGAGATCAAAGGATTAGTTAGACTAAACAATCCATAACCATCACTCTATCTCATCCTAACTTCTTTGATTAGCAATCCAAGAAGGTTAGTTGCCTCAAGTTTAGAGGTTTAGCTTGGAGTTTTGCTCTCGGGTGGATCGTCTACTACCTAGAGAAGGCCGAGGAGAACAAGGAGATCTTAAAGACGAAGGACTAGTTTCGATAGGTATAATCCCTAAGCATAGTAGTTTAGAACAACTATATGTTTGGTTAGTTATCGTTTAGCTTCGATTTAAGCGGTTAGTCGATGTTCGTTCTTTAAACTTGATCGTTTTTGAAAATTCCGCCTCCCCATAAGTACTGGGGTGTACTACATCGACTTACAGTGGTATCAGAGCCTCGTTAAACAATAAATAACTTGATTGCAAATTTGTACGAATTTCGAACGGAAAAACGAAGCCGGAAAACCCTAATAAAAATCAGTTTCTGTCGAATCCAAAATGATGTCCAAAAATTTTTCAGGGTTGCTCAGAAAGCTAGAAAAGGGTCCAGGAGAACACCCATGAAATTCGAGCCCATGAATCGGCTAAAGCGCCGCGGAAGGGCGGCGGATCCCACCGATCCGCCGCGCTTCTGCGGCCGAGTTTCCGAGTCGTGGGCTCATCTTTCATGTGTGGGTCCTCTCTGGTATTTGGGGTTTTCTGGAATATTTAATATTTGCTCAGGTTACTGTTTAACAGAGCAGATTTTGGAGCAATATTGATGTTGTTTAGTCGATCGAAATTGTACAGTATTTGCGTATTGGATTAAATCTGTGATTGTTTAATGTGTTCGTAAACCTCCCCTAACTGCTAGTATGTCGGTTAGCAGGGGGTTGCACGTTTCTGAAATGGTTATATCTGTTTGTGCATATAAACTGTATTGGACTGTTGTGGTGTATAGCCGGGGTTTTGCAATGGGTTATTGTTTAATTCATTTGTTGTAAATGTAATTTGTTGTAATATTATTTTGCGGGGCACTTCCAGGTTGCGGTCGTAGCCACCGTTGTATTATTTCATTTTACTGTTTTTGCTCCTAGGACTGACCCAAGGTGGGGTACACAGACTGCCGGGTGGGTAGTTTGCCGTACCCGTAGGGGTCGAGGGTGGGGTAACGGCTATTCATCACAACTGTGTAATCTGTCTTTTCTTGCAGTCTCAAAAGAAATACAGATTGCTTGCAAATCCAATATTGTTTATCTGTGTTCTGGAATGAATATCATTGCGTCAGACGAATGTAAAATATCTATATTTCTGATAGCTATTTAGACGTCACTTATGTTTTGCACCCGCGCTAGCCCAGCCCCCGCTCTGTCGTTAGTTAAGTAACCTAACGGGTGATGACGGGACCCCGTGGCGAATGCGGATGGCATAAGAGGACGTTGTATTTTCGTTGTTTTCTGCAATGATAGGTTAATGATGGGACGCATTATCTATAATGCAAAGAAAATAAACCAAGTTTAAATCGTTGGAACAATTTAAAAGAAACCACTCGGTTATTTTTAAAACAGATATTTTTAAATGCGGAGATTTAACCACTCCTTTTAAAAGCTATCAGGTTCCTTCGGTTATATCAAGTTCACTACGTTCACGGTTTCGCCAAAACCAGTCGTAGCCCTCCGTCATTTCTTATGGATGGTCAGTAGTATTCAAGCTATGCTTGTTGGCTTTCGTCAAGGCATAGTGTTTGGTAGCTGCTGGGGTATTCATTTGTTGCATAGATAGATGAGTTGGTTTGGGACAGTCGTATAACCTTGTTGGCTTTCGTCAAGGGTATATACGGGTGGGTTCAAATTAACAAGATAATGATGGGCAGAACTTGACATGTGTTTTATGATTTGTTGGCTTTCGTCAAGGTCATAAGAACATGGGGCAAATATGTATATCGGGAATTTCTAAAGAAACTGAAATTTGCAAAGAGATGCATACCATTTTGAGTTTGATGAATGTTGGTAGCATTCCTACAACATTATCAGACGATGATATTTGGATCCCGATCCTACTGTGAGTATATGCTACTTATCAGGATATTCGTCACTTAACGATCAATGCTATAAACCTAGTAGGTGTCCAGAAAGGTGTCAGCGGGGTTACGCCCCCAGAGAAAAGAGGTTATTTAATTAAGTAACTTCGCGAAAGCGTTGGAAAACCTCCCTCGAAGTATCGACACTGGCCTGGCTGAACGGTTAAGCAAGTATTGTACGGTGAGAATAGTCCTGGCTAATTCTTCTTTTATGGTTTGAGGAAGGATTCGAGAAACAGTGGGAGCCATCCAGTTTAGATAAATTAAAAACCACTCTAAACTTGCAAGAGCATCATGCTAAAGTGTTTTCTTCTCTCTCTCTCATTGCAGCGACCTTGTGACCATGACTAGGTTACATCTAGATAACAAGATGACTGAATCTAACTTATTTGACTGGCAAAGGTCTGTCCAGATGACTATTGCCTGTGACAAGCTGGACCACCCTATTACTACTCAAGATCCCACCGTCCCAGGTCCAGTTTCCACCGTCGCGGATATGGATATCCGTCAGACAAAGGAAAAGAATAAAGCGAAAGCCAAGTGCCTCGTGTTGGCTTCAGTTGATGGTAGATACCAGAAGTAGCACGAGAAGATGGACTCTGGTTCCATCTTTCTCCATAACAAAGATTTATATGGAGAGCAATTTCATATCGCAAGATATGAGGCCTCGAACGAATTGATTCAAGCGAGGTCGGCTGACGGGTCATCTGTAAGGGACGACGTCCTTACGATGACTAGCTATATTGATGAGCTCAAGGACCTGGAGACCACGTTGGGAAACAGGTCATATACTGACTTATTTCCACAGTCCCTACCCTCTACTTACACCCTGAAAGAAACCAGGGAGACACAAGCTCTGCTTAATAGGGGACCTTCTTCCTCTTCATCCAAGGCGAAAGCAAAGGGTGAAAAGAAGAAGACCTCTACAAAGCCGATATACGGTGTCAGCAAAGTAGGAGGAAAGGGAAAAGAAACAGCTTCGGGACTTGGTATAGGTAAGGAGGGATATTCCTATTGTTATGGGAATGGACATTGGCAGAAGGATTGCAGGGCTTTGGAAGCCAGTAGCCAGGATTCGAAGCATGTTGTGGCTTCAGCCTCAAGTGTGTTTGTAATTGAGAACTGTTTGTCAATTAACTCTACTTCCTGGGTACTAGATACCGGAGCAGGATCTCATATCTGTAATTCGTTACATGCTTTGAGAAACCGTAAAGTTATAAGGATAGGTGATTTGTCTCTCAGAGTTGCAAACGGAATGAGCGTGGATGCTGAATCCGTGGGAGAATATCGCCTGGGTTTGACAAGTGGGCAGATATTGATTCTACGTAACTGTCTGTATGTACCTAGTTTGACTTGTAATATCATATCAGTGTCCTCACTTTCAAGAGAGGGATATGACTTTACATTCGTAAGCGATGTAGTTCACATCCACCTAAATCAAGTTCTGATTGGGTCCGGTACATTAGATGACGGTATATACGTATTGAATCAAGCTCAGGTTTTCAATGTCCAGAACACACTTAAAAGAAAGTCTCCAGAAGTAAATCAGGCTTTCTTATGGCATTGTAGACTAGGTCACATCAATGAAACACGGTTAAAAAAGTTACATAGAGAAGGATATTTGAATCCGTTCGAATATCAATCTTATGTCACTTGTGAATCTTGTCTCATGGGAAAGATGACAAAGACTCCGTTTTCTGGACACGGAGTAAGAGCGAGCGAGCTCTTAGGACTCGTACACAGTGACGTGTGCGGTCCAATGTCTACACATGCGCGAGGTGGTTATTCCTACTTCATTACTTTTACGGATGATTTCTCTAGGTATGGACATATCTTCTTGATGAAGCATAAATCCGAGGCCTTTGAGAAATTCCAAGAATACAAGAATGAAGTGGAAAACCAAACAGGCAAAAGTATTAAGACACTGAGATCTGATCGAGGTGGTGAATACTTAAGTGCCGAGTTCCTGGGTTACTTAAAAGAGAAAGGAATTCTCTCTCAGCTTACTCCTCCATACACACCACAACACAACGGTGTATCGGAAAGGAGGAATCGAACCCTATTAGATATGGTTCGTTCCATGATGAGTAAGGCTGAGTTACCGCGATCATTCTGGGGTTATGCGCTAGAATCAGCGGCATATCTTTTGAACAAGGTTCCAACCAAAACTGTGCCTACCACGCCATATCAGATGTGGAGTGGGAAGAAACCCCATCTTCAGTACCTGAAGACATGGGGATGTCCAGCTTTTGTAAAAAAGCAGCATCCGGACAAGCTCGAGGCACGCTCAGTAGAGTGTAAGTTTGTGGGATATCCAAAGAATTCCATGGGATATTGCTTCTACTACGCAGAGGAACAAAAGGTTTTTGTTTCTCGTCATGCCCGCTTCTTAGAAACTGAATTTTTAGAAAATCAGAAGAGTTGGAGCGCAGTAGAACTGGAAGAAATTCCAGAACCACAAACTGTTACTGAAAGTTTGGTGGAACAAGAAATTTCAGAAGAAAGGGACATACCAGCACCTATCCGCAGAAGTAGTAGGCAGTCTCATCCGCCCGAGAGATACTACGGTTTTCTCATAGACGGGGATAGAGAAGATTGCGTCATTGATAATGACGACCCTACTAGCTTCCAGCAAGCCATTCAGAGCGGTGACTCGGTAAAATGGCTGGATGCAATGCGGACCGAAATGGAGTCCATGTACACTAACAAAGTATGGACTTTGGACACTGCTCCAGATAGGGTGAAACCCGTAGGATGCAAGTGGATCTTCAGAAAGAAGATTGGTGTAGATGGACAGGTTGAAACCTATAAAGCTAGACTTGTTGCAAAGGGTTTCCGTCAAAGACCTGGTTTGGACTATGACGAAACCTTTTCTCCTGTAGCTATGCTGAAATCCATTCGGGTCCTTCTTGCTATTGCTGCCTTCCACGATTATGAAATCTGGCAGATGGACGTAAAGACGGCCTTTCTAAATGGAAATTTAGAAGAGAGCGTCTATATGGATCAGCCAGAGGGATTCATTCAGAGTGGGAGCAGCGGTAAAGCATGCAAGCTGCTTAAATCCATTTATGGACTAAAGCAGGCATCGCGGAGTTGGAACATCTGTTTTGATGATACTGTCAAAGAATTCGACTTTATCAAAAATCCAGATGAACCATGCATATACAGTAAGATTGTAGGGAGAGTTGTTGTATTCCTCGTCTTGTACGTGGATGACATTCTCCTAATAGGAAATGATATTCCTATGCTACAGTCAGTCAAAAGATTCTTGTCACAGAAATTCTCCATGAAGGACCTGGGTGATGCCACCTACATTCTGGGGATCCAGATCTATCGTGATAGATCAAAGAGGATGTTGGGACTTTCACAGTCCAGGTACATAGACACCATATTGAAAAGATTCAGTATGGAAGATTCTAAGCGCGGTAACCTACCGGCTTGTCACGGAATCACCCTCTCCAAAGAGATGTCTCCCAAGACTGATTTGGAAAGGGAACGCAAGTCGATTATACCCTACGCTTCTGCGGTAGGCTCTATAATGTATGCGATTTTATGTACCAGACCAGATGTAGCATACGCATTGAGCGTTGTAAGCCGGTATCAGGCAAACCCAGGGGAGAATCACTGGATAGCAGTAAAGAACATTCTCAAGTACCTGAGGAGGACTAAGGAGATGTTCTTGGTTTACGGCGGAAAGGACCTCAAGATTGAGGCCTATGCTGATTCCGGCTTCCAGAGTGACAAGGATGACTCCAAGTCCATGTCGGGTTATGTCTTTACCCTCAATGGAGGGGCGGTCTGTTGGAAGAGTTCCAAGCAGGACACCGTTGCTGACTCAACGATGGAAGCGGAGTACATAGCTGCTTGCGATGCCGCAAAAGAAACTGTCTGGATGAAGAAGTTCCTCACAGAACTTCAGGTGGTTCCAACCAGTGTTGGTCCAATACCTCTGTATTGCGACAACAACGGAGCTATAGCTTTAGCAAAGGAACCAAGGTCCCATCAGAAGTCCAGACACATCTTGAGGCGGTATCACCTGATCAGGGAGATCGTAGATCGCCAGGAGATCGAGGTAAAGAGAGTAAATACGGAGGATAACATTGCTGATCCATTCACTAAGGCCCTTCCTCAGATTCAGTTCGAGAGGCTGCTCGAGATCATTGGTCTACGATATGCCAGTACATGGCCCTAGTGCAAGTGGGAGATTGTTAGTGTTTATGCCCTAGAAGGCCATTACTGTATCATACTAGTTTATATATTACTTAATGGAAGCTTGGGATATTCACATGTATATAACAGTCTTGCTAAACATGGTAGTATGCTACTTGGTTTTTCTATCTTAATATGTGAGTGTACGTATTGATAGAGCTCTTAGGATCTTGCTTGTCTACCAGCGTTGTGATGGCAGTCACACTAGTGGGAGCTGGGTAGTCTACAAACACATCCTTATTCAGGTCCCTGGTCGTGGATTATCGAGACAGAGCATCGATACTCCGGAGTAGACTAGTGTGTACGCTTCTCATCCCAGTTGGGGAGATGGTCTGTCCCACAGCCGTCAGTACGTCGTACTGGAGATAGTATGCAGGTGCTCGTTAGGTTACGGGTACACCGGACAGGACTCACAGGGAACTGTTGGTTGGTTTGATACCAGTCGTCAGTGAGCAGTTCCCAGGTGACATGAGTACAGCATAGTCCGCAGACTTGACACTGCTACTTCGCCTCGAGTGTGTCCCACTGTTCTTAGATTGCTACCCTACCACGGCTCAAAGGAGTCGTGCAAACAGGTAGCAGTTGGGTGCAGTCCCGAGCACTTGGAGGCAGTAGCGGTTAGACAGGATTCGTCCCTCCCGGTATTGGGAGTAGATATCGTGCTGTGTCAGAGAGCCATTACGCAAAGTCCCTGGCCAGGGCAAGCGAGATTTGCTGGTAGGTTCCAGTAGTTTCTTAGGGTGTAATGGGCTTCACTCCGACATGACTTATACCGCTATTAGGGGACTGACGCTTGCCGCCCCCCTAGGCCCGATATGCGATAGTCTTGGACGAACGGACCGGACTGTATGGAGATTGTCAGATCAGACTCAGTAGGAGTTCGGATGGGTTTTCTCATCGGCCTTCTTATCGACAACTACCTGGGGACCGTTACGTACAGCTAGTGCCGCTTGCGGTCTGTGGTTAAACCCACTGCCAGCGTAGTAGTCGAGTCTCTAGAGTCCCACACAGAGAGTTTCCTACTCCAGGCGAAACGATATAGAGGTCGCATGGTTTTGCGACAAAGGGTTCGGACGCATACGTGCGTTTACGCACGTACGACTTCGGACAGTTTTTACCAGTCGGCTTTGGTTTAAGCCAGTTACTGGTATCCGGTTATTGGATTTTTACAGTCTAAAGTTTTTCCGTATTTTTGCGGATTGGAGGGGCGTTCTCGTAATTGTGCGAGAAGCTTCTAGAAGATGTGACTAAGGAGGTTACATTAAATGAGTTTAGTGAGTCATGAGGGTGATTCATGCATATCATTAATGCATGATAAATGCTTAATGAGTCATGGTTATGAATCACCACTAGATATTTATGAAACTTCATTATTCATCATTTTAGTTTTTCTTTTATGGATGAATTTTAAAGGTTCATATATATTATGATAGATTTACTATTCTCATAAGATTCATTCTCACCTTCTCTCTCCTCAAGCTCTCATCTTCAAACCCTAATCCTTACACCTCATGAGTTGAGATCAAAGGATTAGTTAGACTAAACAATCCATAACCATCACTCTATCTCATCCTAACTTCTTTGATTAGCAATCCAAGAAGGTTAGTTGCCTCAAGTTTAGAGGTTTAGCTTGGAGTTTTGCTCTCGGGTGGATCGTCTACTACCTAGAGAAGGCCGAGGAGAACAAGGAGATCGTAAAGACGAAGGACTAGTTTCGATAGGTATAATCCCTAAGCATAGTAGTTTAGAACAACTATATGTTTGGTTAGTTATCGTTTAGTTTCGATTTAAGCGGTTAGTCGATGTTCGTTCTTTAAACTTGATCGTTTTTGAAAATTCCGCCTCCCCATAAGTACTGGGGTGTACTACATCGACTTACACCCTTGACACAGTCAACAAGGCCGCAGAACTGTCCTAACCAATCCCATTAAAACGCAACAAACGAGTACTACTTAGCTACCGTACACTACGCCTTGACACAGTCAACAAACGCAGCACGAATACTAAGTAATACTTGTAAGAAATGACGGAGGGCTTCGTGTATTTTTTTGCGAAAAACTTTTAACGTAATAAACTTGATATCGTTGAAGGAACTGCATAGCTTTTTATAAAAATATATAGTGGCGAAAACCTTTGCTAAAGAGGTCACTCCCGGTGAAGGGATCTCGGCTCTTTCCCCGTAGTATGAGGTGCAGGATATTCCAGCTGAATACAACGATGCAAAGCAAAAAGGCAACGGCTATAGTGAAGTTATTACCCTGACGCAAACTTCTGTCCAAGGGGTCACTCCCGGTGAAGGGATTGTAAGTCTACGGCAGCGCCCCGGCCGTCTAACAGACGCCAAATGCGGAAGAAAAACTTTTTAACTGGCTCTATCGTATACTAAAACCCGGATATGCCATTATTGCTAAACTAACAAACTATAAAGTGGGTAGAAAGGTTATACCGAATGATCCGAGTCCTTCGTTCTTTAACCATCATCCCACGCTCTGTTGCGGCTGCTCCGTTCTCGTCGATCTCCGATCTCCGATCTCCTCGTCCAGGTGGCACCACGTCAACGGATCTTTAAACGGGCTCCCGCCTCTGACTCGAGGCAACTCGGTCGTCAAGTTTGCTAAAAGAGACGACCAAGATTGATGTAGAGAATGAGTAGAATACTTTGTCTCACTTCGTCCAAAGCCGTGGATGAACGGTTAATGAAGTTGCCACTCGAAATGAAATGGAATGAGAAAATAAACTATGAAATTTCCATACATCCAAAACATTATTCTTTTTCCATAATGAAATCCAAAAAACTCTCTCTCTCACAAGGGGGCCGGCCTTAATATAGAAGGGGGTGAGTGTAGGAACCAAGTGGTGACAATAAGGATGAAGAAATATCCTAAGGTTAACAAGAAACATTAATGCTAAAGGATGAGTCACAATAACACATCATCAAGCCATTAATTCAACAATTAATACCATGATGAGTCACTAATCCACCTCACCATCTAGAAGCTTCCAGAAGCACGACTCACCCTCATGACTCACCCGAGTGACAAAAAGATAAATCCGCATTTAACCGAATGTCAAATACGGAAACTGGAAACTGGAAACTAGAAACTGGCAACTTCCAAAAGCGATCCAGAAACGAATTTCAGGACAACCCCGAAACTGTATAAATATACCCGCATTTGTATTACGACCGAATACAAATGCAAATGAGACAAAGATATTATATCTACTCAATATAATACTCGAATCCGGCTTAAACCAAAGCCCACCAGTATTATCTGCCCAAAATATGACACGTGCGTAAACGCACGTGCATTTTCCGAACCCTGCCATAAAACCATACGGCCTCTACAACGTTTAGCCCAAACATGGGAAACTGTCTGTGGGGGACTCTAATGACTCGTCAGTACCCTGGCAGTGGGTTTAACCACAAGCCGTCAGCGGCACTAGCTGTGCGTAACGGCTGCCCATGGACTAACCTCAAGGGAGGCCGATGAGCGAACTCATCCGGAAACCCTACTGAGCTTAACAGTGACAATATATATACAGTCCGGTCCGTTCGTCTATGAGTATCGCATATCTACCTAGGGGGATGGTAACGTCAGACCCCCAACAGCACTACAAGTCGTGTCGGAGTGTAGCCCAAAAACACCTTGAGATACTACTAGAGTACCTACCAGTAAGTCTCCTACCACGGCCGTGGGCTTTGTGTAATGGCTCTCCTAGACACAGCACGATCTCACCCCCAATACCGGGAGAGACGAATCCCCTGTCGATCCGCTCACGTGCCTCTATGTAGCACGGGACTGTACCCAAAAACTACCAGTTTGCACGACTCCTTTGAGCCATGGTAAGGTAGAAATCAAAGCACAGTGGGAACTCACATGGGACAAATGACGACCTCAGGTCGATGAACTAGCCTGTACACATGTCACCAGGGAACTGCTATCTGACGATATGTATAATACCAACTAGCAGGTTCCCGGCGAGTCCTGTCTGGTGTACTCATAAACCAATGAGCACCTGCATACATCTTAGGTGATCCAACTGACACCAGTGGCTTGTGAGACCGACTACCGCCCCTCGTCGGGGTCTCGACTGTATACACTAGTCTACTCCGGAGTATCGATGCCCTGTCTCGAAACTCCCACGACTAGGGACCACAATTAAGGATATGCTTATAAACCACCCAACTCTCACGTATATGATCGCCATCATACTGTTGGTAGTAAAGCAAGATCCTAAGGGCTCTATCAAAGTGTAACAGTGATCAGTCACCTGAACCTGTACACGACTGATAAAGGCAAACCAGATAGCATACTATCATCTCGAGTAAGACCGTCCTACCGGTATAGGTCCTCCGCAATCATTGCAATCACGTACCTGCGATCCAATAATTGACTATGAGGGCACTATCTCCAACAATCTCCCACTTGCACTTAAGGCTAATTATTGCGATGTCGATTACTCACAGCCCGTGTAAAACCGAACATCCAACTCCTCTACTAATCTGTTTCACAAAGCCCGTTTGTAAAATTATTGTGTTCGAGAAATAGTCTCAGTGAGTGGATCCGGCCTGATGTTTCTTTTTATATCTCTCTAAATCTCAAGTTCGCGGAGAAATCCATCTCCTGAATTGAGTAATACCTGGCTTAGAATATGTCTGGATATCTGATGGGACCTAGTTCATAAATGAACTCCAAATCCAAACTTCTTAGACTGTATTGATCACTGAAACTAATCAGTGTCCAGCACCATGCCTCCCACAGTATCCTCTTGGACCACCAGTCCATAATACTGCCCCTTCATCAGAGGGAAAACTATAACTCTGACAATCTCTCTGTCATCCATGCCACCTTTGAAGCCTGGAATGATAACCGTCTCCCGAAGGAGGCTGCCGTCATCAAATCCGTAGAACGTGTACTTATGTTCTAAAACTGCTTCCTTATGTTTCTCCAGGATTGGATTAATACAAAATTATTGCATCTAGTGTAAAAACAACATCTGGTGTGGTACTTGACCTTTCACAATTGACTCAATTGCCTAAGCAAGTGATCTGCCAATCATGCGCATCCCTCTCCCCTTTAGTCTGTAAAACACCTTTAGAGAGGGTGACTCCATCACCTGCAGGTACACCACCATGCCAGGAGTCATCTATTCTAAAAACCATTAGAATACTGTCAAAGTACCCACATTGGGAAACTACCTAAATCCAGATCTAAAACCATAGATCTAGAAACCAGAATGTCAAATATTATATCCATATCCGGTCTGGAGAAACAACTGTGTGACTGCCACAGTACAACCGATCGTAGTATAGGAATTTTATTTCCTACTCTGTGTATGTCATCCAGATACCATGACATCACACCCTACTACCTTCTTAACAGATCCATCCCTTATTCTGATGAAGTTAAACCCATGACTGTCACATCAAAATTAGATGATCTATCTCCGCTATAATTGCTCAAGTCTATAAATAGACATAAGCATTTTGCCCACTATACTTCCGATGCTCCCACTGACCACAACAACCGTCTGGCAGAATAATATATACGTGCACTTCAAAAGCTAGTTTAGAACGACGCCATACTTAACTTCCTGCCGGGTCTCATAGTCTGGAACAACAGTAGTGTCAAGTCTGGGTTAGCAAGAACCTCCCTGTCACCGTCCTTGAGGCTACCGGAGTACCTCTCGGGTGTCTGAGGTTACCCATCATATCTGCGGAGTGGCTAATGGAATGTCAAACCTGATTGAATATATAGGTCCTATTAAATTTTCCGTAATCGTTCGCGGTTCTGGAATCACTTCCAGTTCTACCATACTCCCACTACTGTTTTCTCAAAAAATCCATTTTACTGAAACTGTGGCGAGTCAAGAACAATATCACTATTGATCTTCCAGATGGTAGAAAATCAACCCTTGTCATAGCCAGGGTCAACCCACAAACTGCCATTACAGAAACGTGCCCTGAGTTATCCAGAGTCTGGTTTTAAGCATAAGCCGGACAACTCCCCGTACCTTAACATAGTTAAGATACGAACCATTCTATATCCAATATAGAAACTTTGGCACTTTATTTAATTGGAACCAAATTCAAATCATGCAACTGTCTCCAGTGCATATAAACTTAATGGAAAGAGGCTAATCAGCATTACTCAACTTAGGAATCCATCCAATTATGAGTAACCTGAAAGAGAAATAAGTTTCTCAAAACCATTACTATCATCTGAATACCAATCACAAGAATCTACATCTTTGATCTCTTTGAAGAATCCCGATACTTGTGACACCTGGTTCTCTACTTTATTCTTATACCCATAACTTCTCAAAACTTAGACCTTGTATTTCTACGAAACACTTGTTTAAAAACTAGAGAAATCATAAGTAAACAGAACATAGTACGAGGACCTACCCCTTTGTCCTGATGGACACTGGACAACATACAATACTCTGTATAACTCCGCTGAGTTGAATAACTCAAAACCTGTGCGTCGTAGGTTGAAAACTGTACCCAGACGATTTCCTCAAATATCACCAATTACAACGAATTCGGATATAATGAGGATAATCACCTAATTCCCAATAACTTTCTCCCACTCATCATCTGTAAAACCATACAGATATGAGAATGAAACCTGGTGAATACACACCCTGGAGTAAGTATCTAATCGGGAAAACAGTTTTCCATTAACAATGCACTGAAACATGAAAATATTTCGTAGGGGTATCCTGGTATTCCTAGCAATGCCTCTTCCATAATCCAATTCATGACTATAACCGTATATTTCTTTGCCATCTCTCCAAATCTCTTTATTTGTCTTTAGTTATTACCTTCTGTATACCATCGTTAGGCTAAATGGTTTTCTTCCTTCCCTACCGTTCGGCACCAGCCTATGGTTTGGAAGAAGACTATCAAGTAAGCATAATAGTTGTACCCTCCTAAACTAAGGAGCCCTCGCAACCTGAGAGAAGGTGATAATAAAAGACAACTGAATAATACCTTATTCTTTTAAAGGTGAAATAGGAGTGGCGATGAAGTACGCGGTTTGGTCGTGAATGATAACAGTCGCAATTTACTTTGCCCTCTTTCTAATCCCTTTATTTTGTCTTTACATATTACCTTCTGCACACCTATTTAGGCTAATTGGTTTTCTTCATTCCCTACCTTTCAGCACCTGTCTATGGTTTGGAATAAGACTATCCAATAAGCGTAATAGGTGTACTCTCCTAAACTAAGGAGCCCTCGCAACCTGAGTGAAGGTGATAATAAAAGACAACTGAATAAAACAATTCTATTTCTCCTGAACCTGGATCCATCCTCGAAGAAGTCCCTTCGAGTTCGTATATAACCATACGATGGATCTATCCAATGGAAGTGGATGTCCGTAGTAATACGGGGTGTTCTGAGAAATGCAAAGAGTAAAAGAAGGAGCGGCAATGACTTATGCAACTCGGACAATCCAAAAGTCAGTATTTTAAGAAGGTTTGGTCAAACTTGGTTACTGAGTCATAGTCTAGGGTCGGTCAAAGGTCGCTGCCAAAGAGAGAGAGAAAAGAAACACTCTGCGTGCACTCTAACCTAGATCAGAATGGTTATCACTTTATCTAATCAGAAAACCTCCCACTGTCCTGTCAAATTCTCCTCCAAACCTGAAAGAAGAATCATTCGAGATCACCCGAAGAGTAAACCAACTCATCAGTGGGAATCGGGATCCAACTCTCATCGCATGATAACGTGACGGAATCCACTCACGTTATCACACTCCAGAAGGTATGCGCATACTTGGCAAGTTTCAGTTTCTTTAGAAACTCCCGATATGATTTTTGCCCCATGCTCTTATGACCTTGGCTTTGGTCAAAATGTCATAAGTCACATGCCAAGTTCTACCCGTCACTATCTTGTCAATTTGAACCCACCCGCACATGCCCCTGACTTTGGCCAATCGGCCGAACGACTGTCCCAAACCAACTCATCTATCTATGCAACAAATGAATACCCAGCAGCTACCAAACACTATGCCTTAACTTTGGTTAAAATGCATAGCTTGAATACTACTAAATACCCAAAAGAAATGAGGAGGGCTACGACTGGTTTTTGGCGAAAAACCTTTAACGTAACGAACTTGATATCGCTGAAGGAACCTGATAGCTTTTTATAAAAATATAGTGGCGAAAACCTTTTGCTAAAGAGGTCACTCCCGGTGAAGGGATCTCGGCTCTTTCCTCGTGGAATGAGGTGCAGGATATTCCAACTGAATACCGCGATGCAAAGCAACATGTAATCGACTATAGTGAAGTTATTACCCTGACGCAAACTTCTGCCCAAGGGGTCAGTCCCGGTGAAGGGATATCGGCCCTTGCCCCGTCGAATGAGGTGCAGGATATTCCAACCGAATATCACTATGCAAAACAAAAGGAAATGCCTTTGTAATAACACTTTTTAAATTTGTTCCAACAACTGCCAAATAGGTTTGTTTTCCTTTGCATTGATCAGAATCAACGCAGTCCCATCAATCAATCACACCAGAAAAGAACGAAAATAAAATGTACGTATATGCCATCCGCATTCGTCACTGGGTCCCGTCATCACCCGTTAGGTTACTTAACTAACGACAGAGCGGGGACTGAACTAGCACGGGTGCAAAACATATACAACATCTACTAGTATATATACCAATATACAATAATCGCTCCAGGCGTGATAATATGCAACATTACAGAAAAGTAATAAGCATCACAGAATAATACAGATAATATGGGATCCCCGGGTTTCACAGAGCCGCTGCTGAAACCCGACGTTCCCCTGGTCGTGTGGATAGCCTGTGCAATGAAACCTAGACCCCTACGAGTGCGGCAAGGTACCCGCCAAAAACCTGAAGCGAGGCAGCCCCCTACAGCAAAGTGAATGGACCACCCTGCACTTCACGGAATCCGGTAGCTTGAGCACCCCTCCTTGGGTCAACCTGTACCCCCTACGAGTGCGGCGAATAGTCTGCCAATTCCAGAGTGAGGCCCCTCTGCCTCTCAGAGCCATGAGATGCGGACCCGTTGCCCTCCAGAACCCGACTATCCGTGCACTCCGTCGCGGGGTAAAACCTAGTACAGAAATGAAAAATATGTACAACGGGTACATCGACCTCAACCCGGTCGTGCCCCTAAAGAATATTATACAACAGGCAGTGACGGCAGTCCACATGTTGGACGCTCACCCCGCAATATCAAATGTACAAATAAATCCAAACTGCACTACCATTGCACACTGCTATATACCATGACAAATCCGCAACATCACAGCACAACACAGAACATCAACGCGAATGTCACGTTCGCAAACCCGTCTAAAAGAACTATAGCAATCCAACGCGGTTTACCGATCAAATGACATTCACGGTCGGAGATATAATGTAAGTACTATAAACTAACATGTTTAAATTTTGATCGACTAAATATCACTAAGTGGGCCCCATGTACATCTGCTGTACAGTAACAAAATCTGGGCCCAAAAGATATATACCAAAAACCACAATTTACCCAAAAGAAGCCACTGTACAAATTTGGATCAATGACCCCACAGATTGGCCGCGGATGCACGGTCAAACCCTAGGTTTGACCGCGATTCCGCGGCGGTCTTGAAGGGTCATGTGACCAAATTTCTACCATGTGCTTATAAAAGCCTGCTGAATTTTCTGTGATGTGTAAAATTATTTTTAGAACCATTTTAAAATCGACAGAAACTCAGAACTGAAAAGTTGTAGTTTTTGATATTCGGTCTGATCGATGTTTTAAACGCGTTAGCACAAGTTAGTAAAGAAAAATGGTGAGGCTCTGATACCACTGTAAGTCTAGTGTAGCGCCCCGGTCGTCTAACAGACGCCAAATGCGGAACAAAAACTTTTTAACTGGCGCTATCGTATTCTAAAACCCGGATCGGCCATTATTTTTAAACTAACAAACTGTAAAGAGGGTAGAAAGGTTATACCGAACGATCCGAGTCCTTCGTTCTATAACCATCATCCCACGCTCTGTTGCGGCTGCTCCGTTCTCGTCGATCTCCGATCTCCTCGTCCAGGTGGCACCACGTCAACGGATCTTTAAACGGGCCCCCGCCTCTGACTCGAGGCAACTCGGTCATCAAGTTTGCTAAAAGAGACGACCAAGATTGATGTAGAGAATGAGTAGAATACTTTGTCTCACTTCGTCCAAAGCCGTGGACGAACGGTTAATGAAGTTGCCACTCGAAATGAAATGGAATGAGAAAATAAACTATGAAATTTCCATACATCCAAAACTTTATTCTTTTTCCAAAATGAAATCCAAAAAACTCTCTCTCTCTCACAAGGGGGTCGACCTTAATATAGAAGGGGGGTGAGTGTAGGAACCAAGTGGTGACAATAAGGATGAAGAAATATCCTAAGGTTAACAAGAAACATTAATGCTAAAGGATGAGTCACAATAACACATCATCAAGCCATTAATGCAACAATTAATACCATGATGAGTCACTAAGCCACCTCACCATTTAGAAGCTTCCAGAAGAACGACTCACCCTCATGACTCACCCGAGTGACAAAAAGATAAATCCGCATTTAACCGAATGTCAAATACGGAAACTGGCAACTTCCAAAAGCGATCCTGAAACGAATTTCAGGACAACCCCGAAACTGTATAAATATACCCGCATTTGTATTACGACCGAATACAAATGCAACTGAGACAAAGATATTATATCTACTAAATATAATACTCGGATCAGGCTTAAACCAAAGCCAAACAGTATTATCTGCCCGAAATATGACACGTGGTAAACGCATGTGCATTTTCCGAACCCTGCCATAAAACCATACGGCCTCTACAACGTTTCGCCCGAACATGGGAAACTGTCTGTGGGGGACTCTAATAACTCGTCAGTACCCTGGCAGTGGGTTTAACCACAAGCCGTCAGTGGCACTAGCTGTGCGTAACGGCTGCCCATGGACTGACCTCAAGGGAGGCCGATGAGCGAACTCATCCGGAAACACTACTGAGCCTAACAGTGATAATGTATATACAGTCCGGTCCGTTCGTCTATGAGTATCGCATATCTGCCTAGGGGGCTGGTAACGTCAGACCCCCAACAGCAGTATAAGTCGTGTCGGAGTGTAGCCCAAAAACACCCTGAGATACTACTGGAGTACCTACCAGTAAATCTCCTTCTACGGCCGTGGGCTTTGTGTAATGGCTCTCCTAGACACAGCACGATCTCACCCCCAATACCGGGAGAGACGAATCCCCTGCCGATCCGCTCACGTGCCTCCATATAGCTCGGGACTGTACCCAAAAACAACCTATTTGCACGACTCCTTTGAGCCGTGGTAGGGTAGAAATCAAAGCACAGTGGGAACTCACACGAGACAAATGACGACCTCAGGTCGATGAACTAACCTGTACACATGTCACCAGGGAACTGCTATCTGACGATATGTATAATACCAACTAGCAGGTTCTCGGCGAGTCCTGTTCGGTGTACTCATAACTCAATGAGCATCTGTATACATCTTAGGTGATCCAACTGACACCAGTGGCTTGTGAGACCGGCCACCGCCCCTCATCGGGGTCTCGACTGTATACACTAGTCTACTCCGGAGTATCGATGCCCTGTCTCGAAACTCCCACGACTAGGGACCACAATTAAGGATATGCTTATAAACCACCCAACTCTCACGTATATGATCACCATCATACTGTTGGTAGTAAAGCATGATCCTAAGGGCTCTATCAAAGTGTAACAGTGATCAGTCACCTGAACCTGTACACGACTGATAAAGGCAAACCAGATAGCATACTATCATCTCGAGTAAGACTGTCCTACCAGTATAGGTCCTCCGCAATCATTGCAATCACGTACCTGCGATCCAATAATTGATTCTGAGGCCACTATCTCCAACAGGGATCTCGGCCCTTGCCTTGTCGACTGAGGTACTGGATATTCATAACTGAATACCACTGTGCAAAACAAAAGAGAACGTCCTTGCAATAACAACTTTTTTGAAAAATGTTCCAACAACTTCGAACAGGTTTTTTTAGCTTGCATTGATCCCGATCAATGCAGTCCCATCAATTAATCACACCACAAAAGAACGAAAATTTGATGTACGTATATTCCATCCGCATTCGCCACTGGGTCCCGTCATCACCCGTTAGGTTACTTAACTAACGATAGAGCGGGGACTGGACTAGCGCGGGTGTAAAACGTATACAACATCTCCTAGTATATATATCAATATATAATAATCGCTCAAGGCGTGATAAAATGCAACATCACAGAAATATAATAAGCATCACAGAACAAAACAGATAATCTGGGATCCTCGGGTTTCATAGAGCCGCTACTGAAACCCGACGTTCCCCTGGTCGTGTGGATAGCCTGTGCAATGAAATCCTAGACCCCTATGGGCACGGCAAGTTACCCGCCAAAACCTGAAGCGAGGAAGCCACCTTCAACAACGTGAATGGACCACCCAGCACTTCACGGAATCCGGTAACTTGGGCACCCCTCCCTGGGTCAACCTGTATGCCCTACGAGTGCGGCGAATAGCCCGCCAATTCTAGAGTGAAGCCTCCTCTGTCTCAAAGCCATGAGATGCGGGCCCGTTTCCCTCTAGAACCCGGCTATCCGTTCACCCCACCGTGGGGTAATCCTAGTACAGAAAGTAAAATATACAACGGGTACATCGACCTCAGCCCGGTCGTGCCACAAAAGAATAATATACAAACAGGCAGTGACGGCAGTCCACATGTCGGACGCTCGCCCCGCAATATCAAATGTACATATACAATCAAACTGTACTACCATTGCATCCAGGCTATCTACCACGACAAATCCGCAACAACACAGCACAACACAAAACATCAACGTGAATGTCACGTTCGCAAATCCGTCTAAAAGGGCTATAGCAATTAGACAGGATTTACCGATCAAATAACATTCACGGTCGCAGATATAATGTAAATACCGTGAACCAACATATTTAATTTTTTCGATCGACGAAAATTCCCGAAGTGGGCCCCAAGTACAATTTCCAGCACACAAAATAATCTGGGCCCAAACAAAACATTCCAGAAACCCCAATTCCAAGTCAGAGAGCACTGTAGAAATTTTGGTGCAGTGAGGGTATATAATGGCGGCGGAACCGCGGCCGGAAGGGGGTTATTGCCGCGGTTCCGCGGCGACACCGTACGATCATGAAACCAAATTTTCTCAGAAATCCTAAAAAACCCTGCTTGATTTTCTGCAACACACCAAATAATTTTTTGACAACAAAAGAAAATCGATAGAAACTGCACTTTTTGAAATCGCGGTTTTGGAATTTTTGTTCGATCGAAGTTCTAAACACGTTAGAGCAAGCTAGTAAATGTTAATGGCGTGGCTCTGATACCATGTAAGTCTACGGTAGCGCCCAGGCTGTCTTTTCGAGGCCAAAATGCGGAAACGGAAATTTTTCTTAACTTGAAAACTGGCGCTATCGTATGCTTAAAACCCGGATCGAACCATTAACCTACAACTAGCTATCTAGAGAGAGGGTTGGAAAGCTATACCAATCGATCCGTGTCCTTCGGTCTTTAGCCACCATCCCAAGCTCCTCGCGGCATCTCCGGTCTCGATCTTCTCGTCGGAAAGGGCACCACATCATCGATTCTTTTTACGGGCTCCCGCTTCATCCGAAGCAACTTGGGCACGAAGTGTGCTAGCCGACGTGTCCAAGGTGATGTAGAGAATGTTTGTGATCACTTTGTCTCTTGCATCCATGAGATGGATGGAGGTTAGAGATGAAGCCATTGATGGAAGTTTTGAGCTAGAGGAAGAAGAAGAAGAAAAGAGCCTTTTCTTTTTCTTATGTTGTATGTTGATTATGAGAGTGACAGTGTGAACAATAATATGAGAGCTAACCTTACCCTTGGCTTCCCCTCTCTCCCCTTTCATCAAATCAACTCACTAATCAATCACATAATGTGATATTTGCACAAGAAATGATACCATGACTCACCCATGAAGTACATGTATCATTTAATGCACAAAATGATGGTTTCTAGCTCATAATTTCCATTTGTAAACATTAACCCAAATGTTTACAACAATAAAAAGATACGGCAACATCTAAAGTAAACTCGTGACGGATCACAAGGATACCCCTCACCTGTATATACATACCTGCACCTGCATTCCGACTGAATGCGAATGCGATGAGACTAAAGTAATCTAACAAACCTAATACTAGGATTCGGCTTAAACCAAAGCCCACTAGTATGATCCGTCCGATCATGATCCGTGCAATACCGCACCTATATGATCGAACCCTGCCATATATCATACGGCCTCTACAACGTTTCGCCCAAAACTTGAGAAACTGTCTGTGGGGGACTCTAAAGACTCGTCAATACTTTGGCTGTGGATTTAACCACTAGCACGTCAAAGATGGTAGATGTACGTAACGGGCTACCAGGTATTGATCAAAAGGGAGGTCGATGAGCGAACTCATCCTGACACCCTACTGAGCCTGTCAGTGACAATATCCGTACAGTCCGGCCCGTTCGTCTATTCGCATCGCATGGCGGGCCTAGGGGGTTGGTAAAAGTCAGACCCCCAAAAGCGGTACAAGTCGTGTCGGAGTGTAGCCCAGAACACCCTGAGATAATACTGGAATACCTACCAGAAAATCTCCTGCCTCGGCCGAGGGCTTTGTGTAATGGCTCTCCTAGACATAGCGCGATCTCACCCCTAATACCAGGAGAGACGAAACCCCTGCCTATCCGCTCACTTGCCTCCATGTGGCTCGGGACTGTACCCAACTAAAACCTGTTTGCACGACTCCTTTGAGCAGTGGTAGGGTAGTAATCAAAACACAGTGGGAACTCACACAAGACAAATGACGATATCAGGTCGATTAACTAACCTGTACACATGTCACCAGGGAACTGCTATCTGACGTCAGGTATAATACCAACTAGCATGTTACTGGCGAGTCCTTTCCGGTGTACTCATAACCCAATGAGCACCTGTATACATCTTAGGTGAACCAACTGACACCAATGGCTTTTGCGACCGACCACCGCCCCTCGTCGGGGTCTCGACTGTATACACTAGTCTACTAATAGAGTATCGATGCCCAGTTTCAAAACTCCCATGACTAGGGACCACTTTAAGGATGTGCTTATAGACCCCAGCTCCCACGTATATGATCGCCATCATGCTGCTGGCCGTCAAGCAAGAATCCTATGGGCTCTATCAACGTGCAATAGCGACCTATAAGGTCACCTAAAGCAGTACACGATGATAAGATAAACCATGGTAGCATACTATTCTCTATCAATGTGTAATAGTGAACCACAATGTCACCTAAAGCATGTACACGATGATAAAGAGAAACCAGATAGTATACAAACCTCTCGAGTAAGACTGTCCTACCGGTATAGGTCCTGCCTCAATCATTGCAATCACGTGCCTGCGATCCAATAATTTACTCTGAGGGCACTATATCCAACACATGATCCTTCTTACATGATTCAGCACCAGACCGTTCAGCTTGAGCCCGATTTTCGTTCACCGAGCAGCCGCTAGTTATATTGGATCGACAGGTGAAGAAACTTCGATCAAAGGTCTTGTCATCTGTGAAGGTACTTTGGCGTAGCCCAACTGGTGAGGAGATCACTTGGGAGGCCGAGAGCGAGATGCGGACGAAATTCCCTCATCTCTTTGAAGGTACGCTTAGTAAGAATTTTAAATTCGGGGATGAATTTCTTTAAGGGGGGATTGTAACACCTTAGATTGCGATTAGTGTTAATTAAGCGTTAATGCGGGTTTTTAAGGAAAATTTTACCAAATCGGTTTCCTCACATTTTATAACAATTAATTAATATTTTATTATTATTTGTTATGCCGTGCACACACTTGTGCATGTTAATGTAAGGGTTAGTTAGTGTTAATCTTGTTAAGTGACCATGACACCTTAAGCAATCCATGCCTTGATTAACCTTGAGCTTAGATATTTGTGTGAGAGATATTTTCATGTTTTGGATTGAGAGAGAGGTGGCTAGGTGAGTCATGGAGGCATTAATGGTTGCATTGATGAGGAGAGGGAGAGAGTAAGTGTAAGGGTAAGGTTCACCCTACACTCACCCTCTCATCATTATCATCTCTCACTCTCTCATTCCCATCTCTTTTCAATTATTCTTTATCTCCTCTAACCTCAAACTGAAACCCTCACTACCTCTTTACAAATCCTTGCAAAACTTTATAAAATCCCACTAAAACACTTCATATGTCATGTTTTAGCCACTAGGTTGCCTTGGAGCTTGGAAAAATTGGATTTTTTAGCAAGAGTGGCTAGGTAATGACCTCTAACCGATAATTAGGTGTTTATATTGTTGTGTTACCTTGTACTTGTTGTTTAGAACACTAAAGGTTTAGTTTTGTGCACATATCGTATTTTTAGTGTCATATTGGAGTCTCTATGATCTGCTATGACCTGAAATCTTTACTGTAAAATCTAGCAGTGTAGGAGTGATGTACTAGTGACCTTAAGTGTACACCTGAAGCACGAACCCAACCTGGGCGGTTTTGGCCGGTGACAATGAAGGGAAATCCGGTGACCACGGCTTTTTAGTGGAGTTGGGGCTTGGGTTTTGTAGGGTAGCTGCCTGCAGTTGTTTAGAGGTGTTTGGTACAATTTGATTTTTAGGTTTTGACAGTATAAAAAATCTGGGATCACTTTGCTATAATCTAGTGTTTTGATTACACGTATTACGTTATCCGACACGGTTTGTGATCTTGTGTAGCTGCTGCACCTGGGTTGGTTTTGGGGTGTCGCCACACACGTTAACCACTAGACGGACACTTTAGAATTGGTTTGGAGTTGGTGCGTCGGTCAAACGCAGTTTGTACGTGATATTGGTCGATTTCTGAGATTTGCACATATTATGTTTGTGTTAATAGGATCGTTGGCGGTGATTTCGAACGCTGTGAATAAAGGGAAGCAGGTGATTGGATCTACCTAGCTTGAGATCGTCGGTGAGTAGATTTATCATCTACGGGGAAATCGCCCGTATGGCATTAAGCGTCAGGGTTAGATATGATATGATATTAGCTACATGTTTATATGCACATATAGAGATGGTGCATGAACTTCATTGCATATTATTACTTGTTGTGCCTGGACTTGTACCCATTGGACACTGCACTATTTTTGACTATTCATGTTGCATGAGCACTAATTGTATGCTACACACACACTGTCGGTAATTGCAATGATACGCACAACACATATACATATGTGATATGGTATTGATTAGTGACATTGAGACATTGACTCTGTGCGATGGCGCATATGAAATATAGCATACATGCATACCTACATGCTTACACATATACTTGCTATAGCTACATGTTCATTTTATATGATGTTGCGTTGGATTTTGGATAATTGGGAACCGCGTGATATATTTAATAACTTGATGCATTTAAATAGCGGATTTTCCCTTGATATGCTCATATTGTTGTTCTATGCTGCATACATCATATTACATGGATTTACGCATTGAGATATGGATTTCATGTGATTTTCTGGATTTGAGATCCGCGGGGATATTTCAAGAAATGTGTATTGTTTTGAAAACTCGGTTTCTCTTGATATGATATTTCAGTGCGTCCACCATGAGTTTCTCGGTTCTAAGACTTGTGTTAGAAACCCGATGCGAGGAGTGGATGAGGCCGTGTTGCGGGTTCATGGTTGACCCGGTATGGTACCCCGGGGCAAGAAAGGTATGTTGATGGTTTTAGCCGATGAGCCTGGCAGGGGAGGTGCACTGCCTACCGGTGATAGTATTTAGACTCGGCGGTTATCCGGAGGATATTGACCGGAGTCATGAGATGAATATGGGCCGATTCGTACTGCCGGAGCCCGCGGGCCGATCCGGGCAGACGGAGCCCATGGTACGTGGATTTACGTGTCGATGCTGGACACGAGCATTTCATGATGTTTCGAGTGTCAATGTTGGACACTCAAGTTCCATGAGATTTACAGATATGAGGGCCGGTTTTGGTGATGGCGCCTGAGGATTTTAGGATTTGGGGTGTCATTGATGGACACCAGGTTTTTCCATGCTGATGATTTGTGCATGAGGTTTATATTTATCCCACACTCAGGATTTATTTGATTTGCATTTGTTTCATGTAGATGCAATACCCTGGTGGTGTACCTTGATCATGATTGTTGCATATCCATATTGCCATACTTATGCTATCAATTTACATGTGATAGATTTATCGTTGTTCGTGCATACTTGCGATTACAGTATGTTGTTTTTGCTATTCACGAGTTGGAAACTCACCCCCCGTTGTGCCACAGTGTTTTGTAGGTCTGATCCTCAGAGTAGTAGCAGCAGGGCGCCTTATTATCTCTAATTTTGCGGATACCGCTACGGTTGGCTATGAGGCCTTTTTCTATAGGTGGGTTTGCGGTTATCCGATGATGTCGTTGTATATATTTTGTATCTAGTACTCTACATCTACAACCTTCATGTTTTGACTTAAAGACGAGTTATGAAGATCAATGTTGTATATTCTTATGACTCTGGTTGTTGTGCTCGTGTGAGCTGGCCTTTATTTATGTTGATTATCTCATTTGTTCGCTACAGCGTCGTATATCTGTTGTGGTTGTTGTTTCCGCCTTTGGGCGAGATTTGCTCCCGTTTAGGGATGCTTTACTTATATCTTATGTTTATACCTGTTTCGGGGCTAGCTTTTACAAAGGAGGTACTGCTGAAATTTTTATGAAAACAAACTTAAGTTTTAAGTTTTGCTTGAGATTTAAAAAATGTTCTTATCTTTTCCTTCTTGTAATGGTTTATACTGTTGAGTTTCGGCTTACTTAAATTGCGTTACCTATGTTGATGTTACGTGGTCTAAGTGCCGGTCATGTGCCAAATTTGGGTCGTGACACAGGTACTGTCCTCGGACTAGTCCTGCTCTGTTACTATACCAAATATTAAATATAATAAAACATACTGCTCTAAAAGAAACCAATCCCAAAATGTGTATAAGAATGCCACGTGCGTCTGGTGCGCACGGAAATCGAAATCAATGAATGTGCCTTACATGTGCACAGAAATAAAATCTAAGTGCAACGGGTGTGCACGAAAACACCTGTCAAGGGCAACAAGTGTGCCGGACAACAATATCAGGTGCTTCTAATATGCATGAAGAATCCCGATCTAGTGCATTTGTGTGCACCAAAATCACATCAAGCGCGCCAAGTATGCGCAATAATCCAAGTCAAGTGCACAAGGTGCACGAAAACAAATATCGAATATCACAATCGAAATCGACGGTATACACCATACCTCAATCCAAATCAGGTATACCGTGGTATATAATCTCACAACCACGTGCATCAGCGTGCACAAAATCGAATCAAAGTACTAAATGTGCATGAACTACACCGAAGGCACAAATCAAATCACATCCATACCATAGGTATAAAATCAAAATCAAACATCTCGAATGACATTAAATCGAAATCGAGTGCAACCGTGGTGCACGAAAACTCAATCATGCAAATAAATTGCCCAAAATATCGAAATCCAAAATGATGGATAGGTGATATTCGAATCACCAAATCGCAAATCATAAACACTGTCGTCGATACGTCCTTCCTTCAAAGTCGAGAAGGTGTCGGTGCATCCAAAACTAGCATAGCAAGATATCTACTTGCCTCCTGTTCATGGTCTGGCGCCTTGTTCCCTTAGGCTCTCGTCTCTCACTACGAATTTCCCCTTACATAACTTCTCGGCTCAACGGCCCAATATGGAAATGATGACGGAAACAGTTTTGCTCTGGGACATCCTCTAAAGATCTTTGGCCAACTATCATGGTCACTCATAACATGTCTCGTCGATGATGCCAAACTCTAACCTACTGGGTGTGCGTTATACGACTGATCCTGGGTCCATGTCTTCTCGTGTAGTATTACAGAAAGATTCTTTCAGGGTCTCTCCCAAATCTCGTTTCTGCCGAACTGCCCGGAAGTTATCACCCTTTACTAAATCCATTTCTTGTTCCGGAACAGCTGCATGCTCATCATAAATTCTTCTAAAAGATATATCCATATTCAACGCCTCTACATGAGTATCACATCTTTGATGTCAATGGAGTGGAACGCCATCTCGTCAAGATCTCGTACGAACTTCTTACTCCACTTTTCTCTAATGTGGACTGATTCAGACTCGTCTCTTCGTAGCTGTATGGACTGCGCTACAAACGGCTATACTTAAATCCGGAGTGTCCCTTCCGAAGATACGTACTCGACATCTCAAATATCCTGTAGTAGGCATCTTGCCAATTACCTTCTCGGAAACTCATTCAAATTATTGGAGTGATGCGCTTATGCTCGTCCTCCCTCGATCGACTCACAACGTGCCTGTGTGAAGTCTTCTCTAGCTGAAATAAATCAATCTGATGCCCTCGCATCGTGGTGTGCAAACGAACCACATATCCTAGTCATTCATCCATGGATGACTAGCGATCTTCTATCAAATCCCTAAGTATAAACTCGTGTTGCAATATCTTCAAACATCTGGGGCGATATCTTGTCAGTCGCAGCAACAACTAGCTCATTCGTCTGCACGCTAAACAATGCCTCAATCCTCAAGAATAGACGATACATTAACGGTCATCACATTCTAGCCGGCCTCTAGAAGTGGCCCAATCCTCTGATGCTGATCTGAACGTTCGAGAAATCTTAGTAAAAACAACCCAGCAAAATGCTCATGTCGCGAAAAACACAATAAAACGACACCTCTATGAAATCGTGTACCGCCGAAATTTTGCCCTGGTCAGTCCTCTTCCAAGACGAGCTCATGCTGACCGCAACTCTAGCCACAACTTTTTCTTCCCGTGCAAACGTGGTAACAGAAACCACAAAACGATAACGATGAGGATAGATCAATGAACGAATAGAATACTGTGCAAAGAAATGTACATCCTAAAGCTTCTTAAGAGGAGTAGTGTATCGTAAGTATGCCGCGGAACATACACACAGTACGTTACTCTACTTAAGTCACCTACTCCATCAACCAAGGTTAACCTATGCGACGAATGTTCGGATTTAATACCCCTTCGACCCAGTATAAGTTCCGTAAGGTCAAGCCTAGGTTCCGAATATATATATATATATATATATATATATATATATATATATATATATATATATATATTTGTATATATATATATACGCCCTAGACTCCGCATAGTCAAATCTAGACTCAAACCAAGGTTAACCTACCGCTATGATACCAACTTTGTCACGACCCGAAATAGCACGTGACTGGCACTTGAATCATGTGTAGTCTATAGGACCCCACCTAATTCAAGTAAGCCAAAAGCCCAGAAATCTAAACCATTTTAAAGAAGAAGTGAAGGAAAACTTGTTTTAAAGCAAGTGGTTTTAATAAATTAAGTGTCATTAAACATTTAAAAGCAACATCATATTTTCCCGAAAATTTCGGCAGAGTCTCCTTTGTAAATACTGGCCCCAAACGGGTACAAACAAGAATATACAAGTAATGAATAAAGGCATCCCCAAGCAGGAGCTAGCTCTTCACCAATTGACGGAAACAACCACGCAAACAGTAAAATATATAACGCCGAAGGGCCAGGATCAAAACTCACAATAAGTAAGGAGCTCACATCATCAAGGAAGTCAGAAAACCATAATAGTATAACGCGCGGCTCTAAGGTCAAAAGAATAACAACTGGTTTTCTAAGTCTCTCAAATAATACAAGTCTGGTTGATGGAGTTTACTAGATACAACTGAATGTAAATAAATTACAATGGTGGTCACGATGCAAGTGAACCCACCTACCAAAGCAATCACCTGGAAGGAAGCAGTGTGCCAGCAAGCTGCAACGAAACCTGTACGGCAAAACCTGCAAGAACTGTGGCACAACGGGGGTGAGTTGCCAACTCGTGTGTAGAAGACATCACCAAGCAGAAATCGCATGTAAGACTCTATCCTAGGTCATACAATAAATACACTGTTAGTTATATGTATGCCATAAAGGCCATTACTGTACATGAGATGTATATTGTAGTGGATGCTTGGACATATAAAGGGAGGACTTTCTTGCTCGACATGATAGTATGTTATCTGGTTACTCTTTATTTTAATATGTACACTGATTGTCTCTCTGTTACATGTTGGTAAAGCCCTTAAGATGTGTACTTGACTACATGGATTATGATGCGGATCATACTAGTTGGACGATGGTAGTCTGTGAATACATCCTTTAATGTCCCTAGTCGTGGGTGTATCGAGACGGGGCATCGATATACCAGAGTAGACTACCGTGTACCTTCTCGACCCATGTAGATGGGTGGATGATCCCATATCCATTGGTGTTTGACATCATAGATGATATACGAGTGCTTAGTGGAGACTGGGTATACTGGACGGACTCTCCGAGAACTCCCAGATGGTATTATACCTCACGTCAGATGGCAGTTCTCTGGTGACACTGGTACAGGTTAGTCTGTCGACCCGAGATCGTCATTGAGTCTTGTGTGATTCCCACTGTGCTTTGATTTCCACCTTACCGCGTTAAAGAGGACGTGCAAAACAGTGGTTTTTGGGTACAGTACTGAGTCACATGGAGGCAATGAGCGATAGGAGGGGATTCGTCTTTCCCGGTATTGGGGGTTGATGCTGCGCTGTGCTCGATTAGCCATAACAGGAAGTCCCTGGCCAGGGCTGTTTATGAGCTTTACTGGTAAGTGTTATCGGTAGTTTCTCGACCCGTTATGAGCTTCATATCGGCATGACTTATCAAGCTATTGGGGTCTGACGTTTACCACCCCCAGACGAGATATGCGACATATCAGACGAAAAGACCGGACTGTACGGAGTGTTACTGATTGGATCCGTAGGAGTATGAGCAGGCATACTTGTTGATCTCCTTATCGCTCAATACCCGGGTGGCCGTTACGTTTAGCAGACCGCTTGCGGCTTGTGGGTGTTTGATATGATCATCGCTTACTGCCGGCGTATTGACGAGTCTTTAGAGTGCTACACAGAGGTTTCCTGGTTCATGAGAAATGAAGTAGGAGCACATATGTGATATGTGCGGGACCAAGATTAATGCGCGTATGTGATACCGCATTCTATTCTCGCGATTTGTGACATCGGTCGATTATATGTGATATAGCCGGGTTATCGGATCAAGTGTTGATTTGATAGATTGTTAGATTTGATATTAGTCGGTTGTATGTGATATAGACGGATTATTAAATCAAGTGTTGATTTAATAATTTAATGTATAATTATATATTTGATATATTAACTTACATTAACTAATATTTGCTTACTAAGTATTTCTTTTTCTCACTTGTGTAAACTTAGTATATATGTGATATATATTAATGTACATTATTTTGTGTCATGCTAGATGCCACATGCTACATGGGTGTATGAGACTCACACCATGCTTATAATTATGATATGGTTTTATTTATCTAAAGTTAATCAAAATTAATGGTTATTTGTCATATGGTTGAAGATTGTAGAAGCTTGTGGAACCATTGATCAAGTCCACAAATTTTGTTTTACTTGAAGATATTTATTAATATAACCATTATTGTTAGCCATAGTTATGTCTCTACATAAGTTAGTGTATGACACTAACTCACCAATGGTTGCTATTCTCACCTCATTAGTTCATTCTCACTTCTTCTCTTCATCTTCATCATCCTTGAGAAAAAGCTTTCTAGCTTTCGGAAAAATGAGAAAATATTGTGAGAAAAATAAAACTAAAGTGAGCCCATTTCCTACTTCATAATCCTCTACTACTTGCCATTTAATATAGGGTGTTTACCTCACTAATTTCACAATTAGTGAAGATGTAGCATGAGCTTGAGTCTCCTCGATGTAGATCTTCTTCGGCCTCGAAGACATTGAGCAAGCTCGTTCATTTCTTCATGTGGATCCTTACTAGAGTTTGGGTATTCACTACTTGGAGCGAAGGAACTACTACACGGAGCTTTAGAAGTGAATGACCGGTCTACAAAGGTTGTATTCCTCATTCACTTAGTGTAATGTTTGATTACAAGCTAGCTTAACTCCTAATTTTCTAGTTAGATCCTTGGCATGGGTTGCATAGTTCTCTAGGATTTTTTAAATTGTATACTTGATGCCCCAAAATCCTTGATAGGGTGCTATGGAACCCATCATTAGTATCAGAGCCAAGCTAGAGCATTAGGCGTTGTCTAGGCGAAGTTAAAAGTCCGATCGAACACCAAAACTCAATTTGCACCCCTCTCTGGAAATTTTCCAAAATGTTGGATTTTTCCATGTTAAAAATTCTCAGAAAATCATGCAGGTAATTATATGTACCCACCTGAAGAACGAGTCCCTAACTCGCTTTAGTGACCATGGAACCGCGACTAAAATATGTATTTGGCGGCGGTTCCGCGGCGCCACTATGGAGGCTTTGGACGGGCCTTCAGCTGCTCGTCCATATGTACTGGGGTATGTTTCTGGGTATTTCTAACACTGATCAAGTGTTGAGCTCTCTGGGAAAATTTGAGAATTCGTTGATTCGATCGAATTGTTTAACATCGTCTAACTATCTGTGATTGTGATATAATACTTGGAATCCAAACTAATTTGAATTTTATAAATCTAGAAATTTAGTCTCATTTGATCGGTTGCCACAAGATTTTGATGTGATCAAAAGTCCGTCGCAATCACGTAGCGTACGCGGATACTCACTGGTAACTTTATTAGATAGCCACGCCCTATAACCCCAACCAAGTGACTGTAGAAGAACCCCATTGCCTCAAGCATTCGTACGGGTGTTCGCGGCCGTGGTGTTCCACCTAAGTACACTTCGTCGACGGTATCGGGGGGTGCGGTTGTCTGCTAATGTTTCCGACGAGCATTCAATCAGGTTATCGGGAATCTTGTTGAATTACCCGACTTGTTATTGGAAAGTGTTTTCAATATTGAGACTGTTGGAGATAGTGCCCTCAGAGTCAATTATTGGATCACAGGCACGTGATTGCAATGATTGAGGGAGGACCTATGCCGGTAGGACAGTCTTACTCAAGATGATAGTATGCTATCTGGTTTATCTTTATTATCGTGTACTGCTTTAGGTGACCATACAGGTCACTATTGCGCGTGGATAGAGCCCTTAGGATTCTTGCTTAACGGCCAGCCGTATGATGGCGATCATATACGTGGGAGCTTGGGTCTATAAGCACATCCTTAAAAAGGTCCCTAGTCGTGGGTGTTTTCGAGACAGGGCATCGATACTCCAGAGTAGACTAGTGTATACAGTCGAGACCCCGACGAGGGGTGGTGGCCGGTCTCACAAGCCACTGGTGTCAGTTGGTTCATCTAAGATGTATACAGGTGCTCATTGGGTTATGAGTACACCGGACAGGACTCGCCGGGAACATGCTAGTTGGTCTTATACCTGACGTCAGATAGCAGTTCCCTGGTGACATGTGTACAGGTTATTTTATCGACCTGAGATCGTCATTTGTCTCGTGTGAGTTCCCACTGTACTTTGATTACTACCCTACCACGCTCAAAGGAGTTGTGCAAATAGGTTTTAGTTGGGTACAGTCCCGAGCCACATGGAGGCAGTGAGCGGATCTTCAGGGGTTCATCTCTCCCGGTATTGGGGGTGAGGTCGCGCTGTGTCTAGGATAGCCATTACACGAAGTCCTTGGCCAAGGCAGGAGATTTACTGGTAGGTATTCCAGTAGTATCTCAGGATGTTATGGGCTACACTCCGACACGACTTGTACCGCTTTTGGGGGTCTGACTTCTACCAACCCTCTAGACCCGCCATGTGATGCTCATAGAAGAACGAACCAGACTGTATGGATATTGTCACTGACAGGCTTAGTAGGGTGTCAGGATGAGTTCGCTCATCGACGTCCCTTTTGGTCAATACCTGGTAGCCCGTTACGTATGGCTAATACCTCTGAGGTGCTAGTTGTTAAATCCACAGCCAAGGGATTGACGAGTCTTTAGAGTCCCCCACAGACCATTTTTCAAGTTTCGGGCGAAACGCTGTAGAGGCCGTCTGGAGATATGGCAGTGTTCGATCATGTACGTGCAGTATTGCACGGATCATGATCGGACGGATAATACTAGCGGGGTTTGGTTTAAGCCGAATCCTAGTATTGTACAGTGTAGATTTTGTCTCATTGCATTTGTATTAGGTCAGAATACAAATGTGGGTATGTATATACAGTCGCGGGGTTTTCCTGTAATTTATTCCGGGATCAGCTTTTTGAAGTTCCCAGTTTGCATTCCGTTTCGGCCATTTTCCTTTGTATCTTTCTTTGGCTGAATTTTGGTCGAGGGGGTTATTTGCAATTGTGCATTTTATTATGGAGAAGACTTTCTGTGGCACATGATAGCTTCATGATGGTTCAACCATCACTTGACTCCATGGTTCATCATTGCTTGACTTTTGTTTTGATGAGATTGGTGATGGGTTTATGAGTGTTGACTTTGTTATGATGATGATTCTTAATCATAACCTTTCTCTCTCTCTTGGATGATTGTTTCCTCCCCTTAGTTTTTCCTCCTCTCTCTCATTCTTCACAAGTTTTGGCCGGCCATTCTTGGAGAGGGCTGTCCCAAATTTTTGGGGTGGGAAAATTGTTCTTTTGGCTTGCACAAAATCCTTTTAGCTCATCTCCAAAAGCCCATTCCTCCACCTTCATAATATGGCAACTTCTAGTAACCCCATGAGACCCAATGTTCTACACTTAGCCTACAGCATTCTTGGACACGTCGACTCGCCAACTTCATGCCCGAGTTGCCTCGGTCCAGAGGTGGGAGCCCTTAAAAGAATCCGGCGATGTGGTTCCCTTCCGACGAGGAGATGAAGACAGGAGATTCCGCGGGGAGATCGGGATGACGACGAGAAGGCCGAAGGACACGGATCGCTCGGTATATCTCTCTACCCTTCTCTTGTTTGCTATCATTAGGTTAATGGCCCGATCCGGGTTTATAGTGCGCGGTAGTGCTGGTTTACAAGTTTTGTAAAAGTTTCGTGTCCGCATTCCGGCGTCGGATTGACGGCCGGGGCGCTGCCGTGCACTTACAGAGACTAAAATGCGAGGTTTATAATTGTTAGGAATGTGATGTCTAAGAAACTCATTTGGTTGGGCATGAAATCCAAAGTATGTGATACATTGGGTTTATGATGTCCAAGGTGGTTGCGGATTCCAATTGTTGTAGTTTTTCACTTTCTTTTCTGCGACCGTAAGTGTAATATGTGATGTATTGCTGGTTTTGTTGCTATACGTCAACGAAAATTGGGATACAGATATTTACTTATGTTGATGACATGTGATGTTATGTGTTGCTGGGATATACTGTTAGTTATATGTATGCCCTAGAGACCATTACTGTACATTGGATGTATATTGTAGTGGATGCTGGGACATATATAGGTAGGACTTTCTTGCTCGACATGATAGTACGCTATCTAGTTGCTCTTTATCTTAACATGTATACTTTCTGTCTCTCTGATTACATGTTGATAAAACCCTTAGGATGTGTACTCGACTTCCAGGACTGTGATGAAGATCATACTAGTGGGGCCAGGGTAGTCAATGAGTACATCCTTCATTGTTCCTAGTCGTGGGAATATCGAGACGGGGCATCGATATTCCAGAGTAGACTAGCGTATATCTTCTCGACCCATGTGATGGGCGATGGATGATCCCATAGCCATTGGTGTTTGACATCGGAGATGGTATGCGGGTGCTCAGTGGAGACTGGGTACACTGAACGGACTCGCCGAGAACTCCCAGATGGTATTATACCTTACGTCAGATGGCAGTTCTCCGGTGACACTAGTACAGCTTAGTCTGTTGACGCGAGATCGTCATAAAGTCTTGTGTGTCTCCCACTGTGCTTTGATTTCCGCCCTACCACGGCTCTACTGAGTCGTGCAAACATGTGGTTTTTGGGTACAGTCCCGATTCACATGGAGGCAATGAGCGATAGGAGGGGATTCGTCTCTCCCGGTATTGGGGGTGGATGTTGCACTATGCTCGACTGGCCATAACAGGAAATCCCTGGCCAGGGTTGCAGTGATATACTGGTAAGAGTTATCAGTAGTTTCACGAATGTTATGGACCTCACGTCGGCATGACTTATCGAGCTATTGGAGTCTGACGTTTACCACCCCTAGGCGAGATATGCGACATATCAGACGAACAGACCGGACTGTACGGTAAGTGTTACTGGTTGGATTCACAGGAGTGTGAGCGGGCTTGCTCGTCGATCTTCTGATCGCTCAATACCCGGGTGGCCGTTACGTTTAGCAGACCGCTTGCGGCTTGTGGGTGTTTGATATGATCATCACCTGCTGCAGGCGTATTGACGAGTCTTTAGAGTCCTACACAGAGGTTTCCTGGCTCAAGTGAAACGAAATATGAGCGCATATGAGATATGTGCGGGACCGAGAATAATGCGTGTATGTGATACCGTATTCTATTCTCGCGATGAATGTATCGAATGGTTGTATGTGATATAACCTAGTTATCGAATCAAGGATTGATTCGATAAGTCGATACATTGGATACTAGTCGGTTATATGCGATATGACCGGATCGTTAAATCAAGTATTGATTTAATGATTTAATGTATAATTATATATTTGATATATTACTTTGCATTAACTAGTATTGGTTCACTTTAAATGGATTTTCTCACTTGAAATGCACATTGCGTATGTGATATATTTTTGTGCACTTGTTTGTATCATGTTTGATGATACATGCTCACTAGGGTTTGTGTAAAGATTAAACCATGGTTGTGTGAGTGGTTTGGGTTTTGTTTATTTACTTATTCATTTATTTATTTATTTTGTTTATTTTGGCAAAAGAAAATGATAAAGAGAAAAATGGTGGCTTTCTTTGTTTGTTGTTGAAGCTTCATGAAGCTTTGACTAAGTGACCATTTTGTCTCATGCTTAACCCTAACCATTCCACCTAACCATAGTCTATTCTCTACACCTAACCATGGTTGGTATATGATAAGTATTCCTTTTATTTTCTATTTTGAAAATAACTTATCATATTCTTTCTTCTTCTTCTTCATCTTCAACAAGAAGAAAACCTTGCCTTCATCAATGGCAACTTGAGAAAAAGAGTGAGAAATCCAATTCCAAAGTGAACCCACTTCCTATTTCTTCATCCTCTACCTCTTGCCAAGTAGTATAGGGTGTTTTCTTCACAAGTTTCATGACTTGGTGAAGTTGGAGCTTGATCTTGAGTTGCCTCGATGTAGATCATCTTCGGCATCGAAGTCGACGACCTAGCCCGCCTATTTCTCCGATGCAGCCGATGCTAGAGTCCGGGATTCAATATGGACAGCGGAGGGACGTCATCACGGAGCCTAGGAAGTGGAGGACCGGATCTACAAAGGTTGTAGCCTCTTTCTTTTTAAGTTAAAGTTGTTTACTTGCATCGCATCACCTACAAATCTAGTTAACGATCCGTATTAGGGTTTGTAGGCACAAGGAAATATTTGAATTGGGCATGTTTGATCCCTTGCAAGACCTCATTAGTGTGCCTAGGAACCCTACATTGGTATCAGAGCCTAGCTAGAGCCTTTGGCGATGCGTTGACGGAGTTAGAAGTCCGATCGAACCGAAACCCTAACACAAATTTGCTCTCTGGACTTTTTTCAAAAACTGGGTTTTTTCCAGATTAAAAATTCTTAAAAAATTCAGCAGGAAGATTTAAGAATTATGGTGCAAAACGAGCCTCTGATTCAACTAAACTGCCACGGAACAGCGGCAGAAGCATGGCTTCTTCGGCTGTTCCGCGGCCCTTTGGTCTTATTGTCCAATAAATTTTGCACAGTAATTCTTATTCTTTGGTTCTGGATTTTCTAGGATTTTTTAAATATTACTCAAGAGTTGAGTTTTCTGGGTTGTATTGGGGACTCGGTGTTTCGATCGGATTGTCTAATTTTGTCTGTGTGTTTTTCCTGGTAATTTTAGAATATGTTAAAAAGTTCGACCGGATATAAATACCCACTTTTTCCCCTGCCGGGAAATTTCCAATTGTTGGATTTTTCCGTAGTTTAACGACGTACTAAGTAGTGCAAGTAATGCGATGGTCCCTCTAGAAGACAACAAACCTTAACTCGATTATGTGACCGTCTTGAACTGCCCTTTGAACCTTAGGGTTTGGGGCAGTACGGCGTGCCACATGTGAGGCGTTGGCTTGACCCTCCTACGGCTGGACCGTTGGTATTGAGGCACGAACTGAATGCTTTTAGACTTATTTCATGTGTTGAGCTGTATCAGGAAAACATGGGCGTTCGATTGTTCGATCGGAAAGTTTAACATTTTTCTATTTATCCGGAATGTGATACAATATTTGGAATTCACAAGTAGTTATGAAATAACTGAATGAAGTTATAAACATAGCAGTTTAGTCTCACTAGATCGGTTGCCACGGAATTTCTATGTGATTGAAAGTCTGTCGCAATCACGTAGCGTACGCGGATACTCGCCGGGTAAACTTAATAGACAGCCTCACTCCATAGCCCCGACCAAGTGACTGTAGGAGAACCCCGTCGCCGAAAGCATCCGTTCGGGTGCTCGCGGTAGCGGTGTTCCGTCTTAGTGCACTTCGTCGACGGTATCAGGGGTGCGGCCCCCTACTAAAGTTTGCGACGAGCATTCGATCAGTTTTTCGGGAATCTTGTTGAATTGCCCGACTTGATATTGAAAAGTGTTTTCGATAATGAGACTAAAATGGTTTATAATTGTTAGGCATGCGATGTCTAAGGAATTCATTTGTTTAGGCATGCGATGTCTAAAGAGATTGCGGATTCCAACTGTTGTAGTTTTACACTTTCTTTTCTGTGACCGTAAGTGTAATATGTGATATCGCCGGTTTCGTTGCTATATGTCAACGGAAATTGGGATGTGCATATTTACTTACGTTGATGACATGTGATGTTATGTGTTGCTGGATATGTTATATTGGATCGTCGTGGTTGAATAGCCGGGGGTTTTTATGTGAGATGAGTGCTTTTCATTTTCATTCATGTAAAAACTTGTATGTAATATTCTTTTATTGGGGCACTTCCAGGTTGCGGATGATGTCACCATTTGTATATTATTTACTTTCCCGCATTAGGATAGGCCCAAGGAGGGAGCACAAGTAACCGGGTTCTAGGGTCCAGTAGGAGACCATCTTGAGGAGTCGAGTCCGGGTCTCCTAACCCTAGAATTGGTAGGGTTGCTTGCCGCTCTCGTATGGGTCTAGGGGTGTGGGATTGGCTATTCATCACGACCGTGGAATCCGTGTTTTATACTGGCTCGTATTAAAAACACGGACGTCCTAGTATATCCAATATTTCATATGATATTTTTTGCTGCGTTATCTGTGATGTGATCATGTGATGTGTTCAGATAGATATAGTATATAGTATATATGATATATTATATAGACGTTGCTTATGTTTTACACCCGCGCTAGCCCTGCCTCGTTCTAGCGTTAGTTACCTAACCTAACGGTGCAGACAGGACATCGAGGCGAATGCGGATGGCATAAGCGTACGTTATATTTATCTATGATGATTAGGTGGATTTAAATGATGGGATATTCATTAATGAGATTAATGAAAGAAAATAAACCTAATTGATGTTGTGGAATCGAATTTCAAAAATAAAACAGGTAGCTACAGTTCTTGCTTTGCATCGCGGTGTTCCTTGTAGAACATCCTGCACCTTATTCGATGAGGAAAGGGCCGACGATCCCTTCACCGGGAGTGACCCCTTTAACAAAACAAGAAAAGCTTCAAAAACATTCCATTTAAAAACCATTTGATTCCGCAAAGAGATCAAGTTCAAAGCGTTAAAGGTTTTCATAAAAAACTGTTAGTGTATATGCCCTAGAGGCCATTACTGTATCATACTAGTTTGTATATTACTTAATGGAAGCTTGGGATATTCACCTTGTATAAACAATCTTGCTCAATATAGTAGTATGCTACTTGGTTTGTTTCTACTTCAATGTGTACATGTGTTTATTTTAGTATATCACCTATACACATTAGTGGAGCCCTTAGGATCTTTGCTTGATTACCAGCGTTGTGATGGCAGTCACACTAGTGGGGGCTGGGTAATCTATAAGCACATCCTTATACAGGTCCCTAGTCGCAGGACTATCGAGACAGGGCATCGATACTCCGGAGTAGACTAGCGTATGCGCTTCTCATCCCAGTGTGGGAGATGGTCTGTCCCACATCCATCAGTACGTCGTACTGGAGATAGTATACGGGTGCTCGTTAGGTTACGAGTACACTGGACAGGACTCGTCGGGAACTGACCGGTTGGTATTATACCTATCGTCAGCTATCAGTTCCCAGGTGACATGAGTACAGCTTAGTCCGCTGACATGACACTGTCACTTCGCCTCGAGTGTGTTCCCACCGTACTTTGATTACTACCCTACCACGGCTCAAAGGAGTCATGCAAACAGTTAGTGGTTGGGTACAGTCCCGAAGCACTTGGAGGCAGTGACGGTTAGACAGGATTCGTCTCTCCCGGTATTGGGGGTTGACATCACGCTGTGTCTAGGAGAGCCATTACACGAGTAGTCCCTGGCCAGGGCAATCGAGATATACTGGTAGGCTTCCAATGTTATCTCAGGGTGTTTTGGGCTTCACTCCGACACGACTTGTACCGCTATTAGGGGACTGACGTTTACCGCCCCCCTAGGCCCGCCATGCGATGTATCAGACGAACAGACCGGACTGTACGGAGATTGTCACATACAGGCTCAGTAGGAGTTCGGATGGGTTTACCTCATCGGCCTTCTTATCAACATCTTCCTGGGGACCGTTACGCACAGCTAGTGCCGCTTGCGGTCTGTGGTTAAACCCACTGCCAGCGTAGTGTCGAGTCTTTAGAGTCCCACACAGAGAGCTATTCGCCTTTAGGCAAAAGAGTAGAGGTCGCATGGTTTTGCGACAGGTCGCATGGTTTTGCGGCAGGGTTCGGTCACATCCGTGCGCTTATGCACGTACAGTGTCCGGACAGTTTACACTAGCGGGCTTTGGTTTAAGCCAGATCGTAGTGTACGTATTGGGATTGGATTTATCCAGTATGTATCCGTGTTCCTCGGAACACGGATGCGGGTGTGTATGCACTGTTGACGGAGAGACAGAGGGAGAAGATTCTCATTAGGGTTGTTGACCGTTGACTGTTGACCATTGACTTTTTGCTCAACCCTAATGAGAATATGATATATGATTAACAATAATATTAATTAAATATTGTGGTGACATGGTTGTTGAGGGGTTGACTTTGTTGACTTGTTGACTATGTTGACCGGTTGACTAGGTTGGACAAGTTGACCATCATGATAACAATAGCTATCATTTCATGGCAAAGACTTTTTACTTGCTTGTTTCTCTTGTGAGAAATGAGTGCATGAAATGATATGGCTATTGTAGCTTAAACCATTTACATAATACTTGATTACTATTTTGTGATGATGGTTATGGATTATGAGAGTCAAGAGAGAAAAGTCTTTTATCATTCTATCATTCTCATTCTCTCTCTTGTTCTTGAGCTCTCATCTCCTTCCTCTTGCTCTCCCTCTCTTTAGTCTATGGTTCACTTGTCTCATGTGTTGAGAACCAAGAACCATAGAGAAAATCCCTACACACTCTTCTCTACTCACTCTAGTTCACAAGGTTTAGCAAACCAAGTGAACTAGTTTCTTCAAAGACCGAAGAAGAAGCCAAAGGTAGAAGCTTTCGAGGTGGATCCATCTTCGACGCAAGGAGACGACGGAGTGAAGACGATCCGGACAACCATCGAGAGTCAAAGAAGAAGGAGTTCAAGAAAGAAAGGTATAACCCCCTAACCGAGTAGTTAACAACTCCTAGTTAGGTTGTTAGTTAGATGTTTAACAAAGATCCGGTTTTGAGTCCATGTTACCACCTCTAGAAAAATTGTTTTTCACCAAATTCCGCATGCCCGAAAGTACCGGGAGAGGTAGCATGGACTTACAGTGGTATCAGAGCCTAGTTAAACTCTATCTAACATGTTAGCAAAGTAGCTAGATGATCGATCAAAGAAAAGTCGCAAAACGAACCCAAAAAAGTCAGGTTTCTGCCGATTTTTATTCTGTTCAAAAGTTGATAATTTTCATCTTAAAAATCGGCTCAGGCTTTTATTTGGATAACCACCAAATTTGGTCCCACGATCGATTCAAAGCGCCGCGGAAACGCGCGGGAGCACGCTCCCGCCGCTGTTCCGCGGCCGAGTTGACTCGGCCGGGGTCCATCTTTGGTGCAGTGTATTTCTGGTGTTGTTTTGGGATTTTTGGAATATGTATTTTCTGCCCAGATTTTCCAGAACGAAAATTTTGTGTTTGGGGCCTATAAATCCGTATTTTTGATCGAACTTCTAAAAGACTTAAGCTGACGGGTTTTTCTGTGATGTGATATTTGTATTGAACGTCTACTAATCGCTATATGTCGATTAGTGGGGGTTATACAAATCTGTGGTCTGTAATGTTGCTGGAATGTGTATATGAATTCATTGGATTGTCGCGGGTGAATAGCCGGGGGTTGTGAGACGAGAGTTTTCTTTTCTTTCAATTCTTGTAAATTTGTAAATTGATGTAATAATTATGTGTATGGCCGCACAACCGGGTCGGGGTTGCAGCCGTCATTGTATAATTTCTTTTTACTGTTTTTGCTCCTAGGATAGACCCATGGAGGGGGTGCACAAACTAACGGGTATGCCGAAGTGCCGAGTGGCCTACTCACGGGGATGAGGGAGGTTTCTTAGCTTCGGGTACTTGGCGGGTAGTTTGCCGCACCCGTAGGGGTCTTGGGTGGGGTATTGGCTATTCACCGCGACCGTGTAATCTGCTTTTCGTTACAGGCTCGTACGAATTGCGGGTTCCTAGTATATCCAATGTGTTCATCTGTGATCTGAAATGTCTATCATTGCAATATATCTATATACGATATTATTTAGGCCTTGCTTATGTTTTACAGCCGTGCTAGCCCAGCCCCCGCTCTGTCGTTAGTTAAGTAACCTAACGGGTAATGACGGGGCCCCGTGGCGAATGCGAATGGCATAAGCGTACGTCATATTTTGGTTGTTTTCTGCAATGGTAGGATTAATTGATGGGACACATTAAAAGAACTAATGCAAGAATATCACGCATTAAAAGAACTAATGCAAGAAAATAAACCATGTAAAAGTTGTTGGAACACTTTCGAAAAACCACTCGGTTCTTTTCAAAACAAACTTTTAAAATGCGGAGTTTGAGCCACTCCTTTTAAAAGCTATCTCGTTCCATCGACTATATCAAGTTCACTACATTCACGGTTTTGCCAAAACCATCCGTAGCCCTCCATCATTTCAGTTAAATATTCGGTAGTATTCAAGCTATGTATTTTGACCTCACGCCAAGGCATAGTGATTGGTAGCTGCCGGATATTTATCTGTTGCATAGATAGAATGCGTTGGTTTGAGACAGTCGTACTGCCATTTTGGCCTACGTCAAGGGTATGTACGGGTGGGTTCAAATTAACCTGGATAATGATGGGAAGAACTTGACATGTGACTTATGACATTTTGACCTCACGCCAAGGTCATAAGAGCATGGGGCAAAAATCCACATCGGGAGTTTCATAAGTACTGAAACTTGCTAGCGTTGCATACCATTTGGAGTGTGATGATTCTGGTAGGATTCCTTCAGTTTCGTCACGCGATGATATTTGGATCCCGATCCTACTGTGAGTATATGCTACTCCTCGGGAAATTCCTCACTTAACGATCAATGCTATAAACCAAGTAGGTGTCTAGAAAGGTGTTAGCGGGGCTACGCTCCCAGGGAAAAGAGGTTCTTGAATTAAGGAACTTCGCGAAAGCGTTGGAAAACCTCCCTCGAAGTACCGACACCAGCCAGGCCGAACGGTTAAGCAAGTATTGTACGGTGAGATTGATCCTGACTAATTCTTCCTTTTTGGTATGAGGAGGGATTCGAGAAACAGTAGGAGCCATCCTGTTTAGACAAATTAAAAACCACTCTAAACTTGCAAGAGCATCATGCTGAGTGTTTCTTCTTCTCTCTCCTAATTTCAGCGACCAATCGACATGACTGGACTTAAGTTACTTCTGGATAAAAACATACTGACAGGGCCAAACTACAAAAATTGTCTAAGGAATATCAAAATGGCAATCACTTACGACAAGCTGGGGTATCTTCTTACCACCAAAGCTCCCCCTGTCCCAAGTCCCACCTCCAGCGTCGCGGATAAGGAAATCCGTAAGACCTGGGAGATTGATAGCGCGAAGGCCAAGTGCCTCGTACTTGCCTCGATGGACAACGAACATCAGAGGAGGCACGAGAATATGGACCTTGAATCCATATTTCTCCATACAAAAGAACTGTATGGAGAGCAATCCCGTATCGCAAGATACAAATGTCGAAGAAGTTATTTTCGGCAAGGTTGGCCATCGGATCATCGGTAGCGGAACACGTGCTTAAGATGATTGGCTTCATTGAGGAGCTCGCGGAACTTGGAACCACGTTGGAGAATGAGCTCTATACTGACTTGATTCTCCAGTCCCTTCCTTCCACTTACGACCAGTTTATACTGAACTTCAACTTACAAGAAAAAGAAGTTGAACTTTCAGAACTCCTCAACATGCTGAGGAGTGCAGAGGGCACCGTACAGAAAGGTAGGGAAACATCCACTTTGTTTGTAGGAGGATCTTCCTCTTCTAGGTCCAAGGCGAAAGCCAAGGGAAAGAAGAAGAAAGCCTTCGCCAAACCAAGGGGCGGTGTTAGTAAAGTGGATACGAAGGGAAAAGCAAAAGCAACAAAGAAAGCGAGGCAGCTTGTGGATAAAGAAGAATGCTTCTATTGTCATAAGAAAGGACACTGGAAGAATGATTGCAGGGCTTGGAAAGCCAGGACAAAGGAATTGAAGCAGGTTGCGGCTTCAGCTTCAGGTGTGTATGTTATTGAAAACTGTCTTTCAATAAACTCTACTTCCTGGGTATTGGATACCGGATCAGGATCTCATATCTGTAATTCTTTGCAGGCGTTGAGAAACCGTAGGGTTTTGAAGGCAGGTGACATGACCCTCAGAGTTGCAAACGGAGCTAGCATGGATGCTAAGGCCGTGGGGGACTATCACCTGGGAATGTCAGATGGACATGTTTTGGTTTTACGTAATTTCTTTTTTGTACCCAACGCAACTTGTAATATCATTTCTGTATCTTTAGCTTCTAAAGAAGGTTATGAATTTGCGTTTGTAAGTAATGTTGTAAACATTCACCTTAATCAAGTTCTGATTGGGTCAGGTACATTGAGCAATGGTATATACGTATTAAACCAACCACAGATTTTCAATGTCCAGAATACACACAAAAGAAAGTCTTCGGAAATTAATCAGACTTTCTTATGGCATTGTAGACTGGGTCACATCAATGAGGGAAGGTTGACGAAGTTACATACAGAAGAATATTTGAATCCGTTCGAATATCAATCGTATGCCACTTGTCAATCATGTCTCAAAGGAAAGATGATAAAGACTCCGTTCACTGGACACAGAGTAAGAGCGAGCGAGCTCTTGGGACTCGTACACAGCGACGTGTGTGGTCCAATGTATACACATGCGCGAAGCGGTTATTCTTACTTCATTACTTTTACGGATGACTTTTCAAGGTACGGTTATGTCTTCTTGATGAAACATAAGTCCGAAGCCTTTGGAAAATTCCAGGAATATAAGAATGAAGTAGAAAAACAAACCGGCAAAAGTGTTAAGATTCTAAGATCGGATCGAGGTGGAGAATACTTTAGTGCCGAGTTCCTGGACTATTTAAAAGAGAACGGAATTCTCTCTCAGCTTACTCCTCCATACACTCCGCAACATAACGGTGTATTGGAGAGACGGAACCGAACCCTATTGGATATGGTTCGGTCCATGATGAGTAACACTGAGTTACCGCGATCATTCTTGGGGTATGCGCTAGAATCAGCTGCATACCTTTTGAACCGAGTTCCGACTAAGACTGTGCCTACCACACCATATGAAATATGGAGTGGGAAGAAACCCTATCTTCAATATCTGAAGATCTGGGGATGTCTGGCTTTTGTCAAAAAGCAGCATGCGGACAAACTCGAGGCACGCTCAGTACTGTGCAAGTTTGTGGGATACCCAAAGAACTCCAGGGGGTATCTCTTCTATTACGCAGAGGAACAAAAGATCATTGTTTCTCGTAATGCCCATTTTCTGGAACACCAGTTCTTAGAAAAGGAAACAAGTGGGAGCGAAATAGAACTGGAAGAAATTCCAGAACCACAGACTATTACTGAAAACTTAGTGGAACCAGAGAGTTCAAAAGAACAGGACATTCCTACGCCGCTCCGCAGGAGTAGTAGGCAGTCTCATCCGCCCGAGAGATACTGCGGTTTTCTCATAGACGGGGATAGAGAGGATTGCATCACAGATTATGATGAGCCTACTAGCTTCCAGCAAGCCGTTCAGAGCGTCGACTCGGTAAAATGGTTGGATGCAATGCGGACCGAAATGGAGTCCATGTACACCAACAAAGTATGGACGTTGGACATTGCTCCAGACGGGGTAAAACCCGTAGGATGCAAGTGGATCTTCAAAAGGAAGATTGGTGTAGATGGACAGGTTGAGACCTATAAAGCTAGACTGGTAACAAAGGGTTTTTGTCAAAGACCTGGTTTGGACTATGACGAGACCTTTTCTCCAGCAGCTATGCTGAAATCCATTCGGATCCTTCTTTCCATTGCTGCCTTCCACGATTATGAGATTTGGCAGATGGACGTAAAGACAGCTTTTCTAAATGGAAATTTAGAGGAGTGTGTCTATATGGACCAGCCAGAGGGTTTCATTCAGAGTGGGAGCAGCGGAAAGGTGTGTAAGTTGCTTAAGTCCATTTACGGACTAAAGCAGGCATCGCGGAGTTGGAACATCTGTTTTGATGAGACGGTCAAGGAATTTGGCTTTATCAAAAATCCAGATGAACCATGCATCTATAGTAGATTTGTAGCGAGAACTGTAGTATTCCTCGTTTTATACGTGGATGACATTCTCTTAATAGGAAATGACATTCCTATGCTACAATCTGTCAAGGGGTTCTTATCACACAGGTTCTCCATGAAAGACCTGGGTGATGCCTCCTACATCCTGGGGATCCGGATCCATCGTGATAGATCCAAGAGGATATTAGGAATTTCACAGTCCAGGTACATCGACACCATACTGAAAAGATTCAGTATGGAAGATTCCAAGCGCGGTAATCTACCGGCTTGTTACGGGATCACCCTCTCTAAAGAGATGTCTCCCAAGACTGATTTGGAGAGGGATCGCATGTCTATTATACCCTACGCTTCTGCGGTAGGCTCTATAATGTATGCGATGTTGTGTACCAGACCGGATGTAGCTTATGCACTGAGTGTGGTAAGCCGGTATCAGTCAAACCCTGGGGAGAAACACTGGATAGCGGTAAAGAACATTCTCAAGTACCTGATAAGGACTAAGGAGATGTTCTTGGTGTATGGCGGAAAAGACCTCCAGATCGAGGCCTTTGCTGACTCCAGCTTCCAGAGTGAAAAGGATGATTCCAAGTCCATGTCGGGTTTTGTCTTTACCCTCAATGGAGGGGCGGTGTGTTGGAAGAGTTCCAAACAGGAAACCGTTGCAGACTCGACGATGGAAGCGGAATACATCGCTGCATCTGATGCCGCAAAAGAAGCTGTCTGGATAAGGAAGTTCATGAAAGAACTTCAGGTGGTTCCGTCCATTGTTGATCCAATACCTTTGTATTGCGACAACAACGGGGCTATAGCTTTAGCGAAGGAACCCAGGTCCCATCAGAGATCCAGACACATCTTGAGGCGGTATCACCTGATCAGGGAGATCGTGGATCGCCAGGAGATCGAGGTTCGGAGGGTCGCTTCAGAAGATAACACTGCAGATCCATTCACCAAGGCCTTTCCCCAGACTCAGTTCGAGCGGCTGATCGAGATGATAGGTCTTCGATACGCCAGTACATGGCCTTAGTGCAAGTGGGAGATTGTTAGTGTATTTGCCCTAGAGGCCATTACTGTATCATACTAGTTTGTATATTACTTAATGGAAGCTTGGGATATTCACCTTGTATAAACAATCTTGCTCAATATAGTAGTATGCTACTTGGTTTGTTTCTATTTCAATGTGTACATGTGTTTATTTTAGTATATCCCCTATACACATTAGTGGAGCCCTTAGGATCTTTGCTTGATTACCAGCGTTGTGATGGCAGTCACACTAGTGGGGGCTGGGTAATCTATAAGCACATCCTTATACAGGTCCCTAGTCGCAGGACTATCGAGACTGGGCATCGATACTCCAGAGTAGACTAGCGTATGCGCTTCTCATCCCAGTGTGGGAGATGGTCTATCCCACAGCCATCAGTACGTCGTACTGGAGATAGTATATGGGTGCTCGTTTGTTACGAGTACACTGGACAGGACTCGTCGGGAACTGACCGGTTGGTATTATACCTATCGTCAGTTATCAGTTCCCAGGTGACATGAGTACAGCTTAGTCCGCTGACTTGACACTGTCACTTCGCCTCGAGTGTGTTCCCACTGTACTTTGATTACTACCCTACCACGGCTCAAAGGAGTCGTGCAAACAGGTAGTGGTTGGGTACAGTCCCAAAGCACTTGGAGGCAGTGACGGTTAGACAGGATTCGTCTCTCCCGGTATTGGGGGTTGACATCGCGCTGTGTCTAGGAGAGCCATTACACGAGTAGTCCCTGGCCAGGACAATCGAGATATACTGGTAGGCTTCCAGTGTTATCTCAGGGTGTTTTGGGCTTCACTACGACACGACTTGTACCGCTATTAGGGGACTGACGTTTACCGCACCCCTAGGCCCGCCATGCGATGTATCAGACGAACAGACCGGACTGTACGGAGATTGTCACATTCAGGCTCAGTAGGAGTTCAGATGGGTTTCACCTCGTCAGTCTTCTTGTCGGCATCTACCTGGGACCGTTACGCACAGCTAGTGCCGCTTGCGGTATGTGGTTAAACCCACTGCCAGCGTAGTGTCCAGTCTTTAGAGTCCCACACAGAGAGCTATTCTCCTTTTGGCAAAAGAGTAGAGGTCGCATGGTTTTGCGACAGGTCGCATGGTTTTGCGGCAGGGTTCGGTCACATCCGTGCGCTTATGCACGTACAGTGTCCGGACAGTTTACACTAGCGGGCTTTGGTTTAAGCCAGATCGTAGTGTACGTATTGGGATTGGATTTATCCAGTATGTATTCGTGTTCCTCGGAACACGGATGCGGGTGTGTATGCACAGTTGACGGAGAGACAGAGGCAGAGGATTCTCATTAGGGTTGTTGACCGTTGACTGTTGACCATTGACTTTTTGCTCAACCCTAATGAGATTATGATATATGATTAACAATAATATTAATTAAGTATTGTGGTGACATGGTTGTTGAGGGGTTGACTTTGTTGACTTGTTGACTTTGTTGACCGGTTGACTAGGTTGGACTAGTTGACCATCATGATAACAATAGCTATCATTTCATGGCAAAGACTTTTTACTTGCTTGTTTCTCTTGTGAGAAATGAGTGCATGAAATGATATGGCTATTGTAGATTAAACCATTTACACAATACTTGATTACTATTTTGTGATGATGGTTATGGATTATGAGAGCCAAGAGAGAAAAGTCTTCTATCATTCTATCATTCTCATTCTCTCTCTTGTTCTTGAGCTCTCATCTCCTTCCTCTTGCTCTCCCTCTCTTTAGCCTATGGTTCACTTGTCTCATGTGTTGAAAACCAAGAACCATAGAGAAAATCCCTACACACTCTTCGCTACTCACTCTAGTTCACAAGGTTTAGCAAACCAAGTGAACTAGTTTCTTCAAAGACCGAAGAAGAAGCTAAAGGTAGAAGCTTTCGAGGTGGATCCATCTTCGACGCAAGGAGACGACGGAGTGAAGCCGATCCGGACAACCATCGAGAGTCAAAGAAGAAGGAGTTCAAGAAAGAAAGGTATAACCCCCTAACCGAGTAGTTAACAACTCATAGTTAAGTTGTTAGTTAGATGTTTAACAAAGATCCGGTTTTGAGTCCATGTTACCACCTCTAGAAAAATTGTTTTTCACCAAATTCCGCATGCCCGAAAGTACCGAGAGAGGTAGCATGGACTTACAAAAACCAGCCGCAACCCTCCGTCATTTTAGGATGTAGAGTACTTAGTATTCGTGCTGTGTTTGTTGACCTTAGTTAAGGCACAGTGTACGGTAGCTATGTGATGTCTTCCTACACCGCATATGATGCGATTAGTTAGGACAGTCGCGTGACTTTGTTGACCTTAGTTAAGGTTCATGTGGGTGGGTCTAATTAATCACGAAATGACGGGTAGAACTTGACTAGTGCTTATGATTTGTTGACCATAGTTAAGGTCATAGGTGCTAGCGGTAAAAACCTTTATCGGGAGTTTCAAGCGTTGAAATTTGCAATGAGATTGCATACCTTCTATGCGATAGTTGGGTCCCGATACCCACTGCGAGTAATTGTTACTCCTGGGAGAGTTTTGCACTTTGCAATTAGCCGATCAAGTAGGTGTCTAGAAAGGTGTCAACGGGGTTACGCCTCTGGGAAAACGAGGTTTACATTAATTAGGTCCGTACGAAAGCACGGGGAACCTCCCTCAAAGTACCGACACTGGCCTGGCTGAAAGATTGGCGAACTTGTAGAGTGTAATTAATCCCGGCCAGTCTTTCCTTTTAGGGTTTGAAGGAAGATTTGATAAAAACAGTAGGAGCCATCCTGATTAGATAAAATAAATAACCAATCTGATCTTGCAAGAGCGCACGCAGAGTGTTTTCTTCTCTCTCTCTCCAGGTAGCGACCATATCACGCCTTAATCAAGATAATAATATGGATGTATTGACCGAACCCGCTTGTTATACTGAGCTGGGGAACGTTGGTCCCGCTCCAACTTATAATAGTTATAAGACAGAGCAGGAAATAGGGGAATACCAGAATTCCTATGCCGCCCAAACGAAGAAAGTGCATATGATGCATCTCCTTCGGGTATGTTCATTACAAAGAACTGTTTCTCAGTATTCTCTGCATCCTGAGTATTTGATACCGCATCAGGATCCCAGATATGTAATCTGTTACATAGGGCTACAAAAAGGTAGAAAAACTGAGAACGGGTGATAAGTTTCATGAGACAGAAAACGGGGCAAGTGTTGCAGCCAAGTCTGTTGGTCACTGTCACCCTGTATTACCAATACATTGATTCTGAACAAATGCTATTAGATACCGAACCTGATATACAAAATCATATCAGTCTCTTTATTAGTAAAGTAATGATAAAATTTTGTATTGTTGGATAATGTTTTGAACATTTCCTATATCAAAAGTTGATCGGTTCAGGCACGTTATCTAAAAGCATTGACGTTCTAAATCAAACTACAGTTCCTAGTATACAGAACACACACAAGAGGAAGAGTTCAGAAATGAACGAATCCTTCTTGAGGCATTGTAGACTAGGTCATATCAATGCGACCCAACTGGATGAAGTTACATTTTAGATGAATATTTAAATCAGTTTGAATTTACATCTTGTGAAACTTGCCAGTCATGTCACAAAGATTAGATGACCATAGCCCTGTTTATTGGAAACAGAGAAAGAGTTAATGAACTCTTGGGACTGATACATGATGATGTATGTAAGGTCTCCTGTCTACACATGCCAGGACTGGTTCTTTATACTTCATTATATTCTCTGATAATCTCTCAAGATTCAGTCATATGTTCCTGTTGAAACATAAGTCCGAAGCTTTTGAGGTATTCACAGAATATAAGTTGGAAGTAGAGAACCAAAATACGGGTATAAGTATTATGTCCTACGATAAGATCAGGGAGGAGAATACTTGTGCATGGAATCCTTGGACTATTCTAAAGGAAAATGAGATTCTCTCTCAGTATTACTCCTCTGAATACACCACAGCACAACGGTGTATCGGGGCGGAGCAATCGCACAATATTAGTTATGGTGTGCTCTATGATGAGTATTACTGAGTTACCTATTTCCTTTTAGGGTTGTGCACTTGAGAAGCTGCATACCTATTGAATTGGGTTCAAATCAAATCAGTGCCTACCACTCCATATGAGATATGATATGGGAAGAGCCTATCTCTTAAGTAAGTTAAGATTTAGGGTTGTACGGCTTATGTCTAAAGAAAAATCCGGACAAGATCGAGGCAAGGTCAGTTCTATAGAACTGGAAAGGTTCCAGCTATACAAAACTGCAGTTGATGATTTGACAGAACCAAAAGATTCTATAGTCCCCGACAAACCTCAGCCACTCCGCCGATCTGGTAGGGTTTCTCATCCACCTGAGAGATACTTCGGTTTCTCGATGACAGTGGGAGCGAGGAATGCATCATAAGATGATGACCCAACTAGTTTCGAGCAGGCCATCGAGAGTAGGGACTCTGTAAGAATGGCTGGATGCTTAGTGATCTGAGATGGAATCCATGTACACCAACAAATTATGGACTTTGGTTGCTATATCTGAGGGGTTAAATCCCCATCAGGAGCAAGTATATCCTGAGAAGATTACTTGGTGTAGATGAAAAAGTTGAGACTTTCAAAGCTATACTTGTTAAAGGTTTTCGTTATCGACCAGGCGTGGATAATGATGAAACCTTTTCCAGGGACGATGCTTAAGTCCATCCAGATCCTACTTGCCATTGCTCCATACCATGACTATGATATCTAGTGGTTGGGTGTCATGACTACTTTTCTAAATAATGATTTAGAAGAGAACGTCTATAAGAACACAGCCAGAGGGCTTCGTAAACAGTGGGAGCAGCGGAAACTTGTGCAAGTTGCTTTACAGGATAAAGCAGGCATCGCGGAGTTGGAACATCTGTTTTGATGTTGTAGTCAAAGAGTTTGACTTCATCAAAATGGTAGATGAACCTTGTATGTACAAAAGGGTAGTATGGAGTGTGGTAATGATCCTCGTAGAGTACGTGGATGACATACTCTTGATAGGAAAGGAGTTTCCTATGCTACGATCGGTCGATCTCCTCTTATCACATAGATTCTCCATATAGGATCAAAGTGATACCTCCTAAATCCTAGGTTTTGGATCTATGAGATAGATCTAAATGGATGTTAGGATTCTCACTAGTTATAGTGAGATGGTATCAGTTGATCCTGGGGAGAATCACTGGAAAGGTTCCAGGGTGATAAGGACGACTGAATGTCAGTCACAGGCATTGTCTTTACCCTCAGTAAAGGGACGGTATGTTGGAAGAGTTCCAAGCTAGATACCGTGGCAAACTAGACGATAAAGGCTGGTAACATCGCTATTAAAGATACTACCAAAGAGGCAGTTTGGGTGTATATTGGTTCATAAGATGAACTAGGTTCCCACCATTGTGTGACAATGGAAGTGTGGCTTTGGCCAAGGAACCATCATCCCATCAGTGATCCAGACATATTCTGGGGCAGCATCACCTGATCATGGAGATAGTTGATCTCCAGGGTGATCGAGGTAAGGAGAGTAGACTCAGAGGACAACACAGCGGATCCACTCACGAAGGCCTTTTCCCAAAGAGAGACTTTTATGGGATGGTTGAGTATGTGATACTGCAACCACTGCTACAGATGGCCTTAGTGCAAGTGGGAGATTGTTAGTTATATGTATGCCCTAGAGGCCATTTCTGTACATTGGATGTATATTGTAGTGGATGCTGGGACATATATAGGTAGGACTTTCTTGCTCGACATGATAGTACGCTATCTGGTTGCTCTTTATCTTAACTTGTATACTTTCTGTCTCTCTGATTACATGTTGATAAAGCCCTTAGGATGTGTACTCGATTTTCAGGACTGTGATGAAGATCATACTAGTGGGGCCTGGGTAGTCAATGAGTACATCCTTCATTTTTCCTAGTCGTGGGAATATCGAGACGGGGCATCGATATTCCAGAGTAGACTAGCGTATATCTTCTCGACCCATGTGATGGGCGATGGATGATCCCATATCCATTGTTGTTTCACATCGGAGATGGTATGCGGGTGCTCAGTGGAGACTGGGTAAACTGAACGGACTCGCCGAGAACTCCCAGATGGTATTATACCTCACGTCAGATGGCAGTTCTCTGGTGACGCTAGTACTGCTTAGTCTGTTGACCCGAGATCGTCATAGAGTCTTGTGTGTCTCCCACTGTGCTTTGATTTCCGCCCTACCACGGCTCTACTGAGTCGTGCAAACAGGTGGTTTTTGGGTACAGTCCCGATTCACATGGTGGCAATGAGCGATAGGAGGGGATTCGTCTCTCCCGGTATTGGGGGTGGATGTTGCGCTATGCTCGACTGGCCATAACAGGAAATCCCTGGCCAGGGTTGCAGTGATATACTGGTAAGAGTTATCAGTAGTTTCACGAATGTTATGGACCTCATGTCGGCATGACTTATCGAGCTATTGGGGTCTGACGTTTACCACCCCTAGGCGAGATATGCGACATATCAGACGAACAGACCGGACTGTACGGTAAGTGTTACTGGTTGGATTCACAGGAGTGTGAGCGGGCTTGCTCGTCGATCTTCTGATCGCTCAATACCCGGGTGGCCGTTACGTTTAGCAGACCGCTTGCGGCTTGTAGGTGTTTGATATGATCATCACCTGCTGCCGGCGTATTGACGAGTCTTTAGAGTCCTACACAGAGGTTTCCTGGCTCAAGCGAAACGAAATAGGAGCACATATGAGATATGTGCGGGACCGAGAATAATGCGTGTATGTGATACCGTATTCTATTCTCGCGATGAATGTATCTAATGGTTGTACGTGATATAACCTAGTTATCGAATCAAGGATTGATTCGATAAGTCGATACATTGGATACTAGTCGGTTATATGCGATATGACCGGATCGTTAAATCAAGTATTGATTTAATGATTTAATGTATAATTATATATTTGATATATTACTTTGCATTAACTAGTATTGGTTCACTTTAAATGGATTTTCTCACTTGAAATGCACATTGTGTATGTGATATATTTTTGTGCACTTGTTTGTATCATGTTTGATGATACATGCTCACTAGGGTTTGTGTAAAGATTAAACCATGGTTGTGTGAGTGGTTAGGGTTTTGTTTATTTACTTATTCATTTATTTATTTATTTTTTTTATTCTGGCAAAAGAAAATGATAAAGAGAAAAATGGTGGCTTTCTTTGTTTGTTGTTGAAGCTTCATGAAGCTTTGACTAAGTGACCATTTTGTCTCATGCTTAACCCTAACCATTCCACCTAACCATAGTCTATTCTCTACACCTAACCATGGTTGGTATATGATAAGTATTCCTTTTATTTTCTATTTTGAAAATAACTTATCATATTCTTTCTTCTTCTTCTTCATCTTCAACAAGAAGAAAACCTTGCCTTCATCAATGGCAACTTGAGAAAAAGAGTGAGAAATCTAATTCCAAAGTGAACCCACTTCCTATTTCTTCATCCTCTACCTCTTGCCAAGTAGTATAGGGTGTTTTCTTCACAAGTTTCATGACTTGGTGAAGTTGGAGCTTGATTTTGAGTTGCCTCGACGTAGATCATCTTCGGCATCGATGTCGACGACCTAGCCCGCCTATTTCTCCGATGAAGCCGATGCTAGAGTCCGGGATTCGATATGGACAGCGGAGGGACGTCATCACGGAGCCTAGGAAGTGGAGGACCGGATCTACAAAGGTTGTAGCCTCTTTCTTTTTAAGTTAAAGTTGTTTACTTGCATCGCATCACCTACAAATCTAGTTAACGATCCGTATTAGGGTTTGTAGGCACAAGGAAAAATTTGAATTGGGCATGTTTGATCCCTTGCAAGACCTCATTAGTGTGCCTAGGAACCCTACATATATTACATTGGAACATCGTGTTTGAATAGCCGGGTTTTTTTATGTGAGATGAGAGTTTTTCATTTTCATTCATGTAAAAGCTTGTATGTAATATTCTTTTATTGGGGCACTTCCGGGTTGAGAAAGATGTCACAGTTGTTGTATATTATTTACTTTTCCGCATTAAAATAGACCCAAGGAAGGGAGCACAATTAACCTGGTTCTAGAGTCCAGTGAGAGACCATCTCGACGCGTCGAGACCGGGTCTCCTAACCCTAGAATTGGTAGGGTTGCTTGCCGCTCTCGTAGGGGTCTAGGGATGTGGATTTGGCTATACATCATGACCGTGGAATCCGTGTTTTATACAGGCTTAATATAAAACTCGGAAATCCGAGTATATCCAATATTTCATATGTTATTTTCTGCTGCGATATCTGTGATGTGATCATTTGATATGTTGAGATAGATACTGTATATATTATATGCGATATATTATATAGACGTTGCTTATGTTTTACACCCGCGCTAGCCCTGCCCCACTCTGCCGTTTGTTACCTAACCTAACGGTGCATGATGGGACATCGAGGCGAATGCGGATGGCATAAGTGTACGTTGTATTTATCTATGATGCTTAGGTAACATAAATGATGGGACTTCATTAATGAGATTAATGAATGAAAATAAACCCAAAGATGTTGTGGAATCGAATTTTCAAAAACAGGTAGCTCTAGTTGTTGCTTTGCATAGCGGTGTTCCTTGTAGAACATCCTGCACCTTATTCGATAAGGAAAGAGCCGAGATCCCTTCACCGGGAGTGACCTCTTTAGCAATAACTAGCAGATGTACAACCCTCGGTTTTGTCTTTTGATTACTTTTCTAGTTCTTCTTTTGCATAGTGGTATTGTGAATATCCTGCACCTCATTCGATGAGGAAAGAGCCGAGATCTCTTCACCGGGAGTGACCTCTTTAGCGAAACTAGCAAAAGTGTCACTACCCGAAATGTTAGCTCGTGACCAGCACTTAAATCACGGAACGTCTAAAGGCGTAACGTAATTCAAGTAAGCTGAAACCCAGAAATCTAAACCTTTTTAAGAAAATAAAGGAGGTGAAATTTTGAAATAAAGGTATAATGAGATCAAGTTTTCTTAAAATGCATAGATAAGGGACATGAAAATGCAAGTGGAATTTACTAATTTGAAAACATGTTTCGACTTTTAAAAATTTGGGCAGCACCTTCTTTGTATATTTTGATCCAAAACCACATATACAAGATAATGATAAAGGCATCCCCAAGCGGGAGCTAGCTCTTCGCCAAACGGCGGATCACAACCATGCAAGACAATATAAAAAGTATACGACACCCAACGACGAAGATCACCACAAAATATAAAGAAAAGCAAGAAATAAAAACCACAAGTAGCGGAAAACCCCTCGCCCTAAGTCTTGCAACCACAATCCCACTCAGTCCTATTACTTATACAATTTACTAATTTTGATTGATGGAGTTGACTTGATACAATATGAAATAGAAAATACAAGAGTGGGTACGATACAAATGTCCCACCTACCAATGCAAAACACCCGAATGCAACTGTGTGCCAGCGAAGCCGCTACTGATCCAAGCGATCAACCTGCAAGAACTGTGGCACAACGGGGGTGTGTTTCCAACTCGTGAGTAGAAAAAATATCAACAGATAGAAATCGAATAAACAACGACTCCTAAGTCAACTATATCATAAAGGTAATACTATGATATCTAGGGTGACCGGGTCTGTATATGTGCAAACAATGTACTCAATGCCTATAAGCATGTAGATAACATCCAACAGTATAATCAACGCATGTATGCATGTGGATCTCGTCCACCCATATGATCAATGTCTGTATGCACGTAAATATCATAAAGGGGTGTGCATGAAAGTATGAGAATATAAACCAATGGTGTCCCTCGTGACACATCAAAATCATGGAACCTGGGTGTCCAACATCGACACCCGGAAACATCATGAAACCCGTGTCCAACATCGACACGTAAATCCTCATATCTCGGGCTCCGTCGGTCCGGATCGGCCCATATCATCTCTCGACTCCGGTCGGTATCCTTCGGATATCCGCCAAGTCCAACCAATCACCGGTATGTAGTAGTCCCTCTTCCAGGCTCACCGTCTGTATACACAGCATCCTTTTCTTGCCCCGGGGTACCATACCGGGTCCACCATGTACCCGCAATCGGCCTCATCCGCCTCCTAGAATCGGATTTCACATGTTGCTCTCAGAACCGAGAAAACATATGGTGGACGCACTGAAATATCATATCAAGAGAAACTGCTTTTTAAAACAGTACATGCTTTCTTTTGAAATCCCCACGGTTCTCAAATCCAGAAATCTCATGAAAACAGCATATATTAATGCGTAAAATCATAAAGCATGATGTATGCGACATATGATAGAAACGTAAGCATATCCGTATATCATGCAACATGGAACAGTGATGCGATAATATCAGGGAAAATCGCACTTTTAAAATGAATCACGTTTTTAAATATATACCGCGGTTCCCAATTTCCCCCAAGTCAAATGCAACATCGTATAAGGTGCATATGTAACTATGGCAAGTAAACTATGCAAGGGGTCATATCATGTTGCAGCAATCCTACTGTGTAGTGACATGGCAATTATCGATGATGAAGTGTGTGAGCCGGCAAATCTGTGTAAGTGTAACATACGCATCATCGATAATGGTGTAAGTGTACTAACACAGGTATAAGTAATGCAATGCGAGTAATATGAATGCAGCATATGGTAAATCATATAGAAATGCTAACGGGTATACGTATCTAACATGACCGAGTCGGTGAATCTATCAATCGGCATCTAGCCTCAAAACCTCACATACGGTATAATCCATCGTACGGCATCCTCTAGTCAAAGGTATGGATCAATCATCAAGTCAAACTCATCACGTATGGAAAATCATCGTACGGCGGCATTAAACTATCAGGGATCCTATCGACCTATGCGACAATGAGGGGTACGGACCTAACGTCTCGTACGACATATCATACATGATTCACCATATATATAAATATATTTATCTACGTACCTATGCCCGAAGTCACATCCATAACAATCTCATATGAGGGGACTGGTAAGGTATCAATCATCTCAATCTACTCGCATCCGTATACCAACATATCATCGTATCATCATATTACGTCTTATATTCCTTCATCGCATTTATATCCCACATCAAGTCAATTTCACATATTCATTCTACCTTTACTAAAAAGATTAGTATCTAATTTAATAAACACACCCGAACCATACAAACAGTTTTTGAAAGATGCGAATCGTAGTTTTGAAAGTAGGGTTTACATTGTTTTTAAGGAAAAGATATCATTTGAAAATCCGTAACATACCTCAAGGTATATGTTTAAAAGATGCATACGATTATATAGTTTGGAAATAGATATGGTTCGGATGACACATCTACGTCGGCTATCTAGTCCTATAGCACCCTAAACAGCAATATCGTCAATCTCATCCTCAAGTTCCGTCATCACATACTAGTCGTATCATATCACTTATAACTATCCTTAATTTGTAATATGGTTTCACTAACTTTCTTTTAATTCTATTTATAGTTTTCTATATAAAGTTCCCTTAACCATATTCTATGTAACAATCGGTTTCCATCAAAGTGTGCGGGGGTGCTATACGCCATCCACCCGACTTCCCCCGCGGATATAGATCCACTCAACTTGGTCTTCGCTTGCCGAAGTCGATGACGCCACGCTCCGTCGCTTTGGAATCCATGCGAAGGTACCTACAATAAAAACACATATCGCCAGCTATTAAAATCATGTCCTGAAATCCAAAACGGTACGCGCATTGCTCATAGGTCAGAACCTATGGCCTACGCGTACAAAATCAACCAAACCACCCTTGTTGTTGATGTACAAACATCCAACAACCAAATAAAAATCAACATATCAAAACTTATCATTTCAAAATACGGTAAACATAGCCAAAATCACACTCAAAAGCTCCCAGATTTTGACTCAGGCTAAAAGGAGTTGCACAAACAAGTCTAGGGTGCTGTATATGATGTATATGAGCTACTGGACCAACCCCGACACCCCATGCCACCATGTGGCCGGCCACCTACCCCCAAAATCCAGCCACTTGGCCCACAAGGCTCCTATAGGCTTCGTCTTCGTAGAGTGGTTTCCTGGTGGTGTATCTAGGTCCCTGGTATTGTTTGCTACTCTCAAAAATCCCCCGGGTTGCTCCAGATTTCCCTTCACATCCATTATTCCTACAAACCGACATGAACTCAAATCCCAAATACGTATTTTGGTTTCCCATACTCATTCTCAGGTCTTAAACAGCCCCTCAACTGCCACTCAAACATCACCAATCCACAACTTTACTCAAACCCCTACTAGGATTTTCCAATTTTCACAAATCACCACCAAACCATCTCTAAACTAAACTAGAATAGAAAGAAGCTTAAAACTAGCTAAATGGGAGAATCTATACCTCATTCAATCAACTCTAGACATTCCTAGCTCCCCAATGTCGTCAAAATTCCACTTTGCTTGGTTCAATGTGTAGAGGAAGAAAAGGGGATTAATTTTTGTGAAGGGAGTATAAGGTTTTGGGGATTATTTGGAGATGGATATAGGGTTTGAAGTGGAGGGAAGTGGGGTTGGAGGAAGATGAAGAAAGAGGAGGAAAATGATGGGGGGAAAGATTAGGCGGCAGCCCCCCCCCCCCTCTCTCATTTATTCACACACTCTCTCTTTCCAATCATACCCTTTTTCATTAAATTACCCTTTTGCCATTTCTTTTTCTTTTCTCTTTTAAATTTCAAAGCCAAATCACATAATACCCATAAAACAGCACAAATGAAACAATATGTAACCAAATGTAACATGATATGGTGCACTAGCCATGAAAACTGTAGAAACATGGATTTGGCCTAATCGCGATTAGCAGTGCAATAATTGGGTTTTTATCGAAACTGCATATAGTAAATTTTAAAAATGCCAAATCCTTTAAATATATTATTAAATGAATAAATAATTTTAATTTCTATTTATTTCACAATTATCGGTATATATTTATACCCTTTTTTCGAAAACCCCAATTTCGCAAATCGGGCAGTTTTTGGGAAATATATTATTTTAATATTAAATTCCAAAAATAATATTTTATATTTTATGAAATGTTACAATCTTCCCCCCTTAAAGAAATTTGGTCGCCGAATTTTAATTTAAACCCCCAAAATCTAAAACATTTCAATAATCAGCTCAAATCAAAGGGGCTCCGAAATCACGGAATCTGCAGAAACAACACAGCGCGTCAAGTGAGCATGAAAACTCAAAATCGAACTCCGTCAAGCGTCACGAAAATTATCGGATTTGCACGCATATCCTCGGAGTTACAATAGAGATACAGATCTCGAAATCCACTACTGAATCCAATATACCCTAGTCAAATAGTATAATACGTGTATAGTACGCATCTTTGGAAAACTTCCAAGAACTGAATAAAACTCATGCAAAAATCTTTTCTAAATTGCAGTGTGATGCGTAACTCACGTCCTAAGTGACGGACGCTCATTTTAAAATAATAATATATGTCCATATATGTTCTCCTAAATACATGTCCCTTCGTTTTCAAAATATCCCAAAAGGTTTTCATTTAAAAACGTTCGTGTCGCTCACGGACACCTAGGAAATAGCGAGACTATAGCCCTTTTTCAAAAACATCTTGGTAAACTTTTAATGCATGCAAAGTAATCAGTTACTGTCCTCGGAGCAGTCCTGTTTGGCTACTACACAATATAGAACCCAACATGAAAACAATGTGCTCAAAAGCAAAATCTGCCTCAAAAGGCGTATCCAATAATTACGTGCGACTGGTGCGCACGGAAATTAAATCCAAATACGAGTGTTACAATGTGCAAAAAACCAAAACTAGGTGCAACTGGTGTGCACGAAAACATCTGTCCAGTGCAACGGGTGTACACGACAACAATATCGAGCGCATCTAGAGTGCATCCGGTGCAACTAACATGCACGAATGAAAATCCCAATTGAGTGCATCCGGTGTGCACAAAATCACATCTCATATCATGCGTCCAACATGCACGAATATACAAATCAAGTGCATCTGTCCCGCACGAATGAAATCGCATCCAATATGCACGGATAAAATCTAAATCAAGGGCATCCAACAGGCACGAGTAGAATCTCACTCAAGTGCCTCCGATGCGCACAAAACATAAACCTGGTAAAATAATGCTCAAAAACATAAATCAAGTGCAACCATGGTACTGAGTATAAATCTAGTGTAACCAATGCACGAAATACCCGCCTGGTGCAATAAACGCATGAATTGCAAGTCTAGTGCAACAATCCATAAAAATACTAATCTGGTTCATCAAGGGCACAAAATATAAATCCGGTGCATCCAATGCACGAAATATCATATACAGTGCATCCAGTGCACAAAATACAGATACAAATCGGGTGCAACAAGTGCACGGAATGCATCATATAACTCAAATACGTATAAAAAGCAACACCGAGTGTGCCAAGGTGTATAAAATCATAAACATGTGCCACTGCGTGCACAAAACACATATCAATGCACTGCAAGCACATATAAGCTATACCGAGTGCAGAATCAAATCGAGTGCGTACCACACGCACAAAATCGAATCAATTGTATGAAATCCATGAAATCATAAACATGTGCAGCCAAGGCACAAAACCGATATCAAGTGCAATAAATATGCACAAATAAAAAACCAACACAACGGTGTATAAAAACATATCTCAAGTGCAATAACTATGCATAAGTCAATATCAAGAAAGTCATCACCAAAACTCAAATCCAAGCGATATAAGCGTGATACTCAGATCACAAACGCAAATCGCAACAAAGGACATTGAGGTAGACCTCCTAGAATGTCGAAGAATAAATCGGTGCGCCTAAAACCGGCAGAACAAGAATATCCGCTTGCCTCCTGCTCACGGTCTGGCGTCTTCTGTCTCTAGGTCTTCATTTCTCTGTGGATTTACCAATCTCGCAATTCATTGGCTCATCGGCCCAATCAGGTGTGCTAATGGGGACGATTCCGTTCTGGCACATCTCTGGTCATCTCTCGGTCAATCATCACGACCACTCGTAAGGCAGCATGTCACTGGCGTCGGCCTCTGGCCCACCGAATACTCGCGACACAACTGATCCTAGGTGCAAATCTCATTGCAGCAGTGTCCAGGAAGGAATCCTGCTCAAGGTCTCTTCCGATCTCGCCTATGCCGAACTGTACGGAGGTTGGTACTCTTTCATAATCTTTTCTCATTTTTTGGACATCTGCGTCCTTACCACAACATTTCCTCAAGAACTTGCCGCATCCCAACGCCTCTGTATGCACATAAGATCTCTAATCTCGATGGGGAGTAACAATAGCACGTCAGCGTCTCGCACGAACCTCTGGTTCCACTCGTCTGTACCATCTGTAAGTCCACGGTAGCGCCCCGGCAGTCTAACAGACGCCAAATGCGGAACAAAAACTTTTAACGAAACTGGCGCTATCGTGTACCGTAACCCGGATCGGCCATTAAAGCTAAACTAACATAACTACAAATGGGTAGAAACGTTATACCGAATGATCCGAGTCCTTCGGTCTTCAACCCTCATCCCACGCTTGTTGCGGCTACTCCGATCTTCTCGATATCCAAACTTGTCGTCTGGGTGGCACCACGTCGACGGATCTTTAAACGGGCTCCCGCCTCTGAACCGAGGCAACTCGATCGTCAAGTTTGCTAAAAGAGACGACCAAGATGAAGTATAGAATGAGTAGAACACTTTGTCTCGTTACGTCCAAGGCTATGGATGAACGGTTAATGAAGTTGCCTTTTTGGATTGATACGAAATGAGAAATGAAGTATATCAATTTCCATGAACCAAAATCCTTAATCTTTTCAAATAACAACCATCATTTTTCATCAAGGGATGGCCGGCCTTTTAAGGAGAGGGGGGAGGTGAGTGTAGGAGAGGGAGGGTGAAAATAAGCACTAATACAAATGAATGAGTCATAATACACCTAGTATGAACTCATTAAAAGAAACAATGATTCATAACCATAGTCATCAACTCAATTAATGCACCATTAATGAACAAAGCCACCTCACTATCCTAGTCACCATCCTAGTCACCTCTTCTAGAAGCTTCCACACAAATCCCAAGAAAAGATAAATCCGTATTTAACCAAATGTTCAATACGGCTGATAGAAAACTGGAAACTGGCAACTTCCAAAAATCATCCCGAAACGAATTTCAGGATAACCCCGTATCGGTATAAAAATACCCGCATTTGTATTACGACCGAATACAAATGTAACTGAGACAAAGATATTATATCTACACAGTATAATACTAGGTTCCGGCTTAAACCAAAGCCTACCAGTATTATCTGCCCGAAAAACAACACGTGCGAAAACGCACGTGCTTTTTCCGAACCTTACCATAACACCATACGGCCTCTACAACGTTTCGCCCGAACTTAGGAAAGTGTCTGTGGGGGACTCTAATGACTCATCAACACACTGGCACTGGGTATAACCACTAGCACGTTAGAGGTACAAGCTGCACGTAACGTTTTGCCTATGTATTGAGTGGAAGGGAAGCTGACGAGCGAACTCATCTATAAACCCTACTGAGCCTGACAGTGACAATGTAAATACAGTCCGGTCCATTCGTCTAAAGAGTATCGCATATCGAGTCTAGGGTGGTGGATAAAGTCAGACCCCTAAGAATGCGATAAATCGTGTCGGCATGAAGCCCATCACCACCTGAGAAACTACTGATCCAAATCAGTAATTCTCCACTACCTCGGCCGAGGGTTTCTAGTGATGGCCACCCGTGCACTGCGCGATATCAACCCCCAATACCGGGAGAGACGAATCCCCGACGATCCGCTCACTTTCCTCCAATGTGGCTCGGGACTGTACCCAACTAAAACCTGTTTGCACAACTCCTTTGAGCGTGGTAGGGTAGTAATCTAAGCACAGTGGGAACTCACATGAGACAAACGACGATCTCAGGTCGATGAACTAACCTGTACACATGTCACCAGGGAATTGCTATCTGACGATATGTATAATACCAACTAGCAGATTCCCGGCGAGTCCTGTCCGGTGTACTCATAACTCAATGAGCACCTGTATACATCTTAGGTGATCCAACTGACACCAGTGGCTTGTGAGACCGGCCACCGCCCCTCGTCGGGGTCTCGACTGTATACACTAGTCTACTCTGGAGTATCGATGCCCTGTCTCGAAACTCCCACGACTAGGGACACTTAAAGGATGTGCTTACAGACCCCAGCTCCCACGTATATGATCGCCATCATACTGCTGGTAGTCAATCAAGAATCCTATGGGCTCCATCATCATGCAATAGTGAACTAAAGCATATATACGATGATAAAGTCAAACCAGATAGCATACTATCATCTTGAGCAAGACTGTCATATCGGTTTAGGTCCTTCCTCAATCATTGCAATCACGTACCTGCGATTCAATAATTGACTTTGAGGGCACTATCTCCAACAATCTCCCACTTGCACTCAAGGCTAATTATTGCGATGTCGCATACTCACAGCCCGTGTGATATCGAACACCCAACTCCTCTACTAATCAGTTTCACAAAGCTAGTTTGTAAAACTCTTGTGTTCGAGAAATAGCCTCAGTGAGTGGATCCGCCCTGATGTTTCTTTTTATATCTCTCTTAATCTCAAGTTCGCGGAGAAAACCATCTCCCGAATCGAGTAATACCTGTCTTAGAATATGTCTGGATATCTGATGGGACCTAGTTCATAAATGAACTTCAAATCCAAACTTCTTAGACTGTATCGATAACTGAACCTAATTAGTATCCAGCACCATGCCTCCCACAGTATCCTCTTGGACCACCTGTCTAAAATACTGTCCCTCGTCATAGGAAAAACTATAACTCTGACAATCACTCTGTCATTCATGTCACCTTGGAAGCCTGGAATGATAACCGTCTCTCGAAGGAGGCTGCCGTCATCAAATCTGTAAAACAAGCACTTATGTTCTAAAATTGCTTCTTTAGGTTTCTTCAGGATTGGATTAATATAAACTTATCGCATCTAGTGCAAAAACAACATCTGGTGTGGTACTTGACATCTCATGATTGACTCAATTGCTTAAGCAAGTGATCTGCCAATCATGCACATCCCTCTCTGCTTTAGTCTATAAGACACCTTTAGTGAGGGTGACTCCATTACCTGCAGGTACACCACCATGCCAGGAGTCATCTATTCTAAAATACTATTAGAATATTGTCAAAGTACCCATATTGGGAAACTACCCAAATCTAGATCTAAAGCCATAGATCTAGTAACCAGAATGTCTAATATTATATCCATATCCTTTGTGAAGAAACAACTGTGTGACGACCAAAGTACAACCGATCGTAGTATAGGAATTTTACTTCCTACTCTGTGTATGTCATCCAAATACCAGGACATAACACCCTACAACCTTCTTAACAGATCCATCCCCTATTTTGATGAAGTCAAACCCATGACTGTCACATTAGATGATCTTATCTCCGCTATATTTGCTTAAGTCTATAAATAGACATAAGCTACTTGTCCACTATACTTCCGCTGCTCCCACTGACTACGATAACCCTCTGGCAAAATAATATCCACGTACACTTCTAAAGCTAGTTTAGAACGACGTTATACTTATCCTCTTGCTGGGTCTCATTATCTGGAACAACAGTACTGTCAAGTCTGGGTAAACTAAAACCTCCCTGTCACCGTCCTTGAGGCTACCGGAGTACCTCTCGGGTGTCTGAGGTTACCCACCATATCTGCGGAGTGGCTAATGGAATGTCAAACCTGATTTGAATATATAGATCCTATTAAATTTTCCGTAATCGTTTGCGGTTCTGGAATCACTTCCAGTTCTACCATACTCCCACTACTGTTTTTCTGAAAAAATCCATTTTTACTAAAACTGTGGCGAGTCAAGAACAATATCACTATTGATCTTCCAGATGGTAGAAAAGTCAACCCTCGTCAAAGCCAGGGTCAACCCACAAACAGCCATTACAGAAACGTGCCTTGAGTTATCCAGTGTCTGGTTTTAAGCATAAGTTGGACAACTCCCCGTACCTTAACATCGTTAAGATATGAACCATTCTATATCCAATATAGAAACAGAGGCACTAATTTAATTTGAACCAGATTCAAATCATGCAGCTGTCTCCAGTGCATAACAACTTAATGGAAAAAGACTAATCATCATTACTCAACTTAGGAATCCATCCAATTATGAGTAACCTGAAAGAGAAACAAGTTTCTCAAAACCATTACTTTTAACTGAATACCAATCACAAGTATCTACATCTTCGATCTCTTTGAAGAATCCTGATACTTGCGATACCTGGTTCTCTACTTTATTCTTATACCCACAACTTCTCAAAACTTTAGACATTGTATTTCTACGAAACACTTGTCGAAAAACTAGAGAAGTTATAAGTAAACAGAATATAGTACGAGGACCTCCCCTTTGTCCTGATGGACACTGGACAACATACAGTACTCTGTATAAGTCCCTTGAGTTGAATAACTCAAAACCTATGCATCGTAGGTTGAAAACTGTACCCAGGCGATTTCCTCAAATATCACCAATTACAACGAATTCCGATATATTGAGGATGATCACCTAATTCCCAATAACTTACTCCCACTCATCATCTGTAAAACTATACAGATATGAGAATGAAACCTGGTAAATACATACCCTGGAGTAAGTATCTAATTGGGAAATCAGTTTATTATTAACAATGCACAGTGAAGCTGAAACATAAAAATGTTTCTTAGGGGTATCCTGGTATTCTTAGTAATGCCTCTTCCATAATTCTATTCATGACTGTAACCGTATATTTCTGTGCCATCTCTCTAAATCCCTTTACTTGTCTTTAGTCGTTACCTTCTGTACACCTTCGTTAGGCTAAATGGTTTTCTTCCTTCCCTACCGTTCGGCACCAGCCTATGGTTTGGAAGAAGACTATCCAGTAAGCATAATAGGTGTACCCTCCTAATCCTAGGAGTACTCGCAACATGAGAGAAGGTGATGATAAAAGACTACTGAATAAAACTTTATTCTTTTAAAGGTGAAATAGGAGTGGCGATGAAGTACGTGGTTTGGTCGTGAATGATAACAGTCGCAATTTACTTTGCCCTCTTTCTAATCCCTTCATTTTTGTCTTTACATATTACCTTCTGTACACCCTACTTAGGCTATTTGGTTTTTTTCATTCCCTACCTTTCGGCACCAGCCTATGGTTTGGAATAAGACTATCCAATAAGCGTAATAAGTGTACTCTCCTAAACTAAGGAGCCCTCACAACCTGAGAGAAGGTGATAATAAAAGACAACTGAATAAACCAATTCTATTTCTCCTGAACCTGGATCCATCCTCGAAGAAGTTCCTTCGAGTTCGTATATAACCATACGATGGATCTATCCAATGGAAGTGGATATCCGTAGTAATACGGGGTGTTCTGAGAAATGCAAAGGGTAAAAGAAGGAGCTGCAATGACTTATGCAACTTGGACAATCCAAAAAGCCAGTATTTTAAGAAGGTTCGGTAATCTTGGTCACTGAGTCATAGTCTAGGGTCGGTCAAAGGTCGCTGCCAAAGAGAGAGAGAAAAGAAACACTCTGCGTGCACTCTAACCTAGATCAGAATGGTTATCAATTTATCTAATCTGGAAACCTCCCACTGTAATCTCAAATTCTCCTCCATATCTGAAAGAAGAATTAGTCGGGATCACCCGAAGAGTAAACCAACTCATCAGTGAGAATCGGGATCCAACTATCATCGCATGATAACTTGATGGAAGCCACTCAAATTATCACACTCCAGAAGGTATGCGCATGCCTGGCAAGTTTGCTTTATGTTTGAAACTCCCGATGTGATTTTTGCCCCATGCTCTTATGACCTTGACTAAGGGCCAACAAATCATAAGTCACATGTCAAGTTCTTCCCGTCATTGTCCTGGTTGATTTGAACCCACCCGTACATACTCTTGACTAAGGGCCAACAAAGTAATACGACTGTCCCAAACCAACGCATTTATCTATGCTACAAATGAATACCCAGCAGCTACCAAACACTATGCTTTGACTAAGGGCCAACAAACATAGCTTGAATACTACTGACTACCCATAAGAAATGACGGAGGGCTACGGCTGGTTTTTGGCGAAAAACCTTTAACGTAATGAACTTGATTTCGCTGAAGGAACCTGATAGCTTTTTATAAAAATATAGTGACGAAAACGTTTTGCTAAAGAGGTCACTCCCGGTGAAGGGATCTCGGCTCTTTCCTCGTTGAATGAGGTGCAGGATATTCCAACTGAATATCGCGATGCAAAGCAACTTGTAATCGACTATATTAAAGTTATTACCCTGACGCAAACTTCTGCCCAAGGGGTCACTCCCGGTGAAGGGATCTCGGCCCTTGCCTCGTCGAATGAGGTGCGGGATATTCCAACTGAATATCACTATGCAAAACAAAAGGAAACATCTTTGTAATAACATCTTTTAAAATTTGTTCCAACAACATCAAATATAGGTTTGTTTTATCATGCATTGATAAGAATCAACGCAGTCCCATCAATCAATCACACCAGAAAAGAACGAAAATATAATGTACGTATATGCCATCCGCATTCGCCACTGGGTCCCGTCATCACCCGTTAGGTTACTTAACTAACGACAGAGCGGGGACTGGACTAGCGCGGGTGTAAAACATATACAACATCTAATAGTATATATACCAATATACAATAATCGCTCCAGGCGTGATAATATGCAAAATTACAGAATAAGTAATAAGCATCACAGAACAATACAGATAAACTGGGATCCCCGGGTTTCACAGAGCCGCTGCTGAAACCTGACGTTCCCCTGGTCGTGTGGATAGCCTATGCAATGAAACCTAGACCCCTACGGGTACGGCGAATAGTCTGCCAATTCTAGAGTGAGGTCCCTTTGCCTCTCAATGCCATGAGATACGGACCCGTTGCCCTCCAGAACCCGGCTATCCGTGCGCTCCTTCGCGGGATAAACCTAGCACAGAAAATAAAATATGTACAATGGGTACATCGACATCGACCCGGTCGTGCCCCAAAAGAATATTATACAACAGGCAGTGACGGCAGTCCACATGTTGGACGCTCGCCCCGCAATATCAAATGTACAAATAAATCCAAACTGCACTATCATTGCACCCTGCTATCCACCACGACATATCCGCAACATCACAGCACAACACAGAACATCAACGCGAATGTCACGTTCGCAAACCCGTCTAAAAGAACTATAGCAATCAGACGCGGTTTACAGATCAAATGACATTCCCGGTCGGAGATATAATGTAAGCACTGTAAACTAACGTGTTTAAATTTCGATCGACCAAATATCAAGAAGTGGGCCCCACGACTTACTGGTGAACAGTAACAAAACCTGGGCCCAAAAGATACATACCAAAAATCCCAAAATCCAACAGAGAACACACTGTACAAATTTGGGAGCATGAGCTCACCAAGTGGCCGCGGATGCGCGGCCAAACCATGGGTTTGGCCGCGTTTCTGCGGCAGTTTGGTGGAGTCACGTGCCCAAATTTTGTCGTGGTTCTTAGAAAAGCCTGCACAGATTTTTAAGACATGCAGAAAAATTTTATGAGACCATTTAAAATCGACAGAAACTGTGAGCTTGGAATTTTGCAATTTTCGATTTCCGGTTCGATCGATGTTTTAAACACGTTAGCACAAGTTAGTATAGATTAATGGTGAGGCTCTGATACCACTGTAAGTCCACGGTAGCGCCCCGGCAGTCTAACAGACGCCAAATGCGGAACAAAAACTTTTAACGAAACTAGCGCTATCGTGTACCGTAACCCGGATCGGCCATTAAAGCTAAACTAACATAACTACAAATGGGTAGAAACGTTATACCGAATGATCCGAGTCCTTCGGTCTTCAACCCTCATCCCACGCTTGTTGCGGCTACTCCGATCTTCTCGATATCCAAACTTGTCGTCTGGGTGGCACCACGTCGACGGATCTTTAAACGGGCTCCCGCCTCTGAACCGAGGCAACTCGATCGTCAAGTTTGCTAAAAGAGACGACCAAGATGAAGTATAGAATGAGTAGAACACTTTGTCTCGTTACGTCCAAGGCTATGGACGAACGGTTAATGAAGTTTCCTTTTTGGATTGATACGAAATGAGAAATGAAGTATATCAATTTCCATGAACCAAAATCCTTAATCTTTTCAAATAACAACCATCATTTTTCATCAAGGGGTGGCCGGCCTTTTAAGTAGAGGGGGAAGGTGAGTGTAGGAGAGTGAGGGTGAGAATAAGCACTAATACAAATGAATGAGTCATAATACACCTAGTATGAACTCATTAAAAGAAACAATGATTCATAACCATAGTCATCAACTCAATTAATGCACCATTAATGAACAAAGCCACCTCACTATCCTAGTCACCTCTTCTAGAAGCTTCCACACAAATCCCAAGAAAAGATAAATCCGTATTTAACCAAATGTTCAATACGGCTGATAGAAAACTGGAAACTGGCAACTTCCAAAAATCATCCCGAAACGAATTTCAGGATAACCCCGTATCGGTATAAACATACCCGAATTTGTATTACGACCGAATACAAATGTAACTGAGACAAAGATATTATATCTACACAGTATAATACTGGGTTCCGGCTTAAACCAAAGCCTACCAGTATTATCTGCCCGAAAAACAACACGTGCGAAAACGCACGTGCTTTTTCCGAACCTTGCCATAACACCATACGGCCTCTACAACGTTTCGCCCGAACTTGGGAAAGTGTCTGTGGGGGACTCTAATGACTCATCAATACACTGGCACTGGGTATAACCACTAGCACGTTAGAGGTACAAGCTGCACGTAACATTTTGCCTATGTATTGATTGGAAGGGAAGCAGAGGAGCGAACTCATCTATAAACCCTACTGAGCCTGACAGTGACAATGTAAATACAGTCCGGTCTATTCGTCTAAAGAGTATCGCATATCGAGTCTAGGGTGGTGGATAAAGTCAGACCCCTAAGAACGCGATAAATCGTGTCGGCATGAAGCCCATCACCACCTGAGAAACTACTGATCCAAATCAGTAATTCTCCACTACCTCGGTCGAGGGTTTCTAGTGATGGCCACCCGTGCACTGCGCGATATCAACCCCCAATACCGGGAGAGACGAATCCCCGACGATCCGCTCACTTTCCTCCAATGTGGCTCGGGACTGTACCCAACTAAAACCTGTTTGCACAACTCCTTTGAGCGTGGTAGGGTAGTAATCTAAGCACAGTGGGAACTCACATGAGACAAACGACGATCTCAGGTCGATGAACTAACCTGTACACATGTCACCAGGGAATTGCTATCTGACGATATGTATAATACCAACTAGCAGATTCCCGGCGAGTCCTGTCCGGTGTACTCATAACTCAATGAGCACCTGTATACATCTTAGGTGATCCAACTGACACCAGTGGCTTGTGAGACCGGCCACCGCCCCTCGTCGGGGTCTCGACTGTATACACTAGTCTACTCTGGAGTATCGATGCCCTGTCTCGAAACTCCCACGACTAGGGACACTTAAAGGATGTGCTTACAGACCCCAGCTCCCACGTATATGATCGCCATCATACTGCTGGTAGTCAAGCAAGAATCCTATGGGCTCCATCATCATGCAATAGTGAACTAAAGCATATATACGATGATAAAGTCAAACCAGATAGCATACTATCATCTTGAGCAAGACTGTCATATCGGTTTAGGTCCTTCCTCAAACATTGCAATCACGTACCTGCGATCCAATAATTGACTTTGAGGGCACTATCTCCAACACCATCACCCACCATGACGTCACGCCATGCTATCTACGCACTGCAACTGTCCTCGGCCACGGTCAATCCGGAGTCTCTCACATGGACTCGAAGTCACGCACTCGGTATCTTCATCACTCTGTAGAAGATATCTGGCCGAACACGTCCTCGGGAACTCATCCCAACCATCAGAGGAATACTCAATACTCGTCCGTCCTTGATCAACTCACAACGCATCTGGGTGAGGTATTCTATCCGAGCTGGTCAGCTTACTGGTCTCTTATCACATGATATCCGGACGACGTCAAACTTTTCGATCGAGTCATCAAGGTCCCAAAATTTCCCGAAAGCTCAACACCTGAGCACAGTCTAAACATATCTGGTACATACCACAGTATCTCTGGACCAGCCGTAGAAGGGCAAACCCAAGCCTCACTGATGGCACCGTTAAACTGCTGCAAACCCTATGGTTCAAAAGTGGTTCCATGGTCATCATGTCGAGTTAAGGTTTCATTCTTCTAGAGAGTCCACAGAATTACCTGCATGTTCCTCCGAACACTTTAAACTTAGGAAAAATAGGTTTCTGACACTTGTCCGAACTTTTTAGCTTCGCCTAGCCGACATGTGAAAACCCTTCGTCCGCATGCTAAACAATGCCTCAATCCTCCAGGAAAGACGATATATCAACGGTCATCTCTGGATCGGTCTGCTCTAGATCTGAGTAAGACTCTCCACACTGAAAATCTCCAACTTAACTGGGCCTGCGTCGGCGCATCAATCTGACGAATCACCTTTGTCTCTCAAATTGGGGTAGACTAGCTATCACCTGTCGCATTTCTGCCTGGAAGCTCCGGCGATCTCAGCTCGTAAGCTCTGGAAGCGACACCCCATCAATCTCAGCAACAGCTGGGTCATCTGTCTTCACGGTAGGCGACATCACAATCTTTGCGGTAGGCTGTACATCGACAGTCCTCTCACAACAGGCAGCCTCTAACAGTGGCCCGATCATCCAGTGCAAAACCAAACACTCGCCTGAACAGGAGGTCACAACATAACACTACATCGAGACGTTCCCATGTCACCAGAAAACACAATGGTCAGCCCTAGTACCAGACGAGCTCGCCCTGACCACAACACTAGCAGCAGCCCAAACTACGCTCAAACCATGGTGATAGGAACCTCAATCGAGTATCGAAGAGAGCAGATCAACGGACAGAAAGGAAACGACAGATCCAGAATGGATACATGATCATAAGAAGAAACAGCATCAATGAGAGTATGATCATGGAAACGAATAGAATCAAGGATCTCAAATGGATGTATAATCATGGGTATGAAGAGAATCATAGATATCCAAATATGTAAATCCTAAGGTTTCTTAAGTGTACTATCGTATCGTAAATATGCCGCGGAACATAAGTACGGTACGCTACTCTACTCAAGCTACCTACTCCATCAATCAGGGTCAGCCTATGAAACGAATGTTCGGGTCTCATACCCTCCCGTTCGAGTCTAAGTTTCGTAAGGTCAAGCATAGATTCCGACATACATACCCGCCCTAGACTCCGCATAGTTAAACATAGACTCAAACCAAGGTTAAACCTAGCGCTCTGATACCAACTTTGTCACGATTCGAAATGTTAGCTCGTGACCAGCACTTAAATCACGCAACGTCTAAAGGCGTAATGTAATTCAAGTAAGCTGAAACCCAGAAATCTAAACCTTTTTAAGAAAATAAAGGAGGTGAAGTTTTGAAATAAAGGTATAATGAGATCAAGTTTTCTTAAAACATAGAAAAGGGACATGAAAATGCAACTGGAATTTACTAGTTTGAAAACATGTTTCGTCTTTTAAAAATTTGAGCAGCACCTCCTTTGTATAATTTGACCCAAAACCACTTATACAAGATAATGAAAAAGGCTTCCCCAAGCGGAAGCTAGCTCTACGCCAAACGGCGGATCACAACCATGCAAGACACTATAAATAAGTATACGACGCCCAACGGCGAAGATGACCACAAAAGATAAAGAAAAGCAAGACATAAAAACCACAAGTAGCGGAAAACTCCTCGCCCTAAGTCTCGCAACCACAATCCCACTAAGTCTCATTACTTATACAATTTACTAATTTTGATTGATGGAGTTGAATAGATACAATATGAAATAGAAAATACAAGAGTGGGTACGATACAAATGTCTCACCTACCAATGCAAAACACCTGAATGCAACTGTGTGCTAGCGAAGCCGCTACTGATCCAAGCGGTCAACCTGCATGAACTGTGGCAAAAAGGGGGTGAGTTGCCAACTCGTGAGTAGAAAAAATATCAATAGATAAAAATCGAATAAACAACGACTCCTAGGTCAACTATATCATAAAGGTAATACTATGATATCTAGGGTGACCGGGTGTGTATATGCGCCAACAAGGTAGTCAATGCCTATAAGCATGTGGATAACATCCAACAGTATAATCAATGCATGTATGCATGTGGATCTCGTCCACCTACATGAATGTCTGTATGCACGTAAATATCATAAAGGAGTTTGCATGAAAGTATGAGGATATTAATCAATGGTGTCCCTCGTGGCACATCACAATCATGGAACCTGGGTGTCCAACATCGACACCTGAAAATATCATGAAACCCGTGTCCAGCATCGACACGTAAATCCTCATATCTCGGGCTCCATCAGTCCGGATCGGCCCACAGGCTCCGTCAGTTCGGATCGGCCCATATCATCTCTCGACTCCGGTCAGTATCCTCCGGATATCCGCCAGGTCCAACCAATCACCGGTAGATAGTAGTCCCTCTGCCAAGCTCACCGTGTGTATACACAGCATCCCTTTCTTGCCCTGGTATACCATACCGGGTCCACCATGTACCCGCAATCGGCCTCATCCGCCTCCTCGAATCGGGTTTCACATGTCTCTCTCAGAACCGAGAAAACACATGGTGGACGCACTGAAATATCATATCAAGAGAAACTCGGTTTTTAAAACAGTACATGCTTTCTTTTGAAATTGCCACGATTCTCAAATCCAAAATCTCATGAAAACAACATATCTCTATGCATAAAATTATAAAGCATGATGTATGCGACATATGATAGAAACGTAAGCATATCCGTATATCATGCAACATGGAATAGTGATGCGACAATATCAGGGAAAACCGCTCTTTTAAAATGAATCACGTTTTTAAATATATACCGCGGTTCCCAATTTCCTCCAAGTCAAATGCAACATCGTATAAGGTGCATATGTAACTATGGCAAGTAAACTATGCAAGGGGTCATATCATGATGCAGCAATCCTACTGTGTAGTGACATGGTAATTATCGATGATGAAGTGTGTGAGTCGGCAAATCTGTGTAAGTGTAACATATGCATCATCGATAATGGTGTAAGTGTACTAACACAGGTATAAGTAATGCAATGCGAGTAACATGAATGCAGCATAAGGTAAATCATATGCAAATGCTGACGGGTATACGTATCTAACATGATCGAGTCGGTGAATCTATCAATCGGCATCAAGCCTCACAACATCATGTACTGTATAATCCATCGTACGACATCCTCTAGTTAAAGGAATGGATCAATCATCAAGTCAAACTCATCACGTACTGAAAATCATTGTACGGCGGCATTAAGCTATCAGGGATCCTATCGACCTATGCGACAATGAGGGGTGCGGACCTAACGTCTCGTACGACATATCACACATGATTCACCATATATATAAATATATATATCTACGTACCTATTCCCCAAGTCACATCCATAACAATCTCATATCAGAGGACCGGTAAGGTATCAATCATCTCAATCGACTCGCATCCGTATACCAACATATCATCGTATCATCATATTACGTCTTATATTCCTTCATCGCATTTATATCCCACATCAAGTCAATTTCACATATTCATTCTACCTTTATTAAAAACTTATGTATCCAATCTAATAAACACACCCGAACCATACAAACAGTTTTTGAAAGATGCGAATCGTGGTTTTGAAAGTAGCGTTTATGGAGTTTTTAAGGAAAATATATCATTTGAAAATCTGAAACATCCCTCAAGGTATATGTTTAAAAGATGCATATGATTCATTAGTTTGGAAATAGGTATGGTTCGGATGGCACATCTACGTCGGCTATCTAGTCCTATTGCACCCTAAACAGCAATATCGTCAATCTCATCCTCAAGTTCCGTCATCACATACTAGTCGTATCATATCGCTTCTAACTATCCTTAATTTGTAATATTGTTTCACTAACTTTCTTTTAATTCTATTTATAGTTTTCTATATAAGGTTCCCTTAACCATATTCTATGTAACAATCGGTTTCCATCAAAGTGTGCGGGGGTGCTATACGCCATCCACCCGACTTCCCCCGTGGATATAGATCCACTCACCTTGGTCTTCGTTTCCGAAGTCGATGACTCCATGCTCCGTCGCTTCGGAATCCATGTGAAGGTACCTACAATAAAAACACATATCGCCAGCAATTAAAATCAAGTCCTGAAATCCAAAACGGTACGCGCATTGCTCATAGGTCAAAACCTATGGCCTATGCGTACAAAATCAACCAAACCACCCTTGTTGTTGATGTAAAAACATCCAACAACCAAATACAAACCCACATATCAAAACTTAGCATTTCAAAATACGGAAAACATAGCCAAAATCACACTAAAAATCACCCAGATTTTGACTCAGGCCAAAAGGAGTTGCACAAACAAGTCTAGGGTGTTGTATATGATGTATATAAGATACCGGACCAACCCCGACACCCCATGTCACCAAGTAGCCGGCCACCTACCCCCAAAATCCGGCCACCTCGGCCCCCTAGGCTCCTATGGGCTTCGTCTTCGTAGAGTGGAAAAAATCCCCTGGGTTGCTCCAGATTTCCCTGCACACCCTTTATTCCCACAAACCGACATGAACTCAAATCCCAAATCCGTATTTTGGTTTCCCATACTCATTCGCAGGTCTTAAACAGCCACTCAAACATCACCAATCCACAACTTTACTCAAACCCTTACTAGGATTTTCCAATTTCCATAAATCACCACCCCAACCATCTCTAAACTAAACTAGAATAGAAAGAAGCTTAAAACTAGCTAAATGGGAGAAGCTATACTTCATTCAAGCCACTCTAGAAAGCCCTAGCTCCCCAATGCCGTCAAAATTCAACTTTGCTTGGTTCAATGTGTAGAGGAAGATATGGAGATTAATTTTTGTGAAGGGAGTATAAGGTTTTGGGGATTATTTGGAGATGGATATAGGGTTTGAAGTGGAGGGAAGTGGGGTTGGAGGAAGATGAAGAAGGAGGAGGAAAATGATGGGGGGAAAGATTAGGCAGCTGCCCCCCCTCATTTATTCACAAACTCTCTCGCTCTCTCCAATCATACCCTTTTTCACTAAATTACCCTTTTGCCATTTCTTTTTCTTTTCTCTTTTAAATTTCAAAACCAAATCACATAATACCCATAAAACAACACAAATGCAACAATATGTAACCAAATGTAACATGACATGGTGCACTAGCCATGAAAACTGTAGAAACAAGGATTTGGCCTAATCGCGATTAGCAGTGCACTAATCGGGTTTTTATCGAAACTGCATATAGTAAATTTTAAAAATGCCAAATCCTTTAAATATATTATTAAATGAATAAATCATTTTAATTTCCATTTATTTCACAATTATCGGTATATATTTATACCCTTTTTTCGAAAACCCCAATTTCGCAAATCGGGCAGTTTTTGGGAAATATATTATTTTAATATTAAATTCCAAAAATAATATTTTATATTTTATTAAATGTTACAAAAAGCCTAAAAACACCCCATTTAAAATCATTTGATTCTACAACGATATCAAGTTCATTACGCAAAAGGTATTCTTAAAAACCTGTCGTAGCCCTCTGTCATTTCTGATAAGTACTTCATAGTATTCATGCTACGTTTGTTGGATTTCGTCAAGGCGTAGTGTGCGGTAGCTATTTATGCTTATCTGCATAAGCATATGATGCGATTGAGTTAAGGTAGTCGTGCGACTTTGTTGGCTTTCGTCAAGGGTCGTGCGTGTGGGTTTAATTCAATCAAGAAATGTACGGGTTGAACTTGACTAGCAGCCTATGGTTTGCTGGCTTTCCTCAAGGTCATAGGATGCTAGGGGAAAAATTATCAGGAATTACAAGTGTTGAAATTTGCAATGAGATTGCATACCTTCTATGAGATAGTTGGATCCCGATACCCACTCCGAGTAAGAGTTACTCCTGGTAGAGTTTTACACATTACAATTAGCCGATCAAGTAGGTATCTAGAAGGATGTCAACGGGGTTACGCCCCCTGGGAAAACGAGGTTTATTTTAATTAGGTCCGTGTGAAAGCACGGGGAACCTCCCTCAAAGTATCGGCACTGGCCTGGATGAAAGATTGGCGAAATTGTAGGGTGTAATTAATCCCGGCTTGTCTTTCCTTTTAGGGTTTGAAAGAAGATTTGATAAAAACATTGGGAGACATCCTTATTAGATAAAATAATAACCAATCTGATCTTGTAAGAGTATATGCTGAGTGTTTTCTGTTAGTTATGACTATGCCCTAGAGGCCATTGTTGTACATATGATGTATATTATGATGGATGCTTGGATATATACAGAGAGGACTTTCTTGCTTGTCATGATAGTATGCTATTTGGTTTCACTTTATCTTAACATGTTGACTTGTATTGGTTTACTGTCTTACTCTCACATGTTGATAAAGCCCTTAGAATCTGTACTCGACTACTGGGACTATGATGAGATCATACTAGTGGGGCCATAGTAGTCGATGAGTACATCCTATAATTGTTCCTAGTCGAGGGTATATCGAGACAGGGCATCGATACACCAGAGTAGACTAGCGTATACGCATCTTGACCCATATGATGGGCGATGGATGATCCTATATCCATCGGTGTTTGACATCAGAGATGGTGTATGGGTGCTCAGTGGAGACTAGGTACACTGGACGGACTCGCCGAGAACACCCAGATGGTGATATACCATACGTCAGATGGCAGTTCTCTGGTGGCACTGGTACAGGGTAGTCTGTAGACCCGAGATCGTCATAGAGTTGTAACGTTTTGAAAATCGTTTCGGTGAAATTTCTAAAAAACGGTAAAATAAGGGGGTTTTCTGTAAAAAGTCAAAATACAAATATCTTATTATAAAAATTAAATATACATATTCTAGCTATGTAATTGCTATTATTTGGTGTTTATTGAGCCGCTGGTGAAATTTCAAATTTTCTGAAAAAAATATTATTTTATTATTATTTGAAGCCGTCACTAATACATTTAATAAGGGAAAATTACAAATTGGAATGAGTTGAAACAAATTTTGTGCATCATAAAACATTAAATAAAATTTTATCATGTGGTTTTTGGAACGAAATCATTTGCCAAAACGGTTTAGAAATTATTGAAGAAAAAAGGCTTTTTTAGCGTAAATGGATGCTTGGGCTATTGTATTTATCATTTTTCATCACCCCACACCCGTACCCACACCCACACACCCCCACTTACTCCTCCCCATGGCTGAATTCAGCAGCCACCATATTTTTCCCCACTTAATTTTCAAAGGAAAAGATATGAAAGAAAAGAAAAGAAAATGGTTGAATTAGGTGGACTTTTGACCTTACCTTGACATTGACTTTTCCCCACTTTCTCTACCTCCCTCTCTCTCCTCCCCCCTCCTCAATTTCTGGCCGACCCCTCCCTCTCCTACAGCAGCAACAACCCCCCTTTTCCCCTTCTCTTTTCTCTTCAAAACTTCTTCAAAAATTGCCCCAAAATCCATCAAAAAAATCCCAAAACCCAAATCCGACTCCTACCCATTTTTGCTTAGCCCTTATCGCATGGATTTTGGTGACAAGGGAGAATTTTGGAGGGCTATGTGTGCTTGTGGGATCTTCAATTTGTTTGGGTAAATTCTAACCCTTTTGCTTAAATCGTTGTTAATTGCTTGTAGTTAGCTTAATTAAGTGTTAATTTGGTTTTATGTGGGTTCAATTGTATGATTATGAAATTCTAGATTAGGGTTGTGAATTTAAGTTGGGGTTCTTATAATTGATCAAGGGAAAATTGTGTAGTTTAACATGTTGTTATTATGCTAAAACTAATCTAGTTGGCAGTTTATATCTTTGTTAAATTTATAGTTGTATTAATTATGTAATTTGCAAACTAGGTTTTAGTGAAATACATATAAAATTGAGATTTAAAATGTAATTAAGGTTTTGATGACTTTATTAGCATTTTAATTTGTTGTTTAGCGACTTTCATCATGCAAAACCATGCTTAATTGATAAATTGTGAATTTTACTTTGAAAAGTGTTAAAATCGATACTTGTTGCAAACTTGAATTTTGAGTTAATGCTAATTCGTGAGATTAAAAATATGGAGGTAATTTTGTCACGACCCGAAAGAGCACGTGACTGGCCCTTGAACCATATGAAGCCTATGGGACTCCATCTGATCCAAGTAAGCCAAAAGCCCAGAAATCTAAAACCATTTTTAAGAATAAATAAAGAAAACTGGTTTAAAGGAGTGAAGAAATACAGGTTTGAAGTCAAGGTTTTTGAATAACTAAGCCGAAGGACGTTTTGAAAACAATAAAGTCTTTTCTAAAAATTTCGGCAGAGTTTCTTTTGTAAAAATGGCCCCGAATGGGGTAAAACAAGAATAACAATGTATATGTGCAATGATTAAGGCATCCCCAAGCGGGAGCTAGCTCTTCGTCAATCGACGGTCACAACCACACAATGATATGATAATATACAACGCCAAGTGGCGAGGATCAAATCCAAAGAAGCTCAAAAGCATACAAGAAAACCGCAATACTACTAAGCGCGACTCTAGGTCGAACAATACAACGCTGTCTCTAAGTCTGAAAGAATATACAAGTTTTGGTTGATGGAAATTCTAGATACAATGAAATAAATAAATACAATGGTGGTTCTTGATGCGAAAGAATCCACCTACCCAAAGCAAATCACCCGCAAGAAGAAAGTGTGCCAGAAATGCCGCAAAAGAACCTGTACGGCAGAACCTGCAAGAACTGTGGCACAACGGGGGTGAGTTGCCAACTCGTGAATAGAAACATCTACAAGCAGAAACCGAATGCAAGACATAAACCTAAGTCAACGATCAATAATATAGTCCACAAGAGTACATCTGAGTGTAATAAAGTGGCAAGGTAACATCTAATCATGTATGTAGTGCCAGGTACTCAGGTAATAACATGTCATCAATATAAGGTATTTCTGCATGAAGTAAATATGATGAAATATCAATGATATCAATACACCTATATTAGCGTCACATACCACTAATATTGGTGTAAGGGTATATATAATAGCGCCCTCATACCCTGTTATATATACAATAAAGTATGATCAATGTAAAACCAGTCTGTATATGATCCATGTCTGTATGTATGTGGAACCCGTCCACTCGTCACCCACTGACGATAAGCATCAAGTATTCAAGTATGAGGATATAAACAATATCATGGAAAACATCATGAAAACCCGTGCCTAGCATCGACACGTAAATCCTCATCCATATGGGGCTCCGTCTGCGGTATCGGCCCTCGGCCCCCGGCAGTACGAGTCAACCCATGTCCATCTCTGGGCTCCGTCTACGGTATCGGCCCGTCGGCCCCGGCAGTACGCCCATCTCTCGGCTCCAGGCGGTATCCCTCGGATATCCGCCGAGCTCAAATACAATCACCGGTAGGTACTCGCCCGCCTCCAGGCTCAATCGGCATAACCCATCGATCATCTCGCCGAGGGGAACCATACCGGGCCCACCACGAACCCGAAATCGGATCATCCACTCCTCGAATCGGGTTTCAAGCACACGTCTCAGCACCGAGAAAACGCGTGGTGGACGCACCGAAATATCATATCACGAGGTACCGGGTTTTCATAAAAGTGCCTCTTTTCTTAAATAACCCCACGGTCCTCAAAACCAGAAATCACATGAAAATCCAACATCAGGAAGTAAATCCAATGCGATGTGCTACGCAGTCAATCCATGATGTATGCGACATGTAAAGAACAGTAATCATATCGGAAATCATGCAACATGGAATAGTAATGTGCATATGTCGAAGGAAGAATCATCTCATGAATGCAATAGTACTACAGTGTAGTGGCATGGCAATTATCGATGATGAAGTGTGTGAGCCGGCAAATAGTGTACGTGGAACATACGCATCATCGATAATGGTGCTGGTGTCCTAACAGCATGATCATAATATAGCAATGAACATATACCAGCAATGCAAATAGCATGAAGATGCAGAAATCTAGTAGTCAACACCACAGAAAAGTATCTACTATGCAACTACATCTAAGTATCAGGTCGATCAGGAGGGGTAGGTGTGGAAACCACCTAAATCTGAGTCGGTATATATATAAAGATATATAGTCGGTGATCTCGCCTCAATGTCATATCACAAGATATCCTCGAGTTATGAGTGCGGATCTATCATCAATATCGGCACGTACGGTAAATCATCGTACGGCATCCCCATAGCTGGGTAGGGGTCAACACCTCACTGTCTCATCACATAACAGATATCACCATCATCAGATCATACAGTCTGGAGTACTACTCTATGTCTAGTACAAAACGGTAACATCAGTAAGTATGCATGCGGGGGTAAACACATATCCCAAGCCCGCAAGAATCACAAGTCATATCCCACATATGAATCGTATCAAATCACCGATCCCAGGGCACCAAGCCCACATCATCGACTCATCTCCAAGGTCATCACATATCATCAATCACAGTGCAAGTACAAGTGATAAGCAAGGGTGTGTGTATAGGTGTAATTCTATCCTAGGGTTCGCGACTATGAACTGCACTAGTCACTTCTAACCCTATACTATCCATAATGTTGGAGATAGTGCCATCATAGTCTATTATTGGATCGCAGGTACGTGATTGCAATGATTGCGGAGGACCTATCCCGGTAGGACAGTCTTACTCGAGATGATAGTATGTTATCTGGTTTGCCTTTATCAGTCGTGTACATGTTCAGGTGACTGATTGCGTGTTACACTTTGATAGAGCCCTTAGGATCTTGCTTTACTACCAACAGTATGATGGCGATCATATACGTGAGAGTTGGTTAGTTTATATGCATATCCTTAATTGTGGTCCCTAGTCGTGGGAGTTTCGAGACAGGGCATCGATACTCCGGAGTAGACTAGTGTGTACAGTCGAGACCCCGACGAGGGGCGGTGGCCGGTCTCACAAGCCACTGGTGTCAGTTGGATCACCTAAGATGTATACAGGTGCTCATTGGGTTATGAGTACACCGGACAGGACTCGCCGGGAATCTGCTAGTTAGTATTATATCTACCGTCAGATAGCAGTTCCCTGGTGACATGTGTACAGGTTAGTTCATCGACCTGAGGTCGTCATTTGTCTCGTGTGAGTTCCCACTGTGCTTTGATTTCTACCCTACCACGGCTCAAAGGAGTCGTGCAAACAGGTAGCTTTTGGGTACAGTCCCGAGCCATATGGAGGCACGTGAGCGGATCGGCAGGGGATTTGTCTCTCCCGGTATTGGGGGCGAGGTCGTGCTGTGTCTAGGAGAGCCATTACACAAATCCATGGCCATGGTAGGAGATTTACTGGTAGGTACTCCAGTAGTATCTCAGGGTGTATTGGGCTTGACACGACTTATACTGCTATTGGGGGTCTGACGTTACTAGCCCCCTAGACAGATATGCGATACTCATTGACGAACGGACCGGACTGTATATACATTGTCACTGTTAGGCTCAGTAGGGTTTTCGGAGGAGTTCGCTCATCGGTCTCCCTTGAGTTCGCTCCTCGGCAACCCTTGAGGTCAGTCCATGGGCAGCCGTTACGCATAGCTAGTGCCGCTGACGGTTTGTGGTTAAACCCACTGCCAGGGTACTGACGAGTCATTAGAGTCCCCCACAGACAGTTTTCCAAGTTCGGGCGAAACGTTGTAGAGGCCGTATGGTTTTATGGCAGGGTTCGGAAAATGCACGTGCGTTTACGCACGTGTCGATTTTCGGACAGATGATACTGGTCGGCTTTGGTTTAAGCCAGATCCGAGTATTATATTGAGTAGGTATAATATCTTTGTCTCAGTTGCATTTGTATTCGGTCGTAATACAAATGCGGGTATATTTATACAGTTTCGGGGTTATCCTGAAAGTCGTTTCAGGATCACTTTTGGAAGTTGCCAGTTTCCAGTTTTCTATCAGCCGTCTTTTAACATTCGGTTAAAGACGGATTTATCTTTTCTTGAGATGAGTGTGGATTGTTCTAGAAGTTTCTAGATGAGGTGACTAGGATTAATTGGTGTTGGTTTTTCATTGGTTGCTTTAATGGTTCATTAATGCATGATGACTAGGTTTGTGAATCATGCATTATCATTAAAGCTTTTTGTTTACTTAAGGATATTTTCTTCTTGATGTTTTGAAGTGAGAAGCTTTCTTAAGGTCACCACTTGCTCCTACACTCACCCTCCTCCTTCATATATGAATGGATGGCCTCCTCTCTCATTCACTCTCTCTTGAGTTTTCATTTTGCTAGAAAAGATTATGATAGATTTTATCGGTGTATGGAATTTCACAATCCATTTCATTCCATCACCCAATTACCTCGGCAACTTCATTAACCGATCGTCCACGGATTTGGACGAAGTGAGACAAAGTCATCTACTCATTCTCTACATCATTCTTGATCGTCTCTTTTAGCAAACTTGACGATCGAGTTGCCTCGAGTCAGAGGCGGGAGCCCGTTTAAAGAACCGATCATGTGGTGCCACCTCGACGAGGATATCGGAGATCGACGAGATCGGAGCAGCCGCAACGGAGCGTGGGATGATGGTTCAAGAACGAAGGACTCGGATCGTTCGGTATAACATTCCTACACTCTTTACAGTTTGTTAGTTTAGCAATAATGGCAGATCCGGGTTAAAGTATACGATAGCGCCAGTTTAAAAGTTTTGTTCCGCATTTTGGCGTCTGTAGACGGCCGGGGCGCTAGCGTAGACTAACACATAATACACCTAATATCACAATAACTATATAATAATCTATCTACGGACTGCGGGGGTGCTATATGCCATCCACCCGACTTCCCCCTGTAGATATAATCTACTCACCTTGCATCATCATTTGCGGACGTCACCACGCATTTGCTTGTCGTCCCGAAGTCTTCATGGGTACCTACACATCAAATATCGTATATGCGCATTAAAACCAAATCCAATCTAAAACGGCGCATGAAATCCAAAACGATACGATAAGGGGGCCTATAGGTGAGAACCTATGGCACGCCTTCAAAACCATCAACAAATCCTCTATATCGTCGTATAAACGACAAATAGTCGAGGCAAAACACATTCCACCATTTCAGAAATGAAAATACGGAATACGGAAACTAAAGTCCAAAACAGCAACTCATGAAATGTGTTCCAGATTTCACCCTAGAAAGAATCTGTCAAAACTAGAAGTACCCAGGGCCAAGAATAGAGGAAATGGGGCTATGCACAGAAAACGAGGCGATTCCTCACTGGTCTGGCCGCAATTTGCGGCCAGAATGGAGATTTTGGCGGCCTGAAGGTGGAGTGGGGAGCTAGGGTTTTGGGTGTTGCCTCTATGGTTCCTGCACATCTCAATTTCCACTCAATATTATTTTAGGGGTCTCGGGGTGTTAGCAGATTCTAAATAACAGTGACAGATTCCAGTTTTTCCCCGATATTGGTTTCTAAAATCCGCATTCTGGTTCAAGCTTCAGGTTTTGGGTTCCAATTCAAACACTAGAGTGTTGGTAAGACCTCTACTGAGCTCAATTTCATAATACAACACCAATTTCCCTCAAACCCTAACTAGGTTTTCACCAAGTCCATAATATCACACAATATCGATTAAACCTTAACATGGGGTTATAGGAAAGGCTATAATTAAGCTAATGGTTCAGTAATTACCTCCATTAGCAACTCAAGAAAATTCTTGAGTTGCCCCTAGTGGCCAAAATCCTTTCTTCTTTAGCTCCAAGTATAGACCTAGGGATTTTGCACAATTTTAATGAAATGGACATGAGCTTTTGGGGTTGTTTTTGAGATGAAGAAAGGGGTTGAAGGTGGAGGAAGGGGGGAAAGGAAGCAGCAGCAGCAGGAGCCATGGGGGAGGGAGAGAAATGAGGAGGAATGAAGGAGTATGGCTAAGGATGCTAAGTCAAAGCCCACCTCTCTCTCTCACCTACCCTCATCATTACATTTTCATTTCTTTTCCTTTCCTTTTAAAATCCAAACCTTCTCACATCAATAGTAATCCCAAAAGAAAACCATGGCTAGAAAATGCACAAGTGTAGAAAAGTGGAATGTGCAAGTTTTGCACAAAATTGCCAAAAAACCCGATTAGCGATTTTAATCGCGATTAGCACTAAATTAGTGTCAAACTAATCACAAAAACTTAAAAATGTCATAATTCACTAATTTACCCTATTTTAGAATTTTCCATAATTTTTCATAATTTTTCTAACATTTTTCCTATTTATTTGCATTTAATATTAAAATAATCAATAAAATAATATTAAATTATAAAAATTCCCAAAATTAATATTTTATATTTTTGAAAATGTTACAATCTACCCCCCTTAAAGAAATTCGGTCCCCGAATTTAAATTTAAACCCACAATACTAAAAACAATTTCAGTAATAATCCATTTGTCAGGGCTCCGAAAATATCAACACATAAAACATCACAGCGCAATGCATGCGTATGAAAAATGAGCAGATAACTCAAAAGAAAAACTCCGTCAAGCATCTCGCAATCATCGGAGTCGAGGTAAAAACACAATGTCAAATCCAATACAAAACCGATATGATATGGATCAATACTACACATGTAGACATCCAATCCATACATGTAAGTAGCTGATGCAAAAGCATGCAAAAGTATATCCAGGTACTGTCCACTGACCAGTCCTGCTCAGCATGAAAGCAAAAATCCAACATCATAAAAGGTACTGCTCCAAAAGGAATAAATCCCAAAAATGCACATAACACAATCCTGTGCGTCTGGTGCGCACGGAAATCAAAAATCCATAAATGTGTCAAACAGGTATACAAAACAACATCTAGGTGCAACGGGTGTGCACGAAACATCTGTCGTAGGCAACGTGTGTGCCTGACAGAAAAAAAAATCAGGTGCATGTGACATGCACGACGAATCCCGATTTAGTGCATCTGGCGTGCACCAAAATCGTATATCAAAACACTAAAGGTGCATAAATACCACGCTAGAAGTGCAAATCAAATCACTGTATACTGTAGGCATGAAATCTCAATCAATATCTCAAGTGTAATAACTCTACGCAAAATATATAAATATCCAGTGGGTGCGTGAAACCAAAATCATGAAACTCAGTCATCAAAACTAAATCATGCAAACAGAACGCCCAAAATACCGAAATCCAAAATGACGGATACGTGATAATCGAATCACAAAATCACAAATCATAAATACCGTCGTCGGTAGTTCCTCCTTCAAGGTCGAGAAGGAGTCGGTGCAATCCACTGCTAGCAGCGCAGGATATCTACCTGCCTCTTGCTCACGATCTGGCGTCCTCTGACTCTCTGGGTCCTTATCTTCTCTGTGGATTTCCAATCTTACAGTCAATCGGCTCATCGGCCCTGTCAGATGTGCTAACGGGGACGATTCCGTTCTGGCACTTCTCTGGTCACCTCTCGGTCAAACCTCACGACCACTCGTAAGGCAGCATATCACTGGCGTCGGCCTCTGGCTCTCTGAAAGCACGTCACACATCTGATCCTGGGTGCAAACATCATTGCAGCAATGTCCTGGAAGGAATCCTGCTCAAGGTCTCTTCCGATTTCGCCTATGTCGAACCAAACGGAGGCTTGCTCTCCTGCACAACCTCTTCTCGCTCAAAAGACACCTGTGTCCTCAGAACAATATCTTCTCAGAAACTGGTCACATCCCAACGTCTCTGTAAGAAAATCAGGTCTCTAGTCTCGACGGGAAGCAATGACAGCTCGTCAGTGTCTCACACGAACCTCTTGTTCCAACTTTCTCTATCGTCGTCCACTATGGCGTCATGCTAAGCTACGATGCACTGCACTGTTCTCGGCCACGGTCAATCTGAAGTCTCTCACACGGACTCGAAACCGCGTATTCTGTAGCTTCATCACTCTGTAGCAGATGTCAGGCCGAACTGGTCCTTGGGAACACGTCCCAACCATCGGAGGAATACTCATCACTCGTCCGTCCTTGATCAATTCGCAAAGCATCTGGTTAAGTTCCTTTATCCGAACCTGGTCAACTACCTCATCGACAAGGCTGAACTCTATCTTGCTGGGTGCGCGCAATACGATCACTCCTGGTCTAGGTCTTCTCGTATCGTTCCCCGAAAGATCCTGTCGAGGTTTCCTTCTCAAATCTCAATCCTGCCGAAATACCCGGAAGTCGTCATCCAATGCTGAAGCTAAAGCTCATTCCGGAACGGCTGCATGCTTATCGCGCTTCTTTCTGGAAGATATATCCATATACCACGCCTCTGGATACGTATCACATCTCTGATGTCAGCGGAGTGGGACGTCATCTCGTCGAAATATCATACGAACTCTTCTCTTCACTCTGCGTCAATGTCGACTGATTCGGACTCGGCTCATCATGGCTGCACGAACTGCGCTCCGACGGCTATGCTCGCATCTGGAGTCTCCCAAGCAGTGTCCCGTCACGATATCCGAAAGATGTCGAACCATCCGATCGACTCGTCAGATCCTCATAATCCCCCAAGAACTCACATCTCGGGTACAGTTTAATAGTATCGAGTACATGCCACAGCGTCGGTGGTCCAGCCGTAGAAGGGCAAACCCAAGCCTCACTAATGGCGCCGCGGAACCGCCGTAAACCCTAAGGTTCAAAGGCTGTCACACGGTCATTAAGTCGAGTTAGGGTTTCATTCTTCTAGAGGGTCCATAGAATCACCTGCATGTCTTTCCGTATACTTTAAACTTGGAAAATAGGCTCCTGACATTCGATCGTCTCTATCGACTCTCAACGAACCTGCGTGAAATCGTCTCTGTCTGGAATCAATCCACCTGATGACTCGAATCGGGTAAGCAAACTCACCACATGTCCTAGTCATTCATCCTCGGTGACTAGCGACTCGCTATCATATCTCCAAGAACATGCTCATGCTGCAGTAGCTCCAACCATCTGGGCGATATCTCGTCATTTGCAGCAGCAACTGGCTCATACGCCTGTACGCCGAACAACGCCTCAATCCTCCAGGAAAGGCAACACATAAGCGGTCATCTCTGAGTTAGCCTGCTCTAGGTCCGAGTAAGACTCTCCACACTGGAAATCTTCAACTCATCTGGGCCCGCTCTGGCGCAAAATCGGACGAATCACCTTCGTCTCTCAAATCGGGTAGACTAGCTATCATCTGTCGCATATCTGCCCGAAAGTTCCGGCAATCTCAGCTCATAAGCTCCGAAAGCAACATCCTGTCAATCTCAGCAACAGCTGGTCTATCTGTCTGCACGGTAGGCGACATCACAACCTCTGAGGTATGCTGTACATCAACAGTCCTCTCTCAACTGACAGCTCTAACAATGACCTGATCATCCGGTGCAAGACCAAGCACTCGCCTCCACTAGAGGTCACAATCACCAACACTAACTCGAGACGTTCCCATGTCACCAGAAAACACAATGGTCGGCCCTCGTACCAAACGAGCTCACACCGGCCGTAACCCTAGCAGCAGCCCAAACTGCGCTCAAACATGGTGACAGGAACCTCAATCGAGTATCAAGGAGAGCACATCAATGGCAAGAAAGGAAACAACAGATCCAAAGTGAATACATGATCATAGGAAGGAACAGCATCAATGGAGGTATGATCATGAAACTAATAGAATCGGGGATCTCAAATGGATGTATAATCCAGGATATGAAGAGAATCACTGATCTCGAAAGAAATGTACATCCTAAGGTTCCTTAAGCGGAGTGGCGTGTCGTAAGTATGCCGTGGAACATACCAACGGTACGTCACTCTACTTTAGTCACATAATCCATCAACCAAGGGTTATCCTAATACGACGAATGTTCGGGTCAAATACCCCCTCGACCAAGTCTAAGTTCCATAAGGTCAAGCCTAAGTTCCGTATACACACAACGCCCTAGGCTCCACATAGTCAAACTCAGACTCGAACCAAGGTCAACCTAGCGCTCTGATACCAACTTTGTCACGACCCGAAAGAGCACGTGACTGGCCCTTGAACCATATGAAGCCTATGGGACTCCATCTGATCCAAGTAAGCCAAAAGCCCAGAAATCTAAAACCATTTTTAAGAATAAATAAAGAAAACTGGTTTAAAGGAGTGAAGAAATACAGGTTTGAAGTCAAGGTTTTTGAATAACTAAGCCGAAGGACGTTTTGAAAACAATAAAGTCTTTTCTAAAAATTTCGGCAGAGTTTCTTTTGTAAAAATGGCCCCGAATGGGGTAAAACAAGAATAACAATATATATATGCAATGATTAAGGCATCCCCAAGCGGGAGCTAGCTCTTCGTCAATCGACGGTCACAACCACACAATGATATGATAATATACAACGCCAAGTGGCGAGGATCAAATCCAAAGAAGCTCAAAAGCATACAAGAAAACCGCAATACTACTAAGCGCGACTCTAGGTCGAACAATACAACGCTGTCTCTAAGTCTGAAAGAATATACAAGTTTTGGTTGATGGAAATTCTAGATACAATGAAATAAATAAATACAATGGTGGTTCTTGATGCGAAAGAATCCACCTACCCAAAGCAAATCACCCGCAAGAAGAAAGTGTGCCAGAAATGCCGCAAAAGAACCTGTACGGCAGAACCTGCAAGAACTGTGGCACAACGGGGGTGAGTTGCCAACTCGTGAATAGAAACATCTACAAGCAGAAACCGAATGCAAGACATAAACCTAAGTCAACGATCAATAATATAGTCCACAAGAGTACATCTGAGTGTAATAAAGTGGCAAGGTAACATCTAATCATGTATGCAGTGCCAGGTACTCAGGTAATAACATGTCATCAATATAAGGTATGTCTGCATGAAGTAAATATGATGAAATATCAATGATATCAATACACCTATATTAGCGTCCCATACCACTAATATTGGTGTAAGGGTATAACAGCGCCCTCATACCCTGTTATATATACAATAAAGTATGATCAATGTAAAACCAGTCTGTATATGATCCATGTCTGTATGTATGTGGAACCCGTCCACTCGTCACCCACTGACGATAAGCATCAAGTATGCAAGTATGAGGATATAAACAATATCATGGAAAACATCATGAAAACCCGTGCCTAGCATCGACACGTAAATCCTCATCCATATGGGGCTCCGTCTGCGGTATCGGCCCTCGGCCCCCGGCAGTACGAGTCAACCCATGTCCATCTCTGGGCTCCGTCTGCGGTATCGGCCCGTCGGCCCCGGCAGTACGCCCATCTCTCAGCTCCAGGCGGTATCCCTCGGATATCCGCCGAGCTCAAATACAATCACCGGTAGGTACTCGCCCGCCTCCAGGCTCAATCGGCATAACCCATCGATCATCTCGCCGAGGGGAACCATACCGGGCCCACCACGAACCCGAAATCGGATCATCCACTCCTCGAATCGGGTTTCAAGCACACGTCTTAGCACCGAGAAAACGCGTGGTGGACGCACCGAAATATCATATCACGAGGTACCGGGTTTTCATAAAAGTGCCACTTTTCTTAAATAACCCCACGGTTCTCAAAACCAGAAATCACATGAAAATCCAACATCAGGAAGTAAATCCAATGCGATGTGCTACGCAGTCAATCCATGATGTATGCGACATGTAAAGAACAGTAATCATATCGGAAATCATGCAACATGGAATAGTAATGTGCATATGTCGAAGGAAGAATCATCTCATGAATGCAATAGTACTACAGTGTAGTGGCATGGCAATTATCGATGATGAAGTGTGTGAGCCGGCAAATAGTGTACGTGGAACATACGCATCATCGATAATGGTGCTGGTGTCCTAACAGCATGATCATAATATAGCAATGAACATATACCAGCAATGCAAATAGCATGAAGATGCAGAAATCTAGCAGTCAACACCACAGAAAAGTATCTACTATGCAACTACATCTAAGTATCAGGTCGATCAGGAGGGGTAAGTGTGGAAACCACCTAAATCTGAGTCGGTATATATATAAAGATATATAGTCGGTGATCTCGCCTCAATGTCATATCATAAGATATCCTCGAGTTATGAGTGCGGATCTATCATCAATATCGGCACGTACGGTAAATCATCGTACGGCATCCCCATAGCTGGGTAGGGGTCAACACCTCACTGTCTCATCACATAACAGATATCACCATCATCAGATCATACATTCTGGAGTACTACTCTATGTCTAGTACAAAACGGTAACATCAGTAAGTATGCATGCGGGGGTAAACACATATCCCAAGCCCGCAAGAATCACAAGTCATATCCCACATATGAATCGTATCAAATCACCGATCCCAGGGCACCAAGCCCACATCATCGACTCATCTCCAAGGTCATCACATATCATCAATCACAGTGCAAGTACAAGTGATAAGCAAGGGTGTGTGTATAGGTGTAATTCTATCCTAGGGTTCGCGACTATGAACTGCACTAGTCACTTCTAACCCTATACTATCCATAATACACCTAATATCACAATAACTATATAATAATCTATCTACGGACTGCGGGGGTGCTATATGCCATCCACCCGACTTCCCCCTGTAGATATAATCTACTCACCTTGCATCATCATTTGCGGACGTCACCACGCATTTGCTTGTCGTCCCGAAGTCGGTACCTACACATCAAATATCGTATATGCGCATTAAAACCAAATCCAATCTAAAACGGCGCATGAAATCCAAAACGATACGATAAGGGGGCCTATAGGTGAGAACCTATGGCACGCCTTCAAAACCATCAACAAATCCTCTATATCGTCGTATAAACGACAAATAGTCGAGGCAAAACACATTCCACCATTTCAGAAATGAAAATACGGAATACGGAAACTAAAGTCCAAAACAGCAACTCATGAAATGAGTTCCAGATTTCACCCTAGAAAGAATCTGTCAAAACTAGAAGTACCCAGGGCCAAGAATAGAGGAAATGGGGCTATGCACAGAAAACGAGGCGATTCCTCACTGGTCTGGCCGCAATTTGCGGCCAGAATGGAGATTTTGGCGGCCTCAAGGTGGAGTGGGGAGCTAGGGTTTTGGGTGTTGCCTCTATGGTGCCTGCACATCTCAATTTCCACTCAATATTATTTTAGGGGTCTCGGGGTGTTTGCAGATTCTAAATAACAGTGACAGATTCCAGTTTTTCCCCGATATTGGTTTCTAAAATCCGCATTCTGGTTCAAGCTTCAGGTTTTGGGTTCCAATTCAAACACTAGGGTGTTGGTAAGACCTCTACTGAGCTCAATTTCATAATACAACACCAATTTCCCTCAAACCCTAACTAGGTTTTCACCAAGTCCATAATATCACACAATATCGATTAAACCTTAACATGGGGTTATAGGAAAGGCTATAATTAAGCTAATGGTTCAGTAATTACCTCCATTAGCAACTCAAGAAAATTCTTGAGTTGCCCCTAGTGGCCAAAATCGTTGCTTCTTTAGCTCCAAGTGTAGACCTAGGGATTTTGCACAATTTTAATGAAATGGACATGAGCTTTTGGGGTTGTTTTTGAGATGAAGAAAGGGGTTGAAGGTGGAGGAAGGGGGGAAAGGAAGCAGCAGCAGCAGGAGCCATGGGGGAGGGAGAGAAATGAGGAGGAATGAAGGAGTATGGCTAAGGATGCTAAGTCAAAGCCCACCTCTCTCTCTCACCTACCCTCATCATTACATTTTCTTTTCTTTTCCATTCCTTTTAAAATCCAAACCTTCTCACATCAATAGTAATCCCAAAAGAAAACCATGGCTAGAAAATGCACAAGTGTAGAAAAGTGGTATGTGCAAGTTTTGCACAAAATTGCCAAAAAACCCGATTAGCGATTTTAATCGCGATTAGCACTAAATTAGTGTCAAACTAATCACAAAAACTTAAAAATGTCATAATTCACTAATTTACCCTATTTTAGAATTTTCCATAATTTTTCATAATTTTTCTAACATTTTTCCTATTTATTTGCATTTAATATTAAAATAATCAATAAAATAATATTAAATTATAAAAATTCCCAAAATTAATTTTTTATATTTTTGAAAATGTTACAGATTTGTATGACCTAATTATGATATTAAGTGAGAATTTTGGCCATTAGAATCGTCAAAATATTTAGTTTGGGTAAAACATCAAGTTTTGAACCGAAATGGGAATTTGTGCTAACTGGGTTTTTGGAAAATAAAACGAATTGTTTAATTTTATGTTTTTGATGAACTAAACCCTATTTCTTATATAATTAGAGAGTTTTGAAATCACGATTGGTGCGTTTGGGTTTTCTCGATGGTTTGATGTTTGTACATCGACATCGGGGGTTGGTTTGACTATTCTTGCATGCGTAGGAGATAGGTTTGGATCTATGCGTGATACGCGTGCCGATTTGATTTTCGTATGCCGTTTCGATTTTGAATTTAGTTTTAATGCGATATGGTACGTTATGATATGTAGGTACCCCATGTGAACTTCGGGACGACAAGCAAGCGCCTGGCGACGTCGGCACCGGCGAGCGAGGACCAGGTGAGTAGATTTATATCTACGGGGAGTAGTCGGGGGGATGGCGTATAGCACCCCCACAATCCATGGTGGTGTATACGGATGCGTATACACACCAACAATTATTATATGTTATTTGGGATTAATAACGATACTTAGGATGGATATTGGTGTGTTGGATTATTTTAGTGTTGCGAACCCTAGGGAAGTGTTGCACTACACATACACACATACATACTTGCATACATTCCTATTGATATGTGCTCATGGGATTCTTTATAGTATGTGGTCACATGGGTATGGGACTATGTGTTCACATACGGATTTGAGGATGATACTTGGGATTGAGCTGAGTCGATGAGATTCGATTTGAGGCTGTAAGATCGGTGATATAGCAGGGTTCGTATCTTAGATACGACATGACGTTGTAGCGGGTCCTTGACGTAGTGTTTCACACACGTCCATGCATACGTAGGCGGTATCCGTATGGTACTAGACGTAGATCAGTACCCCGATCATGATAATTGATAAAGAGGATACCATGTGAATAGTATGATGAATGTGATATTGACCCGTACCCAGATTGGGATGCCGTACGACGGATTTACGTACGAGCTATATTGATGATTGATCCGCACTCTTGACTTGGGATGCCTGATTATAGATATGGTATCGGATATGATATTATTGAGGCGGGATCACCGACTATACATATACAGGTATGTATATGTATCGACTCAGATGATTGGCGGTTCCCTTACCTGTAGTTCAGCCGTATAGTTTAGTGTAGTTGTTAGATTAGATTAGACTTCTTACCTATTTCAAAAACTAACGAATCGTGGGTATTTTAAAAGACAGCCCAAAGGATCCTACGGATATTTCAAAAGACGTATCTTTTCATAAAAACACCGTAGCCCCTATTTTCAAAACCCCATGATTCATGTTATTTCAAAAGGCACCTTTTGTTGGACTTATATTAGTTTAATACTGATTAGTTATCGTTGTGTCTAGTATTCTGCTTCCGCACATTATTGCTGTTCGCTCTGCCCCGCATACTTATTTTGCTGCATACTCCATTATTGATATCATGCTGTTAGGACACCAGCACCATTACCGATGATGCGTATGTACCACATACACTTACTTGCCGACTCACACACATCTTCATCGGTAATTGCCATGTCACGTACACTTATAAAATACTATTGCTTGGCTTAGCTTGTTAGTTAGTAGTTGATACGATATTAGTGTACCTGTGTTATATGCCAGTTTAGACATTGTAGTTATTACTTGTCACTTCATGCATACTGTTATTCCATTGTTCATGCCTAGTTATTAATCATACATTGCAACTTGGTTATTGATACCATATACATTCATTAGCATTGACATATGCACTTGTGATGACTTCTTGAGATTTATGATATTTCTGGATTTCGGGGGAAAGCCGCAAAATTTCTAAACTTATTAACCTTTTAAAATATGTAAATTGCGGTTTTCTAGTGATGTAAGTGTCGTCCACCATGAGTTTGCTGTGGTTTTCGAGATCCGTGTCGAGGAGTGGAGGAACCGTCACGGGTACATGGTGGGCCCGGTATGGTACCCCGGGGCAAGATGAATGTGGTGTTGACGTTGAGCCTGGCAGGGGACAGATTACCTACTGGTGATATTACCCGACGCGTCGGATATCCGGAGGATACCGTCGTGGTCTTGAGATGGATGGTAGGGGCCGGTCTGGACTGACGGCGCCCTAGATATTGAGATTGAGACATTGATATTTCGAGATAGTGAGATTTATGTTTCGTGTCGATGCTAGACACTGTTGATACTGATTTCATTATGATACCTCAGTTTAAAAATAAGAAGGAAATCTCACTAATTTATGAAAACAGTTTCTTCATTTACATGTATTCTGTTTTCATGCATTCATACCTCATTCATATGATATATTGCTACCTGAGGCACTGACACGGGCATATGAGATTTCACTCGGTTAGATATTACCCTAGCCATTGTTATAGGCTGCTTGTTATGTATATTTTTGAGGATATATTATGATCATTGACCTAGGTTGCGTTATTTATGCGATTTCTGTGCGTAGATGTTTTTCTATTCACGAGTTGGCAACTCACCCCCGTTGTACCCCAGTTTCTTGCAGGTTTGCCGTACAGGTTTCATTACAGCGTTGCGGGCTCAGTTTCATTCGGGTGACTTGCTAGTATTGTTAGTTATATGTATGCCCTAGAGGCCATTACTGTGCATTCGATGTATATTGTAGTGGATGCTGGGACGTATATAGGGAGGACTTTCTTGCTCGACATGATAGTATGCTATCTGGTTACTCTTTACCTTAACGTGTACACTGATTGTCTCTCTGTTACATGTTGGTAAAGCCCTTAGGATGTGTACTTGACTACCTAGACTATGATGCGGATCATACTAGTGGGGACATGGTAGTCCATAAGTACATCCTTCAAAGTCCCTAGTCGTGGGTGTATCGAGATGGGGCATCGATATACCAGAGTAGACTAGCGTGTACCTTCTCGACCCATACAGATGGGCGATGGATGATCCCATATCCATCGGTGTTTGACATCAGAGATGATATACGGGTGCTCAGTAGAGACTGGGTACACTGGACGGACTCGCCGAGAACTCCCAGATGGTATTATACCTCACGTCAGATGGCGGTTCTCTGGTGACACTGGTACAGAGTAGTCTGTTGACCCGAGATCGTCATAGAGTCTTGTGTGGTTCCCACTGTACTTTGATTTCCATCTTACCACGTCCAAGAGGGAGTGCAAAACGGTGGTTTTTGGGTACAGTCCCGAGTCACATGGAGGCAATGAGCGATAGGAGGGGATTCGTCTCTCCCGGTATAGGGAGTTGATGTTGCGCTGTGTTCGATTGGCTATAACAGGAAATCCCTGGCCAGGGTTGCTGAGATTTACTGGTAAGTGTTACCAGTAGTTTCTCGAAGTGTTATAGACCTCATATCGACACGACTTATCGAGCTATTGGGGTCTGACGTTTACCACCCCTAGGCGAGATATGCGACATATCAAACGAACAGACCGGACTGTACGGTAGTGTTACTGGTCGGATTCTCTGGAGTGTGAGCGGGCTTGCTCGTCGATCTTCAGATCGCTCAATACCCGGGTGGCCGTTACGTTTAGCAGACCGCTTGCGGCTTGTGGGTGTTTGATATGATCATCATCTGCTGCCGGCGTATTGACGAGTCTTTAGAGTCCTACACAGAGGTTTCCTGGCTCAAGCGAAACGAAATAGGAGCGCATATGAGATATGTGCGGGACCGAGAATAATACCAGTATGTGATACTGTATTTGATTCTCGCGATGTGACATTGATCGGTTATATCCGATATAGCCGGGTTATCGGATCAAGTGTTGATTCGATAAGTTGTTACTAATGATACCAGTCGGTTTTTGTGCGACATGACCGGATCATTGAATCAAGTGTTGATTTAATGAATTAATGCATAATTATATATTTGATATATTACTTTTCATTAACTAGTATGGGTTCACTTTAAATTGGATTTTCTCACTCGGGTGTGCGCATTGCATATGCGATATGATTTTGTGCACTTGCTTGTATCATGTTTGATGATGCATGCCTAACTTGGTTAAGTGTAAAGAATGAACCATGGTAATGAAAGGGTTAGGGTTTTGTTTTTATTTATTCATTTATATTTCTTATTTATTCTTTTTGGAAAAAGGAAAAAGAAAGATAAATGGTGGCTTTTTTGGATTTAGTTGAAGTTTCTTGAACTTTGACTAAGTCTTCATTCTTATCCTAAACTTAACCCTAGCCATTTTAACTAACCTAAGTTAATTCTCTACACTTAACTAGAGTTAATATTATGATAAGAATTGTTTTTCTTTTCTATTTTTAATGAGACTTATCATAATATTCATCTTCTTCTTGCTTTCTTCTTCTTCTTCATTTCAAAGAAGAAAGCTTCATGTCCATCAATGGTGATTGATGATTAATAGTGAGAAATCCAAATCTAAAGTCTACCCACTTCCTATTTCTTCATCCTCTACCTCTTGCCAAGTAGTAGAGTGTGTTTCCTTCACAAGTTTTTGGACTTGGTGAAGTTGTGAGCTTGATCTAGCGATGCCTCGACGTAGATCATCTTCGGCATGGACATCGACGACCTAGCTTGCCTATTCTCCGACGAAGCCGACGCTAGAGCCCGGATTTGATTTGGACAGCGGAGAGCACTTCGTTGCGGAGCTATGGAGGTGGACAAACGGATCTACAAAGGTTGTAATTCCGTATTCTCATTAGTTAAGTGTTAACTAGTTTTCTTTTCGCCTAGACTTCTAGCCATTAATCCGTAGATTAGAGTTTCCCGGCACTAGATTTTTTGAAATTGGCATGATCGATGCCTTGAGAGACCTCACTAGAGTGCCTAGGAACCCTACAGTGGTATCAGAGCCTAGCTAGAGCCTTAGACGAAGTCCAGACGGAAATTGAAGTCCGAACGAACCCGAAAACCCAAACCTTACATGCTCTCTGTCCAGATTTTAAAATTGTGGATTTTTCAAGATTAAAAATGTCCAGAAAGTCAAGCAGGGTTTTCTAAGAATTACTGTAAAATTCGTGGACCTGATTCCACTTTCCCACCGCCCTTCCGCGGCACGAGCATGGCTCGTGCGGCGGAAGCGCGGCCATTTTGTCCTTTCTGGCATCCAAATTTGTACAGTAATTCACAGTATGCTGTTCTGGTTTTCCTGGGTATTTTTAATATTTTTTCAAGAGTTGAATTTTCAGAGGTGGTTTTGGGGTTTCGGAGTTTCGATCGGAATATCAAATTTTGTCTGTGTGGCTTTCCGGATAAATTTTAGAATATGTTAAAAAGTTCGACCGGATATAAATACCCAATTTTTCCCCTGTCGGGAAATTTCCAAGTGTTGGATTTTTCCGTAGTTTAACGACGTTCTAAGTAGTGCAAGTAACGCAATGGACCCTCTAGAAGACAACAAACCTTAACTCGATTATGTGACCGTCTTGAACTGCCCTTTGAACCTTCGGGTTTGGGGCAGTACGGCGTGCCACATGTGAGGCGTTGGCTTGACCCTTCTACGGCTGGACCGTTGGTACTGAGGCACGAACGGAATGTTGTCAGACTTATTTCATGTGTTGATCTGTATCGGGAAAACTTGGGTGTTCGATTGTTCGATCGAAAAGTTTAACATTTTCTGTTTATCTGGAATGGGATACAACAATTGGAATTCACAAAAGTTATGTGATAACCGAATGAATATTATAAACGTAGCAATTTAGTCTCACTTGATCGGTTGCCACGAAATTTTGATGTGATCAAAAGTCCGTTGCAATCACGTAGCGTACGCGGATACTCGCCGGGTAAACTTAATAGACAGCCTCACTCCATAGCCCCGACCAAGTGACTGTAGGAGAACCCCATCGCCGAAAGCATCCGTCCGGGTGCTAGCGGCAGCGGTGTTCCGCCTTGGTGCACTTCGTCGACGGTATCGGGGGTGCGGCCGTCTACTGAAGTTTGCGACGAGCATTCGATCAGGATGTCGGGAATCCTGTTGAATTGCCCGACTTAATATTGAAAAGTGTCTTCGATTTTGAGACTAAAATGCGGGGTTTATAATTGTTAGGCATGCGATGTCTAAGGTATTCATTTGGTCAGGCATGCGATGTCTGAGGTGGTTGCGGATTCCAACTGTTGTAGTTTTACACTTTCTTTTCTGTGACCGTAAGTGTAATATGTGATATCACCGGTTTCGTTGCTATATGTCAACGACAATTGGGATACGCATGTTTACTTACGTTGATGACATGTGATGTTATGTGTTACTGGATATGTTATATTGGATCGTCGTGATTGAATAGCCGGGGGTTTTTATGTGAGATGAGTGTTTTTCATTTTCATTCATGTAAAAACTTGTATGTAATATTCTTTTTATTGGGGCGCTTCCAGGTTGCGGAAGTTGTCACCGTTTGTATATTATTTACTTTTCCGCACTAGGATAGACCCAAAGAGGAGGGCACAAGTAACCGGGTTCTGGAGTCCAGTGGGAGACCAACTCGAGGAGTCGAGTCCGGGTCTCCTAACTCTAGAATTGGTAGGGTTACTTGCCGCTCTCTTAGGGGTCTACGGGTGTGGGTTTGGCTATTCATCACGACCGTGGAATCCGTGTTTTATACTGGCTCGTATTGAAAACACGGACGTCCTAGTATATCCAATATTTCATATGATTCTTCTGCTGCGATATCTGTGATGTGATCATGTGATGTTCTGTGATAGATACAGTATATAGTATATATGATATATTATATAGCCGTTACTTATGTTTTACACCCGTGCTAGCCCTGCCCCGCTCTGTCGTTAGTTACCTAACCTAACGGTGCACGAGGGGACATCGAGGCGAATGCGGATGGCATAAGTGTACGTCGTATTTATCTGTGATGTTTAGGTACTTAAATGATGGGACTTCATTAATGTGATTAATGAAATAAAAGAAACCTAATATGTTGTAGAATCGAATTTCAAAATAAAACAGGTAGCTACAGTTCTTGCTTTGCACAGAGGTATATATGATATATCCTGCACCTTATTCGATGAGGAAAGGACCGAGATCCCTTCACCGGGAGTGACTCCTTTAGCAATAACTGGCAGATGCTACACTCTCGGTTTGTCTTTTGATTGCTTTTAAGTGTTTTTGCTATGCACAGTGATATATATGATATATCCCGCACCTTATTCGATAAGGAAAGGACCGACGATCCCTTCACCGGGAGTGACTCCTTTAGCAAAACAAGAAAAGCCTCAAAAACACTCCATTTCAAAATTCATTTGATCCTACAACGATATCAAGTTCATTACGCAATAGGTTTTCATAAAAACCTGTCGTAGCCCTCCGTCATTTCAGATAACTGCTGTTTAGTATTCGTGCTGCGTTTGTTGGCCTCCGTCAAGGCACAGTATGCGGTAGCTAACCAGTATTTATCTGCTTATGCATATGATGCAGATTGAGTTAGGGTAGTCGTGCGACCTTGTTGGCCTCCGTCAAGGGTCGTGCGGGTGGGTTTGATTCGATCAAGAAATGGCGGGTTGAACTTGACTAGTAGCCTATGGTTTGTTGGCCTCCGTCAAGGTCATAGGGTGCTAGGGGCAAAATATTATCGAGAATTTCAAGTGTTGAGATTTGCAATGAGATTGCATACCTTCTATGAGATAGTTGGATCCCGATACCCGCTGCGAGTAAGTGTTACTCCTGGGAGAGTTTTATACATTACAATTAGCCGATCAAGTAGGTGTCTAGAAAGGTGTCAACGGGGTTACCCCTCTGGGAAAACGAGGTTTACATTAATTAGGTTCGTGCGAAAGCACGGGGGACCTCCCTCAAAGTACCGACACTGGCCTGGCTGAAAGATTGGCGAACTTGTAGTGTGTAATTAATCCCGGCTAGTCTTTCCTTTTAGGGTTTGAAGGAAGATTTGATAAAAAGCAGTGGGAGCCATCCTGATTAGATAAAATAAAAACCAATCTATTCTTGACAGAGCGCACGCTGAGTGTTTTCTTCTCTCTCTCTCCTGGTAGCGACCATATCACGCCTTAATCAAGATAATAATACGGAATATTGACCGAACCAGCTTGTTATACTGAGCTGGGGAACGTTGGTCCCGCTCCAACTTATAATTGTTATAAGACAGAGCAGGAAATTGGGGAATACCAGATTTCCCGTGCCGCCCAAACGAAGAGAGTGCATGCTGATGCATCATCTTCGGGTGTGTTCATTATACAGAACTGTTTCTCAGTATCCTCCGAATCCTTGGTATATGATACCGGATCAGGATCCCAGATATGTAAGATGTTACATAGGGCTACAAAAGGGTAGAAAAACTGAGAACGGGTGATAAGTTTCATGAGGCAGAAAACGGGGCAAGTGTTGCAGCCAAGTCTGTTGGTCACTGTCACCCTGTATTGTAATACATTGATTCTGAATGAATGTTATTAGATACCGAACCTGATATACAAAATCATATCAGTCTCTTTATTAGTAAAGAAATGATAAAATTTTGTATTGTTGGATAATGTTTTGAACATTTCCTATATCAAAAGTTGATCGGTTCAGGCACCTTATCTAAAAGCATTGAAGTTCTAAATCAAACTACAGTTCCTAATATACAGAACACACACAAGAGGAAGAGTTCAGAAATGAACGAATTCTTCTTGAGGTATTGTAGACTAGGTCATATCAATGCGACCCGACTAGCTGGAGTTACATGTAGATGCATATTCAAATCAGTTTGAATTTACATCTTGTGAAACTCGCCAGTCATGTCACAAAGATAAGATGACCACAGCCCTGTTTATTGGAAACAGAGAAAGAGTTAGTGAACTCTTGGGATGATACATGTTGATGTATGTAGGTCCCCTGTCTACACATACCAAGACCGGTTCTTTATACTTCATTACGTTCTCTGATGATCTCTTTAGATTCAGACCTATGTTCCTGTTGAAACACAAGTCCGAACCTTTTGAGATATTCACAGAATATAAGTTAGAAGTAGAGAACCAAAATACGGGTATAAGTATTATGTCCTATGATGAGATTAAGGAGGAGAATACTTGTGCACGGAAATCCTGGACTATTCTAAAGGAGAATGAGATTCTCTCTCGGCATTACTCCTCCGCATACACCATAGCACATTGGTATATCGGGGCGGAGCAGATACACCCTATTTGATATGGTGTGCTCTATGATGAGTAATACTGAGTTACCTTTTTCCTTAGGGGGTTATGCACTTGAGAAGTTGCATATCTATTGAATAGGGTTCGAATCAAATCAGTGCCTACCACTTCATATGTGATATAGAAGGGGAAGAGCCCATATCTTAAGTTAGTTAAGATTTGGGGTTGTCCGGCCTATGTCTAAAAGCAAAATCCGGACAAGCTCGAGGCAAGGTCTGTTAAGTACAACTGGAAAGGTTCCAGCTATACAAATGACAGAAGCTGATTTGGTAGAACCAAAGGATTCAGTAGAAACCAACGAACCTCAGCCTCTCCGCCGATCTAGTAGGGTTCCTCACCCACCTGAGAGATACTCTGGTTTCTCTATGACAGTGGGAGCGAGGAATGCGTCATGAGATGATGACCCAACTAGCTTCGAGCTGGCCATCAGGAGTAAGACTCTGTCAGAATGGCTGGATGCTTAGCGATCTGAGATGGAATCCATGTACACCAGCAAAGTATGGACTTTGGCTGCTATATCTGAAGGGTTAAATCCCCATCAGGAGCAAGTATATCTTAAGAAGATTACTTGGTGTAGATGGAAAAGTTGAGACTTTCAAAGCTAGACTTGTTAAAAGTTTGCGTCATTGACCAGGCGTGGATAATGATGAAACCTTTTTCAAGTAGATATGCTTAAGTCCATCCAGATCCTACTTGCCACGGCTACATACCATGACTACGATATCTGGTGGTTGGGTGTCATGACAGCTCTTCTAAAATGAGTTTTGGAAGAGAGTGTCTATAAGTACACAGCCAGAGGGCCTCGTAGACAGTGGGAGCAGCGGAAACGTGTGCAAGATGCTTTATAGGATAAAGCAGGCATCGCGGAGTTGGAACGTCTGTTTTGATGTGTTTGTCAAGGAAGTTGACATCATCAAAATGGTAGATGAACCTTGTATAAACAAAAAGGTAGTAGGGAGTATGGTGGTGATCCTCGTAGAGTACGTGGATGACATAATCTTGATAAGAAAGGAGTTTCTTATGCTACGTTCGATCAATCTCCGTTTATCACAATGATTCTCCATATAGGATCAAAGTGATACCTCCTTAATCCTGAGTTTTGGATCTATGAGATAGATTTAAATGGATGTTAGGATTCTCACTAGTTGTAGTGAGATAGTATCAAGTGATCCTGGGGAGAATCACTGGAAGTGTTCCAGGGTGATAAAGACGACTGAATGTCAGTCGCAGGCATTGTCTTTACCCTCAGTAAAGGGACGGTATGTTGGAAGAGTTCCAAGCTAGATACCGTGACATACTAGACGATAAAGGCAGGATACATCGCTACTTAAGATGCTACCAAAGAGGCTGTTTGGATGTATAATGGTTCATGAGATGAACTATGTTCCTCCCATTGTGTGACAATGGAGTTATGGCTTTTGCCAAGGAACGCAGGTCCCATCAGTGATCCAGACTTATTCTAAGGCAGTATCACCTGATCATGGAGATGTTTGATCTCCAGGATGATCGAGGCAAGGAGAGCAGATTCAGAGGATAACACGGCGGATCCACTCACGAAGGCCTATTCCCAGAGAGAGACTTTTATGGGATGGTTGAGTATGAGATACTACAACCACTGCTACAGATGGCCCTAGTGCAAGTAGGAGATTGTTAGTTATATGTATGCCCTAGAGGCCATTACTGTGCATTCGATGTATATTGTAGTGGATGCTGGGACGTATATAGGGAGGACTTTCTTGCTCGACATGATAGTATGCTATCTGGTTACTCTTTACCTTAACGTGTACACTGATTGTCTCTCTGTTACATGTTGGTAAAGCCCTTAGGATGTGTACTTGACTACCTGGACTATGATGCGGATCATACTAGTGGGGACATGGTAGTCCATAAGTACATCCTTCAAAGTCCCTAGTCGTGGGTGTATCGAGATGGGGCATCGATATACCAGAGTAGACTAGCGTGTACCTTCTCGACCCATACAGATGGGCGATGGATGATCCCATATCCATCGGTGTTTGACATCAGAGATGATATACGGGTGCTCAGTAGAGACTGGGTACACTGGACGGACTCGCCGAGAACTTCCAGATGGTATTATACCTCACGTCAGATGGCAGTTCTCTGGTGACACTGGTACAGAGTAGTCTGTTGACCCGAGATCGTCATAGAGTCTTGTGTGGTTCCCACTGTACTTTGATTTCCATATTACCACGTCCAAGAGGGCGTGCAAAACGGTGGTTTTTGGGTACAGTCCCGAGTCACATGGAGGCAATGAGCGATAGGAGGGGATTCGTCTCTCCCGGTATAGGGAGTTGATGTTGCGCTGTGTTCGATTGGCTATAACAGGAAATCCCTGGCCAGGGTTGCTGAGATTTACTGGTAAGTGTTACCAGTAGTTTCTCGAAGTGTTATAGACCTCATATCGACACGACTTATCGAGCTATTGGGGTCTGACGTTTACCACCCCTAGGCGAGATATGCGACATATCAGACGAACAGACCGGACTGTACGGTAGTGTTACTGGTCGGATTCACTGGAGTGTGAGCGGGCTCGCTCGTCGATCTTCAGATCGCTCAATACCTGGGTGGCCGTTACGTTTAGCAGACCGCTTGCGGCTTGTGGGTGTTTGATATGATCATCATCTGCTGCCGGCGTATTGACGAGTCTTTAGAGTCCTACATAGAGGTTTCCTGGCTCAAGCGAAACGAAATAGGAGCGCATATGAGATATGTGCGGGACCGAGAATAATACCAGTATGTGATACTGTATTTGATTCTCGTGATGTGACATTGATCGGTTATATCCGATATAGCCGGGTTATCGGATCAAGTGTTGATTCGATAAGTTGTTACTAATGATACCAGTCGGTTTTTGTGCGACATGACCGGATCATTGAATCAAGTGTTGATTTAATGATTTAATGCATAATTATATATTTGATATATTACTTTGCATTAACTAGTATGCGTTCACTTTAAATTGGATTTTCTCACTCGGGTGTGCGCATTGCATATGCGATATGATTTTGTGCACTTGCTTGTATCATGTTTGATGATGCATGCCTAACTTGGTTAAGTGTAAAGAATGAACCATGGTAATGAAAGGGTTAGGGTTTTGTTTTTATTTATTCATTTATCTTTCTTATGTATTCTTTTTGGAAAAAGGAAAAAGAAAGATAAATGGTGGCTTTTTTGGATTTAGTTGAAGTTTCTTGAACTTTGACTAAGTCGTCATTCTTATCCTAAACTTAACCCTAGCCATTTTAAGTAACCTAAGTTAATTCTCTACACTTAACTAGAGTTAATATTATGATAAGAATTGTTTTTCTTTTCTATTTTTAATGAGACTTATCATAATATTCATCTTCTTCTTGCTTTCTTCTTCTTCTTCATTTCAAAGAAGAAAGCTTCATGTCCATCAATGGTGATTGATGATTAATAGTGAGAAATCCAAATCTAAAGTCTACCCACTTCCTATTTCTTCATCCTCTACCTCTTGCCAAGTAGTAGAGTGTGTTTCCTTCACAAGTTTTTGGACTTGGTGAAGTTGTGAGCTTGATCTAGCGATGCCTCGACGTAGATCATCTTCGGCATGGACATCAACGACCTAGCTTGCCCATTCTCCGACGAAGCCGACGCTAGAGCCCGGATTTGATTTGGACAGCGGAGAGCACTTCGTTGCGGAGCTATGGAGGTGGACAAACGGATCTACAAAGGTTGTAATTCCGTATTCTCATTAGTTAAGTGTTAACTAGTTTTCTTTTCGCCTAGACTTCTAGCCATCGATCCGTAGATTAGAGTTTCCCGGCACTAGATTTTTTGAAATTGGCATGATCGATGCCTTGAGAGACCTCACTAGAGTGCCTAGGAACCCTACAAGTAGGTTGGTTTTCTTATATCGTACCCATCATATTACCTTGTATAATATATTTCAGTTGTATCTAGTAAATTCCATCAACCAAACATGTATTTATTTTGAGATAGAGACCAGTGCTATTTATTCTTTCGACCTTAGAGTCGCTCGTTATATTTCTGGTGGTTTTGAGTTCCTTTTGAGTTTTGATCCTCGCCGTTGGCGTTGTATATTATATTGCTTGTGTGGTTGTGACCGTCGATTGACGAAGAGCTAGCTCCCGCTTGGGGATGCCTTTTTATTGATTTCGTATACTATTCATGTTGTATCCTGTTTGGGAGCCAGTTTTTACAAAGGTGACTCTGCCGAAATTTTCAGTAAATTTTGATGTTCTTAAAAACTGCATAATTCGTCTTATGCTATTAAAACTACTTGTTTTAAATTGGTTTTCCTGCACTCTACTACTTTTCTTGGTTTGGATTTCTGGGTTTTCGGTTTACTTAAATTACTTATGCCTCGAGACGTTCGTAGTTTAAGTGTCGGTCATGTTCCGTACTTTCGGGTCGGTCAAGAATCCTTATTTGCTAAGTTGGTATCAGAGCGTTAGGTTTTACCTTCGGAGCGTAGGATGACCCTTGGTTGATGGAATAGGTGACTAAAGTAGAGTGACGTACCGTGGGTATGTTCCGCGGCATATTTACGATACGCTACTCCACTTAAGAAGCCTTAAGATGTACATTTCTTTGCTCAGTATTATATTCATTCCGATCTAGCCTCATCAGTACCAGTTATGGTTTTGCTGCTACGGTTACGGGCAGGGAGAGCTACGGCTAGAGTTGCGGTCAGCACAAGCTCGTCACGAACGAGGACTGACCAGGGCGAAATTTCGGCGACACACGATTGCAGAGATGTGTCTTTTTACTGTGTTTCCGCGCCAGGAACGTTTGGTGGATCGCCTTTATGAGGTTACTCGGAGGTGCTGATCGACACTAGAGAAATGAGCCAATGATGGAGGCCAGCCAGATTTTGATGACCGTTGGTGTGTTGCTTATTCATGACGATCGAGGCACTGTTCAGCCTGCAGACGAGCGAGCCAGTTATTGCTGCGAACAACGAGATATTGCCCCAGATGCTGGAAATCGTGCAGGACGAGTTGTACTAAGAGATGATAGGAGGTCGCTAGTCATCTAGGATGAATGACTAGGACATGTGGATCGTTCGCTTATCCCGATGCGAGGTCATCAGATAGATTGATTCCAGCTAGAGACCACTTCACGCAGAGACGTGAGGGTCGACAGAGACGATCGAATGTCGGAAACCTATTATTCCAAGTTTAAAGTAGTCGGAAAGACATGCAGGCAATTCTATGGTCCCTCTAGAAGAATGAAACCCTAACTCGACTTAATGACCGTGTGAAAGCCTTTGAACCTTAGGGTTTGCGGCAGTTCTGCGGCGCCATTAGTGAGGCTTGGGTTTGCCCTTCTACGGCTGGACCACCGATGCTGTGGTATGTATTCGATACTATTAAACTGTGCCCAAGATGTTGAGCTCTTGGGGGATTATGAGGTTTTGACGAATCGATCGGATGGCTTGACTTAATTCAGATGCTAGGTGGTGAGATGCATTTCTTGGGAGACTCCCGATACGAGGATAGCCGTTGGAGCTCAGTCCATGTAGCCACGATGAGACAAGTCCGAAGCAGTCGACGTTAGAGAAAGTGGAGTAAAGAGGTCCGTACAAGATCTGGATAAGACGACGTTCCACTCCGCCGACATCAGAGATGCGATACGCATGTCGAGGCAGAGTACTGGATATACCTTCCAGAAGAGGTCGCGATGGGTATGCAGCCATTCCGGAGCAAGATGCAGATATAGGAAAGGACGATGACTTCCGGACAGTTGGCAGAGACGAGACATGGAAGAGACCGTGAGCAGGATTTCTTCCAGGACACTGCTGCAATGATACTTGCACCCAGGGTCAGATGTGTCACGTACATTCAGAGAGCCAGAGGCCGACGCCTTTGATATACTGTCTTACGAGTGGTCGCGATGATTGACCAAGAGATGACCAGAGAAGTGCCAGAACGGAATCGTCCCCGTTAGCACACCTGACAGGGACGATGAGCCGATGGACCGAAAGATTGGTAATTCACAGTGAAGACCTTGACCCAGGAGTGGTCATGGTTACGCACACCAGCAGGCCAGAGTTCATGATCATCGACGAGACGTCCCATTAGTGACCGCGACAATTGGCCCGAGATTCTTAGAGGATGCACTTGAGCGATACTATTCCGCCATTATTGATTTCGATGTTTTGGGTGATTTATTCGTATGATTTGATTTTGATGATTGAGGATTTACGATCTTTGCACAGTGTTGCACTTGATATCGTTTTCGTGCTTTAGTTTCACATGTTTGTGATTTTACGGTTTTAAACAGTTGAGTTGATTTTGTGCGTATGCACGCACGCGATTTGGTTCCTACACTCTGTATAGTTTATATATGCTGGCAGTGCAGTGACATATATTTTGTGCACTTGGATACACTGGATTTCGATTTCGAGGGTGATGCTCGACATTTGTTTTGTGCATTTTATGCACCGGATTGGATTTTTAGCGCCTGTTGGGCGCCTGTTACGAGATGCGATTTGGTGCACACCAGATGCACTAAATCGAGATTTTTTTTTGTGCATGTCAGATGCACCTGATTTTGCTGTCAGGCACACCTGTTGCCTATGACAGATGTTTCGTGCACGCCCGATGTACTTAGATGTTGTTTCTGTGAGCATGTATGGCACATTCATGGATTTTGATTTCCGTGCGCACCAGACGCATGTAGTATTCATGTGCATATTTTGGGATTGATTTCTTATAGAGTAGTACGTTTTTATGATATTGCTATGTGTTTTCGTACTGAGCAGGACTAGTCAGAGGACAGTACCTGAATATATTTTGCATGCATTGATAGTTATTGAAGGGATTTCCAAAAATCGAGCTATAGCCTCAGTATTTACCTACGTGTCTGATATGACACGAAATGTTTAAAACAAGGAGACCCTTCTAAATTGTTTCCAAAACGGCGGAACGTACATTTCAAACAAAGGTATATATGTATATAGTTATTTTCTTATGATAGACGTCCGCCACTGTGCAGTGTTATACGCGTTGCACAGCGACTTAAGGAGATTTGGCATGCATTTCCTTCGGATACTTACAGATATAGATTCGATATTTACATGTATAGTTTCGAGTTATATCATATTGGTTTTGATTTGGATTTGGCATTGATGTCTTCTCCATGACTTCGATGATTGCGGGATGCTTGACGGAGTTTTGATTTGAGTTATATACTCATTTTTCAAGCGCATGCGCTGCGCTACGATTTGTTTTATGTATTTACAATTTCGGAGCCCTGACGACTTGATGGTTTTGGTTTAGATGTTTTAGTATTTGGGGAGAGTTTTAATTTAAATTTGGGGACCGAATTTCTTTAAGGGGGGAAGATTGTAACGTTTTGAAAATCGTTTCGGTGAAATTTCGAAAAAACGGTAAAATAAGGGGGTTTTCTGTAAAAAGTCAAAATACAAATATCTTATTATAAAAATTAAACATACATATTCTAGCTATGTAATTGCTATTATTTGGTGTTTATTGAGCCGTTGGTGAAATTTCAAATTTTCTGAAAAAAATATTATTTTATTATTATTTTAAGCCGTCACTAATACATTTAATTAGGGAAAATTACAAAATGGAACGAGTTGAAACAAATTTTGTGCATCATAAAACATTAAATAAAATTTTATCATGTGGTTTTTGGAACGAAATCATTTGCCAAAACGGTTTAGAAATTAGTGAAGATAAAAGGCTTTTTTTAGCGTAAATGGATGCTTGGGGTATTGTATTTATCATTTTTCATCACCCCACACCCGTACCCACACCCACACACCCCCACTTACTCCTCCCCATGGCTGAATTCAGTAGCCACCATATTTTTCCCCACTTGATTTTCAAAGGAAAAGATATGAAAGAAAAGAAAAGAAAATGGGTGAATTAGGTGGACTTTTGACCTTACCTTGACCTTGACTTTTCCCCACTTTCTCTACCTCCCTCTCTCTCCTCCCCCCCCTCAATTTCTGGCCGACCCCTCCCTCTCCTACAGCAGCAACAGCCCCCCCTTTTCCCCTTCTCTTTTCTCTTCAAAACTTCTTCAAAAATTGCCCCAAAATCCATCAAAAAAATCCCAAAACCCAAATCCGACTCCTACCCATTTTTGCTTAGCCCTTATCGCATGGATTTTGGTGACAAGGGAGCATTTTGGAGGGTTATGTGTGCTTGTGGGATCTTCAATTTGTTTGGGTAAATTCTAACCCTTTTGCTTAAATCGTTGTTAATTGCTTGTAGTTAGCTTAATTAAGTGTTAATTTGGTTTTATGTGGGTTCAATTGTATGATTATGAAATTCTAGATTAGGGTTGTGAATTTAAGTTGGGGTTCTTATAATTGATCAAGGGAAAATTGTGTAGTTTAACATGTTGTTATTATGCTAAAACTAATCTAGTTGGTAGTTTATATCTTTGTTAAATTTATAGTTGTATTAATTATCTAATTTGCAAACTAGGTTTTAGTGAAATACATATAAAATTGAGATTTAAAATGTAATTAAGGTTTTGATGACTTTATTAGCATTTTAATTTGTTGTTTAGCGACTTTGATCATGCAAAACCATGCTTAATTGATAAATTGTGAATTTTACTTTGAAAAGTGTTAAAATCGATATTTGTTGCAAACTTGAATTTTGAGTTAATGTTAATTCGTGAGATTAAAAATATGGAGGTGATTTGTATGACCTAATTATGATATTATGTGAGCATTTTGGCCATTAGAATCGTCAAAATATTTAGTTTGGGTAAAACATCAAGTTTTGAACCGAAATGGGAATTTGTGCTAACTGGGTTTTTGGAAAATAAAACGAATTGTTTAATTTTATGGTTTTGATGAACTAAACCATATTTCTTATATAATTAGTTAGTTTTGAAATCACGATCGGTGCGTTTGGGTTTTCTTGATGGTTTGACGTTTGTACATCGACATCGGGGGTTGGTTTGACTATTCTTGCATGCGTAGGCGATAGGTTTGGATCTATGCGTGATACGCGTGCCGATTTGATTTTCGTATGCCGTTTCGATTTCGAATTTAGTTTTAATGCGATATGGTGCGTTATGATATGTAGGTACCCCATGTGAACTTCGGGACGACAAGCAAGCGCCCGGCGACATCGGCACCGGCGAGCGAGGACCAGGTGAGTAGATTTATATCTACGGGGAGAAGTCGGGTGGATGGCGTATAGCACCCCCGCAGTCCGTGGTGGTGTATACGGATGCGTATACACACCAACAATTATTATATGTTATTTGGGATTAATAACGATGCTTAGGATGGATATTGGTGTGTTGGATTATTTTAGTGTTGCGAACCCTAGGGAAGTGTTGCACTACACATACACACATACATACTTGCATACATTCCTATTGATATGTGCTCATGGGATTCTTTATAGTATGTGTTCACATGGGTATGGGACTATGTGTTCACATAAGGATTTGAGGATGATACTTGGGATTGAGCTGAGTCGATGAGATTCGATTTGAGGCCGTGAGATCGGTGATATAGCAGGGTTCGTATCTTAGATACGACATGACGTTGTAGCGGGTCCTTGACGTAGTGTTTCACACACGTCCATGCATACGTAGGCGGTATCAGTATGGTACTAGACGTAGATCAGTACCCCGATCATGATAATTGATAAAGAGGATACCAGGTGAATAGTATGATGAATGTGATATTGACCCGTACCCAGATTAGGATGTCGTACGACGGATTTACGTACGAGCTATATTGATGATTGATCCGCACTCTTGACTTGGGATGCCTGATTATAGATATGGTATCGGATATGATATTATTGAGGCGGGATCACCGACTATACATATACAGGTATGCATATGTATCGACTCAGATGATAGGCGGTTCCCTTACCTGTAGTTCAGCCGTATAGTTTAGTGTAGTTGTTAGATTAGATTAGATTTCTTACCTATTTCAAAAACTAACGAATCGTGGGTATTTTAAAAGACAGCCCAAGGGATCCTACGGATATTTCAAAAGACGTATCTTTTCATAAAAACACCGTAGCCCCTATTTTCAAAACCCCATGATTCGTGTTATTTCAAAAGGCACCATTTGTAGGACTTATATTAGTTTAATATTGATTAGTTATCATTGTGTCTAGTATTCTGCTTCAGCACATTATTGTTGTTCGCTTTGCCCCGCATACTTATTTTGCTGCATACTCCATTATTGATATCATGCTGTTAGGACACCGGCACCATTACCGATGATGCGTATGTACCACATACACTTACTTGCCGGCTCACACACATCTTCATCGGTAATTGCCATGTCACGTACACTTAGAAAATACTATTGCTTGGCTTAGCTTGTTAGTTAGTAGTTGATACGATATTAGTGTACCTGGGTTATATGCCAGTTTAGACATTGTAGTTATTACTTGTCACTTCATGCATACTGTTATTCCATTGTTCATGCCTAGTTATTAATCATACATTGCAACTTGGTTATTGATACCATATACATTCATTAGTATTGACATATGCACTTGTGATGACTTCTTGAGATTTATGATATTTCTGGATTTCGGGGGCAAGCCGCAAAATTTCTAAACTTATTAACCTTTTAAAATATGTAAATTGCGGTTTTCTAGTGATGTAAGTGTCGTCCACCATGAGTTTGCTATGATTTTCGAGATCCATGTTGAGGAGTGGAGGAACCGTCATGGGTACATGGTGGGCCCGGTATGGTACCCCGGGGCAAGATGAATGTGGTGTTGACGTTGAGCCTGGCAGGGGACAGATTACCTACCGGTGATATTACCCGACGCGTCGGATATCCGGAGGATACCGTCGTGGTCTTGAGATGGATGGTAGGGGCCGGTCTGGACAGACGGCGCCCTAGATATTGAGATTGAGACATTGATATTTCGAGACAGTGAGATTTATGTTTCGTGTCGATGCTAGACACTGTTGATACTGATTTCATTATGATACCTCAGTTTAAAAATACGAAGGAAATCTCACTAATTTATGAAAACAGTTTCTTCATTTACATGTATTCTGTTTTCATGCATTCATACCTCATTCATATGATATATTGCTACCTGAGGCACTGACACGGGCACATAAGATTTCACTCGGTTAGATATTACCCTAGCCATTGTTATAGGCTGCTTGTTATGTATATTTTTGAGGATATATTATGATAATTGACCTAGGTTGCGTTATTTATGCGATTTCTGTGCGTAGATGTTTTTCTATTTACGAGTTGGCAACTCACCCCCGTTGTGCCCCAGTTTCTTGCAGGTTTGCCGTACAGGTTTCATTACGGCGTTGTGGGCTCAGTTTCATTCGGGTGACTTGCTAGTAGGTGGGTTTTCTTGTATCGTACCCATCATATTACCTTGTATAATATATTTCAGTTGTATCTAGTAAATTCCATCAACCAAACATGTATTTATTTTGAGATAGAGACCTGTGCTGTTTATTCTTTCGACCTTAGAGTCGCTCGTTATATTTCTGGTGGTTTTGAGTTCCTTTTGAGTTTTGATCCTCGCCGTTGGCGTTGTATATTATATTGCTTGTGTGGTTGTGACCGTCGATTGATGAAGAGCTAGCTCCCGCTTGGGGATGCCTTTTTATTGATTTCGTATACTATTCATGTTGTATCCCGTTTGGGAGCCAGTTTTTACAAAGGAGACTCTGCCGAAATTTTCAGTAAATTTTGATGTTTTTAAAAACCGCATAATTCGGCTTATGCTATTAAAACTACTTGTTTTAAATTGGTTTTCCTTCACTCTACTACTTTTCTTGGTTTGGATTTCTGGGTTTTCGGTTTACTTAAATTACTTACGCATCGAGACGTTCGTAGTTTAAGTGCCGGTCATGTTCCGTACTTTCGGGTCGTGACAAGAGTCTTGTGTGATTCCCACTGTGCTTTGATTTTCACCTTACCACGTTCAGGAGGGCATGCAAAACAGTGGCTTTTGGGTACAGTCCCGAATCACATGGAGGCAATGAGCGATAGGAGGGGATTCGTCTCTCCCGGTATAGGGAGTTGATGTTGTGCTGTGTTCGATTGGCTATAACTGGAAGTCCCTGGCCAGGGCTGATATAGAGATATACTGGTAAGTGTTACTAGTAGTTTCTCGACCTGTTATGAGCATCACATCGACACGACTTATCGGTTATTGGGGTCTGACGTATACCACCCCTAGACTTGATATGCGACATATAAGACGAACAGACCGGACTGTACGGGAGTGTTAATGATTGGATTCACAGGAGAACGGACAGGCTAGCTTGTTGATCTTCTGATCGCTCAATACCTGGGTGGCTGTTACGTTTAGCTGACCGCTTGCAGCTTGTGGGTGTTTGATATGATCATCACCGGCTACCGGCGTATTGACGATTCTTTAGAGTCCTACACAGAGGTTTCTTGGCTTAGGCAAAACGGAGTAGAGGCATATATGTGATATGTGCAGGACCGAGGATAATGCGATATGAGATACCGTATTATATTCTCGCGATATTTAGATATGAACCGGGACATCAAATCAAGTGTTGATTCGATGAATCGGTATATGATATATTAGTCGGTTATATTCGATATAGCCAGATCGTTGGATCAAGTGTTGATTCGATGATTTAATGTATAATGATATATATGATATATTGTATTACATTATCTAATATTGGCTCGCTTTATAATTTCATTTTCTCACCAGATTAATACATTGATATATATGCGATATATGTTAATTGTATTATTTTCTTTTGTTGCAAATATATAATATATATGTGATATATATTATTGTGACATGTAATGATTTATTATTAAACTTGTTTAAAGATGATAAAAAGGGATTAGGGTTTGATTAGGGTTAGCTCATTCTTGTTCATTGTAGAAGGATTCTATTTTGTCTTAGTTAAGATATTATGGTTGATACTTATCCTTAACCTAACCAAACCCTAACTCTAGTTTATTCTCTACAAACTTTTATCCTCTCATCCTTGACCATGGTTCCATAATCAATCATATACATTTATCTACTATTCATCACAAAAGGATCATTCTCTTCATTCTTGATCTTCTTCTCTCTTTAGTTTTTGAGAGAGAGCTCACTAGAAATTCCTTCTGTGATGATTTCTTGTGAGAAAGTGAATTAAAAAGATAGCATAAATACTACTCCATCATCCTCATCTAATCTAGCCCATTAGATTTGAGTGTTCATCTCTTTAGAGTGAGAAAGCTTGGGTTATAGCAACTTCGACATAGATCATCGGAGAATCGGAACACTTCAAGCTAGCATGGATCGTTCGAGTAGTGGAGCCTCTCTTGAGTCCGGGAGATCGTGGATCACGGCGAAGGGACTTCTACTCGGAGCTTGTGAAGAGAAGGAGCGGACTACAAAGGTTGTAATCCCTCACACTTAGCTTTAAAGATGTTATCTTGCATGCTAAACCCTATTAATCTGGCAAAGATCCCGTCTTTGGGTTGTTCGGCTCATGTAAAATTTTATTCGGGCATGTTTGATGCTTTATGAACCTTCACAAGTGTGCCTAGGAACCCTACAGTGGTATCAAAGCCTAGCTAGAGCATTAGGCGACGTGTTTACGAAGTTAAAACTCCGATCGAACCCAAACCGACGAAAATGAACCCCTCTCCGGATATTTTTGAAAAATGCGATTTTTTCTGAATTAAAAATACCTAAAAAATTCAGCAGGGAAATATAAGAATTTTGGTGAAAAACGAGCACTCAATGCTTCCAAACCGCCGCGGAACCGCGACCGTACCATGCTTAGGCCGCGGATCCGCGGCCGTACAGGGGAGATTGGTACTTGTTTTTACACAGTAATTCATATTTCTGTGATTTATATTTTATGGGTATTTTTATTCTGACTCAAGTGTTGAGTATTCTGGGGTTTATTTTGTAATCGTAGATTCGATCGGAATATTTAAATTCGTTATTTTTCCGGATATTTAGAAGCTGTTAAAATATTCGAACGGATATCATTAACTCAATTTTTCCCGACACGAAAATTTTTCTAGTGTTGAATCATTTTCTCGAGTTTAAATCTTTCGCAAATGCGTGCAAGTTTTGTGGTGGACCCTCTAGAAGACAACAAACCTTAACTCGATTATGTGACCGTCTTGAGCTGCCTTTTGAACTTTCGGGTTTGGGGCAGTACGGCATGCCACATGTGAGGCATTGGCTTGACCCTTCTACGGCTGAACCGCTACTACCGTGACACATTCCAGATTATTTGAACTCAGCTCAAGTGTTGAGCAATTTGGGAAATTTTGGGTATTTGATTATCTGTTCGAAAAGTTTAATACTGTCTATTTATCTGGAATGTGATACAATATGTGGAATTCATAGAGTTAGGCATGAAATGCGAAGTATGTGATATTTCGGATTTACGATGTCTAAAGTGATTGTGGATTCCAAATATTGTAGTTTTACACTTTCTTTTCTGTGACCGTAAGTGTAGTATGTAGTTGTATTGCTGATTGACGTTGCTATACATCGACGACGATCGGTGTATGCATACTTACTTACGTTTATGATATGAGATATTATGTGTTGCTGAGATATGATGTGCAGGATTGTCGCGATTGAATAGCCGGGGGTTTTATGTGAGATGAGAGTTTTATATTTTCATTCATGTAAATTCAAATGTAATGTAATTTTCTTTTATTTGGGGCACTTCCCGGTTGAGGTTGATGCCACCAGTGTTGTATATTATTTACTTTTCCGCATTAGGATGGACCCAAGAAGGGGAGCACAGGTGATCGGGTTCTGGGGTTCAGTGGGAGGCCATCTCGAGGAGTCGAGACCGGGTCTCCTAAACTCCAGAATTGGTAGGGTCGCTTGCCGCTCTCGTAGGGGTCCAGGGTGTGGGCTTGGCTATTCATCGCGACAGTGGAATCCGTATTTTCTATTGTTGGCTAAATACTAAATACGAACGTCCTAGTATATCCCACATTATATCTATGTTTCTGCTGCGATATCTGTGATGTGATCATTTGATATATTGTGATGGATACAGTATATAGTATATATGATATACTATATAGGCGTTACTTATGTTTTACACCCGCGATAGCCCTGCCCTATCTCTGCCGTTAGTTACCTAACCTAATGGTGCACGAGGGGACATCGAGGTGAATGCGGATGGCATAAGTGTACGTCGTATTTATCTGTGATGCTTAGGAAGCATAAGCTGATGGGATTTTTTATTTATGAGATTAATAAAAAGTAAAGAAACCTAAAAGATGTTGTAGAATCAAAACTTTATAAAAGGGGTAGCTACAGTTTTGCTATGCATAGAGGTATATATGATATACCCTGCACCTTATTCGATGAGGAAAGAGCCGAGATCCCTTCACCGGGAGTGACCTCTTTAGTTAAACTGGCAGATGCTACAAAACTTGGTTTGTTTTTTGATTGCTTTTAGAGTTTTGCTTTGCATAGCGATATATATGATATGTCATGCACCTTATTCGATGAGGAAAGAGCCGAGATCCCTTCACCGGGAGTGACCTCTTTAGCAAAACTAATGAAAGCCTCAAAAACACTCCATTTCAGAATTTCACATGATTCTACGATGATATCAAGTTCATTACGCTCATGGTTTTCTGAAAAACCTGCGTAGCCCTCCGTCATTTCAGATAAGTACTACTTAGTATTCGTGCTACGGTAGTTTGGCATTCATCAAGGCGTAGTGTACGGTATCTAACTAGTATTTATCTCCTTATGCATATGATGTAGATTGGATTAGGGTATTCGTACAGCGTTGTTTGGCATTCGTCAAGGGTCGTGCGGATGGGTTTAATTCAATCAAGAAATGTACGGGTTGAACTTGACTAGTGGACTATGGGTTGTTTGGCATTCGTCAAGGTCATAGAACACTAGGGGTAAAATATTATTGGGAATTTCAAGTGTTGAAATTTGCAATGAGATTGCATACCTTCTATGAGATAGTTGGATCCCGATACCCGCTGCGAGTAAGAGTTACTCCTGGGAGAATTTTACACAGGACAATTAGTCGATCAAGTAGGTGTCTAGAAAAGTGTTAACGGGGTTACGCCTCTGGGAAAACGAGGTTTACTTTAATTAGGTCCGTGCGAAAGCACGGGGAACCTCCCTCAAAGTACCGACACTGATCTGGCTGAAAAATTGACGAAATTGTAGGGTGTAATTAATCCGGGCTAATCTTACCTTTTAGGGTTTGAAGGTAGATTTGATAAAAACAGTGGGAGACACCCTGATTAGATAAGATAATAACCAATCTAATCTTGCAAGAGCATACGCTAAAGTGTTTTCTTCTCTCTCTCTCCAGGTAGCGACCATGTCAGGCCATAATCAAGATAATAATATGGATGTATTGACTGAACCCGCTTATTATACTGAGCAGGGGAACGTTGGACCCGTTCTTTCTTATAAGAGTTATAAGACTGAACAGGAAATAGGAGAATATCTGGATTCTCAAGCCGCCCAAAAGAACATACATGCCGGTGCATCATCTTCAGGTGTGTTAGTTATTGAAAACTGTTTCTCAGTTCACCCTACGTCCTGGGTATTAGATACCGGATCAGGATCCCACATATGTAAATTGTTACATGGGCTATGAAAAGGTAGAGAACTGGGAAAAGGTGATCATTCCGTTCAAGTAGGAAACGGTGCAAATGTTGCAGCCAAAGCAGTTGGCGAATATCACCTAGTATTACCAAGTGGTGATACACTGATTCTGAATGAGTGCTATTATATACCGAACATGAAGTGCACATTATATCAGTTTCTTTATTGAGTAAAGAAGGATATAATTTTGTAGTACAGGATAATGTTATGAACATATTCCTAGATCAAAAGTTGATTGCATCAGGCTCGTTACATAATGGCATATTCATTCTAAATCAAAATACAGTCCTCAATATACAAAACACGCACAAGAGGAAGAATTTAGAAATGAACGAATCCTTCTTATGGTATTGTAGACTTGGTCATATCAATAAGACACGACTGGCTAAGTTACATAAGGATGGTTATTTGAATCCGTTCGAATTATCATCTTATGATACTTGCCATTCATGTCTCAAAGGAAAAATGACCAAAGCTCCGTTTAGTGGACACGGAGAAAGAGTTACGGAACTCTTAGGACTGGTATATAGTGATGTATGCGGTCCCATGTCTACGCATTCCAGGAACGGTTCTTCCTACTTCATTACATTCACTGACGATCTCTCTAGATACGGGCATGTGTTCCTGTTGAAACACAAGTCTGAAGTTTCTGAGAAATTCAGAGAATATAAGCACGAAGTAGAGAACCAAACGGGCAAAAGTATTAAGATCCTTCGATCTGATCGAGGAGGAGAATACTTAAGCAATGAGTTCCAAGATTATCTAAAAGAGAATGGGATTCTCTCTCAGCTTACTCCACCTTATACACCACAGTACAACGGTGTATCGGAACGAAGGAATCGCACCCTATTAGATATGGTGCGTTCAATGATGAGTACTGCTGAGTTACCTATTTCCTTCTGGAGGTATGCGCTTGAGACAGCCATACACCTATTGAATATGGTTCCTACCAAATCAGTACCTACCACTCCATATGAGATATGGAAAGGGAAGAGACCATCTCTTAAGTATGTTAAGATATGGGGTTGTCCAGCCTATGTCAAAAGACAAAATCCGGACAAACTCAAGGCAAGATCTGTCTTATGTAAGTTTGTAGGAGATCCCAAAAATTCACAAGGGTATATCTTCTACCACCCCGAGGAACAAAAGGTGTTTGTTTCTCGACATGCCACTTTCTTAGAAAATGGTTCTCTTATGAAACATATTAGTGGCATTGAGGTAGAACTGGAAGAGGTTCCAGCGACACAAACTATAACAGAAGACTTGGTAGAAACAGAGGATTCAGTAGTACCCGACGAGCCCCAGCCTCTCCGCCGATCTAGCAGGGTTTCTCATCCGCCTGAGAGATACTACGGTTTTCTCATTGATGGTGGAAGCGAGGATTGCATCATGGAAGATGATGACCCGACTAGTTTCGAGCAGGCCATCACAAGTGGTGACTCTGTGAAATGGCTGGATGCAATGCGATCTGAGATGGAATCCATGTACACCAATAAAGTATGGATTTTAGAAAATGCTCCTGAAGGGGTACCATACTGGGTCCACCATGTACCCGCAATCGGCCTCATCCGCCTCCTCGAATCGGGTTTCACATGTCGCTCTCAGAACCGAGAAAACATATGGTGGACGCACTGAAATATCAAATCAAGAGAAACCGCTTTTTAAAACAGTACATGCTTTCTTTTGAAATCCCCACGGTTCTCAAATCCAGAAATCTCATGAAAACAACATATATCAATGCGTAAAATCATAAAGCATGATGTATGCGACATATGATAGAAACGTAAGCATATCCGTATATCATGCAACATGGAACGGTGATGCGACAATATCAGGGAAAATCGCGCTTTTAAAATGAATCACGTTTTTAAATATATACCGTGGTTCCCAATTTCCCCCAAGTCAAATGCAACATCGTATAAGGTGCATATGTAACTATGGCAAGTAAACTATGCAAGGGGTCATATCATGTTGCAGCAATCCTACTGTGTAGTGACATGGCAATTATCGATGATGAAGTGTGTGAGCCGGCAAATCTATGTAAGTGTAACATACGCATCATCGATAATGGTGTAAGTGTACTAACACAGGTATAAGTAATGCAATGCGAGTAATATGAATGCAACATATGGTAAATCATATGCAAATGCTGACGGGTATACGTATCTAACATGACCGAGTCGGTGAATCTATCAATCTGCATCTAGCCTCACAACCTCACGTACGGTATAATCCATCGTACGGCATCCTCTAGTCAAAGGTATGGATCAATCATCAAGTCAAACTCATCACGTATGGAAAATCATCGTACGACGGCATTAAGATATCAGGGATCCTATCGACCTATGCGACAATGAGGGGTACGGACCTAACGTCTCGTACGACATATCATTCATTATTCACCATATATATAAATATATTTATCTACGTACCTATGCCCGAAGTCACATCCATAACAATCTCATATCAGGGGACTGGTAAGGTATCAATCATCTCAATCGACTCGCATCCATATACCAACATATCATCGTATCATCATATTACGTCTTATATTCCTTCATCGCATTTATATCCCACATCAAGTCAATTTCACATATTCATTCTACCTTTACTAAAAAGATTAGTATCTAATCTAATAAACACACCCGAACCATACAAACAGTTTTTGAAAGATGCGAATCGTAGTTTTGAAAGTAGGGTTTACAGTGTTTTTAAGGAAAAGATATCATTTGAAAATCCGTAACATCCCTCAAGGTATATGTTTAAAAGATGCATACGATTATATAGTTTGGAAATAGATATGGTTCGGATGACACATCTACGTCGGCTATCTAGTCCTATAGCACCCTAAACAGCAATATCGTCAATCTCATCCTCAAATTCCGTCATCACATACTAGTCGTATCATATCACTTATAACTATCCTTAATTTGTAATATGGTTTCACTAACTTTCTTTTAATTCTATTTATAGTTTTCTATATAAGGTTCCCTTAACCATATTCTATGTAACAATCGGTTTCCATCAAAGTGTGCGGGGGTGCTATACGCCATCCACCCGACTTCCCCCGTGGATATAGATCCACTCAACTTGGTCTTCGCTTGCCGAAGTCGATGACGCCACGCTCCGTCTCTTTGGAATCCACGCGAAGGTACCTACAACAAAAAGACATATCGCCAGCAATTAAAATCATGTCCTGAAATCCAAAACGGTACGCGCATTGCACATAGGTCAGAACCTATGGCCTACGCGTACAAAATCAACCAAACCACCTTTGTTGTTGATGTACAAACATCCAACAACCAAATAAAAATCAACATATCAAAACTTATCATTTCAAAATACGGTAAACATAGCCAAAATCACACTCAAAAGCTCCCAGATTTTGACTCAGGCTAAAAGGAGTTGCACAAACAAGTCTAGGGTGCTGTATATGATGTATATGAGCTACTAGACCAACCCCGACACCCCATGCCACCAAGTGGCCGGCCACCTACCCCCAAAATCCAGCCACTTGTCCCCCAAGGCTCCTATAGGCTTCGTCTTCGTAGAGTGGTTTCCTGGTGGTATATCTAGGTCCCTGGTATTGTTTGCTACTCTCAAAAATCCCCCGGGTTGCTCCAGATTTCCCTGCACATCCTTTATTCCTACAAACCGACATGAATTCAAATCCCAAATCCGTATTTTGGTTTCCCATACTCATTCTCAGGTCTTAAACAGCCCCTCAACAGCCACTCAAACATCACCAATCCACAACTTTACTCAAACCCTCACTAGGATTTTCCAATTTTCACAAATCACCACCAAACCATCTCGAAACTAAACTAGAATAGAAAGAAGCTTAAAACTAGCTAAATGGGAGAATCTATACCTCATTCAATCCACTCTAGACATTCCTAGCTCCCCAATGTATTCAAAATTCCACTTTGCTTGGTTCAATGTGTAGAGGAAGAGAAGGGGATTAATTTTTGTGAAGGGAGTATAAGGTTTTGGGGATTATTTGGAGATGGATATAGGGTTTGAAGTGAAGGGAAGTGGGGTTGGAGGAAGATGAAGAAAGAGGAGGAAAATGATGGGGGGAAAGATTAGGCGGCAGCCCCCTCTCTCTCTCATTTATTCACACACTCTCTCTCTTTCCAATCATACCCTTTTTCATTAAATTACCCTTTTGCCATTTCTTTTTCTTTTCTCTTTTAAATTTCAAAGCCAAATCACATAATACCCATAAAACAACACAAATGAAACAATATGTAACCAAATGTAACATGATATGGTGCACTAGCCATAAAAACTGTAGAAACACGGATTTGGCCTAATTGCGATTAGCAGTGCAATAATTGGGTTTTTATCGAAACTGCATATAGTAAATTTTAAAAATGCCAAATCCTTTAAATATATTATTAAATGAATAAATCATTTTAATTTCTATTTATTTCACAATTATCGGTATATATTTATACCCTTTTTTCGAAAACCCCAATTTCGCAAATCGGGCAGTTTTTGGGAAATATATTATTTTAATATTAAATTCCAAATATAATATTTTATATTTTATGAAATGTTACAATCTTCCCCCCTTAAAGAAATTCGGTCGCCGAATTTTAATTTAAACCCCCAAAATCTAAAACATTTCAATAATCAGCTTAAATCAACGGGGCTCCGAAATCACGGAAGCTGCAGAAACAACACAGCGCGTCAAGTAAGCATGAAAACGAGTACAAAACTCAAAATCGAACTCCGTCAAGCGTCACAAAAATTATCGGATTTTCACGCATATCCTCGGAGTTACAATAGAGATACAGATCTCGAAATCCACTACTGAATCCAATATACACTAGTCAAATAGTATAATACGTGTATAGTACGCATCTTTGGAAAACTTCCAAGAACTGAATAAAACTCATGCAAAAATCTTTTCTAAATCACCGTGTGATGCGTAACTCACGGCCTAAGTGACGAACTCTCATTTTAAAATAATAATATATATCCATATATGTTCTCCTAAATACATGTCCCTTCGTTTTCAAAATATCCCAGAAAGTTTTCCTTTAAAAACGTTCGTGTCGCTCACGGACACCTAGGAAATAGCGAGACTATAGCCCTTTTTCAAAAACATCTTGGTAAACTTTTAATGCATGCAAAGTAATCAGTTACTGTCCTCGGAGCAGTCCTGTTTGGCTACTACACAATATAGAACCCAACATGAAAACAATGTGCTCAAAAGCAAAATCTGCCTCAAAAGGCGTATCCAATAATTACGTGCGACTGGTGCGCACGGAAATTAAATCCAAATACGAGTGTTACAATGTGCACAAAACCAAAACTAGGTGCAACTGGTGTGCACGAAACCATCTGTCCAGTGCAACGGGTGTACACGACAACAATATCGAGCGCATCTAGAGTGCATCCGGTGTAACTAACATGCACGAATGAAAATCCCAATTGAGTGCATCCGGTGTGCACAAAATCACATCTCATATCATGCGCCCAACATGCACGAAAAAACAAATCAAGTGCATCTGTCCCGCACGAATGAAATCGCATCCAATATGCACGGATAAAATCTAAATCAAGGGCATCCAACATGCACGAGTAGAATCTCACTCAAGTGCCTCCGATGCGCACAAAACATAAACCTGGTAAAATAATGCTCAAAAACATAAATCAAGTGCAACCATGGTACTGAGTATAAATCTAGTGTAACCAATGCACGAAATACCCGCCTGGTGCAATAAACGCATGAATTGCAAGTCTAGTGCAACAATGCACAAAAATACTAATCTGGTGCATCAAGGGCACAAAATATAAATCCGGTGCATCCAGTGCACGAAATATCAAATACAGTGCATCCAGTGCACAAAATACAGATACAAATCGGGTGCAACAAGTGCACAGAATGCATCATATAACTCAAATACGTATAAAAAGCAACACCGAGTGTGCCAAGGTGTATAAAATCATAAACATGTGCCACTGCGTGCACAAAACACATATCAATGCACTGCAAGCACATATAAGCTATACCGAGTGCAGAATCAAATCGAGTGCGTACCACACGCACAAAATCGAATCAACTGTATGAAATCCACGAAATCATAAACATGTGCAGTCAAGGCACAAAACCGATATCAAGTGTAATAAATATGCACAAATAAAAAACCAACACAACGGTGTATAAAAACATATCTCAAGTGCAATAACTATGCACAAGTCAATATCAAGAAACTCATCACCAAAACTCAAATCCAAGCGATATAAGCATGATACTCAGATCACAAACGCAAATCGCAACAAAGGACATTGAGGTAGACCTCCTACAATGTCGAAGAATAAATCGGTGCGCCTAAAACCGGCAGAACAAGAATATCCGCTTGCCTCCTGCTCACGGTCTGGCGTCTTCTGTCTCTAGGTCTTCATTTCTCTGTGGATTTACCAATCTCGCAATTCATTGGCTCATCGGCCCAGTCAGGTGTGCTAATGGGGACGATTCCGTTCTGGCACATCTCTGGTCATCTCTCAGTCAATCATCACGACCACTCGTAAGGCAGTATGTCACTGGCGTCGGCCTCTGGCCCACCGAATACTCGCGACACAACTGATCCTAGGTGCAAATTTCATTGCAGCAGTGTCCAGGAAGGAATCCTGCTCAAGGTCTCTTCCGATCTCGCCTATGCCGAACTGTACGGAGGCTGGTACTCTTACATAATCTTTTCTCATTTTTTGGACATCTGCGTCCTCACCACAACATTTCCTCAGGAACTGGCCGCATCCCAACGCCTCTGTATGCACATAAGATCTCTAATCTCAATGGGGAGTAACAATAGCTCGTCAGCGTCTCGCACGAACCTCTGGTTCCACTCGTCTGTACCATCACCCACTATGACGTCACGCTATGCTATCTACGCACTGCAACTGTCCTCGGCCACGGTCAATCCGGAGTCTCTCACATGGACTCGAAGTCACGCACTCGGTATCTTCATCACTCTGTAGAAGATATCTGGCCGAACACGTCATCGGGAACTCATCCCAACCATCGGAGGAATACTCAATACTCGTCCTTCCTTGATCAACTCACAACGCATTTGGGTGAGGTATTCTATCCGAGCTGGTCAGCTTACTGGTCTCTTATCACATGATATCCGGACGACGTCAAACTTTTCGATCGAGTCATCAAGGTCCCAAAATTTCCCGAAAGCTCAACACCTGAGCACAGTCTAAACATATCTGGTACATACCACAGTATCTCTGGACCAGCCGTAAAGGGCAAACCCAAGCCTTACTGATGGCACCGCTAAACTGCTGCAAACCCTAAGGTTCAAAAGCGGTTCCATGGTCATCATGTCGAGTTAAGGTTTCATTCTTCTAGAGAGTCCACAGAATTACCTGCATGTTCCTCCGAACACTTTAAACTTGGGAAAAATAGGTTTCTGACACTTGTCCGAACTTTTTAGCTTCTCCTAGCCGACATGTGAAAACCCTTCGTCCGCATGCTAAACAATGCCTCAATCCTCCAGGAAAGACGATATATCAACGGTCATCTCTGGATCGGTCTGCTCTAGATCTGAGTAAGACTCTCCACACTGAAAATCTCCAACTTAACTGGGCCTGCGTCGGCGCATCAATCTGACGAATCACCTTTGTCTCTCAAATTGGGGTAGACTAGCTATCACCTGTCGCATTTCTGCCTGGAAGCTCCGGCGATCTCAGCTCGTAAGCTCTGGAAGCAACACCCCATCAATCTCAGCAACAGCTGGGTCATCTGTCTGCACGGTAGGGGACATCACAATCTTTGCGGTAGTGTCACGACCCAGAGTTTGGCCCGTGACCGGCACTTAACTACGTAACGTCTACAGGCGTAACGCGACTAAGTAAGCCGAAAACCCAGAAATCAAACCAGTAAAAGTATAGAGTGTTGTAAGCATTTAATAGAACAAATTACCAAGATGACAATATATGTCGCCGTAGTGAAGGAAATGAGCAACAAGTGGGAAACATTACAGATAGAATGAACAGCATGAGTAATGTCGGCTCACAACGAGCTCGACGCCAGAATCCAAAATAATATACATCGTCCTTACAACTGGTCTCTAAGTCAATACATAAGTGGTAGATGGAGAGTACTAGATACAACAATGTATATAACTGAAAGATAACCAGATACCGTACAAAACCCACCTATCAGCAAAAGAGCTAGTACACCAACTGTAGGGGTATCTGTGTCAAAAGATGTAAGAACGCAGCCTGCCGCGACTACTCCGAAGGGCCACCTGCAAACACTGTGGCACAACGGGGGTGAGTTGCCAACTCATGAAAAGAAGATAACATATAAAGGTAATCGCGAGTATGCACGTGCTACTATACTCTAACCTAATCAACAAATATCATCTATATGATGAACTGGATGCTCAAGCATGCAACAAGTGCGACCTAATAACATCTCCGTGTAATGAGCAAGAATTGTGATGATCATGCCTAGCAATGCAATCCAACAACCCTATGTAGAATGAACAGGGTATGCAATGATCAGGTATAGCAATGCAATCTAACAACCCTATATAGAATGAGCAGGGTATGCAATGATCAAGTATAGCAATGCAATCTAATAACCCTATATAGAATGAGCAGGGTATGCAATGATCAGGTATAGCATTGCAATCTAACAACCCTATATAGAATGAACAGGGTATGCAATGATCAGGTATAGCAATGCAATCTAACAACCCTATATAGAATGAACAGGGTATGCAATGATCAGGTATAGCAATGCAATCTAACAACCCTATATAGAATGAACAGGGTATGCAATGATCAGGTATAGCAATGCAATCTAACAACCCTATATAGAATGAACAGGGTATGCAATGATCAGGTATAGCAATGCAATCTAACAACCCTATATAGAATGAACAGGGTATGCAATGATCAGGTATAGCAATGCAATCTAACAACCCTAGATAGAATGAGCAGGGTATGCAATGATCAAGTATAGCAATGCAATCTTTATCAGGTATAACAGATACAGGATGAGATATCAATAACTACATACTGAGCGTGGGAAATATAACATCTACACGGAATGTCATCGTGGAAAGTATAATCGATACCCATCTATGTACCCAAATCCCAATACTACTCAGGCGTCGTCATCCTCCTCAGTCCTCCAATCCTGTAAATCTCATAACCGTGAGTGCCCAACATCGGCACCCAAAATATCAAGAAATACTCGTGCCAAGCATCGACACGCAAAACCTCCTGTATAGGGCATCCGTCAGTCCGGATATGCCCACGGGCTCTGTCTGCGATATTGGCCCTCGGCCCCGGCAGTACGAATCGTCCCGTATCCCTCCATAGACTCTGGTTGGTATCCTCCGGATAACCGCCAGGTCCAACCAATCACCGGTAGGTAGTAATCCCTCCGCCGGGCTCACCGTCTAACCAATACGAGTCTTCTCGCCCCGGGGTACCGTACCGGGTCCACCATGTACCCGTAATCGGTGCCTACCTCTCCTCGAATCGGGTATACTCACACAAGCTCTCTAGAACCGAGAAAACTCATAGTGGACGCACTAAAATATCATATCAAGGAAATCCGGGTTTTTAAATAATTAACTATACTCTTTGAAATATCCACGGTTTCCCAAATCCAGAAATTTACATGAAAACAACATATCTCAATGTGTAATCTAAGCAAGTATGAAGATATCAGTATATGTGTGCACTGGTATGAATATACAGTGTGCATGTGCGCTGGTATGAAGATATGGGTGCACTGGTGTGAATATACAGTGTGCATGTACGCAGGTATGAAGATGTCAATATATGGGTGCACTGGTATGAATATACAGTGTGCATGTGCGCAGGTATGAAGATATCAATATATGGGTGCACTGGTATGAATATACAGTGTGCATGTGCGCAGGTATGAAGATATCAATATATGGGTGCACTGGTGTGAATATACAGTGTGCATGTACGCAGGTATGAAGATGTCAATATATGGGTGCACTGGTATGAATATACAGTGTGCATGTGCGCAGGTATGAAGATATCAATATATGGGTGCACTGGTATGAATATACAGTGTGCATGTGCACAGGTATGAAGATATCAATATATGGGTGCACTGGTATGAATATACAGTGTGCATGTGCGCAGGTATGATGATATCAATATATGGGTGCACTGGTATGAATATACAGTGTGCATGTGCGCAGGTATGAAGATATCAATATATGACGTTATGCGGCAAATCATGACAACATCAATAAGGTAGAATCAGTATGGTATATGATTTATAGCAATCCTATAATGTGTGTGTCATGGCAATCACTAACGGTGTGGGTGTAGCATATCAAATGTGCTCGTGCGACTTGAACCGTTAGTGACAGTGCAGTGTCCTAGGCTATCATTTCTATATGCAACAATAAGGTATGCTACTACAGTTCATATGAACATCTACAATCTAATATCCTGACTCGCCCTGACGCTTAACGCCATACGGGCGATTTCCCCGTAGATGTTAAATCTACTCACCTGGTCGTGCGCTACTCGTAGCCGACCACCTGCTTTCCTTTCGTAGCTTCGTCCGACGTACCCGCCTGCGAACCTGGAATTACACAAGAATCCATATAAGCAACCATCTCGCAAAACGTGAAATCGAAGTCAAACGATACGCTCGCGTCGCAAACTAAACACGCGTGGGTACGATACGCTAAACGTGTGCATGCGTCTAAAACTAACCCCGATACGCCGCGATACGCTGCACCATCGAACCCTCTCGCGTATCGCGCGTCTCGCGCGAACCAAATATACTAGAAATACGATATAACGTCCCAGATTCTACCCAGGCTAACAAATTACAAAACTATACATACCAATGGCCTAGAAATCACCACAGACTCCTACCCATCCAAACAACATTCAAAACTCCCCCTGTCTGGCCGCAATTTGCGGCCAGAATGTGAAAATTGGCGGCCTCGTATTGGGGTGGGGGTCTCGGGCTTTGGTGGTGTGGTCAATACCCTATATACAAGCTCCAGTTTCCTCAATTTCAATCTGAACCACTCAGGACTATAGCAGATCACAGAAATCCAAAAAGTTCACTTAAAAACACTAAATTTGCACAAATTGAAACCTTATGGTATTTTGGTGAAATCTGGGGTATAACTGGGTTTACATGGCCTTAATAACACCTAATTAGGCTAGATTAACTAACACTAACAGCACTAACCCATAAGTTCACACAAATCACTATTTCAAGCACAAAACTCACTTTTTATGCAAACCGAAGCTAAACTACGCATACGTTAAACAAACAAGAAGTTGGGCTCGGATTCTATACCTTACAAGACCCTAGGTGCAAGGAGGAAGGAGGTGGAGAAGCTGGGGAGTGCTGCTGCAGCTGCTGGGGGCTGCTGCTGCTGCCACTGCCTGCTGCTGCTGCTACTGCTGCTTGTGCTGCTGTGGCTGCTGCTTCCTCTGTTGCTGCTGCCGCCTCTCTCTCTCTCTCTCAGTTGAGTGTGTGTGTGTGAGTGTTGTGGGGAAAAATGATCAAGGAAATGAGGCCCCGAGTCAAAAGACCCCTCTCTCTCCCTCTCTCTTTCCTCAATTAATGAGCATGGCTCAACCATGAAGCCCATACTCATTCTCTCTCACCAAGTCAACAAAAGGAAAAAGAAATTCAAATAACAAATACACAAAAAAAAATGCCCAATTAAAACCCATAACACTTAATACAAATAGGTTAACCCATCATGTTAGCTAATCATGGTTTAAACCCCAAATCCTAACCCTAGGTAACATGCACAAGTGTGTGTGTGCCTAGATAAATCCTAATAAAATATTCATTAATTAGAATAAATTATCAGAAACTTAATTTGGTAAACTTTTTACCAAAACTATCTATTAAAATATAATTAACCCCTAAACACGACCTGAGGTGTTACAATCTTCCCCCCTTAAAGAAAATTCGTCCCCGAATTTTAAAATACAAGGCTACGCATACCTCCAGAGAGATGAGGGAACTTCTTCCGCATCTCGCCCTCAGCCTCCCAAGTGATCTCCTTACCATTTGGGATGCACCAAAATACCTCCTCTGTTGGCAAGACCCTCGATCGAAGCTTCTTCACCTGCCGGTCCATCATTACGACTGGCTATTTGGTGACGAAGGATCATGATTGAACTAAATGGTCTGGCGCTGATTCCAATGAGGAAGGTCATGAAGGTAATTGCAAAGTATCGACGTAGGAAATACGGGGTGAACACTCAATAATCTGGGTGGAAGTGCCCAACTTAAGGCAACGAACCAACTCGCCTTAGGGATCCTAAAAGACTCACTATCCTGGAAGGCTTCCCAAAACTCAACATGTCAATTTTCGGAAATCTCCATGGGAATACATGATCTGCTATTGAGAACTCGAATCTGCGACCTTCTTGGTCAGCAGCTGATCTCTATCCGCAACAAACCGATATCATCCTGACCCAAAACAACCCGGTCATTTCCGAAATTTCTAAACTAGTTGAGATCCAAAAATCCTACAACACGGAGTTAGGAAAACAGACTAGTGATCGACAAAACCTATCCTCTAATCCTAAAGGTTACCAATTGGAGTGTCTCCTGATAACTGCCATCAAAGGAGAACCTTGATCGATGGTAACGACGATCCCCAACTGTCAACAACAATTTCTACACAAGCACGACTTAACAGTAACAACTGAGCAGACTGAGTACCACCGGATGATAACATCCGAATGGAGTCACATCCTGACAACTCCTGGGTGGACACCATAACGAATTTTTGGGAAATCTGCTCTCGTTCCCTCTTCGTAACGGTTAAGGTTGCAACTCTCCATCCGGTCTCAGTTGCTCAACACAAACACACAACAAGACATACACCTTGAAATGAATCCCAAGACTTCTTGTTCTGTCCCTGCCCACCCGTAACTACCTTACAAGTTACGTTAACAGTTGGTGGGGCTTGAATGAGTACAGAGAGTTGACCGATGTGCCTGCCCTAGGATTCCTCGTCTCTTCCCTATAATTTTAGGTATACAAGTGTCTCTCTAGCCTAGCACACCCTTGCCACAAGTCAAGGATTCCAAAACATTACCCAGCCGGGTAGGCTCCAATATCCCTGACGAACGAACGTCGGCGGCCAGTGCCTCGCGAAAGCGATTTAAGCAAAAGTGGTCGGGCGCGGACATGAGCAAGCTGTCTCCTCCGAAGAGACAAACTTATGCCGTACTCAACGGTCGCACAAGAACTGTGAGTCTGCGGAGGATTATCACAACAATCAAATTCCGCCGCCGGAAGAGGTACCTTTTAACTCTGGTGGCCCGCGAAAATCTGACACGACTCTCAAACAAGTGGTGTCTCTAACCTCCAACGCACAACCATCGCGGCCATCTCCAGACCAGGAGTGGGATATCCTTCTCGTACTTCCTCCAAATGTATGGAAGCAAAAGCGATAACTCTATGGTGTCACCTCAGTACACCTTCGAGTCCTACTCACGAAACATCACAGTTAAACCACAAGGTCGCCCGAACCAAAGGCAAAGAAAGAGCCGATGCAGTTGTTAACCTAGTCTTCAACTGCTGAAACTCCGAACGCAAGCCTTAGCCCAGAAAAAGAAACCTCCAATCTGGTCAACTTAGTCCACGGGCGGCATTATGCTAGCAATCCTGTAAGAGACGGCGGTAGCACCTGCTAAGCCAAAGTATGCGGACCTCCGTCCCGCTCACTAATTTGGGCCTAAGCTGCATGGCCACGATCATCCTCAAAACCATGCCAAGTCGCCTCCGCAACTACAAGACCTAGGAGTCAACACGAACAAGCTTGAAATGAACACTACGAGAATCTGGCAAACCACTGGGGCTCTCCCAGTATCCATAAAACAATCCTCGAGTGCTACTCCTAGCCCTCCCGACACACTAAAAAGACCAGGTTTGTCGCAAATAACACAACAATAACTAGTCGAGGATCGGCCCGAAGAAAACCGGTTCATCACACCTACGAATGCTGCTAGAGCATTGGTGAGTCCGGTGACACACCCTAAACATACATAGCCCGTAGCACGCACAAGGCAGTCTTCGGAATATCATCACTCCGGACCCGCAACAATGATGACCGGCTCCTTAACCCACTTAGACAAAGTCTCGCACTCTGGTGCTGATCGAAGAGATCGTCAATGCGAGGTACATGATACTTATCCGCACCGTAGGCTGATTCAAAGACGATCAATCAACACATCCTCACGCTGTCGTTCCCTTCTGGACGCCAGAAATAGGAGCTTCCTAAATGCGAAACACTCGAAAGCACAAACTCCCTCAACAACAACTCCGCAGCAGATCCTTAGCTCCTTAGACTACGCCGGCTCATCCTGGAATGACGTCAGAAAATTCTCACACGAAAGAAAACTGGTCCAACAAACCAACTGTGGCTACAGCATCACGAAAAACGCCAAGAATCCACGACATCTCCTCGGAGCCGACTAGCGAACAGGGCTGAATTCAAGCTGTAAGAGGCGGCACCACTATCCACCTGCACAACAAGAGTTGACTTGCCCGGAACAACAAAACCCAACTGTTTCCTAACGATAGCCCACAACGCCTAACACGTAGCTAACCAGTCCGTGCCCAGGAGATCGCCAAATCCAACATCTCTATCTCCTATCTGATCGGCACACGACCGAGGTACGTGTTGCACAACAAAGGGTTGCTGACGGAAGTAACACAACAAACGGCTAATCTACCCAGCACGACTCTCGCCCTAAACTCGGCACGATGTGGGAAAACATACGAGTGCAACAAAAGAACATACTGAAAGAGTACCTGAAACTACAGCATTGGGTGCCGGAACATCCGGATGAGTCGAAGCGAAAACTTGGGCCTGTCCTTCATCTGCGACAGATCGAACTCCTCCTCTACTAGCCTGACCCCTCTGTGCAAACCCTCCGCGTCCACGACGTCTCAAAATACGGCCCTGACGTGCTGTGAAGGAACACTGCCTGATGAGGTGTTGAAGGCTTCCGCATCGTAAACACCTACGCACTGAATGCTGCCCTGCCTGGGGATGGAAGCCAAACGACTGTCCTCGTCCTAAGCCGCTGCTCTGGGCTGGTACACCAGTACTATTTCGCAACTGCTCCGGAACTCTCACGGTCTCTGGAAGACGTGTCTCGTAAACGGGGGCTGCCTCCACCGGTGCTGTATATGGGACGGAATACTGCATGATGATCGCAAGGAACAACTGGGTAACTGGGGTGGTAACCATCTGTCGCTGCGCTCGAACGACCTCTACCAATGAGCTCATCGTCTGGCGCAAGCTCTGCATCTCTTCCACTAGTCTAGCGATCTGATCTGTCGTAGGAGGAACAACCTGTCCTGGTACAACATGGGTACTACTCGGACCAGTCCTCGTCTCAGATAAATCAACTCGAACTTTGGCTCTCCCGGCCTCTCTCTGCACCCTCGTAGTCCTTGGCGGCATAGTGGTTGGAAGGAAGGTAGGATTCGATGAGGATACGAAAATCGAATCGCAAGGATGTATACTATCATGAAGGAAATTTAATCAATAAGTCCTAAGGTCGCTTAGGCGGTGTACCGTGTCGTGAGTATGCCGCGGAACATACGCACGCTACGCCACTCTGCTGCATCTACCTACTCCATCATACCAGGGTCATCCTACACTCCGAAGGTAAAACCAACGCTCTGATACCAACTTTGTCACGACCCAGAGTTTGGCCCGTGACCGGCACTTAACCACGTAACGTCAACAGGCGTAACGCGACTAAGTAAGCCGAAAACCCAGAAATCAAACCAGTAAAAGTATAGAGTGTTGTAAGCATTTAATAGAACAAATTACCAAGATGACAATATATGTCGCCGTAGCGAAGGAAATGAGCAACAAGTGGGAAACATCACAGATAGAATGAACAGCATGAGTAATGTCGGCTCACAACGAGCTCGACGCCAGAATCCAAAATAATATACATCGTCCTTACAACTGGTCTCTAAGTCAATACATAAGTGGTAGATGGAGAGTACTAGATACAACAATGTACATAACTGAAAGATAACCAGATACCGTACAAAACCCACCTATCAGCAAAAGAGCTAGTACACCAACTGTAGGGGTATCTGTGTCAAAAGATGTAAGAACGCAGCCTGCCGCGACTACTCCGAAGGGCCACCTGCAAACACTGTGGCACAACGGGGGTGAGTTGCCAACTCGTGAATAGAAGATAACATATAAAGGTAATCGCGAGTATGCACGTGCTACTATACTCTAACCTATATCAACAAATATCATCTATATGATGAACTGGATGCTCAAGCATGCAACAAGTGCGACCTAATAACATCTCCGTGTAATGAGCAAGAATTGTGATGATCATGCCTAGCAATGCAATCCAACAACCCTATGTAGAATGAACAGGGTATGCAATGATCAGGTATAGCAATGCAATCTAACAACCCTATATAGAATGAGCAGGGTATGCAATGATCAAGTATAGCAATGCAATCTAATAACCCTATATAGAATGAGCAGGGTATGCAATGATCAGGTATAGCATTGCAATCTAACAACCCTATATAGAATGAACAGGGTATACAATGATCAGGTATAGCAATGCAATCTAACAACCCTATATAGAATGAACAGGGTATGCAATGATCAGGTATAGCAATGCAATCTAACAACCCTATATAGAATGAACAGGGTATGCAATGATCAGGTATAGCAATGCAATCTAACAACCCTATATAGAATGAACAGGGTATGCAATGATCAGGTATAGCAATGCAATCTAACAACCCTATATAGAATGAGCAGGGTATGCAATGATCAAGTATAGCAATGCAATCTTATAACCCTATATAGAATGAGCAGGGTATGCAATGATCAGGTATAGCATTGCAATCTAACAACCCTATATAGAATGAACAGGGTATGCAATGATCAGGTATAGCAATGCAATCTAACAACCCTATATAGAATGAACAGGGTATGCAATGATCAGGTATAGCAATGCAATCTAACAACCCTATATAGAATGAACAGGGTATGCAATGATCAGGTATAGCAATGCAATCTAACAACCCTATATAGAATGAACAGGGTATGCAATGATCAGGTATAGCAATGCAATCTAACAACCCTATATAGAATGAGCAGGGTATGCAATGATCAAGTATAGCAATGCAATCTTTATCAGGTATAACAGATACAGGATGAGATATCAATAACTACATACTGAGCGTGGGAAATATAACATCTACACGGAATATCATCGTGGAAAGTATAATCGATACCCATCTATGTACCCAAATCCCAATACTACTCAGGCGTCGTCATCCTCCTCAGTCCTCCAATCCTGTAAATCTCATAACCGTGAGTGCCCAACATCGGCACCCAAAATATCAAGAAATACTCGTACCAAGCATCGACACGCAAAACCTCCTGTATAGGGCATCCGTCAGTCCGGATATGCCCACGGGCTCTGTCTGCGGTATTGGCCCTCGGCCCCGGCAGTACGAATCGTCCAGTATCCCTCCATAGACTCTGGTCGGTATCCTCCGGATAACCGCCAGGTACAACCAATCACAGGTAGGTAGTAATCCCTCCGCCGGGCTCACCGTCTAACCAATACGAGTCTTCTCGTCCCGGGGTACCGTACCGGGTCCACCATGTACCCGTAATCGGTGCCTACCTCTCCTCGAATCGGGTATACTCACACAAGCTCTCTAGAACCGAGAAAACTCATGGTGGACGCACTAAAATATCATATCAAGGAAATCCGGGTTTTTAAATAATTAACTATACTCTTTGAAATATCCACGGTTTCCCAAATCCAGAAATTTACATGAAAACAACATATCTCAATGTGTAATCTAAGCAAGTATGAAGATATCAGTATATGTGTGCACTGGTATGAATATACAGTGTGCATGTGCGCAGGTATGAAGATATGGGTGCACTGGTGTGAATATACAGTGTGCATGTACGCAGGTATGAAGATGTCAATATATGGGTTCACTAGTGTGAATATACAGTGTGCATGTACGCAGGTATGAAGATGTCAATATATGGGTGCACTGGTATGAATATACAGTGTGCATGTGCGCAGGTATGAAAATATCAATATATGGGTGCACCGGTATGAATATACAGTGTGCATGTGCGCAGGTATGAAGATATCAATATATGGGTGTACTGGTGTGAATATACAGTGTGCATGTACGCAGGTATGAAGATGTCAATATATGGGTGCACTGGTATGAATATACAGTGTGCATGTGCGCAGGTATGAAGATATCAATATATGGGTGCACTGGTATGAATATACAGTGTGCATGTGCGCAGGTATGAAGATATCAATATATGGGTGCACTGGTATGAATATACAGTGTGCATGTGCGCATGTATGATGATATCAATATATGGGTGCACTGGTATGAATATACAGTGTGCATGTGCGCAGGTATGAAGATATCAATATATGACGTTAAGCGGCAAATCATGACAACATCAATAAGGTAGAATCAGTATGGTATATGATTTATAGCAATCCTATAATGTGAGTGTCATGGCAATCACTAACGGTGTGGGTGTAGCATATCAAATGTGCTCGTGCGACTTGAACCGTTAGTGACAGTGCAGTGTCGTAGGCTATCATTTCTATATGCAACAATAAGGTATGCTACTACAGTTCATATGAACATCTACAATCTAATATCCTGACTCGCCCTGACGCTTAACGCCATACGGGCGATTTCCCCGTAGATGTTAAATCTACTCACCTGGTCGTGCGCTACTCGTAGCCGACCACCTGCTTCCCTTTCGTAGCTTCGTCCGACGTACCCGCCTGCGAACCTGGAATTACACAAGAATCCATATAAGCAACCATCTCGCAAAACGTGAAATCGAAGTCAAACGATACGCTCGCGTCGCAAACTAAACACGCGTGGGTACGATACGCTAAACGTGTGCACGCGTCTAAAACTAACCCCGATACGCCGCGATACGCTGCACCATCGAACCCTCTCGCGTATCGCGTGTCTCGCGCGAACCAAACGTACTAGAAATACGATATAACGTTCCAGATTCTACCCAGGCTAACAAATAACAAAACTATACATACCAATGGCCTAGAAATCACCACAGACTCCTACCCATCCAAACAACATTCAAAACTCCCCCTGTCTGGCCGCAATTTGCGGCCAGAATGTGAAAATTGGCGGCCTCGTATTGGGGTGGGGGTCTCGGGCTTTGGTGGTGTGGTCAATACCCTATATACAAGCTCCAGTTTCCTCAATTTCAATCTGAACCACTCAGGACTATAGCAGATCACAGAAATCCAAAAAGTTCACTTAAAAACACTAAATTTGCACAAATTGAAACCTTATGGTATTTTGGTGAAATCTGGGGTATAACTGGGTTTACATGGCCTTAATAACACCTAATTAGGCTAGATTAACTAACACGAACAGCACTAACCGATAAGTTCACACAAATCACTATTTCAAGCACAAAACTCACTTTTTATGTAAACCGAAGATAAACTACGCATACGTTAAACAAACAAGAAGTTAGGCTCGGATTCTATACCTTACAAGACCCTAGGTGCAAGGAGGAAGGAGGTGGAGAAGCTGGGGAGTGCTGCTGCAGCTGCTGGGGGCTGCTGTTGGTGTTGCTGCTGCTGCCACTGCCTGCTGCTGCTGCTACTGCTGCTTGTGCTGCTGTGGCTGCTGCTTCCTCTGTTGCTGCTGCTGCTTCTCTCTCTCTCTCTCTCAGTTGAGTGTGTGTCTGTGAGTGTTGTGGGGAAAAATGATCAAGGAAATGAGGCCCCAAGTCAAAATACCCCTCTCTCTCCCTCTCTCTTTCCTCAATTAATGAGCACGGCTCAACCATGAAGCCCATACTCATTCTCTCTCACCAAGTCAACAAAAGGAAAAAGAAATTCAAATAACAAATACACACAAAAAAAATGCCCAATTAAAACCCATAACACTTAATACAAATAGGTTAACCCATCATGCTAGCTAATCATGGTTTAAACCCCAAATCCTAACCCTAGGTAACATGCACAAGTGTGTGTGTGCCTAGATAAATCCTAATAAAATATTCATTAATTAGAATAAATTATCAGAAACTTAATTTGGTAAACTTTTTACCAAAACTATTTATTAAAATATAATTAACCCCTAAACACGACCTGAGGTGTTACAATATTCATTAATTAGAATAAATTATCAGAAACTTAATTTGGTAAACTTTTTACCAAAACTATCTATTAAAATATAATTAACCCTTAAACACGACCTGAGGTGTTAAAGGTAGGTTGTACATCGACAGTCCTCTCACAACAGGCAACCTCTAACAGTGGCCCGATCATCCGGTGCAAAACCAAACACTCGCCTGAACAGAAGGTCACAACATAACACTACATCGAGACGTTCCCATGTCACCAGAAAACACAAAGGTCAGCCCTAGTACCAGACGAGCTCGCCCTGACCGCAACACTAGCAGCAGCCCAAACTGCGCTCAAACCATGGTGATAGGAACCTCAATCGAGTATCGAAGAGAGCAGATCAATGGACAGAAAGGAAACGACAGATCCAGAATGGATACATGATCATAAGAAGAAACAGCATCAATGAGAGTATGATCATGGAAACGAATAGAATCAAGGATCTTAAATGGATGTATAATCATGGGTATGAAGAGAATCATAGATCTCCAAATATGTAAATCCTAAGGTTTCTTAAGTGTAGTATCGTATCGTAAATATGCCGCGGAACATAAGTACGGTACGTCACTCTACTCAAGCTACCTACTCCATCAATCAGGGTCAGCCTATGAAACGAATGTTCGGGTCTAATACCCTCCCGTTCGAGTCTAAGTTTCGTAAGGTCAAGCCTAGATTCCGAAACACATACCCGCCCTAGACTCCGCATAGTCAAACATAGACTCAAACCAAGGTTAAACCTAGTGCTCTGATACCAACTTTTTCACGATCCGAAATGTTAGCTCGTGACCAGCACTTAAATCACGCAACGTCTAAAGGTGTAATGTAATTCAAGTAAGCCGAAACCCTGAAATCTGAACCTTTTTAAGAAAATAAAGGAGGTGAAGTTTTGAAATAAAGGTTTAATGAGATCAAGTTTTCTTAAAACATAGAAAAGGGACATGAAAATGCAAGTGGAATTTACTAGTTTGAAAACATGTTTCGTCTTTTAAAAATTTGGGCAGCACCTCCTTTGTATAATTTGATCCAAAACCACTTATACAAGATAATGATAAAGGCTTCCCCAAGCGGGAGCTAGCTCTTCGCCAAATGGTGGATCACAACCACGCAAGACACTATAAATAAGTATACGACGCCCAACGGCGAAGATGACCACAAAAGATAAAGAAAAGCAAGACATAAAAACCACAAGTAGCGGAAAACTCCTCGCCCTAAGTCTCGCAACCACAATCCGACTAAGTCTCATTACTTATACAATTTACTAATTTTGATTGATGGAGTTGACTAGATACAATATGAAATAGAAAATACAAGAGTGGGTTCGATACAAATGTCTCACCTACCAATGCAAAACACCTGAATGCAACTGTGTGCTAGCGAAGCCGCTACTGATCCAAGCGGTCAACCTGCATGAACTGTGGCAAAAAAGGGGTGAGTTGCCAACTCGTGAGCAGAAAAAATATCAATAGATAGAAATCGAATAAACAACGACTCCTAGGTCAACTATATCATAAAGGTAATACTATGATATCTAGGGTGACCGGGTGTGTATATGCGCCAACAAGGTAGTCAATGCCTATAAGCATGTGGATAACATCCAACAGTATAATCAATGCATGTATGCATGTGGATCTCGTCCACCTACATGATCAATGTCTGTATGCACGTAAATATCATAAAGGAGTTTGCATGAAAGTATGAGGATATTAATCAATGGTGTCCCTCGTGGCACATCACAATCATGGAACCTGGGTGTCCAACATCGACACCTGAAAACATCATGAAACCCGTGTCCAGCATCGACACGTAAATCCTCATATCTCGGGCTGCATCAGTCCGGATCGGCCCACAGGCTCCGTCAGTTCGGATCGGCCCATATCATCTCTCGACTCCGGTCAGTATCCTCCGGATATCCGCCAGGTCCAACCAATCACCGGTAGATAGTAGTCCCTCTGCCAAGCTCACCGTCTGTATACACAGCATCCCTTTCTTGCCCTGGTATACCATACCGGGTCCACCATGTACCCGCAATCGGCCTCATCCGCCTTCTCGAATCAGGTTTCACATGTCTCTCTCAGAACCGAGAAAACACATGGTGGACGCACTGAAATATCATATCAAGAGAAACTGGGTTTTTAAAACAGTACATGCTTTCTTTTGAAATTGCCACGGTTCTCAAATCCAGAAATCTCATGAAAACAATATATCTCAATGCGTAAAATTATAAAGCATGATGTATGCGACATATGATAGAAACGTAAGCATATCCGTATTCATGCAACATGGAATAGTGATGCGACAATATCAGGGAAAACCGCTCTTTTAAAATGAATCACGTTTTTAAATATATACCGCGGTTCCCAATTTCCCCCAAGTCAAATGCAACATCGTATAAGGTGCATATGTAACTATGGCAAGTAAACTATGCAAGGGGTCATATCATGATGCAGCAATCCTACTGTCTAGTGACATGGCAATTATCGATGATGAAGTGTGTGAGCCGGCAAATCTGTGTAAGTGTAACATATGCATCATCGATAATGGTGTAAGTGTACTAACACAGGTATAAGTAATGCAATGCGAGTAACATGAATGCAGCATAATGTAAATCATATGCAAATGCTGACGGGTATACGTATCTAACATGATCGAGTCGGTGAATCTATCAATCGGCATCCAGCCTCACAACATCATGTACGGTATAATCCATCGTACGACATCCTCTAGTTAAAGGTATGGATCAATCATCAAGTCAAACTCATCACGTACTGAAAATCATCGTACGGCGGCATTAAGCTATCAGGGATCCTATCGACCTATGCGACAATGAGGGGTACGGACCTAACGTCTCGTACGACATATCACACATGATTCACCATATATATAAATATATATATCTACGTACCTATGCCCCAAGTCACATCCATAACAATCTCATATCAGAGGACCGGTAAGGTATCAATCATCTCAATCGACTCGCATCCGTATACCAACATATCATCGTATCATCATATTACGTCTTATATTCCTTCATCGCATTTATATCCCACATCAAGTCAATTTCACATATTCATTCTACCTTTATTAAAAACTTAAGTATCCAATCTAATAAACACACCCGAACCATACAAACAGTTTTTGAAAGATGCGAATCGTGGTTTTGAAAGTAGCGTTTATGGAGTTTTTAAGGAAAAGATATCATTTGAAAATCTGAAACATCCCTCAAGGTATATGTTTAAAAGATGCATACGATTCATTAGTTTGGAAATAGGTATGGTTCGGATGACACATCTACGTCGGCTATCTAGTCCTATTGCACCCTAAACAGCAATATCGTCAATCTCATCCTCAAGTTCCGTCATCACATACTAGTCGTATCATATCGCTTCTAACTATCCTTAATTTGTAATATTGTTTCACTAACTTTCTTTTAATTCTATTTATAGTTTTCTATATAAGGTTCCCTTAACCATATTCTATGTAACAATCGGTTTCCATCAAAGTGTGCGGGGGTGCTATACGCCATCCACCAGACTTCCCCCGTGGATATAGATCCACTCACCTTGGTCTTCATTTCCGAAGTCGATGACTCCACGCTCCGTCGCTTCGGAATCCACGTGAAGGTACCTACAATAAAAACACATATCGCCAGCAATTAAAATCAAGTCCTGAAATCCAAAACGGTACGCGCATTGCTTATAGGTCAGAACCTATGGCCTATGCGTACAAAATCAACCAAACCACCCTTGTTGTTGATGTACAAACATCCAACAACAAAATACAAAACCACATATCAAAACTTAGCATTTCAAAATACGGAAAACATAGCAAAATCACATTAAAAAGCACCCAGATTTTGACTCAGGCCAAAAGGAGTTGCACAAACAAGTCTAGGGTGCTGTATATGATGTATATAAGATACCGGACCAACCCCGACACCCCATGTTGTTAGTGTATATGCCCTAGGGGCCATTATTGTATCATACTAGTTTGTATATTACTTAATGGAAGCTTGGGATATTCACATGTATATAACAGTCTTGCTAAACATGGTAGTATGATACTTGGTTTTTCTATCTTAATATGTGAGTATACGTATTGATAGAGCTCTTAGGATCTTGCTTGACTACCAGCGTTGTGATGGCAGTCACACTAGTGGGGGCTGGGTAGTCTACAAGCATATCCTTATTCAGGTCCCTAGTCGTTGGATTATCGAGACAGGGCATCGATACTCCGGAGTAGACTAGTGTGTACGCTTCTCATCCCAGTTGGGGAGATGGTCTGTCCCACAGCCGTCAGTACGTCGTACTGGAGATAGTATGCATGTGCTCGTTAGGTTACGGGTACACCGGACAGGACTCACAGGGAACTATTGGTTGGTTTTATACCAGTCGTCAGTGAACAGTTCCCAGGTGACATGAGTACAGCATAGTCCGTAGACTTGACACTGCTACTTCGCCTCGAGTGTGTCCCACTGTTCTTAGACTGCTACCCTACCACGGCTCAAAGGAGTCGTGCAAACAGGTAGCAGTTGGGTGCAGTCCCGAGCACTTGGAGGCAGTGGCGATTAGACAGGATTCGTCTCTCCCGGTATTGGGGGTTGATATCGCGCTATGTCAGAGAGCCATTACGCAAAGTCCTTGGCCAGGGCAAGCGAGATTTGCTGGTAAGTTCCAGTAGTTTCTCAGGGTGTAATGGGCTTCCCTCCGACACAACTTATACCGCTATTAGAGGATGACGCTTGCCACCCCCTAGGCCCGATATGCGATAGTCTTAGACGAACGGACCGGGCTGTATGGAGATTGTCACATCAGACTCAGTAGGAGTTCGGATGGGTTCCCTCATCGGCCTTCTTATCGACATCTACCTGGGGACCGTTACGTACAGCTAGTGCCGCTTGCGGTCTGTGGTTAAACCCACTGCCAGCGTAGTAGTCGAGTCTCTAGAGTCCCACACAGAGAGTTTCCCTACTCCGGGAGAAACGATATAGAGGTCGTATGGTTTTACGACAAGGGTTCGGACGCATACGTGTGTTTACGCACGTACGACTTTCGGATAGTTTTTACCAGTCGGCTTTGGTTTAAGCCAGTTACTGGTATCCGGTTATTGGATTTATACAGTCTAAAGTTTTTCCGTATTTTTGCGGAAAGGAGGGGCGTTCTCGTAATTGCGCGAGAAGCTTCTAGAAGGTGGTGACTAAGGAGGTTTAGGTGGCATATACAATGAATGTGATTAGTGAGTCATATGGATGATTCATCCATGTCATTAAAGCATCATAAATGCTTAATGACTCATGGAGTTGAATCATCACTAGATATTATCAAGCATGGTTGTTAAATTGATTTATATTCTTTTCTTGATAAAAAGAAATGCTTGATATATATTATCATAACTCATTATTCTCACTTCATTATTATGTTCATCTTCTCTCTCCTCAAGCTCTCCCTCTTCAAACCCTAATCCTCCCCTCTCATGTGTTGAGTACAAGGATTAGTTAGACTAACTAAACCATAACCCTCACTCTATATCACCTAGCTTCTTTGATTAGCACTTAAAAAGGTTAGTTGCCTCAAGTTTAGAGGCTAAGCTTGGAGTAAAACTCTCGGGTGGATCGTCTACTACTTCGAGAAGGCCGAGGAGGAGGTGGAGTTCGCAAAGACGAAGGACACGATTCGTTAGGTATAATCCCTAAACATAGTAGTATAGAACTTCTATGTTTCATGTTTGTTATCGTTTAGCTTCGATTCATGCGGTTAGTCGATGTTTAAGCAAAGAACAAGATCGTTTTTCAAATTTCCGCCTCCCCGCAAGTCGTGGGGTGTTGTACATCGACTTACAGTTGTATCAGAGCCTCGCTAAACAATAAATAACTTACTTGCAAATTTGTATGAATTTCGAACGGAAAAAACGAAACCGGAAAAGCCCGAAATCACAAGTTTCTGTCGATTTTTAAATGAAGTCCAAAAATTTTTCAGGGATGTTCAGAAAGCTTGAAAAGACAGTAGAAGAACACCCAAGAAAATTGGGCCCCTGAATCGCCTAAAGCGCCGCGGAACCGCGGCGGATCCCACCGATCCACCGCTATTCCGCCGCCGAGTTGGCGATTCAGGAACCCAATTTTCCTGTGTTGGTTCTCTGGGATATTTGGTATTTTCTGGAATTTTTTAATTTTTGCTCAGGTTTCAGATTTACAGAGAAGTATTGGAGTAAAATTAAAAGTGTTTAATCGATCGAAATTATACAGTATTTGCTTGTTGGATTATATCTGTGTTTGAATAATGTGTTCGTAAACTTCCCCTAACTGCTAGTATGTCGGTTGGCAGGGGGTTGCACATTTCTGTAATGGATTTTATCTGTTTGTGCATATGAACTGTGTTGGACTGTTGTGATGTATAGCCGGGGTTATGTGATGGGTTATTATTTAATTCATTTGATGTAAATGTAATTTGTTGTAATATTATTTTGCGGGGCACATCCAGGTTGTGGTTGTAGCCACCGATGTATTATTTCATTTTACTGTTTTTGCTCCTAGGACAGACCCAAGGTGGGGTGCACAAACTGCCGGGTGGGTAGTTTGTCGTACCCGTTGGGGTCTTGGGTGGGGTAATGGCTATTCATCACAACTGTGTAATCCGTCTTTTGTTGCAGGCTCAAAACAAACACGGATTGCTTGCAAATCCAATTAAGTTCATCTGTGATCTGGAATGAATATCATTGCGTCAGACGAATGTAAAATATCTATATATATGATAGCTATTTAGACGTCACTTATGTTTTACACCCGCGCTAGCCCAGCTCCCGCTCTGTCGTTAGTTAAGTAACCTAACGGGTAATGACGGGACCCCATGGCGAATGCGGATGGCATAAGAGGACGTTGTATTTTCGTTGTTTTCTGCAATGATAGGTTAATGATGGGACGCATTATCTGTAATGCAAAGAAAAATAAACCAAAAGTTTAATCGTTGGAACAATTTAAAAGAAACCACTCGGTTAATTTTTAAAACAGATATTTTTAAATGCGGAGTTTTAACCACTCCTTTTAAAGCTATTAGGTTCCTTCGGTTATATCAAGTTCACTACGTTCACGGTTTCGCCAAAACCATTCGTAGCCCTCCGTCATTTCATCTGGGTATTCAGTAGTATTCAAGCTATGTATTTTGACTTAACGCCAAGGCATAGTGTTTGGTAGCTACTGGATATTCATTTGTTGCATAGATAGATGAGTTAGTTTGGGACAGTCGTATTATCATTTTGGCTGAACGTCAAGGATATATACGGATGGGTTCAAATTGACAAGATAATGATGGGTAGAACTTGACATGTGACTTATGGCATTTTGACCTAACGCCAAGGTCATAAGAGCATGGGGCAAAAACTTATATCGGGAATTTCTAAAGAAACTGAAATTTGCAAAGAGATGCATACCATTTGGAGTTTGATTAATGTTGGTAGCATTCCTTCAACATTATCATACGATGATATTTGGATCCTGATCCTACTGTAAGTATATGCTACTCATCAGGATATTCGTCACTTAACGATCAATGCTATAAACCAAGTAGGTGTCAAGAAAGGTGTCAGCGGGGTTACGCCCCCAGAGAAAAGAGGTTATTTAATTAAGGAACTTCACGAAAGCGTTGGAAAACCTCCCTCGAAGTACCGACACCAGCCTGGCTGAACGGTTAAGCAAGTATTTTACAGTGAGAATAGTCCTGGCTAATTCTTCTTTTATGGTTTGAGGAAGGATTCGAGAAACAGTGGGAGCCATCCAGTTTAGATAAACTAAAAACCACTCTAAACTTGCAAGAGCATCATGCTAAAGAGTTTTCTTCTCTCTCTCCTAATTGCAGCGACGCTGAAAATGACTGGACTTAAGTTACTTTTAGAGAAAAATATACTGACAGGGCCAAACTATAAAGATTGGCTGCGGAATGTCAAAATGGTTTTGACCTATGACAAATTGGGGTACCTCCTCACCGCTACGGCACCTGCTGTCCCTGGTCCCAAATCCAGTAATGCGGATAAGGAAATCCGCAAAACCTGGGATTTCGATTGCGCGAAAGCCAAGTGCATCGTGCTTGCCTCGATGAACAATGATCATCAGAGGAGGCACGAGGATATGGAACTAGATGCCATATTTCTCCATACAAAGGAACTTTATGGAGAGCAATCTCGTATAGCAAGATACGAGACCTCAAAGAACTTGTTTCGAGCGAGGTTGGCTGTCGGGTCATCGGTAGGAGAACATGTCCTAAAGATGATCGGCTATATAGAAGAGCTCGCAGACCTTGGGACGACTTTGGATAATGAGCTCTATACAGACCTTATTCTCCAGTCCCTTCCTTCCACCTACGCCCAGTTTATCCTGAACTTCAACATTCAAAGAACAGAAGTTGAACTTCCGGAACTCCTGAACATGTTAAGGAGTGCAGAGGGCACCTTGCAGAAGGCAAGGGAAACACCCGCTATGTTTGTTGGCGGTGCATCTTCTTCCGGGTCCAAGGCTAGGGCCAAAGGAAGGAAGAAGAAGGCCGTCCCCAGACCTAGAGGAGGTGTAAGTAAGGTGGGAGGGAAGGGAAAGAAAAAGTTTGCGGTACCGGTAGTTGGCCAGGATGAGTGCTTCCATTGTCACAGGAAAGGGCACTGGAAGAAGGATTGCAAGGCGTGGAACGCCAAGAACCAGGAACCGAAGCAAGCTGTGGCTTCGACTTCAGGTGTGTTTGTAATTGAGAATTGTCTGTCGATCAACTCTACTTCCTGGGTATTGGATACCGGATCAGGATCTCATATTTGCAATTCATTGCAGACACTGAGAAACCGTAGAGTGCTGAAGGAAGGTGATATGACCCTAAAGGTTGCTAACGGAGCTAGCGTGGGAGCTGCGTCCGTCGGGGATTATCACCTAGGATTGACGAGTGGACACATTTTGGTTTTACATAACTGTTTTTTTGTACCAAGCTTAACGTGTAATATCATATCAGTTTCCTTGTTATCAAATAAAGGTTATGATTTCACGTTTGTAAGAGATGTTGTTAACATCCATCTTAATCATGGTTTGATTGGGTCCGGTACACTAAATAACGGTATATATGTTTAAACCAACTCCAAATTTTCAATGTCCAGAACACACTAAAAAGAAAGTCTCCAGATTTAAATAAAGCTTTCTTATGGCATTGTAGACTGGGTCACATCAATGAGAGAAGGTTGACTGAGTTGCATAGAGAAGGATATTTGGACTCGTTCGAATATCAAACTTATGACACTTGTCAATCTTGTCTCAAAGGAAAGATGACAAAGACTCCATTTACTGGACAAGGAGTAAGAGCGAGCGAGCTCTTAGGACTCATACACAGCGATGTATGTGGTCCAATGTCTACACATGCAAGAGGTGGTTTTTCCTATTTCATTACTTTCACGGATGATTACTCAAGATACGGATTCATTTATCTGATGAAACATAAATCCGAGGCTTTTGAGAAATTCCAAGAGTATAAGAATGAAGTAGAAAACCAAACCGGCAAAAGTATCAAGACACTTAGATCTGATCGAGGTGGTGAATACTTGAGTGTCGAGTTCCTAAGTTACCTAAAAGAGAAAGGATTTCTCTCTCAGCTTACTCCTCCATACACTCTACAGCACAACGGTGTATCGGAGAGACGGAATCGAACCCTATTGGATATGGTACGATCCATGATGAGTAATGCTGAGTTACCGCGATCTTTCTGGGGTTATGCGCTAGAATCAGCGGCATATCTTTTGAACATGGTACCTACCAAGACTGTGCCTACCACTCCATATCAGATGCAGAGCGGGAAGAAACCCCATCTACAGTATATAAATATTTGGGGATGTCCAGCTTTTGTTAAAAAGCAGCATGTGGACAAGCTCGAGGCACGATCAGTAAAGTGTAAGTTTGTGGGATATCCAAAGAACTCCAGGGGATATCTATTCTATTACGCAGAGGAACAAAAGGTATTTGTTTCTCGTAATGCCCATTTTCTAGAATATCAGTTTTTAGAAAAGGAAACTATTCTATTACGCAGAGGAACAAAAGGTATTTGTTTCTCGTAATGCCCATTTTCTAGAATATCAGTTTTTAGAAAAGGAATCAAGTGGGAGCGAAATAGAACTGGAAGAAATTCCAGAACCACAAACTAATACTGAAAGTTTGGTAGAACCGGAAGTTCAAGAAGAACAGGACATTCCCGCACCCATCCGCAGGAGTAGTAGGCCGTCTCATCCTCCTGAGAGATACTACGGTTTTCTCATAGATGGAGATAGAGAGGATTGCATCATAGATGATGATGAACCTACTGACTTCCAGCAGGCCATCCAGAGCGGCGACTCGGATCGATGGCTAGATGCAATGCGGACCGAAATGGAGTCCATGTACACCAACAAAGTATGGACTTTGGACTTTGCTCCAGATGGGGTAAAACCCATAGGATGCAAATGGATATTTAAGAAAAAGATTGGTGTAGATGGACAGGTGGAAACCTATAAGGCTAGACTTGTTGCAAAGGGTTTTCGTCAAAGACCTGGTTTGGACTATGACGAAACTTTTTCTCCAGTGGCTATGCTCAAATCCATTCGGGTCCTTCTTGCTATTGCTACCTTCCATGATTATGAAATCTGGCAGATTGATGTAAAGACGGCTTTTCTGAATGGAAATTTAGAAGAGTGCGTCTATATGGATCAGCCAGAGGGTTTCAATCAGAGTGGGAGCAGCGGGAAAGTATGCAAGCTGCTTAAGTCCATTTATGGACTAAAGCAGGCATCGCGGAGTTGGAACATCTGTTTTGATGAAACAGTCAAAGAATATGACTTTATCAAAAATCCAGATGAACCATGCATATATAGTAAAGTTGTAGCCAGAAGTGTCGTATTCCTCGTCTTGTACGTGGATGACATTCTATTAATAGGAAATGACATTCCTATGCTACAATCTGTTAAAGGATTCTTGTCACACAGGTTCTCCATGAAAGACCTGGGTGATTCCTCTTACATTCTGGGGATCCGGTTCTATCTTGATAGATCCAAGAGGATGTTGGGACTTTCGCAGTCCAGGTATATCGACACTGTACTGAAAAGATTCAGTATGGAAGATTCTAAGCGCGGTAATCTACCGGCTTGTCACGGAATCACCCTCTCCAAAGAGATGTCTCCCAAGACTGATTTGGAAAGGGAACGCATGTCTATTATACCCTACGCTTCTGCGGCAGGGTCTATAATGTATGCGATGTTGTACACCAGACCAGATGTAGCTTACGCACTGAGCGTGGTAAGCCAGTATCAGTCAGACCCAGGGGAGAAGCACTGGATAGCAGTAAAGAACATTCTCAAGTACCTGAGAAGGACTAAGGAGATGTTCTTGGTTTACGGCGGAAAAGACCTCAGGTTGGAGGCCTTTGCTGATTCCGGCTTCCAGAGTGATAAGGACGATTCCAAGTCCATGTCGGGTTATGTCTTTACCCTCAATGGAGGGGCGGTGTGCTGGAAGAGCTCCAAGCAGGACACCGTTGCTGACTCAACGATGGAAGCGGAGTATATGGCTGCTTGCGATGCCGCAAAAGAAGCAGTCTGGATCAAGAAGTTCCTAACAGAACTTCAGGTGGTTCCTACCATAGTTGATCCAATACCTCTGTATTGCGACAACAACGGAGCTATAGCTTTAGCGAAGGAACCAAGGTCCCATCAGAAGTCCAGACACATCTTAAGGCGGTATCACCTGATCAGGGAGATCATTGATCGTCAGGAGATCGAGGTTCGGAGAGTTGCTTCTGAAGAGAACATTGCTGATTCATTCACGAAGGCCCTACCTCAGATTCAGTTCGAGAGGCTACTCGAGATCATCGGTCTTCGATATGCCAGTACATGGCCCTAGTGCAAGTGGGAGATTGTTAGTGTATATGCCCTAGGGGCCATTATTGTATCAACTAGTTTGTATATTACTTAATGGAAGCTTGGGATGTTCACATGTATATAACAGTCTTGCTAAACATGGTAGTATGCTACTTGGTTTTTCTATCTTAATATGTGAGTATACGTATTGATAGAGCTCTTAGGATCTTGCTTGACTACCAGCGTTGTGATGGCAGTCACACTAGTGGGGGCTGGGTAGTCTACAAGCACATCCTTATTCAGGTCCCTAGTCGTTGGATTATCGAGTCAGGGCATCGATAATCCGGTGTAGACTAGTGTGTACACTTCTCATCCCAGTTGGGGAGATAGTCTGTCCCACAGCCGTCAGTACGTCGTACTGGAGATAGTATGCAGGTGCTCGTTAGGTTACGGGTATACCGGACAGGACTCACAGGGAACTGTTGGTTGGATTTATACCAGTCGTCAGTGAACAGTTCCCAGGTGACATGAGTACAGCATAGTCCGCAGACTTGACACTGCTACTTCGCCTCGAGTGTGTCCCACTGTTCTTAGACTGCTACCCTACCACGGCTCAAAGGAGTTGTGCAAACAGGTAGCAGTTGGGTGCAGTCCCAAGCACTTGGAGGCAGTGGCGGTTAGACAGGATTCGTCTCTCCCGGTATTGGGGGTTGATATCGGGCTGTGTCAGAGAGCCATTACGCAAAGTCCCTGGCCAGGGCAAGCGAGATTTGCTGGTAGGTTCCAGTAGTTTCTCAGGGTGTAATGGGCTTCCCTCCGACACGACTTATACCGCTATTAGGGGACTGACGCTTGCCGCCCCCCTAGGCCCGATATGCGATAGTCTTAGACGAACGGACCGGACTGTATGTAGATTGTCACATCAGACTCAGTAGGAGTTCGGATGGGTTCCCTCATCGGCCTTCTTATCGACATCTACCTGGGGACCGTTACGTACAGCTAGTGCCGCTTGCGGTCTGTGGTTAAACCCACTGCCAGCGTAGTAGTCGAGTCTCTAGAGTCCCACACATAGAGTTTCCCTACTCCAGGCGAAACGATATAGAGGTCGTATGGTTTTACGACAAGGGTTCGGACGCATACGTGTGTTTACGCACGTACGACTTTCGGACAGTTTTTACCAGTCGGCTTTGGTTTAAGCCAGTTACTGGTATCCGGTTATTGGATTTATACAGTCTAAAGTTTTTCTGTATTTTTGCGGAAAGGAGGGGCGTTCTCGTAATTGCGCGAGAAGCTTCTAGAAGGTGGTGAATAAGGAGGTTTAGGTGGCAAATACAATGAATGTGATTAGTGAGTCATATGGATGATTCATCCATGTCATTAAAGCATCATAAATGCTTAATGACTCATGGAGTTGAATCATCACTAGATATTATCAAGCATGGTTGTTAAATTGATTTATATTCTTTTCTTGATAAAAAGAAATGCTTGATATATATTATCATAACTCATTATTCTCACTTCATTATTATGTTCATCTTCTCTCTCCTCAAGCTCTCCCTCTTCAAACCCTAATCCTCCCCTCTCATGTGTTGAGTACAAGGATTAGTTAGACTAACTAAACCATAACCCTCACTCTATATCACCTAGCTTCTTTGATTAGCACTTAAAGAAGGTTAGTTGCCTCAAGTTTAGAGGCTAAGCTTGGAGTAAAGCTCTCGGGTGGATCGTCTACTACTTCGAGAAGGCCGAGGAGGAGGTGGAGTTCGCAAAGACGAAGGACACGATTCGTTAGGTATAATCCCTAAACATAGTAGTATAGAACTTCTATGTTTCATGTTAGTTATCGTTTAGCTTCGATTCATGCTGTTATCGATGTTTAAGCAAAGAACAAGATCGTTTTTCAAATTTCCGCCTCCCCGCAAGTCGTGGGGTGTTGTACATCGACTTACACATGTCACCAAGTAGCCGGCCACCTACCCCCAAAATCCGGCCACCTTGGCCCCCCAGGCTCCTATGGGCTTCGTCTTCGTAGAGTGGAAAAAATCCCCTGGGTTGCTCCAGATTTCCCTGCACACCCTTTATTCCCACAAACCGACATGAACTCAAATCCCAAATCCGTATTTTGGTTTCCCATACTCATTCGCAGGTCTTAAATAGCCACTCAAACATCACCAATCCACAACTTTACTCAAACCCTTACTAGGATTTTCCAATTTCCATAAATCACCACCCAACCATCTCTAAACTAAACTAGAATAGAAAGAAGCTTAAAACTAGCTAAATGGGAGAAGCTATACTTCATTCAAGCCACTCTAGAAAGCCCTAGCTCCCCAATGCCGTCAAAATTCCACTTTGCTTGGTTCAATGTGTAGAGGAAGAGATGGGGATTAATTTTTGTGAAGGGAGTATAAGGTTTTGGGGATTATTTGGAGATGGATATAGGGTTTGAAGTGGAGGGAAGTGGGGTTGGAGGAAGATGAAGAAGGAGGAGGAAAATGATGGGGGGATAGATTAGGCAGCTGCCCCCCCCCCCACTCATTTATTCACACACTCTCTCTCTCTCTCCAATCATACCCTTTTTCACTAAATTACCCTTTTGCTATTTCTTTTTCTTTTCTCTTTTAAATTTCATAACCAAATCACATAATACCCATAAAACAACACAAATGCAACAATATGTAACCAAATGTAACATGACATGGTGCACTAGCCATGAAAACTGTAGAAATAAGGATTTGGCCTAATCGCGATTAGCAGTGCACTAATCGGGTTTTTATCGAAACTGCATATAGTAAATTTTAAAAATGCCAAATCCTTTAAATTTATTATTAAATGAATAAATCATTTTAATTTCCATTTATTTCACAATTATCGGTATATATTTATACCCTTTTTTCGAAAACCCTAATTTCGCAAATCGGGCAGTTTTTGGGAAATATATTATTTTAATATTAAATTCCAAAAATAATATTTTATATTTTATGAAATGTTACAAAAAGCCTAAAAACACCCTATTTAAAATCATTTGATTCTACAACGATATCAAGTTCATTACGCAAAAGGTATTCTTAAAAACCTGTCGTAGCCCTCCGTCATTTCTGATAAGTACTTCATAGTATTCATGCTACGTTTGTTGGCTTTCGTCAAGGCGTAGTGTGCGGTAGCTATTTATGCTTATCTGCATAAGCATATGATACGATTGAGTTAGGGTAGTCGTGCGACTTTGTTGGCTTTCGTCAAGGGTCGTGCGTGTGGGTTTAATTCAATCAAGAAATGTACGGGTTGAACTTGACTAGCAGCCTATGGTTTGCTGGCTTTCCTCAAGGTCATAGGATGCTAGGGGCAAAATTATCAGGAATTACAAGTGTTGAAATTTGCAATGAGATTGCATACCTTCTATGAGATAGTTGGATCCCGATACCCACTGCGAGTAAGAGTTACTCCTAGTAGAGTTTTACACATTACAATTAGCCGATCAAGTAGGTATCTAGAAGGATGTCAACGGGGTTACGCCCCTGGGAAAACGAGGTTTATTTTAATTAGGTCCGTGCGAAAGCACGGGGAACCTCCCTCAAAGTATCGGCACTGGCCTGGATGAAAGATTGGCGAACTTGTAGGGTGTAATTAATCCCGGCTAGTCTTTCCTTTTAGGGTTTGAAAGAAGATTTGATAAAAACATTGGGAGACATCCTTATTAGATAAAATAATAACCAATCTGATCTTGCAAGAGTATATGCTGAGTGTTTTCTGTTAGTTATGTATATGCCCTAGAGGCCATTGTTGTACATATGATGTATATTATGATGGATGCTTGGATATATACAGAGAGGACTTTCTTGCTCGTCATGATAGTATGCTATTTGGTTTCACTTTATCTTAACATGTTGACTTGTATTGGTTTACTGTCTTACTCTCACATGTTGATAAAGCCCTTAGGATCTGTACTCGACTACTGGGACTATGATGAGATCATACTAGTGGGGCCATACAAGTCGATGAGTACATCCTATAACTGTTCCTAGTCGAGGGTATATCGAGACAGGGCATCGATACACCAGAGTAGACTAGCGTATACGCATCTTGACCCATATGATGGGCGATGGATGATCCTATATCCATCGGTGTTTGACATCAGAGATGGTGTACGGGTGCTCAGTGGAGACTGGGTACACTGGACGGACTCGCCGAGAACTCCCAGATGGTGATATACCACACGTCAGATGGCAGTTCTCTGGTGATACTGGTACAGGGTAGTCTGTAGACCCGAGATCGTCATAGAGTCTTGTGTGATTCCCACTTTGCTTTGATTTCCACCTTACCACGTTCAGGAGGGCATGCAAAACGGTGGCTTTTGGGTACAGTCCCGAATCACATGGAGGCAATGAGCGATAGGAGGGGATTTGTCTCTCCCGGTATAGGGAGTTGATGTTGTGCTGTGTTCGATTGGCTATAACTGGAAGTCCCTGGCCAGGGCTGATATAGAGATATACTGGTAAGTGTTACTAGTAGTTTCTCGACCTGTTATGAGCATCACATCGACACGACTTATCGGTTACTGGGGTCTGACGTATACCACCCCTAGACTTGATATGCGACATATAAGATGAACAGACCGGACTGTACGGGAGTGTTACTGATTGGATTCACAGGAGAACGGACATGCTAGCTTGTTGATCTTCTGATCGCTCAATACCTGGGTGGCTGTTACGTTTAGCTGACCGCTTGCATCTTGTGGGTGTTTGATATGATCATCACCTGCTACCGGCGTATTGACGATTCTTTAGAGTCCTACACAGAGGTTTCTTGGCTCAGGCAAAACGGAGTAGAGGCATATATGTGATATGTGCAGGACCGAGGATAATGCGATATGAGATACCGTATTATATTCTCGCGATATTTAGATATGAACCGGGACATCAAATCAAGTGTTGATTCGATGAATCGGTACATGATATATTAGTCGGTTATATTCGATATAGCCTGATCGTTGGATCAAGTGTTGATTCGATGATTTAATGTATAATGATATATATGATATATTGTATTACATTATCTAATATTGGCTCGCTTTATAATTTCATTTTCTCACCGGATTAATACATTGATATATATGCGATATATGTTAATTGTATTATTTTCTTTTGTTGCAAATATATAATATATATGTGATATATATTATTGTGACATGTAATGATTTATTATTAAACTTGTTTAAGGATGATAAAAAGGGATTAGGGTTTGATTAGGGTTAGCTCATTCTTGTTCATTGTAGAAGGATTCTATTTTGTTTTAGTTAAGATATTATGGTTGATACTTATCCTTAACCTAACCAAACGCTAACTCTTGTTTATTCTCTACAAACTTTTATCCTCTCATCCTTGACCATGGTTCCATAATCAATCATATACATTTATCTACTATTCATCACAAAAGGATCATTCTCTTCATTCTTGATCTTCTTCTCTCTTTAGTTTTTGAGAGAGAGCTCACTAGAAATTCCTTTTGTGATGATTTCTTATGAGAAAGTGAATTAAAAAGATAGCATAAATACTACTCCATCATCCTCATCTAATCTAGCCCATTAGATTAGGGTGTTCATCTCTTTAGAGTGAGAAAGCTTGGGTTATAGCAACTTCGACGTAGATCATCGGAGAATCGGAACACTTCAAGCTAGCATGGATCGTTCGAGTAGTGGAGCCTCTCTTGAGTCCGGGAGATCGTGGATCTCGGCGAAGGGACTTCTACTCGGAGCTTGTGAAGCGAAGGAGCGGACTACAAAGGTTGTAATCCCTCACACTTAGCTTTAAAGATGTTATCTTGCATGCTAAACCCTAATAATCTAGCAAAGATCCCGTCTTTGGGTTGTTCGGCACATGTAAAATTTTATTCGGGCTTGTTTGATGCTTTATGAACCTTCACAAGTGTGCCTAGGAACCCTACAGTGGTATCAGAGCCTAGCTAGAGCATTAGGCGACGTGTTTACGAAGTTAAAACTCCGATCGAATCCAAACCGACGAAAATGAACCCCTCTCTGGATATTTTTGAAAAATGTGATTTTTCTGAATTAAAAATACCTAAAAAATTCAGCAGGGAAATATAAGAATTTTGGTGAAAAACGAGCACTCAATGCTTCCAAACCGCCGCGGAACCGCGACCGTACCATGCTTAGGCCGCGGATCCGCGGCCGTACAGGGGAGATTGGTACTTGTTTTTACACAGTAATTCATATTTCTGTGATTTATATTTTATGGGTATTTTTATTCTGACTCAAGTGTTGAGTTTTCTGGGGTTTATTTTGTAATCGTATATTCGATCGGAATATTTAAATTCGTTATTTTTCCGGATATTTAGAAGCTGTTAAAATGTTCGAACGGATATCATTAACTCAATTTTTCCCGACACGAAAATTTTTCAAGTGTTGAATCATTTTCTCGAGTTTAAATCTTTCGCAAATGCGTGCAAGTTTTGTGGTGGACCCTCTAGAAGACAACAAACCTTAACTCGATTATGTGACCGTCTTGAACTGCCTTTTGAACCTTCGGGTTTGGGGCAGTACGGCGTGCCACATGTGAGGCGTTGGCTTGACCCTTCTACGGCTGGACCGCTACTACCGTGACACATTCCAGATTATTTGAACTCAGCTCAAGTGTTGAGCAATTTGGGAAATTTTGGATATTGGATTATCTGTTCGAAAAGTTTAATACTGTCTATTTATCTGGAATGTGATACAATATGTGGAATTCATAGAGTTAGGCATGAAATGCGAAGTATGTGATATTTCGGATTTACGATGTCTAAAGTGATTGTGGATTCCAAATATTGTAGTTTTACACTTTCTTTTCTGTGACCGTAAGTGTAGTATGTAGTTGTATTGCCGATTGACGTTGCTATACATCGACGACGATCGGTGTATGCATACTTACTTATGTTGATGATATGAGATATTATGTGTTGCTGAGATATGATATGCAGGATTGTCGCGATTGAATAGCCGGGGGTTTTATGTGAGATGAGAGTTTTATATTTTCATTCATGTAAATTCAAAAGTAATGTAATAATCTTTATTTGGGGCATTTCCCGGTTGAGGTTGATGCCACCAGTGTTGTATATTATTTACTTTTCCGCATTAGGATGGACCCAAGGAGGGGAGCACAGGTGATCGGGTTCTGGGGTTCAGTGGGAGGCCATCTCGAGGAGTCGAGACCGGGTCTCCTAAACTCCAGAATTGGTAGGGTCGCTTGCCGCTCTCGTAGGGGTCCAGGGTGTGGGCTTGGCTATTCATCGCGACAGTGGAATCCGTATTTTCTATTGTTGGCTAAATACTAAATACGGACGTCCTAGTATATCCCACATTATATCTATGTTTCTGCTGCGATATCTGTGATGTGATCATTTGATATGTTGTGATGGATACAGTATATAGTATATATGATATATTATATAGGCGTTACTTATGTTTTACACCCGCGCTAGCCCTGCCCTATCTCTGCCGTTAGTTACCTAACTTAACGGTGCACGAGGGGACATCGAGGTGAATGCGGATGGCATAAGTGTACGTCGTATTTATCTGTGATGCTTAGGAAGCATAAGCTGATGGGATTTTTTATTAATGAGATTAATAAAAAGTAAAGAAACCTAAAAGCTGTTGTAGAATCAAAACTTTATAAAAGGGGTAGCTACAGTTTTGCTATGCATAGCGGTATATATGATATACCCTGCACCTTATTCGATGAGGAAAGAGCCGAGATCCCTTCACCGGGAGTGACCTCTTTAGTGAAACTGGCAGATGCTACAAAACTCGATTTGTCTTTTGATTGCTTTTAGAGTTTTGCTTTGCATAGCGATATATATGATATGTCATGCACCTTATTCGATGAGGAAAGAGCCGAGATCCCTTCACCGGGAGTGACCTCTTTAGTAAAACTAATGAAAGCCTAAAAAACACTCCATTTCAGAATTTCACATGATTCTACGACGATATCAAGTTCATTACGCTCATGGTTTTCTGAAAAACCTGCGTAGCCCTCCGTCATTTCAGATAAGTACTACTTAGTATTCGTGCTACGGTAGTTTGGCATTCGTCAAGGCGTAGTGTATGGTAGCTAACTAGTATTTATTTGCTTATGCATATGATGCAGATTGGATTAGGTTATTCGTACAGCGTTGTTTGGCATTCGTCAAGGGTCGTGCGGATGGGTTTAATTCAATCAAGAAATGTACGGGTTGAACTTGACTAGTGGACTATGGGTTGTTTGGCATTCGTCAAGGTCATAGAACACTAGGGGTAAAATATTATTGGGAATTTCAAGTGTTGAAATTTGCAATGAGATTGCATACCTTCTATGAGATAGTTGGATCCCGATACCCGCTGCGAGTAAGAGTTACTCCTGGGAGAATTTTACACAGGACAATTAGTCGATCAAGTAGGTGTCTAGAAAAGTGTTAACGGGGTTACGCCTCTGAGAAAACGAGGTTTACTTTAATTAGGTACGTGCGAAACCACGGGGAACCTCCCTCAAAGTACCGACACTGATCTGGCTGAAAGATTGACGAAATTGTAGGGTGTAATTAATCCGGGCTAATCTTACCTTTTAGGGTTTGAAGGTAGATTTGATAAAAACAGTGGGAGACATCCTGATTAGATAAGATAATAACCAATCTAATCTTGCAAGAGCATACGCTAAAGTGTTTTCTTCTCTCTCTCTCCAGGTAGCGACCATGTCAGGCCATAATCAAGATAATAATATGGATGTATTGACTGAACCCGCTTATTATACTGAGCAGGGGAACGTTGGACCCGTTCTTTCTTATAAGAGTTATAAGACTGAACAGGAAATAGGAGAATATCTGGATTCTCAAGCCGCCCAAAAGAACATACATGCTGATGCATCTTCTTCAGGTGTGTTAGTTATTGAAAACTGTTTCTCAGTTCACCCTACGTCCTGGGTATTAGATACCGGATCAGGATCCTACATATGTAAATTGTTACATGGGCTACGAAAAGGTAGAGAACTGGGAAAAGGTGATCATTCCGTTCAAGTAGGAAACGGTGCAAATGTTGCAGCCAAAGCAGTTTGCGAATATCACCTAGTATTACCAAGTGGTGATACACTGATTCTGAATGAGTGCTATTATATACCGAACATGATGTGCAACATTATATCAGTTTCTTTATTGAGTAAAGAAGGATATAATTTTGTAGTACAGGATAATGTTATGAACATATTCCTAGATCAAAAGTTGATTGCATCAGGCTCGTTACATAATGGCATATTCATTCTAAATCAAAATACAGTCCTCAATATACAAAACACGCACAAGAGGAAGAGTTCAGAAATGAACGAATCCTTCTTGTGGCATTGTAGACTTGGTCATATCAATACGACACGACTGGCTAAGTTACATAAGGATGGTTATTTGAATCCGTTCGAATTATCATCTTATGATACTTGCCATTCATGTCTCAAAGGAAAAATGACCAAAGCTTCGTTTAGTGGACACGGAGAAAGAGTTACGCAACTCTTAGGACTGGTATATAGTGATGTATGCGGTCCCATGTCTACGCATTCCAGGAACGGTTCTTCCTACTTCATTACATTCACTGACGATCTCTCTAGATACGGGCATGTGTTCCTGTTGAAACACAAGTCTGAAGCTTCTGAGAAATTCAGAGAATATAAGCACGAAGTAGAGAACCAAACGGGCAAAAGTATTAAGATCCTTCGATCTGATCGAGGAGGAGAATACTTAAGCAATGAGTTCCAAGACTATCTAAAAGAGAATGGGATTCTCTCTCAGCTTACTCCACCTTATACACCACAGCACAACGGTGTATCGGAACGAAGGAATCGCACCCTATTAGATTTGGTGCGTTCAATGATGAGTACAGCTGAGTTACCTATTTCCTTCTTGGGGTATGCGCTTGAGACAGTCATACACCTATTGAATATGGTTCCTACCAAATCAGTACCTACCACTCCATATGAGATATGGAAAGGGAAGATACCATCTCTTAAGTATGTTAAGATATGGGGTTGTCCAGCCTATGTCAAAAGACAAAATCCGGACAAACTCGAGGAAAGATCTGTCTTATGTAAGTTTGTAGGAGATCCCAAAAATTCACAAGGGTATATCTTCTACCACCCCGAGGAACAAAAGGTGTTTGTTTCTCGACATGCCACTTTCTTAGAAAATGGTTTTCTTATGAAACAGATTAGTGGCATTGAGGTAGAACTGGAAGAGGTTCCAACGACACAAACTATAACAGAAGACTTGGTAGAACCAGAGGATTCAGTAGTACCCGACGAGCCCCAGCCTCTCTGCCGATCTAGCAGGGTTTCTCATCCTCCTGAGAGATACTACGGTTTTCTCATTGATGGTGGAAGCGAGGATTGCATCATGGAAGATGATGACCCAACTAGTTTCGAGCAGGCCATCACGAGTGGTGACTCTGTGAAATGGCTGGATGCAATGCGATCTGAGATGGAATCCATGTACACCAATAATGTATGGATTTTAGAAAATGCTCCTGAAGGGGTAAAACCCATTGGGAGCTAGTGGATTTTTAAAAAGAAATTTGGTGTAGATGGAAAAGTTGAGACTTTCAAAGCTAGACTTGTAGAAAAGGGATTTCGTCAACGACCAGGTGTGCATTATGACGAAACCTTTTCTCCAGTGGCTATGCTTAAGTCCATCCGGATCTTGCTTGCCATTGCTGCATACCATGACTACGAAATCTAGCAAATGGATGTTAAGACCGCTTTTCTAAATGGTGATTTAGAAGAGTGTGTGTACATGACTCAGCCAGAGGGCATCGTAGATAGTGGGAGCAGCGGAAAGGTGTGCAAACTGCTTAAATCCATCTATGGGTTAAAGCAAGCATCGCGGAGTTGGAACATTTGTTTTGATGTAGTAGTCAAAGAGTTTGACTTCATCAAAAACATAGATGAACCTTGTATCTATAAGAATGTAGCAGAGAGTAAGGTTGTCTTCCTCGTATTGTACGTGGATGACATACTCTTGATAGGAAATGATATTCCTATGCTGCAATCAGTCAAGCTCTTCTTATCACAAAGATTCTCAATGAAAGATTTAGGTGATGCCTCCTGCATATTGGGGATTAGGATCTATAGAGATAGATCCAAAAGGAAACTGGGATTGTCCCAATCCAGGTACATTGACACTATACTAAAGAGGTTTAGTATGGAAGAATCCAAGCGTGGAAACCAACCCATGATTTCTGGACTCACTCTCTCCAAAGAGATGTCTCCCAAGACTGATTTGGAGAGAGCTCGCATGTAAGGGATACCCTATGCTTCGGCAGTAGACTCTATCATGTATGCGATGCTATGTACCAGACCCGATGTAGCATACTCACTAAGTGTAGTGAGTCGGTATCAAGCAGATCCTGGAGAGAGTCACTGGACAGCTGTGAAGAACATTCTCAAGTACTTGCGAAGGACTAGAGACATGTTCTTGGTGTATGGTAACGGAGAACTCCGGGTGGAGTCCTTTACCGATTCCAGCTTCCAAAGTGATAAGGACGACTCTAATTCGCACTCGGGATTTGTCTTTACCCTCAATGGAGGGGCGGTATGTTGGAAGAGTTCGAAACAGGATACCGTTGCAGACTCGACGATGGAGGCTGAATACATCGCTGCCAACGATGCTGCCAAAGAGGCTGTCTAGATGAAGAAGTTCATTAGTGAACTTTGTGTGGTTCCATCCATTGAACATCCAATACCTCTGTATTGCGATAATAATGGAGCTGTGGCTTTGGCCAAGGAACCCAGATCCCATCAGAAATCCAGACATATTCTGAGGCGGTATCACCTGATCAGGGAGATAGTTGATCGCCGGGAGATCGAGGTCAGGAGAGTAGATATGAAGGATAACACTGCGGATCCACTCACGAAGGCCATTCCTCAGATACAGTTTGAGAAATTATTCGGGATGCTAGGTATGAGATACTACTGCAGCTGGCCTTAGTGCAAGTGGGAGATTGTTAGTTATGTATATGCCCTAGAGGCCATTGTTGTACATATGATGTATATTATGATGGATGCTTGGATATATACAGAGAGGACTTTCTTGCTCGTCATGATAGTATGCTATCTAGTTTCACTTTATCTTAACATGTTGACTTGTATTGGTTTACTGTCTTACTCTCACATGTTGATAAAGCCCTTAGGATCTGTACTCGACTACTGGGACTATGATGAGATCATACTAGTGGGGCCGTAGTAGTCGATGAGTACATCCTATAACTGTTCCTAGTCGAGGGTATATCGAGACAGGGCATCGATACACTAGAGTAGACTAGCGTATTCGCATCTTGACCCATATGATGGGCGATGGATGATCCCATATCCATCGGTGTTTCACATCAGAGATGGTGTACGGGTGCTCAGTGGAGACTGTGTACACTGGACGGACTCACCGAGAACTCCCAGATGGTGATATACCATACGTCAGATGGCAGTTCTCTGGTGACACTGGTACAGGATAGTCTGTAGACCAGAGATCGTCATAGAGTCTTGTGTGATTCCCACTATGCTTTGATTTCCACCTTACCACGTCCAGGAGGACGTGCAAAATGGTGGCTTTTGGGTACAGTCCCGAATCACATGGAGGCAATGAGCGATATGAGGGGATTAGTCTCTCCCGGTATTGGGTGTTGATGTTGTGTTGTGTTCGATTGGCTATAACTGGAAGTTCCTGGCCAGGGCTGATATAGAGATATACTGGTAAGTGTTACTAGTAGTTTCTCGACCTGTTATGAGCCTCAAATCAACACGACTTATCGGTTACTGGGGTCTGACGTATACCACCCCTAGACTTGATATGCGACATATAAGACGAACAGACCGGACTGTACGGGAGTGTTACTGATTGGATTCACAGGAGAACGGACATGCTAGCTTGTTGAACTTCTGATCTCTCAATACCTGGGTGGCTGTTACGTTTAGCTGACCGCTTGCAGCTTGTGGGTGTTTGATATGATCATCACTTGCTACCGGTGTATTGATGATTCTTTAGAGTCCTACACAGAGGTTTCTTGGCTCAGGCAAAACGGAGTAGAGGCACATATATGATATGTGCAGGACCAAGGATAATGCGATATGAGATACCGTATTATATTCTCGTGATATTTAGATATGAACCGGGACATCAAATCAAGTGTTGATTCGATGAATCGGTACATGATATATTAGTCAGTTATATTCGATATAGCCGGATCGTTGGATCAAGTGTTGATTCGATGATTTAATGTATAATGATATATATGATATATTGTATTACATTATCTAATATTGGCTCGCTTTATTATTTCATTTTCTCACCGGATTAATACATTGATATATATGCGATATATGTTAATTGTATTATTTTCTTTTGTTGCAAATATATAATATATATGTGATATATATTATTGTGACATGTAATGATTTATTATGAAACATGTTTAAGGATGATAAAACGGGATTAGGGTTTGATTAGGGTTAGCTCATTCTTGTTCATTCTAGAAGGATTCTATTTTGTCTTGGTTAAGATATTATGGTTGATACTTATCCATAACCTAACCAAACCCTAACTCTAGTTTATTCTCTACAAACTTTTAGCCTCTCATCCTTGACTATGGTTCCATAATCAATCATATACATTTATCTACTATTCATCACAAAAGGATCATTCTCTTCATTCTTGATCTTCTTCTCTCTTTAGTTTTTGAGAGAGAGCTCACTAGAAATTCCTTTTGTGATGATTTCTTGTGAGAAAGTGAATTAAAAAGATAGCATAAATACTACTCCATCATCCTCATCTAATCTAGCCCATTAGATTAGGGTGTTCATCTCTTTAGAGTGAGAAAGCTTGGGTTATAGCAACTTCGACGTAGATCATCGGAGAATCGGAACACTTCAAGCTAGCATGGATCGTTCGAGTAGTGGAGCCTCTCTTGAGTCCGGTAGATCGTGGATCGCGGCGAAGGGACTTCTACTCGGAGCTTGTGAAGCGAAGGAGCGGACTACAAAGGTTGTAATCCCTCACACTTAGCTTTAAAAATGTTATCTTTCATGCTAAACCCTAATAATCTAGCAAAGATCCCGTCTTTGGGTTGTTCGGCATATGTAAAATTTTATTCGAGCATGTTTGATGCTTTATGAACCTTCACAAGTGTGCCTAGGAACCCTATATTTTCTTCTCTCTCTTTCCAGGTAGCGACCATGTCACGCTTTAATCAAGATAATAATATGGATGTATTGACCGAACCCGCTTGTTATACTGTGCTGGGGAACGTTGGTCCCGCTCTACCTTATAATTGTTATAAGACCAAGCAGGAAATAGGGGATTACCAGGATTCCCGTGCAGCCCAAACGAAGGTAGTGCATGCTGATGCATCTTCTTCGGGTGTATTCATTACAGAGAACTGTTTTTCAGTATCCTCTACGTTCTGGGTATGAGATACCGGATCAGGTCCTACATATATAATCTGTTACATAGGCTATGGATAGGTAGATGTAATACCCGGTTCTTTTGTATACGCCTATATCCGTATTTCTTTTTAACATATAAATTTTTATTTATAATTATTTATTATTTTAAAACTCCCAATCTATTTTAGTACTTCCCCTCTCCTTTCTCAGACCCTAATCTCAATTCCTCATGTTCTTGTCCCATTAATATAAACCTCAATTTATATACACCCATCTCTTTTCATATTTTTATTTAAACTCAAAACCCTAATTTTCCCCTTCAACCCATTTTCTTTATCAATAAAACCCATTAAACCCAAACCAAATATATCTTCTCCTTGTGATAAAAAATCCTTCAGCCCCGGCCCCCTTTCTTTTCTCATTTATTCTTGATTTTTATTTCTCTGGCCTGGCCCAACTCCTTCAGCCCGAGCCCACGAGAAATTATTAATTAAACCCAGCCCAAGCCCGCTTCACCCTCACCCGCTCGATTAAACCGGACCCGGCCCACACCTTACCTCTCTTCTCCCCAACGGCTACTTTCTATTTCCCCGCTCGCGACCCGTTCCTTCGCCGTAACCCACGCCTCCTCCTCCGCCCACGCCCACGCTCTTGTCGACCACGCTCGAGCGCCGTTACACCCACGACGCGCAACCCTCGTCGTCCCTATCTCGCTCCCCTCACGTTCTCTCTCTCGTTTTCTCCCGTACTCATTCTCTTCTCGCTCCATCTCTAGAACCCACGCCGCGCCTTCGTCCCCTCACCGTCGCTCGCCTCCTCCTCACCTTCATTCTTTCCACCTTCTCTCTCCCTCCACCATCACCCGCAACCGACCACCTTTGCACCTATCGCCGCCGGCACCTCTCAGAACCCACCATCAACACCCTCTACAACACCCATCACCGGCCACCTCCTTCCCCGAGCACCCTCACCTGCACCCCCTCACCAGAGTTTACTTCACCAAAACCCAAGCTCCCTCCTTTAGCCTCCACAGAACCCCCTGCACACACCGAGCTCCCTGTACCCATCTCGACCCCTATCTGCCTTTCGCCGGCGAGCCTCCTCTCACCGGGACCGCCTCGTCGACACCCTACGTCGTCACCATCATCATCCCCTCTATCACTCTCTCTGATCTCTCTCACTCTCTCTCTCTATCTCTTTACTCTCTCTCTCTCCCCCTCTGTTCTCTCTCTCTCTCAAACTTTCTCTGTTTCTCTCTCCTCCTCACTCTCTCTCTCTCTATATATCACTCTCTCTCTCTCTCTTTCTCAAACCTCTCTGTCTTCTCTCTTTCTCAAACCTCTCTGTCTTCTCTCTTTCTCATCTCTCCAAACAAGACCAAGCCGCGGCCGTGCCCTTTATATTCGAACCCAAGCTGAGCCAAACCCCTAGCCAAGCCGAGACTTGTCGCGTGTTATCATCACCGTGTCGTTGCCGCCGTTGCCGCTGCCGTGCATCACCGGAATGTCTCCAGGAAAGTTCCCTACTTTCTACATGCTACGTTATGATAATTACAGATTACAATCGTGTATATTCCACGTTTTACTTTTCTGTTAATTATTACGACGCAACTGTTCGATGCATGTTCTCAATGGAAATCATCATTTAATTTGGCGGAACTCAATTGTATAATCTGGCCCGTATGGCTATGAATCTAGTGTGTGAATTTCATTGGAAAATATGACTGTTGATGATTAAAACGACTACCCCCAAGTATACCTGTAAAACTGGAAATTTCTCGTATCTGAAAACCGTTAAAAAAACCATAAATTATTTACATACTGGAATGATGTGTTCGAGGGCTTAAATCGAAACCGACTCGACGAACTATAACCCTATGCAAGGTTCTAAATATTTCTGTACTTAAACTGTGACAATATTTGGATCGGAGTGCGACTCAGGACTGCAGTCCAGAGCGACTCTGTTTACTGTGTGCTGTCCCGTAATGGCTACCACCTCGTTTCCTTAACTCGTATGTTACGGAACTCTGCTGTTTATAAAAGGTGAATCTGTTAGTTAGACAACACAAGTGGTTTCATTCTGTTTCGTTATCGTTTATTATTTAATCTGTAATTTAAAAGATGGGGACGTATAACAGTCCCAACAGAACCAGAATTGACATATTAATATTGAACAGTGTATATCTCCTGACGTACAGACGCGATTGAAGATCCGTCTGTTGCTCTGAAAACCTTACTGAAAACCCTAGATTTCATTCAACTGTAGCGTAGCTAAAATCTGATCCCAACTGGGATTAAAATGCGTTACGAAACGGACTTCTGATTCTGAAACCGGATTTCCAGCCGTGAACGCTTAAAATGAAATGGCTATAACTAAAAATCCTGAAACCTGATTGGCGTGAAACTAAATTCGCTGGTTAGATAATCAATCATACTATTTATTCCCCTTTTATCTTTTCGCAAAACTATGCACGTTTGATTTATGAAAAATATTGCAAGTGGTAGATTACTGATTCATGACATCCTGATCATGCTTTACATACTGTTTACGCATCATATCATACATATGTCACTGCATTGATAACTTAGTGATAATATGCATTACCCAATGTTAGGTATTAGTGATGATTGTGGCAAGTACGTTAGTGTTCGTGTATAAGTGAATAAGTGAAAGTGACACGTATTTGTACACAATCAGTGAACCTTATTATTCTATTGCATTGTCGACGTCTGTGGGACGCGTGTACGTGTGACTATAAGTGGTATGGGACACTTATGGAAACTATTGCATGGGTGTAACAGATAAGGCACCAGACACCGCCATTTATTTTAGATATTAGTCGGGACGTGCTTGATGGAGATCCTGCCTCCAGTTCTCGCGCAGACTTTTCACAGACCGATTAGTATTTGAGGTTATGGTTAGCGTTTGATGTAGACAACGGGGTGTGGGGTAGTTTGAGTGTGAGTTCAACAGAATCTCGGGAGTCCCTTGCCGTCTTATATATATAGAGATATATGGAGATTTACAGGGTACATGATTATTACCGTGAGTTACATGTTGGGCCCGTGGTCCTTTGCCCTTGGGTCCTACCCTTTGGTGGAGGACACTCGCGAGTGGTTGGCTCTCACACTTGGACTGACGATAGGCTTAGTAACCTGTACAGTGAGATTTAGAGACTGATATGGATAATGGCATTGATACATATTACTTACCGTTGTTGACATACCTGGCATACTATATTACTGTTTTACTGTTCATCTGATCCATTAGACACCTCATTGATTACTGCATGTTCATATCTATACCATTCTGATTTACTGTTATATATATTTATTATCACTATTCGAGTTGTCACTTATATCTATATATTATATTGTTATTGTGTCGCTCTGACTACCTGAGTATGCATGCTCAGTGTGAGGAGTGGATTTAGCCTGGACCAGGACTAGACGTACATCGCGGACATCTTGATTAGCTATCCAGAGTTATACCCTTTTATTTCCCATCAGGTCAGTTCTTTATATTGTTTTGTTTCAGTTACTGCATTTCTCATTACCTGCGCATTATTTACTGATTACCATGTAAAGCTAGAACCGAAGTGTGACTATGGCAGGATACTTCCTTGACCGTAGGAGCATGGCTGGCCTTGTCAACCTCTCGTATTCCGTATTTTGGGAAACGGGGCGTGACATGGTTTAGTTGGTATCAGAGCCAGGTTTTGCTTCGATTAGGATTGCAGTTTTCCGTGTATAGCTTGGCGATCTAAGACATCCCTTGGTCTAGGTTGTAAACTTGTCATTCTTGATCCATATTCACATCGAGTATTCTGCTATCCATTCGCTAGGGTTCCAGGTGACTTGGCAAAGTTTGGTGGTTGTAATTGTAAACTACATCACGGTTACACTACTATACTCTGTTTAAGTGACTTAGAGTCATACAGTTGATTTTCCACTTGTAATGAATTTCATCACATCTGATATTCTTGAATCCGTGTCCAATCCATATTATATTTTGATTCTTATAGCTTCTGCCTTACACGTCCCCAAAATTATTGTTTCAGGATCATTTCGTCCAACGACTCTTTCTCTATCTCCACTCCCCAGAATCAGACCATTGAGATTCTGAGTGTACTGCAAGGTCTGAAGGAAGCCCAGGAGCGAACGAACGACTTGTTAGCTGAAGGACTGAGAAGGCAGGTGAATCAGGCACCAGCGGGAGTCTCAAATTGTGAAGGGATCCATGTTAGACGAGAAAAAGAGAAGAAGATGAAGCGCCAATTTGTTTCCCCGCGACAGAAGCAGCAGAAGACCTCATGTTGTGGGTACTGTAAGAGGCCAGGACATCTTCAGAAGGATTGTCGCTGCGCCCAAGGGAAATGTCTAATTTACGGATCCAGCAAACATCTTATCAACGGTTGCCCAAAAAGGAAGGAGCTACAAGGAGGAGACTCGTCCACACTCTCCACTTCTGCCAAGTGATGATTATTACGTAGTTTGAACCTCGAGAATAAGGCGGACCCAGCACAGGATTCAACTCGCGTGGCGAGAATGCAGCGGTCTAGTAGTCCAAGAAGAATTTTCATGTTTACTAATTCCAGTAGTAATGTTGTCATCCTCTTATAAATATTTCTTTCGTTTGAAATCTTGTATCCGTAGAACTTTTACTTGAATGCAATAAAATATTTGAATCGTAGCATGTGTAACATTCTATTGTTTTCCCCTTATTTATACTATTCTTTACCACAACATTTTAATTCTGATTTTCGGTTCCTGCCCACCGCATATTTTTCCCATACTCCGTATCCTTATCCATTTTCTTGATGTATTCCATTGTCTGATAATGACTCTTACTTTTCAGGCCTTGGCCCACCCTGGAGCAGCGCCGCATTTGGATGAGGATGCACAGTCATGCGTTTCCTTAGACCGCACGCTGATGAGTTCTGACGATGAGATCAACGGTCCCCAGGTCATTGGCGAAAACAGCGATTCCGAAGACGAAGGAGCAGCCGCCCCAGAGTTTAACATGATAGACGATTCCGACGAAGAGGAAGGAGACCCCGAAGAGAACCCGATAGGGGAAGATCCCGAGGAAGACCCGATAGAAGAAAATCCAGAGGAGGAAAATCCCATGGAAGAGAATCCAGAAGAAAAGAATGACATGGAATCAGACCTCGATGAAGAAGCTCCAGCCGAGGAAGAAGGACCAGAAGATCAAGACCGTACTGTGGAAGAACTGCCAATGGCGATCCCTGCGAGGCGCTATGGAAATGGACGCCCCTACCTGAGCGCGCGAGCCTACCGCAACCTGCTGAATCTCCACAACCGCGACTGACGGGATTTCTTTTAGATGTTGTCTTCTCTGGCCAAATAAGTGTGTGTATAGTTTAGGGCCACCTTTTTTCTTCGCGAATGCTTTGTTTAAAATCTTCTGGAATGAAATAAACTGCTGAGTTCGTTAATCTTTCGATCTTCTTAGTTCACTTGACGCTTGATTATTTCTTCTATATAATTATTTTCCCTACTGAAATCTGTCCACCCCTACTCCTTACATTGTCTTAACCCTCACTGAGATTAACTAGTACCACACCCGATCTTTTAGTAGGTCCACCCTTCATCCATCGTCTGTGCCCCGTTTGAGATTCTTCTGGGAGGAGAACATTTTTGTGAAATTTCCGAGTTAGCTAACTCTTTAAATTCTTGATTCATATGACCTACCGACCGTTATCCTCCCTATATTTTTTCCCCTTGCAGTCCTTTGTTCCTGTGCTGACCCGATCCCAATCTCCTTAACATTTAGCCTAAAGACGTCATACTCCAACCATGAAATCCTTATCCTAGCTAGCCCTATACATTTTTGTGTTTTCCTATTACCCTATATATATTTTGGGACTTTATTATTCGAAATTTGGTTTTCATTATCTTGTATTTGTCGAAGAGTGCGTGTTATTGACTACTTAGTTTTATGTATTTCAAAGCACACTACTATTATCCTCATTTTCAGTAGCGCAACCTTACATCGTGCATATTTTGTTCCCTATTCCTCATTTTCGCTATGTGAGTTTTCTAAGTTATTTTAAAACTATTTGATCGATACATCGTCCTAAAATGTTTTAACCTACCGACAAATCTTTCACTATTTTATTGTCGTTACTTTATTTTCGGGTATTGTGCCTATGGTTACTATTATAAATGGTTGTGCCTTATACTTATTATTTCTGACGTGCTACTGTTGATATACTTATACGTGCACATATTTGAGTTTCGATTTTATTGAGTACGCCTCGAATATTATTGTTCGTTATTTTTGTTATTTATATTCCCGTATATACGTAGTTTGCTCTTATAGTTGTTCCTGCCTTATACTTATTTAGACCCATCCTTCTGTATGTTATTCTTACATATATAAACCTTCAAATTTCTTCATCTGCCTATTTCAAGCAAAGCAGTATGTGTTAGTTTGCAATATAATAGCTTTCGATTATGTTTGTTAACTTATCGCTTATTTTAAATTTCGAGGACGAAATTTTTGTAAGGGTGGTATGATGTAATACCCGGTTCTTTTATATACGATTATATCCGTATTTCTTTTTAACCTATAAATTTTTATTTATAATTATTTATTATTTTAAAACTCCCAATCTATTTTAGTACTTCCCCTCTCCTTTCTCAGACCCTAATCCCAATTCCTCATGATCTTGTCCCATTAATATAAACCTCAATTTATATACACCCATCTCTTCTCATATTTTTATTTAAACTCAAAACCCAAAATTTTCCCCATCAACCCATTTTCTTTATCAATAAAACCCATTAAACCCAAACCAAATATATCTTCTCCTTGTTATAAAAACTCCTTCAGCCCCGGCCCCCTTTCTTTTCTCATTTATTCTTGATTTTTATTTCTCTGGCCCGGCCCAACTCCTTCAGCCCGAGCCCACGAGAAATTATTAATTAAACCCAGCCCAAGCCCGCTTCACCCTCACCCGCTCGCTTAAACCCGACCCGGCCCACACCTTACCTCTCTTCTCCCCAACGGCTACTTTCTATTTCCCCTCTCGCGACCCGTTACTTCGCCGTAACCCATGCCTCCTCCTCCGCCCACGCCCGCGCTCTTGTCGGCCATGCTCGAGCGCCGTTACACCCACGACGCGCAACCCTCGTCGTCCCTATCTCGCTCCCCTTACGTTCTCTCTCTCGTTTTCTCCCATACTCATTCTCTTCTCGCTCCTTCTCTAGAACCCACGCCGCGCCCTCGTCCCCTCACCGTCGCTCGCCTCCTCCTCGCCTTCATTCTTTCCACCTTCTCTCTCCCTCCACCTCACCCGCAACCGACCACCTTTGCACCCATCGCCGCCGGCACCTCTCAGAACCCACCATCAACACCCTCTACAACACCCATCACCGGCCACCTCCTTCCCAGAGCACCCTCACCTGCACCCCCTCACCAGAGCTTACCTCACCAAAACCCAAGCTCCCTCCTTCAGCCTCCACAGAACCCCCTGCACACACCGAGCTCCCTGCACCCATCTCGACCCCCACCTGCCTTTCGCCGGCGAGCCTCCTCTCACCGGGACCGCCTCATCGACACCCTACGTCGTCACCATTATCATCCCCTCTATCACTCTCTTTGATCTCTCTCACTCTCTATCTCTATCTCTCTACTCTCTCTCTCTCCCTCTTCTCTCTCTCTCTCTCAACCTTTCTCTGTTTCTCTCTCCTCCTCACTCTCTCTCTCTATATCACTCTCTCTCTCTCTCTTTCTCAAACCTCTCTGTCATCTCTCTTTCTCATCTCTCCAAACAAGTCCAAGCTGCGGCCGTGCCCTTTATATTTGAACCAAAGCTGAGCCAAACCCCTAGCCAAGCCGAGACTTATCGCGTGTTGTCATCACCGTGTCGTTGCCGCCGTTGCCACTGTCGTGCGTCACTGGAACGTCTCCAGGAAAGTTCCCTATTTGCTACATGCTACGTTATGATAATTACAGATTTCAATCGTGTATATTCCACGTTTTACTTTTCTGTTAATTATTACGACGCAACTGTTCGATGCATGTTATCAATGGAAATCATCATTTAATTTGGCGGAACTCAATTGTATAATCTGGCCCGTATGGCTGTGAATCTAGTGTGTGAATTTCATTGGAAAATATGACCGTTAACGATTAAAACGACTACCCCCAAGTATACCTGTAAAACCGGAAATTTTTCGTATCTGAAAACCGTTAAAATCACCATAAATTATTTACATACTGGAATGATGCGTTCGACGGCTTAAATCGAATACGACTCGACGATCTATAACCCTATGCATGTTTCTAAATATTTCTGTACTTAAAATGTGAAAATATTTGGATCGGAGTGCGACTCTGGACTGCAGTCCAGAGCGACTCTGTTTACTGTGTGCTGTCCCGTAATGGGTACCACCTCGTTTTCTTAACTCGTATGTTACGGAACTCCACTGTTTATAAAAGGTGAATCTGTTATCTAGACAACACAAGTGGTTTCATTCTGTTTCGTTATCGTTTATTATTTAATCTATAATTTAAAAGATGGGGACGTATAACAGTCCCAACAGAACCAGAATTGACATATTAATATTGAACAGTGTATATCTCCTGACGTACAGACGCGATTGAAGATCCGTTTATTGCGTTAAAAACCTCACTGAAAACCCTAGATTTCATTCAACTTTAGCGTAGCTAAAATCTGATCCCAACTGGGACTAAAATGCGTTGCGAAACGGACTTCTGATTCTGAAACCGGATTTCCAGCCGTGAACGCTTAAAATGAAATGGCCATAACTAATGATCCTGAAACCTGATTGGCGTGAAACTAAATTCGCTGGTTAGATAATCAATCATACTATTTATTCCCTATTTATCTTTTTGCAAAACTATGCACGTTTGATTTATGATAAATATTGCAAGTGGTAGATTACTGATTCATGACATCCTGATCATGCTTTACATACTGTTTACGCATCATATCATACATATGTCACTGCATTGAAACTTAGTGATAATGTGCATTATCCAGTGTTAGGTATTAGTGATGATTGTGGCAAGTACGTTAGTGTTCGTGTATAAGTGAATAAGTGAAAGTGACACGTACTTGTACACAATCAGTGAACCTTATTATTCTATTGCATTGTCGACGTCTGTGGGACGCGTGTACGTGTGACTATAAGTGGTATGGGACACTTATGGAAACTCTTGCATGGGTGTCACAGATAAGGCACCAGACACTGCCATTTATTTTAGATATTAGTCGGGACGTGCTTGATGGAGGTCCTGCCTCCAGTTCTCGCGCAGACTTGTCACAGACCGATTAGTATTTGAGGTTATGGTTAGCGTTTGATGTAGACCACGGGGTGTGGGGTAGTTTGAGTGTGAGTTCAACAGAATCTCGGGAGTCCCTTGCAGGCTTATATATATGGAGATATATGGAGATTTACAGGGTACATGATTATTACCGTGAGTTACATGTTGGGCCCGTGGTCCCTTGCCCTTGGGTCCTACCCTTGGGTGGAGGACACACGCGAGTGGTTGGCTCTCACACTTGGACTGACGATAGGCTTAGTGACCTGTAAAGTGAGACTTAGAGACTGATAGGGATAATGGCATTGATACATATTGCTTACCGTTGTTGACATACCTGGCATACTATATTACTGTTTTACTGTTCATCTGATCCATTAGACACTTCATTGATTTTTGCATGTTCATATCTATACCATTCTGATTTACTGTTATATATATCTATTATCACTATTCGAGTTGTCACTTATATCTATATATTATATTGTTATTGTGTCGCTCTGACGACCTGAGTATGCATGCTCAGTGTGAGGAGTGGATTTAGCCTGGACCAGGACTAGACGTACATCGCGGACATCTTGATTAGCTATCCAGAGTTATACTCTTTTATTTCCCATAAGGCCAGTACTTTATATTGTTTTATTTCAGTTACTGCAATTCTCATTACCTGCGCATTATTTACTGATTACCATGTAAAGCTAGAAGCCGAAGTGTGACTACGGCAGGATACTTCCTTGACCGTAGGAGCATGGCTGGCCTTGTCAACCCCTCGTTTTCCGTATTTTGGGAAGCGGGGCGTGACAGTAGAGAACAAGGAATGGGTGATAAGTTTCAAGAGTTGGAAACGGTGCAATTGTTGCAGCTAAGATGTTGGCAGTTATCACCCAGTATTACCAAATACATTGATTCTGAACGAATGTTATTAGATACCGAACCTGATATGCAACATCATATCAGTCTCTTTATTTAGTAAATAAGGATATAATTTTGTATTGTTGGATAATATTTTGAATATTTCCTACATGAAGAGTTGATCGGTTCAGGCACGTTATCTAAAAGCATATACGTTCTAAATCAAATCACAGTTCTTAACGTACAGAACACACACAAGGGGAAGAGTTCAGAAATGAACTAATCCTTCTTGAGGCATTATAGACTAAGTCATATCAATGCGGACCGACTAGCTATGTTATTTTTAGATGCATATTTAAATCAGTTTGAATTTACATCTTGTGAAACTTTCCAGTCATGTCACAAAGATAAAATGACCATAGCTTCGTTTATTGGAAACAGAGAAAGAGCTAGTGAACTTTTGGGATTGATATATAATGATGTATGTAGGTCCCCTGTCTACACATGCCAGGACTGGTTCTTTTTACTTAATTACATTCACTGATGATCTCTCAAGATTCGCACATGTGTTCCTGTTGAAACACAAGTCTGAGGCTTTTGAGAAATTCAATGAGTGCGAAGTAGAGAACCAAAACGGGTATAAGTATTATGACCTTTTATGTGATCAGGGAGGAGAATACTTGAGTACGGAGATCCTGGACTATTCAAAAGTAGAATGAGATTCTCTCTCAGAATTACTCCTCCGTATACACCACAACACGTCGGTATATCGGGGCAGAGCAATCGCACCCTATTAGATATGGTACGCTCTATGATGAGTACTACTCAGTAGCCTATTTCCTTTAGGGAGTTATGCACATGAGAAGTTGCATACCTATTGAATAGGGTTCCAGCCAAATCAGGTGCCTACCACTCCATATGTGATATGGTATGGGAAGAGCCCATCTATTAAGTAAGTTAAGATTTGGGTTGTCCGGCCTATGTCTAAAAGCAAAATCCGGACAAGCTCGAGGCAAGGTCAGTTCTGTGGAAATTTGTTGGATATCCCAAGCATTCGCAAGAGAATATCTTCTACCGTACTGAGGGAAAAAAGGTGTTTTGTTTCTTGACATGCCACCTTTTTAGAAAAGGAATTTCTTGAGAAGAAATTTATGGTCATGAGGTAGAACTGGAAAAGTTCCAGCTATACAAATTACAGCAGATGATTTGGTAGAACCGAAGGATTCAATAGTTCCTGACGAACCTCATCCTCTCCGCCTATCTGGTAGGGTTCCTCATCCACCCGAGAGATGCTTCGGTTCTCTATATGACAGTGGGAGTGAGGATTGCATCATGAGATGATGACCCAACTAGTTTCGAGCAGGCCATCAAGAGTGGGGACTCTGTAAGAATGGATGGATGCTATGCGATCTGAGATGGAATCTATGTACACCAACATTGTCACGACCCAAAAGAGCACGTGACTGGCCCTTGAACCACATGAAGTCTATAGGACTCCATCTGATCCAAGTAAGCCAAAAGCCCAGAAATCTAAAACCATTTAAGAGTAAATAAAGAAAACCGGTTTAAAGAAGTGAAGAAAAACATGTTTGAAGTCAAGGTTTATAAATAACTAAGACGAATAACCATATTAAAAATGTAAAGTCTTTTCTAAAAATTTCAGCAGAGTTTCTTTGTAAATACTGGCCCCGAACGGGGTACAACAAGAACAATATATATGCAATGATAAAGGCATCCCCAAGCGGGAGCTGTCTCTTCGTCAATCGACGGTCATAACCACACAAGCAATATAATATACAACGCCGAATGGCGAGGATCAAAACTCAAAATAACATGAAAACCGTCATACTGCTACACGCGACTCTAAGGTCAAAATAATACATCACTAGTGTCTAAGTCTGCAACAATATACAAGTTTTGGTTGATGGAATTCTAGATACAAGGAATAATACATGTACAATGGTGGTTCTTGATGCAAAAGAACCCATATACCAAAAGCATTTCACTCGCAAGGAAGCAGTGTTCCAGAAATGCCGCTATGGAACCTGTACGGCAAGACCTGCAAGAACTGTGGCACAACGGGGGTGAGTTGCCAACTCGTGAATAGAAAATATCTACAAGCAGAAACCGAATGCATGACATAATCCTAGGTCAATACGATCAGATATATAACCTCAAGGAAAAAGCCTAAAGCATGATAAGGTGGCAATGTAACATCTAATCATGTATGTAGTGCTAAGTACTCGTGCCAGTGCCTCAGGTAATAACATGTCATAAATGTAAGGTATGTCTGCATGAAGTAAATATGATGAAGTATCAAAATGAATAACAATACACATATATTAGCGTCCCATTCCACTAATATTGGTGTAAGGGTATATATAACAGCACCCTCATACCCTGTTATATATACAAATGAGGTGTGATCAATGTAGTCAAAGTCTGTATGTAATCAATGTTTGTATATATGTGGATCCCGTCCACCTGTCACCCAATGACAATAAGCATCATGCATGCAAATATGAGGATATAATCAAAATCATGGAGATCATCATGAAACCTGTGCCTAGCATCGGCACGTAAATTCTCGTCCATATGGGGCTCCGTCTGCGGTATCGGCCCTCGGCCCCGGCAGTACGGGTCAGCCCATGTCCATCTCTCAACTCCGGTCGGTATCCTCCAGATATCCGACGAGCTCAAATACAATCACCGGTAGGTAGTAGTCCCTCATCCAGGCTCACCGGCTACTACACAGCGAAACCGTTCTTGCCCCGGGGTACCATACCGGGTCTACCATGTACCCGCAATCGGCCTCATCCGCCTCCTCGAATCGGGTTTCACATGTCGCTCTCAGCACCGAGAAAACACATGGCGGACGCACTGAAATATCATATCAAGGGTAACCGGGTTTTTAAAATAATTATATATTCTCTTTTGAAATACATACGGTTCCCAAATCCAGAAATATCATGGAAATAACATATCTCAATGCGTATAATCAAAACATGATGTATGCGATATGTAAAGAAAGGTAAGCATATCGATAAGTCATGCAACAAGGAATAGTAATGTGCACATGTCGAGGGAAACCACTCTTTTTAAAATGAATCAGTTTTGAAGAATATCTTGTGGTTCCCAAATCTCTAATCAAGTCAGAATCATCTACGTAAGTGTACAGATATGAGTGTACAATATGCCATGCAAGAATCATATCATGAATGCAACAGTACTACAGTGTAGTGGCATGGCCATTATCGATGATGAAGTGTGTGAGCCGGCAAATAGTGTACGTGGAATATACGCATCATCGATAATGGTGCTGGTGTCCTAACAGCGTGATAGTAATATAGCAATAAACATATGCAAAGCAATGTGAATAGCATGAACATGCGGAAATCAAATAATCAACACCACAGTGAAGAATCTACATCAATATGAATATGTCATGCAGTTATGTCATTTGAAATAAGACGAATCGGGATTTTTAGTAAAATAAGGGCTACGGTATTTTTAAGAAAGATACGCCCTTTGAAAAATACCCGTAGAATCCTTTTACTTGTCTTTTAAGATATTCCTGATTCGTAGTTTTTGAAATAGGTATGACTCGGGTCTAGTCTAACATCTACTATGCAAACTACAGATCTAAGTATCAAGTCAATCGGGAGGGGTATAGAAACCACCTAAATCTGAGTCGATATATATATAGATATAATAGTCGGTGATCCCGCCTCAATAATATCGCGTACGATACAGTATATCGTAAGACATCCTCGAGTCATGAGTGCAGACCTATCATCAATATAGGCTCGTACGGTAAATCGTTGTACGTCATCCCAATAGCTGGGTACGGGTCAATATCATATTATCTCACTACATATCAGGTATCACTATCATCATATCACATAATCTGGGGTACTGATCTATGTCTAGTACAAATCGATACCATCTATATACTGCGTGTGTAAGCATAAGTCCAAAGGCCCGCTAGAGATCCCATATCGTATTCCAAATACGAATCACATCAAATCACCGATCTCGCGGCACAATGCCCAACATCATCGACTCATCTCCAATGTCATCCAATATCATCAAACACAGTGCAAGTATAATGCATATGCAACGGTGTGCGTGTAGGTGTAAATCTATTCTAGGGTTCGCGACTATGAACTACACTAGTTACTTCTAACCCAACACTATCCATAATACACCTAACACAATATCCATGACACTATAACTATCATATATATAATATATCAACTACGGACTGCGGGGGTGCTATACGTCATCCACCCGACTTCCCTCTGTAGATATAATCTACTCACCTTGCGTCTTCATTGTTGACGTCACCACGCGTTTGCTTGTCGTCCCGAAGTTTTCATGGGGTACCTACACATCAAAGTATCGTATATGCGCATTAAAACCAAATCAAAGCTAAAACGGCACACGAAACCCAAAATGATACGATAAGGGGCCTATAGGTTAGAACCTATGGGCACGCCTTCAAAACCATCAATCAATCCTCGATATCGTCATATAAACGCCAAATAGTCGAGGTAAAACACAATACATAATTTCAGAATTAAAAATATGGAATACGGAAACACGAATCCAAAACAACAACTTAGGAAATAGGCTCCAGATATCACCCTAGGTCAAACTAGACAAATCTATACATGCCAGGGGTCTAATCTATACATGTAGAAGTTCCAGAACCAGAACGAGGCAACATGGTGGGGTCCAGGCCGCAATTTGCTGCCAAACAGGATAAATCTGCGGCCTGCAATAGGAGTTAGGGGCTAGGGTTTTGGTGATAGCTTCCTGGGTTCCTGCACATGTTACTGTCCATTCAATATAATTTTCAGAGTCTCGGGTTGATAGCAGATCCAATATAACCTTCACAGAATTCATAACTTTTCCGATATCGGTTTCTAAATCCGTATTTCGGGTTTCAACTCTCAGGTTTGGGGTCTCCATTCATGCACTAGTGTGTTTAAATAAACTCAACTGAGCTCAATTTCACATTACAACAAAAAATTTCCTCAAACCCTAACTAGGTTTTCCTAAACTCCACAATATCAAACAATATCTATTCAATCTAAACATGGGGTAAAGGTAATGCATAACTAAGCTTTAAGGTCCAGAAAATATCTCATTTGGCAACTCATGAAAATTCTTGAGTTGCCCCTAGTGGCCAAAATCCTTGCTTCCTTGGTCCAATGTGTAGATTTTGAGCTTATGCACACTTTTTGTGAAATGAGAGTGGGGTTTTAGAGTTGTTTTCATGGTGATTTGGGGCTTTGAAGAGGGGAGGGAGATAAAGGAGCAGCAGCAGCAGGAGAAGGGGAAGAGGAAGAGAGAAAATGAAAGAAGATTGAAGAGAATGTCTAAGTCCAAAGTCAAAGAAAACCCAAACCTCTCTCTCTCTCTCACCATACCTCAATATTATATTCCCCTTTTTCCATTTCTTTTCTTTTTCTCGAAAACCCTCTCACTAGAATAGTAACCACAAAAGAAACATGGCAAGAAAAAATGTAACACAAGTGTGATAAAAATGATATGTGCATGTTTTGCACAAAAATGCTAAAAAATCGATTAGCGATTTTTAATCCCGATTAGCACTAAATTAGCATATAACTAATCATAAAAACTTAAAAATGGCATAATTCTATAAAATACCCTATTTTATAATTTTCCATAATTTTTCCAAATTTTTGTGTATTTAATTATACCAAAATATTAAAATATTCAATAAAATAATATTAAATTATAAAAATTCCCAAAAAATAATATTTTATTTTTTTGAAATGTTACAATCTTGCCCCCTTAAATAAATTCGGTCCCCGAATTTAAATTTAAACCCCCAATACTAAAACATTTCAGTAAAAATCCAAATTGTCGGGGCTCCGAAAACATCAATACATACCGAATATCATAAAAATGTACTGCTCTACTAGAAATCAATCCCCAAAATGTATATATAAGAATATCCTGTGCGTCTGATGCGCAAGGAATCAAAATCCATATATGTGTCATACATGGGCACCAAACAACATCTAGGTGCAACGGATGTGCACGAAACATCTGTCATAGGCAACGTGTGTGCCTGACAGCAAAATCAGGTGCATTTGACATGCACGAAGAATTTCGATTTAGTGCATCCGGCGTGCACCAAAATCGTATATCAAAACACTAAAGGTGCATGAAAACTATGCTGGAAACGTAAATCAAATCACTGCATTAAATAGGCGTGAAATCATAATCAATAGCTCAAATGTAATAACTATGTGCAAAATATAAATATCCAGTGGGTGCATAAAACAAATATCATGAAACTCAGTCATCAAAACTAAATCATGCAAACAGAACGCCCAAAATACCGAAATCCAAGATGACGGATACGTGATAACCGAATCATAAAATCACAAATCATAAGTACCGTCGTCGGTATTTCCTTCTTCAAAGTCGAGAAGGAGTCGGTGCATCCAATGCTAGCAGCGCAAGATATCTACTTGTCTCTTGCTCACGGTCTGGCGTCCTCTGTCTCTGGGTCCTTATCTTCTCTGTGGATTACCAATCTCATAATTAATCGGCTCATCGGCGCTGTCAGGTGTACTAACGGGGACGATTCCGTTCTGGCACTTCTCTGGTCATCTCTTGGTCATTCCTCACGACCACTCATAAAGCAGCATATCACGGGCGTCGGCCTCTGTCTCTCTGAATGCACATCACACATCTGATCCTGGGTGCAAACATCATTGCAGTAGTGTCCTGGAAGGAATCCCGCTCAAGGTCTCTTCCGATTTTGCCTATGCCGGTTTGTACGAAGGCTGGTTCTCTTGCATAATCTCTTCTCGCTCGATGGACATCCGCGTCCTCAGCACAGCATTTTCTCGGAAATTGGTCGCATCCCAACGCCTCTGTAAGCATATCAGGTCTCTAGTCTCGACAGAAAGTAATGACAGCTAGTCAGCGTCTCGCACGAACCTCTTGTCCGCTTGTCTGTATTACCGTCCACTTCGACGTCACGTCTCTATCGACGCACTGCAATAGTCTCGGCTACGGTCCATCCGAAGTCTCTCGCATACCTCTTTCCTGCCGAATTGCCCGGAAGTCATCGTCCCTTGCCGAAGCTAATTCTTGTTCCGGAATGGCTGCATACTCATCGCGTCTCTTTCTGGAAGGTATATCCATATACAACGCCTCTGCGTGCGTATCGCATCTCTGATGTCAGCGGAGTGGGACGTCATCTTGTCGAAATCTCTTGCGAACTCTTTACTTCACTCTGCTTCAATGTCGACTGCTTCGGACTCGTCTCATCGTGGCTGCATGGACTGTGCTCCAACGGCTATACTCGTATCTGGAGTCTCCCAAGCAATGCATCCCATCACATGATATCCGAATGATGTCGAATCATTCGATCGACTCGTCAGAACCTCATAATCCCCCAAGAGATCAACATCTTGAGTACAGTTTAATAGTATCGAGTACATGCCACAGCGTCGGTGGTCCAGCCGTAGAAGGGCAAACCCAAGCCTCACTAATGGCGCCGCCGAACTGCCGCAAACCCTAAGGTTCAAAGGCTTTCACACGGTCATTAGGTCGAGTTAGGGTATCATTCTTATAGAGGGTCCATGGAATCGCCTGCATGTCTTTCCGTATACTTTAAACTTGGAAAATGGGCTCCTGACATTCAATCATCTCTGTCGACTCTCAACGTCTCCGCGTGAAGTCGTCTCTAGCTGGAAGCAATCTATTTGATGACCTCGCATCGGGGTAAGTGAACGAACACCTGTCCTAGTCATTCATCCTCGGGTGACTAGCGACTCACTATCATATCTCTAAGTATATACTCATGCTACAGTAGATCCAATCGTCTGGGCGATATCTCATCATTTGCAGCAGCAACTGGCTCATTCGTCTGTATGCTGAACAACGCCTCAATCCTCCAGGAAAGGCGATACATTGGCGGTCCTATCTAAATCGGTCTGCTCTAGATCCGAGTAAGACTCTCCACACTAGAAATCTTCAACTCAACTGGGCCTGCTCCGGCGTATAAATCGAACGAATCACCTTCGTCTCTCAAATCGGGTAGAAAAGCTATCATCTGTCTCATATCTGCCTGGAAGCTCCGGAGATCTCAGTTCGTAAGCTCCGGAAGCGAAATCCTGTCAATCTCAGCAACAGCTAGTCCATCTGTCTGCACGGTAGGCGACATCATAATCTCTGAGGTATGATGTACATCAACAGTCCTCTCTCAACTGGCAGCTCTAACAATGGCCCGATCATCCGGCGCAAAACCAAGTACTTGCCTCCACTAGAGGTCACAATCACTAATACTAACTCGAGACGTTCCTATGTCACCAGAAAACACAATGGTCGGCCCTCGTACCAGACGAGCTCGCCCTGACCGTAACCCTAGCAGCAGCCCAAACTGCGCTCAAACATGGCGACAGGAACCTCAATCGAGTATCGAAGAGAGCAGATCAATGGCAAGAAAGAAAACAACAGATACAGAGTGGATACATGATCATAAGAAGGAACAACATCAATGAAGGTATGATCATGAAACTAATAGAATCGAGGATCTCAAATGGATGTATAATCATGGATATGAAGAAAATCATTGATCTCGAAATTATGTACATCCTAAGGTTCCTTAAGCGGAGTGGCGTGTCGTAAGTATGCCGCGGAACATACCCACGGTACGTCACTCTACTTTAGTCACCTATTCCATCAACCAAGGGTCATCCTACGCGACGAAAGTTCGGGTCTAATACCCCCTCGACTAAGTCTAAGTTCCGTAAGGTCAAGCCTAAGTTCCGTATATATATAGACGCCCTAGGATCCACATAGTCAAACTTAGACTCGAACCAAGGTTAACCTAGCGCTCTGATACCAACTTTGTCACGAACCAAAAGAGCACGTGACTGGCCCTTGAACCACATGAAGTCTATAGGAATCTATCTGATCCAAGTAAGCCAAAAGCCCAGAAATCTAAAACCATTTTAAGAGTAAATAAAGAAAACTGGTTTAAAGAAGTGAAGAAAAACATGTTTGAAGCCAAGGTTTATAAATAACTAAGCCGAATATGCATTTTAAAAATGTAAAGTCTTTTCTAAAAATTTAGGCAGAGTTCCTTTGTAAATACTGGCCCCGAACGGGGTACAACAAGAACAATATATATGCAATGATAAAGGCATCCCCAAGCGGGAGATAGCTCTTCGTCAATCGACGGTCACAACCACACAAGCAATATAATATACAACGCCGAATGGTGATGATCAAAACTCACAATAACATGAAAACCGTCATACTGCTACATGCGACTCTAAGGTCGAAATAATACATCACTAGTGTCTAAGTCTGCAACAATATACAAGTTTTGGTTGATGGAATTCTAGATACAAGGAATAATACAAGTACAATGGTGGTTCTTGATGCAAAAGAACCCACATACCAAAAGCAATTCACCCGCAAGGAAGCAGTGTGCCAGAAATGCCGCTATGGAACCTGTACGGCAAGACCTGCAAGAACTGTGGCACAACGGGGGTGAGTTGCCAACTCGTGAATAGAGAATATCTACAAGCAGAAACCGAATGCATGACATAATCCTAGGTCAATACGATCAGATATATAACCTCAAGAAAAAAGCCTGAAGCATGATAAGGTGGCAATGTAACATCTAATCATGTATGTAGTGCCAAGTACTCGTGCCAGTGCCTCAGGTAATAACATGTCATAAATGTAAGGTATGTCTGCATGAAGTAAATATGATGAAGTATCAAAATGAATACCAATACACATATATTAGCGTCCCATTCCACTAATATTGGTGTAAGGGTATATATAACAGCACCCTCATACCCTGTTATATATACAAATGAGGTGTGATCAATGTAGTCAAAGTCTGTATGTAATCAATGTTTGTATATATGTGGATCCCGTCCACCTGTCACCCAATGACAATAAGCATCATGCATGCAAATATGAGGATATAATCAAAATCATGGAGATCATCATAAAACCTGTGCCTAGCATCGGCACGTAAATCCTCGTCCATATGGGGCTCCGTCTGCGGTATCGGCCCTCGGCCCCGGCAGTACGGGTCAGCCCATGTCCATCTCTCAACTCCTGTCGGTATCCTCTAGATATCCGCCGAGCTCAAATACAATCACCGGTAGGTAGTAGTCCCTCTGCCAGGCTCACCGTCTAGTACACAGCGAAACCGTTCTCGCCCCGGGGTACCATACCGGGTCCACCATGTACCCGCAATCGGCCTCATCCGCCTCCTTGAATCGGGTTTCACATATCGCTCTCAGCACCGAGAAAACACATGGTGGACGCACTGAAATATCATATCAAGGGTAACCGGGTTTTTAAAACAATTATATATTCTCTTTTGAAATACCCACGGTTCCCAAATCCAGAAATATCATGGAAACAACATATCTCAATGCGTATAATCAAAACATGATGTATGCGACATGTAAAGAAAGGTAAGCATATCGGTAAGTCATGCAACATGGAATAGTAATGTGCACATGTCGAGGAAAACCGCTCTTTTTAAAATGAATCAGTTTTGAAGAATATCTTGCGGTTCCCAAATCTCTAATCAAGTCAGAATCATCTACGTAAGTGTATAGGTTTGAGTGTACAATATGTAAGTGCACGGCGGCGGCCCGGCCATCAATCCGACACCGGAATGCGGAAACGAAACTTTTCTACAACCTAGAAACCGGCACCACCGCGCACTAAAAACCCAGATCGGGCCATTAACCTACTCCTAACAAATACGAGAAAGGGTAGAATGCTATACCGAGCGATCCGTGTCCTTCGGTCTTCGCCTCCACTCCGATCTCCTCGCGGAATCTCCGGTCGTCGCCTCCTCGTCGAAACGGGCACCACATCGCCGGGTTCTTTTACAGGCTCCCACCATTGGACCGAGGCAACTCGGGCACGAAGTTGGCGAGCCGACGTGCCCAAGAAATGCTGTAGGCTAGTGTAGAATCACTTTGTCTCAATGGGGTGAAGTTGCCACGATGAAGGTGGAATGAAGTTTGGAGAATGATGGTGTTCTCATTTTTCTAGCAATGGAAATATCAAATGAGATGAAGAAATCACTACACAAAATGAATCTCTTACCCTCTCTCCCTCAAGTGGCCGGCCAAACAAATGGTGGAGGCAAATTGCAATAATGCAAGGAAAGATTAAGTGAAGAAAAAAGGTCACACCATTTCTAATCAAATCATATCACAAAGCCCATCTCATAAATGCAAGTGAAGAGATGTAAAAAGAATCTCATCATGAAGCCACAAATTACTAATAACCCCCTCCACAAACGATAATTTGCACACTTGCAAATTACCCCTCCATCAAATATCAGCCAACGAAAGGAAGAAAGGAAAACTGGCTTAAACGAAATACAAACTGGCAACTTCAGAAAACTGATCCCGTAATAAATTACAGAAAAACCCCGCGACTGCATATACATGCCCGCATTTGTATTCCCACTGAATATAAATGCAAAGAGACAAAATCTGCACTGTACAATACTAGGATCCGGCTTAAACTAAAGCCCGCTAGTAAAATCCGTCCGATCATGATCTGTGCAATACCGCACGTATCTGATCGAACCCTGCCATATCTCCATACGGCCTCTACAGCGTTTTGCCCGAAACTTGAGAAACTGGTCTGTGGGGGACTCTAAAGACTCGTCAATACTTTGGTTGTGGATTTAACCACTAGCACGTCAGAGGTATTAGCCAATACGTAACGGGCTACCAGGTATTGACCAAAAGGGACGTCGATGAGCGAACTCATCCTGACATCCTACTGAGCCTGTCAGTGACAATATCCGTAGAGTCCGATCCGTTCATCTATGAGCATCGCATGGCGGGCCTAAGGGGTTGGTAAAAGTAAGACCCCCAAAAGCGGTACAAGTCGTGTTGGAGAGTAGCCCAGAACACCCTGAGATACTACTGGAATACCTACCAGTAAATCTCCTACCTTGGCCAAGGACTTTCATGTACTGGCTCTCCTAGACACAGCGCGACCTCACCTCCAATACCGGGAGAGACGAACCCATGTAGATTCGCTCACTGCCTCCATGTGGCTCGGGACTGTACCCAACTAAAACCTGTTTGCACGTCTCCTTTGAGCGTGGTAGGGTAGTAATCAAAGCACAGTGGGAACTCACACGAGACAAATGACGATCTCAGGTCGATGAACTAACCTGTACACATGTCACCAGGGAACTGCTATCTGACGTCTGGTATAATCCGAACTAGCATGTTCCCGGCGAGTCCTGTCCGGTGTACTCATAACCCAATGAGCACTTGTATACATCTTAGGTGAACCAACTGACACCAGTGTCTTGTGAGACCGGCCACCGCCCCTCGTCGGGGTCTCGACTGTATACACTAGTCTACTCTGGAGTATCGATGCCCTGTCTCGAAACTCCCACGACTAGGGACCTTTTAAGGATGTGCTTATAGACCCCAGCTCCCACGTATATGATCGCCCTCATACTGCTGGTAGTCAAGCAAGAATCCTAGGGGCTCTATCAACGTCTAATAGCGACTTGTTAGGTCACCTAAAGCAGTACACGATGATAAAGATAAACCAGATAGCATACTATCATCTTGAGTAAGACTGTCCTACCGGTATAGGTCTTCCCTCAATCATTGCAATCACGTGCCTGTGATCCAATAATTGACTCTGAGGGCACTATCTCCAACAATCTCCCACTTGCACTCAAGGCTAATAATTGCGATGTCTCATACTCACAGCCCGTGTGATACCGAACACCCAACTCCTCTACTAGTCAGTCTCACAAAGCTCGTTTGTGAAACTATTGCGTTCGAGGAATAGCCTCAGTGAGTGGATCCGCTGTAATATTTCTTTCTATGTCTCTCTTTATCTCAAGTTCGCGGAGAATCCCATCTCCCGAAATGAGCAATACCTGTCTTAGAATATGTTTGGATATCTGATGGGACCTAGCTCATAAATGACCTCCAAATCCAAACTTCTTAGACTGCATCGTCGACTGAACTTAATCAGTGTCCTGCGCCATGCCTCTCTCAGTATCCACCTGGACCACCTGTCCAAACTACTGCCCCTCGTCAGAGGGAAAACTATAACTCTGATATCCACTCTGTCTTCCAGGTCACCTTGGAAGCCTGGAATGATAACTGTCTTCCAAAGGAGGCTGCCGTTATCATTTCCCTAGAACATCTACTTATGTTCTAAAACTGCTTCCGATCGTTTCTCCAGGATAGGATTAATATCAACTTAGTGCATCTACTGCAAAAACAACATCTGGTGTGGTACTTGACATCTTATGATTGACTCAATTGCCTAAGCAAGTGATATGCCAATCATCCACATCCTTCTCCCCTTTAGTCTGTAAGACACCTTTAGAGATGGTGACTCCATCACCTGTAGGTACACTACCGTGCCAGGAGTCTTCCATTCTAAATACTCTTAGAATGTTGTCTAAGTATCCTGATTGGGACACTTCCCAAATCTAGATCTAAAACCATAGATCCAGTAACCAGAATGTCTGATATAATATCCAATTCCTATGTGGAGAAAACACTGTGTGACAACCAAAATATAACCGATTGTAGTATAGGAATTTCACTTCCTACTCTGCGTATGTCATCCAAATACCAGGACATCACACCCTACTACCTTCTTAACAGATCCATCCCCTATTCTGATGAAGTCAAACCTATGACTGTCACATCAGAAATAGATGATCTATCTCCGCTATATCTGCTTTAGTCTATAAATAGACATAAGCCACTTGTCTACTATGCTTCCGCTGCTCCCACTGACTACGACAACCCTCTGGCAGAGTCATATACACGTACGCTTCTAAAGCCAGTTTAGAACGACGCTATACTCATCCTCCTGCCGGGTCTCACAGTCTGGAACAACAGCAATGGCAAGTTTGGGTAAACAAGAACCTCCCTACCTCCGTCCTTGAGCATACCGAAGTACCTCTCGGGTGCCTGAGGTTACCCACTTTATCTGCGGAGTGGCCAATAGAATGTCAAACCAGATTGAATCTTTAGGTTCTTATCAAATCTTCAGTAATCGTTTGCGGTTCTGGAATCACTTCCAGTTCCACCATACTCCCACTACTGTTTTCTGAAAAAATCCATTTTTATTAAAACTGTGGCGAGTCAAGAACAATATCACTATTGATCTTCCAGATGGTAGAAAATCAACCCTCGTCATAGCATTGGTCAACCCACAAACAGCCATTACAGAAACGTGCCTTGAGTTATCCAGAGTCTGGTTTTAAGCATAAGCTGGACAACTCCCCGTACCTTAACAATGTCAAGATATGAACTGTTCTATATCCAATATAGAAACAGAGGCACTGATTTAATTTAACCAGATTCAAATCATGCAGCTGTCTCTAGTGCATGTGAACTAAATAGAAGAAGGCCGATCAGCGTTACTCAACTTAGTAATGCTTCCAATTATGAGTAACCTGAAAGAGAAGCAAGTTCTTTTAATCATTACTATTAACTGAATACCACTCACAAGTATCTACATCTTCGATCACCTTGAAGAATCCTGATACTTGCAATACCTGGTCCTCTACTTCATTCATATACCTACAACTTCTCAAAACTTCGACCTTGTGCTTCTACGAAACACATGTCTAAGAACTAGAGAAGTCACAAGTAAACAGAATATAGTACGAGTACCAACCCCTCTGTCCTAATGGACACTGGACAACATACAATACTCTGTATAAGTTCCCTGAGTCTAATAACTCATTCCCTGTGTGTCGTAGGTTGAAAACTGTACTTATGGTTAAGAAGAATTACACCGCTGTTTAATGCTCCTTACCTAACCATCCACTGATATAGGTAAATGTCATAGACATAATTTCAAAAAGGTATATCTCACTCTATAAAAATAGACGTACAGATATATTAATTTGAAATTGGTGCATAACAACGGATATTCAAAATCAAATATTTGCCGTCCGGCAAATAACCCAGGTGACTTCCTCCAATATCACCAATTAAAACGAATCCCGATATAATGAGGATGATCACCTAATTCCTAATAACTTACTCCCACTCATCATCTGTAAAACCATACAGATGTGAGAATCAAACCTGGTAAATACATACCTTGGAGCAAGTGTCTAATTGGGAAATTAGTTTTCTTTTAACAGTACACAGTGAAACTGAAACATTGAAATGTTTCGATGGGGTATCCCGGTATTCCTAGTAATGCCTCTTCCATTATCCATATTCACAACTGTAACCGTATAATTCTTTGCCATCTCTCCAAATCCTTTTATATGTCTTTAGTCATTACCTTCTGTACACCCTCTTAGGCTGAATAGTTTTCTTCCTTCCCTACCGTTCGGCACCAGCCATTGGTTTGGAAGAAGACTATCCAATAAGCATAATGGGTGTACTGTCCTAATCCTAGGAGCACTCGCAATGCGAGAGAAGGTGAAGATAAAAGACAACTGAATAGACCTTATTCCTATTTCTCCCGAACCAGAATCCATCCCCGAACTGGAATAAGTTCCTTTCGAGTTCGTATATAACCATACGATGGAGTATCCAATAAACTGTGGATCTTCGTAGTGATACGGAGTGTTCTGGAGAAATACAAAGGTGATGTGGGAGTGGTAATGAAATACTTGGTTTGGTAGTGAATAGCAGTCGCAATTTACTTTGCCCTCATTCTGATCCCTTTATTTGTCTTTACATAACACCTTCTGTACACCATCGTTAGGATAATTGGTTTTCTTCATTCCCTACCGGTCGGCACCTGCCTATGGTTTGGAAGAAGACTATCCAATTTGCGTAATAGGTGTACTATCCCCTAATCTAAGGGGAACTCGCAACCTGAGAGAAGGTAAAAGGAAAAGACAGCTGAATAGTCCTATTCGTTTTCTCCAGAACCGGAAACCATCCTCGAATAAATTCCTTCGAGTTCGTATATAACCATACGATGGTTTTGTCCAATGGAAGTGGACGTTCGTAGTAATACGGGGTGTCCTGGAGAAAAGGGTAAAAGTAGGAGTGGCAATAAGGTATGCAACTCTGACAATCCAAAAGCCAGTGTTTAAGAAGGTTCGGTCAACTTCGTCACTGAGTCATAGTCTAGGTGTTAGTTATGTATATGCCCTAGAGGCCATTGTTGTACATATGATGTATATTATGATGGATGCTTAGATATAAACAGAGAGGACATTCTTGCTCGTCATGATAGTATGCTATTTGGTTTCACTTTATCTTAACATGTTGACTTGTATTGGTTTACTGTTTTTCTCTCACATGTTGATAAAGCCCTTAGGACATGTACTCGTCTACTGGCACTATGATGAGATCATACTAGTGGGACCACGGTAGTCGATGAGTACATCCTATAACTGTTCCTAGTCGAGAGTATATCGAGACAGGGCATCGATACACCAGAGTAGACTAGCGTATACGCATCTTGACCCATATGATGGGCGATGGATGATCCCATATCCATCGGTGTTTGACATCAGAGATGGTGTACGGATGCTCAGTGGAGACTGGGTACACTGGACGGACTCGCCGAGAACTCCCAGATGGTGATATACCACACGTCAGATGGCAGTTCTCTGGTGACACTGGTACAGGGTAGTCTGTAGACCCGAGATCGTCATAGAGTCTTGCGTGATTCCCACTGTGCTTTGATTTCCACCTTACCACGTCCAAGAGGGCGTGCAAAACGGTGGCTTTTGGGTACAGTCTCGAATCACATGGAGGCAATGAGCGATAGGAGGGGATTCGTCTCTCCCGGTATAGGGAGTTGATGTTGTGCTGTGTTCGATTGGCTATAACTGGAAGTCCCTGGCCAGGGCTGATATAGAGATTTACTGGTAAGTGTTACTAGTAGTTTCACGACCCGTTATGAGCCACATATCGACACGACTTATCGGTTACTGGGGTCTGACGTTTACCACCCCTAGACTTGATATGCGACATATCAGACGAACAGACCGAACTGTACGGGAGTGTTACTGATTGGATTCACAGGAGAACGCACAGGCTAGGTTGTTGATCTTCTGATCGCTCAATACCTAGGTGGCTGTTACGTTTAGCTGACCGCTTGCAGCTTGTGGGTGTTTGATATGATCATCACCTGCTACCGGCGTATTGATGATTCTTTAGAGTCCTACACAGAGGTTTCTTGGCTCAGGAGAAACGGAGTAGAGGCGCATATGTGATATGTGCAGGACCGAGAATAATGCGATATGAGATACCGTATTATATTCTCGCGATATTTAGATAAGAACCGGGTCATCGGATCAAGTGTTGATTCGATGAATCGGTACATGATATATTAGTCGGTAATATTCGATATAGCCGGATCGTCGGATCAAGTGTTGATTCGATGATTTAATGTATAATAATATATATGATATATTGTATTACATTATCTAATATTGGCTCGCTTTATTATTTCATTTTCTCACTGGATGATACATTGATATATATGCGATATATGTTAATTGTATTATTTTCTTTTGTTGCAAATATATAATATATATGTGATATATATTATTGTGACATGATATGATTTATTATTAAACATGTTTAAGGATGATTAAAAGGGATTAGGGTTTGATTAGGGTTAGCTTCTTCTTGCACCTTCTAGAAGCTTTGTTTTTGTCAAGCTTAAGATATTATGGTTGATATTTTTGCATGACTCATAACTTAACCTAAGCAAACCCTAACTCTAGTTTATTCTCTACAAACTCTTAGCCACTCATCCTTGACCATGGTTGATATATCAATCATATAGTTTTCTTTTCTATTCATCACAAAAGGAATTATCATTATCATTTTCCATTATCTTCTTCTTCTCTCTTGATTTTGAGCTCACTAGAAATTCCATTTGTGATGATAAATTATGAGAAAGTGAATTAAAAAGAAAGCATAAATACTACTCCTTTATCCTCATCTCATCTAGCCCATGAGATTAGTGTGTTCATCTCTTTAGAGTGAGAATGCTTGAGTTATTGAAACTTCGACGTAGATCATCGGAGATTTGGAACACTTCAAGAAAGCATGGATCGTTCGAGTCGTGGAGCCTCTCTTGAGTCCGGGAGATCGTGGATCGCGGCAAAGGGACTTCTACTCGAAGCTTGTGAAGCGAAGGAGCGGACTACAAAGGTTGTAATCCCTCACACTTAGATAAAAAGTTGTTATCTTGCATGCTAAACCCTAATAATCTAGCAAAGATCCCGGCTTTGGGTTGTTCGGCACGTCTAAATTTTTATCCGGGCATGTTTGATGCCTTATGAACCTTCACAAGAGTGCCTAGGAACCCTACAGTGGTATCAGAGCCTAGCTAGAGCATTACGCGTCGTGTTTACGAAGTTAAAACTCCGCTCGAACCCGAGCCGACAAAATTTACCCCCTCTCTGGAAATTTTTCAAAATCTGCGATTTTTCTGAATTAAAAATACCTAAAAAATTCAGCAGGGAATTCTAAGAATTACCATGAAACACGGGCCCACAACTCCACTAAACCGCGGCGGAACCGCGGCGGGAACCTGCTTCCCGCGGCGGTTCCGCGGCCTATTTATGGGATTGTGACACTTGGCTTCATGGTAATATTTGTAGGTTCTTGTTGATGCTTCTTGGTATTTTTAAAGTGACTTATGTGTTGAGTATTCTGGGGTTTCTTTTGTAATCGTAGATTCGATCGGAAAATTTAAATTCGTTTTTATTTCCGGGTATTTAGAAACTGTTAAACTGTTCGAACGGATATCATTAACTCACTTTTTCCCGGCACGTAAAAATTTCTAGTGTTGAATTTTTAATGGATTTAAATCTTTCGGAAAAATTGTACAAGTTAAGCGGTGGACCCTCTAGAAGACAACAGACCTTAACTCGATTATGTGACCGTCTTGAACTGCCTTTTGAACCTTCGGGTTTGGGGCAGTACGGCGTGCCACATGTGAGGCGTTGGCTTGACCCTTCTACGGCTGGATCACTGGTACTATGACATATTCTGGGATTATTTGAACTCCGCTCAAGTGTTGAGCTATTTGGGAAATTTTGGGTATTTGATTATCTGTTCAGAAAGTTTAATACTGTCTATTTATCTGGAATGTGATACAATATGTGGAATTCATATAGTTTGGCATGAAATGCGAAGTATGTGATATTTCGGATTTACGATGTCTAAAGTGATTGTGGATTCCAAATATTGTAGTTTTACACTTTCTTTTATGTGACCGTAAGTTTAATATGTGATATCGCAGGTTTCGTTGCTATATGTCAACGACAATTGGGATGCGCATATTTACTTACGTTGATGATATGTGATATTATGTGTTGCTGTGATATGTTATATTGGATCGTCGCGTTCTGAATAGCCGGGGGGTTTTATGTGAGATGAGGGTTTTTATTTTCATTCATGTAAAATTCATTTGTAATGTAATATTCTTTTATTTGGGGCACTTCCAGGTTGAGGTTGATGTCACCAGTGTATATTATTTACTTTTCCGCATTAGGTAGACCCAAGGAGGGGAACACAAGTAACCGGGTTCTAGGGTCCAGTGGGAGGCATCTCGAGGAGTCGAGACCGGGTCTCCTAACCCTAGAATTGGCAGTGTTACTTGCCGCTCTCGTAGGGGTCTTGGGATGTGGGTTTGGCTATTCGTCGCGACCGTGGAATCCGTGTTTTATACAGGCTCGTATTGAAAACACGGACGTCCTAGTATATCCAATATTTTATATATGTTCTTCTGCTGCAATGTTCTGTGATGAGATCAAATTACTGCCTAAGACAAATGCTTATACTATATATATATGCTGATATATAAATATTACTGCTTTCGTTTCTTCTGTGATGCTTAGGAAGCATAAGCTGATGGGATTTTTATTAATGAGATTAATAAAAAGAAAAGAAACCTAAAGATGTTGTAGAATCAAAACTTTATAAAAAGGGTAGCTACAGTTTTGCTTTGCACAGTTATATATATGATATGTCCTGCACCTTATTCGATGGGGAAAGAGCCGACGATCCCTTCACCGGGAGTGACCTCTTTAGCGAAACTGGCAGATGCTACAAAACTCGGTTTATCTTTTGATTGCTTTTAGTGTTTTGCTTTGGACAGCGGTATATATGATATATCCTGCACCTTATTCGATGAGGAAAGGGCCGACGATCCCTTCACCGGGAGTGACCCCTTTAGCAAAAATAAGAAAAGCCTCAAAAACACTCCTTTTCAAAAACACTTAATTCTACGACGATATCAAGTTCATTACGCTCATGGTTTTCTGAAAAACCTGCGTAGCCCTCAATCATTTCAGATAAAGACTAGTTAGTATTCAGGCTACGTTTGTTGACTATATTAAGGCGTAGTGTGCGGTAGCTAATTAGTACTTATCTGCTAAAACATGAGATGTGATTGGATTAGGGTAGTTGTACGACTTTGTTGACAATGTTAAGGGTCGTGCAGGTGGATTTAATTCAATCGGGAAATGACGGGTTGAACTTGGCTAGCAATTATGATTTGTTGACTATGTTAAGGTCATAAATTGCTAGGGGCAAAATATTATCGGGAATTTCATGTGTTGAAATTTGCAATGAGATTGCATACCTTCTATGAGATAGTTGGATCCCGATACCCACTGCGAGTAAGTGTTACTCCTGGGAGAGTTTTACACAAGACAATTAGTCATTTAAGTAGGTGTCTAGAAAAGTGTTAACGGGGTTACGCCTCTGGGAAAACGAGGTTTACTTTAATTTGGTCCGTGCGAAAGCACGGGGAACCTCCCTCAAAGTACCGACACTGATCTGGCTGAAAGATTGACGAAATTGTAGGGTGTAATTAATCCCGGCTAATCTTACCTTTTAGGGTTTGAAGGAAGATTTGATAAAAACAGTGGGAGATATCCTGATTAGATAAGATAATAACCAATCTAATCTTGCAAGAGCATACGCTAAAGTGTTTTCTTCTCTCTCTGTCCAGGTAGCGACCATGTCAGGCCATAATCAAGATAATAATATGGATGTATTGACTAAACCCGATTATTGTACTGAGCAAGGGAACGTTGGACCCGTTCTTTCTTATAAGAGTTATAAGACTGAACAGGAAACAGGAGAATATCTGGATTCTCAAGCCGCCCAAAAGAACATGCATGTTGATGCATCTTCTTCGGGTGTGTTAGTTATTGAGAACTGTTTCTCAGTTCACCCTACGTCCTGGGTATTAGATACCGGATCAGGATCCCACATATGTAAATTGTGACATGGGCTACGGAAAGGTAGAGAACTGGGAAAAGGTGATCATTCCGTTCAAGTAGGGAACGGTGCAAGTATTGTAGCCAAAGCAGTTGGCGAATATCACCTTGTATTACCAAGTCGTAATACACTGATTCTGAATGAGTGTTATTATATACCGAACATGATGTGCAACATTATATCAGTTTCTTTATTAAGTAATTGTAGTACAGGATAATGTTATGAACATCTTCCTAAATCAAAAGTTGATTTTATCAGGATCGTTACATAATAGCATATTCATTCTCAATCCAAATACAGTCCTCAATATACAAAACACACACAAGAGGAAAAGTTCAGAAATGAACGAATCCTACTTGTGGCATTGTAGACTTGGTCATATCAATGCAACACGACTGGCTAAGTTATATAAAGATGGATATTTGAATCCGTTCGAATTATCATCTTATGATACTTGCCATTCATGTCTCAAAGGAAAAATGACCAAAGCTCCGTTTAGTGGACACGGAGAAAGAGTTACCGAACTCTTAGGACTGGTACATAGTGATGTATGCGGTCCCATGTCTACGCATGCGAGGAACGGTTCTTCCTACTTCATTACATTCACTGACGATCTCTCTAGATTCGGACATGTGTTCCTGATGAGACACAAGTCTGAAGCTTTTGAGAAATTCAGAGAATATAAGCACGAAGTAGAGAATCAAACGGGCAAAAGTATTAAGATTCTTCGATCTGATCGAGGAGGTGAATACTTAAGCAATGAGTTCCTAGATTATCTAAAAGAGAATGGGATTCTCTCTCAGCTTACTCCTCCTTATACACCACAGCACAACGGTGTATCTGAGCAGAGGAATCGCACCCTATTAGATATGGTGCGCTCTATGATGAGCGAGGCTGAGTTGCCTATTTTCTTCTGTGTTTATGCGCTTGAAACAGCAGCATACCTATTGAATCAAGTTCCGTCTAAATCTGTGCCTACCACACCATATGAGATATGGAGTGGGAAGAAACCATATTTTAAACGAGTTAAGATATGGGGTTGTCCGGCCTATGTCAAAAGACAAAATCCAGACAAGCTCGAGGCACGATCAGTTCTTTGCAAATTTGTGGGATATCCTAAGAATTCCCAAGGATATTTTTTCTACCACGCTGAAGAACAAAAAGTGTTTGTTTCTCAATAAGCCACCTTTTTGGAAAAGGAATTTCTTGCAAAAGAAATTAGTGGCAAAGAGGTAGAGCTGGAAGAGGTTCCAGAAACGCAAATTGCAACTAAAGATTTAGTAGAACCAGAGGATTCAGTAGTACCCAACGAACCCCATCCTCTCCGCCGATCTAGTAGGGTTTCTCGTCCACCTGAGAGATACTACGGTTTTCTCATTGATGGTGGAAGCGAGGATTGCATCATGGAAGATGATGACCCGACTAGTTTCGAGCAGGCCATCACGAGTGGTGACTCTGTGAAATGGCTGGATGCAATGCGATCTGAGATGGAATCCATGTACACCAATAAAGTATGGATTTTGGAAAATTCTCCTGAAGGGGTAAAACCCATTGGGAGCAAGTGGATTTTTAAAAAGAAATTTGGTGTAGATGGAAAAGTTGAGACTTTCAAAGCTAGACTTGTAGCAAAAGGTTTTCGTCAACGACCAGGTGTGGATTATGACGAAATCTTTTCTCCTGTGGCTATGCTTAAGTCCATCCGGATCTTACTTGCCATTGCTGCATACCATGACTACGAAATCTGGCAAATGGATGTTAAGACCGCCTTTCTAAACGGTGATTTAGAAGAGAGCGTGTACATGACTCAGCCAGAGGGCTTCGTAGATAGTGGGAGCAGCGGAAAGGTGTGCAAGCTGCTTAAATCCATTTATGGGTTAAAGCAAGCATCGCGGAGTTGGAACATCTGTTTTGATGTTGTAGTCAAAGAGTTTGACTTCATCAAAAATATAGATGAACCTTGTATCTATAAGAAGGTAGTAGGGTAAGGTAGTCTTCCTCGTATTGTACGTGGATGACATACTCTTGATAGGAAATGACATTCCTATGCTGCAATCAGTCAAGCTCTTCTTATCACAGAGATTCTCAATGAAAGATCTTAGTGATGCCTCCTGCATATTGGGAATCATGATCTATAGAGATAGATCTAAACGGATACTGGGATTGTCCCAATCCAGGTATATTGACACCATACTAAAGAGGTTTAGTATGGAAGAATCCAAGCATGGGAACCAATCCACGATCTCTGGACTCACTCTCTCCAAAGAGATGTCTCCCAAGACTGATTTGGAGAGAGCTCGCATGCAAGGGATACCCTATGCTTCGGCAGTAGGCTCTATCATGTATGCGATGCTATGTACCAGACCCGATGTAGCATACTCACTAAGTGTAGTGAGTCGGTATCAAGAAGATCCTGGAGAGAGTCACTGGACAGCTGTGAAGAACATTCTCAAGTACTTACGAAGGACGAAGGAGATGTTCTTGGTGTATGGTAATGGAGAACTCCAGGTGGAGTCCTTTACCGATTCCAGCTTCCAAAGTGATAAGGACGACTCTAAGTCGCACTCGGGATTTATCTTTACCCTCAATGGAGGGGCGGTATGTTGGAAGAGTTCCAAACAGGATACCGTTGCAGACTCGACGATGGAGGCTGAATACATCGCTGCCAACGATGCTGCCAAAGAGGCTGTATGGATAAAGAAGTTCATTAGTGAACTTGGTGTGGTTCCATCCATTGAGCATCAAATACCTCTGTATTGCGATAACAATGGAGCTGTGGCTTTGGCCAAGGAACCCAGATCCCATCAGAAGTCCAGACATATTCTGAGGCGGTATCACCTGATCAGGGAGATAGTTGATCGCCAGGAGATCGAGGTCAGGAGAGTAGATACGAAGGACAACACTGCGGATCCATTCACGAAGGCTATTTCCCAGATACAGTTTGAGAGATTTTTCGGGATGCTAGGTATGAGATACTACAGCAGCTGGCCTTAGTGCAAGTGGGAGATTGTTAGTTATGTATATGCCCTTGAGGACATTGCTGTACATATGATGTATATTATGATGGATGCTTAGATATATACAGAGAGGACTTTCTTGCTCGTCATGATAGTATGCTATTTGGTTTCACTTTATCTTAACATGTTGACTTGTATTGGTTTACTGTTTTTCTCTCACATGTTAATAAAGCCCTTAGGACATGTACTCCACTACTGGGAATATGATGAGATCATACTAGTGGGGCCACGGTAGTCGATGAGTACATCCTATAACTGTTCCTAGTCGAGGGTATATCGAGACAGGGCATCGATACACCAGAGTAGACTAGCGTATACGCATCTTGACCCATATGATGGGCGATGGATGATCCCATATCCATCGGTGTTTGACATCAGAGATGGTGTACGGGTGCTCAGTGGAGACTGGGTACACTGGACGGACTCGCCGAGAACTCCCAGATGGTGATATACCACACGTCAGTCTGTAGACCCGAGATCGTCATAGAGTCTTGTGTGATTCCCACTGTACTTTGATTTCAACCATACCACGTCCAAGAGGGCGTGCAAAACGGTGGCTTTTGGGTACAGTCCCGAATCACATGGAGGCAATGAGCGATATGATGGGATTCGTCTCTCCCAGTATAGGGAGTTGATGTTGTGCTGTGTTCGATTGGCTATAACTGGAAGTCCCTGGCCAGGGCTGATATAGAGATTTACTGGTAAGCGTTACGAGTAGTTTCTCGACCCGTTATGAGCCACACATCGACACGACTTATCGGTTACTGGGGTCTGACGTTTACCACCCCTAGACTTGATATGCGACATATCAGACGAACAGACCGGACTGTACGGGAGTGTTACTGATTGGATTCACAGGAGAACGCACAAGCTAGCTTTTTGATCTTCTGATCGCTCAATACCTGGGTGGCTGTTACGTTTAGCTGACCGCTTGCAGCTTGTGGGTGTTTGATATGATCATCACCTGCTACCGGCGTATTGACGATTCTTTAGAGTCCTACACAGAGGTTTCTTGGCTCAGGCGAAACGGAGTAGAGGCGCATATGTGATTTGTGCAGGACCGAGAATAATGCGATATGAGATACCGTATTATATTCTCGCGATATTTAGATATGAACCGGGTCATCGGATCAAGTGTTGATTCGATGAATCGGTACATGATATATTAGTCGGTAATATTCGATATAGCTGGATCGTCGGATCAAGTGTTGATTCGATGATTTAATGTATAATAATATATATGATATATTGTATTACATTATCTAATATTGTCTCGCTTTATTATTTCATTTTCTCACTGGATGATACATTGATATATATGCGATATATGTTAATTGTATTATTTTCTTTTGTTGCAAATATATAATATATATGTGATATATATTATTGTGACATGATATGATTTATTATTAAACATGTTTAAGGATGATTAAAAGGGATTAGGGTTTGATTAGGGTTAGCTTCTTCTTGCACCTTCTAGAAGCCTTGTTTTTGTCATGCTTAAGATATTATGGTTGATATTTTTGCATGACTCATAACTTAACCTAACCAAACCCTAACTCTAGTTTATTCTCTACAAACTCTTAGCCACTCATCCTTGACCATGGTTGACATATCAATCATATAGTTTTCTTTTCTATTCATCACAAAAGGAATTATCATTATCATTTTCCATTATCTTCTTCTTCTCTCTTGATTTTGAGCTCACTAGAAATTTCATTTGTGATGATAAATTATGAGAAAGTGAATTAAAAAGAAAGCATAAATACTACTCCTTCATCCTCATCTCATCTAGCCCATGAGATTAGTGTGTTCATCTCCTTAGAGTGAGAAAGCTTGAGTTATTGAAACTTCGACGTAGATCATCGGAGATTTGGAACACTTCAAGCAAGCATGGATCGTTCGAGTCGTGGAGCCTCTCTTGAGTCCGGAAGATCGTGGATCGCGGCAAAGGGACTTCTACTCGGAGCTTGTGAAGCGAAGGAGCGGACTACAAAGGTTGTAATCCCTCAAACTTAGATAAAAAGTTGTTATCTTGCATGCTAAACCCTAATAATCTAGCAAAGATCCCGGCTTTGGGTTGTTCGACACGTCTAAATTTTTATCCGGGCATGTTTGATGCCTTATGAACCTTCACAAGAGTGCCTAGGAACCCTACACTAGGGTCGGGTCAATGGTCGCTGCCAAAGAGAGAGAGAAAAGAAACACTCAGCGTGCACTCTAACCTAGATCAGAATGGTTATCAATTTATCTAATCAGGAAACCTCCTACTGTAACGTCAAATTCTCCTCCAAACCTGAAAGAAGAATTAGTCGGGATCACCCGAGGAGTAAACCAACTCATCAGTGGGAATCGGGATCCAACTATCATCGCATGATAACGTGACGGAATCCGCTCATGTTATCACACTCCAGAAGGTATGCGCATATCTGGCAAGTTTCAGTTTCTTTAGAAACTCCCGATTTGATTTTTATCCCATGCTCTTATGACCTTGACTTTGGCCAACATATCATAAGTCACATGTCAAGTTCTACCCGTCATTCTCCAGGTTAATTTGAACCCACCCATACCTACCCTTGACTTTGGCCAAAATAGTAGTACGACTGTCCCAATCCAACGCATCTATCTATGCTGCATATGAATACCCAATAGCTACCAATCACTGTGCCTTGACTTTGGCCAACATACACAGCTTGAATATTTATTGACTATCCATATGAAACGACGGAGGGCTACGAATGGTTTCTGATGAAAACCTTTGACTTAATGAACTTGATATCGTTGAAGGAACCGGATAGCTTTTTAAAAATATAGTAACGAAAACCTTTGCTAAAGAGGTCACTCCCGGTGAAGGGATCTCGGCTCTTTCCCCGTAGATTGAGGTGCAGGATATTCCAACTGAATACCACGATGCAAAGCAAAAGTAATCGGCTATAGTGAAGTTATTGCCCTGACGCAAACTTCTGTCCAAGGGGTCACTCCCGGTGAAGGGATCTCGGCCCTTGCCTCGTCGATTGAGGTGCAGGATATTCCAACTGAATACCACTGAGCAAAACAAAAGAGAACGCCCTTGCAATAACAGCTTTTTGAAAAGTGTTCCAACAACATCAGAATAGGTTTGTTTAGCTTGCATTAATCCGAATAAACGCAGTATTAATCCGAATAAATGCAGTCCCATCAATTGATCACACCACAAAAGAACGAAAATAATGATGTACGTATATGCCATCCGCATTCGCCACTAGGTCCCGTCATCACCCGTTAGGTTACTTAACTAACGACAGAGCGGGGACTGGACTAGCCCGGATGCAAAACATATACAACATCTACTAGTACATAAATCAATATATAATATTCGCTCAAGGCGTCATAAAATGCAACATCACAGAAATGTAATAAGCATCATAGAACAATACAGATATCTGGGATCCCCGGGTTTCATAGAGCCGCTACTGAAACCTGACGTTCCCCTGGTCGTGTGGATAGACTGTGCAATGAAATCCTAGACCCCTACGGGCGCGGCAAGTTACCCGCCAAAACCTGAAGCGAGGCAGCCCCCTTCAACAACGTGAATGGAACACCCAGCACTTTACGGAATCCGGTAACTTGGGCACCCCTCCTTGGGTCAATAGCCCGCCAATTCTAGAGTGAAGCCCCCTCCGTCTCAACGCCATGAGATGCGGGCTTGTTTCCCTCTAGAACCCGGCTACCCGTGCACCCCTCCTTGGGGTAATCCTAGTACAGAAAGTAAAATATACAACGGGTACATCGACCTCAGCCCGGTCGTGCCCCAAAAGAATAATATACAAACAGGCAATGACGGCAGTCCACATGTCGAACGCTCGCCCCGCAATATCAAATGTACATAAATAACCAAACTGTACTAACATTGCATCCAGGCTATCCCCCACGACCAATCCGCAACATTACAGCACAACACAGAACATCAACGTGAATGTCACGTTCGCAAATCCGTCTAAAAGGGCTATAGCAGATAGACTGGATTTACCGATCGAGTGACATTCACGGTCGCAGATATAAAGTAAATACTGTGAACTAACATGTTTAAAATTTTCGATCGACTGAATTTTCCAAAGTGGGCCCCAAGCACAACTGTAGCACTCAAAAACATCTGGGCCCAAAAAAAATATTCCAGAAACCCTATTTCCATGTCAGTAAACCACTGTAGAAATTTGGTACGGTTTGGCCACAAAACGGCGGCGGTTCCGCGGCCAAAACGTGGTTTTGACCGCTAAACCGCCGCACTACAGTAACATCAGCGTACCAAATTTTCACAGAATTCATAAAAAACCCTGCATGTAATTTTCCAATGTACCAAATAATTTTTAGAGCACAGAAAAATTCGACAGAAAGTACGACATGGAAATATGGTTTTTGGAAAATCCGTTCGATCGAACTTGTAAACACGTTAGAGCAAGCTAGACTAGGTTAATGGCGTGGCTCTGATACCAGTGTAAGTGCACGGCGGTGCCCCGGCCGTCAATACGACGCCGGAATGCGGAAACGAATGCTACATGCTGGGTTATACTATTGAGTTACATCGACGAGTCATCAATTGATTTCAAAGACTTTAGAATAGAAAACCTAATAGAACAGTTTAGTTACCCACTGCACATTACCCTGCACTGTTGTTTCATATTATTGTTTTATTCATGTTAATCCCTGCATTGCTTATTACCATGTTCATATTATATTACTGGTTGACATGACGCGCTGACGTCTGGGTTTTGCATGGCCCAGATTCCTTACCACTGTCGACGACCGAGCAGGAGTACTCCAGCCAGCAGGCTGATCTGTGAGTTCCATAGTGATTAGTTTATTTATTTCATTTCATTTCCAGATGTGAGCCCGCATTATGGGACGTACTATTTATTTATTGTATTGGATCATTTGCTTCCGCGCTCATTGTTCATTGACTCTTATTATTATGGATTTGGATATGTGTTAGATTAGTTTATTTATCTTGTTCTTGATATCTCTACAGCCGTAATGTGACTGTGGATGGATACTTCCTACCCACAGGTAGCATGGTTGGCTATGTCACGTGCCCAATCTTGCGTACTCTGGGAAGCGGGGCGTGACATGGTTCTTTTGGAAAATCCGTTTGATCGAACTTGTAAACACGTTAGAGCAAGCTAGACTAGGTTAATGGCGTGGCTCTGATACCAGTGTAAGTGTACGGCGGTGCCCCGGCCGTCAATACGACGCCGGAATGCGGAAACAAAACTTTACTACAACCTAGAAACCGGAACCACCGCGCACTAAAACCCGGATCGGGCAATTAACCAACTCCTAGCAAATACGAGAAAGGGTAGAATGCTATACCGAGCGATCCGTGTCCTTCGGTCTTCGCCTCCACTCCGATCTCCTAGCGGAATCTCTGGTCGTCGCCTCCTCGTCAAAACGGGCACCACATCGCCGGGTTCTTTTACGGGCTCCCACCTCTGGACCGAGGCAACTCGGGCACGAAGTTGGCAAGCCGACGTGCCTAAGAAATGCTGTAGGCTAGTGTAGAATCACTTTGTCTCAATGGGGTGAAGTTGCCATGATGAAGGTGGAATGAAGTTTGGAGAATGATGGTGTTCTCATTTTTCTAGCAGAGGAAATATCAAATGAGATGAAGAAATCACTACACAAAATGAATCCCTCACCCTCTCTCCCTCAAGTGGCCGGCCAAACAAATGGTGGAGGCAAATTGCAATAATGCAAGGAAAGAATAAGTGAAGAAAAAAGGTCACACCATTTCTAATCAAATCATATCAGAAAGCCTATCTCATAAATGGAAGTGAAGAGATGTAAAAAGAATCTCATCATGAAGCCACAAATTACTAATAACCCCCTCCACAAATGATAATTTGCACACTTGCAAATTACCCCTCCATCAAATATCAGCCAACGAAATGAAGAAAGGAAAACTGGCTGAAACGGAATACAAACTGGCAACTTCAGAAAACTGATCCCGTAATAAATTACAGGAAAACCCCGCGACTGCATATACATGCCCGCATTTGTATTCCCATTGAATATAAATGCAAAGAGATAAAATCTGCACTGTACAATACTAGGATCCGGCTTAAACGAAAGCCCGCTAGTAAAATCCGTCCGATCATGATCCGTGCAATACCGCACGTATCTGATCGAACCCTGCCATATCTCCATACGGCCTCTACAACGTTTCGCCCGAAACTTGAGAAACTGGTCTGTGGGGGACTCTAAAGACTCGTCAATATTTTGGTTGCGGATTTAACCACTAGCACGTCAGAGGTATTAGCCAATACGTAACGGGCTACCAGGTATTGACCAAAAGGGACGTCGATGAGCGAACTCATCCTGACACCCTACTGAGCCTGTCAGTGACAATATCCGTACAGTCCGGTCCGTTCGTCTATGAGCATCGCATGGCGGGCCTAGGGGGTTGGTAAATGTCAGACCCCCAAAAGCGGTACAAGTCGTGTCGGAGAGTAGCCCAAAACACCCTGAGATACTACTGGAATACCTACCAGTAAATCTCCTGCCTTGGCCAAGGACTTTCATGTACTGGCTCTCCTAGACACAGCGCGACCTCACCCCCAATACCGGGAGAGACGAACCCCTGCAGATCCGCTCACTGCCTCCATGTGGCTAGGGACTGTACCCAACTAAAACCTGTTTGCATGTCTCCTTTGAGCGTGGTAGGGTACTAATCAAAGCACAGTGGGAACTCACACGAGAAAAATGACGATCTCAGGTCGATGAACTAACCTGTACACATGTCACCAGGGAACTGCTATCTGACGTCTGGTATAAACCCAACTAGCATGTTCCCGGCGAGTCCTGTCCGGTGTACTCATAACCCAATGAGCACCTGTATACATCTTAGGTGAACCAACTGACACCAGTGGCTTGTGAGACCGGCCACCGCCCTTCGTCGGGGTCTCGACTGTATACACTAGTCTACTCTGGAGTATCGATGCCCTGTCTCGAAACTCCCACGACTAGGGACCTTTTAAGGATGTGCTTATAGACCCCAGCTCCCACGTATATGATCGCCCTCATACTGCTGGTAGTCAAGCAAGAATCCTAGGGGCTCTATCAACGTCTAATAGAGACTCGTAAGGTCACCTAAATCAGTACACGATGATAAAGATAAACTAGATAGCATACTATCATCTTGAGTAAGACTGTCCTACCAGTATAGGTCCTCCCTCAATCATTGCAATCACGTGCCTGTGATCCAATAATTGACTCTGAGGGCACTATCTCCTACACAATATGCCATGCAAGAATCATATCATGAATCCAACAGTACTACAGTGTAGTGGCATGGCAATTATCGATGATGAAGTGTGTGAGCCGGCAAATAGTGCACGTAGAACATACGCATCATCGATAATGGTGCTGGTATCCTAACAACATGATAGTAATATAGTAATAAACATATGCAAAGCAATGTGAATAGCATGAACATGCGGAAATCAAATAATCAACACCACAGTGAAGAATCTACATCAATATAATATGCCATGCAGTTATGTGATTTGAAATAAGACGAATCAGGATTTTTAGTAAAATAAGGGCTACGGTATTTTTAAGAAAGATACGTCCTTTGAAAAATACCCGTAGAATTCCTTTACTTGTCTTTTAAGATATTCCTGATTCGTAGTTTTTGAAATAGGCATGACTCGGATCTAGTCTAACATCTACTATGCAAACTACAGATCTAAGTATCAAGTCAATCGGGAGGGGTATGGAAACCACCTAAATCTGAGTCGATATATATATAGATATAATAGTCGGTGATCCCGCCTTAATAATATCGCGTACGATACAGTATATCGTAAGACATCCTCGAGTCATGAGTGCAGACCTATCATCAATATAGGCTCGTACGGTAAATCGTCGTACGGCATCCCAATAGCTGGGTACGGGTCAATATCATATTATCTCACCACATATCAGGTATCACTATCATCATATCACATAATCTGGGGTACTGATCTAAGTCTAGTACAAATCGATACCATCTATACACTGCGTGTGTAAGCACATGTCCAAAGGCTCGCTAGAGATCACATATCGTATCCCAAATACGAATCACATCAAATCATCGATCTCGCGGCACAATGCCCAACGTCATCGACTCATCTCCAATGTCATCCAATATCATCAAACACGGTGCAAGTATAATGAATATGCAAGGGTGTGCGTGTAGGTGTAAATCTATTCTAGGGTTCACGACTATGAACCACACTAGTTACTTCTAACCCTACACTATCCATAATACACCTAACATAATATCCATGACACACTATAACTATCATATATATAATATATCAACTACGGACTGTGGGGGTGCTATACTCCATCCACCCGACTTCCCCTGTAGATATAATCTACTCACCTTGCGTCTTCATTGTCGACGTCACCACGCGTTTGCTTGTCGTCCCAAAGTCTTCATGGGGTACCTACACATCAAAGTATCGTATATGCGCATTAAAACCAAATCAAAGCTAAAACGACATACGAAACCCAAAACGATATGATAAGGGGCCTATAGGTTAGAACCTATGGGCACGCCTTCAAAACCATCAATCAATCCTCGATATCGTTGTATAAACGCCAAATAGTCGAGGTAAAACACAATACACAATTTCAGAATTAAAAATACAGAATACGAAAACACGAATCCAAAACAGCAACTTAGGAAATAGGCTCCAGATTTCACCCTAGGTCAAACTAGACAAATCTATACATGCCAGGGGTCTAATCTATACATGTAGGAGCTACAGAACCAGAACGAGGCAGCATGGTGGGGTCCAGGCCGCAATTTGCGGCCAAACAGGATAAATCTGCGGCCTGCAATGGGAGTTAGAGGCTAGGGTTTTGGTGATAGCTTCCTGGGTGCCTGCATATGTTACTGTCCATTCAATATAATTTTCAGAGTCTCGGGTTGATATCAGATCCAATATAACCTTCACAGAATTCATAACTTTTCCGATATAGGTTTCTAAATCCGTATTTCGGATTTCAACTCTCAAGTTTTGGGTCTCCATTCATGCACTAGGGTTTTTATATAACCTCAACTGAGCTCAATTTCACATTACTACACAAAATTTCCTCAAACCCTAACTAGGTTTTCCTTAACTCCACAATATCAAACAATATCGGTTCAATCTAAACATGGGGTAAAGGTAATGCATAACTAAGCTTTAAGGTCCAGAAAATAACTTATTTGGCAACTCAAGAAAATTCTTGAGTTGCCCCTAGTGGCCAAAATCCTTGCTTCCTTGGTCCAATGTGTAGATCTTGAGCTTATGCACACTTTTTATGAAATGAGAGTGGGGTTTTGGAGTTGTTTTCATAGTGATTTGGGGCTTTGAAGAGGGGAGGGAGTTGAAAGAGCTGCAGCAGCAGGAGAAGGGGAAGTTGGAGAGAGAAAATGAAAGAAGAATGAAGAGAATGGCTAAGTCCAAAGTCAAAGAAAACCCATACCTCTCTCTCTCTCACCATACCTTAATATTATATTCCCACTTTTACATTTCTTTTCTTTTTCTCCAAAACCCTCTCACTAGAATAGTAACCCCAAAAGAAACATGGCAAGAAAAAATGTAACACAAGTGTGATAAAAATGATATGTGTATGTTTTGCACAAAAATGCTAAAAAATCGATTAGCGATTTTTAATCGCGATTAGCACTAAATTAGCATATAACTAATCATAAAAACTTTAAAATGGCATAATTCTATAAAATACCCTATTTTATAATTTTCCATAATTTTTCCAAATTTTTCTGTATTTAATTATACCAAAATATTAAAATATTCAATAAAATAATATTAAATTAAAAAAATTCCCAAAAAATAATATTTTATTTTTTTGAAATGTTACAATCTTCCCCCTTCAATAAATTCGTTCCCCGAATTTAAATTTAAACCCCGAATACTAAAACATTTCAGTAAAAATCCAAATTGTCGGGGCTCCGAAAACATCAATACATACCGAATATCATAAAAATGTACTGCTCTACTAGAAATCAATCCCCAAAATGTATATATAAGAATATCCTGTGCGTCTGATGCGCAAAGAATCAAAATCCATATATGTGTCATACATGGGCACCAAACAATATCTAGGTGCAACGGATATGCACGAAACATCTGTCATAGGCAACGTGTGTGCCTGACAGCAAAATCAGGTACATTTGACATGCACGAAGAATTTCGATTTAGTGCATCTGGCGTGCACCAAAATCGTATATCAAAACACTAAAGGTGCATGAAAACTATGCTGGAAACGTAAATCAAATCACTGCATTAAATAGGCGTGAAATCACAATCAATAGCTCAAATGTAATAACTATGTGCAAAATATAAATACCCAGCGGGTGCATAAAATAAATATCATGAAACTCAGTCATCAAAACAAAATCATGCAAACAGAACGCCCAAAATACCGAAATCCAAGATGACGGATACGTGATAACCGAAGCTAATTCTTGTTCCGGAATGGCTGCATACTCATCGCGCCTCTTTCTGGAAGGTATATCCATATACAACGCCTCTGCGTGCGTATCGCATATCTGATGTCAGCGGAGTGGGACGTCATCTCGTCGAAATCTCTTGCGAACTCTTTACTTCACTCTGCTTCAATGTCGACTGCTTCGGACTCGTCTCATCGTGGCTGCATAGACTGTGCTCCAACGGCTATACTCGTATCTGGAGTCTCCCAAGCAATGCATCCCATCACATGATATCCGAATGATGTCGAATCATTCGATCGACTCGTCAGAACCTCATAATCCCCCAAGAGATCAACATCTTGAGTACAGTTTAATAGTATCGAGTACATGCCACAGCGTCGGTGGTCCAGCCGTAGAAGGGCAAACCCAAGCCTCACTAATGGCGCCGCGGAACTGCCGCAAACCCTAAGGTTCAAAGGCTTTCACACGGTCATTAAGTCGAGTTAGGGTTTCATTCTTCTAGAGGGTCCATGGAATCGCCTGCATGTCTTTCCGTATACTTTAAACTTGGAAAATGGGCTCCTAACATTCGATCATCTTTATCAACTCTCAACGTCTCCGCGTGAAGTCGTCTCTAGCAGGAAGCAATCTATTTGATGACCTCGCATCGGGGTAAGCGAACGAACACCTTTCCTAGTCATTCATCCTCGGGTGTCTAGCGACTCACCATCATATCTCTAAGTATATACTCATGCTGCAGTAGCTCCAATCGTCTGGGCGATATCTCGTCATTTGCAGCAACAACTGTCTCATTCGTCTGTATGCTGAACTGCGCCTCAATCCTCCAGGAAAGGCGATACATTGGCGGTCCTCTCTAAATCGGTCTGCTCTAGATCTGAGTAAGACTCTCCACACTGGAAATCTTCAACTCAACTGGGCCTGCTCCGGCGCATAAATCGGACGAATCACCTTCGTCTCTCAAATCGGGTAGAAAAGCTATCATCTGTCTCATATCTGCCTGGAAGCTCCGGCGATCTCAGTTCGTAAGCTCCGGAAGCGACATCCTGTCAATCTCAGCAACTGCTGGTCCATCTGTCTGCATGGTAGGCGACATCATAATCTCTGAGGTATGCTGTACATCAACAGTCCTCTCTCAACTGGCAGCTCTAACAATGGCCCGATCATCCGGCGCAAAACCAAGCACTTGCCTCCACTAGAGGTCACAATCACCAATACTAACTCGAGACGTTCCTATGTCACCAGAAAACACAATGGTCGGCCCTCGTACCAGACGAGCTCGCCCTGACCGTAACCCTAGCAGTAGCCCAAACTGCGCTCAAACATGGCGACAGGAACCTCAATCGAGTATCGAAGAGAGCAGATCAATGGCAAGAAAGAAAACAACAGATCCAGAGTGGATACATGATCATAAGAAGGAACAACATCAATGAAGGTATGATCATGAAACTAATAGAATCGAGGATCTCAAATGGATGTATAATCATGGATATGAAGAGAATCACTGATCTCGAAAATATGTACATCCTAAGGTTCCTTAAGCGGAGTAGCGTGTCGTAGGTATGCCGCGGAACATACCCACGGTACGTCACTCTACTTTAGTCACCTATTCCATCAACCAAGGGTCATCCTACGCTACGAAAGTTCGGGTCTAATACCCCCTCGACTAAGTCTAAGTTCCGTAAGGTCAAGCCTAAGTTCCGTATATATATAGTCGCCCTAGGCTCCACATAGTCAAACTTAGACTCGAACCAAGGTTAACCTAGCGCTCTGATAGCAACTTTGTCACGACCCAAAAGAGCACGTGACTGGCCATTGAACCACATGAAGTCTATAAGACTCCATCTGATCCAAGTAAGCCAAAAGCCCAGAAATCTAAAACCATTTTAAGAGTAAATAAAGAAAACTGGTTTAAAGAAGTGAAGAAAAACATGTTTGAAGTCAAGGTTTTTAAATAACTAAGCCGAATATGCATTTTAAAAATGTAAAGCCTTTTCTAAAAATTTCGGCAGAGTTTCTTTGTAAATACTGGCCCCGAACGGGGTACAACAAGAACAATATATATGCAATGATAAAGGCATCCCCAAGCGGGAGCTAGCTCTTCGTCAATCGACGGTCACAACCACACAAACAATATAATATACAACGCCGAATGGCGAGGATCAAAACTCACAATAACATGAAAACCGTCATACTGCTACACGCGACTCTAAGGTCGAAATAATACATCACTAGTGTCCAAGTCTGCAACAATATACAAGTTTTGGATGATGGAATTCTAGATACAAGGAATAATACAAGTACAATGGTGGTTCTTGATGCAAAAGAACCCACATACCAAAAGCAATTCACCCGCAAGGAAGCAGTGTGCCAGAAATGCCGCTATGGAACCTGTACGGCAAGACCTGCAAGACCTGTGGCACAACGGGGGTAAGTTGCCAACTCGTGAATAGAAAATATCTACAAGCAGAAACCAAATGCATGACATAATCCTAGGTCAATACGATCAGATAAATAACCTCAAGGAAAAAGCCTGAAGCATGATAAGGTGGCAATGTAACATCTAATCATGTATGTAGTGCCAAGTACTCGTGCCAGTGCCTCAGGTAATAACATGTCATAAATGTAAGGTATGTCTGCATGAAGTAAATATGATGAAGTATCAAAATGAATATCAATACACATATATTAGTGTCCCATTCCACTAATATTGGTGTAAGGGTATATATAACAGCACCCTCATACCCTGTTATATATACAAATGAGGTGTGATCAATATAGTCAAAGTCTGTATGTAATCAATGTCTGTATATATGTGGATCCCGTCCACCTGTCACCTAATGACAATAAGCATCATGCATGCAAATATGAGGATATAATCAAAATCATGGAGATCATCATGAAACCTGTGCCTAGTATCGGCACGTAAATCCTCGTCCATATGGGGCTCCGTCTGCGGTATCGCCCCTCGGCCCCAGCAGTACGGGTCAGCCCATGTCCATCTCTCAACTCCATTCGGTATCCTCCAGATATCCGCCGAGCTCAAATACAATCACCGGTAGGTAGTAGTCCTTCTGCCAGGCTCACCGTCTACTACACAACGAAACTGTTCTCGACCGGGGGTACCATACCGGGTCCACCATGTACCCGCAATCGGCCTTATCCGCCTCCTTGAATCAGGTTTCACATGTCGCTCTCAGCACCGAGAAAACACATGGTGGACGCACTGAAATATCATATCAAGGGTAACCGGGTTTTTAAAACAATTATATATTCTCTTTTGAAATACCCACGGTTCCCAAATCCAGAAATATCATGGAAACAACATATCTCAATGTGTATAATCAAAACATGATGTATGCGACATGTAAAGAAAGGTAAGCATATCGGTAAGTCATGCAACATGGAATAGTAATGTGCACATGTCGAAGAAAACCGCTCTTTTTAAAATGAATCAGTTTTGAAGAATATCTTGCGGTTCCCAAATCTCTAATCAAGTCAGAATCATCTACGTAAGTGTACAAGTATGAGTGTACAATATGCCATGCAAGAATCATATCATGAATGCAACAGTACTACAGTGTAGTGGCATGGCAATTATCGATGATGAAGTGTGTGAGCTGGAAAATAGTGTACGTGGAACATACGCATCATCGATAATGGTGCTGGTGTCCTAACAGCATGATAGTAATATAGCAATAAACATATGCAAAGCAATGTGAATAGCATGAACATGCGGAAATCAAATAATAAACACCATAGTGAAGAATCTACATCAATATGAATATGCCATGCAGTTATGTCATTTGAAATAAGACGAATCAGGATTTTTAGTAAAATAAGGGCTACGGTATTTTTAAGAAAGATACGTCCTTTGAAAAATACCCGTAGAATCCCTTTACTTGTCTTTTAAGATATTCCTAATTCGTAGTTTTTGAAATAGGCATGACTCGGGTCTAGTCTAACATCTACTATGCAAACTACATATCTAAGTATCTAAGTAAATCGGGAGGGGTATGGAAACCACCTAAATCTGAGTCGATATATATATAGATATAATAGTCGGTGATCCCGCCTCAATAATATCGCGTACGATACAGTATATCGTAAGACATCCACGAGTCATGAGTGAGGACATATCATCAATATAGGCTCGTACGGTAAATCGTCGTACGGCATTCCAATAGCTGGGTACGGGTCAATATCATATTATCTCACCACATATCAGGTATCACTATCATCATATCACATAATCTGGGGTACTGATCTAAGTCTAGTACAAATCGATACCATCTATACACTGCGTGTGTAAGCACATGTCCAAAGGCCCGCTAGAGATCACATATCGTATCCCAAATACGAATCACATCAAATCATCGATCTCGCGGCACAATGCCCAACGTCATCGACTCATCTCCAATGTCATCCAATATCATCAAACACAGTGCAAGTATAATGAATATGCAAGGGTGTGCGTGTAGGTGTAAATCTATTCTAGGGTTCGCGACTATGAAATACACTAGTTACTTCTAACCCTACACTATCCATAATACACCTAACACAATATCCATGACACACTATAACTATCATATATATAATATATCAACTACGGACTGCGGGGGTGCTATACGCCATCCACCCGACTTCCCCACTGTAGATATAATCTACTCACTTTGCGTCTTCATTGTCGACGTCACCAAGCGTTTTCTTGTCGTCCCGAAGTCTTCATGGGGTACCTACACATCAAAGTATCGTATATGCGCATTAAAACCAAATCAATGCTAAAACGGCACACGAAACCCAAAACGCTATGATAAGGGGCCTATAGGTTAGAACCTATGGGCAGGCCTTCAAAACCATCAATCAATCCTCGATATCGTTGTCTAAACGCCAAATAGTCGAGGTAAAACACAATACACAATTTCAGAAATAAAAATACGGAATACGAAAATATGAATCAGAAACAGCAACTTAGGAAATAGGCTCTAGATTTCACCCTAGGTCAAACTAGACAAATCTATACATGCCAGGGGTCTAATCTATACATGTAGGAGCTACAGAACCAGAGCGAGGCAACATGGTGGGGTCCAGGCCACAATTTGCGGCCAAACAGGATAAATCTGCGGCCTGCAATGGGAGTTAGGGGCTAGGGTTTTGGTGATAGCTTCCTGGGTGCCTGCACATGTTACTGTCCATTCAATATAATTTTCAGAGTCTCGAGTTGATAGCAGATCCAATATAACCTTCACAGAATTCATAACTTTTCTGATATTGGTTTCTGAATCCGTATTTCAGGTTTCAACTCTCAGGTTTTGGGTCTCTATTCATGCACTAGGGTGTTTATATAACCTCAACTGAGCTCAATTTCACATTACAACACAAAATTTCCTCAAACACTAACTAGGTTTTCCTTAACTCCACAATATCAAACAATATCGGTTCAATCTAAACATGGGGTAAAGGTAATGCATAACTAATCTTTAAGGTCCAGAAAATACCTCATTTGGCAACTCAAGAAAATTCTTGAGTTACCCCTAGTGGCCAAAATCCTTGCTTCCTTGGTCCAATGTGTAGATCTTGAGCTTATGCACACTTTTTGTGAAATGAGAGTGGGGTTTTGGAGTTGTTTTCATGGTGATTTGGGGCTTTGAAGAGGGGAGGGAGATGAAGGAGCAGCAGCAGCAGGAGAAGGGGAAGAGGGAGAGAGAAAATGAAAGAAGAATGGAGAGAATGGCTAAGTCCAAAGTCAAAGAAAACCCATACCTCTCTCTCTCTCACCATACCTCAATATTATATTCCCCCTTTTCCATTTCTTTTCTTTTTCTCCAAAACCCTCTCACTAGAATAGTAACCCCAAAAGAAACATGGCAAGAAAAAATGTAACACAAGTGTGATAAAAATGATATGTGCATGTTTTGCACAAAAATGCTAAAATCCGATTAGCGATTTTTAATCGCGATTAGCACTAAATTAGCATATAACTAATCATAAAAACTTTAAAATGGCATAATTCTATAAAATACCCTATTTTATAATTTTCCATAATTTTTCCAAAATTTTCTGTATTTAATTATACCAAAATATTAAAATATTCAATAAAATAATATTAAATTATAAAAATTACCAAAAAATAATATTTTATTTTTTTGAAATGTTAAAAACAAAGTATGGACTTTGGTTTCTATATCTGAAGGGTTAAATCCCCATCAAGGGCAAGTGTATCTTGAGAAATTACTTGGTGTAGATGGAAAAGTTGTGACTTTCAAAGCTAGACTTGTTATAAAAGGTTCTCGTCATCGACTAGGTGTGGATAATGATGAAACCTTTTCTAATCGCTATTCTTAAGTCCATCCGGATCCTACTTGCCATTGCTACATACCATGACTACGATATCTGGCGGTTGGGTGATATGACTGCTTTTCTAAATAGTGATTTACAAGAGAGCGTCTATAAGTACACAGCCAGAGGACTTCGTAGACAGTGGGAGCAGCGGAAACGTGTGCAAGTTGCTTTATGGGTTAAAGCAGGCATCTCGGAGTTGGAACATCTGTTTTGATGTTGTAGTCAAAGTGTTTGACTTCATTAAAATGGTAGATAAACCTTGTATATTCAAAAAGGTAGTAGAGAGTACGGTGGTATTCCTTGTATTGTACGTTTCCTTTGCTACACTCGGTCAATCTCCTCTTATCACATTGATTCTCCATATAGATCAAGATGATATCTCCTAAATCCTGGGTTTTGGATCTATGAGATAGATCTAAGTAGATGTTAGGATTCTCACTAGGTGTAATGAGATGGTATCAATCGATCCTGGGGAGAATCACTGCATAGCTTCCTGGGTGGTAAGGTCGACTGAAGGTCAGTCACAGGCATTGTCTTTACCCTCAGTGGATGGATGGTATGATGGAAGAGTTCCAAGATAGATACCGTGACAAACTAGACGATAAAGGCTGGATACATCGCTACCAAAGATTCTACCAAAGAGGAAGTCTGGGTGTGTATTAGTTCATGAGATGAACTTCGTTCCTACCATTGTGTAACAATGGAGTAGTGGCTTAGGCCTAGGAACCCCCATCCCTTCAGTGACCCAGACATATTCTAAGACAGTATCACCTGATCATGGAGATGGTTGATCTCCAAGGAGATCGAGCTTAGGAGAGTAGACTCAGAGGAAAACACGGCGGATCCACTCACAAAGGCCTTTTCCAAGAGAGAGACATTTATGGGATGGTTGAGTATGAGATACTACAACCACTGCTATATGATGGCCATAGTGCAAGTGGGAGATTGCTAGTTATATGTATGACCTAGAGGCCATTGCTGTACATGAGATGTATATTGTAGTGGATGCTTGGACATATATAGGGAGGACTTTCTTGCTCGACATGATAGCATGCTATCTGGTTACTCTTTATCTTAACATGTACACTGATTGTTTCTCTGTTACATATTGGTAAAGCCCTTAGGATGTGTACTTGACTACCTGGATTATGATGCGGATCATACTAGTGGGACGATGGTAGTCTGTGAGTACATCCTTTAATGTCCCTAGTCGTGGGTGTATCGAGACAGGGCATCGATATACCAGAGTAGAATAGCGTGTACCTTCTCGACCCATGTAGATGGGCGATTGATGATCCCATATCCATTGGTGTTTGACATCAGAGATGATATACGGGTGCTCAGTAGAGACTGGGTATACTGGACGGACTCGCCGAGAGCTCCCAGATGGTATTATACCTCACGTCAGATGGCAGTTCTCTGGTGACACTGGTACAGGTTAGTCTGTCGACCCGAGATCGTCATAGAGTCTTGTGTGATTCCTACTGTGCTTTGATTTCCACCTTACCACGTTCAAGAGGACGTGCAACACGGTGGTTTTGGGTACAGTCCCGAGTCACATGGAGGCAATGAGCGAAAGGAGAGAATTCGTCTCTCCCGGTATTGGGGGTTGATGCTACGCTGTGCTCGATTGGCCATAACAGGAAGTCCCTGGCCAAGGCTGTTTATGAGCTTTACTGGTAAGTGTTATCGGTAGTTTCTCGACCCATTATGAGACTCATATCGGCACGACTTCTCAAGCTATTGGGGTCTGACGTTTACCACCCCCAGACGAGATATGCAACATATCAGTCGAAGAGACCGGAATTTACGGTAGTGTTACTGATTGGATTCGCAGGAGTATGAACAGGCATGCTTGTTGATCTTCTGATCGCTCAATACCCGTGTGGCCGTTACGTTTAGCAGACCGCTTGCGGCTTGTGGGTGTTTGATATGATCATCGCCTACTGCCGGTGTATTGACGAGTCTTTAGAGTCCTACACAGAGGTTTCCTGGTTCATGCGAAACAAAGTAGGAGCACATATTTTATATGTGCGGGACCGAGATTAATGCGCGTATGTGATACCGCATTCTATTCTCGTGATTTGTGACATCGGTCGGTTATATGTGATATGGCCGGGTTATCGGATTAAGTGTTGATGCGATAGATTGTTACATTTGATATTAGTCGGTTGTATATGATATAACCGGATTATTAAATCAAGTGTTGATTTAATAATTTAATGTATAATTATATATTTGATATATTAACTTACATTTACTAATATTTGCTCACTAAGTATTTCTTTTTCTCACTTGTGTAAACTTAGTATTTATGTGATATATATTAATGTACATTATTTTGTGTCATGCTAGATGCCATATGCTACATGGGTGTATGAGACTCACACCATGCTTATAATAATGATATGGTTTTATTTATCTAAATTTAATCAAAATTAATGGTAATTAGTCACATGGTTGAAGCTTGTAGAAGCTTGTGGAACCATTGACCAAGTCCACTAATTTTGTTTTACTTAAAAATATTTATTAACGTAACCATTATTGCTAGCCATAGTTATGTCTCTACATGAGTTAGTGTATGACACTAACTCACCCATGGTTGCTATTCTCACCTCATTAGTTCATTCTCACTTCTTCTCTTCATCTTCATCATCCTTGAGAAAAAGCTTTCTAGCTTTCGGAAAAATGAGAAAATATTATGAGAAAAATAAAACTAAAATGAGCCCATTTCCTACTTCATCATCCTCTACTACTTGCTATTTAGTATAGGGTGTTTGCTTCACTAATTTCATAATTAGTTAAGAGATAGCAAGAGCTTGAGTCTACTCGAAGTAGATCATCTTCGGCCTCGAAGACATTAAGCAAGCTCGTTCATTTCTTCATGTGGATCCTTACTAGAGTTGGGGTATTCACTACTTGGAGCGAAGGGACTACTACACGGAGCTTTAGAAGTGAAGAACTGGTCTACAAAGGTTGTATTCCTGATTCACTTAGTGTAATGTTTGATTACATGCTAGCTTAACTCCTAATTTTCTAGTTAGATCCTTGGCATGGGTTGCATAGCTCTCTAGGTTTATTAAAACTGTATACTTGATGCCCCAAAATCCTAGTTAGGGTGCTATGGAACCTATCATACACAATACTAAAACAAGGGTAACAGTATAACATAAGTGCAATATCAAGGTACTCGTGTCTGTGCCAAGAATAATAATAATATCGGTGCGTGACATGTAATAATGCACCATCCAACGTGTGTCCAACAACGACACACAAATCATGATAAACCCCGAGTGCCCTGCATCGACACTCAAAACATCATGAAGTCCATGTCCAACAGCGACACATAATACTCAGATCTCGGGTTCTGCATGAACAAGATCGGCTCATGGGCTCCGCATGATCAGGATCGGCCCATAACTCCGAATGGTATCCTCCGGATATCCTTCGAGTTTCCATACAATCACCGGTCGGTAGTGCTCCCCTGCCAGGCTCAACGCCTTTCTATACGATCCTCTTGCCCTGGGGTACCGCACCGGGTCCTCCATGCACCCGCAGACGGGCCCTCCCCCTACCTTGAATCGGGTGTATGATACCGCTCAAGAACCGAGAAAAACCCATGGTGGACATCACAAATATCATATCACGAGAAAACCGCAATTTTTTATCCTTTGAAATGAAAATGAGTTTATAAATCCTTGCGGTTTCTCCAAATCCAGAAATCTCATGGAAAATCCAAATCCCAAAATCAAGCGTCAATAGACAGTGAATACCGGCATTAAGCCCCACGATATTGCATAACAGAAGGAATGTATAAGTGCATGAAATATCTAAATATGGAATGCAATATCTAAATTAGCATATGCAGCCAGCATACTAGTACTATATTGAAACTGCCAGCTGGCAATTTATACCAATAAAGTAATGTTTTTCTATGTGTACATGACATGCAAATTACCGATGATGATGTGTGTGAGCTGGGAGCAAGTGTACGTAGAGCATACACATCATCGGTAATGGTGCTGGTGTCCTGATTACATGGGTTCATAATAACAAGAAAACACATTATAAGCCTACAATGTGATGTGAACAACATGAACATATGGGAAATGAATAGTAAACGCAACACTGAAGAATATGCATTTCTATACACGAGTCATACAGTTTTGGCATTTGAAATAGCACGAATCGTGGTTTTGTTTTGAAAATATGGGCTACGGTGCTTTTAAGAAAATATACGTCCTTTGAAAACCTATAGTATCCCTCGGCCTATCTTTAAAATACTCACGATTCGTTAGTTTGAAAATAAGTATGACTCGATCCCAGTCATACTCTACCAAGTAAACTACAGGACGAAGCTAAGAGACTAAACGAAATGGTAAGGAAGTCCACCTAAGTCCGAGTCAATATATCTAGTAGTCGGTGATCCCGCCTCAATAGCGTCACGAACGATAAAATTTATAATACGACATTCTCGAGTCAAGAGTGTGGATCAATCATCATATTTATACATCGTACGGTAAAAATCCATCATACGACATCTCAAATCGGGGTACGGGTCAAATATCACATATACCTCATTATTTACCTGGTATCATTATCATCATATCCTGAATTAGAGGTACCGTTCTAAATCTAGAACATACCAATACCATTAAACATTTATCCGCGTGTGAATAAAATCACATTGCCCATCGATCCACTATAATATTATGTCGTATCTCATAACACGGCCCAAATCACATAACCGGTCTCACGGCATCATGCCCGATCACATCGACTCATCTCCAAGTATCATATACTATCTTCATCACCCGTGTATACGCATATGTGGATATATATATATATATATATATATATATATATATATATATATAAATGTACCAACGCATCCACACACACACACACACACACATATATATATATACATATAACATATACACCAAAAACCATATCACGTGTGTGCATGTGTGTGTGTGTGTGTGTGTCAATCTATACTCTAGGGTTTCGCGATTAAGAAACTAAACTAAAAACGCATTCTTACAACTACACTAAATCCAACCCAAAGTCACCTAAAGCATTTCTTGCTAAGTATACACATCTCATAAATCACATATGTGTGTGTGTGTGTGTGTGTGTGTATATATATATATAGATATATCATAACACGTCATATCCTACGAAATTGCGGGGGTGCTATACGCCATCCACCGGACTTCTCCCGTAGATATACATCTACTCACCTTGATCCTTGCTTGGCGAAGTCGATGTCGCCTTTCTCCTCCCCTGTCGTACGACGTCCACATGAGGGTGCCTACATATATAAACATGGTATTGTAAACAGAAATCACGTACGAAAACCAAAACGGCACACGAATCACACATAGGTTAAAGCCTATGGTCTACTCATGCAGAAGAACCAAATAACCCTCGACATCGAAATACAAACGCCAATCGATCGAGATAAAACACAATATCCAAAATTTCAAGTCACTGAAAGTCACAAAACATAAACATCAACTTAGAAAACTGGTTCCAGATTTTGGTTCAGGTAAAATTAGGCTAAACTAGCAGTACAGTGGGGTAGTATATGAGGTATATGAGCTACATAACTAATTCCAACACCAAATCCCACAAATAACCCGGCGACATACCCATAAAATCCGGTGAGTTCGGTTTTCCTATGGTGAAACGGTCTCGTATTCTCAGGGTGGTCTCCTAGTGTTAATTCTAGGTCAATAGGGTTGCTAGTTTTTCCTGAAAAGGATTCGGATTGCTCTAGATATCCTGTAATCCTCAAAATCTCACAAAACCGATACAGATGTTTCTAAAGTTCAAGTATTGGGTTCTAGAATTTATTTGGTGCAGGATCTTAACACTAAAAGGGGTTGTAGTTACTAATTACACCTCAATTGCACCCTCACAACTCAAGAACCCTCTAAACTTCATCTTGGAATTTTCCAAGATCACTAAACTACAATTAATCAATTCTAAACTTAAATAGAAGCTAAAGGAACTTAATTACTACACTAATGGTGAAAAGAATTACCTCATTTGGCAACTCAAGAAAATTCTTGAGTTGCCTCAAGTGTTCAAAATCCCTTCTTTCTTGGTCTACCATGGTTGCAGTGAGCTTGTGCACATTTTTTGTGAAGGGTATGCAATGTTTTGGGGTTGTTGTGAGGAGGTAGAGGAGCTGGGGAAGAGGGCAGCCATGGTGAGGGATAAGAGAAGAAGAAATGTTGAAGATGATGAAGTGAAACACAAATGAGCCCAAGGTCAAAGACCCCTCACCCCCTCTCTCTCTCTCTCTCTCTCTCTCTCTCCCCCCTCTAAGCCCATACCTCCTTGTTCCTTCCCATGCCACAGTTTAAAATTCTTTTCCTTTTTGTTTTCCTTTTTATTTCTTTTAAAACAAAGCCATGATTGATAAAAATGGAAGAAGTCATGGTAGAAAATGTAACAAATGTGTAACATGACATGGTGCATGTCACATGCACAAAACAAAATCAATGCATGATTAGTGAACATTAATCAAGTTTAGAAATAAACTTGTATTTAATTAATTATAAAGAATTTATAATTTTCCTAAATCACATAAATCCCTCCAAAAATCACCATTCAATTTAAATTTCCAATATTTTCCAACCTATCGGTATATAATTATACCACATCATTAAAGCTAATCTCCATACCTTAAGATATTTATAATAATTCATTATTTAATTATCTAAATTCCCAAAAATAATATTTTATTTTCTGAAATGTTAAAGTATGCTACACCACACATCATTAGTATTGCCATGACACAGTAGAACTGTTACGTTTGTTGCATGTATGATTTATTTACGTGCTTTACTTGTATTACCTGTTAGGTATTGCGAATGCCAGTACTATGAGTATTCGTATTCAATTCTTATGAGTTTTCATGATGTTTTACTTTCGATGATATATATCAGTGGTATGGGACGCTGTTATATATGTATATATATAATATATCATCAGGAGGATCTATGAGATTATTCTTATTCTTTACTTGATATCTTTGGATATGATGAGTTGATGTCCACCTCGAGTCGTTTTTATGTTTTGTTTTACTCCGAACCGAGTGGGGGGCTATACGGTTATGGATTACTACGATATCCTGACTGAGTGGGGGGGGATACACAGTCGGATACATGGTGGACCCGGTCGAGACCGAGGGGCAGGAAAGCCACATTAGAGGCGGGAAGCCTAGCGAGGACACTCGATACCAGAGATAGAGATGAGCACTGCAGATATCCAGGGGATACTGACCGGGGCTATATTTGAGCACGACAGATATCCAGGGTATACTGAACGGGGCTATATTTTAGCACGACGGATATCCTGGGGATACTGACCGGGGCCAGGGATATCGGGTGGTGATCATCTGTTGAGATGGTGTCGACGATATCTGCATTTGCATATCGGTGATGGACACGAGAGATTTGAGGATTTGCGTGTCGGTGATGGACACGAGGATTTCTGATTTCGGGTGTCGATGCTGGAAATCCAGATGTTGATATGTTATTATCATACGAGGTATACAGTCAGAGTGGTGCGTTATTGTAGCCGACCAGGACTGATCCGGGGGACTGTACTTGAATAACCTTTTTACCGATTGTTGCATATAAAAAGGAATTTACAAACCGAGCTATAGTCTCATTATTTTGACATGTCTAGAATGACACTGGGATCTTTTAAATCGTAAACCTCTTATCACTTAAATAAGATACCTATTATATTTCCTACTATTCCGTCTGCTTTTACGCCGTGACATATATATCCCGCGGCTATTTTAAAGAAGAGGTTTTACATATATATTTTCGGCTACCTTTGAGCTTATACCTAGATACAGGTCATTTGAATATGAGATGTCCTACTTTGGGATCACATGATAGATATTGTTGCATTTATGATGCTTATGCATATCATATATTATATTAGTACAGGATATGGTAATACTATACTTATGACCTAGGTATCGTTGTGCATTTCGATTTCTACCTTATGATGTACTTTTATTCACTGAGTTGGCAACTCACCCTCGTTGTCCTACAGTTTCTTGTAGGTTTTACTGCTCGGATTATCAGCAGATTGCGGCACACCCTTCTTCTCGGTGATTGCTTTGGCAGGTGGGCTACTGTTTTTCGTACCCACACTTGTATATTTATATATTCTTGTATCTAGTAAAACACCATTGACATAGAATTTGTATATTATGGACTTAGAAGCGAGACTTAGAGTTTGTGTGTTGTGGACGTCGCGGTCGTTGGAGTCGACTCTTTTATACTTATTGGTTTGGTTCGCTTTTCTTTCTTCGCCATTATGCGTCGTATATTGTTTGCTTGGTTGCTCCGCCGTTTGGGCGTGGAAGCTAGCTCCCGTTGGGATGCTATTTTTATTGTTATGTTCGTATCGGGTTTTATTCAAAATTTACAAAGGAGGTGCTGTCAAATTTCAAAATGTCATAGATGTTTTTTCAAACATACTTAGTTAAACTTAAATGTTTATTTTAAAACGATCTCATCTGATGACTAATTTAAACTTCACCTCCAATATTTTAAAAAAGATTTAGATTCCGTGTTTCGGCGTACTTAGACCTCGTCGTCGTCTTTAGATGTGACGTGATTTAAGTGCCGGTCACATGCCACATTCGGGTCGTGACAAAAACTTCAGCAGGTAGAAATCGAATAAACAATGATTCCTAGGTCATACTGCATCATGAAGGTAATACTGTGGTATCTAGGGTGACCATGTATACATATATGTCAACAATGGAGTCAATGCCAATGGCATGTAGAAATAAACATCTGAAATCATATGCATGTATGCATGTGGATATCATCCACATGTGTCCATCAATGACACAACAATATCATGGAACCTGAGTGTCCAATATTGACACTCGAAACATCATGAAATCAAATGCATGTATGCATGTGGATATCAACCAACGTGTGTCCATCAACGACACATCAACATCATGGAACCTGAGTGTCTAACATCGACACTCGAAACATCATGAAAACCGTGTGCAGTATCGACACGTAAATCCACATATCTTAGGCGCCGCATCCTCTGATCGGGCCTCAGGCGCCACATCCTCTGATTGACCCTCATATCCATCTGACAACTCCGGTTGGTATCCTCCGGATAACCACCGGGTCCAAACTATCATCGGTAGGTAGTGCTCCTTCCTTCCAGGCTCATCGTCTACACCTCAAGCTTCTTGCCCCGGGTACTATACCAGGTCCACCATGTACCCGCAGATGGCCCATCCAACTCCTCGAATCGGGTCTCGAAAACAAGCTTAGAACCGAGAAATCTCATGGTGGACGCTTCGAAATCATATCATGAGAAACCGCATTTTTAAAACAATTCATAATTTCCTTTGAAATATATCTGCGGTTCTCAAATCCAAAAATCTCATGAAAACAGTATCTCAATGAATGCAACTATAAAGTACGATGTATGCGACATAGAATGGTAATGTGAGCATATCAAGTATATCCTGTAAACATGTCATATGATAGTACTGAACAATTAAGAATAATATCATGATATAGCCATTCTACTGTGTAAGTGGCATAGCAATTACCGATGTTGAAGGTGTGTGAGCCGGCAAATCTGTGTAAGTGTAACATGCGCATCATCGGTAATTGTGCAGGTGTACTAGCAGATGATATCATAAAGCGGTAAATACCGGAAACATCACACGTATCTCTTGAGGGATAATCAAATATAAACATGAACTATAATAAAGTATACATTTAACACATGAACCATACGGGCAGTTTAAAAGATACGAATCGTAGTTTTGAAAGTTGGGACTACGACATTTTTTAGGAAAAGACATTATTTGAAAATCCGTAGCATCCCTTGAGGTTTCCATTTAAAAGTGCATACGATTCGTCGGTTTTGGAAATAAGTATGGTTCAGGTGAAATTTTTACGTCGGCGATCCAGCCTCATAATATCTGATATGGTAATATCCTTGATTATCATCCTCAAATCATGAGCGCGGATCAATCATCCGGTATATCTTATCCGGTAATCCATCGTACGGTGATATCAAACAAAATAAGGATTCTATCGTCCTATTCATCAATGAGGGTACGAATCTATAGTCTCGTATGGCATATCACTCTTTATTCTCATATATATATATATAAATACATACACATATTACTCAAGTCACATCTATATCAATCTCATATCATGTCTTTGCAAAATTATTTATATTCTCATATCGCATCACATCCACCCGACTTCCCCCGTAGATATTTTCTATATCAATGGTTGCGGGGGTGTTATACGTCATCCACCCGACTTCCCCCGTAGATATAAATCTAATCACCTTCAATCCTCGCTTGCCGAAGTCGATGACGCTTTGTTCACCCTTGTCGTTCCGAAGTCCACGTGAAGGTATCTATAGTTCAAAACACATCGTATCACATCAAAATCATATTCGATAACCGACACGACACACGAAGCGCACATAGGTTAGAACCTGTGGTCACCGCGTGCTAAAACAATAAAATACCTCTGAAGTCGACGTACGAATGTCGAACGACCAAGTCACATCAAGAAATCCAAAAATCCAAGATTCCAATATCGGAAAACATTGTCAAAACCCACTCAATATGCTCCCAGATTTTTGCATAGATAGATCGGGATAAAACTAACAATACAGAGGCTAAGTTATATGGAGTGTGAGCTACAGGCCAAACCCCAACATCGAAGCCCAAAAATTGGCGGGCGATGGGAGCTACAGTACTCGGCGGCGCCGGTTGGGCTAGGGATTTTTGGTCTCGTTCTTCTGTGGTGGTCTTCTAGTGGTCTAACTAGGTTAATGTAGTTGTTTGTTTTTCTTGCAAAGATCCCAACTTGCTCTAGATTTCATTTAATCCTCAAAAAATCCACAAAACCGATATTGGAAAACGCTAAACTCAAGTCTTGTGGTTTCTATGCTCAGTTGGTCCAGGATCCATACACTAGAAGGGTTGTAGCTATTGGGTTATGGCAGCGCCCTGGCCATCAAACCGTGGCCGATTGCGGAACAAAAATTTTCAAAACTGACGCTAACACAACCCGCTACCTAGATCTACCATTAACCCTAAACTAGAAAACTAAATATATAGGAGTTAAGAATGGTTATACCGAGTTGATCCGTGTCCTTCGGTCTTCAACCACCTTCCCAAGCTCCTAGAGGCCTCCATGATCAAGCTTGATCTCCGGTCTCCCTCCATTGAAGATGATCCACCCGAGGATTTGTATTCCGAGATCCTACCTCAATAGCCGAGGTAACTAAGGTACCTAGATCGCTAAACTAGATAGCCTAGACGATGGAGAGTGTGGTGATGGATTAATTTGTCTCATAACACCCTAGCTTTCTCAACACATGAGACTTAAAGGGTAGAGGTAGAAGAAGAAGCTTAAGGATGAGAGTGAGAGGCAACTCAAGAAAAAATGGCGAAGTCATTTTTTTTTTGTGAGATTTCTTGTGTTTTGTAATAATTGAAGCCATCCAACAAATATCCCATGTCTCCGAAATATCTTAGATCAACCCAAAATATCTCAAGTCAACAAAAAATCTCACAACAAAACAAAAGACCAAGCATGCTAGAATAGTGATCACAAGTCACTACAAAGTGTTAGTTATATGTATGCCATAGAGGCCATTACTGTACATGCGATGTATATAGTAGTGGATGCTTGGACATATATAGGGAGGACTTTCTTTCTCGACATGATAGTATGCTATCTGGTTGCTCTTTATCTTAACATGTACACTTATTGTCTCTCTATTACATGTTGATAAAGACCTTAGGATGTGTACTTGACTACCAGGACTATGATGCAGATCATACTAGTGGGGATATGCGTAGTCGGCAAGTACATCCTTCAAAAGTTCCTAGCCGTGGGAGTATCAAGACAGGGCATCGATACTCCAGAGTAGACTAGCGCATATGCTTCTTGGCCCATATGATGGGAGATCGATGATACCATATACATTGGTGTTTGACATACACGGGTGCTAAGTGGAGACTGGGTACACTGGACTGACTCGCCAAGAACTCCTAGATAGTATTATACCTATCGTCGGGTAGCAGTTCTCTGGTGACACTGGTTCAGGTTAGTCTATAGACCCCAGATCGTCATAGAGTCTTGTGTGATTCCCACTGTGCTTTGATTTTCACCATACCACAGTCAAGAGATCGTGCAAAAAGGTGGTTTTTGGGTACAGTCCCGAGTCACATGGAGGCAATGAGAGATAGGAGGGGTTTCGTCTCTCCCGGTATTGGGAGTTGATGTTGCGCTATACTCGATTGGCCAAAACAGGAAATCCCTAGCCAGGGTTGCTGAGATTTACTGGTAAGTGTTATCAATAGTTTCTCGAACCGTTATGGAACTTGCATCGGCATGACTTATCAGGCTATTGGGGTCTGATGTTACTGTGATATGCGACATATAAGACGAAGAGACCGGACTATACGGTAATGTTACTGATTGGATTCGCAGGAGTACGAGCAGGCTTGCTTGTTGATCTTCTGATCGCTCAATACCCGGGTGGCCGTTACATTTGGCAGACCGCTTGTGGCTTGTGGGTGTCTGATATGATCATCACCTACTGCCGGCATATTGACGAGTCTTTAGAGTCCTACACAGAGGTTTCCTGGATCAAGCGAAACAGAGTAAGAGCACATATGTGATATGTGCTGGACCGAGATTAATGCATTTATGTGATACCGCATTCCATTCTCACGATATGTGATATCAGTCGGTTATATATGATATGGCCGGGTTATCGGATCAAGTGTTGATTCGATAAGTTGATTCATATGATATTAGTCGGTTGTATATGATATAGCCGGATTATTAAATCAAGAGTTGATTTAATAATTTATTGTATAATTATATATTTGATATATTACATTACATTAACTAGTATTAGCTCACTTAAGATTTCTTTTCTCACATTTGATATACTTTACATATATGTGATATATGTATTGTTTTCTTTTTGGCACAAAATATATATGTGATATATATAAGTGTGTCATGCTAGGTTACACATGCAACATAGTTAGTATGAGACTCACACCATGCTAGGTTAAGTTAGGGTTTTATTTGCCTTAAGTATTTTAAACATTTGGATAATGAGTCATGGTTCAAAGCTTGTAGAAGCTTGTAGGTTTCATTGACTAAGTCCACTTGTTTGTCTATCTTAAGATATTTGTTAACCCAACCCTTAACTCATAGCTATGGTTTATTCTCTACATGAGTTAGGCACGACACTAACTCACCATGGTTGCAATTCTAACCTCACTCTCTCATGAGTTTCATTTCTTCTTCTTCTTCAACAAAAGAAAAAGCTTGCAAGGTTTTTTCCAAGTGAAGATTTAGAGTGAGAAAAATAAATCTAAAGTGAGCCCGCTTCCTACTTCATCATCCTCTAATACTTGCCAATTAGCATAGGGTGTTTGCTTCACTAATCTCACCATTAGAGAAGAGATAGCTTGGGTTAGTGTCTCCTCGACGTAGATCATTTTCGGCCTCGAAGATTTCAATGCAAGCTTGTTCGTTTCTTCATGGGAGCCTCTCTAGAGTCTGGGAGTTCATGATCGCGGCGAAGGGACTACTACACGGAGCTATTGAAGTGACGGACCGGTCTACAAAGGTTGTATTTGTTAGATATATGTATGCCCTAGAGACCATTATATGTATAGTGGATGCTTGGACATGTATATTTGAATTTAGATGACTTTCTCGCTCAACATGATAGTATGCTATCTGGTTTACTTTATCTTGACATGTTGATTTGATCATGCTTTTATTCATTTGCACATGTTGATAAAGCCCTCAGGATATTTACTTGACTACTGTGACTATGATGCGGATCATACAAGTGGGGCATGTGTAGTTTATAAGCATATCCTTGAACTGTTCCTAGTCGTTGGTGTATCGAGACGGGGCATCGATATTCCAGAGTATACTAGCGTATACTATTCTTTTCCCATATGATGGGCGATGGATGATCCCATATCCATCTGGTGAGGTGACACCAAAGATTGTATGTGGGTGCTCAGTGGAGACTGGGTACACTGAACGGACTCACGGAGAACTCCTATGTGGTATTATATCTATCGTCGGATAGGAGTTCTCAGGTGACACTGGTACAGGTTAGTCTGTAGACCCAAGATCGTCATAGAGTCTTGTGTGTCCTCCCACTGTACTTTGATATCCACCCTACCACGGCTCTACTGAGTCATGCAAACAGGTGGACTTTGGGTACAGTCCCGAGGCACATGGAGGCGATGAGCGATAGGAGGGGTCTCGTCTCTCCCGGTATTGGGAGTTGATGTTGTGCTATGCTCGATTGGCTATAACAAGAAGTCCCTGACCAGGGCTGCTGAGATTTACTGATAAGCGTTATCAATAGTTTCTCGACCTGTTATGAGCCATACACCAGCATGACTTATTGAGTTATTGGGGTCGACGATTCCATCCCTAGACTCGATATGCAACATATCTGACGAGGAGACCGGACTATACGATAAGTGTTGCCAGTTGGCTCGACGGGAGTTTTGACAGCTTCGCTGGTTTTCTTCTGATCGCTCAATACCCGGATGGCCATTACGTTTACCTGACCGCTTGCGGCTTGTCGGTATTTGATATGATCATCACCTACTGCCGGCGTATTGACGAGTCTTAGAGTCCCATAATGAAGTTTCCTGGCTCGGGCGAAAAGATATGGTGTGCATATGAGATATGCGCGGGGACCCGATTAAATACGGATATGTGATACCGTATATTAATCGTGCATTTTCTATTGGTCGGGTCGTATGTGATATGACCGGTATGCAAAATCAAGTGTTGATTTAACAAATGACTTTTAGATTAATTCTTTAATTAAACCCTTTTTCTATTTTTATATGCATGCATGTATGCACATGATGATGTGCATGGACACATACATACATACATTGTATCATGGTTGTTGATACATATATGGTGGCAATGCAAGACTCATATTGTAGTAATTATTTATTTATTTATCATTTTGAATTAAAAGAAAGGATAATTCACTCATGGTTAATGTTTATCATCTTTGACTATACTTCAACTACTTTTTAATCTTGAGTTAATTATCCTTTTGCTTTATTAACTCATTGATAAAGATCTAGATAATTACTAACCACGGTTAAAGTGATAAGCATATAATATAGATTATTCTTTCTCATCTCAATAATTCATGATATTATCCTTTGAGCTCAAGCTTAGCCACCATTATCTTCTTCTTCCTCTCTTGAGATTTTTCTTTGAGTGAAGTTGATAAAAAGAAAGGGTTTTGATTATAGAATACAAACTATATCATCATACTACACACATCTAGCCCATTTGTGTAGTGTGTTTGCTCTACTTCATTCACATATCAAGTAAAGCAAGGAGCTTTGGGCAAAGGGACTTCGGGTGGATCTTTGTGGACTAGGAAGGCTTCTATCGATCCGTTCCAAACCCTCATAGTGCCAAGGAGTCACTAAGGGAGGTCTACAAAGGTTGTAATCTCTACCCTTAGTAATAGTTTTTCATTTGCATGTGATGCTTAGTTGAAAACAAACCCAAAATTTCTATTTATGATTCTTGTCAAGGTCACTTAGAACCTTTAAAATTTGATAATTGCATATGTGATGCTTCTAAACCCTTGATGAGGTGCTAGGTAAACCCAACAATGGTATCAGAGCCAAGCCAGAGCTTTAGGCGATGCGTAGGCGAAGTTAAAACTCCGATCGAATCACGAAACACCAATTTAGACCCTTCTCTGGAAATTTTGTAAAAATGTTATTTTTTTTTGCATTAAAAATACTCAAAAAAATCAGCAGAGAATTCGAAGGATAACCATGAAACACGAGCCCCCAACTCTCTCAAAGTGCCGCGGAACCGCGACAAGAACAAGCTTGTCGCGGCGGTTCCCCGGCTAAAATAGCGAATTGGGGACACGTGTTGGTACAGTAATATCCGTAGCTGTTCCTGCATATTTCTGGGTATTTTTAATCTTACTCATGTGTTGAGTGTTCTGGGGATTATTTTGAATTCGTTAATTCGATCGGAAAATTTAATTTCGTTCTGTTTTCCGGATAATTTAGAAACTGTTAAAATGTTCGAACGGATATCAATAACTCACTTTTTCCCGGCACGAAAAACTTTCAAATGTTGAATTTTTCTTGAGTTTAAATTTTTCGGAAAAACGTGCAAGTAACGCGGTGGACCCTCTAGAAGAACACAAACCTTAACTCGATTATGTGACCGTCTGAACCGCCTCTAAACCTTAGGATTTGGGGCAGTACGGCGTGCCACATGTGAGGCGTTGGCTTAACCCTTCTACGGCTGGACCATTGCTACTGTGACATGTTCTGGAAATTTTGAACTCGGCTCAAGTGTTGTGCTATTTGGGAAATCTTGGGTATTTGATTAATTGATTGGAAAGTTTAATACTGTCTATTTATCTGGAATGTGATACAATATGTGGAATTCATATAGTTAGGCATGAAATGCGAAGTGTGTGATATTTCGGATTTACGATGTCTAAAGAGATTGTGGATTCCAAATGTTGTAGTTTTACACTTTCTTTTCTGTGACCGTAAGCGTAGTATGTGGGGTATCGCCGGCTTCGTTGCTATATATCAACGACAATCGGGATACGAATACTTTCTTACGTTGATGATATGAGATATTATGTGTTGCTGAGATATGATGTGCAGGATTGTCGCGATTGAATAGCCGGGGGTTTTATGTGAGATGAGAGTTTTATTTTCATTCATGTATAAATCAATTGTATGTAATATTCTTTTATTTGGGGCACTTCCGGGATGAGGAAGATGTTTCCATCATTGTATATTATTTACTTTTCCGCATTAGGATAGACCCAAGGAGGGGAGCACAAGTGACCGGGTTCTAGGGTTCAGTGGGAGGCCATCTCGAGGAGTCGAGACCGGGTCTCCTAAACTCTAGAATTGGCAGGATCACTTGCCGCTCTCGTAGGGGTCTAGGGGTGTGGGCTTGGCTATTCGTCACGACCGTGGAATCCGTATTTTCTATTGTTGGCTAAATACAAAATGCGGACATCCTTGATATCCTTTTATTTTCATATGTGCTTCTGCTGCTGATATTCTGTAATGTGATTACTTAGTATCTGAGACGAATGGATTATTATTATATATATGATATATAATAAACGTTGCTTATGTTTTACACCCGCACTAGTCCCGCCCCTCTATGCCGTTAGTTAAGTAACCTAACGGTGCATAACGGGACACTGTGGCGAATGCGGATGGCATAAGTGTAGGTTCTGTTTTCGTTTCTTTTCTGTTATGGCTTAGGAACTTAAATGATGGGATTACATTAATGAGATTAATGTAAAGTAAAACAAACCTAAAAGATGTTGTAGAATCAGATTTGAAACCCACTCGGCCTTTTTATGAAAAATGCAAGTTTCAAAAGATGCGGAGCTTAAGCCACTCCTTTTCTAAACTGTTTTGATTCTACAACGAGATCAAGTTCAAAGCGTTAAAAGTTTTCATAAAAACCATCCGCAACCCTCCGTCATTTTAGGAAGTAGAGTACTTAGTATTCATGCTACGTATTTTGATCATAGTCAAGGCGTAGTGTACGGTAGCTAAGTGATGTCTTCCTACAAAGCATATGATGCGATCAGTTAGGAAATTCATGTGATTATGTTGATCATAGTCAAGGGTCATATGGGTGGGTCTAGTTAATCTCGAAATGATGGGTATAACTTGACTAGCACTTATGATATTTTGACCATAGCCAAGGTCATAAGTAACTAGGGGTAAAAACAATATCGGGAGTTTCAAGAGTTGAAATTTGCAATGAGATTGAATACCATCTATATAATAGTTGGATCCCGATCCCACTATGAGTAAGTGTTACTTCCAGGAGAATTTTACACTTTACAATTAGCTAATCCAGTAGGTGTCTAGAAAGGTGTTAACGAGGTTTGACCTCTGGGAAAATGAGGTTTATTTTAATTAGGTCCGTGTGAAAGCATGGGGAGCCTCCTTCAAAGTACCGACACTGGCCTGGCTGACCGGTTAGCGAAACTGTAGAATGTAATTAATCCTGGCTAGTTTTCTTTTCAGGTTTCAAAAGAAGATTTGATAAAAGCAGTGGGAGACATCGATTAGATAAGATAATAACCAATCTAATTCTTTGCAAGAGCATTTCGCTGAGTGTATTCTTTTCTCTCTCCTCATGGCAGATACCGATGATGGGACTTAAGCTTCTACTAGAGAAAAATAAACTGACAGGACCGAACTAAAAAGAATGGTTGAGGAACTTGAACATTGCATTTACATATGATAAAGTATCATATGTCCTCACAACTAAAGCCCCACCCGTCCTAGGACCTGAATCATCTGTCTCGGATAGGGAGATCCGAAAAACTTGGGATATTGATTGTAACACGGCCAAGTGCCTCGCGCTTGCTTTTATGGAAAATATCCATCAGAAGCAACACGAGAATATGGATGTACAATCCATCTTTCTTCACACAAAGGATTTGTATGAAGAGCAATCTCGTACTTTGCGATACAAGGCATCTCAAAAGCTGTTTTAGATGCGAATGGCCCCTGGTACATCAGTAGGAGACCATGTTTTGAAAATGATTGGTCTTATAGAAGAACTTGAGGAACTGGGATGGACCATGGATAATGAGCAATATACGGATATTGTTCTACAGTCTCTCCCCCCTGCCTTTGCTCCGTTCATAATGAATTTCAATATGAACGATTTAGAGAAATCATTGCCTGAACTTCTCAATATGTTGAGAAGTGTAGATAGCATGTTGAAAACAACGAGGACTCCTGCTCTGCTTGCTGGGCCATCTTCCTCTTCAGTCCCAAAAGCCAAGGCCAAGGGAAAGAAAAAGAAAAAGTCCATCAAACAGAAAGGTGGAGTTAAAAAGGCAAAGGGGAAAGACAAATCCGGGGCTGCGGGAAGCGGGAAAGGAGAATGTTTTTACTTCTACAAGTCGGGACATTGGAAACGCAACTGTGCTGTGTATCTTTCTGATCTCAAGAAGAAGAAGCATGCGATGCTTCCACTTCAGGTGTGTTTGCAACTGAAAACTGTTTTTCTTTAAACTCTGCATCTTGGGTATTAGATACTGGTTCTGGTTTTCACATCTGCAATTGTATGCAGGGATTGAGAAACAGTAGTGTTTTGAAGACATGTGACCATACTCTGCGGGTTGGAAATGGTTCCAATGTACATGCTGTATCCGTAGGAGAGTATCATCTTGGGTTGCCTTCGGGTTGTATTTTGGTTTTGAACCCGTGTTATTTTGTAACTAGTATGCTATGTAATATAATATCCATTTCTTTGTTGGACAATGAAAGATATCATTTTGTACTGCAAAATAATGTTATGAACATTAACTTGAATCAAGAGTTGATTGGGTATGGTACACTAAATAACGGTATTTACGTCCTGAACCAACACACAGTTTTCAATATACAACATACTAATAAAAGAAAGTTTTCAGATATAAATGAAGCCTTTCTTTGGCATTGTAGACTTGGTCATATTAATGAAACAAGACTAAACAAACTACATAAAGATGGATATTTAAATCCTTTTGAATATAAATCTTATGCGACTTGTCAGTCTTGTATCAAAGATAAAATGACCAAAACTCCATTTACTGGACACGGAGAAAGAGCTGTGGAACTCTTAAGCCTCATACATAGTGATGTATGCGGACCAATGTCTACACATGCTAGAGGTGATTTTTCATACTTCATTACTTTTACTGATGATTTATCAAGATTCGGACACGTGTTTTTGATAAAGCACAAATCCGAAGCTTTCGAGAAATTCAAGGAGTACAAACTTGAAGTAGAAAAACAAACAGGCTTCAGCATTAAGAAACTTCGATCAGATCGAGGTGGAGAATATTTAAGTACAGGGTTTTTAGACTTCTTAAAAGAGAATGGGATTCTCTCTCAGCTCACTCCTCCTTACACACCACAACACAATGGTGTGTCAGAACGGAGGAATCGTACCCTATTAGATATGGTACGATCCATGATGTGTGATGCTGAGTTACCGCTTTTCTTTTGGGGGCATGCATTAGAGACAACGATGTATCTGTTAAACAGGGTTCCAACCAAGACCGTGTAAACCACTCCATATGAGATATGGAGTGGAAAGAGACCATCTCTTAAAAGAGTTAGGATTTGGGGTAGTCCGGCTTTTGTTAAAAAGCAGAATCCAGACAAACTCGAGACACGATCGGTCATGTGTAAATTTGTGGGGTATCCAAAACATTCGTATGGATATCTATTCTACCACAAGGAGGAAGAAAAGGTGTTTGTTGCTCAGCATTCCACATTTTTGGAAAATGAAATCTTTACAGACAATATTGATGGCAATGCGGTAGAACTAGAAGAGGTTCTAGAGACACAAATTACTCAGGACGAATTGGTTGAAACTGATGTTGCAGTAGAACTTCAAGAACCTCAGCCGCTCCGTAGATCTTGTAGAACTTCGCGCCCACCAGAGAGATACTATGCGTTTCTCATTGATGGTGATATGGAAGATTGCATCATGGATGATGATGACCCTACTAGTTTTCAGCAAGCTATCACGAGTGGTGACTCAGTGAAGTGGCTGGAAGCCATGAGATCCGAAATGGAGTCCATGTATACCAACAAAGTATGGACTTTGGACGTTGCACCTCCTGGGATAAAACCCGTTGGGTGCAAATGGATCTTTAAAAGAAAGATTGGTATAGATGGACAGGTAGAGACCTTTAAAGCAGGGCTAGTAGCGAAAGGTTTTCGTCAAAGACCAGGATTGGACTATGATGAAACTTTCTCTCCAGTAGCAATGCTTAAATCCATTAGGATCCTACTTGCTATTGCTGCTCACTATGATTATGAAATCTGGCAGATAGACGTTAAAACTGCATTTCTAAATGGTGATTTAGAAGAATGTGTTTTTATGGATCAGCCAGAGGGCTTCATTGACAGGTGGAGCAGCGGGAAAGCATGTAGATTGCTTAAATCCATTTATGGATTAAAGCAGGCCTCACGGAGCTGGAACATCTGCTTTGATGATACAATCAAAGAGTTTGATTTTATCAAAAATATAGATGAACCATGCATTTATAAGAAGATTGTAGGGAGTACTGTCATATTTCTCGTATTGTACGTAGATGACATTCTCCTGATAGGAAATGATATTCCTATGCTACTATCGGTCAAACTATTATTATCACAAAGGTTCTCCATGAAAGACCTGGGTGATGCCTCATGCATTTTGGGCATAAGAATCTATAGAGATAGATCTAAGAGGTTATTTGGATTGTCCCAATCAAAGTACATAGACACCATCCTAAAAAGGTTTAGTATGGAAGATTCTAAGCGTGGTGCCTTGCCTTCTTGTCATGGAATCACTCTCTCCAAGGACTTCTGTCCGAAGACTGATGAAGAGAGATCTCGCATGAGCGTTATACCCTACGCTTCAGCCGTAGGATCTATAATGTATGCGATGTTATGTACTCTCCCTGATGTAGCTTATGCACTAGCTATAGTAAGCAGGTACCAATCCAACCAAGGGGAGAAACATTGGATAGAAGTGAAGAACATTCTTAAATACTTGCGAAGGACTAAAGAATTGTTCTTGGTGTATGGTAATGTGGATCTCCAGATGGAGGACTTTACCGATTCCAGCTTCCAAAGTGATAAGGATGACAACAAATCTATCTCAGGGTTTGTATTTACCCTCAATGGAGGGGCGGTTAGTTGGAAGAGTTCCAAACAGGATACCGTTGCAGACTCTATGATGGAAGCTGAGTATATTGCTGCAAATGATGCTGCTAAGGAAGCCGTCTGGATGAGGAAGTTCATCGCGGAACTAGGAGTAGTTCCAACCATTGTTGATCCAATACCACTGTATTGTGATAATAATGGAGCTATGGCGTTAGCCAAAGAACCAAGGTCCCATCAGAAATCCAGACACATCCTGAGGCGATATCATTTGATTCGGGAGATAGTAGATCGCCAGGAGATCGAGATTCGGAGAGTAGATACAAAGGATAACACAGTGGATCCACTCACCAAGGCTCTTCTACAGCCGCAACATGAGCGACTTTTTGAGATGTTGGGTATGAGATACGCCAATAACTGGCCTTATTCCAAGTAGGAGATTGTTAGATATATGTATGCCGTAGAGGCCATTATATGTATAGTAGATGCTTGGACATGTATATATGAATTTAGATGACTTTCTCGCTCAACATGATAGTATGCTATCTGGTTTACTTTATCTTTACATGTTGATTTGATCATGCTTTTATTCATTTGCACATGTTGATAAAGCCCTCAGGATATTTGCTTGACTACTGTGACTATTATGCGGATCATACAAGTGGGGCATGTGTAGTTTATAGGCATATCCTTGAACTGTTCCTAGTCGTTGGTGTATCGAGACGTGGCATCGATATTCCAGAGTAGACTAGCGTATACTATTCTTGTCCCATATGATGGGCGATGGATGTGTTAGTGTATATGCCCTAGAGGCCATTACTGTATCATACTAGTTTGTATATTACTTAATGGAAGCTTGGGATATTCACCTTGTATAGACAATCTTGCTCAATATAGTAGTATACTACTTGGTTTGTTTCTACTTTAATGTGTACATGTGTTTATTTTAGTATATCACCTATACAGATTAGTGGAGCCCTTATGATCTTTGCTTGATTACCAGCGTTGTGATGGCAGTCACACTCGTGGGGGCTGGGTAATCTATAAGCACATCCTTATGCAGGTCCCTAGTCACAGGAATATCGAGACAGGGCATCGATACTCCGGAGTAGACTAGCGTATGCGCTTCTCATCCTAGTGTGGGAGGCGGTCTGTCCCACAGCCGTCAGTACGTCGCACTTGAGATAGTATGCTGGTGCTCGTTAGGTTACGAGTATACTGGACAGGACTCGTCGGGAACTGTTGGTTGGTACTATACCTATCGTCAGTTATCAGTTCCCAGGTGACATGAGTACAGCTTAGTCCGCTGACTTGACACTGTCACTTCGCCTCGAGTGTGTTCCCACTGTACTTAGATTACTACCCTACCACGGCTCAAAGGAGTCGTGCAAACAGGTAGTAGTTGGTGCAGTCCCGAAGCACTTGGAGGCAGTGACGGTTAGACAGGATTCGTCTCTCCCGGTATTGGGGGTTAGCATCGCGTTGTGTCTAGGAGAGCCATTACACGAGTAGTCCCTGGCCAGGGCAAGCGATATATACTGGTAGGTTCCCAGTGCTATCTCAGGATGTTCTGGGCTACACTCCGACACAACTTGTACCGCTATTAGGGGACTGACGTTTACCGCCCCCTAGGCCCGCCATGCGATGTATCAGACGAACAGACCGGACTGTATAGAGATTGTCACATTCAGGCTCAGTAGGAGTTCAGATGGGTTTCACCTCGTCAGTCTTCTTTTCGGCATCTACCTGGGGACCGTTACGTACAGCTAGTGCCGCTTGCGGTCTATGGTTAAACCCACTGCCAGCGTAGTGTAGAGTCTTTAGAGTCCCACACAGAAAGCTATTCGCCTTTAGGCAAAAGAGTAGAGGTCGCATGGTTTTGCGACAGGTCGCATTGTTTTGCGACAGGGTTCGGTCACATCCGTGCACTTGTGCACGTTTGGTGTCTGGACAGTTAACACTAGAGGGCTTTGGTTTAAGCCAGATCCTAGTGTACATTTTGGGATTAGTTTTATCTCGTTTGTATTCGTGTTCCTCGGAATGCGGATGCGGGTGTGTATGCACAGTTGACAGAGAGACAGAGGCAGAGGATTCTTATTGGGGTTGTTGACTGTTGAATGTTGACTATTGACTTTTTGCTAAACCCTAATGAGAATAAGAAATATAATTAACAATAATATTAATTAAGTATTATAGTGACATGGTTGTTGTGGGGTTGACTTTGTTGACGTGTTGACTTTGTTGATCGGTTGACTAGGTTGGACTAGTTGACCATCATCATGACAATGGCTATCATTTCATGGCAAAGACTTTTGCTTGCTTGTTTCTTTTTGCAAAATGAGTGCATGAAATGATATAGCCATTTTGACTTGAACCATCACATAATACTTGATTACTATTTTGTTATGATGGTTTTGAATTATGAGAGCTTGGATGGCAAAAGAGTTACTCATTCTCTCATTTCATTTCTCTCTCTTGCTTGAGCTCTCCCTCTTGCTCTCTCTAGCTCAAGGCAACACCCTCTCATGAGTTGAGAAACATTGACTTAGAGATAAAAGAAAACCCATATCACTTCTCTATTCATCCTTGTTCACAAGGTTTAGCAAACCAAATGTTCTAGTTTCTTCAAGTTCGAAGAAGAAGCCAAAGGTAGAAGCTTTCAGGTGGATCCATCTTCGGCGCAAGGAGATGACGAGGTGAGGCGATCCGTACACCGGAAAGAGTTGAAGACGAAGGAGTTCAAGAAAGGTATAGCCCCCTAACCGAGTAGGTAAAACTCTTGTTAGGTTTGTTAGTTAGTTGTTTAACAAAGATCCGTATTTTGAGTCCATGTTACCACCTCTTGAAAAATCGTTTTTCATCATTTCCGCAAGCCCGTAAGTACCGGGAGAGGTAACGTGGACTTACAGTGGTATCAGAACCAAGTTAAACATTATCTAACATGTTAGCAAAGTAACTAGAAATTCGATCGGAGAAAAGGTCGCGAAACACGCCCGAAAAGTATACTTTCTGCCGAATTTTTTTTCTGTCCAAAAAATGATAAATCTTATCTTAAAATTCGGCTCAGGGTTTTTATAACAAACTGTAGAAAAATGGTCCAGTGAACCGATCAACGCGCCGCGGAACCGCGGCAGGAGCATGCTCCCGCCGCGGATCCGCGGCCGAGTTGACTCGGCCGTGGACGATTTTTCATGCAGTTTGTTTAGAGGGGTGTTTTGTGATTTTTACAATATGTTTTTTCTGCCCAGATTTTCCAGAAAGCAAAATTAGTTTTTGGGGCTTGAAAATCCGTATTTTGATTGAACTTCTAAAGACTTAAGCTGACGGGTATATATCTGTGATGTGTTATATGTATTGAACATCCGCTAATCGCTATACGTCGATTAGTGGGGGTTATACATATCTGTGATCTGTAATGTTGATGATATGTGTAAATGAATTCTTTGGATTGTCGCGGATGAATAGCCGGGGGTTGTGAGATGAGAGTTTTTCTTTTTCTTTCAAAACGTGTAATATGTAAATTGATGTAATATTATTTTTGGCCGCACAACCGGGTCGAGGTTGTAGCCGTCATTGTATAATTTATTTTTACTATTTTTTTCTCCTAGGATAGACCCAAGGTGGGGTGCACAAACTACCGGGTATCTCGAAGTGCCGAGTGGCCTACTCACGTCGTTAAAGGAGGTAGCTCCGCTTCGGATATTTGGCGGGTAGTTTGCCGCACCCGTAGGGGTCTAGGGTGGGGTATTGGCTATTCATCGCGACCGTGTAATCCGCTTTTCGTTATAGGCTCGTACGAATTGCGGATTCCTAGTATATCCAATGTGTTCATCTGTGATCTGGAATGGCTATCATTGCATGTGACGAATGAGTATATCTATATATGATATCTATTTAGGCGTTGCTTATATTTTGCATCCGCGCTAGTCCAGCCCCCGCTCTGTCGTTAGTTAAGTAACCTAACGGGTAATGACAGGGCCCCGTGGAGAATGCGGATGGCATAAGCGTACGTTATATTTTCGTTGTTTTCTGCAATGGTAGGATTAATTGATGGGACGCATTAAAATTAATGCAAGAAAAATAAACCAAGTAAAAGTCGTTGGAACACTTTCAAGACCACTCGGTTTCTTTTCAAAAAGAACTTTTAAACGCGGAGCATAAGCCACTCGTTTTAAAAGCTATCTCGTTCCATCGATCATATCAAGTTCACTACGTTCACGGTTTTGCCAAAACCATCCGTAGCCCTCCATCATTTCAGTTAAATATTCGGTAGTATTCAAGCTATGTATTTTGACCTCACGCCAAGGCATAGTGATTGGTAGCTGCCGGATATTTATCTGTTGCATAGATAGAATGCGTTGGTTTGAGACAGTCGTACTGCCATTTTGGCCTACGTCAAGGGTAGGTACGGGTGGGTTCAAATTAACCTGGATAATGATGGGAAGAACTTGACATGTGACTTATGACATTTTGACCTCACGCCAAGGTCATAAGAGCATGGGGCAAAAATCTACATCGTGTAACGTTTTGAAAATCGTTTCGGTGAAATTTCGAAAAAACGGTAAAATAAGGGGGTTTTCTGTAAAAAAGTTAAAATGCAAATATTTTTATTATAAAATTAAATATACATATTCTAGCTATGTAATTGCTAGTATTTGGTGTTTATTGAGCCACTGGTAAAATTTCTAATTTTCTGAAAATTTTTCCGAAATTAATTATTTTAATATTATTTTAAGCCGTCACTAATACATTTAATTAGGGAAATTACAAATTGGAATGGGTTAATACAAATTTTGTGCATCATGACACATCTAAACATATATTGTAACATGTTCTTTTTCTTTCTATTTTGTCATGATGGTTCTATTTAATTCACGAAACATATTAGGAAATAAAATAGATAAGAATGGTTTAATTAAGGGGATAATGGAGGGGGGGTTTCTTGCTATTTTCCTTCCACTAACTCACCCACTCCCCATTCTATCCGAGACCCCCTTCAATTCCAGCAGCCCTCTCTTCAAAAAAAAAAAAAAAAGAAAGAAAGAAAAGAGAATGAATAGAATAATGAAGGCATGGAGTTAATTAAAAGAGGTATGGGCTTTTCTCTTCTTGTCTTGACTTCACAATCATTTCAACACTCACATTCTCTCTCTCCTCTCTCCAAAAATTCAGCCGAGCCTCCCCATGAGCAGCCCCAACAATTTTCCATCTCATTTTTCCCTCAAAAATCTTCTCATTTTCCATCAAAAATCCTTCCAAATCACTACTAATTCCTAGTTAAATCCTAACCCTTTATTCCTTAGCACAATCAAGGATGGATCTTGAGCAAGGTAGCTAATTTGGGAGGCTTAGTTTCATGTTGATCTACCAATTTGTGAGGTATAAAATCCTTTCCCTTAGGTTTAATTGTTGCTTAATTACCTTAATCTAGCTAATTAGGTGTTTAATTAGGTTTAATTGCTTATTTGGAAAAATTCAAGAAAAGGGTTTGTAAATCAAATTAGGGTTTTCTTCATTGGGTATTGATCTTAATGTGGGGATTAACATGTTAATGTGATGCTAAAACTAACCTAGTTGCTAGTTTACTAATTGATGCTTGTAATTGTTAAAATTGGAATTTTATGCAAACTAGGTTTTGGAAATTTATTTCAAATGTTAGAGTAAAAATCTAATTAGGTTTTTCATGACTTCATTAACATTATTAAGTGTAGTTTAATGCTTTAGATCAAGCAAATCTAAGCTAGATTGTAGTTTGTGCATTTTTGCTATGAAATTGTTAAAATTTAGGTATTTTGTAAACTAGAATTTTAGGGTTTTTGGAATGTAATGAGATTAAATTATGAGAATTGTTTTTATGACTTATTTAAGATATTTAGTGAATATTGTGGCCGCTAGATTCGTTTATACATCGAATTTTGTACTAAAACGGTGATTTGTGCTTGCTAGATTTTCGGGAAAATGACTTTTTAAGTGAAATTGGGGTTTTTGTGAATTTTAAGCTATTTTATATTATAATTAGTGCTTGTAATTGTACAAATGAGTGTGTTGGGAGCTTTCTCGGTGGTTTGGCATTTGTACGCCGACGTCGAGGGTTTTTGGGTCGATTTGTAAAGGCAACCATAGGTTTTGACCTATGTTGGATTCGTGCGTCGTTTTGGTCATGAGTCGGATTTTAATGCGATACGGTGCGTTATGATATGTAGGTACCCCATGTGGACTTCGAGACGACAAGCAAGCGCGTGGCGACGTCGGCACCGGCGAGCGAGGACTAGGTGAGTAGATTTATATCTACGGGGAGAAGTCGGGTGGATGGCGTATAGCACCCCCGCAGTCCGTGGTGGTGTATACGGATGCGTATACACACCAGCAATTATTATATGTTATTTGGGATTAATAACGATGTTTAGGATGGATATTGGTGTGTTGGATTATTTTTTTTTAGTGTTGCGAACCCTAGGGTAGTGTTGCACTACACATACACACATACATACTTGCATACATTCCTATTTATTTGTGCTCATGGGATTCTTTATAGTTATGTGTTCACATGGGTATGGGGCTATGTGTTCACATACGGATTTGAGGATGATACTTGGGTTTGAGATGAGTCGATGAGATTTGTATTGAGGTTGTGAATTCGGTGATATAGCAGGATTCGTATTTGAGATACGACATGACGTTGTAGCGGGTCCTTGACGTAGTGTTTCACACACGTCCATGCTTACTTAGGCAGTATCAGTATTGTACTAGACGTAGATCAGTACCCCGGATTATGATCTTTGATAAAGAGGATACCAGATGAACAATGTGATGAATGTGATATTGACCCGTACCCAGATCTGGGGATGCCGTACGACGGATTTACGTACGAACTATATCTTGATGATTGATCCGCACTCTTGACTTGGGATGTCTGATTGTAGATATGGTATCGGATATGATATTATTGAGGCGGGATCACCGACTAATATATATACAGGTATGTATATGGATCGACTCAGATGTTAGGCGGTTTTCTTACCTGTAGTCCAGCTTGTTAGCTTAGCCCTTTAGTTTAGTTTAGTTGTTAGATTAGATTCGATTCTTACCTATTTCAAAAACTAACGAATCGTGGGTATTTCAAAAGACAGCCCAAGGGATCCTACGGATATTTCAAAAGACGTATCTTTTCATAAAAGCACCGTAGCCCCTATTTTCAAAACCTCATGATTCGTGTTATTTCAAAAGGCACAATTTGTAGGACTTATATTAGATTAATGCAGGTTAGTTACAGTTGCGTCTAGTATTCAGCTCCCGTGTATTATTGTGGTTCGCTTCGCATCGCATACTTATGTTATAATTTCTTATTGCAATGTTGATATCATATTGTTAGGACACCAGCACCATTACCGATGATGCGTATGTACCACGTACACTTACTTGCCGGCTCACACACATCTTCATCGGTAATTGCCATGTCACGTACACCTTAGAAAATATTATTGCTTGACTTAGCTTGTTAGTTAGTAATTTGACATGATATTAGTGTACCTGCCTTATATGCCAGCTTAACATTGTAGTTATTACTTGTCACTTCATGCATACTGTTATTCATTGTTATGCCTATATTCATGGTTTTACATGCTATTGATGATTTGGATTCGGATTTCCATGAAATTTTCTGGATTTGGGGGGAAAACCGCAAAACTTATATAAACTGATTTCTCTCTTTTTAAATAAAATGTGCAGTTTTTCCCATGATGTATGAGTCGTCCACCATGAGTTTGCTGATGGATTTCGAGACCCGATTCGAGGAGACGGATGAACCGTTTCGGGTACATGGTGGACCCGGTAAGGTACCCCGGGGCAAGAAGCGCGTGATGATGACGATGTGAGCCTGGTAGGGGAGCACTACCTACCGGTGATTTTACCCGACACGTCGGATATCCGGAGGATACCGTTGTGGTCTTGAGATGGATGGTAGGGGACGGTCTGGACTGACGGCGCCCTAGATATTGTGATTGAGACATTGAGATTTCGAGATATTGAGGTACAGAGACTGTGATACAGAGATATCGAGATATTGGGATTACGTTTTGTGCCGATGCTAGGCACTGTTTTATGCTGATTTCATTATGATACCTCATTTTAAAAATACAAAGGAAATCTCACTAAATTTTGAAAACAGTTCTTCATTTACATGTATTCTGTTTTCATGCATTCATATGATATATTGCTACCTGAGGCACTGACACGGGCACATGAGATTACACTCGGGTTAGATATTTGCCCTAGCCTTGTTATAGGTTGCATGTTATATATAATTGAGGATATATTATGATCTTTGACCTAGGTTGCGTTATTTAAGCGATTTCTTTCCGTAGATGTTTTTCTATTCACGAGTTGGCAACTCACCCCCGTTGTGCCCCAGTTTCTTGCAGGTTTGCCGTACAGGTTTCATTACGGCTTTGCGGGCATAGTTTCCTTCGGGTGATTTGCTAGTAGGTGGGTTTACTTGTATCGTACCCCCATTATATATTCTGTATATCATTATTCTGTTGTATCTAGAAGTTCCATCAGCTAAACATGTATTTATTTTGAGATAGAGACCAATGATGTTATTCCTTCGACCTTAGAGTCGCGCGTTATATTTTTGCGGTTTTCTTGTGGTTTTGAGTTTCCTTTTGAATTTTGATCCTCGCCGTTGGCGTTGTATATTATATTGCTTGTGTGGTTGTGACCGTCGATTGACGAAGAGCTAACTCCCGCTTGGGGATGCCTTTTTATTGATTTCGTATACTATTCATGTTGTATCCCGTTTGGGGGCCAGTATTTACAAAGGAGACTCTGCCGAAATTTTCAGTAAATTTTGATGTTCTTAAAAACCGCATAATTCGGCTTATGCTATTAAAACTACTTGTTTTAAATTGGTTTTCCTTCATTCTACTGCTTTTCTTGGTTTGGATTTCTGGGTTTTCGGTTTACTTAGATTACGTACGCCTCGAGACGTTTCATAGTTTAAGTGCCGGTCATGTTCCGTACTTTCGGGACGTGACACATCGGGAGTTTCAAAAGAACAAAAACTTGCTAGCGCTGCATACCATTTGGAGTGTGATGATTCTGGTAGGATTCCTACAGTTTTGTCACGCAATGATATTTGGATCCCGATCCTACTGTGAGTATATGCTACTCCTCGGGAAATTTCTCACTTAACGATCAATGCTATAAACCAAGTAGGTGTCTAGAAAGGTGTTAGCGGGGTACGCCCACAGGGAAAAGAGGTTATTTAATTAAGGAACTTCACGAAAGCGTTGGAAAACCTCCCTCGAAGTACCGACACCAGCCTGGCCGAATGGTTAAGCAAGTATTGTACGGTGAGATTGATCCTGACTAATTCTTCCTTTTTGGTTTGAGGAGGGATTCGAGAGATAGTGGGAGCCATCCTGTTTAAACAAATTAAAAACCACTCTAAACTTACAAGAGCATCATGCTAAAGTGTTTCTTCTCTCTCTCCTAATTGCAGTGACCAAACATCATGACCGGACTTAAGTTACTACTAGATAAAAACATACTGACAGGGCCAAACTACAAAGATTGGCTCAGGAATGTCAAAATGGCAATCACTTATGACAAGTTGGGGTATCTTCTTACCACCAAAGCTCCCCCTGTCCCAGGTCCCACCTCCAGCGTCGCGTATATGGAAATCCGTAAGACTTGGGAGATCGACTGCGCGAAGGCCAAGTGCCTCGTGCTTGCCTCTATGGACAACGAACATCAGAGGAGGCACGAGAATATGGACCTCGAATCCATATTTCTCCATACAAAAGAACTGTATGGAGAGCAATATCGTATCACCAGATACGAAGTGTCGAAGAAGTTGTTTTCGGCAAGGTTGGCCGTCGAATCATCGGTAGCGGAACACGTGCTTAAGATGATTGGCTTCATTGAGGAGCTCGCGGACTTTGGGACCACGTTAGAGAACGAGTTCTATAGGGACTTGATTCTCCAGTCCCTTCCTTCCACTTACGCCCAGTTTATCCTGAATTTCAACTTGCAAGAAAAAGAAGTTGAACTTTCAGAACTCCTCAACATACTGAGGAGTGCAGAGGGCACCCTACAGAATGGTAGGGAAACATCCACTTTGTTTGTAGGAGGATCTTCCTCTTCTAGGTCCAAGGCGAAAGCCAAGGGAAAGAAGAAGAAAGCCCCCGCCAAACCAAGGGGCGGTGTTAGTAAAATGGATACGAAGGGAAATGCAAAAGCAACAAAGATAGCGGGGAAGCTTATAGGGAAGGAAGAGTGCTTTTTCTGTCATAAGAGTGGGCACTGGAAGAAAAATTGCAGGGCTTGGAAAGCCAGAACACAGGATCTGAAGCATGTTGCGGCTTTAGCTTTAGGTGTGTATGTTATTGAAAACTGTCTATCAATAAACTCTACTTCCTGGATATTGGATACCGGATTAGGATCTCATATCTGTAATTCTTTGCAGGTGTTGAGAAACCGTAGATTTTTGAAGGCAGGTGACATGACCCTCAAAGTTGCAAACGGAGCTAGCATGGATGCTAAGGCCGTGGGGGAGTATCACCTGAGAATGTCAGATGGACATGTTTTGGTTTTGCGTAATTGCTATTTTGTACCCAATGCAACTTGTAATATCATTTCTGTATCTTTATTATCTAAAGAAGGTTATGAATTTGCATTTGTAAGTAATGTTGTAAACATTCACCTTAATCAAGTTCTGATTGGGTCAGGTACATTAAGCAATGGTATATACGTATTAAACCAACCACAGATTTTCAATGTCCAGAATACACACAAAAGAAAGTCTCCGGAAATAAATCAGACTTTCTTATGGCATTGTAGACTGGGTCACATCAATGAGAGAAGGTGAACGAAGTTACATACAGAAGGATATTTGGATCCGTACGAATATCAATCATATGCAACTTGTCAATCCTGTCTCAAAGGAAAGATGACAAAGACTCCGTTCACTGGACACAGAGTAAGAGCGAGCGAGCTCTTGGGACTCGTACACAGCGACGTGTGCGGTCCAATGTCTACACATGCGCGAAGTGGTTATATTTACTTCATTATTTTTACGGATGACTTTTCAAGGCACGGTTATGTCTTCTTAATGGAAACATAAATCCGAACCCTTTGGAAAATTCCAGGAATATAAGAATGAAGTAGAAAAAAAAACCGGCAAAAGTATCAAGACACTGAGATCGGATCGAGGTGGTGAATACTTGAGTGCCGAGTTCCTGGATTACTTAAAAGAAAATGGAATTCTCTCTCAGCTTACTCCTCCATACACTCCGCAACATAACGGTGTATCGGAGAGACAGAACTGGACCCTATTGGATATGGTACGTTCCATGATGAGTAACACTGAGTTACCGCGATTATTCTGGGGATATGCACGAGAATCAGCTGCATACCTTTTGAACCGAGTTCCAACTAAGACTGTGCCTACCACACCATATGAGATACGGAGTGGGAAGAAACCATATCTTCAATATCTGAAGATTTGGGGATGTCCGGCTTTTGTCAAAAAGCAGCATGCGGACAAACTCGAGGCACGCTCAGTATTGTGCAAGTTTGTGGGATACCCAAAGAACTCCATGGGGTATCTCTTCTATTACGCAGAGGAACAAAAGATCATTGTTTCTCATAATGCCCATTTTCTGGAACACCAGTTCTTAGAAAAGGAAACAAGTGGGAGCGAAATAGAACTGGAAGAAATTCCAGAACCACAGACTATTACTGAAAGCTTAGTAGAACCAGAGGGTTCAAAAGAACATGGCATTCCTACGCCGCTCTGCAGGAGTAGTAGGCAGTCTCATCCGCCCGAGAGATACTACGGTTTTCTCATAGACGGGGATAGAGAGGATTGCATCATTGATTATGATGAGCCGACTAGCTTCCAACAGGCCATTCAGAGCGTTGACTCGGTAAAATGGCTGGATGCAATGCGGACCGAAATGGAGTCCATGTACACCAACAAAGTATGGACGTTGGACGTTGATCTGGATGGGGTAAAACCCGTAGGATGCAAGTGGATCTTCAAAAGGAAGATTGGTGTAGATGGACAGGTTGATACCTATAAAGCTGGACTGGTTGCAAAGGGTTTTCGTCAAAGACCTGGTTTGGACTATGACGAGACCTTTTCTCCAGTAGCTATGCTGAAATCCATTCGGATCCTTCTTGCCATTGCTGCCTTCCACGATTATGAGATTTGGCAGATGGACGTAAAGACCTCTTTTCTAAATGGAAATTTAGAGTAGTGTGTTTATATGGACCAGCCAGAGGGTTTCATTCAAAGTGGGAGCAGCGGAAAGGTGTGCAAGTTGCTTAAGTCCATCTACGGACTAAAGCAGGCATCGCGGAGTTGGAACATCTGTTTTGATGAGACGGTCAAAGAATTTGTCTTTATCAAAAATCCAGATGAACCATGCATCTATAGTAGATTTGTAGCGAGAACTGTAGTATTCCTCGTTTTATACGTGGATGACATTCTCTTAATAGGAAATGCCATTCTTATGCTGCAATCTGTCAAAGGGTTCTTGTCACACAGGTTCTCCATGAAAGTCCTGGGTGATGCCTCATACATTCTGGGGATCCGGATCTATCGTGACAGATCCAAGAGGATACTGGGACTCTCACAGTCCAGGTACATCGACACCATACTGAAAAGATTCAGTATGGAAGATTCCAAGCGCGGTAATCTACCGGCTTGTCACTGGATCACCCTTTCCAAAGAGATGTCTCCCAAGACTGATTTGGAAAGGGATCGCATGTCTATTATACCCTACGCTTCTGCGGTAAGCTCTATAATGTATGCGATGTTGTGTACCAGACCAGATGTAGCTTATGCACTGAGTGTGATAAGCCGGTATCAGTCAAACCCTAGGGAGAAACACTGGATAGCAGTAAAGAACATTCTCAAGTACCTGAGAAGGACTAAGGAGATGTTCTTAGAGTATGGCGGAAAAGACCTCCAGATCGAGGCCTTTGCTGACTCCAGCTTCCAGGGTGACAAAGATGATTCCAAGTCCATGTCGGGTTATGTCTTTACCCTCAATGGAGGGGCAGTGTGTTGGAAGAGTTCCAAACAGGAAACCGTTGCTGACTCGACGATGGAAGCGGAATATATTGCTGCTGCAGATGCCGCAAAAGAAGTCGTCTGGATAAGGAAGTTCTTAATGGAACTTCAGGTGGTTCCGTCCATTGTTGATCCAATACTGCTGTATTGCGACAACAACGGGGCTATAGCTTTAGCAAAGGAACCCAGGTCCCATCAGAAGTCCAGACACATCTTGAGGCGGTATCACCTGATCAGGGAGATCGTGGGTCGCCAGGAGATCGAGGTTCGGAGAGTTTCTACGGATGATAACACTGCTGATCCACTCACAAAGGCCTTACCCCAAACTCAGTTCGAGCGGCTGATCGAGATGATAGGTCTTCGATACGCCAGTACATGGCCTTAGTGCAAGTGGGAGATTGTTAGTGTATATGCCCTAGAGGCCATTACTGTATCATACTAGTTTGTATATTACTTAATGGAATCTTGGGATATTCACCTCGTATAGACAATCTTACTTAATATAGTAGTATGCTACTTGGTTTGTTTCTACTTTAATGTGTACATGTGTTTATTTTAGTATATCACCTATACACATTAGTGGAGCCCTTAGGATCTTTGCTTGATTACCAGCGTTGTGATGGCAGTCACACTCGTAGGGGCTGGGTAATCTATAAGCACATCCTTATGCAGGTCCCTAGTCGCAGGACTATCGAGACAGGGCATCGATACTCCGGAGTAGACTAGCGTATGCGCTTCTCATCCCAGTGTAGGAGACGGTCTGTCCCACAGCCGTCAGTACGTCGTACTTGAGATAGTATGCGGGTTCTCGTTAGGTTACGAGTACACTGGACAGGACTCGTCGGGAACTGTTGGTTGGTACTATACCTATCGTCAGTTATCAGTTCCCAGGTGACATGAGTACAGCTTAGTCCGCTGAATTGACACTGTCACTTCACCTCGAGTGTGTTCCCACTGTACTTAGATTACTACCCTACCACGGCTCAAAGGAGTCGTGCAAACAGGTAGTAGTTGGGTGCAGTCCCGAAGCACTTGGAGGCAGTGACGGTTAGACAGGATTCGTCTCTCCCGGTTTTGGGGGTTGACATCGCGCTGTGTCTAGGAGAGCCATTACACGAGTAGTCCCTGGCCACGGCAAGCGAGATATACTGGTAGGTTTCCAGTGCTATCTCAGGGTGTTGTGGGCAACACTCCGACACGACTTATACCGCTATTAGGGGACTGACGTTTACCGCCCCCTAGGCCCCCCATGCGATGTATCATACGAACAGACCGGACTGTACAGAGATTGTCACATTTAGGCTCAGTAGGAGTTCAAATGGGTTTCATCTCGTCAGTCTTCTTGTCGGCATCTACCTGGGGACCGTTACGCACAGCTAGTGCCGCTTGCGGTCTGTGGTTAAACCCACTGCCAGCGTAGTGTCGAGTCTTTAGAGTCCCACACAGAAAGCTATTCGCCTTTAGGCAAAAGAGTAGAGGTCGCATGGTTTTGCGACAGGTCGCATGGTTTTGCGACAGGGTTCGGTCACATCCGTGCACTTATGAACGTTTGGTGTCCGGATAGTTAACACTAGCGGGCTTTGGTTTAATCCAGATCCTATTGTACATTTTGGGATTGGTTTTATCTCATTTGTATTCGTGTTCCTCGGAACGCGGATGCGAGTGTGTATGCACAGTTGACAGAGAGACAGAGGCAGAGGATTCTCATTGGGGTTGTTGACTGTTGACTGTTGACTTTTTGCTAAACCCTAATGAGAATAAGAAATATAATTAACAATAATATTAATTAAGTATTATAGTGACATGGTTGTTGAGGGGTTGACTTTGTTGACCGGTTGACTAGGTTGGACTAGTTGACCATCATCATGACAATGGCTATTATTTCATGGCAAAGACTTTTGCTTGCTTGTTTCTTTTTGCGAAATGAGTGCATGAAATTATATAGCCATTTTAACTTGAACCATCACATAATACTTGATTACTATTTTGTTATGATGGTTTTGGATTATGAGAGCTTGGATGGCAAAAGAGTTACTCATTCTCTCATTTCATTTCTTTCTCTTGCTTGAGCTCTCCCTCTTGCTCTCTCTAGCTCAAGGCAACACCCTCTCATGAGTTGAGAAACATTGCCTTAGAGATAAAAGAAAACCCATATCACTTCTGTACTCATCCTAGTTCACAAGGTTTAGTAAACCAAATGTTCTAGTTTCTTCAAGTTTGAAGAAGAAGCCAAAGGTAGAAGCTTTCAGGTGGATCCATCTTCGGCGCAAGAAGACGATGAGGTGAGGCCGATCCGTACATCGGAAAGAGTTGAAGACGAAAGAGTTCAAGAAAGGTATAGCCCCATAACCGAGTAGGTAAAACTCTTGTTAGGTTTGTTAGTTAGTTGTTTAACAAAGATCCGTATTTTGAGTCCATGTTACCACCTCTTAAAAAATCGTTTTTCATCATTTCCGCAAGCCCGTAAGTACCGGGAGAGGTAACGTGGACTTACAGGATGATCCCATATCCATCTAGTGAGGTGACACCAAAGATTGTATGCGGGTGCTCATTGGAGACTGGGTACACTGAACGGATTCACAGAGAACTCCTATATGGTATTATATCTATCGTCGGATAGCAGTTGTCAGGTGACACTGGTACAGGTTAGTCTGTATACCCAAGATCGTCATAGAGTCTTGTGTGTCCTCCCACTGTACTTTGATATCCACCTTACCACGGCTCTACTGAGTCGTGCAAACAGGAGGACTTTGGGTACAGTCCTAAGGCATATGGAGGCGATGAGCGATAGGAGGGGTCTTGTCTCTCCCAGTATTGGGAGTTGATGTTGTGCTATGCTCGATTGGATATAACAGGAAGTCCCTAGCCAGGGCTGCTGAGATTTACTGATAAGCGTTATCAGTAGTTTCTCGATCTGTTATGAGCCATACACCGGCATGACTTATTGAGTTATTGGGGTCATCGATTCCATCCCTAGACTCGATATGCAACATATCTGATGAGGAGACCAGACTGTACGGTAAGTGTTTCCAGTTGGCTCGACGGGAGTTTTGACAGCTTCGCTGGTTTTCTTCTGATCGCTCAATACCCGGGTGGCCTTTACGTTTAGCTGACCGCTTGCTGCTTTTAGGTATTTGATATGATCATCACCTAATGTCGGCGTATTGACGAGTCTTAGAGTCCCACAATGAAGTTTCCTGGCTGAGGAGAAAAGATGTGGTGTGCATATGAGATATGCGCGGGGACCCGATTAAATACGGATATGTGATACCGTATATTAATCGGGCATTTTCTATTGGTCGGGTCGTATGTGATTGTAGGGTTCCTAGGCACACTCAAGAGGTTCCACAAGGCATCAACAATGCCAAACAAAAATTTTCCGGTGCCGAGAAACCCTAATGAAGATCATTAACTAGAAGTTAAGGCGAAAAGCAAGCAAGCAAACGACTTTGCTACTAAGTGAAAGGGATTACAACCTTTGTAGATCCGGTCCAACACTTCTTTAGCTCCGTGTTGACGTCCCTCCGCTGCGATCATCGGATCCCGGACTCTAGAAATGGTTTCGTCGGAGAAATGATCGGTCTAGGTCATTGACTTCGAGGCTGAAGATGATCTACGTCGGGGAGACTCAAACTCAAGCTATTCCTTCACTTGGTCGAAAACTTTGTGAAGAGAACACCCTATACTACTTAGCAAGTGGTAGAGGATGAAGAAATAGGAAGTGGGTTCACTTTAGAATTGGATTTCTCACTCTTTTTCTCATGATGCCATTGGAGCTAGCAAGCTTTTTCAAGCTTGATGAAGATGAAGAAGAAGAAGAAGAAAAGAATCATATGAATAATATCCAAAGTGAAACTTATCCAATATATGATGGCACCATGGTTGAGTTAAGCCCTCATGCTTAACTCATGTAGAGATTGAACCATAGCTTAAGGTTAATGGTTGGGTTAGCTAATATCTTGAACAAATGACAAAAGAGTTGACTTTGTCAATGTTCATCAAGCTTCATGAAGCTTGATAACTTTGACCAAAGTCACTCTCTTTTGTTATTTGTTTAGGAAAATAGTAAACCCTAATCCAACCTTGATATGGTTCAAGTCTCATACATTCAACTTGTTTGTATCATCAAGCATGATACAAACATGTACACTTGCATATATCACATATAAACAATGTACACTTTCAAGTGAGAAAATCAATCTTAAGTGAACCAATACTAGTTAATGTAAAGTAATATATCAAATATATAATTATACATTAAATCATTAAATCAACACTTGATTTAACGATCCGGTCATATCGCATATAACCGACTAATATCAAGTGTATCAATATATCGAATCAAAACTTGATTCGGTAACCCGGCTATATCACATATAACCGACCGATGATACAAATCGCGAGAATAGAACACGGTATCACATACTGGTATTATCCTCGGTCCCGCACATATCTCATATGCTCTCCTATTTCGTTTCGCTTGAGCCAGGAAACCCCTGTGTAGGACTCTAAAGACTCGTCAATACGCCGGCAGCAGGTGATGATCATATCAAACACCCACAAGCCGCAAGCGGTCTGCTAAACGTAACGGCCACCCGGGTATTGAGCGATCAGAAGATCAACGAGCAAGCCCGCTCACACTCCAGTGAATCCAACGAGTAACACTACCGTACAGTCCGGTCTGTTCGTCTGATATGTTGCATATCTTGTCTAGGGGTGGTAAACGTCAGACCCCAATAACTCGATAAGTCGTGTCTATATGAGGCTTATAACGGGTCGAGAAACTACTGGTAACACTTACCAGTAAATCTCTAAAGCAGCCTTGGCCAAGGACTTCCTGTTATAGCCAATTGAGCACTGCACAACATCAACTCCCTATACCGGGAGAGACGAAACCCCTCCTATCGCTCATTGCCTCTATGTGATTCGGGACTGTACCCAAAAGCCACCTTTTTGCACGCCCTCTTGGACGTGGTATGATGGAAATCAAAGCACAGTAGGAATCACACAAGACTCTATGACGATCTCGGGTCTACAGACTAACCTGTACCAGTGTCACCAGAGAACTGCCATCTGACGTAACGTATAATACCATCTGGGAGTTCTCGGTGAGTCCGTCCAGTGTACCTAGTCTATACTGAGCACCCGTATATCATCTCTGATGTCAAACACCAATGGATATGGGATCATCCATCGCCCATCTATATGGGTCGAGAAGCTACACGCTAGTCTACTCTGGTATATCGATGCCCCGTCTCGATACACCCACGACTAGGGACTTTGAAGGATGTACTTATGGACAACCATGTCCCAACTAGTATGATCCGCATCATAGTCCAGGTAGTCAAGTACACATCCTAAGGGCTTTACCAACATGTAACAGAGAGACAATCAGTGTACACGTTAAGGTAAAGAGTAACCAGATAGCATACTATCATATCGAGCAAGAAAGTCATCCCTATATATGTCCAAGCATCCACTACAATATGCATCCTATGTATAGTAATGGCCTCTAGGGCATACATATAACTAACAGTGATATGACCGGTTTGCAAAATCAAGTGTTGATTTAACAAATGACTTTTAGATTAATTCTTTAATTAAACCCTTTTTCTATTTTTGTATGCATGCATGTATGCACATGATGATGTGCATGGACATATACATACATACATTGTATCATGGTTGTTGATACATATATGGTGGCAATGCAAGACTCATATTGTAGTAATTATTTATTTATTTATCATTTTCAATTAAAAGAAAGGATAATTCACTCATGGTTAATGTTTATCATCTTTGACTATACTTCAACTACTTTTTAATCTTGAGTCAATTATCCTTTTGCTTTATTAACTCATTGATAAAGATCTAGATAATTACTAACCATGGTTGAAGTGAGAAGGATATAATATAGATTATTCTTTCTCATCTCAATAATTCATGATATTATCCTTTGAGCTCAAGCTTAGCCACCATTATCTTCTTCTTCCTCTCTTGAGATTTTTCTTTGAGTGAACTTGATAAAAAGAAAGGATTTTGATAATAGAATACAAACCACATCATCATACTACACACATCTAGCCCATTTGTGTAGGGTGTTTGCTCTACTTCATTCACATATCAAGTAAAGCAAGGAGTTTTGGGCAAAGGGACTTTGGGTGGATCTTCGTGGACTAGGAAGGCTTCCATCGATCCGTTCCAAACCCTCATAGTGCCAAGGAGTCACCAAGGGAGGTCTACAAAGGTTGTAATCTCTACCCTTAGTGATAGTTTTTCATTTGCATGTGATGCTTAGTTGAAAAGAAACCCTAAATTTCTAGTTATGATTCTTGTCAAGTTCACTTAGCACCTTTAAAATTTGATTATGGCATATGTGATGCTTCGAAACCCTTGATGAGGTGCTTGTTAAACCCAACAGTATTCCTTGTTCACTTTAGATGTAAAGTGTTTACATTATGTTTCGTCGGATTTTCTAGTAGCGATTTTAGGGTTAGGGTTTACTAGAACGACAAATTTTGAAATATGGCATGGATGATGCCTCCCGAAAACTTGCTACCGTGCTAGGCAACCCAATAGTGGTATCAGTGCTATGCTAGAAAATTAGACAGATTTTGTTAGGATCACGAAACCGAAATACTTCGAAACACCCGATACGAAAACTAAGTTTCTGTCACGACCCAATTTAGGCACATGACCGGCACTTAGACTACGTAACGTCAACAGGCGTAACGCAATTTAAGTAATCCGAAAACCCAGCAATCTAAACCATTACAAGAAGGAAAAGATAGAACACTTTTAAAATCTCGATGCAAAACTTTAAGCATAAGTTTGTTTTCATAAAAATTCCGGCAGCACCTCTTTTGTAAAAGCTAGCCCCGAAACAGGTACAAACATAAGATATAAGTAAAGCATCCCCAAACGGGAGCAAATCTCGCCCAATGGCAGTAACAACCACTATAACAGATATACGACACCGTAGCAAAGAAATAAGATAATCCACATAAATAAAGGCCGGCTCACACGAGCACGACAACCAGAGTCATAAGAATATTCAATATCGATCCTCACAACTCGTCTCTAAGTCAATACATGAAGCTGGTAGATGGAGAGTACTAGATACACAAGATATACAATGTACATCATCGAATAACCTCAACCCACCTAAAGCAAAAGGCCTTACAGCCAACCGTAGCGGTATCAGCAAAAGTAGAGATAATAAGGCGCCCTGCCACGACTACTCTGAGGATCAGACCTGCAAAACACTGCGGCACAACGAGGGTGAGTTTCCAACTCGTGAATAGAAAATAACATTATTCTGTAATCGCAAGTATGCACTAACAGCGATAATCTATCACATGTAATCTGATAGCATAAGTATGGTAATATAAATATGCAACTATCATGATCAAGGTACAGACCAGGGTTCTACATCTACATGAAACAAATGCATATCAAATAGATGCGGAGTATGGGATAAAACAAGTCATCCTTACGGAATCCTCATCGTGGCAGGACCGGTGTCTATCAAGACAATCAAATTCCCAAATTCCTCAAATCGGCCCTCAGATCGGCCCTCATAACCTGTAAGTCTCATGGAACCTGAGTGCCCAACATCGGCACTCCAAAATATCATGAAATACTCGTGTCCAACATCGACACGTATATCCACATATCTTACCTGTACATCTTACGGATCCTAAGTGTCCAACCCGACACTCGAAATCCTGAGAACCTGAATGTCCAACCTCGACACTCGCAATCCCCATATCCATACATCTCACGGAACATAAGTACCCACCATCGACACTCGAAATCCCAATATCCATATATTTCTCGGAACATAAGTGCCCAACATCGACACTCGAAATCCCCAAATCAAGAGAAACCGGGTTTTCAAAACATTACACATTTCTTGAAATATCCCCACGGTTCTCAAATTCGGAAAATCACATGAAATCCATATCTCAATGAACAAATCCATGTAATATGATGTATGCAACATAGAACGACAATATGAGCATATCAAGGGAAAATCCTCTATTTAAATTCACCAAGTCATTAAATAAATCACGCGGTTCCCAATTATCCAAATCCAACGCAATATCATATAACGGTGAACATATAGCTATAGGAAGGTATATGTGTAAGCATATAGGTATAGCAAGGCATATGTGTAAGTATGTAGGTATATAGGTATGCTATATTTCATATGCGCCATCGCACAAGAATCAATGCCACACTGTTGCTAACCAATAGCAAGGTATATCATATGAATAATTGTGTTGTGCGTATCATGGCAATTACCGACAGTGTCTGTAGCATACAATGAGTGCTTGTGCAACATGGACTGTCAATAATAGTGCAGTGTACAATGGTTACAGGTTCAGGCACAACAAGTAACTATATGCAATGAAGTTCATGCACCATCTCTATATGTGCATATAAACATGTGGCTAATATCATATCATATCTAGCCCTGACACTTAACGCCATACTAGCGATTTCCCCGTAGATGTTAAATCTGCTCACCGACAGTCGCGGGCTAGGTAAATCCAATCACCTGCTTCCCTTCTTCGCAGCGTCCAAAGTCCTCGCTTGCGATCCTATTAACACAAACATAACAAGTGCAAATCTCAGAAATCGATCAATATCACGTACACCCTATGTTTGACCGACGCACCAACTCCAATCCAACTCACAAGTGTTTGTCTAATGGCTAACGTGCGAGGCGACACACCAAAACCAACCCAAATGCAGCAGCTACACAAGATCATGAACCGTGTCGTATAACGTAACACGCGTACTCAAAACACTAGATTATAGCAAAGTGATCCCAGATTTTCATACACAAACAATTGGTGAAAGTTGCAAGTGCCACGAGACCACATACAACCCCAGAGACCCTACGCCCAAAACCCAACACCCCAGCCCCCAATCTGTTCCTAATTTGCGGCCAGAACCAATAAATCTACGGTCGGATGGTAAAGGAATGGTCTCAAGTTTTTACGGTGGGTTCTAGGTCACAACAGTAGGTCACTGTGATGGAAACTTTTCCAACAAACACCCGGTTCTACAGCAGATCACAGAGACCTCAAGTTGATACTAAAAATATGATATTTGCACAAAACTAAACCTTTAGTGTTCTAAACCATAACTTTGAGGCAACACAACAAAATAAATACCTAATTATCAGTAGAGGTCATTACCTAACCATTCTTGCTCAAAAAATCAAATCTTTCTAAGCTCCAAGGAATCTTAGTGGCTAAAGCAAGACTTTTGAAGTGTTTAAATAGAATTTTTGTGAAGTTTAGTAAGGTTTTAGTGATGGGGTAGTGAAGGTTCAGTTTGGGGTTGAGGGGATGAACAATAATTGAGAGTGAGAGAGAATGAGAGAGTGAGAGAGAGTGAGAGAGAAGATAATGATGAGAGGTGAGTGTAGGGTGAGTCTTAGCCTTACACTCACTCTCTCCCTCTCTCCCATGACTCACCTAACCGCCTCTCTCTCTCAATCCAAACAAGATATTTCTCACACAAATATCTAAGGCAAGGTTATGGCAAGGTTAGATTAAGGTATGGATTGCTTAAAGTGTCATGGCCACTTAACAAGATTAACACTAAATTACCCTCACATTAACATGCACATGTGTGTGAAAGCCATAACAAATAATAATAAATTATTACTTAATTGTTATAGAATATGAGAAAACCGATTTGGTAAACTTTTCCTCAAAAACCCGCATTAACACTTAATTAACACTAACCACATTTCTAACGTGTTACAATCTCCCCCCTTAAAGAAAATTCGTCCCCGAATTAAAATTCTTACTAAGCATACCTTCAAAGAGATGAGAGAATTTCTTCCGCATCTGGCTCTCGGCCTCCCAAATGATCTCCTCACTAGTCGGGCTACACCAAAGAACCTTCACAGATGGCAAGATCCTTGACCGAAGTTTCTTCACCTACTGCTCCAAAATAACTACCGGCTGCTCGGTGAACGAAAGATCGCGCTTAAGCTGAACGGTCTGGTGTTGAATCATGTGAGAAGGATCATGAAGATATCTACGAAGCATCGACACATGGAACACGGGGTGAACGTCTGGAAAACTGGGCGGGAGCGCCGAACGATAAGCAACGGTACCAACTCGCTCAAGGATCTCGAAAGGACCTACAAATCTGGGACTGAGCTTCCCCTTTCTCCCAAATCTCATAACGCCCTTCATCGGAGAAATCCGCAGGAATACATGATCCCCCACTGTGAACTCAAGCCTGCGACGACGACGGTCGGTATATGACTTCTGTCTGCACTGGGTTGCTCTCATCCTGTCCTGAATCAGCTGGATCTTCTCCGTTGTCTCCTGAACTAGCTGGGGTTCCAAAACCCTACTCTAACTGAGTTCGGACCAACAGACTGACGATCGACACTTCCTACCATATAAAGTCTCAAAAGGTGCCATCTGAATAGTCTCCTGAAAGCTGTTGTTCTAGGAAAACTCAATCAACGGCAAGTGACGATCCCAACTACGACCAAAATCAAGCACGCACGCCCGAAGCATATCCTCTAGAGTCTGTATCGTCCGCTCTAACTGACCATCGGTCTGCGGATGGAAAGCGGTGCTAAAACTCAACCGGGTACCCAAATCTTCCCGAAGCTTCTGCCAAAGACGGCTAGTAAACTGGGTGCCCCTATCGGATACAATGCATGTGGGAACGCCGTGCAAACGCACAATCTCATCTATATACAACTGAGCGTACTGAGCATAACCGAAAGTGGTCTTCATTGGAAGGAATTGTGCCGCTTTTGTCAACAGGTGAATAATCACCCAAATGGAGTCATACCCTCGACTGGTCCTGGGTAGACCCACAACAAGGTCCATGGAAATCTGCTCCCATTTCCACTCTGAAACGTGTAAAGGCTGCAGCTCTCCAGCCGGTCTCTGATGCTCAGCCTTGACTTGCCGACAATTCAGGCACCTCGAAATGAAGTCCGAAACATCGCGCTTCATCCCTTCCCACCAGTAAATGTCTCTCAAGTCACGGTACATCTTGGTGGAACCTGGATGAACGCTAAAGGCTGACTGATATGCATGCTCTAGGATCTCGCGTCTCAACCCATCAATATTCGGTACACACAAGCGAGTCCCGTAACGTAGCACACCCTGGTCATCAATCAAGAACTCTGAATCTGTACCTTGCCGAACAAGCTCAAAAATCTCAGAAAAACGGGCATTGCTGGGCTGCGCCACACGGATACGATCAAGTAGAAGTGGACGGGCATGGACATGAGCAAGTTGTCCCCTAGTGGAAGTGAACTCGAACTGATCTCTACCATCGCACAAGATCTGCCAATCCGCAAAAGACTGTCTCCGAACTGCGCTCAACTGGGTCAAGCTACCCCCGGGCCTACGACTCAAAGCATCAGCTAACACATTCTCCATGCTCGGGTGATAAAGGATCTCACAATCATAATCCTTCACAAGCTCCATCCACTGGCACCGTCTCAGATTCAGGTCCCTCTACTGGAAGATGTACTTCTAGCTCTTGTGGTCCGTGAAAATCTGACACGACTCCCCGTACAAGTAGTGTCTCTAAATCTTCAACGCAAAGACCACCGCGGCCATCTTAAGATCGTGAGTGGAGTAATTCTGCTCGTGCTTCTTCAGCTTCCTAGAAGCATAAGCAATCACTCCATCATGCTGCATCAGTACACAACTGAGCCCCACTCGAGATGCATCGCAGTAAATAACAAAGCCACCCGATCTAGAAGGCAAAGATAGAACTGGTGCAGTCGTCAACCAAGACTTCATCTACTGAAAACTCTACTCGCACGCATCAGTCCAAAGAATAGGAACCCCCATCCGGGTCAGTCCGGTCAGCGATACTCGAAAAATCCTGCATGAAGCGGCGGTAATAACAAGTTAAACCCAAAAAGCTGCGGACCTCTGTCATGGATACAGGTCTGGGCCAAAGCTGTACAACCTCGATCTTCCTCGGGTCCACAAGAATACCATCTCCCATCACCACATGACCCAAAAAGTCAACTCTATCAAGCCAAAATGCACACTTTGAGAATTTAGCATACAGCTGGTGCTTTCTCAATGTCTACAAAGCAATCCTCACGTGCTGCTCATGCTCCTTACGACTCCTAGAGTAGACCAGAATGTCATCAATAAACACAATAATAAACTGGTCGAGGAACGGCCTGAAAATCCGGTTCATCAGATCCATGAACACTGCCAGGGCATTGGTGAGTCCGAACGACATCACCAGAAACTCATAATGCCCGTTGTGTGTACGAAAAGCAGTCTTCGGAATGTCATTATTCCAAACCCGCTACTGATGATAATCCGAACGCAAATCAATCTTAGAAAAATGTTTCGCACCCTGGAGCTGATCAAACAAATCGTTAATGCGAGATAAAGGATTCTTATTCTGCACCGTAACTTGGTTCAATTGACGATAATCAATACACAACCTCAAACTGCCGTCCTTCTTCTTAACGAACATCACAGGAGCTCCCCAAGGAGAAACACTCGGACGCACAAGTCCCTTATCAAGCAACTCTTGCAATTGATCCTTAAGCTCTCTAAGCTCTGCTGGAGCCATCCGGTAAGGCGATATAGAAATAGGCCCCGTGCCAGGAATCTGATCAATGCAAAACTCAATATCGCGCTCTGGCGGCAAACCGGGTAACTCATCAGGAAAAACGTCGAGAAACTCTCGCACGATAGGAACCCGGTCCAACGACTTACTGTGGCTCCAGTATCACAAATGAAAGCCAAGAATCCCCGACGTCCCCTCCTCAAATGTCGACTAGCGCAAAGGGCTGAAATCAAACTGTGAGGGGCGGCACCACGGTCCCCCTGCACAACCCGAACAGACTCGCCCGGAAAACTAAAACTAACTGTCTTCTCACGCTAGTCCACGGATGCATAGTAAGCAGCTAACTAGTCCATGCTAAGGAGAACGTCGAAGTCCAACATATCTAGAAGGATCAAGTCGATGGACGAATCTCTATCTCCAATACAAACGGCACACGAACGAAACACATGTCGCGCGATGAAAGAATCGCCAACAGGAGTAATCACAACAAGCGGCTGATCTAGCAAACACGACTCTCGGTCCAACCTCGGCACGAAGTGTGTAGAAACATACGAATGCGTAGATCCCGGATCAAACAAAACATGTGCATCAAAAGAACATACAGAAAGAGTACCTGAAACCACTGCATTGGACGCCTGCGCGTCCTGATGAGTCAAGGCAAACAACCGAGCCTGCCCTCTACCGGCGACTGGCTGACCTCTGCTTCTGCCTCCCCGTCCTCTCGGAACAAAACCGCCGCAACCCCGACCTCTCTGAACATGAGTCTGATGCGGAGCACCAACATGCATAAAAGGCAACACCCTCTGAGGCGGAGAAGGTGGTAGGGTAACATGTAGTACAACTGCCAGGCCCTCACGTGGTCAATACAATCTCGAACGCGATGACACAAACTCCCACACCAGTAACAACCAGATGAAAACTGTGGACTCTCCTGGGGATAAACGCTAAATAACTTGCCTCGTCCCGAGTCTCCACTACCCATAGTATCTGAACGGGATCTGTCGCGGCGTCTAAACGCCTGTCTCCGTGCTGATACACTAGTACGAACACTCTTCGATTCCGGAACAACCGACTCGGAAAGACGCTCCTCAACCAATAGGGCTGCGTCCACTGCTGCTGCATACGTGTCACAATGTTGTATGTTGATAGCGAGGAACAACTGGGTAAGCAGGCTTCGAACAAACCTCTTTATCCTCATCTCCTCCGTAGCCACCAAATACGGAGCATACGCAGACAGCTCGGTAAACTACACGTCGTACTCGGCCACCGTCATACCCTAAGTCTGGCGTAACGACACGAAACTGCGCGTTCGAGCATCCCTGACGCTCAGCGGAAGAAAACGCGCAAGAAACACCATCACGAACTCAGTCTAAGTCATAGGAGAAAGTCCTGCGGCTCTTCCCTTCTCTAAGGACTCGCACCACTTCTAGGCCAAACCTTCTAGACGAAACCTCGTGAACACTATCCATCTCGCGTCGGAGCATCTCAGCGAACAACATATCCTGGCCATCCGATCGATAAACGACTAGGGATCCTCATCTGCATCAGTGCCAGTGAAAACAGGAGGCCTCAGCCTCATGAACTCCGATAACGATACGTTGATCACCTTTATAACTGCAGGTACAATTGCCTGAACAGTAAGCACCATCGTGGCTCCCGCAATAGGTGGAACAACCTCCTGTCTCTGCGCTCGAATGGCCTCAACTAATGATCCCATCATCTGGCACAAATCCTGCATACCGGCCCCTAACATAGCCATATGGTCTGTTGAAGGTGGATCAATCTGCTCCTGCACAATGGGCGTACTTCCCTGGTCATTTCTCGTCTTAGGCAAGTCAACTCTGACCTCTGCCCTCACGGCCGCTCTCTGCGCCCTCATAGTCTTCGGCGGCATAAATGCTGGAAATGGAAACAGGATTCGATAAGGACATAGAAATCGAATCACAAGGATGTATATAATCATGGAAGGAATTTCAAGCAATAAGTCCTAAGGTCACTTAGGTAGAGCACCGTATCGTAAGTATGCCGCGGAACATACACACGCTACGTCGCTCTGCTTAAGCTACCTACTCCATCATACCAAGGTCATGCTACACTCCGTAAGGTAAAACCCAGCGCTCTGATACCAACTTTGTCACGACCCAATTTAGGCACATGACCGACACTTAGACTACGTAACGTCAACAGGAATAACGCAATTTAAGTAAGCCGAAAACCCAGCAATCTAAACTATTACAAGAAGGAAAAGATAGAACACTTTTAAAATCTCGATGCAAAACTTTAAGCTTAAGTTTGTTTTCATAAAAATTCTGGCAGCACCTCCTTTGTAAAAGCTAGCCCCGAAATGGGTACAAACATAAGATATAAGTAAAGCATCCCCAAACGGGAGCAAATCTCGTCCAACGGCGGAAACAACCGCCACAACAGATATACGATGCCGTAGCGAAGAAATGAGATAATCCACATAAATAAAGGCCGGCTCACACGAGCATGACAACCAGAGTCATAAGAATATACAACATCGATCTTCACAACTCGTCTCTAAGTCAATACATGAAGGTGGTAGATGGGGAGTACTAGATACAAAAGATATACAATGTACATCATCGGATAACCGCAACCCACCTAAAGCAAAAGGCTTCACAGCCAACTGTAGCTGTATCCACAAAAGTAGAGATAATAAGGCGCCCTGCCGTGACTACTCTGAGGATCAGACCTACAAAACACTGAGGCACAATGGGGTTGAGTTTCTAACTCGTGAATAGAAAATAACATCATACTGTAATCGAAAGTATGCACTAACAGTGATAATCTATTACATGTAATCTGATAGCATAAGTATGGCAATATGAATATGCAACTATCATGATCAAGGTACACACCAGGATACTACATCTATATGAAACAAATGCATATCAAATAGATGCGGAGTTTGGGATAAAACATGTCATCCTCACGGAATCCTCATCGTGGAAGGACCCGTGTCCATAAAGACAATCAAATTTCCAAATTCCTCAAATCGGCCCTCAGATCGGCCCTCATAACCTATAAGTCTCATGGAACCTGAGTGCCCAACATCAGCACTCGAAAACATCATGAAATACTCGTGTCCAACATCGACATGTAAATCCACATATCGTACCTGTACATCTAACGGAACCTGAGTGTCCAACTCGATACTCGAAATCCTCGGAACCTGAATGTCCAACCTCGACACTTGCAATCCTTATATCCATACATCTCACGGAACATAAGTGCCCACCATCGACACTCGAAATCCCCATATCCATATATTTCTCGGAACATAAGTGCCCAACATCGACACTCGAAATCCCCAAATCAAGAGAAACTGGGTTTTCAAAACAATACACATTTCTTAAAATATCCCCGCGGTTCTCAAATCCGGAAAATCACATGAAATCCATATCTTAATGCGTAAATCCATGTAATATGATGTATTCAACATAGAACGACAATATGATCATATTAAGGGAAAATCCGCTATTTAAATGCACCAAGTCATTAAATATATCACGTGGTTCCCAATTATCCAAATGCAACGCAACATCATATAACGGTAAACATATAGCTATAGCAAGCTATATGTGTAAGTATATAGGTATAGCAAGGCATATGTGTAAGCATGTAGGTATACAGGTATGCTATATTTAATATGCGCCATCGCACAAGAATCAATGCCTCAATGTCGCTAACCAATAGCAAGGTATATCATATGAATAATTGTGTTGTGCGTATCATGGAAATTACCGACAGTGTGTGTGTTGCATACAATGAGTGCTCGTGCAACATGGACTGTCAATAATAGTGCAGTGTACAATGGTTACAGGTTCAGGCACAACAAGTAACTATATGCAATGAAGTTCATGCACCATCTCTATATGTGCATATAAACATGCGGCTAATATCATATCATATCTAGCCCTGACGCTTAACACCATACGGGAGATTTCCCCGTAGATATTAAATATACTCACCGACAGTCGCAGGCTAGGTAAATCCAATCACCTGCTTCCCTTCTTCGCAGCGTCCGAAGTCCCCGCTTGCGATCCTATTAACACAAACATAACAAGTGCAAATCTCAGAAATCGATCAATATCACGTACACCCTACATTTGACCGATGCACCAACTCCAATCCAACTCACAAGTGTTCGTCTAATGGCTAACGTGCGTAGTGACACACCAAAACCAACCCAAGTGCAGCAGCTATACAAGATTACGAACCGTGTCGGATAACGTAACACGCGTACTCAAAACACTAGATTATAGAAAAGTGATCCCATGTCACGACCCAAATGTGGCACGTGACCGGCACTTAAATCACGTGACATCTAAAGACGTCGATGCGGTTCAAGTAAGCCGAAATTCAGAATCTAAACGCTTTTGAAAATATTGGATGTGAGTTTAAAATAGTCATCCGATGAAATCAATCTTAAAAATAACATTTAATTTTAACTAGGTGTATTGAAAAACATTTATAACGTTTTGAAACTTGACATCACCTCCTTTGCATTTTTATAAAAACCCGATAAATCATAATAAAATAGTATCCCAACGGAAGCTAGTCTCCATGTCAAAACGATGGAGCAAACAACAATCTAAATCAGAAATCGACTCCAAAGAGTGAGATATCGCCACTCTTAAACTCTAAGTCTTGCTTCTAAGTCCATAATATACCACTTCTAAGTTGATGGAATTTCCTCTAGATACATGAATATATGAATAATCAAGAGTGAGTATGATACAATAATAACCCACTTACCAATCAATCCCTGAAAAGAATGTGTGCCCAAGCCACTGATAATCCAAGCGGTGAAACCTGCAAGAACTGTGGCACAAAGGGGATGAGTTGCCAACTCAGTGAATAAAAGTACATCTAAAGGTAGAAATCGAAATGCACGACTATACCTAGGTCATATATATAGTCCTATCATAATCTGTACCAATATACTATATGATATGCATATGTGCAATACTAACTATCATGCAATCCCAAATATAATATCTCCATGTCATACGAGTCATAATCATGAATCTATATTTCGTGTTGGAATTCCTTTTTGTATATGAATGCCTGTACAAATATATGAAAGTACTGTCCCCCGGATCAGTCCTGGTTGAATTTACTAAATAATATCCAACTGTGTACCTTATGCTAATGATCATATATATATATATATATGCATCGACATCGAAATCCGAAATCTCTTGTGTCCATCATCGACACGTAAATGCAGATACGTCGACACCATCTCAACGGATGATCGCCGCCCGATATCCCTGTCTACGATCAGTATCCCCTGGATATCTGTCGTGCCCAATCGAACCCCGGTCAGTATCCCCTGGTTATCCGTCGTGCTTGTTTCTATTTCCGGTCAGTATCCCCTGGATATCTGTCGTGCTCATCTCTATCTCCGGAATCGAGTTACCTCGTTAGGCTCCCCGCCTAGAATGCGGCTATCCTACCCCTCGGTCTCCACCGGGTCCACCATGTTGAAAGTTTCCTAGGCACACTATAGAGGTCTCACAAGGCATCAACCATGCCAATTTCAAAAATTATGGGTGCCGAGAAACCTTAACACGGATCTTAGACTAGAATTCTAGGCGAAATACAAATCTAGTTAACATATTAACTAAAGGAGAGAGGCTACAACCTTTTTAGATCCGGTTACCCTCTTCCTTGGCTCCACGAAGGCATCATCTCGCTGTCCATCTCGAATCCCGATCTCAAACGTCGGCTTCATCGGAGAATTGGGCGGACTAGGTCGTCGGCTTTGTGCCGAAGATGATCTACGTCGAGGCATCACAAGTTCAAGCCCGGACTTCACAAATTTGTGAAACTTGTGAAGAAAACACCCAAAACAACTTGGCAAGAGGTAGAGGGTGAAGAAATAGGAGGTGGGATCACTTTAGAATTGGATTTCTCACTTTAGATCTCAAGTTGCCATTGATGGCATCAAGCTTTCTTGAAGAAGAAGATGATGAAGAAGAAGAAAAAATATGATAAGTGTTGAATTAAAAAGAAAATAAATCAATACTTATCATAAGCTAACCAAGGTTAAGTGTAGAGAATAGACCATGGTAAATGGGAATGGTTAGGGCTAAGCAAGAAGACAAATGGTCTCTTTAGTCAAAGCTTCATGAAGCTTCATGATAAAAAAGAAACCACTTCCTTTTTCTTTTATCTAATTAAATAAAGAAAGAAAGGATAAATAAAAAGATGAATAATACAAAACCCTAACCATTATCATAACCATGGTTTAATTCTTTGCACTTAACTAAATGATCAAGTATCATCAAACATGATACAAATGTGTGCACAAAAGTATATCACATATACTTCTTGCACATCAAGTGAGAAAATCCATATAAAGTGAACCAATACTGGCTAATGCAAAATAATATATCAAATATATAATTATACATTAAATCATTAAATCAACACTTGATTTAACGATCCGGTTATATCGCATATAACCGAATAGTATCCAATGTACCAATTTATCGAATCAATGATTCGATAACTAGGTCATATCGAATATAACCAATCGAAACATTTATCGCGAGAATGAAATGCGGTATCACATACACGCATTATTCTTGCTCCCGCACATATCTCATATGCGCTCCTATTTCGTTTCGCTTGAGCCAGGAAACCTCTGTGTAGGACTCTAAAGACTCGTCAATACGCCGGTAGCAGATGATGATCATATCAAGCACCCACAAGCCGCAAGCAGTCTGCTAAATGTAACGGCCATCCGGGTATTGAGCGATCAGAAGATCGATGAGCTAGCCCGCTCACACACCTGTGAATCCAACCAGTAACACTTACCGTACAGTCCGGTCTGTTCGTCTGATATGTCGCATATCAAGTCTAGGGGTGGTAAACGTCAGACCCAAATAACCGATAAGTCGTGCCGATGTGAGGCTGATAACGGGTCGAGAAACTACTGGTAACACTTACCAACAAATCTCTGATCAGCCCTGGCCAGGGACTTCCCTGTTACGGCCAATCGAGCACAGCGCAACATCAGCCCCCAATACCGGGAGAGACGAAACTACTCCTATCGCTCATTGCCTCCATGTGACTCGGGACTGTACCCAAAGACCACCGTTTTGCACGACCTCATGGACGTGGTAAGGTGGAGATCAAAGCACAGTGGGAATCACACAAGGCTCTATGACGATCTCGGGTCTACAGACTAACCTGCACAAGTGTCACCTGAGAACTGCCATCTGACGTGAGGTATAATACCATCTGGGAGTTCTCGGCGAGTCCGTCCAGTGTACCCAGTCTCCACTGAGCACCCGCATACCATCTCTGATGTCAAACACCAATGGATATGGGATCATCCATCGCCCATCTCATGGGTTGAGAGGCGTATACGCTAGTCTACTCTGGTATATCGATGCCCCGTCTCGATACTCCCACGACTAGGGACCTTGAAGGATGTACTTATGGACTACCATGTCCCCACTAGTATGATCTGCATCATAGTCCAGGTAGTCAAGTACACATCCTAAGGGCTTTACCAACATGTAATTATAAGACAGTTTAAAGTGATAAGTGTACATGTTAAGATAAAGAGTAACCAGATAGTATACTATCATATCGAGCAAGAAAGCCATCTCTATATATGTCCAAGAATCCAATATAATATAAATCATCTGTATAATACTGGCCTCTAGGGCATACATACAACTAACAATCTCCCACTTGCACTAGGGCCAGCTGCCGTAGTATCGCATACCGAGCATCCCGAAGAGTCTCTCAAACTGTATCTGGAGAATGGCTTTCGTGAGTGGATCCGCCGTGTTGTTCTTCGTGTCAACCCTCCTGACCTCGATCTCCCGGCGATCAACTATCTCCCGGATCAGGTGATACCGCCTCAGAATATGCCTGGATCGCTGATGGGACCTGGGTTCCTTGGCCAAAGCCACCGCTCCATTGTTATCGCAATACAAAGGTATTGGATGCTCAATGGATGGAACCACTCCAAGTTCAGTAATGAACTTCTTGATCCAGACAGCCTCTTTGGCAGCATCGTTGGCAGCGATGTATTCAGCCTCCATCGTCGAGTCTTCCACGGTTTCCTGCTTGGAACTCTTCCAGCTAACCGCCCCTCCGTAAAGGGTAAAGACAAAGCCCGACTGCGACTTAGAGTCGTCCTTATCACTCTGGAAGCTCGAATCGGTAAAGGACTCCACTTGGAGCTCTTCGTTACCATACACCAAGAACATATCTCTAGTCCTTCGCAAGTACTTGAGAATGCTCTTCACAGCTGTCCAGTGACTCTCTCCAGGATCAGCTTGATACATGCTCACTACACTTAGTGAGTATGCTACATCGGGTCTGGTACATAGCATCGCATACATGATAGAGCCTACTGCCGAATCATAGGGTATCCCTTGCATGTGAGCTCTCTCCAAATCAGTCTTGGGAGACATCTCTTTGGAGAGAGTGACTCCAGAGATCGTAGGTAAGTTCCCACGCTTGGACTCTTCCATACTAAACCTCTTTAGTATGGTGTCAATGTACCTGGATTGGGACAATCCCAATATCCTTTTGGATCTATCTCTATAGATCCTGATTCCCAATATGCAGGAGGCATCCCCAAGATCTTTCATTGAGAATCTTTGTGATAAGAAGAGCTTGACCGATTGCAGCATAGGAATATCATTTCCTATCAAGAGTATGTCGTCCACGTACAATACGAGGAAGACAACCTTACTCTCTGCCACCTTCTTGTAGATACAAGGTTCATCTGGGTTTTTGACGAAATCAAACTCTTTGATAACGACGTCAAAGCAGATGTTCCAACTCCGCGATGCTTGATTTAATCCATAAATGGATTTAAGCAGCTTGCACACCTTTCCGCTGCTCCCACTGTCTACGAAGCCCTCTGGCTGAGTCATGTATACGCACTCTTCTAAATCACCGTTTAGAAAGGCGGTCTTAACATCCATTTGCCAGATTTCGTAATCATGATATGCAGCGATGGCAAGCATGATCCGGATGGATTTAAGCATAGCCACTGGAGAAAAGGTTTCGTCATAGTCCACACCTGGTCTTTGGCGAAAACCTTTTGCTACAAGACTAGATTTGAAAGTCTCCAATTTCACATCTACACCAAGTTTCTTCTTGAAGATCCACTTGCTCCCAATGGGTTTTACCCCTTCAGGAGCAACATCCAAAGTCCATACTTTGTTGGTGTATATGGATTCCATCTCGGACCGCATAGCATCCAGCCATTTAACTGAGTCCCCACTCGTGATGGCCTGCTCGAAGCTAGTTGGGTCATCATCCTCTATGATGCAATCCTCGCTTCCACCGTCAATGAGAAAACCGTAGTATCTCTCAGGTGGACGAGATACCCTACTAGATCGACGGAGAGGCTGGGGTTCGTCGAGTTCTACTGAATCCTCTGGTTCTACCAAGTCTTCTGTTACAGTTTGTGTTGCTGGAACCTCTTCCAGTTCTACCTCAATGCTACTTGTCTGTTTCATAAGAAAACTCTTTTCTAAGAAAGTGGCATGTCGAGAAACAAACGCTTTTTGTTCCTCGGAGTGGTAGAAGATATACCCTCGCGAATGTTTGGGATATCCAACAAACTTACATAGAACAGACCTTGCCTCGAGCTTGTCCGGATTTTGTGTTTTAACATAGGCCGGACAACCTCATATCTGAATAAAATTAAGACATGGTCTCTTGCCATTCCATATCTCATATGGAGTGGTAGGCACTGATTTGGTTGGAACTCTATTCAATAGGTATGCAGCAGTCTCCAGTGCATATCCCCAGAAGGAAATAGGTAACTCAGCTGCACTCATCATAGAGCGCACCATATCTAATAGGGTGCGATTTCTCCGCTCCGATACACCGTTGTGCTGTGGTGTATAAGGAGGAGTAAGCTGAGAGAGAATCCCATTCTCTTTTAGATAATCTCTGAATTCGTTACTTAAGTATTCTCCTCCTCGATCAGATCAAAGGATCTTAATACTTTTGCCTGTTTGGTTCTCTACTTCTTGTTTATATTCTCTAAATTTCTCAAAAGCTTCTGATTTGTGTTTCATCAGGAACACATATACGAATCTAGAGAGATCGTCAGTGAATGTAATGAAGTATGAAGAACCATTCCTGGCATGGGTAGACATGGGGCCGCATACATCACTATGTACCAGTCCTAAGAGTTCAGTAACTCTTTCTCCGTGTCCACTAAACGGAGCTTTGTTCATTTTTCCTTTGAGACATGAATGGCAAGTATCATAAGATGATAATTCGAACGGATTCAAATAACCATCCTTATGCAACTTAGCTAGTCGTGTCTCATTGATATGGCCAAGTCTACAGTGCCACAAGAAGGATTCGTTCATTTCTGAGCTTTTCCTCTTGTGTGTGTTTTGTATATTGAAGACTATATTTTGATTGAGAATGAATATGCCATTATGTAGCGAGCCTGATGCAATCAACTTTTGATCTAGGAATATGTTCATAACATTATCCTTTACTACAAAATTATACCCTTCTTTACTCAATAAAGAAACTGATATAATGTTGCACATCATGTTCGGTATATAATAGCACTCATTCAGAATTATTGTATCACCACTTGGTAATACTAGGTGATATTCGCCAACTGCTTTGGCTGCAACATTTGCACCATTCTCTACTTGAACGGAATGATCACCTTTTCCCAGTTCTCTACCTTTTCGCAGCCCATGTAACATCTTACATATGTGGGATCCTGATCCGGTATCTAATACCCAGGACGTAGGGTGAACTGAGAAACAGTTCTCAATGACAAACACACCCGAAGATGATGCATCAACATGCATGTTCTCCGTTTGGGCGATGTGAGAATCCAGATATTCTCATGTCTCCTGTTCATTCTTATAACACTTATAAGATAGAACAGGTTCAACGTTCCCTTGCACAGAATAACATGCGGGTTCGGTCAATACATCCATATTATTATCTTTATTAGCGCATGACATGGTCGCTACCTGGAGAGAGAGAGAAGAAAACACTTTAGCGTATGCTCGTGCAAGATCAGATTGGTTATTATCTTATCTAATCAGGATGGCTCCCACTGGTTTTTATCAAATCTTCCTTCAAACCCTAAAAGGAAAGACTAGCCGGGATTAATTACACACTACAAGTTCGCCAATCTTTCAGCCAGGCCAGTGTCGGTACTTTGAGGGAGGTCCCCCGTGCTTTCGCACGAACCTAATTAATGTAAACCTCATTTTCCCAGAGGCGTAACCTCGTTGACACCTTTTCTAGACACCTACTTGATCAGCTAATTGCAATGTGTAAAACTCTCCCAGGAGTAACTCTTACTCACAGTGGGTATCGAGATCCAACTATCTCATAGAAGGTATGCAATCTCATTGCAAATTTCAACACTTGAAATTCCCGATAATACTTTTGCCCCTAGCGTCCTGTGACCTTGACGGAGGCCAAACTACCCACAGGGCGCTAGTCAAGTTCAACCCGTCATTTCTTGATCGAATTAAACCCACCCGTACGACCCTTGACGGAGGCCAAACTACGCCGTACGAATACCCTAATCCAATTGCATTATATGCTTGCAGATAAGCACTAGTTAGCTACCATACACTACGCCTTGACGGAGGCCAAACAACCGCAGCATGAATACTAAGTAGCACTTATCTGAAATGACGGAGGGCTACGCAGGTTTTTCTGAAAACCATGAGCGTAATGAACTTGATATCGTTGTAGAATCAAAATGAAGTTTTGAAATGGAGTGATTTTGAGGCTTTTCTAGTTTTGCTAAAGGAGTCACTCCCGGTGAAGGGATCTCGGTCCTTTCCTCGTCGAATGAGGTGCGGGATATATCATATATATCGCTGTGCAAAGCATAAACTCTTAAAAGCAATCAAAACCAAACCGAGTGTGTAGCATCTGCCAGTTACCGCTAAAGGAGTCACTCCCGGTGAAGGGATCTCGGTCCTTTCCTCATCGAATAAGGTGCGGGGTATATCATATATACCGCTATGCATAGCAAGAACTGTAGCTACCTGTTTTGTTTAAAATTTGATTCTACAACATCTTAGGTCTCTTTTCTTTCATTAATCACATTAATGAAGTCCCTTCATTTAAGTCACCTAAACATCACAGATAAATACGACGTACACTTATGCCATCCGCATTCGCCTGGATGTCCCCTCGTGTACCGTTAGGTTAGGTAACTAACGACAGAGCAGGGCAGGGCTAGTGCGGATGCAAAACATAAGTAACGTCTATATAATATATCATATATACTGTATAATGTATCTATCACAGAACATCACATGATCACAACACAGATATCGCAGCAGAAGAAACATATGAAATATTGGATATACTAGGACGTCCGTGTTTTCAATACGAGCCAGTATAAAACACGGATTTCACGGTCGTGATGAATAGCCAATCCCACACCCCTAGACCCCTACGAGAGCGGCAAGCAACCCTGCCAATTCTAGGGTTAGGAGACCCGGACTCGACTCCTCGAGTTGGTCTCCCACTGGACCCCAGAACCCGGTTACTTGTGCTCCCCTCCTTGGGTCTATCCTAATGCGGAAAAGTAAATAATATACAAGAGGTGACAACTTCCGCTACCTGGAAGTGCCCCAAATAAAAGAATATTACATATAAGTTTTTACATGAATGAAAATGAAAAACACTCATCTCACATAAAAACCCCTGGCTATTCAAACACGACGATCCAATATAACATATCCAGCAACACATAACATCACATGTCATCAACGTAAGTAAGTATGCATACCCCAATTGTCGTTGACGTATAGCAACGAAACCGGCGATATGAACATACTACACTTACGGTCACAGAAAAGAAAGTGTAAAACTACAACAGTTGGAATCCGCAACCTCTTTAGACATCGCATGCCTAATCAGATGAAATACTTAGACATCACATGCCTAACAGTTATAAACCCCGCATTTTAGTCTCATTATCGAAAACTCTTTTCAATATCAAGTGAAACTAAACCGCTAGATTTATAACATTCATTCAGTTATCTCATAACTGTTTGTGAATTCCAATTATTGTATCACATTCCAGATAAACAGAAAATGTTAAACTTTCCGATCGAACAGTCGAATACCTAAGATTTCCCGATACAGCTCAACACATGAAATAAGTCTAACAATATTCAGTTCGTGCCTCAGTACCAACGGTCCAGCCGTAGAAGGGTCAAGCCAACGCCTCACATGTGGCACGCCGTACTGCCCCAAACCCGAAGGTTCAAAGGGCAGTTCAAGACGGTCACATAATCGAGTTAAGGTTTGTTGTCTTCTAGAGGGTCCATCGCGTTACTTGCACTACTTAGAACGTCGTTAAACTACGGAAAAATCCAACACTTTGAAATTTCCCGACAGGGGAAAAATTGGGTATTTATATCCGGTCGAACTTTTTAACATATTCTAAAAATTATCCGGAAATACACAAAGACGAAATTTGATAATCCGATCGAAACAACGAAGCTCTAAAACACCCCAGAAAATACAACTCTAGAATAAATATTAAAAATACCCATAAAACTCAGCTGCAGAAATTATAAATTACTGTGCAGAGGAGGAGGGCTGACGTCATTAATCTGCTGTGGAACCGCCGCCTAAGGCAGGCTTCTGCCGCGGTTCCGCCGCAGGTTGCACTGTTCATGACCCCAATTTTGCGCCGTAATTCTTAGAATTCTCTGCTGAGTTTTCTGCATATTTTTAATTTGGAAAAAACCCATTTTTTAAAAAATGTACAGAGAGCCGTTTTCGGGTTAGGGTTTTGGTTCGATCGGACTTCAAACGTCGTCGGGACTTCGCCTAAGGCTCTAGCTAGGCTCTGATACCAGTGAAAGTTTCCTAGGCACACTATAGAGGTCTCACAAGGCATCAACCATACCAATTTCAAAAATTATGGGTGCCGAGAAACCCTAACACGGATCTTAGACTAGAATTCTAGGCGAAATACGAATCTAGTTAACATATTAACTAAAGGAGAGAGGCTACAACCTTTGTAGATCCGGTTACCCTCTTCCTTGGCTCCACGAAGGCATCCTCTCGCTGTCCATCTCGAATCCCGAACTCAAACGTCGGCTTCATCGGAGAATTGGGCGGACTAGGTCGTCGGCTTCGTGCCGAAGATGATCTACGTCGAGGCATCACAAGTTCAAGCTCCGACTTCACAAATTTGTGAAACTTGTGAAGAAAACATCCAAAACAACTTGGCAAGAGGTAGAGGGTGAAGAAATAGGAGGTGGGTTCACTTTAGAATTGGATTTCTCACTTTAGATCTCGTTGCCATTGATGGCATCAAGCTTTCTTGAAGAAGAAGATGATGAAGAAGAAGAAAGAATATGATAAGTGTTGAATTAAAAAGAAAATAAATCATTACTTATCATAAGCTAACCAAGGTTAAGTGTAGAGAATAGACCATGGTAAATGGGAATGGTTAGGGTTAAGCAAGAAGACAAATGGTCTCTTTAGTCAAAGCTTCATGAAGCTTCATCAAGCTTCATGATAAAAAAGAAACCATTTCCTTTTTCTTTTATCTAATTAAATAAAGAAAGAAAGGATAAATAAAAAGATGAATAATACAAAACCCTAACCATTATCATAACCATGGTTTAATTCTTTGCACTTAACTAAATGATCAAGTATCATCAAACATGATACAAATGTGTGCACAAAAGTATATCACATATACTTCTTGCACATCAAGTGAGAAAATCCATATAAAGTGAACCAATACTAGCTAATGCAAAATAATATATCAAATATATAATTATACATTAAATTATTAAATCAACACTTGATTTAACGATCCGGTTATATCGCATATAACCGACTAGTATCCAATGTACCGATTTATCGAATCAATGATTCGATAACTAGGTCATATCGAATATAACCAATCGAAACATTTATCGCGAGAATGAAATGCGGTATCACATACACGCATTATTCTCGCTCCCGCACATATCTCATATGCGCTCCTATTTCATTTCGCTTGAGCCAGGAAACCTCTGTGTAGGACTCTAACGACTCGTCAATACGCCGGTAGCAGATGATGATCATATCAAGCACCCGCAAGCCGCAAGCGGTCTGCTAAACGTAACGGCCATCCGGGTATTGAGCGATCAGAAGATCGAGGAGCTAGCCCGCTCACACTCCTGTGAATCCAACCAATAACACTTACCGTACAGTCCGGTCTGTTCGTCTGATATGTCGCATATCAAGTCTAGGGGTGGTAAACGTCAGACCCCAATAACCGATAAGTCGTGCCGATGTGAGGCTCATAACGGGTCGAGAAACTACTGGTAACACTTACCAACAAATCTCTGATCAGCCCTGGCCAGGGACTTCCCTGTTACGTCCAATCGAGCACAGCGCAACATCAACCCCTAATACCGGGAGAGACGAAACCCCTCCTATCGCTCATTGCCTCCATGTGACTCGGGACTGTACCCAAAGACCACCGTTTTGCACGCCCTCATGGACGTGGTAAGGTGGAGATCAAAGCACAGTGGGAATCACACAAGGCTCTATGACGATCTCGGGTCTACAGACTAAGCTGCACAAGTGTCACCTGAGAACTGCCATCTGACGTGAGGTATAATACCATCTGGGAGTTCTCGGCGAGTCCGTCCAGTGTACCCAGTCTCCACTGAGCACCCGCATACAATCTCTGATGTCAAACACCAATGGATATGGGATCATCCATCGCCCATCTCATGGGTCGAGAGGCGTATATGCTAGTCCACTCTGGTATATCGATGCCCCGTCTCGATACTCCCACGACTAGGGACCTTGAAGGATGTACTTATGGACTACCATGTCCCCACTAGTATGATCTGCATCATAGTCCAGGTAGTCAAGTACACATCCTAAGAGCTTTACCAACGTGTAACTATAAGACAGTTTAAAGAGATAAGTGTACATGTTAAGATAAAGAGTAACCAGATAGCATACTATCATATCGAGCAAGAAAGCCATCTCTATATATGTCCAAGCATCCAATATAATATACATCATCTGTACAATACTGGCCTCTAGGGCATACATACAACTAACAACCATGTATCCAACTGTGTGCCCACCGACTCAGTCTGGATAGTACACAAATCCGAAACCGTATGACCCCCAACTCGGTTCGGATATCAAAATCAGAAAACACAAATCTCATGGTGGACGGTTACTTATCATATAAAAATATCAAGTGAGGAATAAGAAACTTGCATAGATTGTATTGATGATATATTATATATATACATATATAACAGTGTCCCTTACCACCGATATATATCATCAGGAGTAAAATATTCAGAAAATCCATAAGAATCAAATACAGCATCTATAGTAATAATATTCGTAACTTATAACAGGAATAAAGAAGATTACGTAATTAAATCACATAATTATAGATTTCAATTCTACTGTGTCATGGTACTACTAATGATGTGTAGTATAGCATATGCGTCTGTGCTCGTGCAACATGGCAATCATTAGAATTTGTGCAAGTGTTCTACGATATAACAACCTATTTATTTTTATACATATATATCTGCACGGTCCTACAGTGACATGGTAGTACCAATGAGGTGTAGTGTAACATACATTCACGTGTTTGTGCAGCATAATACTCATTGGTAGTTGTGCAGTGTTCTATCAGAGTGTACGTAACGCAGAAACGTATAATATTGATAATATAATACAAACATGTAAAGTAATCAAAACATAACTATTGTAATTACTTGCTATGAACTATACCATTATCTTTAGAAATGATCGAAACGTTAAGTTTGAAATAAGGAAGCTGCCCTAGATTTAAAATAGATATCCGTTTTAGAAACTGGCACGCATCCTGGTATTTTATTTAAAAGAAAAACGAACCGTAATTTTTAAAAGAATATAGCTCACACAAGTATTACATCCTAAAACAGAATATAACCTAACTCTACTAGTCAAAGGATAAATTGGCCATCATTCGTCAAACAAATTCATCATTTCCAATATATATCAACCCTTGTATTATATCTCATCATATAGCTATATCCATATCATCTCAATTATGGCATGATCCCTCGTACAAATCCACCAAACTATATCCATATCGTACGTACCAAAAATCATGTATATCTCATTTAAAACTACATATGAAACTTTATGCAAATGAAGGGCATACAAGATGCAATACTATATCGATACTTTGAAGAAAATATAAACTTAACTAGATATCATAATAATAGTTATATGGTTGCGGGGGTGATATACGCCATCCACCCGACTTCCCCTGTAGATGTAAATCTACTCACCAACTTAAAAGCTTGCTGAATCCACGCGGCTATATCGCTAAAACCGTCTCGGAATCCTTGAATCGTACCTATATTCGTATTTAAATTGCATTGATGTAAATATCATATTGAAAACCAAAACAACAAGCTAAACTGTCACGACCCAAATATGGCACGTAACCGGCACTTAAGTCACGTGACATCTCTAGTCACCGATGCGGTTTAAGTAAGCCGAAAATCGGAATCTACACCCTTTTTGAAAAAAATATTGGAGGTGAGGTTTAAATAATCAGCCGATAATCTCGATTTAAATTAACATCTAAATTTAACTAAGTATGTTGATAAACCTTTGTGACGTTTGAAAACAGTCATCACCTCCTTTGCATTTTTATAAATCCGATACAACAAAATCAAATAGTCTCCCAACGGAAGCTAGCTTTTCCGTATAAAAGACGGAACAACCAAACAAATTTGTTACAGATGTCGACTCTAAAGAGTGTGACATCACCACCCATAAACTCTAAGTCTCGATTCTAAGTCCATAGTATATCATTTCTAAGTTGATGGAGTTTCCACTAGATACAAGAATAAATGTATAAACAAGAGTGAGTATGATACAATAATAACTCACTTACCCATCAATCCCCAAAAGAAGGTGTGTCCAAGCAGTTGACAATCCAAGCGGTAAAACCTGCAAGAAACTGTGGCACAACGGGGATGAGTTGCCAACTCAGTGAATAAAAATACATCTAAAGGTAGAAATCGAAATGCATGACGATACCTAGGTCATAAGTTTAGTACTATCATAATCTGTATCGATATACTATATGATATGCAAGGTCCAACCCTAGCTATCATGCAATCACATGTATAATGTCTCAATGTCATATGATTCAATATCATGAATCCATTACCCGTATTGGAATTCCCTTTTTATCTATGCATGTTTATACAATTTTATGCAGATACTGTCCCCCAGATCAGTCCTGGTGGATTCCAACAAATAAATATCTAACTGCGTACCTCATGATAATGATCACATCAATATACATATAGAGATGTCCAGCATCGACATCGAAATCTGAAATCTCTCGTGTCCATCATCGACACATAAATACAGATATCGTTGACACCACCTCAATAGATGATCGCCACCCGATATCTTGGCTACGATCAGTATTCCCGAAATATCTTTCGCACCACTCGAACCCCGGTCAGTATCCCCTGGATATCTACCGTGCTCGTTTTTATCTCCGGAATCGAGTGCCCTCGTTAGGCTCCCCCGCCTCAATGCGGCATCCCGCCCCTCGGTCTCGATCCGGGTCCATCATGTATCCGACTGTATAGCTCCACCACTCAGTACGGATAATTCACAAATCCGAAACCGTATAGCTACCCCACCCGGTCCGGAATCAAAATCTGGAAACACAAAACTCTTGGTGGACGTTTAACTCATCATGTCAAAATATCAAGTAAGAAATAAGAATGCTTGCATATATTACATTGATGATATATTATATATATACATATAACAGTGTCCCATACCACTGATATATATCATCAGGAGTAAAATATTTAGAAAATCCATAAGAATCAAATACAGCATTTATAGTATTAATATTCGTAACTTACAACAGGAATACAGAAGACTACATAATTACTTCCCATAATTATAGATTTCAATTCTACTGTGTCATGGTACAACTAATGATGTATAGTGTAGCATATGCGTCTCTGCTCGTGCAACATGGCAATCATTAGTATTTGTGCAAGTGTTTTACGGTGTAACATATCAGCACGGTTCTATAGTGACATGGCAGTACCAATGAGGTGTAGTGTAACATATAGTTAAGTGCATGTGCAGCATAGTACTCATTGGTATTTGTGCAGTTACCAGAGTGTGCGCAACGAGGAAACATATAATATGAATAATACAATGCAAACATGTAATTTAATCTAAAGCTTACTATTGTAATTACTTGCTATGAGCTATACCATTATCTTTAGAAATAATCGAAGCGTTAAGTTTAAAATAAGGAAGCTGCCCTAGATTTAAAAATAGATGTTCGTTTTAGAAACTGGCACGCATCCGTGTATTTTATTTAAATTACAATGAGTCATAGTTTTAAAAAGAATATAGCTCACACAAGTATTACATTCTAAAACAGAATATAACCTAATTCTACGAGTCAAAAAATAAATTAGCCATATTTGGCACACAAAGTTCATCATTTCCAGTATGCATAAATCCTTGTATTATCTTAAGTACGGCATGATTCCTCGTACAAACTCGTCAAATCATATCCGTATCATACGGATCTAATCATTATGCACATGTCTCCCTTAAAGACTAGATATGAACTTTATGTAATGAAGGACATATAAGATACGATAATTTATCAATGTCTTGAATAATTATTATACTAACTAGCAATCATAATAATATTTGTAAGGTTGCGGGGGTGCTATACGCCATCCACCCGACTTGCCCCAGTAGATATAAATCTACTCACCAGAAATACGTTGTATCTTCTCAAGAATCGCCAATCCTCTTTCCTTTCCTTGCGGCCTCCGAAGTCCTCGTATTTGAATCTAACATAGCAATAACTTGTATAAGGAAACGGTTATTCCGACACGGCGAATATTCAAACACACGTTCCTACGTACTAGTTATATTGTATACGACTATTTCAAGCTATCATACACTTAACCTTACTGAATCCAACCCAATTCTGCATCGCGACAGGAAACAGATCGCGTTATGATTTACCCGTGTCGTATTTTAGATTTTAGATTTTTGATTCCATAACCGATATTTGTTCCCAGATTTTATATATAGTTAAACTAACTTGTTTAAATAATACCAGAATAGCCAAAACCCTTCATAGAGACCAACCCCAAAAGCCAAAACACCCAAACCCCCCAGAAATCCGGCGATGCCGAAATTCCTCTTATCGCCGCCGGCTAAAATCCGATCCCCTGGGTCCGTCATCCTAGGGTTTGTTCTATGTTCCAAAAACATCATTCTGGCACTGTTTGGTTAAGTTTAATTTACTCTGAATAATAGCAGATTTTAACAGTGTTCAGTTTTTCTAAAAAATACGATATTATGGACACTTGATTTCCTATTTAAACAGATTTTAGAATAATTTCCTACAGTAAGCAAGGGTTTTACCTACAAGAATATGGCTGGAAGAACACCCTCCAAGATGCACAAGCTCCTTGTCCTAGCTTGATGGTAAGAAATCCCTATACTTAGCTCTTTCCTTCTTCTCCCTTCTCTTTTCTTTTACTTCTATTTTCTTGCTCTAAATTTTTCTTTAACTCTTGAATTTTCTGAATGTTTAATCTTATTAAACTGATCTAAACACCTTAGGAAAAAAGGTGAAGGGAAGGGTGAAGTGTAGGAGGAGGTGGCACCATGCAAGGTGTGGTGGTTTCATGCAAGAAGGAGGTGTTGTGTTGTTGTTGTGCATGAAAGGAAGTGGTGGCACAACCTTCTCTTTCCAATTTAATTTATCTAAAGATAAATTCTGAACAAAAACCTAATTTATCACTTTTCCACCTACACCCTCAAAATTTCAAGTTTGCACATTTTTTCCCTAAACTTTACAAAAAGACCCCTCACTACTTAGTTTATTATATAAACACCATTTTATTAAAATGAAGCTAAATTTGTCATTAAAACTCTTGTAATTTATTTAGGTTGCATATTAAAATTATAATTTAATTTACCTTACATGCTATTTATGAAAATGTCTTGCTTAGTTTTAAATAACATTTTAATTTAACATTTTATTATTTAATTAATTACTTTTATTTATTTCTAAATTTTCAAAATGCTACAATATTCCCCTCTTAAGAAAATTCGGTCCCCGAATTTAAAAATTAAATAGACATACCCTCTAAATACGTGGAAATCTCATTTCGCATCGCATCCTCGGTTTCCCAAGTAATCTCCTCGCGATTATTTCCTTGCCAAAGAACCCTTACAGATGGAAGTACCCTTGATTTTAATTTCTTTGTCTGCCTGTCTAGAATAGCTATAGGCTGCACTGCGTAGGATAAATCCGGCTCAAGCTGTAAGGTCTGATGCTAGATCGCGTGAGAAAGATCGTGAAGATACTTGCGAAGCATCGATACCCGAAACATCGGATGCACATCGGAAAAACTCGGTGGAAGTGCTAAATGATAAGCTACAGCACCCACTCCCTCCAGAATCTCATAAGGTCCGACATATCTGGGGCTGAGCTTCCTATTCTTCCCGAAACGCATCACACCTTTCATTGGAGATACCCGAAGGAACACATGATCTCCCTCTCCAAACTCGAGTCTACGACATCATCGATCTGCAAATGGTTTCTGTCGGTACTAGGCCGCTCTCATTCTGTCTTGTATCAGTCGAATCTTTTCCGTAGTCTCCAGTACTACCTGCGGTCCCAAATTGCTACTCTCGCTCAGTTCCGTCCAACAAACAAGCGATCGACATTTCCATCCATACAAAGTTTCAAGGAGAGCCATCTGGATCGTCTTCTGAAAACTATTGTTATACGAAAATCCTATCGAAGGTAAGTGACGATCCCAACTACCATCAAAATCAAGGCTACAAGCTCGAAGCTTATCTTCTAAAGTCTGAATGGTCCGTTCTGACTGACCATCCGCCTGTGGTTGAAAAGCTGTACTAAAACTCAATCGTGTATCAAGAACTTCTTGAAGTTCCTGCCATGGCATGTTAGTAAACTGGGTACCCTTATCTGACACTATGCTCGTTGGAACTCCATGCAATCGAACAACCTTGTCTATATAAATCTGAGCGCACTATGTAACCCATACGTCGTATTCACTGGTAGACAGTGAGCTGCCCTTGTCAGTCTATCTTTAATCACTCAAATGGAATCATACCCTCTGCTAGTCCCGGGGAAGCCCCACAAGAATTCCATGGAAACCTGTTCCCATTCCCACTTTGGAATGGGTAAGGGCTGCAATTCTCCATCCGGCTTCTGGTGCTCTGTCTTGACTTGCTGACAATTCAAGTATCTTGAAACAAACTCCGCAATATCCTTCTTCATACCTCACCACCAATAAACATCCCTCAAATCATGATACATCTTGGTGGAACCATGATGAATACTGTATGCTGACCTATGGGCTTCTTCTAAGATCTCACATCTCAGTCCATCCGAATCTGATACACAAAGATGGGTTCCAAAACGTAATACCCCACTGTCATCACTCACAAACTCCGACTCTCTGCCCTGCCTAACCTGATCCATAATCCCTGTCATACGAGCATCTGTGGCTTTGTCTTCGAATATTATCCAATCACTGAGGTCGGGTGTGAACATGTTCTAACTTTCCTCTTACCGAGGTGAACTCAAACTGTATGTACAGCTATCACCTAAAATCTGCCAGTCTGTAGAAGACTGCCTCTGTAAGATACGCAACGAGATAAGCTACCTCCAGGCTTTCGACTCAAGGCAACTGCCACAACATTTGCTTTGCCTGGATGATACAAGATCTCACAATCGTAAACTTTCACGAGTTTCCCTCCATCTACGCTGCCTGAGATTCATATCCCTCTGCTGAAAATATACTTTAAGCCCTTATGATCTGTGAGAATCTGGCACGACATTCCACACAAGTAATGTCTCCAAATTTTCAGACCTAATACTACAGCAATAATATCCACATCATGAGTGGGGTAGTTCTGCTCGTGCCTCTTCAACTGTCGAAAATCACAAGCTACAATCCTGCCGTGCTGCATAAATGCACAGCCTACACCCACTCGAGATGCATCACAATACACAACAAAACTACCTGACCCGAAAGGTAACGATAAGACAGGTGCAGTCATCAATCGAGTCTCTAACTGCTGGAAACTCTATGCATCTGCCCTAAGAAATGGAACTCCCTTCCTAATCAGTCCGGTCAACGGTGCAGTGATCCGATAAAATCCGGTACAAACGTCTGTAATAACCGTCCAGACCCAAGAACTTCGAACCTCAATAACTAAAACAGGTCTGGATCAGTGCTATACCGCTTCTATCTTCTTTGGGTCCATACATATCCCATCTCTTATAACTACGTGACCCAAGAAATCTACACTATCCCGCCAGAAAACATACTTGGAGAATTTAGCAATTCCCTAAATTCTGATACCCCATAGAGTAATCTGACTAATCTCAACTTCGAAGACTCGTCCCAATTTATCAGAGAACAGCTTACTACACGATCTCCTTCTTGAACTAATTGCCTCTGGTCTGAACAACTCCATCGGAAGAAATACATCACCTTCACCTTTCTCGTATCGAAGTGCAACAATGGACTAAAATCCTAACCATCTCACCTCTGAATGGCTATGAATCCTGCCGATCCATCTATACTGGTAACGTCGTCAGCCATTAACTTCATGAACTCCAGAATTTACATATCGATAATCTTAACAAAGATTGATACTGCTGTCTGAAAAGTACCCAACACCATAATTTTCGGAGAGGATAAAAACATCACGTCTTCAGTCTGTCTAATCTCCAATACTGACTCTACCATCAGGTGCAGATCCCGAAGAACTTGCCTCACCATTTGAACTCGATCATATATGAATGAACAACGTCTCTATATCATCGATAAGTCACCCCTGTCAGTCCTTGTCCGAGAAAAATCGGCTCTGACCGTATCTCTGATTGTAGCCCTTTCGGCCCTCACAACATGGTGATCGAACAACCAATCATGTACTGACGAAGATAGATCAACGGAAGGAACAGAAAGAGAATCTCAAGATATAAATCCTAAGGTATCTTTGGTGGAGTATCATATCGTAAATATGCCGCGGAACATACGTACGGTACGTCACTCTACTTAGTACCTACTCCATCAACAAGGTCATCCTTTATAACGAAAGTTCGGGTATAAACCCCCAAAGTCAAGTCTAAGTCCTATAAAGTCAAGCCCAGGTAACAAAATGTATCCCAGACTCCACATAGTCAACCTAGACTCGAACAAAGGTTAAACCAAACGCTCTGATACCAACTTGTTAATGATAATGATCACATCAATATACATATAGAGATGTCCAGCATCGACATCGAAATCCTAAATCTCTCGTGTCCATCATCGACACATAAATACAGATATCGTCGACACCACCTCAATAGATGATCGCCACCTAATATCTTGGCTACGATCAGTATTCCCGGAATATCTGTCGCACCAAGTCGAACCCCGGTCAGTATCCCCTGGATATCTACCGTGCTCGTTTTTATCTCCGGAATCGAGTGTCCTCGTTAAGCTCCCCCGCCTCAATGCGGCATCCCGCCCCTCGGCCTCGATCCGGGTCCACCATGTATCCAACTGTATAGCTCCACCACTCAGTACGGATAATTCACAAATCCGAAACCGTATAGCTACCCCACCCGGTCTGGAATCAAAATCAGGAAACACAAAACTCATGGTGGACGTTTAACTCATCATGTCAAAATATCAAGTAAGAAATAAGAATGCTTGCATAGATTACATTGATGATATATTATATATATACATATAACAGTGTCACATACCACTGATATATATCATCAGGAGTAAAATATTTAGAAAATCCATAAGAATCAAATACAGCATTTATAGTATTAATATTCGTAACTTACAACAGGAATACAGAAGACTACATAATTACTTCCCATAATTATAGATTTCAATTCTTCTGTGTCATGGTACAACTAATGAAGTGTAGTGTAGCATATGCGTCTGTGCTCGTGCAACATGGCAATCATTAGTATTTGTGCAAGTGTTTTACGGTGTAACATATCAGCACGGTTCTATAGTGACATGGCAGTACCAATGAGATGTAGTGTAACATATAGTTAAGTGCATGTGCAGCATAGTACTCATTGGTATTTGTGCAGTGTTCTACCAGAGTGTGCGTAACGCGGAAACATATAATATGAATAATACAATGCAAACATGTAATTTAATCTAAAGCTAACTATTGTAATTACTTGCTATGAGCTATACCATTATCTTTAGAAATAATCGAAGCGTTAAGTTTAAAATAAGGAAGCTGCCCTAGATTTAAAAATAGATGTTCGTTTTAGAAACTGGCACGCATCCGTGTATTTTGTTTAAATGACAATGAGTCATAGTTTTTAAAAGAATATAGCTCACACAAGTATTACATTCTAAAACAGAATAAAACCTAATTCTACGAGTCAAAAGATAAATTAGCCATATTTGGCACACAAAGTTCATCATTTCCACTTTGCATAAATCCTTGTATTATCTTAAGTACGGCATGATTCCTCGTACAAACTCATCAAATCATATCCGTATCATACGGATCTAATCATTATGCACATGTCTCCCTTAAAGACTAGATATGAACTTTATGTAATGAAGGACATATAAGATACAATAATTTATCAATGTCTTGAATAATTATTATACTAACTAGCAATCATAATAATATTTGTAAGGTTGCGGGGGTGCTATACGCCATCCACCCGACTTGCCCCAGTAAATATAAATCTACTCACCAGAAATACGTCGTATCTTCTCAAGAATCGCCAATCCTCTTTCCTTTCATTGCGGCCTCCAAAGTCCCCGTATTTGAATCTAACATAGCAATAACTTGTATAAGGAAACGGTTATTCCGACACGGCGAATATTCAAACACACGTTCCTACGTACTAGTTATATTGTATACGACTATTTCAAGCTATCATACACCTAACCTTACTGAATCCAACCCAATTCTGCATCGCGACAAGAAACAGATCGCGTTATGATTTACCAGTGTTGTATTTTAGATTTTTGATTCCATAACCGATATTTGTTCCTAGATTTTATATATAGTTAAACTAACTTGTTTAAATAATACCAGAATAGCCAAAACTCTTCATAGAGACCAACCCCACAAGCCAAAACACCCAAACCCCCCAGAAATCCGGCGACGCCGGAATTCCTTTTAAGGTCGCCGGCTAAAATCCGATCCCTTGGGTCCATCATCCTAGGGTTTGTTCTATGTTCCAAATACATCATTCTGGCACTGTTTGGTTAAGTTTAATTTACTCTGAATAATAACAGATTTTAACAATGTTCAGCTTTTCTAAAAAATACGATATTATGGACACTTGATTTCCTATTTAAACAGATTTCAGAATAATTTCCTACAGTAAGCAAGGGTTTTACCTACAAGAATATTGCTGGAAGAATACCCTCCAAGATGCACAAGCTCCCTGTCCTAGCTTGATGGTGAGAAATCCCTATACTTAGCTCTTTGCTTCTTCTCCTTCTCTTTTCTTTTACTTCTATTTTCTTGCTTTAAATTATTCTTTAACTCTTGAATTTTCTAAATGTTTAATACTATTAAACTGATCTGAACACCTTAGGAAAAAGGTGAAGGGATGGGTGAGGTGTAGGAGGAGGTAGCACCATCCAATGTGTGGTGGTTTCATGCAAGAAGGACGTGTGTTGTTGTTGTTGTGCATGAAAGGAAGTGGTGGCACAACCTTATCTTTCCAATTTAATTTATCTAAAGATAAATTCTGAACAAAAACCTAATTTATCACTTTTCCACTTACACCCTCAAAATTTCAAGTTTGCACATTTTTTCCTAAACTTTACAAAAAGACCCCTCACTACTTAGTTTATTATATAAACACCATTTTATTAAAATGAAGCTAAATTTGTCATTAAAACCCTTGTAATTTATTTATGTTGCATATTAAAATTATAATTTAATTTACTTTACATGCTATTTATGAAAATGTCTTGCTTGGTTTTAAATAACATTTCAATTTAACATTTTATTATTTAATTAATTACTTTTATTTATTTCTAAATTTTCAAAATGCTACATAAATGCCCGTAGGTTAGAACCTACTGCACACTTAACCCAAAAACGACAACACAATTCTGTCGTTAACGTATAAACGTCAACGATTCAGCTGCAACATCAAAATACGAAAATTCCGTATCGTAAATATCTGAATTTTGATAAAACAATTGCTAAAACATTCCCAGATTTTACTTTGTAAGTATTTAAACAACACAAAAAATACAGAGTCTTGTAAAATACCAACTCAAAGCTACAGCAGAAAAACCAACATCAATTGCCTAGGTAAGGCCGGCGTCGCAGGATTTTGTTGTGAGTTTGGCGCTCAGGTTTTCAATGTAATCTTCTAGTTTTCTCATTATTCTTTTGGTCTTGCTGATTTTCTAGTGATTATACCTAGTGGTTCCAGATTCATTTAGAGGGAGCAAGCTATTACAAACCCCAACTTAAGATACTGCACATCTAAACATGCTACGTATCGCATATATAATTTTTCTCCTAAACAGATATTAGCTTACAGATTTAACCCACTGAAAAACTAACTTATTTAAACAATACTAAACATACCTAAACACCTACAGAGACATACCCAAAAACCCAAAACACCGAATTCTCCCAACGGTCCGGCGAGATCGGATTTCCTATGTTGGTCGCCGGCCAAAATCCGAGCTTCATGGGTCATTTTCCTATGGTTAATCCTAGGTCTAGATTATAAGTTCCATGTACTGTTTGATCAATCTCTCTATCATTTAAACTAGAGCAGATTCAAATAGAGGCTAAACTTATCAAAATACGATATTACGATATTCGATTTCTTCTGTAAAACAGTTTCAGAACCAAAATCATACAGGGTTCAAGGATTATACCTACAACAAGATCACTGGAAAAGCTTCCTCTAAGATGCACAAGCTCAAGGTCCGAGCTAGAGGGTGATGGTGAAGCCTTAGCACTTAGCTCTTCTTTTCACTCATTCATGTTTTCTTTTGTGAGTTCTTAAGGTTTTCTTTCTCTTCCCTTTCTTTTACTTCTGATCTTATGAACTGAACAAGGGTTGAGATAAGGAAAAGAGTGAGGGTTTGTGGTAGAGAAAGGAGGAGGTAGAAAGTGCAAAGTGGTGGTGTAAAGGGAAGGAGGAGGATGTGTCACCCAAGTAGTGAGGTAGGGTTTCATGCAAGGAGGAGGTGGAGAGATGTGAGAAAGGGTGAGAGTATGTTGAGGTTGAGGGTTTAAACATAGGTTATCATAAACTCTATCATTATAGAATTTCAAAATGAAAGAAAATCTTTCATGACATAATTTAATTGATAAGAGATAAAAGATATATAATAGTTAGTCTATTACTTAAAGGTCATTAGCTTAATCAAAAATCCAATATCATGTTAAAACAATTAAATATATCATTTTTAAATGATATCACTCTTTTATTTACATTTATCAAAATAATTACATTTTTCGGATATGATTCCGATACTAAATTTCATAAGCGATATCACTTTCGTAAAAATATCAATTTCATTATTTTATAATAAAGATTTATAATTAAATCTTCTTAATTTTCCAAAATGTTACAGTCTCCGAATTTAAATTAAACCTCTTTCGTAAAATTTTCTTAATCCAATCAACTTATTTAAAAAAAAATTCCTGGGTCTAACTTAAAACATACAATGTCTGTGCACATAAGGAAACTCCAAAGTCTCATATGAGCTAAAACGCACCATAACGCAACCGTGTGCGGGAACCTCAAAATATATAAAACTCACATAACTGTAATTCTAGCTGTTGCTATGAGAATTACTCGAGTTATGACAAAAATTTGCCAAATAAGAAAACCGTTGTGTATCCTAAGTACACACAATCAATGCCATGATCGTAGTGCAATATCAGTGCACCCGACCAAGCGAAAAAATTCTTTTATATAAATCAAATCTATAACATATCCTATCAAGTGCAAAGCACGAAAACAACATCAACCCTAATGGGTTTGCACGTAAGTATTAAACCACACTTCACGGTGTGTACGAAAACAACAACGCTAAGTGCAACAGGCGTGCACGAAACGATATCCACTGCACCCACTGTGCATGGAATTAAAAGAATAAAAAATAATACCAAGTGCATCGGGGTGCACAAAAATAAAATCCAAGTGCATCGGGGTGCACAAAAATAAAATCCAAGTGCATCAGGGTGCACTATTATATCTCAAGTGCATCGGGGTGCACAAAACTAAAATAAGGTCCATCAGAGTGCACACAAATCAAAATGTACAACTGGTGTGCACGAAATCAAACCAAGTATACCTATGATATACATATAATTTCTTAACCATGTGAATCTGATGTGCATGGAAAATCAGTGTAGTGCATCCGGTGTACACAATACTCCCATCGAGTGCAGTCACCTTGCATTAAAATCTCAACAAGTGCACCTGGTGTGCACAAAGTACAAGTCAAAGTGAAATTACTGTACATAGAAATCTCATCAAGTGCACCTGGTGTGCACAAAACATAAATTGATCCTCAAATCCTTAAAATACAAAAATCACGGACATCGAGTTGTCCTTTCTCCAACGTTTGAAAATGAATGTTTTTAGAGTATAAAAACGTAAATCGAACTTAAAGGACATCGAATTATATTCTCTTCAATGTCGGAAGGTGTTTAAACCAACGGGATTGGCATAGCAAGAATTTCTACTTGCTGTCGGCCACATTCTAACGTTCTATGTCTCTGAATTCTAATTCTTCTTGCTGATCTCTAATACCATAACTAATTTATGCGATTGTCCGGTGAGGAGCAACAACACCAATCATCTTATTGCGGATACATCCCATCACACCTTCTTGACCAGTAGTTCAGTCTCTTGTAACGCAACAGGTTGATAACTGAAATCTCTGTCCTCAGCTTCTGTGCTAACAACTAATCCTAGTCCAATCTTATTTATTATAAACTCCTGGGAGAGAATCCATCAAGTTTCCTACTAAAATCATTTATCCAGCCTTCTCGGAACTAGCACTCATTTCTTAACCTATTTTCCCTTCAATAAGCATTGTCATTCCTTTTTTTATTTCCTCCCGAAAGTGTAGTCGTACGCGTCATCAAATCTTCAATATTAACTGTGAAAAACAACAGTCTACTAAAACTCCGCACCATTTTCCTGTTCCCTAAATTCCCTATATCAATCACATAAGGAGCATATCTGCATAATCACGCAAATTGCAAGTCATACCTAATTATGACCAACTTGGAGCCTTACAACTCGGAAACACGAACTCGTTATCTCTGTTACTCTAATAAGGAATCTGGCTAATCTCACCTTCGAAAACTCATCTCAATTCCTCGGAGGAAAAACATACTGCGCGATCTCCTTCTTGAACGACTTGTATCTGGTCTAAGCAAGATCCATTGAAAGAAGCAATTCAATTTCACCCATCTAGTATCGGAGCACCACAACTGATTAAAGTTCTAACCTTCCTACATCTGAACGGCTATAAATCCTACTGATCCATCTATACTGGTAACATCGTCAACTTTTAACTTTACGAACTTTGGAAGCAACTTCTCTATAACTTCAGCAGTGATTTATACCGCTGTCTGAACAATACGCGACACCACGATCTTCGAAGAGGAGAAAATATCATGTCTCAAGTCGGCCTGATCTCTAACAATGACTTTACCATTTGGTGCGGATCCTAAAGAAACTCCCTCCACTATTAGAACTCGATCAAATACGACTAAACGACGTGTCTCTATATCATCGGAAAGTCACCCCGGTCGGTTCTTGTCCTAGACAAGTCCGCCCTGACCGTAACTCTAACTATAGCCCTCTCGGCCCTCATGAACATGGTGACCGAAACAATCAACGTGCATCGACGAAGATATATCAACGGAAGGAATAGAAGGAAGATCTCAAGATATGAATCCTAAGGTATCTTAGGCAGAGTATCATATCGTAAATATGCCGTGGAACATATGTACGATACGTCACACTACTTAATACCTACTCCATCAACAAAGGTCATCCTATATAACGAAAGTTCGGGTATAAGATCCCCAAAGTAAAGTCTAAGTCATATAAGGTCAAGACCAGGTAACAAAATGTATGCCCAGACTCCATATAGTCAACCTAGACTCGAACAAAGGTTAAACCAAACGCTCTGATACCAACTTTATCACCACCCAAATGTGGCACGTAATCGGCACTTAAATCACGTGACATCTAAAGACGTCGACGCGGTTTAAGTAAGCCGAAACCCGGAATCTAAACCCTTTTGAAAATATTGGAAATGAGTTTAAAATAGTCATCCGATGAAATCAATCTTAAAAATAACATTTAATTTTAACTAGGTGTATTGAAAAACATTAATAACGTTTTGAAACTTGACATCACCTCCTTTGCATTTTTATAAAAACCCGATAAAACATAATAAAATAGTATCCCAACGGAAGCTAGTCTCCATGTCCAAACGATGGAGCAAACAACAATCTAAATCAGAAATCGACTCCAAAGAGTGCGACATCACCACTCTTAAACTCTAAGTCTTGCTTCTAAGTCCATAATACACCACTTCTAAGTTGATGGAGTTTCCTCTAGATACAAGAATATATGAATAATCAAGAGTGAGTATGATACAATAATAACCCACTTACCAATCAATCCCTGAAAAGAATGTGTGCCCAAGCCGCTGATAATCCAATCGGTGAAACCTGCAAGAACTGTGGCACAACGGGGATGAGTTGCCAACTCAGTGAATAAAAGTACATCTAAAGGTAGAAATCGAAATGCACGACAATACCTAGGTCATATATATCCTCCTATCATAATCTGTACCAATATACTATATGATATGCATATGTGCAATACTAACTATCATGCAATCCAAAATATAATATCTCCATGTCATAAGACTCAAAATCATGAATCTATATTTCGTGTTGGAATTCCTTTTTGTATATGAATGCCTGTACAAATATATGAAAGTACTGTCCCCCGGATCAGTCCTGGTTGAATCTACTAAATAATATTCAACTGTGTACCTCATGCTAATGATCATATCAATATATATATATATATATATATATATATATATATATATATATATGTCTATTATCGACATCGAAATCCGAAATCTCTCGTGTCCATCATCGACACATAAATGCAGATACGTCGACACCATCTCAACAGATGATCGCCGCCCGATATCCCTGTCTACGATCAGTATCCCCTGCATATCTGCCGTACCTAATCGAACCCCGGTTAGTATCCCCTGGATATCTGTCGTGCTCGTTTCTATTTCCAGTCAGTATCCCTTGGATATCTTCCGCTCTCATCTCTATCTTCGGAATCGAGTTACCTCGTTAGGCTCCTCGCCTAGAATGCGGCTATCCTGCCCCTCGGTCTCCACCGAGTCCACCATGTATCCTACTGTATGCCCACCGACTCAGTCTGTATAGTACACAAATCCAAAACCATATGACCCACAACTCGGTTCGGATATCAAAATCAGAAAACACAAATCTCATTGTGGACGGTTACTTATCATATAAAAATATCAAGTGAGGAATAAGAAACTTACATAGATTATATTGATGATATAATATATATATATACATATATAACAGTGTCCCATACCACCGATATATATCATCAGGAGTAAAATATTCAGAAAATCCATAAGAATCAAATACAACATCTATAGTAATAATATTCGTAACTTATAACAGGAATAAAGAAGACTACGTAATTATAACACATAGTTATAGATTTCAATTCTACTGTGTCATGGTACTACTAATGATGTGTAGTGTAGCATATGCGTCTGTGCTCGTGCAACATGGCAATCATTAGTATTTGTGCAGTGTAACAACCCATTTATTTTTATACATATATATCCGCACGGTCCTACAGTGACATGGTAGTACTAATGAGGTGTACTGTAACATACATTCACGTGTTTGTGCAGCATAATACTCATTGGTAGTTGTGCAGTGTTCTATCAGAGTGTGCATAACGTAGAAGCGTATAATACTGATAATATAATGCAAACATGTAAAGTAATCTAAACATAACTATTGTAATTACTTGCTATGAGCTATACCATTATCTTTAGAAATGATCGAAACGTTATGTTTGAAATAAGGAAGCTGCCCTAGATTTAAAATAGATATCCGTTTTAGAAACTGGCACGCATCCTAGTTTTTTATTTAAAAGACAAACGAATCGTAATTTTTAAAAGATTATAGCACACACAAGTATTACATCTTAAAACAGAATATAACCTAACTCTACTAGTCAAAGGATAAATTGGCCATCATTCGGCATACAAATTCATCATTTCCAATACGTATCAACCCTTGTATTATATCTCATCATATAGCTATATCCATATCATCTCAATTACGGCATGATCCCTCGTACAAATCCATCAAACTAGATCCATATCGTACGGACCAAAAATCAAGTATATCTCATTTAAAACTACATATGAAACTTTATGCAAATGAAGGGCATACAAGATGCAATACTATATCAATACTTTGAAGAAAAGCTAAACTTAACTAGATATCATAATAATAGTTATAAGGTTGCGGAGGTGCTATACGTCATCCACCCGATTTCCCCCGTATATGTAAATCTACTCACCAACTTAAAAGCTTGTTGAATCCATGCTGCTATATCGCGAAAAGGAATCCTTGAATCGTACCTATATTCGTATTTAAATCGCATTGATGTAAATATCATATCGAAAACCAAAACAACAAGCTAAACGCCAGTAGGTTAGAACCTATTGCACACTTAACCCAAAAACGACAACACAATTCTGTCGTTAACGTATAAACGTCAACGATTCAGCTGCAACATCAAAATACGAAAATTCTGTATCGTAAATATTTGAATTTTGATAAAACCATTACTAAAATGTTCCAAGATTTTACTGTGTAAGTATTTAAACAACACAAACAATACAGAGATTTGTAAAATACCAACTCAAAGCTACAGCAGAAAAACCAACACCAATTGCCTAGGTAAGGCCGGCGTAGCCGGAATTTTAAGGTGGGTCGCCGGATTTTGTGGTGAGTTTGGTGCTCAGGTTTTCAATGTAATCTTCTAGTTTTCTCATTATAATTTTGGCCTTGCTGGATTTTCTAATGATTATACCTAGTGGTTCCAGATTCATTTATAGGGAGCAAGCTATCACAAACCCCAACTTAAGATACTGCACATCTAAACATGCTACGTATCGCATATATAATTTTTCTCCTAAACTGATATTAGCTTACAGATCTAACCCTCTGAAAAACTAACTTATTTAAACAATACTAAACATACCTAAACACCTACAGAGATATACCCAAAAACCCACAACGCCCAATTCCTCTTACGGTCCGGCGAGATCGGATTTCCTGTGATGGTCGCCGGCCAAAATCCGAGCTTCATGGGTCGTTTTCCTATAGTTAATCCAAGGTCTAGATTATAAGGTCCAGATACTGTTTGATCAATCTATTTATCATTTAAACTAGAGCAGATTTAAACAGAGGCTAAACTTATCAAAATACGATATTACGATATTCGATTTCTAATGTAAAACAGTTTCAGAACCAAAATCATACAGGGTTCAAGGATTATACCTACAACAAGATCACTGGAAAAGCTTCCTCTAAGATGCACAAGCTCAAGGTCCTAGCTAGAGGGTGATGGTGAATCTTTAGCACTTAGCTCTTCTTTTCACTCATTCATGTTTTCTTTTGTGAGTTCTTAAGTTTTTTTTTCTCTTCCCTTTCTTTTACTTCCAATCTTATGAATTGAACAAGGGTTGAGATAAGGAAAAGAGTGAGGGTTTGTGGTAGAGAAAGGAGGAGGTGGAAAGTGCAAGGTTGTGGTGTAAAAGGAAGGAGGAGGAGGAGTCACCCAAGTAGTGAGGTAGGGTTTCATGCAAGGAGGAGGTGGAGAGATGTGAGAAAGGGTGAGGGTAGGTTGAGGTTGAGGGTTTAAACTTAGGTTATCATAAACTCTACCATTATAGAATTTCAAAATGAAAGAAAATCTTTCATGACATAATTTAATTGATAAGAGATAAAAGATATATAATAGTTAGTATATTACTTAAAGGTCATTAGCTTAATGAAAAATCCAATATCATGTTAAAACAATTAAATATATCATTTTTAATAGATATCACACTTTTATTTACATATACCAAAACAATTACAATTTTCGGATATGATTCCGATACTAAATTTCATAAGCGATATCACTTTCATAAAAATATCAATTTCATTATTTTATAATAAAGATTTATAATTAAATCTTCTTAATTTTCCAAATTTTACATCCCAGATTTTCATACACAAATAATTGGTGAAAGTTGCAAGTGCTACGAGACCACATACAACCCCAAAGACCCTACGCCCAAAACCCAACACCCCAGCCTCCACTGTGGCTGTAATTTGCGGCCAGAACTAATAAATCTGCGGCCGGATGGTAAAGGAATGGTCTTAAGTTTTTACGGTGGGTTCTAGGTCACAACACTAGGTCACTGTAAGGGGAACTTTTCCAACAAACACCTGGTTCTACAGCAGATCACAGAGACCTCTAGTTGACACAAAAAATACGATATTTGCACAAAACTAAACCTTTAGTGTTCTAAACCATAATTTTGAGGAAACACAAAAAAATAAATACCTAATTATCAGTAGAGGTCATTACCTAACCATTCTTGTTATAAAAATCAAATCTTTCCAAGCTCCAAGGCATCTTAGTGGCTAAAGCAAGACTTTTGAAGTGTTTAAATGGGATTTTTATGAAGTTTAGCAAGGTTTTAGTGATGGGATAGTGAGGGTTCAGTTTGGGGTTGAGGGGATGAACAATAATTGAGAGTGAGAGGGAATGAGAGAGTGAAAGAGAATGAGAGAGTGAGAGAGATGATAATGATGAGAGGTGAGTGTAGGGTGTGTCTTAGCCTTACACTCACTCTCTACCTCTCCTCATTAATGCTCACATAAATGCTCTCATGACTCACCTAACCACCTCTCTTTCTCAATCCAAACAAGATATTTCTCACACAAATATCTAAGGCAAGGTTAAGGCAAGGTTGGATTAAGGTATGGATTGCTTAAGGTGTCATGGTCACTTAACAAGATTAACACTAACTAACCCTCACATTAACATGCACATGTGTGTGCAAGCCATAAAAAATAATAATAAAATATTAATTAATTGTTATAAAATGTGAGGAAACCGATTTGGTAAACTTTCCTCAAAAACCCGCATTAAAGCTTAATTAATACTAACCGCATTTCTAAGGTGTTACGGTTTCTGTCGATTTTAAAAGGTCTTCAAGAATTTTTTTAAACAACTGCAGAATGTTGTAAGAGATATGACATGAACACAGAGAAAATTTGAGGGGGTTTTGTACAAATTGGTCCGGCCACATGCATGGAAAATCCGACCTCCTCGGTTTTTCAGTTGAGTCAGGGCCTCAAATTTTTTTTGTGTTCCAGTCTCTAGGTTTTAGGGAATCAGGTGGTGTTTGTTTTTGCTAAATTTTCATGTGATGTTAACTTTCTGCAAAAGCAACTTGGAGTGTTTCTTAGTCGTAATTCTAACGGGTATTCGGGTTATTTAGACGATGTTAAAAAGTTCGAACGGATACCAATAACCCAATTTTTCCCCGCTGGAAATTTTTCAAGAGTTGGATTTTTTCCGAGTTTAAAATTTTCAGAAAATCTTGCAAGCGATTCTGTGGACCCTCTAGAAGAACGAAACCCTGACTCGATTATGTGACCGTCAGAACCGCCAAAAAACCCTAGGGTTTGTGGTTGTTCAGCAGTGCCACATGTGAGGCATTGGTTGACACTTTTACGGCTGGATCATAGGAGCTGAGGCATGTTTTGGGTACTTTTTGAACTCCGCTCAAGTGTTGAGCTTGTCGGGAAATTTTGGGTGCTTGCTTATTCGATCGAAAAGTTTAACTTCGTCTATCTATCTGTAATTGTGATACAATATTGGAAACCATAAATAGTTATGGGATAACTAGTTTGAATTTTATAAATCTAGCAATTAAGTCTCATTTGATCGGTTGCCACGGAATTTTGATGTGGATTAAAAGTCCGTCGCAATTACGTAGTGTACGCGGATACTCGCCGGGTAACCTTACTAGATAGCCATGCCCCATAGCCCCGACCAAGTGACTGTAGGAGAACCCCGTCGCCAAAAGCATCCTTTCAGGTGCTCGCAGCAGCGGTGTTCCGCCTTTGTGCACTTCGTCGACGGCATCGGGTGGTGCGGCCGTCTAATAAAGTTTCCGACGAGCATTCGATCAGCTTATAGGGAAACTTGTTGAATTACCCGATATGTTATTGGAAAGTGTTTTCAATATCGAGACTAAAATGCGGGGTTTATAATTGTTAGGCTTGTGATGTCTAAGGAATTCAAATGGTTAGGCATGAAATCCAAAGTATAAGATACATTGGGTTTATGATGTCTAAAGTGGTTGCGGATTCCAACTGTTGTAGTTTTTCACTTTCTTTTCTGCGACCGTAAGTGTAATATGCGGTGTATCACCGGTTTCGGTGCAATATGTCAATGACAACTGGGATACACATATTTACTTACGTTGATGACATGTGTTGCTGTGATATGTTATATTGGATCGTCGTGTTTTGAATAGCCGGGGGTTTTATGTGAGATGAGGGTTTTTATTTTCATTCATGTAAAATTCAGTGTATGTAATATTCTTTTATTGGGGCACTTCCGGGTTGAGGATGATGTCACCATTGTATATTATTTACTTTTCCGCATTAGGATAGACCCAAGGCGGGGAGCACAAGTAACCGGGTTCTAAGGTCCAGTGGGAGACCATCTCAAGGAGTTGAGACCGAGTCTCCTAACTCTAGAATTGGTAGGGTTGCTTGCCGCTCTTGTAGGGGTCTATGGGATGTGGGTTTGGCTATTCATCGCGACCGTGGAATCCGTGTTTTATACTGGCTTAATATAAAACTCGGAATTCCTAGTATATCCAATATTTCATATGTGATTCTTCTGCTGCTGATATTCTGTGATGTGATCACTTGATATGTTCTGAGACGAATGCCTATATTATATATATGAGATATTATTAATATTTCTTCTTTCGTTTCTTATGTGATGCTTGGGAAGCATAACAGATGGGACTTCATTAATGAGATTAATGAAATAAAAGAAACCTAAAAGATGTTGTACAAACTTGTTTTAAAAACTGGTAGCTCTAGTTCTTGCTTTGCCTAGCGGTATTCCTTGTAGAATACCAGCACCTTATTCGATAAGGAAAGAGCCGAGATCCCTTTACCGGGAGTGGCCTCTTTAGCGAAACTAGCAGATGCTACAAACTCGGTTTGTCTTTTGATTGCTTTCATAGTTTTTTCTTTGCATAGTGATATTTGTGAAATATCCTGCACCTTATTCGATAAGGAAAAAGCTTAGATCCCTTCACCGTGAGTGGCCTCTTTAGCAAAACTAGTAAAGGCCTAAAACGCACTTCTTTTCAAAATCACTCGATTCTACAACGATATCAAGTTCATTACGCAAAAGGTTTTCTTAGAAACCTGTCGTAGCCCTCCGTCATTTCAGATAAGTGTTATTTAGTATTTGTGCTACGTTTGTTGGCCTTTGTCAAGGCGTAGTGAGCGGTAGCTGACTAGTACTTAGCTGCTTAAGCATATGATGCGATTGGATTAGGGTAGTCGTGCGACCTTATTGGCCTTTGTCAAGGGTCGTGCGGGTGGGTTTAATTCAATCGGTAAATGACGGGTTGAACTTGACTAGTATCCTATGGTTTGTTGGTCTTTGTCAAGGTCATAGGAGGTTAGGGGCAAAATATTATCGGGAATTTCAAGTGTTGAAATTTGCAATGAGATTGCATACCTTCTATGAGATAGTTTGATCCCGATACCCACTGTGAGTAAGAGTTACTCCTGGGTGAGTTTTACACATTACAATAAGCCGATCAAGTAGGTGTCTAGAAAGGTGTTAACGGGGTTACGCCCCTGGGAAAATGAGGTTTATTTTAATTAGGTCCGTGCGAAAGCACGGGGAACCTCCCTTAAAGTACCGACACTGGCCTAGCCGAAATATTGGCGAACTTGTAAGGTGTAATTAATCCCAGCTAGTCTTACCTTTTAGGGTTTGATGGTAGATTTGACTAAAACTGTGGGAGCCATAATGATTAGATAAACTAATAACCAAACTAATCCTGCAAGAGCGCACGCAGAGTGTTTTCTTCTCTCTCTCTCCTGGTAGCGACCATGTCACGCCTTAATCAAGATAATAATATGCATGCATTGACCGAACCTGCTTATTATACTGTGCTAGGGAACGTTGGTTCCGCTCTATCTTATAACTGTTATAAGTCCGAGCATGAAATATAGGAATATCCGGATTCCCATGCCACCCAATTGAAGAAAGTGCTTATTGATGCATCTTCTTTGAATGTGTTCATTACCGAGAATTGTTTCTCAGTATCCTCTACGTCCTAGGTATGAGATACCCGATCAGGATCCCACATATGTAAGTGTTACATGGGCTAAAGAAAGGTAGAGAACTGAGAATAGGTGATATGTCTCTAAGTGTTAGAGAATGGTGCAATTGTTGCAGCTAAGTCTATTGGAAGATATCACCTTGTAGTAATACATTGATTCTGAACGAATGTTATTACATACCGAACCTGATATACAACATTACATCGGTTTCTTTACTGAGTTAAAAAGGGATATAATTCTGTATTGGAGGATAATGTTGTGAACATTTTCTTGAATCAAGAGTTTATTCGATCAGGTACGTTAGATAATAGCATATATGTTCTAAATCAAACCACAGTTCAAAATATGTAGAACACACATAAGAGGAGTAGTTCAGAAATGAACGAATCCTTCTTGTGGCATTGTAGACTAGGTCATATCAATGCGACACGACCAGCTAACTTACATAAGAATGAATATGAGAATCTGTTCGACTTTTCATCTTATGATACTTGCCAGTCTTGTCTCAAAGGTAATATGACCAATACTCCGTTTACTGGAAACAGAGAAAGAGTTAGTGAACTCTTAGGATGCATACATGATGATGTATACGGTCCTATGTCTACAAATGCCAAGGTTGGTTCTTGGTACTTCATTACATTCATCGACTATCTCTCAATATTCGGACATATGTTCCTGTTGAAACATGAGTTTGACACTTTTGAGAAATTCAATGAATATAAGCTTGAAGTTGAGAACCCAACGGGTAGAAGTATTAAAGTCCTTCGATGTGATCGAGGAGGAGAATACTTGCGCATGGAGTTCCTGGAGTTTATAAAAGGAGAATGTGATTCTCTCTCAGCTTACTCCTTCGAGTACACCACAGCACAACGGTAGATCGGGGCGGAGGTATTACACACTATGAGATATGGCGCGCTCTATGATGAGTACTGCCGAGTTACGTGTTCTTTTGGTGTTATGCACTTGAGAAGCTGCATACCTATTGAATAAGGTTCCATCCAAATCAGGGCCTACCACTACATAAGAGATATGGAATGGGAAGTGACCAGTTCTTAAACGAGTTGAGATATGGGGTTGTCCGGCCTATGTTGAAAGGCAGAATCCGGACAAGCTCGAGGCAAAGTCAGTTCTGTACAAGTTTGTTAGGATATCTCGAACATTCGTGAGGGAATATCTTCTACCATGCTGAGGAGCAAAAGGTGTTTTGTTTCTCAGCATGCCACCATTTTAGAAAACGACTTTCTTGTAAAGAAATTTTTGGTCATGAGGTAGAACTGGAAGGAGTTCCAGCTAGATAAACTCACAGCTGATGATTTGGTGAAACCAAAGGATTCAATAGTCTCCAACGAACCTCAGCCTCTCCGCGAATCTGGTAGGGTTACTCATCCACTTAAGAGATACTGCGGTCTTCTCGGTGACAGTGGCAGCGAGGATTGCATCATGAGATGATGGACCAACTAGGTTCAGGAGGGCCATTACGAGTGGGGACTCTGTGAAATGGCTGGATGCTATACGATCAAAGATAGAATCCATATACACCAACAAAGTATGACTTTGCATGTTTCACCTAAAGGGGTAAAACCCATTGGTAGCAAATGGATCTTGAGAAGATTCTTGGTGTAAATGGAAAAGTTGAGACTTTCAAAGCTATGCTTAAGTCCATCAGGATCAATGCAAGCATCGTGGAGTTGGAACATCTGTTTTGATGTGACAATCAAAGAATTTGACTTCATCAAAATGGTAGATGAACCTTTTATATACTTGAAGGTTGTAGTGAGAAAGGTTGTCTTCCACGTATTGTACGTAGATGACATACTCTTGATAGAAAATGGTTTCCTATGCTACACTCGGTCAAGCTCCTCTTATCATGGGGATTCTCAATAAAAGATCTGGATGATATCTACTACATCTTGTGGATTATGATCTATGGTGATAGATCTAAGTGAATGTTGAGAGTGTCCCAAATCCAGGTACATTAACACCATACTAAAGGGGTCTAGTATGGAAGATTCTAAGCGTGGTGGTTCGCCCACTTACTCATGGATCACTCTCTCCAAAAAGATGTCTTCCAAGACTAATTTGGAAAGAGCTCGTGTACAAGGGATATAACTATGCTTCGGCAGTAGGCTCTATCAGAGTATGCGATGTTATGTAGCAGACCGATGTAGATGACTCACTAGGTGTAGTGATCAGGAATCAATCGGATCTTGGGAGAATCACTGGACAGCTGTGGAGGACATTCTTGAGTACTTGAGAAGCTCTAAAAGAAAGTTCTTGGTTCGAGCTTCTAGAGTGATAAGTGTTGGAGATAGTGCCCTCAGAGTCAATTATTGGATCACAGGCACGTGATTGCAATGATTGAGGGAGGACTTATCCCAGTAGGACAGTCTTACTCAAGATGATTGTATGCTATCTGGTTTACCTTTATCAACGTGTACTGCTTTAGGTGACCTTTCAGGTCACTATTGCACGTTGATAGAGCCCCTAGGATTCTTGCTTGACTGCCAGCAGTATGAGGGCGATCATATACGTGGGAGCTGGTAGTCTATAAGCACATCCTTAAAAGGTCCCTAGTCGTGGGAGGTTCGAGACAGGGCATCGATACTCCAGAGTAGACTAGTGTATACAGTCGAGACCCCGACGAGGGGCGGTGGCCGGTCTCACAAGCCACTGGTGTCAGTTGGTTCACCTAAGATGTATACAGGTGCTCATTGGGTTATGAGTACACCGGACAGGACTCGCCGGGAACATGCTAGTTGGTCTTATACCTAACGTCAGATAGCAGTTCCCTGGTGACATGTGTACAGGTTAATTCATCGACCTGAGGATCGTCATTTGTCCCGTGTGAGTTCCCACTGTACTTTGATTACTACCCTACCACGCTCAAAGGAGACGTGCAAACAGGTTTTAGTTGGGTACAGTCCCGAGCCACATGGAGGCAGTGAGCGGATCTTTAGGGGTTCCTCTCTCCCGGTATTGGGGGTGAGGTCGCGCTGTGTCTAGGAGAGCCATTACACGAAGTCCTTGGCCAAGGCAGGAGATTTACTGGTAGGTATTCCAGTAGTATCTCAGGGTGTTCTGGGCTACACTCCGACACGATTTGTACCTCTTTTGGGGGTCTGACTTTTACCAACCCCCTAGGCCCGCCATGCGATGCTCATAGACGAACGGACCGGACTGTACGGATATTGTCACTGACAGGCTCAGTAGGGTGTCAGGATGAGTTCGCTCACAGACGTCCCTTTTGGTCAATAGCTGGTAGCCCGTCACGCATGGCTAATACCTCTGACGTGCTAGTGGTTAAATCCACAGCCATAGTATTGACGAGTCTTTAGAGTCCCCCACAGACCAGTTGCTCAAGTTTCGGGCGAAACGCTGTAGAGGTCGTATGGAGATATGGCAGGGTTCGATAAGATACGTGCGGTATTGCACGGATCATGATCGGACGGTTAATAGTAGCGGGCTTTGGTTTAAGCTGGATCCTAGTATTGTACAGTGTAGATTTGTCTCATTGCTTTTGTATTCAGTCGGAATACAAATGCGGGTATGTATATACAGTAGCGAGGTTTTCCTGTAATTTATTACGGGATCAGTTTTATGAAGTTGCCAGTTTGTTTTCCGTTTCGGCCATATTTCTTTGTATCTTTCATTGGCTAAAGATTGGTGGAGGAGGGCGTATTTGCATTTGTGCAAATAAGCATTTTGGAGGGTTGTCTTTGTACATTGTAGTGTCATGATGGTTGCACCATCCCTTGACTTCTTGACATCTTCATGATGGCTTGACTTTGGGTGTGATGATTGGTTGCTAGAGTGTTGGACTTTGATTATGATCATTGCTTGTTATCATCACCCTTTCTCTCTCTCTCTTGCATGAGGTTGTGCCTCACTTCCTTTTGATTCCAATTCACTCCACTCTCATTTTCCTCATGGTGATGGCCGGCCAAAGAGAGGGAGGGGCTGTCCCAAAAATTTAGGGTGGGGATTTTTGTTCATTTGTATTGCACAAAATCCATTTAGCTCCATCTCCAAAACTTCATTCCTCCACCATCTCAAAAGGCAACTTCCTACAACCCCAAATGAGACATAGCACTACACTACTCTACAGTAAATCTTGGGCACGTCGAATCGCCAACTTCATGCCCGAGTTGCCTCGGTCCAGAGGTGGGAGCCCGTAAAAGAAGCCAGCGATGTGGTGCCCTTCCGGCGACGTGGTGGAGACCGGAGATTACGTGGGAAGATCGGGATGACGTCGAGAAGACCGAAGGACACGGATCGCTCTGTATATCTCTCTACCCGTTCTCTTGTTAGCTAGGACTAGATTAATGGCCCGATCCGGGATTTTTGTGCGCGGTGGTGCCGGTTTACAAGTTTGTAAAAAGTTTCGTTTCCGTATTCCGGCGACGGATTGACGGCCGGGCGGCCGCCGTGCACTTACTTGGTATCAGAGCCTTGCCATTAACCTAGTCTAGCTTTGTCTAATGTGTTTACATTTCCGATCGAACAAAATTCCAAAAACCGCGTTTTCATTTGCATCAGTTTATGTCGAATTTTTTTTGGCTCCAAAATTTTTTCAGGTTGTTGCAGAATGATGTGCAGGGAATTCTAAGACTTCTGTAGAAATTTGATCACATGAACACATTATACGACCGCGGAACCGCGGCCAAACCCATGCCTGGGCTGCGGTTCCGTCGCAGTCTTTACTGTTCAGTGTATCAAATTTCTACAGAGTGTCTCTGTGTTGAAAATAGGGGTTTTGGAACATTCTTTTTGGGCCCAGATTTTCTGTGAGTGCTACAGTAGTGCTTGGGGCCCACTTCGATAAATTTGATCGATCAAGAATTTTAAACACATTAGTTCACAGTATTTACATTATATCTGCGACCGTGAATGTCACTCGATCGGTAAATCCTGTCTAACTGCTATAGCCCGGTTAGACGGATTTACGAACGTGACATTCACGTTGATGTTCTGTGTTGTGCTGTGATGTTGCGGATTGGTCGTGGGGGATAGCCTGGATGTAATGCTAGTACAGTTTTTGTTGTATTATGTACATTTGATATTGCGAGGCGAGCGTCCGACATGTGGACTGCTGTCACTGCCTGATTGTATATTATTCTTTTGGGGCACGACCAGGTTGAGGTCGATGTACCCGTTGTATGTATATTTTATTTTCTGTACTAGGATTACCCCAAGGTGGGGTGCACGGATAGCCGGGTTCTAGAGGGCAACGGGCTCGCATCTCATGGCATTGAGATGGAGGGGGCTTCACTCTAGAATTGGCGGGCTATTCACCGCACTCGTAGGGGGTACAGGTTGACCCAGGAGGGGTGCCCAAGTTACCGGATTCCATGAAGTGTTGGGTGGTCCATTCACGTTGCTGAAGAGGGCTGCCTCGCTTCAGGTTTTGGCGGTTAACTTGCCGCGCCCGTAGGGGTCTAGGATTTCATTGCACAGGCTATCCACACGACCAGGGGAACGTCGGGTTTCAGTAGCGGCTCTGTGAAACCTGGGTATCCCAGATATCTGTATTGTTCTGTGATGCTTATTACATTTCTGTGATGTTGCATTTTATTACGCCTTAAGTGAAATATTATATATTGATATATATACTAGTAGATGTTGTATATGTTTTGCATCCGCACAGTCCAGTCCCCGCTCTGTCGTTAGTTAAGTAACCTAACGGGTAATGACGGGACACAGTGGCGAATGCGGATGGCATATACGTACATCATTATTTTCGTTCTTTATTGGTGTGATCAATTGATGGGACTGCGTTGATTCGGATCAATGCAAGTTAATAACAAACCTAATCTGATGTTGTTGGAACAATTTTCAAAAAGCTATTATTGCAAGGTCGTTCTCTTTTGTTTTGCACAGTGGTATTCAGTTGGAATATCATGCGCCTCAGTCGACGAGGCAAGGGCCGAGACCTCTTCACCGGGAGTGACCCCTTGGACAGAAGTTTGCGTCAGGGCAATAACTTCACTATAGTCGTTTACTTTTGCTTTGCATCGTGGTATTCAGTTGGAATATCCTGCACCTCATTCTACGGGGAAAGAGCAGAGATCCCTTCACCGGGAGTGACCTCTTTGGCAAAGATTTTCGTCACTATATTTTCATAAAAGCTATCCGGTTCCTTCAACGATATCAAGTTCATTACGTTAAAGGTTTTCGCCAGAAATCATTCGTAGCCCTCCGTCGTTTCAGACGGGTAGCACGTAGTATTCATGCTATGTTTGTTGGCCTTCGTCAAGGCATAGTGTATGGTAGCTGCTTGTTGCCTTTCTGTAGCATAGATAGATGCGTTGGTTTGGGGCAGTCGTATAGCCTTGTTGGCCAAAGTCAAGGGCTTGTGCGTGGGCTCAAATTAATTTGGAGAATGAAGGGTAGAACTTGACATGTGACTTATGATTTGTTGGCCTTCGTCAAGGTCATAAGAGCATGGGGCAGAAATCCACATCAGGAGTTTCTAAAGAAACTGAAACTTGCCAGATATGCGCATACCTTCTGGAGTGTGATGACGTGAGCGGATTCCATCACGTTATCATGCGATGATAGTTGGATCCCGATTCCCACTGATGAGTTGGTTTACTCCTCGGGTGATCCCGACTAATTCTTCTTTCTGGTTTGGAGGAGAATTTGACGGTACAGTGAGAGGTTTCCAGATTAGATAAATTGGTAACCATTCTGATCTAAGTTAGAGTGCACGCTGAGTGTTTCTTTTCTCTCTCTCTCTTTGGCAGCGACCATTGACCCGACCCTAAGACTATGACTCAGTGACCAAGTTGACCGAACCTTCTTAAACACTGGCTTTTGGATTGTCAGAGTTGCAAAGCTCATTGCCACTCCTACTTTTACCCTTTTCTCCAGGACACCCCGTATTACTACGAACGTCCACTTCCATTGGACAAAACCATCGTATGGTTATATACGAACTCGAAGGGATTTATTCGAGGATGGTTCCCGGTTCTGGAGAAAACGAATAGGACTATTCAGTTGTCTTTTCCTTTACCTTCTCTCAGGTTGCGAGTACTCCTTAGTTTAGGAGATAGTACATCTATTACGCAAATTAGATAGTCTTCTTCCAAACCTTAGGCTGGTGCCGAACGGTGGGGAATGAAGAAAACCAATTAGCATAACGATGGTGTACGGAAGGTATTAAGTAAAGACATAACAAGGGATTAGTAAGAGGGCAAAGTAAATTGCGACTGCTATTCACGACCAAACCAAGTATTTATTCGCCAATCCTAAATCACCTTTGTATTTCTCCAGAACACTCCGTATCACTACGAAAATCCACAGTTTATTGGATACTCCATCGTATGGTTATATACGAACTCGAAAGGAACTTGTTCCAGTTCGGGGATGGATTCTGGTTCAGGAGAAATAGGAATAAGCTTTATTCGGTTGTCTTTTATCCTCACCTTCCTTCGCATTGTGAGTGCTCCTAGGATTAGGACAGTACACCCATTATGCTTATTGGATAGTCTTCTTCCAAACCATAGGCTGGTGCCGAACGGTAGGGAAGGAAGAAAACTATTTGGCCTAAAGGGGTGTACAGATGGTAATGACTAAAGACATATAAAGAGATTTGGGGAGGTGGTAAAGAATTACACGGTTACAGTTGTGAATCTGGATAATGAAAGAGGCATTACTAGGAATACCGGGATACCCCATCGAAACATTTCAATGTTTCAGTTTCACTGTGTACTATTAAAGGAAAACTGATTTCCCGATTAGATACTTACCCTAGGGTATGTATTTACCAGATATGATTCTCACATCTGTATGGTTTTACAGATGATGAGTAGGAGTAAGTTATTGAAAATTAGGTGATCATCCTCATTATATCGGAATTCGTTGTAATTGGTGATATTTGAGGAAATCGCCTGGGCTGTTTGCCGGTCGGCAAATATTTGGTTTTGAATATCCGCTGTCATGCACCAATTTCAAGTTGATATATCTGTACGTCTATTTTTATAGAGTGAGATATACCTTTTTGAAATTATGTCGATGACATTTACCTATATCAGTGGATGGTTAGGTAAGGAGCATTAAACAATGGTGTAATTCTTCTTAACCATAAGTACAGTTTTCAACCTGCGATATACAGGGAGTGAGTTATTAGACTCAAGGGACTTATACAGGGTATTGTATGTTGTCCAGTGTCCGTTAGGACAGAGGGGTTGGTTCTCGTACTATATTCGGTTTACTTATGACTTCTCTAGTTTTTAGACAGGTGTTTCGTAGAAACACAGGGTCCAAGTTTTGAGAAGTTATAGGTATATGGATAAAGTAGAGAACCATGTGTTGCAAGTATCGGGATTCTTCAAGTTGATCGAAGATGTAGATACTTGTGTATGGTGTTCAGTTGATAGTAATGATTAAGAGAACTTGCCTCTCTTTCAGGTTACTCATAATTGGAAGCATTCCTAAGTTGAGTAACGCTGATCGGCCTTTTTCCATTTAGTTGACATGCATTGGAGACAGTTGCATGATTTGAATCTGGTTCAATTAAATCAGTGACTCTGGTTCTATATTGGATATAGAACAGTTCATATCTTAACGATGTTAAGGTACGGGGAGTTGTCCGGCTTATGCTTAAAACCAGACTCTGGATAACTCAAGGCACGTTTCTGTAATGGCTGTTTGTGGGTTGACCCAGGCTATGACGAGGGTTGACTTTTTACCATCTGGAAGATCAATAGTGATAGTGTTCTAGACTCACCACTGTTTTAACAAAAATGGATTTTTTCAGAAAACAGTAGTGGGAGTATGGTAGAACTGGAAGTGATTCCAGAACCGCAAACGGTTACTGAAGATTTGATAAGAACCTAACGATTCAATCTGGTTTGACATTCCATTGGCCACTCCGCAGATACGGTGGGTAACCTCAGGAACCCGAGAGGTACTCCGGTAGCCTCAAGGACGGTGACAGGGAGGTTCTTGTTTACCCAGACTGGCCATTGCTGTTGTTCCAGGCTGCGAGACCCGGCAGGAGGATGAGTATAGCGTCGTTCTAAACTAGCTTTAGAAGTGTACGTGTATATGACTCTGCCAGAGGGTTGTCGTAATCAGAGGGAGCAGCGGAAGCATTGGTGGACAAGTGGCTTATGTCTATTTATAGACTAAAGCAGATACAGCGGAGATAGATCATCTATTTCTGATGCGACAGTCATAGGTTTGACTTCATCAGAATAGGGGATGGATCTGTTAAGAAGGTAGTAGGGTATGATGTCCTGGTATTTGGATGACATACACAGAGTAGGAAGTGATATTCCTATACTACGATCGGTTATACTTTGGTCGTCACACAGTGGTTTCTCCACAAGGGACTTGGACATTAAATCAGACATTCTAGTTACTGGATCTATGGTTTTAGATCTAGATTTGGGTAGTTTCACAATCAGGGTACTTAGACAGCATTCTAGAGGTACTTTAGAATGGACGACTCCTGGCATGGTGGTGTACCTGCAGGTGATGGAGTCACCCTCTCAAAAGGTGTCTTACAGACTAAAGGGGAGAGGGATGTGCATGATTGGCAGATCACTTGCTTTGGCAATTGAGTCAATCATGAGATGTCAAGTACCATACCAGATGTTGTTTTTGCATTAGATGCAGTAAGTTGACATTGATCCAATCCTGGAGAAACAGTCGGAAGCAGTTTTAGAACATAAGTGGATGTTCTAGGGATATGATAACGACAGCCTCATTCGGGTGACAGTTATCATTCCAGGCTTCCAAGGTGACCTGGACGACAGGGAGGTTGTCAGAGTTATAGTTTTCCTTCTGATGAGGGGCAGTATTTTGGACAGGTGGTCCAAGGCGATACTGAGGGAGGCATGGCGCAGGATACCGATTAAGTTCAGTTGACGATACAGTCTAAGAAGTTTGGATTTGGAGTTCATTTATGAGCTAGGTCCCATCAGACATCCAGACACATTCTAAGACAGGTATTGCTCATTTCGGGATATGGCTTTCTCCGCGAACTTGAGATATAGAGAGACATAGAAAGAAACATCAAAGCGGATCCACTCGCTGAGGCTATCCCTCGAACGCAATAGTTTCGCAAACGAGCTTTGTGAGACTGACTAGTAGAGGAGTTGGGTGTTCGGTATCACACGGGCTGTGAGTATGCGACATCGCAATAATTAGCCTTGAGTGCTAGTGGGAGATTGTTGGAGATAGTGCCCTCAGAGTCAATTATTGGATCACAGGCACGTGATTACAATGATTGAGGGAGGACTTATCCCAGTAGGACAGTCTTACTCAAGATGATAGTATGCTATCTGGTTTACCTTTATCATCGTGTACTGCTTTAGGTGACCTTTCAGGTCACTATTGCACGTTGATAGAGCCCCTAGGATTCTTGCTTGACTGCCAGCAGTATGAGGGCAATCATATACGTGGGAGCTGGTAGTCTATAAGCACATCCTTAAAAGGTCCCTAGTCGTGGGAGTTTCGAGACAGGGCATCAATACTCCAGAGTAGACTAGTGTATACAGTCGAGACCCCGACGAGGGGCGGTGGCCGGTCTCACAAGCCACTGGTGTCAGTTGGTTCACCTAAGATGTATACACGTGCTTATTGGGTTATGAGTACACCGGACAGGACTCGCCGGGAACATGCTAGTTCGTCTTATACCTGACGTCATATAGCAGTTCCCTGGTGACATCTGTACAGGTTAGTTCATCGACCTGAGGGTCGTCATTTGTCTCGTGTGAGTTTCCACTGTACTTTGATTACTACCCCACCACGCTCAAAGGATACATGCATACAGGTTTTAGTTGGGTACAGTCCCGAGCCACATGGAGGCAGTGAGCGGATCTTCAGAGGTTCGTCTCTCCCGGTATTGGGGGTGAGGTCGCTCTGTGTCTAGGAGAGCCATTACACGAAGTCCTTGGCCAAGGCAGGAGATTTACTGGTAGGTATTCCAGTAGTATCTCAGGGTGTTCTGAGCTACACTCCGACACGACTTGTACCGCTTTTGGGGGTCTGACTTTTACCAACCCCCTAGGCCCGCCATGCGATGCTCATAGACGAACGGACCGGACTGTACGGATATTGTCACTGACAGGCTCAGTAGGGTGTCAGATGAGTTCGCTCACAGACGTCCCTTTTGGTCAATAGCTGGTAGCCCGTCACGTATGGCTAATACCTCTGACGTGCTAGTGGTTAAATCCACAGCCATAGTATTGACGAGTCTTTAGAGTCCCCCACAGACCAGTTGCTCAAGTTTCGGGCGAAACGCTGTAGAGGTCGTATATAGATATGGCAGGGTTCGATAAGATACGTGCGGTATTGCACGGATCATGATCGGACGGTTAATACTAGCGGGCTTTGGTTTAAGCAGGATCCTCGTATTGTACAGTGTAGATTTGTCTCATTGCATTTGTATTCAGTCGGAATACAAATGCGGGTATGTATATACAGTAGCGGGGTTTTCCTGTAATTTATTACAGGATCAGTTTTATGAAGTTGCCAGTTTGTTTTCCGTTTCGGCCATATTTCTTTGTATCTTTCATTGGCTGAAGATTGGTGGAGGAGGGCTTATTTGCATTTGTGCAAATAAGCATTTTGGAGGGTTGTCTTTGCACATTGTAGTGTCATGATGGTTGCACCATCCCTTGACTTCTTGACTTCTTCATGATGGCTTGACTTTGGGTGTGATGATTGGTTGCTAGAGTGTTGGACTTTGATTATGATCATTGCTTGTTATCATCACCCTTTCTCTCTCTCTCTTGCATGAGGTTGTGCCTCACTTCCTTTTGATTCCAATTCACTCCACTCTTATTTTCCTCATGGTGATGGCCGGCCAAAGAGAGGGAGGGGCTGTCCCAAAAATTTAGGGTCGGGATTTTTGTTCATTTGTATTGCACAAAATCCATTTAGCTCCATCTCCAAAACTTCATTCCTCCACCATCTCAAAAGGCAACTTCCTACAACCCCAAATGAGACATAGCACTACACTACTCTACAGCAAATCTTGGGCACGTCAACTCGCCAACTTCGTGCACGAGTTACCTCGGTCCAGAGGTGGGGGCCCGTAAAAGAAGCCGGCGATGTGGTGCCCTTCCGGCGACGTGGTGGAGACCGGAGATTACGCGGGGAGATCGGGATGATGTCGAGAAGACCGAAGGACACGGATCGCTCGATATATCTCTTTACCCGTTCTCTTGTTAGCTAGGACTAGATTAATGGCCCGATCCAGGATTTTTGTGCGCGGTGGTGCCGGTTCACAAGTTTGTAAAAAGTTTCATTTCCGTATTCCGCGTTGGATTGACGGCTGGGACGCCGCCGTGCACTTACAATAAGGACGACTGAGAGCCAGTCACAGGCATTGTCATTACCCTTAGTGAAGGGACGGTATGTTGGAAGAGTTCCAAGCTAGATATCGTGACATACTAGACATTAAAGGTCGAATACATTTCTACCACTGATACTGCCAAAGTGGACATCTGGACATTTCTTGTTCATGAGATGAACATGTTTCCTACCATTGAGTGTCTAATAACTGTTATTGTGACAACAATAGAGTTGTGGCTTTGGCTTAGGAACACAGATCCCATTAGCGTTCCAAAAAAATTCTGAGGCAAGTATCACCTGATCAGGGAGATGGTTGATCTCCAAGGGATCGAGGTCAGGAGAGTAGACACGAAGGACAACACAACGGATCTACTCACAAAGGCCTTACCCCTGGAGAGACTTCTATGGGATGGTTGATTATGGGATACTACAACCACTGCTATATTGTTGGGTATTGGATACTACAACAGATAGCCTTAGTGCAAGTGGGAGATTGTTAGTTATATGTATGCCCTAGAGGAATACCACTGCTATATTGTTGGGTATTGGATACGACAACCATAGATCTAGTCTCCAGAATCCCTGATATTTTATCCAGATCTTATATGGAGAAACTCCTTGTGACAACCACAGTATAACCGATCGTAGTACAGGAATATCACTTCCTATTAAGTGCATGTCATCCAAATACATGGACATCACTCTCTACTACCTTCTCAAATCTAGATCCATCTCTTTTTCTGATAAAGTCAAAATCTATGACTGTCACATTAAAACTAGATGGTCTATATCCGCTATACCTACTTTAGTCTATAAATAGACATAAGCTACTTTCCCTCTATGCTTCTGCTGCTCCCACTGACTACAACAACCCTCTGGCAGAGTCATATACACGTGCACTTCTAAAGCTCGTTTAGAACGACGTTATACTTATCCTCCTGCCGGGTCTTATAGTATAGAACAACAACAATTGCGAGCCTGGGTAAACAAGATCCTCCCTTTCACCGTCTCTGAGAAGACCGAAGTACCTCTCGGGTGCCTGAGGTTACCCACCAAATCTGCGGAGTGGCTAATGGAATGTCGAAACCAATTGAATCTTTAGGTTATATTAAATTTTCAGTAATCGTTTGTTGTTCTGGAATCACTTCCAGTTCTACCATACTCCTACTAATGTTTTCTGAAAAGAATCCATTTTACTAAAACGGGTGGCGAGTCAAGAATAATATAACTATTGATCTTCCTGATGGTAGAAAGTTAATCCTCGTCAAAGCCCGGGATAACCCACAAACTGCCATTACTGAAACGTGCCTCGATTTTACCCGGATTCAGGTTTTAAGTATCAGCCAGACAACTCCATATACCTCAACATCGTTAAGATATGAATTGATTCTATATACTATATAGAAACAAAGTCACTAATTTAATTAGAACCAGATTCAAAATTATGCAGCTGTTTCCAGTGCATATCAACCAAATAGAAGGAGGCCAAGCAGCATTACTCATCTAGGAGTGTATCCACATATGAGTAACCTGAAAGAGATGCAAGTTCTCAAAACCATTATTTACAACGGAAGACCTAGCACAAGTATCTACATCTTCGACTACCTTGAAGAATCCTGATACTTCCAACAAATGATTCTCTACTTTATTTTTATACCTATAACTTCTCAAAACTTGGACCCTGTATTTCAACGAAATACTTGTCTAAAACTAGAGAAGTCAAAATTAAAGAGAATATAGTATGAGGACCAAGCCTTTTGTTCTGCTATATATGGTTCTCTAATTTATTCTTATACACATATATTCTCAATATCTGGACCTTGTATTTCAACGAAATACTTGTCCAGAACTAGAGAAGTCATGAGTAAGAAGAATATAGTACCAACCCTTTTGTCCTAATGGACACTAGACAACATAAAATTCTTTGTATAAGACCCATGTGCGTTGTAGGTTGAAAACTGTGCCATGGTTAAGAAGAATTACACCGCTGTTGAATGCACCTTACCTAATCACCAACAGTTATAGGTAAATGTCATAAACATAATTTCAAAAAATTATATCTCACTTTATAAAATAAATGTACAGATATATCAGTTTGAAATTGGTGCATAACAACAAATATTCAAAACCAAATATTTGTCGTCAGGAAAAACCCAGGTGATTTTCTCAAATATCACCAATTACAAAGAATTCCGATATACAGAGGATCTAATCACCCAATTCCTAATATATTACTCCCACTCACCATATGTAACGCCATACAGATGTGAGAATCAAATCTGGTAAATACATACCCTGGAGTTAGAATCAACTGGGAAAATAGTTTTCACTTAATACCGCACAGTGAAATTGAAACATAAAATGTTTCGAAGGGGTTTCCGGGTATTCCTAGTAATGCCTCTTCCACTATCCTGATTCAAGACTGTAACCGTATAGTTCCATGCCCTCCATCCAATCCCTTTATTATGTTTTTACTTATTGCCTTCTGTACACCACCTTTAGGCTAATTGGTTTTCTTTCTTCCCTACCCTTCGGCACCATCCTAAGGTTTGGAAGAAGACTATCCAATAAGCATAATAGGTGTACTCTCCTAATATCAGGAGCCCTCGCAAGTTAAGAGAACGTAAAGGGAAAGGACAACTAAATAATCCTATTCTATTTCCCCTGAACCAGAATCCATCCTCGAACTGGAACAAGTTCCTTAGAGTTTGTATGTAACTATATGATGGCATATCCAAGCAATATGGATCTTCATAGTGATATGAAGTGTTCTGAAGAAATCCAAAGTGGATGTAGGAGTGGCAAGGGTATACTCGGTTTCGTCGTAAATGATAGTAGTCGCAATTTCCGTTGCCCTTACTCTAATCCCTTTATATGTCTTTACTTATTACCTTCTGCACACCACACTTAGGCTAATTGGTTTTCTTCCTTTCCTACCTTTCGGCACCAGCCTATGGTTTGAAATAAGACTATCCAATAAGCGCAATAGGTGTACCCTCTCCTAATCCTAGGAGATCTCGCAACCTGAGAGAAGGTAAAGGGCAAAGACAACTGAATAATCCTATTCAATTTCTCCTGAACCAGACTCCATCCTCGAACTGGAACAAGTTCCTTCGAGTTCGTATGTAACTATACGATGGATTATCCAATAAATGTGGATCTTCGTAGTTATACGGGGTGTTTTGGAGAAACGTAAAAGTGATATAGAAGTGGCAAGGATATGTGCGACTCCTGAAGGGTCCCGGCAGCGCCCCGGCCATCAAAACGCGGAACAAAATTTTTCTAAACCGACGCTACCGCTACCCGAATCCCGGGTCGACCTTAAACCCTAAACTAGCAAACTAACTAAGAGTTATAATTGTTATACCGAGTTGATCCGTGTCCTTCGCTCTTCATTCCAAGCTCCTAGCGATTCCTTGATGTAGTTTGTTTGCCGGTCTTCCTTCGTCTCCGATGATCCACCCGAGGGAAACGACGCAAGCTCCAATCTCGTCGAACGAGGTAACCGGCGCTCCAAATTTCCTTGCGATGGAGAGTGGGGGTGTATGAAAGTGTCACTACAATTTTCTCTCAACCTAAAACTCAAATGAGTAATGCAAGAAGAAGATGAAAGAGGTGATATTTTTGCATGAGCAAAATGGCTGAGTGTTTTTCTTGAGAGCATGAGAGAGTGAGGGAGTGATGTGTAATGAAGTGTAATTCTTCACCAAAAGAAATCAATCACCCCCCTAAAGTGGCCCCCCTCTCTCATTCCCATCAAGAAAAAATATCATTTCCGTTGTTTAATTTCATTAAACAAATGCAACCATACCTAGGTCCATGCTTTGACCCATACCTCCTTTCCACCTCATTTCCCAAATGATTTTCAATAAAGAAAATCATTAATGAGGTGGCACCTTCTAGAAGCTATTCCGTATAAAATACGGAATACTTCCCGGTACATGTATCAAAATACATATACGCGTATTCGTACAAAAATATGAATAGCCAAGAGAGAAAACGAATAGTGAACAATAATACTAGAATATTTATATACAAATACATATATAAATTATTAAATCAAAACCCGATTTAATAATCCGGCTTAATCCTAAGCCGCTAGTATTATCAACCGTCCGATTAAAGTTTGCGCAGCATGTGCACATATTTAATCGGACACCTGTATGTTTCAACATACGTCATGTACACCATATCGCCTGAACCGAGAAAACCCTCTGTGTGGGACTCTAAAGACTCGTCGATACGCTGGCAGTGGGTTTAACAACAAGCACGTCAGCGGCACTAGCTGTACGTAACAGCTACCCAGGTATTGAGCGAAAGGGAGGCCGATGAGGAAACTCATCCTGAACCCCTACCGAGCCTGACAGCGACAATATCCGTACAGTCCGGTCTGTTTGTCTAAGAGTATCGCATATCGAGTCTAAGGGGGTGGATAAAGTCAGACCCCTAACAACGCGACATTTATTGTCGGTTTGAAACCCCATCACCACTTGAGAAACCATTGATCCTGGATCGATAATTCTCATCCACCGTGGCCACGGATTTATGCTGATGGCCATCGGTACACAACGTGACATCAATCCCCAATACCGGGAGAGACAAATCCCCGACGATCCGATCGCTGCATCCATGTGGCTCGGGACTGTACCCAACTAAAACCTGTTTGCATGACTCCTTTGAGCCGTGGTAGGGTAGTAATCAAAGCACAGTGGGAACTCACACGAGACAAATGACGATCTCAGGTCGACAGACTAACCTATACACATGTCACCTGGGAACTGCTATCTGACAATAGGTATAATATCAACTAGCAGGTTCCCGGCGAGTCCGTCCAGTTTACTCATAACCCAATGAGCACCTGTTTACTATCTTAGGTGAACAAACTAACACCAATGGCTTGTGAGACCTGGCCACAGCCCCTCGTCGGGGTCTCGATCAGTATACACTAGTCTACACTGGAGTATCGATGCCCGGTCTCGATACTCCTACGACTAGGGATATTTAAGGATGTGCTTATAGACCCCAGCTCCCACATATATGATCGCCATCATAATGCTGGCAGTTAAGCAAGAATCCTATGGGCTCTATCAACATGATGATAAAGGCAAACCAGATAGCATACTATCATCTTGAGAAAGACTGCTTTATCGGTATAGGTCCTCACTCAATCATCATAATCATAAGTCCGCGACTATGATAATTGCCTTGAGGGCACCATAGCCAACAATCTCCCACTTGCACTTAAGGACAATTATTGCGATGTCGCATACTCACAGCCCATGTGATACCGAACACACAACTACTCTACCAATCAGTTTCGCAAAACCCGTTTGCGATAATGATTGCGTTCGAGAAATAGCCTCAGTGAGTGGATCTGCTCCAATGTTTCTTTCTGTATCTCTTTATATCTCAACTTCACGGAGAAAACTATCTCCCGAAATGAGCAATACTTGTCTTAGAATTTGTTTGGATGTCTGATGGGACCCAGTTCATAAATGAACTCCAAATCCAGCAAACTACTTAGACTATATCGTCCACTGAATTTAATCAGTATCCTGCGCCATGCCTTTCCTCAGCATCCGCTTGGACCACCTGTCCAACAAACTGTCCCTCAGAAGAGGGAAAAACTATAACTCTGACAGTCACTCTGTCATCCAGGTCACTTGGGAAGCTTGAAATGATAAACGTCTCCTGAAGGAGGCTGCCGTTACCATATCCCTAGAACATCCATTTATGTTCATAAACTGCTTCCCAATGTTTCTCTACGATTGGACTCATATATCTGCTTATTACAACTAGTGCAAAAACAACATCTGGTGTGGTACTTGACATTTCATGATTAACTCAATTACCTAAGCAAGTGATATGTTAATCATGTAGATCCCTCTCCTATTTAGTCTGTAAGACACCTTTAGAGAGGTTGACTCCATCACCTGCAGGTTCACCATGTAAGTCCATGTCACGCACCCCACGAACTTGGGGGGAGGCGGAATATATGAAAAACGATTATCAAAGCTTCGTAACACGGACTTGAGCGCATGAATCGTATCTAAACCGTTACTAGCATACTACGAGAGGTTTAACTACTCGGATTCGATGTTATACCTCACGTTACTTGTCCTTCGGGTCTTAATCGCTGTCCTCCACTGATTGGATGATTTAGCGTGCTTGCGCTTTCTAGAAGATAGATCAAAAATATTTGTAACCGCAATCAAGAACGGCGTCGCTTTGCAGCTAGCCGGTGAGTACGGGTCGGTCCACAGGGATGTTGTGAATTTCCGATTCGTTCTTACGAGTTAATTCCGAAAGGTGTTCGGACAGATTATTAAATCTAAAAATCTAAATTATCCTAGGGCAATTAATTAAAAGTTATAACTAGGGCAGGAAAATAAATTTACCTAGGGCAAAGAATTTAAATCTACACTAAGGCAAGAAAATAAATTACTTACAGATGGCTCTCTCCAATCATCCATGCAGGGTTGTCAGATCTGAATTTCTGAATTAAAGAGAGGCACCGATGCTTTCCAAAAGATTTCTAGAATTTATTATTAAAAGGAGGCATGAAGTTTACAATGAATTAGAGTCCCTATTTATAGAAGATAGGAAATCCTAGGGTTACAATGACTTGCATGTTTACAATTACAAAAATAGCCCTAGGTCAACTAGTCAAAGCCGCAAATGAATTTTGATAAAATAAAATCTTCCTTTTTTCTTCTTAAAAAGGAAGTATTGGGCCTTTCCTTTATGGGCTCTTCTGTCTTTGGGCTTCCTGGGCTACTTAATTCTTTAATTCTTTCTTTAAAATAGCTTCTGTTCTCTTTCAGATTTTCCAGTGAATAATTGTGGTGGACAAGTTAACCGTGGCTTCGAAATCTTGGACCTTGCATTGCCTTGTACTTTGTGAATTTTATCTTTGATGTAGGCTTGATCAAGAGTCTTCTGTTTGTTTGTCAAAAGTCCCTTTTTGTATCATCTTTTGTCTTTTTTCACTGTTTTCGCTCCAAGAACCTGTAATCTGTAATATGTAGCAGACATGCGTCAAAAGCACCCGTTTATTTATAAAATGAATAAGAATGGGGAATATAATAATGCAATATTCTAGTGTGAACAAATACCCCCAAACTTATCTTTTGCTCGTCCTCGAGCAAACTTATTATTTTATTCTCTAAAATCCTAACCACACTTTCGCAGGGAAACGCGATTGCACTGAGCACGTGCAACAAGCCGTTAAACCTCTAGGTGTCCCTAGTAGGAGGAGTGTTGTCTCCTGAGGGTTTTCAGCGGATTACACCCACAAAATCCTATCAATTTGGCTCATTGACTTTTGTTCTCCAATTAGGTCTTCTAATAAGGAATTCTATTATCTTCTACTTGTAAATTATCCACCCATATTCTTCACGCTTCCTCATTATTTAACTTAAGATTATATATATCTTACAGATCTACTTAGCTTTCGGCATTTCCTAAGTTTTCCTTCTAGGGTTACATCTCCACTTAGGAATTTTTATCAACTCTACTAAAGATACAAGTTCTATTCTTCATTCCTTTCTCTTATCTAAACTCTAATCACATATCCCCACGTGTGTGTAAATATCACCCCTACACTTGGAAATTCAAATCAAGCAATCGTACTCCCGTCCATTGTCCAAAGCACTTGTGAAATTTCGCTTTCACATCCTTCATGCGACTGTTAATACTTCTTGAGGTACCAACAACCGATTACAAGATGCGTTGGCACTTTTAAGGCGTACTTCCTAGTTTTGCAACACCCAAGGCTTTTAGCAGTGGCTCCCAAACCAGTTGGTCTAAGGCACTAGGTGATGAAGCACCCTCGCTAAATATTTTTCTATTTTTACAGCCTTAAGTAATCACAAAAACCAGTGTCCATTTTTTTCTTTATCCACTTTTTTTACTTTTTCATTATGCTAAGGACGTTAGACAAGAGTATTTCAAGGTCTCTTCTACTAATCCAAGTTTCAAGGTGCGTGTTTGTGCATTTTGTAGGGTACATGTTTTCAGAATCTAGAGTTAAGCTAGGAACTATTTTTCAAACTTATACTCTAATAAGAACATCAATACTTTTCCCTTGTTTCGACTTAGCCCAAGAAGTGAACCCAAAATTTGCCTATTTCTAAATAAACTACAAGGCATATACTTTCTACCGTTAAACTTTAAGAAAGGTTATTTTTAGGGTTTTTAATTTACTAAGTCTAAGATCTAGTTGTTCCTAGCTAGTTAACCTATCTGTCAAACTCGAGTCAATTAGCCAAAATTGAATACAATAATTTTTATAATTTTTCAAATTTTTCAAATTTTTATGGGTTTTCAAATAAATATGCAAATGCAAAAATATGTACAAATGAATGCAAAGGAAGAAGACGTACCGAGCATACCCCCAAACTTGAACTTGACAGTGTCCTCACTGTCATGCTAAACCAAGAGGGTCAAAATACCGGCTCTCCCCTGTTTATTTATTTATAATTTTTATTTTTTGTTTTGAAATTTTTATGTTATTTTTTATAGAAAAAGAAAACAAAAAATATATATACATATATACAAAGGTTCCCCCCAAACTTAAGCTTGGCCTTACACAAGCCAAAAGTTAGCACCAACCATTCAAAAATCTTATCGTGGTAATGGTCAAGTTGGTGAAAGAATGGGGTGTAGAAGAAAGAAATGAGAAACACATGAGACCGTGTGGGAAGAAGAATGGTAGAATATGGTCTCGGTGGGGGAGAAGAATGGCGAAAAGAAGAAGGAAGTGGAGTACGATCTTGAGGGTGTAAATTGAGTGAATAAATTAGCGCAATATGTGATGACCGATATGTTATAAGCGATTGCGCTAACCTATCAACCCGTCGGGAAATGGGGTCAAATCCCTCAAGATTCGTAAGAAAACATGGGTACGCCGAACTTGGTATAGGAGATGAAAGCGTAACGGTCACTTTTTCGGTCTGAACAATGGGAAAGACGAAAGGGAGTGAATTAGGGATAGTATCTTTCTCACCGTAGTAAACTGTTTCGAACTTGAAAGATTCCATTAATGGTTCAAAACTACTATAATCAACCGAGTCTGATGGCTCATCTGAAAATGTAAAGGACTCAAACTCGGACGGTGAGTCATCAGCATTGTCCGAAAAAGTGAAACACTCGTAGGTGTTATCGTCTGTGAGAATTGTGTCAGATTCAAAGGAAAAGGTTTCAAGCTCACAGTCTTCAAGCAAGGTCGGAACGATGGGAAGGAGGGAGGGTGATATAACAGTCAAAGGTTCAGGAGGATGAATTGGAAAATCAGACACATCAAATAAAAATGATTCAACCTCAATATTATCCTCAAGACTCTCCTCAATACTATCCTCAATATTTAACTCATCCATGCCATTATCATCAAAATCTAGACGCATATGAGATTCGGGAGAAACATTTAATAACTCAGGATGATGATTTGAACATAAAATCTCAATTAAATCGACAGGTTCATCATCCGAAATCTTCCCGGCGTCTATATCCTCAATCAAGTGAAAATCAATTTTCTTAGACACCTCATCAAAAGCATGGATATCTATCGATTTAGGTTCTAGAGTGGAGGTGTAAAGATCGACAGGATTAGGTGCGGTTTCACTCGAAAGGGGTTCCTCACAATCTGGCAAATCAAACACTACCAAATCACACAACTCATTTTTATTTTCAACAGGTGAACTATTTAGGGTAATCGATGGCAAACAGGAGTTGTGGGCTTCAATTAGGTAAGGGTAGGTTTGATTTATAAATCCTCTCTCATTCTCACTCTGTCCAACCGCCTCCTTATACATTAAAAAATTTTGAGCTAGCGGGACACTAGCTACCGGTTCACTAGGTTGCATAAGGGCGGCCATGGACGTTTCCACATTCCTCATCATTTTATTTGTTGCAGCAATATATGCCTCCAACGACTCTTCCAAACTAGACTTAGGTGGTGAGGGGGTTTCAGTAAAAGATTCAAAATTGGTTGGATATATGAAACTCCCTAATGGCTGTGTCGAAACAGTGTCTAATGAAGGTGTGAAGGTCGGGTATGACTTGTAGGAAGTGGGTGGTTGGGCAGGGGTAGGGTCAACATATGGATAAAAAGGTGAATAATCGTGCGGATCCCTAGAACTAGATGAGTGGAGAGGGGTGAAAGATCGACTGCGAGATTGAGCAATATGCTCAGCAATGGACATCGGTCTAGGAGTTACAGCAGAACTTGAAAAAGTGGTGTCAACATACGAAGGTGGTGAAGGTTGACTTGGTTGACACAAAATGGGTTGAAAAGTCAAACTGTTTCTCCTAGACGCCTCTATGTGATCTTTCAAAGATTTTTTAGGCAAGGAAGGATCGTTTTTAAATTGACCGAACAAATTAACATATGACGCAAAATTAGGTTCGGGATACCAAAGTTCGGCAAGTGATTTGTTATGTAGGGTACCCATGATAGAAGAAAGAGAAAGAAAGAAAGAAAGTTTGTTGATGCAAGGATTTCCGAGCGACAAAAGTTGCAAGTCTTTTTTTAAAAAAAATTTTCCTTTTTCCCTTTTCTCTTTATTTGAGACTGTTTGCAGAAAAAAAATTCGATAAAGGGCTTAGACACAAATGTAATCAACCAGAAATGCACAATCAGACCTAGATCTAGGGTCACCTAGGTCTGCTAGACAGCTCCTAACTAGGGCTAGAAATAGGACCTCAAACCGCCTCTTCACCGACAAGTACGGCCAGGTAAGTGGGAAGGAACCACCACGACAGTTGGCCTAATTAAAAACCACTAGCCTAGACACCGCAAAATCAGTTAGGATAAACGGTCGATGCCTATACTAGTCCTTTTCCTATTGAGCTCGACGTCCTTAGGGCTGAGTCTAGTATTTTTTTTTAATTAATCGTGGTCGATGCAAATGCTTTAGGTGTTTTCTGGGGTCCTGGGAGGGGTGATGAAATCCCCACCCAATCTGAATTGGTCAAAAAGCCCCTTAAAATCCAATTAAAGATATGCAAAACAGTAAATCATTTGCAATCAAATATTTTTATTTTATGCGCGGCGCAAAGAATCCTGCACAAGATCGTTATTTGGAAGGAAAAAAAAATTTGAGCGCAAAGAAATCCTGCAGGCAAATTTACAGAAGATATATCAAGATTTATAGAGGAGGAGAAAGAGAAAACTCACAGAAATTTCCAGTGGCAGAGCAGTTTTTTTTTTTTTTTTTTTTATCGCGCTTCTGCAACTTTTTTTTTTAGCCCAGATTCGACCAGACCGCGGCGGTTCCGCGGCCAAAAGAGGGCTAGCGCGGCGGTTCCGCCGCGCTTTGGTGGGATAACCAGTTTTAATTTTTTTTTTTTTAACCAGGTCACCACGGTTAACTTGTAGACTCGGTCCTCCAAATTTCTTCTGTTTTTCGGTTGTTGTGATCTTCTGTTGTTCCGATCTGTTTTTTCCTGTTTTGATCTCTGTAGATTTCCAGATCCGATTTTCGTATATCCTGCAAAATTCAAACAACAAAGTATCCCTTCCAAAAATAACAAATGATATATATTTTTATATTTTATGATTTTTTCAGATTTTTATGATTTTTTTTAAATTTATGATTAACCCGAAATCGCGAAAAGAAAATTCTACGCCATCCCCGGCAACGGCGCTATTTGATTGGATGATTTAGCGTGCTTGCGCTTTCTAGAAGATAGATCAAAAATATTTGTAACCGCAATCAAGAACGGCGTCGCTTTGCAGCTAGCCGGTGAGTACGGGTCGGTCCACAGGGATGTTGTGAATTTCCGATTCGTTCTTACGAGTTAATTCCGAAAGGTGTTCGGACAGATTATTAAATCTAAAAACTAAATTATCCTAGGGCAATTAATTAAAAGTTATAACTAGGGCAGGAAAATAAATTTACCTAGGGCAAAGAATTTAAATCTACACTAAGGCAAGAAAATAAATTACTTACAAATGGCTCTCTCCAATCATCCATGCAGGGTTGTCAGATCTGAATTTCTGAATTAAAGAGAGGCACCGATGCTTTCCAAAAGATTTCTAGAATTTATTATTAAAAGGAGGCATGAAGTTTACAATGAATTAGAGTCCCTATTTATAGAAGATAGGAAATCCTAGGGTTACAATGACTTGCATGTTTACAATTACAAAAATAGCCCTAGGTCAACTAGTCAAAGCCGCAAATGAATTTTGATAAGATAAAATCTTCCTTTTGTCTTCTTAAAAAGGAAGTATTGGGCCTTTCCTTTATGGGCTCTTCTGTCTTTGGGCTTCCTGGGCTACTTAATTCTTTAATTCTTTCTTTAAAATAGCTTCTGTTCTCTTTCAGATTTTCCAGTGAATAATTGTGGTGGACAAGTTAACCGTGGCTTCGAAATCTTGGACCTTGCATTGCCTTGTACTTTGTGAATTTTATCTTTGATGTAGGCTTGATCAAGAGTCTTCTGTTTGTTTGTCAAAAGTCCCTTTTTGTATCATCTTTTGTCTTTTTTCACTGTTTTCGCTCCAAGAACCTGTAATCTGTAATATGTAGCAGACATGCGTCAAAAGCACCCGTTTATTTATAAAATGAATAAGAATGGGGAATATAATAATGCAATATTCTAGTGTGAACAAATACCCCCAAACTTATCTTTTGCTCGTCCTCGAGCAAACTTATTATTTTATTCTCTAAAATCCTAACCACACGTCAGCACCCCTTTCAAGCACATAATTTTCAAAATCAGGTCAACACACCTGCACTGTCTAGTCCTTTACAGTTGACCGGAACTGATGAATCCTCTTCTTTTGCACAATACATGAATTTGATCATAACAAATATCATGCAAGTTACGGCTGAAATGAAATCTTCTGTCGATAAAATTGAGAAAAACACTGCGTCCCAAAACGAGAGCATTAAATCAATGGAAGAAGAAATTGCACGATTAAAAGCCGAAATAAGTGCAAGGGAGAAAGGGAAACTTCCAGCTCAATCCTTACCAAATCCTGGTTATTCACATCATGTGAATGTAATCACCACGTTGAGATCTGGAAGAGTGTTTGACAATCATGTTGGGGAAGAAGTTGATGATACTGAAAATCATATCAACACCCCGGCTGAGACCTTTCCACACACACACACTTCTGACCCCAGTTCTTCTACCCTACCATCTTCTTCCGAGCCGATTCTCCATTTCCCAAAAGGCTCGCCACTACAGCCCACCTCTTTTACCCCTCCTCGGACGATTCCCACTTCTATTCTGGGATCGGTTCCACACACACTTCCTTCTCCTATGATGGACCCAGCACTTATTGCTAAAGCACCTTACCCTAATCGATTAAGGGCTAACACACCAAGTCCACAAATGGAGAAGATCACTGAGATGTTTAAACAGGTTAACATCAATATCCCTCTTCTAGATGCTATCCAACAAGTCCCTGCATACGCAAAAGTTCTTAAAGATTTTTGCACTAGAAAGAGGAAGAAACAAATGCCCAAGAAGATATTCATGGCAAAAACAGTAGACACAGCTTTCCCCCAGCAATTACCGAGGAAACGTAAGGATCCTGGATATCCTACGATTTCCATCTCTATTGAGGAGAAACACATTAACCGTGCTCTGCTAGATCTTGGGGCAAGTGTTAACCTGCTTCTTTTCTCAGTTTATGAGCAGTTAGGGATCGGAGAGTTGAAACCATCTCCATGCACTCTACAGATGGCTGACCGATCAATCACCAGACCTAGGGGTGAACTAGAGGATGTGTTAATAAAAATCGGGGAATTTATCTTCCCTGTAGACTTTATTGTAATTGATACACAGCCTGTAGCGAACTCACGGAATCAAATTCCGGTGATTTTAGGTCGCTCCTTTTTGGCCACTTACAATGCTATCATCAATTGTCGTAACGGTTCTATATCCTTATCCTTCGGGAACAGGACAATTGAGATGAACATTTACAAGTTAGGAAGTGTACCCTCTGAACCTACTGCTCAGTTCTGTTCTGTCGACTTAATGGATGTCGACAGCAGCGAATTTAATGATCCTCCTGATACTGATCTTGACTCTTTTCATACGTTATTGTTTGACCCAACTATGTATCATACACATACGGACTCTTCCATCAAGATGTCCGGGTCAACAACTAACACTGATTATGAACTGCTTTTAGAGTCTGAAGATCACCCCGCACATTGTGATGACATTATTCTTCGTGGTATAGATGAAACTTTTGAGGAGATCTTCGCTGATGAACTCGCATTTCTAAAAAGCACGGGTGTTGAGACGAATCATGTCCAAATCAATGGAATTGAACCTCCACCCCTTCTTCTGAAATGTAAAAAGAATGCGAGTTATCCATCACATTCACTGCATCGTCTCTCCAATATGAGACGCACACATATTCTATTCCACCACTTACCTTTTCCCCACTTCTTTTTCCACCAACCCGAGCACTGCATTGATAAAATTTTCGAATGGTTGGTGTTAACTTTCGGTCTTTGCAAAGCTTGGCATCGACCACTGATTTTTGACCCCCACTTGTGATTTTCAAAACTTAACATTGCATAACTCAAGTTTGGGGGGGTATAATCGGGTTCTTGAAAAGAAAATTTTTTACAAAATTGTGAGCCAAAAATAATTTTGGGGGAGGGTCTTCACTTAAATATTTTGCCCCCACTAATAAATTCCTCCCAAGCTTACAGGTTTTTCGAGATTTAGCGGAAGGCAACAGTGAGGACACTGTTGAAAACAAGTTTGGGGGAGATTTGTGCTTATTTTCGCATCATTTGCATATCATTTGCATAAGCACAAAACATTTTCAAAAACCTATAAAAATTTAAAAATTTTCAAAATTATAAAAATATTTTTTGTACATAAATAAGATAATAAAAGATTAGATAGTGAAAAATTACATCCATGAGATTAGAAAAATTTAAGAAAACTAAGAAAATTAGAAGTTTTCTTATACGAACTAGTAATAAGTAGTTATGAGCCGTTGTCCCAAGGGTTAGTAAGATGATGGACGTCACTAATCTGAGGATAAAAATAAGTCTGAAAAATAGTTTCTATTCTGGAAGCCAAACATTTTGAACGTTGCTACCCTGCTATTCGCACTTACACACGTCTTAAAGCCTGGGATAGTAGAGGATACCTTGAAATGCTCTTGTCATAAAGCCGATGTATAAAAAAAAAATATTTTGAAAGTGGTGAGAAAAATAGACACTGGTTTTGTTATCACCGAGGGAAATAAAAAATATATAGCAAGGGTGCTTCTTCACCTAGTGCCCTAAGGCCAACTGGTCTGGGAGTCACTGCTATGCCTGAGGTGGTGCAAGACGAGGAAAATACACCAAGTTAGCAAGCACAGGAGTAATCGGTCGGTTAGTACCTCAAGAAGTATTAACGGTCGCATGAAAGTGTGTGAGCAATCTCGTTTATCAAAAAAAAAATACTGAGGCTGATGGGTAAGAGTATGATAGCTTGAATTGAATTCTCCGGGAGTAGGGATGTCTTTACACACACGCCGGGTGATATGATCGATGTTTTGGAAGAAAGATAGGAATGAAGAATAAGACGATGTTTTATTGAGGGAGGACGTGATTTCTAACATCTTTTCATGACCATTAAGATAGGGCTCATGACAACCGAAAAGCTAGCTTAGTTGGAAACCTTAATTTTCAAGGCTTTTCTATTACAATTCTTTTCTTTAAATGTAATATTCATGATCTGGCTTTTATTATTGGATTTTGTGGGTGCAATCCGCTGAAAACCCTCAGGAGACAACACTCCTCCTACTAGGGACACCTAGAGGTTTAAAGGCTTGTTGCACGTGCTCAGTGCAATCGTGTTGCCTACGAAAGTGTGCTAGTTAGTTTTTCTCTTTCTTTATTTTCTCCTTCTCTTTTTAATAAAACATTCGCTCGAGACGATCGAAATTAAGTTTGGGGGTATTTGATCAGTCGAAAATATTGCATATTTTAACCGGCAATTTCCTTATCATTTGCATCCATATAGAAGTGTACGGTATTCATAATTCACATATTAGCAAATCGGTCGCAAAATATCAGATTACATGTATTCGACCTTAAAACCGACATTTCTAGGGAAATTGACTGCATTGCATGGCATCGCAATATTTCTATATGTCGCAACCCGTGTTTCGAAGTCTGTGCAGGAAAAGGAAAGCTTGCTCGATCATTACACCGCTCAAAGGATACGTCAACTCACTAAACTCAAATCTGGTATCAACACAGAAGGGAAAATACAAATCACAACATCAGAGAAAAGCCCAAATGGCAGTACAAGACCACAACAGAAGCTACAGGGCCCAAGCCTCCACATTGGCCGCGGTTCCGCGGCATGGGCTTGCTATGGCCGCGGAACCGCGGTTGACCAAGGGGATCATCTCCTAAATTTCAGTGCACAACTCCTACATCAGGGCCCACTGCTCAAAAATGCATGACACTTTCCAGAAGACTCCAGATACTTCTACCAGATCAGCAAACACCTTGAGTTTTACTAAACTAGCCTAATCATTCTAGAACTTTCCCTAAACCCTAGCTTAAACCCTAAGCTAGTTCCTAACAAACTCCTTCAACAAACTTTGGGAGGGAAACTTCTAATTCAAACCTAAACCTAGGGTTTGGGAGCTCTATAAATAAGACCCTAGGCTCATTATCCAATGAGGATTCAACCTTGGGAATTATTCATCCAATTAGTGAATCTATCCTCAATCTATCTCTTTCTTCTTCTTCTTCCTCCTCAAGTCTAGTGACAGGGCTTGTAGGAAACCCTAACCCTAATTCCAATTGAAATCAAGAATTCCGAGTACCCATTAAGCAAGAAGCCCGACAACCTTTAGGAGCGGAGCCGATCTTCAACGGAGCAAGCGATCCGAGCCGATCCACGACTCATGAAGCCGAGCGACGCCCGATCAACAATCTAGATTCTTCTTCTTGTAGTTCTTGAAGCAAATGTAATCAAAATTTGTGAGATAAATAAAGGTGATATTCTTTTATCTTGTTTTCTTTAATTTCCGCATCATGATATCTTTACAATTTGTCAATCTTTTATGTGTGGTGATGTGTGAATAAAACTCCGCTCGTCGAGGAGTCGAGACGGTCAATAGAAAGATGATGTAACATAGCTTTAATCGATTCTTGATTCCTACAAGTTTTGTAAACCCTAGCAAGTTCAAGAACCGACAACCCATTTTGTTTCGATGCTTTCTTGATTGACATTGTTCAAAATGGGGGAGTTAGGATCGTTTCTTGAAATTGCTAGAGGCTAAAATGTGAATGATATCGACAACAGAACAAGGGATAAGATGAAACCCTAGTTTCACGAGAAAACCTTAACTCTTGGCGATGATCATCGATCTAGTATCAATCCTTCGAAGGACAAGAACACGATATCTTTAGATTACATCACGTCTATCGACCCGATCGATTCCTACGAGCCTCTCTTATATTCTTGATTGTTGATTGGAAATATTATCGAAACACTGATTCTTGATTGTTTATAGTTTCTTGATTCTTGAATAAAGAATAGTGACACTCGAATACAAATCATTCTTGAATCATGTTTTCGTTTATTGTTTCTTAACATTTCATTTCAAACGTATCATAATACAAACGAATCGTGCAATCCCTGTGGACGATCCGCACTCACTACAAACTACATCCGACACCGTAGTTTGATTGCGGTCAATATAATTTTTTTGATTATCGATACTTTTTACATATACACGTCAGAAAATAATTCAATCACTAATCAAAGTGACCTAGGTGATATAGAGTGAGGTTATGGATTAATTAGTCTATCTAAACCTTGATATCAACACATGAGAGGGGAGGATTAGGGTTTCAAGAGAGAGCTTGAGGAGAGAGAAGGTGAGCATAAGTTATGAATCAAAAAAGCTTCTCACATCTAATATCTTATGAAGCATAAGAAAATCAAAATGAATAATTCAAAATGCATTATCATCATGCTTCATTAAATATATGCAATGAATCATCAAGTGAGTCATTAAGCAATAAATGCTTCATTAACTCACTTGAATGATTCATCTAAATGAGTCACAAATGCATTAAATGTAAATGCCACCTTAACCCTCAAGTCACCACTCTTTTAGAAGCTTCCCGTCAAATTACGAGAACGCCCCTCCTATCCGTGAAAACACGGAAAAACTTTAGACTGTATAAATCCAATAACCTTATACTAGAATCTGGCTTAAACCAAAACCGGCTAGTAAAAACTGTCCAAACGTCGTACGTGCGTTTAAACGCGTATGCGTCCGAACCTTTGTCGTAAAACCATACGACCTCTATATTGTTTCACCTAGAGAAGGGAAACTATATGCGTGAGACTCTAAAGACTAGACACTTCGCTGGCAGTGGGTTTAACCACAGACCGCAAGCGGCACTAGCTGTACGTAACGGTCCCCAGGTAGATGTCGATAAGAAGGACGATGAGGAAACCCATCCGAACTCCTACTGAGCTCGATGTGACAATCTACGTACAGTCCGGTCTGTTCGTTTAAGACTATTGCATAGCGGGCCTAGGGGGCGGCAAGCGTCAGTCCCCTAATAGCGGTATAAGTCGTGTCGGAGCGTAGCCCATTACACCCTGAGAAACTACTGGAACCTACCAGTAAATCTCGCTTGCCCTGGCCAGGGACTTTGCGTAATGGCTCTCTGACACAGTGCGATATCAACTCCCAATACCGGGAGAGACGAATCCTGTCTAACCGCCACTGCCTCCAAGTGCTCGGGACTGCACCCAACTACTACCTGTTTGCATGACTCTTTTGAGCCGTGGTAGGGTAGCAATCTAAGAACAGTGGGACACACTCGAGGCGAAGTAGCAGTGTCAAGTCTGCGGACTATGTTGTACTCATGTCACCTGAGAACTGTTAACTAACGACGGGTATAATACCAACCAACAGTTCCCCTACGAGTCCTGTTCGGTGTACCCCTAACCTAACGAGCACCTGTATACTATCTCTAGTACGACGTACTGACGGTTGTAGGACAGACCATCTCCCTAACTAGGATGAGAAGCGTACACACTAGTCTACTCCGGAATATCGATGCCCTGTCTCGATAATCCAATGACCAGGGACCTGTATAGGATGTTGCTTATAGACTACCCAGCCCCCACTAGTGTGACTGCCATCACAACGCTGGTAATCAAGCAAAGATCCTATGGGCTCTACTAATATGTATAAATGATACGTTACAAGAAACATATGCACATATTAAAGTAGAAATAAACCAAGTAGCATACTACCATTTTTAACAAGGCTGATATATAACTGTGAATATTCCAAGCTTCCATTAAGTAATATACAAGCTAGTATGATACAATAATGGCCCCTAGGGCATATACACTAACAATCTCCCACTTGCACTAGGGTCGTGTACTTGCATATCGCAGACCTATCATCTCGAATAGCCTCTCGAACTGCGTCTGAGGAATGGCCTTTGTGAATGGATCAGCAGTGTTATTCTCTGTATCTACTCTCTTTACCTCGATCTCCCGACGATCTACGATCTCCCTGATCAGGTGATACCGCCTTAAGATGTGTCTGGACTTCTGATGGGACCTGGGTTCCTTCGCTAAAGCTATAGCACCGTTGTTGTCGCAATACAGAGGAATTGGACCAACACCGGTAGGAACCACCTGAAGTTCTGTGAGGAACTTCTTCATCCAGACAGCTTCTTTTGCGGCATCGCAAGCAGCTATGTACTCTACTTCCATCGTTGAGTCAGCAACGGTCTCCAGCTTGGAACTCTTCCAACAGACCACCCCTCTATTGAGGGTAAAGACATAACCCAACATAGACTTGGATTCATCCTTATCACTCTGGAAGCTGGAGTCGGCAAAGGCCTCGATCTGGAGGTCTTTTCCACCATATACCGAGAACATCTCCGTAGTCCTTCTCAGGTACTTGAGAATGTTCTTTACTGCTATCCAGTGCTTCTCCCTTAGGTTTGCCTGATACCGGCTTACAACGCTCAATGCGTATGCTACATCTGGTCTGGTACATAAAATCGCATATATTATAGAGCCTACCGCAGAAGCGTAGGGTATAATCGACATGCGACCCCTTTCCAAATCAGTCTTGGGAGACATCTCTTTGGAGAGGGTGATTCCGTGACAAGCCGGTAGGTTACCGCACTTAGAATCTTCCATACTGAATCTTTTCAATATGGTGTCTATGTACCTGGACCGCGAAAGTCCCAACATCCTCTTTGATCTATCACGATAGATCTGGATCCCCAGAATGTAGGTGGCATCACCCATGTCCTTCATGGAGAACTTCTGTGACAAGAATCTTTTGACTGACTGTAGCATAGGAATGTCATTTCCTATTAGGAGAATGTCATCCACGTACATGACGAGGAATACAACAACTCTCCCTATAATCTTACTGTATATGCATGGTTCATCTGGATTTTCGATAAAGTCGAATTCTTTGACAGTATCATCAAAACAGATGTTCCAACTCCGCGATGCCTGCTTTAGTCCATAAATAGACTGAAGCAACTTGCACACTTTACGGCTGCTCCCACTCTGAATGAATCCCTCTGGCTGATCCATATAGATGCACTCTTCCAAATTACCATTTAGAAAGGCCGTCTTTACGTCCATCTGCCAGATCTCATAATCGTGGAAGGCAGCAATAGCAAGAAGGACCCGAATGGATTTGAGCATAGCCACTGGAGAAAAGATTTCGTTATAGTCCAAACCAGGTCTTTGACGGAAACCCTTTGCAACAAGTCTAGCCTTATAGGTTTCAACCTGTCTATCTACACCAATCTTCTATTTGAATATCCATTTGCATCCTACGGGTTTTACCCCATCTGGAGCAAAGTCCAAAGTCCATACTTTGTTAGTGTACATGGACTCCATTTCGGTCCGCATTACATCCAGCCATTTTACCGAGTCGCCGCTCTGAATGGCTTGCTGGAAGCTAGTAGGGTCATCGTCATCAATGATGCAATCCTCTCTTGTAACATTTCAAAATAATAAAATATGATTTTTGGGAATTTTTAAAATTTAATATTATTTTAATGAATATTTTAATATTTCGGTATTATTAAATACAAATAAAAAGGGAAAAATTATGGAAAATTCTAAAATAGGGTATTTTATGGAATTATTCCATTTTAAAGTTTTTATGATTAGCTATATGATAATTTAAAGCTAATTGCGATTAAAAATCGCTAATCGGATTTTTAGCATTTTTGTGCAAAAATGTGCACATATCATTTTTTCTTACACTTGTGCATTTTTCCACTATATTTCTTTTGGGGTTACTATTTTAGTGAGAAGGGTTTAGAGAGGAAAGAAAAGGAAAAGAAAAGAAAAAGGAAAAAAGGAGCATGATGATGAGAGAGAGAGAGTAGCTTGCTTTTGACTTTTGACCCTTTCCTCCATCATTTCCTCTCTCCCCATCAGAGAGCTGCTGCTTCTCCTGCCCTCTCCCTCTTCTTTCTCCTCCCTCTTCAACATAGATCCCTCTCATTTCCCTCACCAAAACCCCATTCCCACTTCACAAAAAGTGTTCCCGAGCTCACTAGCTACACATTGAACCTAGCAAGATTGGATTTGGAGGACCTTGAGTAACTCAAGAATTTTCTTGAGTTGCCAAAGGAGGTAAATTCTGGACCTATTAGAGTAGTATTTCATTCCTTGTGCATCAATTCTAGTTTCATGTCGATATGGTGTCGTTTGGTGGATTTTTGAAACATCAAGTTAGGGTTTAGGGTTTGATCTGAAACCAAAGTGAAATTGAGGCTTGTTGTGACCTTAGAAACCCTGGTGTGATATTATTTTGGATCAAACTAGAGAGTAGAACACAGAATATGGATTTATGAGACGATGTCGGAGAAAAACTGTGAATCTGTGATCGTATTTGGGAATCTGCTATCACCCCGAGACCCCTAAAATAAAATTGAGTTGACAGTGACTTGTGCAGGCATCAAGGAAGCTAACCCCAGAACCCTAGCCCCTACTTCCCTTTCCCAGCCGCAAATTTAACCCAATTGGCCGCAATTTGCGGCCCGACCAGCACCAAAATATCTCATTTTTGTTCCAGAGCTCCTACATGTGTAGTTTAGACCCCTGGCATGTATAGATTTGTCTAATTTGACCTAGGGTGAAATCTGGAGCCTATTTCCTGAGTTGCTGTTTTGGATTCGTGTTTCCGTATTCCGTATTTCTAATTCTGAATTTGCTTATGGTGTTTTACCTCGACTACTTGGCGTTTATACGACGATATCGAGGGTTGTTGATGGTTTTGGAGGCGTACCCATAGGTTCTAACCTATAGGCCCCATAGCGTATCGTTTTGGCTTTCGTGTGTCGTTTTAGCTTTGATTTGGTTTTGCTACGCATTTGCTATATGTTAATGTGTAGGTACCCCATGAAGACTTCGGGATGACAAGCAAACGCGTGGCGACGTCGACAGATAAAGGCGCAAGGTGAGTAGATTATATCTACGGGGGAAGTCGGGTGGATGGCGTATAGCACCCCCGCAGTCCGTAGTTGGTATACCTTATATGTATATATATTATTTATGATAGTATAGTGTAGTGGATTATTTGAGATGTGATATCATGTGATAGGGTTAGAAGTAAACTAGAATATTTCCTAGTTGCGAACCCTAGGATAGGTTTACACCCACACGCACACACATGTTGATTCGCTATACTTATACTGTGATAATGATAGATAGTGAATGACTTTGGAGATGAGTCGATGATATTGGGTTTTGTGCCGCGAGATCGGTGATTTGATATGATTCGTATTTGTGATACGACATGTGATCTCTAGCGTGCCTTTATACATGTGTTTACACATGCAGTCATATTGATGGTATCAGTTGTACTAGACTTAGATCAGTACCCCAGATTATGTGATATAATGATGAGGATACCAAATAATTGATGAGTTGATTGTGATATCGACCCGTACCCAGCTATTGGGATACCGTACGACGATTGACCGTATGAGCTTTATATTGATGATAGATCCGCACTCATGACTCGAGGATGTCAGATGATATACTGTATCGTACGCGATACTATTGAGGCGGGATCACCGACTATTATATATATATATCGACTCAGATTTAGGTGGTTTCCGTACACCTCCTGATGAACTTGGTTTAGTAGATGTTAGACCAGACCCGAGTCATACCTATTTCAAAACTAAGGAATCGGGAGTATCTTAAGGACAAGTAAAGTGATAATACGGGTATTTTCAAAAGACGTATCTATTCTTAAAAACACCGCAACCCTTATTTTACTAAAAACCCTGATTCGTCTTATTTCAAATGGCACCACTGCATGACATGTACATATTGGTGTGGATTCTTCACTGCTGCATTGATTATTCGATTCCGCATCACATTGCAAGTGTTTATTTCTATATTGCAATCATGCTGTTAGGACACCAGCACCATTATCGATGATGCATATGTTCCACGTACACTTGCTTGCCGGCTCACACACTTCATCATCGATAATTGCCATGTCACTACACAGTAGTATTATTGCATCAGGATATGACCTTGTATGTGCATACCACTATTCTATGTTGCATGATATACAGTTATGCTTACATTTCTTTTACATGTCGCATACATCATGCTTTCCGATTATACGCATTGAGATATGTTGTTTCCATGATATTTCGGGATTTGGGAACCGTGGGTATTTCAAAGAGAATATGTAATTGTTTTAAAAACCCGGTTACCCTTGATATGATATTTCAGTGCGTCCACCATGTGTTTTCTCGGTGCTGAGAGCGACATGTGAAACCCGACTCGAGGAGGCGGACGAGGCCGATTGCGGGTACATGGTGGACCCGGTATGGTTCCCCGGGGCAAGAAATGTTTTTCGTGGAGTAGACGATGAGCCTGGCAGGGTGGCGAGTACCTACCGGTGATTGGTTGGACCTGGCGGTTATCCGGAAGATACCGACCAGAGTCGATAGATGGACATGGGTTAACTCGTGCTGTCGGGGCCGATACCTCAGACGGAGCCCCATATGGACGAGGATTTACGTGCCGATGCTAGGCACAGGTTTCATGATGTTTCCATGATTTTGATTATATACTCACATTTACATGCATGATGCATATTGTCATTTGGGTGACAGGTGGACGGGATCCACATTTATACAGCCTAGTATTACATTGATCATACTTCATTTGTATATATAACAGGATATGAGGGCGCTGTTATATATACCCTTACACCAATATTAGTGGAATGGGACGCTAATATATGTGTATTGATATTCATTTTTATACTTCATCATATTTACTTCATGCAGACATACCTTATGTTTATGACATGTTATTACCTGAGGCACTGACACGAGTTTTTGGCACTACCTACATGTTTAGATGTTACCTTGCCACCTTAGCATGCTTCAGGCTTATTCTTTGAGGTTTATATCTGATTGTATTGACCTAGGATTATGTCATGCATTCGGTTTCTGCTTGTAGATATTCTCTATTCACGAGTTGGCAACTCACCCCCGTTGTGCCACAGTTCTTGTAGGTTTTGCCGTACAGGTTTCATAGCGGCATTTCTGGCACACTACTTCTTTGCGGGTGAATTGCTTTTGGTAGGTCGGTTCTTTTGCATCAAGAACCACCATTGTACTTTTATTATTCCTTGTATCTAGAAATCCATCAACCAAAACTTGTATATTGTTTCAGACTTAGACATTAGTGGTGTATTATTTCGACCTTAGAATCGCGCTTAGCAGTATTGCGGTTTTAATGCTTATTGAGTTTCTTTGGATTTGACCCTCACCATTCGGCATTGTATATTATATTGTTTGTGTGGTTGTGACCGTCGATTGACGAAAAGCTAGCTCCCGCTTGGGGATGCCTTTTATCATTGCATATATATTGTTCGTGTTGTACCCCGTTCGGGGCCAGTATTTACAAAAGAAACTCTGCCGAAATTTTTAGAAAAGACTTTACATTTTTTTTTAAAATTACATATTCGGCTTAGTTATTTAAAAACCTTGACTTCAAACATGTTTTTCTTCACTTCTTTAAACTAGTTTTCTTTATTTACTCTTAAAATGGTTTTAGATTTCTGGGCTTTTGGCTTACTTGGATCAGATTGAGTCCTATAGACTTCATATGGTTCAAGGGCCAGTCATGAGCTCTTTCGTGTCGTGACAAAGTTGGTATCAGAGCGGTAGGTTGACCTTGGTTCGACTCTAAGTTTGACTATGTGGAGCCTAAGGCGTCTATATATATATATACGAAACTTAGGCTTGACCTTACGGAACTTATACTTAGTCGAGGGGGTATTAGACCCGAACTTTCGTCGCGTAGGATGACCCTTGGTTGATGGAATATGTGACTAAACTAGAGTGACGTACCGTGGGTATGTTCCGCGGCATACTTATGACACGCCACTCCACTTAAGGAGCCTTAGGATGTACATTTCCTTGCACAGTATTATATTCATTCCTGATCTATCTTCATCAATACTGGTTATGATTTTGCTGCCACGATTGCACGGGCAGAGAGAGCTACGGCAATAACTGCGTCAGCTTGAGCTCGTCGCAGATGAGGACTGACCAGGGCGTGATTCCAGAGACTTATGATTGCATCGAGAGGTGTTGTCTTATTGTGTTTTCGCGTCATGTGCATTTGACAGATCGCTTTACGAGATTTCTCGGACGAGCCGATTGGTACCAGAGGATCAGGCTACTGCTAGAGGCCAGCCAGGATGTGATGGCCATTGATATATCGCTTACTCAGGATGATCGAGACACTGTTCAGCGTACAAAAGAATGAGCCAGTTGCTGCTGCAAATGACGAGATGTCACCCAGATGATTTGAGCTACTGCAGCATGAGTATATACTTAGAGATATGTTGGAAGGTCGCTAGTCACCCGAGAATGAATGACTAGGACATGTGGTTCGTTCGCTTACCCCGATACGAGGTCATCAGATAGATTTCTTCCAGCTAGAGACGACTTCACGCGGAGACGTTGAGAGTCGACGGAGACGATCGAATGTCAGGAGCCCATTTTTCAAGTTTAAAGTATACAGAAAGACATGCAGGCGATTCCATGGACCCTCTAGAAGAATGAAGCCCTAACTCGACTTAATGACCGTGTGAAAGCCTTTGAACCTTAGGGTTTGCGGCAGTTCCGCGGCGCCATTAGTGAGGCTTGGGTTTGCCCTTCTACGGCTGGACCACCGACGCTGTGGCATGTACTCGATACTATTAAACTATACCCAAGATGTTGATCTCTTTGTGGATTATGAGGTTTTGACGAATCGATCGAATGGTTCGACTTCCTTCCGATGCTAAGTGGTGAGATGCATTTCTTGGGAGACTCCAGATACGAGTATAGCCGTTAGAGCACAGTCCATGCAGCCACGATGAGACGAGTCCAAATCAGTCGACATTGAAGCAAATGAAGTAAAGAGTTCGCAAGAGAGTTCGACGAGATGATGTTCTACTCCGCCGACATCAGAGATGCGATACGCACGCAGAGGCATTGTTTATGGATATATCTTCCAGAAAAAGGACGGAAGAGTATTGAGTATTCCTTCAATGGTTGGGGCATGTTCCCAAGGACCTGTTCGGCCATACATCTTCTACCGAATGATGAAGCTACAGAGTACGCGATTTCGAGTCCGTGAGAGAGACTTCGGATTGACCGTAGCCGAGAACGTTGCAGTGTGCAGATAAAGACGTGAGTCGATGTGGACGATGATACAGACAAGCGGGACCAGAGGTTCGTGCGAGATGCTGACGAGCTGTCATTACTTCCCGTCGAGACCAGAGACCTGATGTGCTTACAGAGGCGTTGGGATGCGACCAGTTTTTGAGAAATGCTGTGCTGAGGACACAGATGTCTATTGAGCGAGAAGAGATTATGCAAGAGTACCAACCTCTGTACAGACCGGCATAGGAAAGATCGGAAGAGACCTTGAGCGGGATTCCTTTCAGGACACTGCTGCAATGATGTTTGCACCCAGGATCAGATGGGTGATGTGCATTCAAGGAATCAGAGGCCGACGCCAGTGACATGCTGCGTTACGAGTAGTCGTGAGGATTGACCGAGAGATGACCAGGGAAGTGCCAGAACGGAATCGTCCCCGTTAGCACACCTGACAGGGCCGATGAGCCGATTGATTGTGAGATTGGAAATCCACAGAGAAGATAAGGACCCAGAGACAGAGGACGCCAGACCGTGAGCAAAAGGCAAGTAGATATCTTGCGCTGCTAGCATTGGATGCACCGACACCTTCTCGACTTTGACGGAGGGACTACCGACGACGGTATTTATGATTCGTGATTTTGTGATTCGATTATCACGTATCCGTCATTTTGGATTTCGGTTTTTTGGGCGTTCTGTTTGCATGATTTAGTTTTGATGACTGAGTTTCATGATATTTGTTTCATGCACCCACTGAGTATTTATATTTTGCGCATAGTTATTACATTTGAGATATTGATTGTGATTTCATGCCTATTTTATGCCAGAGATGTGATTTACGTTTCCAGCATAGTTTTCATGCACCTTTAGTGTTTTGATATACGATTTTGGTGCACGCCAGATGCACTAAATCGGAATTCTTCGTGCATGTCAAATGCACCTGATTTGGCTGTCAGGTACACACGTTGCCTATGACATACTTCGTGCACACCTGTTGCACCTAGATGCTGTTTTGTGCACCTGTATGGCACATATATGGATTTTGATTTCCGTGCGCACCAGACGCACAGGGTGGTGTTATGTGCATTTTTGGGATTTATTCCTTTTGGAGCAGTACATTTTTATGATATTTGATATTCGTTTTGTACTGGGCAGGACTAGTCAGAGGACAGTACCTGGATATATTTTGCATGCATTGATAGTTATCGAAGGGAATTCCAAAAAGCGAGCTATAGTCTCAGCATATGTACCTACGTGTCCGATATGACACGAAACGTTTTAAAAACAGGGAAACCCTTCTAAATTGTTTTCAAAACGGCGGAACGTACATAGTAAACAAAAGATATATACATATATGGTTATTTTCTTATGAAAAACGTCCGCCACTGTGCAGTGTTACGCACATCGCACAGTGACTTAAAAGAGATTCGGCATGCATTTACATCAGCTATTCACATGTATAGATTGGATGTCTACATGTATAGTTCTGATCTATATCATATTGGTTTTGTATTGGATTTGACATTTGTGTCTTTACCATGACTCCGATTATTGCGGGATGCTTGACGGAGTTTTGTTTTTGAGTTATCTGCTCAGTACTCATGCGCATGCATTGCGCTATGATGTTTTATGTATGGATGATTTCGGAGCCCCGATGACTTGGAATTTGTATTGAAATATTTTAGTATTTTGTGGTTTAAATTTAAATTCGGAGACCGAATTTCTTTAAGGGGGGTAGATTGTAACGTTTCAAAATAATAAAATATGATTTTTGGGAATTTTTATAATTTAATATTATTTTAATGAATATTTTAATATTTCGGTATTATTAAATACAAATAAAAAGGGAAAAATTATGGAAAATTCTAAAATAGGGTATTTTATAGAATTATGCCATTTTAAAGTTTTTATGTTTAGTTATATGCTAATTTAGTGCTAATTGCGATTAAAAATCACTAATCGGATTTTTAGCATTTTTGTGCAAAAATCTGCACATATCATTTTTTCTTACACTTGTGCATTTTGCCGCCATGATTCTTTTGGGGTTACTATTCTAGTGAGAAGGGTTTAGAGAGGAAAGAAAAGGAAAAGAAAAGAAAAGAAAAAGGAAAAAAGTAGCATGATGATGAGAGAGAGAGAGTAGGTTGCTTTTGACTTTTGACCCTTTCCTCCATCATTTCCACCTCATTTCCTCTCCCCCCTTCATAGAGCTGCTGCTGCTCCTGCCCTCTCCCTCTTCTTCCTCCTCCCTCTTCAACATAGATCCCTTTTATTTCCCTCACCAAAACCCCATTCCCACTTCACAAAAAGTGTTCCCGAGCTCACTAGCTACACTTTGAACCTAGCAAGATTGGATTTGGAGGACCTTGAGCAACTCAAGAATTTTCATGAGTTGCCAAAGGAGGTAAATTCTGGACCTATTAGAGTAGTATTTCATTCCTTGTGCATCAATTCTAGTTTCATGTCGATATGGTGTCGTTTGGTGGATTTGTGAAACATCAAGTTAGGGTTTAGGGTTTGATCTGAAACCAAAGTGAAATTGAGGCTTGTTGTGACCTTAGAAACCCTGGTGTGATGTTATTTTGGATCAAACTAGAGACTAGAACACAGAATACGGATTTATGAGACGATGTCGTAGAAAAACTGTGAATCTGTGATCGTATTTGGGAATCTGCTATCATCTCGAGACCCCTAAAATAAAATTGAGTTGACAGTGACTTGTGCAGGCATCAAGGAAGCTAACCCCAGAACCCTAGCCCCTACTTCCCTTTCCCGGCCGCAGATTTAACCCAATTGGCCGCAATTTGCGGCCCGACCAGCACCAAAATATCTCGTCTGTAGGGTTGCTAGGCACGCGCACAAGGTTCTACGAGGCATCAACCATGCCCGATTCAAAAATTAGCCGTGCCGAACAACCCGAATACGGAACTTTAAACTAGAGATTAGGCGATTACTTGCATGCTAAACATTTTAACACTAAGTGAGAGGGATTACAACCTTTGTAGATCCGGTCCTTCACTTCATATGCTCCGTGTTGTGGTCCCTTCGCTGCGATCATCGGGTTCCGGACTCTCGAGAGGTTCCACGAAGAGAATGACGCAACATTTGCTTCCGATCTTCGATATTACGATGATCTACCTCGAAGTTTCTTTAACACAAGCTAACACTCATGAAATGATGTGAACACCCTCATCAAAATGGCAAGGGAAGATGAGGATGATGAAGTAGGAATTTTGCTCTCTTTATTTATCTTTTTCTCATATTTATTCATCACCTTTTGAAAAACAAGCAAGCTTTTCCATGGAAGAATGAAGGAGGAAGAAGATGATCAATCATTTGTGATGAATAGAAAGAATGTTATCATAATCATTTATGCAACCATGGTTCACTTAACCATTGTAGAGAGTTTACTAGGGTTAGGGTTTGGGTTGGGTTAAGTGTGAGTCATGGATAAAGATCAACACAAATATCTTTATCATGACAAAGTAAAAGCTTCTAGAATCAACAAGAAGGTTTAACCCTAATCCAAACCCTAATCATGTTTAAACTCCTCTAATCATGTTGCATTAATAATTATAATATGTTACAATATTATATATCACATATACAATATTTATTGTAACAAAATAAAATAATACATTTAACATATATCGCATATATATCAATGTATTACCCGAGTGAGAAAAAGAATCTTTTAGTGAGCAAATATTAGTTAATGTAATTTAATATATCAAATATATTATTATACATTAAATTATCGAATCAACACTTGATCCGACAATCCGGCTATATCGCATATAACCGACTAATATTTATCCGTACTGATTCATCGAATCAACACTTGATCCGATGACCCGGCTGATATCAAATATCGCGAGAGTATAATACGGTATCATATATCGCATTATCCTCGGTCCCGCACATATCACATATGTGCTCCTACTCCGTTTTGCCTGAGTCAAGAAACCTCTGTGTAGGACTCTAAAGAATCGTCAATACGCCGGCAGTAGGTGATGATCATATCAAACACCCACAAGCTGCAAGCGGTCAGCTAAACGTAACAGCTACCCAGGTATTGAGCGCTCAGAAGATCAACAAGCAAGCCTGTAACTTCTCCTGTGAATCCAAACAGTAACACTCCCGTACAGTCCGGTCTCGTCGTCTGATATGTTGCATATCTCGCCTAGGGCTGGTAAACGTCAGACCCCAGTAGCTCGATAAGTCGTGTCGATATGAGGTCTATAACAGTTCGAGAAACTACTGATAACACTTACCAGTAAATCTCAGCAACCCTGGCCAGGGATTTCCGGTTATAGCCAATCGAACACAGCACAACATCAACTCCCTATACCGGGAGAGACGAATCCCCTCCTATCGCTCATTGCCTCCATGTGATTCGGGACTGTACCTAAAAGCCACCTTTTTGCACGCCCTCTTGGACGTGGTATGATGGAAATCAAAGCACAGTGGGAACCACACAAGACTCTATGACGATCTCGGGTCAACAGACTACTCTGTACCAGTGTCACCTGAGAACTGCCATCTGACGTATGGTATAATACCATCTGGGAGTTCTCGGCGAGTCCGTCCAGTGTACCCAGTCTCCACTGAGCACCCGTACACCATCCTTGATGTCAAACACCGATGGATATGGGATCATCCATCGCCCATCATATGGGTCAAGATGCGTATACGCTAGTCTACTCTGGTGCATCGATGCCCTGTCTCGATACACCCTCGACTAGGAACAGTTATAGGATGTACTCGTCGACTACCGTGGCCCCACTAGTATGATCTCATCATAGTCCCAGTAGTCGAGTACATATCCTAAGGGCTTTATCAACATGTAATATAGAGACAATCAGAGTACATGTTAAGACAAAGTACAACCAGATAGCATACTATCATGTCGAGCAAGAAAGTCCTCCCTATATATGTCCTAGCATCCACTACAATATACATCGTATGTACAATAATGGCCTCTAGGGCATACATATAATTAACAATCTCCCACTTGCACTAGGACCAACTGTTATGGTATCGCATACCCAACAATTAGCTGCGGTTGTAGTATCTCATACTCAACCATCCCTTAAGAGTCTCTACTGGGAAAAAGGCCTTTGTGAGTGGATCAGCGCTGTTGTCCTCTGTGTCTACTCTTTTTAACCTCGATCTCCCTAGAGATCAATCATCTCCATGATCAGGTGATACTACCTAAGAATTATATCTGGATTTCTGATGGGACGGTAGTTCCTTGGCTAAAGCCACAACTCCATTGTCACACAATGGTAGGAACGAAGTTCATCTTATGAACTTATATATATCCAGACTGCCTCTTTGGTAGTATCCTTGGTAACGATGTATCTTGCCTTTAATCGTCTAGTATGTCACGGTATCTAGCTTGGAACTCTTCCAACATACCGTCCCTCCACTAAGGGTAAAGACAATGCCTGCGACTGACATTCAGTCGACCTTATCACCGTGGAACCTTTCCAGTGATTCTCCCCAGGATCAATTGATACCATCTCACTACAACTAGTGAGTATCCTAACATCCATTTAGATCTATCTCATGGATCCAAAACTCAGGATTTAGGAGGTATCACTATGATCCTATATGGAGAATCCTTATGATAAGCGGAGATTGACCGAGCGTAGCATAGGAAACTCCTTCCCTATCAAGAGTATGTCATCCACGTAATCTACGAGGATCACCACCATACTCTCTACTACCTTTTCGTATATACAAGGTTCATCTACCATTTTGATGAAGTCAAACTCTTTGACTACCATATCAAAACAGATGTTCCAACTCTGCGATGCCTGTTTTATCATATAAAACATCTTGCACACGTTTCCGCTGCTCCCACTGTCTACGAAGCCCTCTGGCTGTGTACTTATAGACGCTCTTTTCTAAAACATCATTTAGAAAAGCAGTCATGACACCCAACCACCAGATATCGTAGTCATGGTATGTACCCGTGGCAAGTAGGATCTGGATGGACTTAAGCATAGCTTTGAAAGTCTCAACCTTTCCATGTACACCAAGTAATCTTCTCAAGATATACTTGCTCCTGATGGGGATTTAACCCTTCAGATAAAGCAACCAAAGTCCATACTTTGTTGGTGTATAAGGATTCCATCTCAGATCGATAAGCACCCAGCCATTCTTACAGAGTCCCACTCCTGATGGCCAGCTCGAAACTAGTTGGGTCATCATCTCATGATGCAATCCTCACTCCCACTGTCATAAAGAAACCGAAGTATCTCTCAGGTGGGTGAGGAACCCTACTAGTTCGGCGGAGAGGATGAGGTTCGTTGGAAACTATTGAATCCTTCGGTTCTACCAAATCATCAGCTGCATTTTGTATAGCTGGAACCTTTCCAGTTCTACATAACAGACCTTGCCTCGAGCTTGTCCGGATTTTGCTTTTAGACATAGGCCGGACAACCCCAAATCATAACAAGCTTAAGATATGGGCTCTTCCCTTTCCATATCATATATGAAGTGGTAGGCAACTGATTTGATTTGAACCCTATTCAATAGGTATGCAGCTTCTCAAGTGCATAACTCCCAAAAGGAAATAAGCAACTCAGTAGTACTCATCATAGAGCACACCATATCACATAGGGTGCTATTGCTCCGCCCCGATATACCATCGTGCTATGGTGTATACGGAGGAGTAATGCTGAGAGATAATCTCATTCTCCTTTAGAATATTCCAGGAATTCCGTGCTCAAGTATTCTCCTCCTTGATCACATCAAAGGACATAATACTTATACCCGTATTTTTGGTTCTCTACTTCTAATTTATATTCTGTGAATATCTCAAAAGGTTCGGACTTGTGTTTCAGCAGGAACATATGTCTGAATCTTGAGAGATCATCAGAGAATGTAATGAAGTACAAAGAACCGATCTTGGCATGTGTAGACAGGGGACTTTCATACATCAGCATGTATCAATCCCAAAAGTTCACTAACTCTTTCTCTGTTTCCAACAAACAGAGCTGTGGTCATCTTATCTTTGTGACATGACAGGCAAGTTTCACAAGATGTAAATTCAAACTAATTTGAATATGCATCTAAATGTAACTTCAGCTAGTCGGGTCGCATTGATATGACCTAGTCTACAATACCTCAAGAAGGATTCGTTCATTTCTGAACTCTTCCTCTTGTGTGTGTTCCGTATACTAAGAACTGTAGTTTGATTTAGAACGTCAATGCTTTTAGATAACGTGCCTGAACCGATCAACTCTTGATATAGGAAATGTTCAAAACATTATCCAACAATACAAAATTATATCCTTTCTTTACTAATAAAGAGACTGATATGATTTTGTATATCAGGTTCGGTATCTAATAACATTTGTTCAGAATCAATATATTCCGGTAATACAGGGTGACAGTGACCAACAGACTTGGCTGCAACACTTGCACCGTTTTCTGCCTCATGAAACTTATCACCCGTTCTCAGTTCTTTATCTATCTGTAGCCCATGTAACAGATTACATATACGGGATCCTGATCCGGTATCACATACCCAGGACGTAAAGGATACTGAGAAACAGTTCTGTGTAATGAACACACCCGAAGATGATGCAACAACATGCACTTTCTTCGTTTGGGCGGCACGGGAAATCTGGTATTCCCCAATTTCCTGCTCTGTCTTATAACAATTATAAGTTGGAGCGGGACCAACGTTCCCCAGCTCAGTATAACAAGCGGGTTCGGTCAATATATCCGTTTTATTATCTTGATTAAGGCGTGATATGGTCGCTACCTGGAGAGAGAGAGAAGAAAACACTCAGCGTATGCTCTTGCAAGATTAGATTGGTTATCTAATATATCTAATCAGGATGTCTCCCACTGTTTTAGTCAAATCTTCCTTCAAACCCTAAAAGGAAAGACTAGCCGGGATTAATTACACGTTACAAGTTCGCCAATCTTTCAGCCAGGCCAGTGTCGGTACTTTGAGGGAGGTCCCCCGTGCTTTCGTACGAACCTAATTAAAGTAAACCTCGTTTTCCCAGAGGCGTAACCCCGTTAACACCTTTCTAGACACCTACTTGATCGGCTAATTGTAATGTGTAAAAACTCTCCCAGGAGTAACTTTTACTCGCAGCGGGTATCGGGATCCAACTATCTTATAGAAGGTATGCAATCTCATTGCAAATTTCAACACTTGAAATTCCCAATAATATTTTGCCCCTAGCAGCTTATGACCTTAGCTAAGGTCAAAAAATCATAAGTGCTAGCCAAGTTCAACCCGTCATTTCCCAATTGAATTAAACCCACCCGCACGACCCTTGGCTAAGGTCCACAAAGTCGCACGACTACCCTAACTCAATCGCATCAGATGCTTATACAGATAAGCACTAATCAGCTACCGCACACTACGCCTTGACTAAGGTCAACAAACGTAGCACGAATACTAACCAGTACTTATCTGAAATGACGGAGGGCTACGACGGGTTTTTCAGAAAACCCTTTGCGTAATGAACTTGATATCGTTGTAGAATCGAGTGATTTTAAATGGAATGCTTTTGAGGCTTTTCTAGTTTTTCTAAAGGGGTCACTCCCGGTGAAGGGATCGTCGACCCTTTCCTCATCGAATAAGGTGCAGGATATATCATATATACCGCTGTGCAAAGCAGAAACTATAGAAGCAATCAAAAGACAAACCGAATTTGTAGCATCTGCCAGTTATTGCTAAAGGAGTCACTCCCGGTGAAGGGATCTCGGTCCTTTCCTTATCGAATAAGGTGCTGGATGTTCTACAAGGAACACCGCTATGCAAAGCAAGAACTGTAGCTACCAGTTTTTATTAAACAAGTTTCTACAACATCTTAGGTTTCTTTTAATTCATTAATCTCATTAATGAAGTCCTATTTTATTATTCTTCATAAGCATCTCTTTTGAAACGAAATCTGCAATATAACATATATCTCATATATATATAATATAAACATTCGTCTCAGGCAGTAATATGATCTCATCACAGAACATTGCAGCAGAAGAACATATATGAAATATTGGATATACTAGGACGTCCGTGTTTTCAATACGAGCCTGTATAAAACACGGATTCCACGGTCGCGATGAATAGCCAAACCCACATCCCTAGACCCCTACGAGAGCAGCAAGTAACACTGCCAATTCTAGGGTTAGGAGACCCGGTCTCGACTCCTCGAGATGGTCTCCCACTGGACCCTAGAACCCGGTTACTTGTGCCCCCGGCCTTGGGTCTACCTAATGCGGAAAAGTAAATAATATACAACGGTGACATCTTCCGCTACCTGGAAGTGCCCCAATAAAAGAATATTACATACAAATGAATTTTACATGAATGAAAAAGAAAAACTCTCATCTCACATAAAACCCCCGGCTATTCAAAACGCGACGATCCAATATAACATATCACAGCAACACATAATATCTCATATCATCAACGTAAGCAAGTATGCGTATCCCGATTGTCGTTGATGTATAGCAACGAAGCCGGCGATACACCACATACTACGCTTACGGTCACAGAAAAGAAAGTGTTAAACTACAACAGTTGGAATCCGCAACCTCTTTAGACATCGCATGCCTAACCAAATGAATTCCTTAGACATCGCATGCCTAACAATTATAAACCCCGTATTTTAGTCTCATTTATCGAAAACTCTTTTCAATACCAAGTCGGCCAATTCAACAAGATTCCCGACGTCCTGATCGAATGCTCGTACTATTAAGTTTACCCGGCGAGTATCCGCGTACGCTACGTGATTGCGACGGACTTTTGATCACATCAAAATTCCGTAGCAACCGATCAACTGAGACTAAACTACTATGTTTATAATATTCAAATCAGTTATCTCATAACTATTTGTGGATTCCAATTATTGTATCACATTCCAGATAAATAGAAAAAATTAAACTTTCCGATCGAATCATCAAGCACCCAAGATTTCCCCAATATATCTCAACACTTGAAAACAGTTTAAAAACGTCCATCACATGCCACAGTACCAATGGTCCAGCCGTAGAAGGGTCAAGCCAACGCCTCACATGTGGCACGCCGTACTGCCCCAAACCCTAAGGTTCAAAGAGCAGTTCAAGACGGTCACATAATCGAGTTAAGGTTTGTTGTCTTCTAGAGGGTCCATCGAGTTACTTGCACGACTTAGAACATTCTTAAACACGAGAAAAAAATCCAACTTTTGAAAAATTTTCCGATAGGGGAAAAATTGAGTTATTGATATCCGTTCGAACTTTTTAACAGTTTCTAAAAAATATCCGGAAAGCCACATAGACAAAATCTAATACTTCGATCGAAACATCGAATCCCCAAAATAACCCCAGAAAATTCAACTCTTGAATAAATATTAAAAATTCCCAGAAAATCCAGCATAATTAAACAGAAGTTACTGTGCAAACAGTAGTTGATGACGTCAGAATTGCGCCGCGGAACCGCCGCAGAAGGCATGCTTCTGCCGCGGTTCCGCCGCGAGATTTACTGTTCATCAAAAAAAATTTGTACCGTAATTCTTAGAATTCCCTGCTGAATTTTGTGAGCATTTTTAATTTGGAAAAATCCCAGTTTTTAGAAAAAGTCCAGAGAGCGGGTTTTAACGGGGTTTCGGGTTTCGATCGGACTTTAAACTTCGTCTAGACTTCGGCTAAAGCTCTAGCTTGGCTCTGATACCACTGTAGAGTTGCTAGGCACGCGCACAAGGTTCTACGAGGCATCAACCATGCCCGATTCAAAAATTAGCCGTGCCGAACAACCCGAATACGGAACTTTAAACTAGAGATTAGGCGATTACTTGCATGCTAAACATTTTAACACTAAGTGAGAGGGATTACAACCTTTGTAGATCTGGTCCTTCACTTCATATGTTCCGTGTTGTGGTCCCTTCGCTGTGATCATCGGGTTCCGGACTCTCGAGAGGTTCCATGAAGAGAATGACGCAACATTTGCTTCCGATCTTCGATACTACGATGATCTACCTCGAAGTTTCTTTAACACAAGCTAACACTCATGAAATGATGTGAACACCCTCATCAAAATGGCAAGGGAAGATGAGGATGATGAAGTAGGAATTTTGCTCTCTTTATTTATCTTTCTCTCATATTTATTCATCACCTTTTGAAAAACAAGCAAGCTTTTTCATGGAAGAATGAAGGAGGAAGAAGATGATCAATCATTTGTGATGAATAGAAAGAATGTTATCATAATCATTTATGCAACCATGGTTCACTTAACCATTGTAGTGAGTTTACTAGGGTTAGGGTTTGGGTTGGGTTAAGTGTGAGTCATGGATAAAGATCAACACAAATATCTTTATCATGACAAAGTAAAAGCTTCTAGAATCAACTAGAAGGTTTAACCCTAATCCAAACCCTAATCATGTTTAAACTCCTCTAATCATGTTGCATTAATAATTATAATATGTTACAATATTATATATCACATATACAATATTTATTGTAACAAAATAAAATAATACATTTAACATATATCGCATATATATCAATGTATTACCCGAGTGAGAAAAAGAATCTTTTAGTGAGCAAATATTAGTTAATGTAATTTAATATATCAAATATATTATTATACATTAAATTATCGAATCAACACTTGATCCGACAATCCGGCTATATCGCATATAACCGACTAATATTTATCCGTACCGATTCATCGAATCAACACTTGATCCGATGACCCGGCTGATATCAAATATCGCGAGAGTATAATACGGTATCATATATCGCATTATCCTCGGTCCCGCACATATCACATATGTGCTCCTACTCCGTTTTGCCTGAGTCAAGAAACCTCTGTGTAGGACTCTAAAGAATCGTCAATACGCCGGCAGTAGGTGATGATCATATCAAACACCCACAAGCTGCAAGCGGTCAGCTAAACGTAACAGCTACCCAGGTATTGAGCGCTCAGAAGATCAACAAGCAAGCCTGTAACTTCTCCTGTGAATCCAAACAGTAACACTCCCGTACAGTCCGGTCTCGTCGTCTGATATGTTGCATATCTCGCCTAGGGGTGGTAAACGTCTGACCCCAGTAGCTCGATAAGTCGTGTCGATATGAGGTCTATAACAGTTCGAGAAACTACTGATAACACTTACCAGTAAATCTCAGCAACCCTGGCCAGGGATTTCCGGTTATAGCCAATCGAACACAGCACAACATCAACTCCCTATACCGGGAGAGACGAATCCCCTCCTATCGCTCATTGCCTCCATGTGATTCGGGACTGTACCCAAAAGCCACCTTTTTGCACGCCCTCTTGGACGTGGTATGATGGAAATCAAAGCACAGTGGGAACCACACAAGACTCTATGACGATCTCGGATCAACAGACTACTCTGTACCAGTGTCACCTGAGATCTGCCATCTGACGTATGGTATAATACCATCTGGGAGTTCTCGGCGAGTCCGTCCAGTGTACCCAGTCTCCACTGAGCACCCGTACACCATCCTTGATGTCAAACACCGATGGATATGGGATCATCCATCGCCCATCATATGGGTCAAGATGCGTATACGCTAGTCTACTCTGGTGCATCGATGCCCTGTCTCGATACACCCTCGACTAGGAACAGTTATAGGATGTACTCGTCGACTACCGTGGCCCCACTAGTATGATCTCATCATAGTCCCAGTAGTCGAGTACATATCCTAAGGGCTTTATCAACATGTAATATAGAGACAATCAGAGTACATGTTAAGACAAAGTACAACCAGATAGCATACTATCATGTCGAGCAAGAAAGTCCTCCCTATATATGTCCTAGCATCCACTACAATATACATCGTATGTACAGTAATGGCCTCTAGGGCATACATATAACTAACAGTTTTTGTTCCAGAGCTCCTACATGTGTAGTTTAGACCCCAGGCATGTATAGATTTGTCTAATTTGACCTTGGGTGAAATCTGGAGCCTATTTCCTTAGTTGCTGTTTTGGATTCGTGTTTCCGTATTCCGTATTTCTAATTCTGAATTTTCTTATGGTGTTTTACCTCGACTACTTGGCGTTTATACGACGATATCGAGGGTTGTTGATGGTTTTGGAGGCGTACCCATAGGTTCTAACCTATAGGCCCCATAGCGTATCGTTTTGGCTTTCGTGTGTCGTTTTAGCTTTGATTTGGTTTTGATACGCATTTGCGATACGTTAATGTGTAGGTACCCCATGAAGACTTCGGGATAACAAGCAAACGCGTGGCGACGTCGACAGATAAAGGCGCAAGGTGAGTAGATTATATCTACGGGGGAAGTTGGGTGGATGGCGTATAGCACCCCCGCAGTCCGTAGTTGGTATACCTTATATGTATATATATTATTTATGATAGTATAGTGTAGTGGGTGAAAGGTTCCTAGGCACCCTATAGAGGTCTCACAAGGCATCGAACATGCCAATTTCAAAAATTATGGGTGCCGCGAAACCCTAACGCGGATCGTAGACTAGAATTCTAGGCGAAATAGTAAACTAGTTAACACTTAACTATAAGTATACGAAAATTACAACCTTTGTAGATCCGGATATCCACCTCCACGGCTCCGCAACGAAGTCTCCTCGCTGTCCAAGTCGAACCCCGGGCTCTAGCGTCGGCTTCATCGGAGAATGAACGGGCTTGGTCATCAACGACGATGTTGAAGATGATCTACGTCGAGGCATCGCTAGATCAAGCTCCCACTTCACAAAGTGATGAAACTTGTGAAGAAAACACACTCTACTACTTGGCAAGAGGTAGAGGATGAAGAAATAGGAGGTGGGTTCTCTTTAGAATTGGATTTCTCACTCTCAAGCTCAAGTTTCCATTGATGGCCTCAAGGTTTCAAACTTGAAGATGAAGAAGAAGGTGAGCTAGAATTATGATAAGTCTCTTTCAATAATGAAATAAAATTAATACTTATCATAATGTAACTAAGGTTAAGTGTAGAGAGCAAACCATGGTAAGTGGGAATAGTTAGGGTTTAGCATGAAGACAAAATGGTCTTTGAGTCAAACCTTCATGAAGCTTCATCAAGCTTCAAGACAAAAGGAAAACCATTTTGTTTTCATAAAATTATTTAAATGAAAAGGAATGGATAAATAAATGAGTCATTAAATAAAAACCCTAATTATCTACTTAACCATGGTTTTATTCTTTATACTTAACCATATAAACATGCATCATCAAATATGATACAAACAAGTGCACAAAAGTATATCACATATACATCATGCACATCAAGTGAGAAAATCCATATAAAGTGAACCAATACTAGTTAATGCAAAGTAATATATCAAATATATAATTATACATCAAATCATTAAATCAACATTTGATTCAATGATCCGGTCATGTCGCACATAACCGACTAGTATTCAATGTATCGATTTATCGAATCAATGATTCGATAACTAGGTCATATCGAATATAACCAATCGAAACAAATATCGTGAGAATGAAATGCGGTATCACATACACGCATTATTCTCGGTCCTGCACATATCCCATATGCGCTCCTATTTCGTTTCGCTTGAGCCAGGAAACCTCTGTGTAGGACTCTAAAGACTCGTCAATACGCCGGTAGCAGATGATGATCATATCAAGCACCCACAAGCCGCAAGCGGTCTGCTAAACGTAACGGCCATCCGGGTATTGAGCGATCAGAAGATCGATGAGCTAGCCCGCTCACACTCCTGTGAATCCAACCAGTAACACCTACCGTACAGTACGGTCTGTTCGTCTGATACGTCGCATATCAAGTCTAGGGGTGGTAAACGTCAGACCCCAATAACCGATAAGTCGTGCCGATGTGAGGCTCATAACGGGTCGAGAAACTACTGGTAACACTTACCAGCAAATCTCTGATCAGCCCTAGCCAGGGACTTCCCTGTTACGGCCAATCGAGCACTGCGCAACATCAACCCCCAATACCGGGAGAGACGAAACCCCTCCTATCGCTCATTGCCTCCATGTGACTCGGGACTGTACCCAAAGACCACCGTTTTGCACGCCCTCATGGACGTGGTAAGGTGGAGATCAAAGCACAGTGGGAATCACACAAGACTCTATGACGATCTCGGGTCTACAGACTAACCTGTACAAGTGTCACCTGAGAACTGCCATTTGACGTGAGGTATAATACCATCTAGGAGTTCTCGGCGAGTCCATCCAGTGTACCCAGTCTCCACTGAGCACCCGTACACCATCTCTGATGTCAAACACCAATGGATATGGGATCATCCATCGCCCATCTCATGGGTCGAGAAGCGTATACGCTAGTCTACACTGGTATATCGATGCCCCGTCTCGATACACCTACGACTAGGGACCTTGAAGGATGTACTTATGGACTACCATGTCCCCACTAGTATGATCTGCATCATAGTCCAGGTAGTCAAGTATACATCCTAAGGGCTTTACCAACATGTAACTATAAGACAGTATAAAGAGACAAGTGTACATGTTAAGATAAAGAGCAACCAGATAGCATACTATCATGTCGAGCAAGAAAGTCATCTCTATAAATGTCCAAGCATCCAATATAATATACAACATCTGTACAATACTGGCCTCTAGGGCATACATACAACTAACAATCTCCCACTTGCACTAGGGCCAGCTGCTTTAGTATCGCATACCGAGCATCCCGAAGAGTCTCTCAAACTGTATCTGGGGAATGGCCTTCGTGAGTGGATCCGCCGTGTTGTTCTTCGTGTCAACTCTCCTGACCTCGATCTCCCGGCGATCAACTATCTCCCGGATCAGGTGATACCGCCTCAGAATATGCCTGGATCGCTGATGGGACCTGGGTTCCTTGGCCAAAGCCACCGCTCCATTGTTATCTCAATACAAAGGTATTGGATGCTCAATTGATGGAACCACTCCAAGTTCAGTAATGAACTTCTTGATCCAGACAGGCTCTTTGGCAGCATCGTTGGCAGCGATGTATTCAGCCTCCATCGTCGAGTCTGCCACGGTTTCCTGCTTGGAACTCTTCCAGCTAACCGCCCCTCCGTAAAGGGTAAAGACAAAACCCGACTACGACTTAGAGTCGTACTTATCACTCTGGAAGCTCGAATCGGTAAAGGACTCCACTTGGAGCTCTCCGTTACCATACACCAAGAACATATCTCTAGTCCTTCGTAAGTACTTGAGAATGCTCTTCACAGCTGTCCAGTGACTCTCTCCAGGATCAGCTTGATACCTGCTCACTATACTTAGTGAGTATGCTACATCGGGTCTGGTACATAGCATCGCATAAATGATAGAGCCTACTGCCGAAGCATAGGGTATCCCTTGCATTCGAGCTCTCTCCAAATCAGTCTTGGGAGACATCTCTTTGGAGAGAGTGACTCCAGAGATCGTGGGTAAGTTCCCACGCTTGGACTCTTCCATACTAAATCTCTTTAGTATGGTGTCAATGTACCTGGATTGGGACAATCCCAAAATCCGTCTGGATCTATCTCTATAGATCCTGATTCCTAATATGCAGGAGGCATCACCATGATCTTTCATTGAGAATCTTTGTGATAAGAAGAGCTTGACCGATTGCAGCATAGGAATATCATTTCCTATCAAGAGTATGTCGTCCACGTACAATACGAGGAAGACAACCTTACTCTCTGCCACCTTCTTGTAGATACAATGTTCATCTGGGTTTTTGACGAAATCAAACTCTTTGATAACGACGTCAAAGCAGATGTTCCAACTCCGCGATACTTGCTTTAATCCATAAATGGATTTAAGCAGCTTGCACACCTTCCCGCTGCTCCCACTGTCTACGAAGCCCTCTGGCTGAGTCATGTACACGCACTCTTCTAAATCACCGTTTAGAAAGGAGGTCTTAACATCCATTTGCCAGATTTCGTAATCATGATAAGCAGCGATGGCAAGCATGATCCGGATGGATTTAAGCATAGCCACTGGAGAAAAGGTCTCGTCATAGTCCACACCTGGTCTTTGACGAAAACCCTTTGCTACAAGTCTAGCTTTGAAAGTCTCCACTTTCCCATCTACACAAAGTTTCTTCTTGAAGATCCACTTGCTCCTAATGGGTTTTACCCCTTCAGGAGCAACTTCTAAAGTCCATACTTTGTTGGTGTACATGGAATCCATCTCAGACCGCATAGCATCCAGCCATTTCACTGAGTCCCCACTCGTGATGGCCTGCTCGAAGCTAGTTGGGTCATCATCCTCCATGATGCAATCCTCGCTCCCACCGTCCATGAGAAAACCGTAGTATCTCTCAGATTGGCGAGGAACCCTACTAGATCGGCGGAGTGGCTGGGGTTCATCGGGAACTATGGAATCCTCTGGTTCCACCAGATCTTCTGTTGTAGCTTCTGCAGCTGGAACTTCTTCCAGTTCTACCTCATGACCACTAATCTCTTTTTCAAGAAATTCCTTTTCTAAAAAGGTGGCATGCCGAGAAACAAACACTCTTTGTTCCTCAGGGTGGTAGAAGATATACCCTTGAGAATTCTTGGGATATCCTATAAATTTGCATAGAACAGACCGTGCCTCGAGTTTGTCCGGATTTTGTCGTTTGACGAAGGCTGGACAACCCCATATCTTAACATAGTTAAGACATGGTCTCTTCCCTTTCCATATCTCATATGGAGTGGTAGGCACAGATTTGGTGGGGACCATATTCAATAGATGTATGGCTGTCTCAAGCGCATATCCCCAGAAGGAAATAGGTAACTCAGCTGTGCTCATTATAGAGCGCACCATATCTAATAAGGTGCGGTTCCTCCGTTCTGATACACCGTTGTGCTGTGGTGTATATGGAGGAGTCGGCTGAGAGAGAATCCCATTCTCTTTTAGGAAGTCCAGGAATTCATTGCTCAAGTATTCACCTCCTCGATCAGATCGAAGGATTTTAATACTTTTCCCGGTTTGGTTTTCGACTTCTTGTTTATATTCTCTAAATTTCTCAAAAGCTTCAGACTTGTGTCTTATTAAGTAGACATGTCCGTATCTTGAGAGATCGTCAGTGAATGTAATGAAGTACGAAGAACCATCCCTGGCATGTGTAGACATGGGACCACATACATCACTATGTATTAGCCCCAAGAGTTCGGTAACTCTTTCTCCGTGTCCCGTAAACGGAGTTTTGGTCATCTTGCCTTTGAGACATGACTGGCAAGTGTCATAAGATGAAAATTCGAAAGGTTTCAAATATCCATCCTTATGCAACTTAGCCAGTCGTGTCACATTGATGTGACCCAGTCTAACCACAAGTAGGATTCGTTCAGTTCTGAACTCTTCCTCTTGTGTGTGTTTGTTATGCTCAGAACTGTTGATTGATTTAGAACATAAATGCCATTGCATAACGTGCCTGATCCAACCAACTTTTGGTTACGGAAAATGTTCATAACATTATCCTGTAATACAAAATTATATCCCTCTTTGCTTAATAAAGAAACCGATATAATGTTGCATATCAGGTTCGGCATGTAATAGCATTCGTTCAGAACCAATGTATTACCAGTTGGTAATACAAGGTGATATTCCCCGACAGTCTTAGCTGCAACAATTGCACCATTTCCAACTCTAATGTCTTTATCACCTTCTCCAAGTTCTCTACCTTTCCTGAGCCCATGTAACTGATTACATATATGGGATCCTGACCCGGTATCTAATACTCAGGACGTAGAGCAAATGGAGAAACAGTTCTCAGTAACGAACACACCCGAAGAAAATGCATCAACATGTACTTTCTTCATTCGGGTGGCATGGGAATCCTGGTATTCCCCTATATCCTGTTCATTCCTATAACTCTTATAGGAAAGAACGGAACCAACGTTCCCCAGCACAGTATAACATGCGGGTTCGGTCAATACATCCATATTATTATCTTCATTAGGGCATGAAATGGTCGCTACCTGGAGAGAGAAAGAAGAAAACACTTTAGCGTATGCTCGTGCAAGATCAGATTGGTTATTATCTTATCTAATCAGGATGGCTCCCACTGCTTTTTATCAAATCTTCCTTCAAACCCTAAAAGGAAAGACTAGCCGGGATTAATTACACACTACAAGTTCGCCAATCTTTCAGCCAGGCCAGTGTCGGTACTTTGAGGGAGGTCCCCCGTGCTTTCGCACGAACCTAATTAATGTAAACCTCGTTTTCCCAGATGCGTAACCCCGTTGACACCTTTCTAGACACCTACTTGATCAGCTAATTGCAATGTGTAAAACTCTCCCAGGAGTAACTCTTACTCGCAGTGGGTATCGGGATCCAACTATCTCATAGAAGGTATGCAATCTCATTGCAAATTTCAACACTTGAAATTCCTGATAATACTTTTGCCCCTAGCGTGCTATGACCTTGACGAAAGCCAACAAACCACAGCCCGCTAGTCAAGTTCAACCCGTACATTTCTTGACTGAATTAAACCCACCCGCACGACCCGTGACGAAAGCCAACAAAGCCGTATGACTACCCTAATCCAGTCGCATCATATGCAGCAGATAAACAGCACACAGCTACCGCACACTACACCTTGACGAAAGCCAACAAATGTAGCACGAATACTATATGTAACTTATCTGAAATGACGGAGGGCTACGCAGGTTTTTCTGAAAACCATGAGCGTAATGAACTTGATATCGTTGTAGAATCAAAATGAAGTTTTGAAATGGAGTGATTTTGAGGCTTTTCCAGTTTTGCTAAAGGAGTCACTCCTGGTGAAGGGATCTCGGTCCTTTCCTCGTCGAATGAGGTGCAGGATATATCATATATATCGCTGTGCAAAGCAAAAACTCTTAAAAGCAATCAAAACCTAGACCGAGTGTGTAGCATCTGCCAGTTACTGCTAAAGGATTCACTCCCGGTGAGGGGATCTCGGTCCTTTCCTCATCGAATAAGGTGCAGGGTATATCATATATACCGCTATGCAAAGCAAGAACTGTAGCTACCTGTTTTATTTAAAATTTTTGATTCCACAACATCTTAGGTTTCTTTTCTTTCATTAATCACATTAATGAAGTCCCATCATTTAAGTACCTAAACATCACAGATAGATATGACGTACACTTATGCCATCCGCATTCGCCTCGATGTCCCCTCGTGCACCGTTAGGTTAGGTAACTAATGACAGAGCAGGGCAGGGCTAGCGCGGGTGTAAAACATAAGTAACGTCTATATAATATATCATATATACTGTATACTATATCCATCACAGAATCACATCACAGATATCGCAGCAAAAAAAACATATGAAATATTGGATATACTAGGACGTCCGTGTTTTCAATACGAGCCAGTATAAAACACGGATTCCACGGTCGTGATCAATAGCCAATCCCACACCCCTAGACCCCTACGAGAGCGGCAAGCAACCCTGCCAATTCTAGGGTTAGGAAACCCGGACTCAACTCCTCGAGTTGGTCTCCCACTGGACCCCAGAACCCGGTTACTTGTGCTCCCCTCCTTGGGTCTATCCTAATGCGGAAAAGTAAATAATATACAAAGGGTGACAACTTCCGCTACCTGGAAGTGCCCCAAATAAAAGAATATTACATACAAGTTTTTACATGAATTAAAATGAAAAACACTCATCTCACATAAAAACCCCCGGCTATTCAAACACGACGATCCAATATAACATATCCAGCAACACATAACATCACATGTCATCAACGTAAGTAAATATGCGCATCCCAATTGTCGTTGACATATAGCAACGAAACCGGCGATACACATATTACACTTACGGTCACAGAAAAGAAAGTGTAAAACTACAACAATTGGAATCCGCAACTTCTTTAGACATCGCATGTCTAATCAAATGAAATACTTAGACATCACATGCCTAACAGATATAAATCCCGCATTTTAGTCTCATTATCGAAAACTCTTTTCAATATCATGTGGGACTAAACTGCTAGATTTATAACATTCATTCAGTTATCTCATAACTGTTTGTGAATTCCAATTATTGTATCACATTCCAGATAAACAGAAAATGTTAAACTTTCCGATCGAACAGTCGAATACCCAAGTTTTCCCGATACAGCTCAACACATGAAATAAGTCTAACAACATTCAGTTCGTGCCTCAGTACCAACGGTCCAGCCGTAGAAGGGTCAAGCCAACGCCTCACATGTGGCACGCCGTACTGCCCCAAACCCGAAGGTTCAAAGGGCAGTTCAAGACGGTCACATAATCGAGTTAAGGTTTGTTGTCTTCTAGATGGTCCATCGCGTTACTTGCACTACTTAGAACGTCGTTAAACTACGGAAAAATCCAACACTTGGAAATTTCCCGACAGGGGAAAAATTGGGTATTCATATTCGGTCGAACTTTTTAACATATTCTAAAAATTATCCGGAAATACACAAAGACGAAATTTGATAATCCGATCGAAACATCGAAGCTCTAAAACACCCCAGAAAATTCAACTCTTGAATAATTATTAAAAATACCCATAAAACTCAGCTGCAGAAATGATGAATTACTGTGCAACACAAATTGTGCATTATGAACAGTGGGCGGCGGAACCGCGGCAGAAGCCATGCTTCTGCCGTGTTTCCGCGGCTGTTTAAACGCTTCATGAGCTCGTGTTTCACCATAATTCTTAGATATTCCTGCTGAATTTTTTAGGAATTTTTAATCTTGAAAAATCCCACTTTTTGGAAAAAGTCCAGAGAGCAAGTTTGGTATTAGGGTTTCGATCCGTTCGGATTTCAAATGTCGTCGGGACTTCGCCTAAGGCTCTAGCTAAGCTCTGATACCAGTGAAAGGTTCCTTGGCACCCTATAGAGGTCTCACAAGGCATCGAACATGCCAATTTCAAAAATTATGGATGCCGCGAAACCCTAACGCGGATGGTAGACTAGAATTCTAGGCGAAATAGTAAACTAGTTAACACTTAACTATAAGTATACGGAAATTACAACCTTTGTAGATCCGGATATCCACCTCCACGGCTCCGCAACGAAGTCTCCTCGCTGTCCAAGTCGAACCCCGGGCTCTAGCGTCGGCTTCATCGGAGAATGAACGGGCTTGGTCATCGACGACGATGCCGAAGATGATCTACGTCGAGGCATCGCTAGATCAAGCTCCCACTTCACAAAGTGATGAAACATGTGAAGAAAACACACTCTACTACTTGGCGAGAGGTAGAGGATGAAGAAATAGGAGCTGGGTTCTCTTTAGAATTGGATTTCTCACTCTCAAGCTCAAGTTGCCATTGATGGCCTCAAGGTTTCAAACTTGAAGATGAAGAAGAAGATGAGCTAGAATTATGATAAGTCTCTTTCAATAATGAAATAAAATTAATACTTATCATAATGTAACTAAGGTTAAGTGTAGAGAGCAAACCATGGTAAGTGGGAATAGTTAGGGTTTAGCATGAAGACAAAATGGTCTTTGAGTCAAACCTTCATGAAGCTTCATCAAGCTTCAAGACAAAAGGAAAACCATTTTTGTTTTCATAAAATTATTTAAATGAAAAGGAATGGATAAATAAATGAGTGATTAAATCAAAACCCTAATTATCTACTTAACCATGGTTTTATTCTTTATACTTAACCATATAAACATGCATCATCAAATATGATACAAACAAGTGCACAAAAGTATATCACATATACATCATGCACATCAAGTGAGAAAATCCATATGAAGTGAACCAATACTAGTTAATGCAAAGTAATATATCAAATATATAATTATACATCAAATCATTAAATCAACATTTGATTCAATGATCCGGTCATGTCGCAAATAACCGACTAGTATTCAATGTATCGATTTATCGAATCAATGATTCGATAACTAGGTCATATCGAATATAACCAATCGAAACATATATCGCGAGAATGAAATGCGGTATCACATACACGCATTATTCTCGGTCCTGCACATATCTCATATGCGCTCCTATTTCGTTTCGCTTGAGCCAGGAAACCTCTGTGTAGGACTCTAAAGACTCGTCAATACGCCGGTAGCAGATGATGATCATATCAAGCACCCACAAGCCGCAAGCGGTCTGCTAAACGTAATGGCCATCCGGGTATTGAGCGATCAGAAGATCGACGAGCTAGCCCGCTCACACTCCTGTGAATCCAACCAGTAACACTTACCGTACAGTCCGGTCTGTTCGTCTGATACGTCGCATATCAAGTCTAGGGGTGGTAAACGTCAGACCCCAATAACCGATAAGTCGTGCCGATGTGAGGCTCATAACGGGTCGAGAAACTACTGCTAACACTTACCAGCAAATCTCTGATCATCCCTGGCCAGGGACTTCCCTGTTACGGCCAATCGAGCACTGCGCAACATCAACCCCCAATACCCGGAGAGACGAAACCCCTCCTATCGCTCATTGCCTCCATGTGACTCGGGACTGTACCCAAAGACCACCATTTTGCACGCCCTCATGGACGTGGTAAGGTGGAGATCAAAGCACAGTGGTAATCACACAAGACTCTATGACGATCTCGGGTCTACAGACTAACCTGTACAAGTGTCACCTGAGAACTGCCATCTGACGTGAGGTATAATACCATCTAGGAGTTCTCGGCGAGTCCGTCCAGTGTACCCAGTCTCCACTGAGCACCCGTACACCATCTCTGATGTCAAACACCAATGGATATGGGATCATCCATCGCCCATCTCATGGGTCGAGAAGCGTATACGCTAGTCTACACTGGTATATCGATGCCCCGTCTCGATACACCTACGACTAGGGACCTTGAAGGATGTACTTATGGACTACCATGTCCCCACTAGTATGATCTGCATCATAGTCCAGGTAGTCAAGTACACATCCTAAGGGCTTTACCAACATGTAACTATAAGACAGTATAAAGAGACAAATGTACATGTTAAGATAAAGAGCAACCAGATAGCATACTATCATGTCGAACAAGAAAGTCATCTCTATATATGTCCAAGCATCTAATATAATATACAACATCTGTACAATACTGGCCTCTAGGGCATACATACAACTAACAGTGGATTATTTGAGATGTGATATCATGTGATAGGGTTAGAAGTAAACTAGAATATTTCCTAGTTGCGAACCCTAGGATAGGTTTACACCCACACGCACACACATGTTGATTCGCTATACTTATACTGTGATAATGATGGATAGTGAATGACTTTGGAGATGAGTCGATGATATTGGGTTTTGTGCCGCGAGATCGGTGATTTGATTTGATTCGTATTTGGGATACGACATGTGACCTCTAGCAGGCCTTTGGACGTGTGTTTACACACGCAGTCATATTGATGGTATCAGTTGTACTAGACTTAGATCAGTACCCCAGATTATGTGATATAATGATGAGGATACCAAATAATTGATGAGTTGATTGTGATATCGACCCGTACCCAGCTATTGGGATGCCGTACGACGATTGACCGTACGAGCTTTATATTGATGATAGATCCGCACTCATGACTCGAGGATGTCAGATGATATACTGTATCGTACGCGATACTATTGAGGCGGGATCACCGACTATTATATATATATATCGACTCAAATTTAGGTGGTTTCCGTACACCTCCTGATGAACTTGGTTTAGAAGATGTTAGACCAGACCCGAGTCATACCTATTTCAAAACTAACGAATCGGGAGTATCTTAAGGACAAGTAAAGGGATAATACGGGTATTTTCAAAAGACGTATCTATTCTTAAAAACACCGCAACCCTTATTTTACTAAAATCCCCGATTCGTCTTATTTCAAATGGCACCACTGCATGACATGTACATATTGGTGTGGATTCTTCACTGCTGCATTGATTATTCGATTCCGCATCGCATTGCATGTGTTTATTTCTATATTGCAATAATGCTGTTAGGACACCAGCACCATTATCGATGATGCATATGTTCCACGTATACTTGCCTGCCGGCTCACACACTTCATCATCGATAATTGCCATGTCACTTCACAGTAGTATTGTTGCATCAGGATATGACCTTGTATGTGCATACCACTATTCTATGTTGCATGATATATTGTTATGCTTACATTTCTTTTACATGTCGCATACATCATGCTTTCCGATTATACGCATTGAGATATGTTATTTCCATGATATTTCGGGATTTGGGAAACGTGGGTATTTCAAAGAGAATATGTAATTGTTTTAAAAACCCGGTTACCCTTGATATGATATTTCGGTGCGTCCACCATGTGTTTTCTCGGTGCTGAGAGCGACATGTGAAACCCGACCCGAGGAGGCGGATGAGGCCGATTGCGGGTACATGGTGGACCCGGTATGGTTCCCCGGGGCAAGAAATGTTTTTCGTGGAGTAGACGATGAGCCTGGCAGGGTGGCGAGTACCTACCGGTGATTGGTTGGACCTGACGGTTATCCGGAGGATACCGACCAGAGTCGATAGATGGACATGGGTTGACCCGTGCTGCCGGGGTCGAGGGCCGATACCGCAGACGGAGCCCCATATGGACGAGGATTTACGTGTCGATGCTAGGCACAGGTTTCATGATGTTTCCATGATTTTGATTATATCCTCACATTTACATGCATGATGCATATTGTCATTTGGGTGACAGGTGGACGGGATCCACATTTATACAGCCTAGTATTACATTTATCATACTTCATTTGTATATATAACAGGGTATGAGGGCGCTGTTATATATACCCTTACACCAATATTAGTGGAATGGGACGCTAATATATGTGTATTGATGTTCATTTTTATACTTCATCATATTTACTTCATGCAGACATACCTTATGTTTATGACATGTTATTACCTGAGGCACTGACACGAGTTTTTGGCACTACCTACATGTTTAGATGTTACCTTGCCACCTTAGCATGCTTCAGGCTTATTCTTTGAGGTTTATATCTGATTGTATTGACCTAGGATTATGTCATGCATTCGGTTTCTGCTTGTACATATTCTCTATTCACGAGTTGGCAACTCACCCCCGTTGTGCCACAGTTCTTGCAGGTTTTGCCGTACAGGTTCCATAGCGGCATTTCTGGCACACTACTTCTTTGCGGGTGAATTGCTTTTGGTAGGTGGGTTCTTTTGCATCAAGAACCACCATTGTACTTTTATTATTCCTTGTATCTAGAATTCCATCAACCAAAACTTGTATATTGTTTCAGACTTAGACATTAGTGGTGTATTATTTCGACCTTAGAATCGCGCTTAGCAGTATTGCAGTTTTAATGCTTATTGAGTTTCTTTAGATTTAACCCTCGCCATTCGGCGTTGTATATTATATTGTTTGTGTGGTTGTGACCGTCGATTGACGAAGAGCTAGCTCCCATTTGGGGATGCCTTTTATCATTGCATATATATTGTTCTTGTTGTACCTCGTTCGGGGCCAGTATTTACAAAAGAAACTCTGCCGAAATTTTTAGAAAAGACTTTACATTTTTTTTAAAAATACATATTCGGCTTAGTTATTTAAAAACCTTGACTTCAAACATGTTTTTCTTCACATCTTTAAACTAGTTTTCTTATTTACTCTTAAAATGGTTTTAGATTTCTGGGCTTTTGGCTTACTTGGATCAGATGGAATCCTATAGACTTCATATGGTTCAAGGGCCATCACGTGCTCTTTCGGGTCTTGACATCTCTATCCCCATCTTTGAGAAAACCGTAGTATCTCTCGGGCGGATGAGACGGCCTACTACTCCTGCAGAGGGGTGCGGGAATGTCCATTTCTTCTTGAACTACTGGTTTTACCAAACTTTCAGTTGTAGTTTGTGGTTCTGGAATTTCTTCCAGTTCTATTTCGCTCCCACTTGTATCCTTTTCTAAAACCTGCTGTTTTAGAAAATGGGCATTACGAGAAACAAAAACCTTTTGTTCCTCTGCGTAATAGAATAGATACCCCTTGGAGTTCTTTGGATATCCCACAAACTTACACTGTACTGATCGTGCCTCAAGCTTATCAGCATGCTGCTTTTTAACAAAGGCTGGACATCCCCAAATCTTCAGATACTGAAGATAGGGTTTCTTCCCACTCCACATCTGATATGGGGTGGTAGGCACAGTCTTGGTAGGAACCCTGTTCAGAAGATATGCCGCTGATTCTAACGCATAACCCCAGAAAGATCGCGGTAACTCAGCATTACTCATCATGGAACGTACCATATCTAATAGGGTTCGATTCCGTCTCTCCGATACACCGTTATGCTGTGGAGTGTACGGAGGAGTAAGCTGAGAGAGAATTCCTTTCTCTTTTAGGTAACCTAGGAACTCGTCACTTAAGTATTCACCACCTCGATCATATCTCAGTGTCTTGATACTTTTGCCGGTTTGGTTTTCTACTTCATTTTTATACTCTTGGAATTTCTCAAAAGCCTCGGATTTATGTTTCATTAAGAAAATGAATCCGTACCTAGAGTAATCATCCGTAAAAGTAATGAAATAGGAAAAAACACCTCTCGCGTGTGTAGACATTGGACCGCACACGTCACTGTGTACGAGTCCCAAGAGCTCGCTCTCCCTTACTCCGTGTCCAATAAACGGAGTCTTTGTCATCTTTCCCATGAGACAAGATTCACAAGTAGCATAAGATTGATATTCGAACGGATTCAAATATCCTTCTCTATGTAACTTAGTTAATCGTGTTTCATTGATGTGACCTAGTCCACAATGCCCTAAGAAAGCCTGAATTATTTCTGGAGACTTTCTTTTAAGTGTGTTCTGGACATTGAAAACCTGAACTTGACTCATTATGTATATACCGTCATCTAATGTACCGGACCCAATCAGAACTTGATTTAGGTGGATGTGAACTACATCGCTTACGAATGTAAAATCATATCCCTCTCTTGAAAGTGAAGACACTGATATGATATTAAAAGTCAAACTAGGTACATACAAATAGTTACGTAGAATCAATATCTGCCCACTTGTCAAACCTAGGCGATATTCTCCCACGGATTAAGCGTCCACGCTCATTCCGTTTGCAACTCTGAGAGACAAATCACCTACCTTTATAACTCTATGGTTTCTCAAAGCATGTAATGAATTAAAGATATGATATCCTGCTCCGGTATTTAGTACCCAGGAAGTAGAGTTAATTGACAAACAGTTCTCAATAACAAACGCACTTGAGGCCGAAGCCACAACATGCTTCTTATCCTGGCTACTGGCTTCTAAAGCCCAGCAATCTTTCTGCCAATGCCCGATCTCATAACAATAGGAAAATCCCTCTTTAGCTACACCAAGTCCCGAAACTTTTGATCTTCCCTTTCCTCCTACTTTACTGGTGTAAGTAGAGGGTAGGGACTATGGAAATAAGTCAACATATGACCTGTTTCCCAACGTAGTCTCCAGGTACTGGAGCTCATCAATATGGCTAGTCATTGTAAGGACGTTGTCTCCTACAGATGACCCGACAGCCAACCTCGCTTGAAATAATTTGTTCGAGGTCTCATATCTTGCGATACGAGATTGCTATCCATATATGTCTTTGTTATGGAAAAAGATGGAAACTGAGTCCATCTTCTCGTGCTGCTTCTGGTATACACCATCAACTGAAGCCAATACGAGGCACTTGGCTTTCGCTTTATCCTTTTCCCTTGTCTGACGGATATCCATATCCGTGACGATGGAAACTGGACCATGGACGGTGGGATCTTGAGTAGTAATAGGGTGGTCCAGTTTGTCATAGGCAATGGACATCTGGACAGATCTTTGCCAGTCATATAAGTCAGATTCAGTCAATTTGTTATCTAGATGTAACCTAGTCGTGGTCACAAGGTCGCTGCAAATGAGAGAAAGAGAAGAAAACACTTTAGCATGATGCTCTTGTAAGTTTAGATTGGTTTTTAGTTTATCTAAACCGGATGGCTCCCACTGTTTCTCGAATCGTTCCTCAAACCATAAAAGAAGAATTAGCCAGGACTATTCTCACCGTACAATACTTGCTTAACCGTTCAGCCAGGCCAGTGTCGATACTTCGAGGGAGGTTTTCCAACGCTTTTGCGAAGTTCCTTAATTAAATAACCTCTTTTCTCTGGGGGCGTAGCCCCGCTGACACCTTTCTCGACACCTACTTGGTTTATAGCATTGATCGTTAAGTGATGAATCTCCTGATAAGTAGCATGTACTCATAGTAGGATCGGGATCCAAATATCATCGTATGATAATGCTGAAGGAATCCTACCAACATTCATCAAACTCCAAATAGTATGCATCTCTTTGCAAATTTCAGTTTCTTTAGAAATTCCCGATATAAATTTTGCCCCATGCTCTTATGACCTTGGCGTTGGTCAAAATGTCATAAGTCACATGTCAAGTTCTACCCATCATTATCCTTGTTAATTTGAACCCATCCGTACATATTCCTGACGTTGGCCAAATGATAATATGACTGTCCCAAACTAACTCTTCTACCTATGCAACAAATGAATACCCAGCAGCTACCAAACACTATGCCTTGGCGTTGGACAAAATACATAGCTTGAATACTACTGAATACCCAAATGAAATAACGGAGGGCAACGAATGGTTTTGTCGAAACCGTGAACGTAGTGAACTTGATATAACCGAAGGAACCTGATAGCTTTTAAAAGGAGTGGTTAAAGCTCCGCAATTAAAGATATCTTCTGTTTTAAAAATAACAGAGTGGTTTCTTTTAAATTGTTCCAACGATTCATTTTTGGTTTATTTTCTTTGCATTATAATAATGTGTCCCATCATTTATCCTATCATTGCAAAAAACAACGAAAATACCACGTCCTCTTATGACATCCGCATTCGCCACTGGGTCCCGTCATCACCCTTTAGGTTACTTAACTAACGACAGAGCGGGGGCTGGGCTAGCGTGGGTGCAAAACATAAGTGACGTCTAATAGCTATCATATATAGATATTGTACATTCGTCAGACGCAATAATTGGCATTCCAGATCACAGATGAACATTATTGGATATGCAAGCAATCCGCGTTTTCTTTGAGCCTGCAACAAAAGACGGATTACACAGTTGTGATGAATAGGCATTACCCCACCCTAGACCCCTACGGGTACAGCAAACTACCCGCCAAGTACCCGAAGTGAAGCGGTCTCCCTCAACAACGTAAGTAGGCCACTAAACACTTTAAAGTACCCGGTAGTTTGTGCACCCCACCTGAGGTCTATCCTAGGAGCAAAAACAGTAAAAATGAAATAATATAACGTTGGCTACAACCGCAACCTGCATGTGCCCCGCAAAAGAATATTACATCATATTACAATTTACATCGAATGAATGAATATAAAACACATCTCAAACCCCGGCTAATCATCACAACATTCCAATCAAGTTCATATACACAAACAGTAAACATTACAGAAATGTGCAAGCCACTGCCAACCGACATACTAGCACTTAGGGGAGGTTTACGAACACATTAAACATTACAGATAAAAACCCGATTAGCAAATAATTTAGAACATCGATCGACAACCTTTTTCCCTGTCTACCCCAAATGCAAGCCATCATGGAAGTAACCTAGGCAGAAACAGAATATACTGGAAAACAAAACACCAAAACATATGAATTACAGAGAAAATCTGAGTCAACTCAGGGTTGACTCCGCCGCGGATCCGCGGCCAAAAGCACCATCTTGCCGTGGATCCGCGGCCGTCTTGCCGAGTTAGGACATCGTATTTTCCCAGAATTCTTATATTTCCCTGCTGTGAATTTTAAGGTATATCAAATATTTTTTCGACACGTTTAAAATTAACAGAAACTGATAGGGGTTCCGGGGTTTCGTTTTCGTGTTTTTCCGACGATCGAAGCTCTAATTAGTTGCTAACAAGCTAGTAAAGGTTTAGTTGGCTCTGATACCACTGTAAGTCCATGTCACGCACCCCACGAACTTGCGGGGAGGCGGAATATATGAAAAACGATTATCAAAGCTTCATAACACGGACTTGAGCGCAAGAATCGTATCTAAACCGTTACTAGCATACTACGAGAGGTTTAACTACTCGGATTCGAAGTTATACCACACGTTACTTGTCCTTCGGGTCTTCATCGCTGTCCTCCACTCCTCGTAGGCTCCTTGGAACGTCGGCACCTCAACGGCCTCCTCGAGTCAAAGACGATCCACCCGAGAGCTCCTACTCCAAGCTTGATCTCTAACTTGAGATAACTAGGTTTCTTTAGTTGCTAATCAATGTGACCTAGGTGATATAGAGTGAGGTTATGGATTAATTAGTCTATCTAATCCTTGATCTCAACACATGAGAGGGGAGGATTAAGGTTTCAAGAGAGAGCTTGAGAAGAGAGAAGGTGAGCATAAGTTATGAATCAAAAAAGCTTCTCACATCTAATATCTTATGAAGCATAAGAAAATCAAAATGAATAATTCAAAATGCATTATCATCATACTTCATTAAATATATGCAATGAATCATCAAGTGAGTCATTAAGCAATAAATGCTTCATTAACTCATTTGAATGATTCATCTAAGTGAGTCACAAATGCATTAAATGTAAATGCCACCTTAACCCTCAAGTCACCACTCTTTTAGAAGCCTCCCGTCAAATTACGAGAATGCCCCTCCTATCGGTGAAAACACGGAAAAACTTTAGACTGTATAAATCCAATAACCTGATACTAGAATCTGGCTTAAACCAAAGCCGGCTAGTAAAAACTGTCCGAACGTCGTACGTGCGTTTAAACGCGTATGTATCTGAACCCTTGTCGTAAAACCATACGACCACTATATCGTTTCGCCTGGAGCAGGGAAACTCTCTGTGTGGGACTATAAAGACTCGACACTGCGCTGGCAGTGGGTTTAACCACAGACCGCAAGCGGCACTAGCTGTACGTAATGGTCCCCAGGTAGATGTCATTAAGAAGGCCGATGAGGAAACCCATCCGAACTCCTACTGAGCCTGATGTGACAATCTCCGTACAGTCTGGTCTATTCGTTTAAGACAATCGCATATCGGGCCTAGGGGGCGGCAAGCGTCAGTCCCCTAATAGCGTATAAGTCGTGTCGGAGCACAGCCCATTACACCCTGAGAAACTACTAGAATCTACCAGTAAATCTCGCGTGCCCTGGCCAAGGACTTTGCGTAATGGCTCTCTGACACAGTGCGATATCAACTCGCAATACCGGGAGAGACGAATCCTGTCTAACCGCCACTGCCTCCAAGTGCTCGGGACTGCACCCAACTGCTACATGTTTGCACGACTCCTTTGAGCCGTGGTAGGGTAGCAATCTAAGAACAGTGGGACACACTCGAGGAGAAGTAGCAGTGTCAAGTCTGCGGACTATGCTATACTCATGTCACCTGGGAACTGTTAACTGACGACGGGTATAATACCAACCAACAGTTCCCCTGCGAGTCCTATCCGGTGTACCCGTAACCTAACGAGCACCTGTATACTATCTCTAGTACGACGTACTGATGGCTGTGGGACAGACCATCTTCCTAAATGGGATTAGAAGCGTACACACTAGTCTACTCCGGAATATCTATGCCCTGTCTCGATAATCCAACGACCAGGGACCTATATAGGATGTTGCTTATAGACTACCCAGCCCCCACTAGTGTAACTGCCATCACAACGCTGGTTATCAAGCAAAGATCCTATGGGCTCTACTAATATGTATAAATGATACGTTACAAGAAACATATGCACATATTAAAGTAGAAACAAACCAAGTAGCATACTACCATTTTTAGCAAGACTGATATATAACTGTGAATATCCCAAGCTTCCATTAAGTAATATACAAGCTAGTATGATACAATAATGGCCCCTAGGGCATATGCACTAACACACCACCATGCCAGGAGTCAACCATTTAATGTCAAAGTACCCAGATTAGGATACTTCCCAAATCTAGATCCAAAACCATAGATCTAGTAACCAGAAAACCTGATATGACATCCATATCCTGTGTGGAGAAACAACTTTGTGAAAACCATAGTACAACCGATCGTAGTATAGGAATATCTCTTCCTATCAAGTGCATGTCATCCCAATACCTGGACATCACTCTCTGCTACCTTCTTAGCAGATCCATCTCCTATTCTGATGAAGTCAAAGCCTATGACTGTTACATCAAAAATAGATGATCTATTTCCGCCATACCTGCTTTAGTCTTTAAATTGACATTAGCTACTTGCCTGCTATGCTTCCGCTGCTCCCACTGACTACAACAACCCTCTGGCAGAGTCATATACACATGCACTTCTAAAGCTAGTTTAGAACGTCGTTATACTCATCCTCCTGCCGGGTCTTATAGTATAGAACAGCAGCAATAGCATGTCTGGGTAAACAAGAACCTCCCTTTCACCGTCTCTGAGAAGACCGAAGTACCTCTCGGGTGTCTGAGGTTACCCACCAAATCTGCGGAGTGGCTAATGGAACGTCGAAACTAATTGAATCGTTAGGTTCTATTAAATCATCAGTGATGGTTTGTGGTTCTGGAATCACTTCCAGTTCTACCATACTCTTACTTTTGTTTTCTGAAAAAATCCATTTTACTAAAACTGTGGCGAGTCAAGAACAATATAAATATTGATCTTCATGATGGTAGAAAGTTAACCCTCGTCAAAGCACGGGATAACCCACAAACAGCCATTACTGAAACGTGCCTAGAATTTATCCGGATTCTGGTTTTAAGCATCAGCCGGACAACTCCCTATACCTTAACATCGTTAAGATATAAATTGATTATATATATATCTGATATAGAAACAAAAGCACTAATTTAATTGGAACCGGATTCAAAATCATGCAGCTGTCTCCAGTGTATATCAACCAAATGGAAAGAGGACAATCAACATTACTCATTTAGGAGTGCACCCATATATGAGTAACCCGAAAGAGAAGCAAGTTCTCAAAACCATTACTATCAACGGAATACCAAACACAAGTATCTACATCTTCGAATACTTCGAAGAATCCTAATACTTATAATAAATGGTTCTCTACTTTATTCTTATACATATAACTTCTCAAAATCTGAACCTTGCATTTCAATGAAATACATGTCTAGAATCAGAGAAGTTATGAGTAAACTGATTACAGTTCGAGTACCAGCCCCATTGTTCTAATGGACACTGGACAACATACAATACTTTGTATAAGTCCCCTGAGTTCAACAACTCAAACCATGTGCGTCGTATGTGGAAAAATTGTACTTTGGTTAAGAAGAGTTACACCGCTGTTGAATGCACCTTACTCAATCACCAACTGATATAGGTAAATGTCATAGACACAATATCAAAAAGTTATGTCTCACTTTATAAAATAAATGTACAGATATATCAGTTTGAAATTGGTGCATAACAATGGATATTCCAAACCAAATATTTGTCGTCTGGCAAAAACAAGATGATTTCCTCAAATATCACCAATTACAACGAATTCCGATATAATGATGATCTAATCACCCAATTTCAAATATCTTACTCCCACTCACCATCTGTAATAATATGCAGATGTGAGAAATTGATCTGGTAAATACATACCCTCGAGTTAGATTCCAACTGGGAAAACAGTTATCAATTAACATCGCACAATGAAACTGAAACATGAAAATGTTTCAAAAAGGGGTTAACTGGTTTTCCTAGCAACGCCTCTTCCACTATCCTGATTCACGACAGTAACCATATACTTGCCTGCCCTCTCTGCAATCCCTTTATTATATCTTTACTTATTACCTTCTGTACACCTCTTTTACGCTAATTGGTTTTCTTCATTCCCTACCTTTCGGCACCAGCCTAAGGTTTGGAATAAGACTATCCAATAAGCGTAATAGGTGTACTCTCCTAATCCTAGGAGCCCTCGCAACCTGAGAGAAGTTAAAGAGAAAAGACATCTGAATAATTCTTTCTATTTCTTCTGAACTAGAATCCATCCTCGAAAAAGTTCCTTCGAGTTCGTATGTAACTATAAGATGGATTTATCCAATGGAAGTGGATATCCGTAGTGATACAGAGTGTTCTATAGAAAAGCAAAATGGATGTAAGAGTGGCAGGGGTATACACAGTCTTTGTCGTGAATGATGGTGATCGCAATTTCCTTTGCCATTATTCTAATCCCTTTATATATCTTTTCTTATTACCTTCTGTACACCACAGTTAAGATTGTTGGTTTTCTTCCTTCCCTACCGTTCGGCACCTGCCTATGGTCTGGAGGAAGACTATACAATAAGCTCAATAAGTGTACCCTCTCCTAATCCTAGGAGCCCTCACAACCTGAGAGAAGGTAAAGAGAAAAGACAACCGAATAATCCTATTCAATCTCTCCAGAACCAAAATCCATCCTCGAATCAGATCCTTCGAGTTCGTATATAACCATATGATGGATGTATCCAATGGAAGTGGACGTTCGTAGTGATACGGGGTGTTCTGGAAAAATGAAAAGGTGATATAGAAGTGGCAATGATGTATGCGACACCGTGACATTCTAAATGCCAAAGTGTTTTAAAAAGCTTCGGTCAACTTAGTTTCATAAGTGTTAGTCAAAGGTCGGGTCATAGTCCCAGCCAGAGAGAGAGAGAGAGAAGAAACACTCAGCGTGCACTCTAACCTAGATTAGAATGGTTAATCATTTTATCTAATCTGGATGGCTCCCACCGTTTCCTTGAATTCTCCTCCAAACCTAAAAGGAGAATTAGTCGGAATCAACCGAGGAGTAATCCTACTCATCAGTGGGAATCGGGATCCAACTATCATGGCATGACAACTTGATGGAAATCACTCATGCCACCACACTCCAGAAGGCATGCGCAAGCCTGGCAAGTTTCCTGTATGATTGAAACTCCCGATATGATTTTTACCCCTAGGACCCAAGTGACCTTGACAGAGTCAACAAATCAAAGAGTCCTAGTCAAGTTCAACCCGTCATTATCTTGATTGCATTAAACCCACCCGCACGAGCCCTTGACGGAGTCAACAAGGCCGCACGACTATCCTAACCAATCACATATCCATGCTACAAACAAGCACCACTCAGCTACCGCACACTGCGCCTTGACGGAGTCAACAAACGCAGCACGAATACTAAGTACTACTTGTAGGAAATGACGGAGGGCTACGGCTGGTTTTTGGCGAAAAACCTTTCACGTAATGAACTTGATATCATTGTAGGAATCCAAGTGGTTTTATAAATATATAGTGGCGAAAACTTTTGCGAAAGAGGTCACTCCCGGTGAAGGGATCTCGGCTCTTTCCCCGTTGAATGGGGTGCAGGATATCCCAAACTGAATACCATGATGCAAAGCAAAGGTAATCGACTATAGTAAAGTTATTACGTTAACGCAAACTTTTACCCAAGGGGTCACTCCTGATGAAGGGATCTCGACCCTTGCCTCATCGAATGAAGTGCAGGATATTCCAAAATGAATACCACGATGCAAAGCAAAAGTGTACGTTTGAAATGTCAGTTTTTAAAAAACTTGGTTCCAACAACATCAAATATAGGTTTGTTTTATCCTTGCATTGATAAGAATCTATGCAGTCCCATCAATTAATCATACCAGAAAAGAACGAAAATAAAATGTACGTATATGCCATCCGCATTCTCCACTGGGTCCCGTCATCACCCGTTAGGTTACTTAACTAACGACAGAGCGGGGACTGGGCTAGTGCGGGTGCAAAACATATACAACATCTACAAGTATATATAAATATATATAACAATCGTCCCAGGCATGATATAAAGCAACATCATAGAAACATCACAGAAGCAATACAGAATGGTGGATAATCTGGAGCCCCGAGTTTCACTTAAGCCGCAAGTGAGACCCGATGTTCCCTGCCGTGTGGATAGTATGTGCAATGAAACCTAGACCCCTACGAGCGCGGAAAGATACCCGCCAAAACCAGAAGTGAGGCAGTCCCCTTCAACAACGTGAATGGGCCACCCGGCACTTCTCGGAATCCGGTAACTGAGCGCCCCTCCGTGGGTCATACCTATACCCCCTACGAGTGAGGCGAATAGCCCGCCAATTCTAGAGTAAGGTCCCTCCGTCTCAACGCCATGTGATGCAGACCGTTGCCCTCTAGAACCCGGCTATTCGTGCACTCCACCGCAGGGTAATCCTAGTACAGAAAATAAAATAATATACAAGGGTGACATCGACCTCAGCCCGGTCGTGCCCCAAAAGAATAATATACAAACTGGCAGTGACGGCAGTCCACATGTCGGACGGTCGCCCTGTAATATCAAATGTATAAATGAAATAAAACTGTACTAAAATTGCACCATAGATATCCACCACGACGATCCAACCAACATCACATCACAACACAGAACATCAACGTGAATGTCATGTTCGCAAACCCGTCTAAAGGAACATATAGCAGTTAGACGGTTTTACCGATCAAATGACATTCACGGCCGCAGATAGAAATGTATATACTATTAAACGCACACTTAAATTATCGATCGACTAAGTTCCAAATTGGCCCCAATAGCAAAAACAACACTTCACAGAAACTTGGGCGAAAACAGGATATTACAAAAATCACAATTCCAAGTCAGGGGGCTACAGGAAAAATTTCGAAGCCCGCCGCCACTAAATGGCTGCGGAACCGCCGCCAATAGGGGGTAAGCGCGACGGTTTCGTGGCGACTTGGAGGCATCAGGAGCCCAAATTTTTTCTGTAACCTTAAAATCGCCTGCACGGATTTTCGGTTTCATGGCGACTTGGAGGCATCAGGAGCCCAAATTTTTTCTGTAACCTTAAAATCGCCTGCACGGATTTTTAAGCCACTGGAAAATATTTTTTGAACACTTTTGAAAATCGGTAGAGAACAAAAAAATGGAATTGTGATTTTGGAAATTTCTGTCGATCGACCTTTCAAGCACGTTTAAACAAGCTAGTAAGGGGTTTAAAGGGTGGCTCTGATACCATGAAGGGTCCCGGCTGTGCCCCGGCCATCAAAACGCGGAACAAAAATTTTCTAAACCGGCGCTACCACTACCCGAATCCCGGATCGACCTTAAAACCTAAACTAGCAAACTAACTAAGAGTTAGAATCGTTATACCGAGTTGATCCGTGTCCTTCGGTCTTCATTCCAAGCTCCTAGCGATTCCTTGATGTCGTTTGTTTGCCGGACTTCCTTCGTCTCCGATGATCCATCGGAGGGAAACGACGCAAGCTCAAACCTCGTCGAACGAGGTAACCGACGCTCCAATGTTGCTAGCGATCGAGAGTGGGGGTGTATGAAAGTGTCACTACAATTTTCTCTCAACCCAAAACTCAAATGAGTAATGCAAGAAAAAGATGAAAGAGGTGATATTTTTGCATGAGAAAAATGGCTAAGCGTTTTTCTTGAGAGCATGAGAGAGTGAGGGAGTGATGTGTAATGAAGTGTAATTCTTCACCAAACGAAATCAATCACCCCCCTAAAGTGGCCGGCCCCCCATCTCATTCCCATGAAGAAAAAATATCATTTCCTTTGTTTAATTTCATTAAACAAATGCAACCATACCTAGGTCCATGCTTTGACCCATACCTCCTTTCCACCTCATTTCCCAAATGATTTTCAATAAAGAAAATCATTAATGAGGTGGCACCTTCTAGAAGCTATTCCGTATAAAATACGGAATACTTCCCGGTACATGTATCAAAATACATATACGCGTATTCGTACAAAAATACGAATAGCCCAGAGAGAAAACGAATAGTGAACAATAATACTAGAATACGTATATACAAATATATATATAAATTATTAAATCAAAACCCGATTTAATATCCGACTTAATCCTAAGCCGCTAGTATTATCAACCGTCCGATTAAAGTCTGCGCAACATGTGCACATATTTAATCGGACACCTGTATGTATCAACATATGTCATGTACACCATATCGCCTGAACTGTGAAAACCCTCTGTGTGGGACTCTAAAGGCTCGTCGATACGCTGGCAGTGGGTTTAACCACAAGCACATCAGCGGCACTAGCTGTACGTAACGGCTACCCAGGTATTGAGCGAAAGGGAGGCCAACGAGCAAACTCATCCTAAACCCCTACTGAGCCTGACAGTGACAATATCCGTACAGTCCGGTCTATTCGTCTAAGAGTATCGCATATCGAGTCTTAGGGGGTGGATAAAGTCAGACCCCTAACAACGCGACATTTAGTGTCGGTATGAAACCCCATCACCACCTGACAAACTATCGATCCTGGATCGATAATTCTAGTCCACCGTGGCGACGGATTTATGGTGATGGCCATCCATATACAACACAACATCAACCCCCAATACCGGGAGAGACGAATCCCCGACGATCCGATCACTGCCTCCATGTGGCTCGGGACTGTACCCAACTAAAACCTGTTTGCACGACTCCTTTGAGCCGTGGTAGGGTAGTAATCAAAGCACAGTGGGAACTCACACGAGGCAAATGACGATCTCTGGTCGACAGACTAACCTGTACACATGTCACCTGGGAACTGCTATCTGACAATAGGTATAATACCAACTAGCAGGTTCCCGGCGAGTCCGTCCAGTGTACTCATAACCCAATGAGCACCTGTATACTATCTTAGGTGAACAATCTAACACCAATGGCTTGTGAGACTTGGCCACCGCCCCTCGTCAGGGTCTCGATCAGTATACACTAGTCTACACTGGAGTATCGATGCCCGGTCACGATACTTCTACGACTAGGGACATTTAAGTATGTGCTTATAGACCCCAGCTCCCATATATATGATCGCCATCATAATGCTGGCAGTCAAGAAAGAATCCTATAGGCTCTATCAACATGATGATAAAGGCAAACCAGATAGCATACTATCATCTTGAGTAAGGCTGCTTTATCGGTATAGGTCCTCACTCAATCATCATAATCACAAGTCCGCGACTATGATAATTGCCTTGAGGGCACTATAGCCAACAACTCCGTGACAATCCAAAAGCCAAAATGTTTTAAGAAGGTTCGGTTAACTTGGTTCATGAGTTTTAGTTTAGGTCGGGTCATGGTCGCTGCCATAGAGAAAGAGAGAAAAGAAACACTCAGCGTGCACTCTAATCTAGATCAGAATGGTTAATTACTTTATCTAATCAGGATCGCGTCCACATTTTCCTCGAATTCTCCTCCAAACCCTAAAAGGAGAATTAGTTGGGATCGTCTAAAATCACCCCAGGAGTAATCCTACTCATCAGTGGGAATCAGGATCCAAATATCATCGCATGATAACTTGATGGAAGCCACTCAAGTCGCCACATTCCAGAAGGAATGCGCATGCCCGGGAAGTTTCCTGTATATTTAAAACTCCCGATGTAATTTTTACCCCAATCGTCATATGGTCTTGATAAAGACCAAAGTACCATAAGTAGCAAGTCAAGTTCAACCCGTCATTATCCTTGATTAACTTAGACCCATCCGCACAAGCCCTTGATAGAGACCAAAGTGGCTATGTGACCGTCCTAAATAATCGCATCTAAAATGCAACAAATAATTAACAACCGACAACCGTACACAATGCCTTGATAGAGACTAACGTACATAGCACGAATACTAACTGCTTCTTATCTAAAATGACGGAGGGCTACGGGTAGTTTTTGGCAAAAAAACTTTAACATAATGAAGTTGATATCGTTGAAGGAATTCAAGTGGTTTTACAAATATATAGTGGCGCAAACTTTTGCTAAAGAGGTCACTCCCTATGAAGGGATCTCGGCTCTTTCCTCGTCGAATGATGTGCAGGATATTCCAAACTGAATACCACGATGCAAAGCAAAAGAATCGACTATAGTGAAGTTATTACCATGACGCAAAATTTTTACTCAAGAGGTCACTTCCTGTAAAGGGATCTCGGCTCTTGCCACGTCGAATGAGGTCCAGGATATTCATAACCGAATACCGGTGTGCAAAGCAAAAAAAACGCCTCTAATGTCTGGTTTTCAAAAAATTGGTTCGAACAACATCAAATAGGTTTCTTTTTATTGCATTGATCAGAATCAACGCAGTCCCATCAATTAATCACACCAGAAAAGAACGGAAATATAATGTGCGAATATGCCATCCGCATTCGCCACTGGGCCCCGTCATCACCCGTTAGGTTACTTAACTAACGACAGAGCGGGGTCTGGACTAGCGCGGGTGCAAAACATATAAAATATCTACCAGTATATATAAATATATATAACAATCATCCGAGGCATGATATAAAACAACATCACAGAATCTCAGCCAATAACACAGAATGATGGATAATCCTGGAGCCTCGGATTTCACTTAAGCCGCAAATGAGACCCGACGTTCCCTATCGTGTGGATAGACTGTGCAATAAAAACCTAGACCTTATGAGTGCGGCAAGTTACCAGCCAATCCCATAAGCGAGGCAACCCCAATCAACAACGTGAATGGGCCACCCAGCACTTTACGAAATCCGGTAACATGGGCACCCCTCCGTGGGTCAACCTATACCCCTTACGAGTGTGGCGAATAGCTCGCCAATTCTAGAGTAAGGTCCCCTCCGTCTCAACGCCATGAGATGTGGACCTGTTGCCCTCTAGAACCCGGCTATTCGTGCACTCCACCTTGGGGTAATCCTAGTACTGAAAAGAAAATAATATGTACAAGGGTGACATCGATCTCAACCCGGTTGTGCCCCAAACAAATAATATACAAGCTGGCAGAGAAGGTAATCCACAAGTCTGACGCTCGCCCCGCGATATCAAATGTACAAATTAATACAAACTGTACTACTATTGCACCCAAGCTATCTACCACGATGATCCTGCCACAACCACAGCATAACACAGAACATCAACGTGAATGTCACGTTCGCAAACCCGTCTAAAAGACATATAGCAATTAGACGAGTTATACCGCTCTAATGACATTCACGGTCGCAGATTGTAATGTATGTACTGAAATAAACGATGCAAAATTTCAAGTTTTGAAAATTTCCAAGTTCCCCACAAAGCAAAGTCAACATTAAGAGAAATTTGGGGAAAACAAAAAAGACCAAAAACACCAATTTACAAAACCCCAGACACTGGATGAAAATGAGGCCTTGAAGTGAATTGTAAAAAAAGTGAGGCCGATTTTTTTAAGGATCTCGCCGGCCAAGTTTGCATGGAATTGCATCGTTTTCATTCCGTGTCATTCTCATGTCATGTCATAACTAAGACTCTGCAATTGTTTAAAAATTTTTTAGAGATCAAAAGAATTCCAGAACAGAGAATGGGTTTTGAAATCGCAGTTTTTCAGTTTTGAAACTGATGCATCGTCTACTATTAGTTTAGGTTTTATGGGTTGGCTCTGAAACCATATTGAGTTATGGCAGCGCCCTGGCCATCAAACCGTGGCTGATTGCGAAAAAAAAATTTTCAAAACTGGTGCAAACACAACACGCTACCCGGATCTACCATTAACCCAACTAGCAAACTAAATATATAAGAGTTAAGAATGGTTATACCGAGTTGGTCCGTGTCCTTCGGTCTTCAACCACCTTCCCAAGCTCCTAGAGGCCTCCATGATCAATCTTGATCTCCGGTCTCCCTCCATCGAAGATGATCCACCCGAGGATTCGTATTCCGAGCTCCTACCTCAATAGTCGAGGTTACTAAGGGAACCTAGATCGCTAAACTAAATAGCCTAGAGGATGTAGAGTGTGGTGATGGATTAATTTGTCTCATAACACCTTAAGTTTCTCAACACATGAGACTTGAAGGGTGGAGGTAGAAAAAGAAGCTTGAGGATGAGAGCGAGAGGCAACTGAAGAAAAAATGGCTAAGTCTTTTTGTTGCTGTGAGATTTCTTATGTTTTGTAATAATTTAATCTATCCAATAAATATCCCATGTCTCCAAAATATCTTAGGTCAACCCAAAATATCTCAAGTCAACAAAAATATCTCACCACAAAAAAAAAGACCAAGCATGCTAGAATAGTGACCACAAGTCACTACAAAGTCGTGGCACAAATAATGCAATAAACACCTCATCCTCTCCACCTCATTAACCATTTAATCACAAATGGTTAAAACTAAATGAGATGGCATCTTCTAGAAGCACCTTGTAATAAATTACACCCCTCATCCGTATATACATACCCATATCCGTATTCCGAAAAAATACGAATACAATGAGACGAAAATAATCCAACAATATAATACTAGAATCTTGCTTAAACCAAAGCCACTAGTATTATCTGTCCAAATTCTGAAACGTGTACAAGTGCACGTAAATGATCAAACCCAGGCATAAAACCATACAGCCTCGACATCGTTTCACCCGAAACAGGGAAACCCTCTGTGTGGGACTCTAAAGACTCGTTAATACGCTGGCAGTGGGTTTAACCAAAAGCACGTCAGCGGCACTAGCTGTACGTAATGGTTACCCATGTATTGAGAAAAAGGGATGCCGACGAGCAAACTCATCCGAACCCTTACTGAGTCAGTCCGTGAAAATATCAGTACAGTCCGGTCTGTTCGTCTAAGAGTATCGCATATCGAGTCTAGGGGGAGGGTAAAGGCAGACCCCTAATAATGCGACATTTCGTGTCGGTATGAAGCCCATCACCAACTGAGAAACTACTGATCAAAATCAGTAATTCTCGACTACCTTGGCCAAGGATTTCTAGTGATGGCCATCAGTGCACAGCGCGACATTATCCCCCAATACCGAAAGAGACGAATCCCCGACGATCCGCTCACTGCCTCCATATGGCTCAGGACTGTACCTAAATAAAACATGTTTGCACGACTCCTTTGAGCCGTGGTAGGGTAGTAATCAAAACACAGTGGGAACTCACACGAGACAAATGACAATCTCAGGTCGACAGACTAACCTGTACATATGTCACCTGGGAACTGCTATCTGACAATAGGTATAATACCAACTAGCATGTTCCCGACGAGTTCGTCCAGTATACTCATAACCCAATGAGCACATGTATACTATCTTAGGTGAACAAACTGACACCAATGGCTTGTGAGACATGGCCACCGCCCCTCGTCGGGGCCTTGATAAGTATACACTAGTCTACTCTGGAGTATCGATGCCCAGTCTCGATACTCCCACGACTAGGGACATTTAAGGATGTGCTTATAGACCATCCATCTTCCACGTATATGATCACCATCATAATGCTGGTTGTCAAGGAAGAATCCTATAGGCTTTGTCAACATGTAATAGTGATCTGTAATACCACATAAAGCATGTACATGATGATAGAGACAAAGTAGATAGCATACTATCATCTCGAGTAAGACTGTTCTATCCATATAGGTCCTCCTTCAATCATCATAATCACCTGCCTGCGATTACGATAATTGCATTGAGAGCACTATATCCAACAGTAGCCACCATCTAAATCTCAAACACACTATCACGACTCAACTCATACCCCAAACCTCTTCTAGGAATCTTCAAAGATCACAAAACTACACTTGATCGACTCTAAACGACTATAGTATATTAGAAACACTAGAAACTTAAGTAGAAGTGTAGGGATTACGTCATTTAGCAACTCAAAAAAATTCTTGGGTTGCCCAAAGTGTTCAAAATCTCCACTTGATTGATGTATGTCTACGGTAGCGCCCCGGCCAATAATCCGAGGCCAGACGCGGAATAAAAACTTTTTCATAAACTGGCGCTAATATAGACTGTAACCCGGATCATGCCATTAACACTAAACTAGCAAACTGTTAAATGATAGAATGGCTATACCGATCGATCAGTGTCCTTCGGTCTTTATCCATCATCTCACGCTCCTCGCGGCATCTCCGATCTCCTGTGTTCTCGTCGAGGTGGCACCACGTCAACGGATCTTTATACGGGCTCCCGCCTCTAAACCGAGACTACTCGGACACGAAGTTTGCTAGCCGACATGTCCAAGATTAAAGTAGAGAGTGTGTAGAATAATTTGTCTCAAGTCACCCAAGCCATTGGGTGGAGGTAAATTGATGTTTCCATGAATGGAATTTTGTGAGCAAAAGATTTTGCAAAATTCAAAAATCAAATCAGCCCATTCCTTAAATGGTGCTCGGCCACACTCTTTTTATCAAGGAAAATTGTTTCACTGGTTGTTAGAAAAAGGGGTGAGCATATGCTTTATCAAGTGGTGACTTTTAAAGAAAAAATCAACACAAAAATCTCATTAAAAATATCATAAGCTTGACAAGAATCATTAATGCTAAAGATGTGTCATAAATGAACCATGCTCTTCTAGAATCATTTCAAATGACTCACCCAAATTCCAAAACAAGCCCACCACATTCATGGTTTCGGCCAAGACTAGGAAATGAATGAAAAGATATTTTGGCCAAAAAGATATGCACAAACATTAACCACATATTCAACTTAATTAAACTTTAAACAAAAAGTTTAATCAAACGGAGAAAAACTGGGAAACTTCAAAAGTAATCTCATAACGAATTACAGGATTAACCCACAACAGTACATACATACCCGCATTTGTATTCCGATCGAATACAAAATGCAAAGAGACAAAAATATCCCTACACAATATAATACTAGAATCCGGCTTAAACCAAAGCCCACTAGTATTATCTGTCCGAACCATGACAAGTGCATAAGTGCACATGCATGTTCGAACCCTGCCATAAAACCATACGGCCTCTACGACGTTTCGCCCGAACTTGGAAAACTATCTGTGGTGGACTGTAAAAACTCATCAATACGCTGGCAGTGGATTTAACCACAAGCCGTCAGTGGTACTAGCTGTACGTAACGGCTGCCCATGTACTGACCGAAAGGGAAGCCGACGAGTGAACTCATCTTGCAACCCTACTGAGCCTATCAGTGATAATATCCGTACAGTCCGGTCCATTCGTTTATGAGCATCGCATATCGGGCCTAGGGGGCTGGTAACGTCAGACCCCCAATAACGGTATAAGTCGTGTTATAGTGTAGCCCAGAACACCCTGAGATACTACTGGAGTACCTACCAGTAAATCTCCTGCCTCGGCCGAGATCTTTGTGTATTGTCTCTCCTAGACACAGCGCAATCTCACCCCCAATACCGGGTGAGACGAATCCCCTGCCGATCCGCTCACTTGCCTCCATGTGGCTCGGGACTGTACCCAACTAAAAACTGTTTGCACGAGTCCTTTGAGCCGTGGTAGGATAATAATCAAAGCACAGTGGTAACTCACACGCGACAAATGACGACCTCAGGTCGATGAACTAAGCTATACACATGTTACAAGGGAACTGCTATCTGACGCTAGGTATAATACCAACTAGCAGGTTCCCGGCGAGTCCTGTCCGGTGCACTCATAACCCAATTAGCACCTGTATACATCTTAGGTGATCCAACTGACACCAATGGCTTGTGAGACCGGCGACCGCCTCTCGTCGGGGTCTCGACTGTATACACTAGTCTACTCCGGAGTATCGATGCCCTGTCTCGAAACTCCCACGACTAAGGACCACTTTTAAGGATGTGCTTATAGACTACCCAACTTTCACGTATATGATCACCATCATACTGTTGGTAGTCAAGCAAGAATCTTAGGGGCTCTATCAACGTGCAATAGTGATCTGTACTGTCACCTAAAGCACTACACGATGATAAAGATAAACCAGATAACATACTATCATCTCGAGTAAGACTGTACTACCGGTATAGGTCCTCCCTCAATCATTGAAATCACGTGCCTGCGATCCAATAATTGACTTTGATGTCACTATATCCAACAATCTCCCACTTTCACTTAAGGCTAATTATTATGATGTCGCATACTCACAGCCCGTGTGATACCGAACACCCAACTCCTCTACTAATCAGTGTCACGAAACTCGTTTGTAAAACTATTGTGTTCGAGAAATAGCCTCAGTGAGTGGATCCGCCCTGATGTTTCTTTCTATGTCTCTCTTTATCTTAAGTTCGCGGAGAAAGCCATCTCCCGAATTGAGTAATACCTGTCTTAGAATATGTCTGGATGTCTGATGGGACCTAGTTCATAAATGAACTCCAAATCCAAACTTCTTAGACTGTATCGTCAACTGAACTAAATCAGTATCCTGCACCATGCCTCCCTCAGTATCCGTATTGACCACCATTCCAACCTACTTCCCCTCGTCAGAGGGAAAACTATAACTCTGACAATCACTCTGTCATCCATGTCACCTTGGAAGCCTGGATTGATAACCATCTCTCGAAGGAGGCTGCCGTTATCAAATCCCTAGAACATCCACTTATGTTCTAAATCTGCTTTCGAATGTTTCTCCAGGATTAGATTAATATCAACCTATTGCATCTAGTGCAAAAACAAAATCTGATGTGGTACTTGACATCTCATGATTGACTCAATTTCCTAAGCAAGTGATCTGCCAATCATGCACATCCCTCTCCCCTTTAGTCTGTAAGACACTTTTAGAGAGGGTGACTCCATCACCTGCAGGTAAACCACCATGCCAGGAGTCATCTATTCTAAATACCTTTAGAATACTGTCTAAGTACCAAGATTGGGAAACTACCCAAATCTAGATCTAAAACCATAGATCTAGTAACCAGAATGTCAGATATTATATCCATATCCTATGTGGAGAAATAACTGTGTGACAACCACGGTATATAACCGATCGTAGGATAGGAATCTCACTTCCTACAAAGTGCATGACATCTAAATCTTAGGACATCACACCCTACTACTTTCTTAACAGATCCATCCTTTATTCTGATGAAGTCAAAGCCCATGATTGTCACATCAAAAATTAGACGATCTCTCTCCGCTATATCTTCTCGAGTCTATAAATAGACACAAGCTACTTGCACATTATGCTTCCGCTGCTCCCACTGACTACGACAACCCTCTGCCAGAGTCATATACACGTGCACTTCTAAAGCTAGTTTAGAACGACGATATACTCATCCTCCTGCTGGGACTCATAGCCTGGAACAGCAGTAGTGTCAAGTCTGGGTAAACAAGAACCTCCTTGTCACCGTCCTTGAGGCTACCGGAGTACCTCTCGAGTGTCTGAGGTTACCCACCATATCTGCGGAGTGGCTAATGGAATGTCAAACCTGAGTGAATCTTTAGGTTCTATTAAATTTTCCGTAATCGTCTGTGGTTCTGGAATCACTTCCAGTTCTACCATACTCCCACTACTGTTTTCTGAAAAAATCCATTTTACAAAAACTGTGGCGAGTTAAGAACAATATCACCATTGACCTTCCAGATGGTAGAAAGCAAACCCTCGTCATTGCCTAGGCCAACCCACAAACTGCCATTACAGAAACGTGCCTTGTGTTATCCAGAGTCTGGTTTTAAGCATAAGCTGGACAACTCCCCATACCTTAACATCTTTAAGATATGCACCATTCTATATCCAATATAGAAACTTTGGCACTGATTTAATTGGAACCAGATTCAAATAATGCAGCTGTCTCCAGTGCATGTCAATAAAATGGAGAGAGGCCGATCAGCATTACTCAACTTAGGAGTTCATCCAATTATGAGTAACCTGAAAGAGAAAAAAAATTCTCAAAATCATTACTATCGACTGAATACCCAACACAAGTATCTACATCTTCGATCTCCTTGAAGAATCCCGATACTTGCGACACCTGGTTCTCTACTTTATTCTTGTACCTATAACTTCTCAAAACATAGACCTTGTATTTCTACGAAACACATGTCTAAAAACTAGAGAAGTCACAAGTAAACAGAATATAGTACGAAGACCAACCCCTTTGTCCTAATGGACACTGGACAACATACAATGCTCTGTATAAGTCCGCTGTGTTGAATAACTCAAACCCTATGCATCGTAGGTTGAAAACTGTACCCAGGCGATTTCCTCAAATATCACCAATTACAACAAATTCCGATATAATGAGGATGATCACCATTTTCCCAATAATCTACTCCCACTCATCAGCTGTAAAACCATACAGATATGAGAATGAAACCTGGTAAATACATACCCTGGAGCAAGTGTCTAATTGGGAAATCAGTTTTCCTTTAACAATGCATAGTGAAACTGAAACATGAAAATGTTTCGAAGGGGTATCCTGGTATTCCTAGTAATGCCTCTTCCATTATCCAGATTCATGACTATAACCGTATTTTTCGTTGCCATCTCTCCAAATCCCTTTATTTGTCTTTAGTTATTACCTTCTGTACACCTTCATCAGGCTTAATGGTTTTCTTCCTTCCCTACCTTTCGGCATCAGCCTATGGTTTGGAAGAAGACTATCTAATAAGCATAATAGGTGTACCCTCCTAAACTAAGGAGTACTCACAACCTGAGAGAAGGTGATGATAAAAGAAAACTGAATAAACCTTATTCTATTCCTCCTCAACTGGTGAAAAGCAAAGATGAAATAGGAGTGGCGATGAAGCACGCGGTTTGGTCGTGAATGATACCTGTCGCATTTTACATTGCCTTCTTTCTGATCCCTTCATATGTCTTTACTTATTACCTTCTGTACACCCTACTTAGGCTAATTGGTTTTCTCCTTTCCCTACCTTTCGGCACATGCCAATGGTTTGGAATAAGACTATCCAATAAACGTAATAGGTGTACTCTCCTAAACCAAGGAGCCCTCGCAACCTGAGAGAATGTGATGATAAAAGACAACTGAATAAACCAATTCAATTTCTCCTGAACCTGAATCCATCCTCGAATCTGGAACAAGTTCCTTCGAGTTCGTATATAACCATACGATGGATTAATCCAATGGAAGTGGATGTTCGTAGTGATACGAGGTGTTCTGGAGAAATGCAAAGGGTAAAAGAAGGAGCGGCAACGATGTATGCAACTCAGACAATCCAAAAGCCAGTATTTTAAGAAGGTTCGGTCAACTTGGTCACTGAGTCATAGTCTAGGGTCGGTCAATGGTCGTTGCCAAAGTGAGAGAGAAAAGAAACACTCTGCGTGCACTCTAACCTAGATCAGAATGGTTATCACTTTATCTAATCAAGTAACCTCCCACCGTATCGTCAAATTCTCCTCCAAACCTAAAAAAAGAATTAGTCGGGATCACCCGAAGAGTAAACGAACTCATCAGTGGAAATCGGTATCCAACTATCATCGCATGATAACGTGAAGGAATCCATTCACGTTATCACACTCCAGAAGGTATGCGAATGCCTGGCAAGTTTCAGTTTCTTTAGAAACTCCCGATGTGTATTTTTACCCCATGCTCTTATGACCTTGACGAAGGACAACAAATCATAAGTCACATGTCATGTTCTACCCGTCAATGTCCAGGTTAATTTGAACTCACCCGTACATACCCTTGACGAAGGCCAACAAGGTAATACGACTGTCCCAAACCAACACATCTATCTATGCAACAGAAAGGTAACAAGCAGCTACCATCCACTATGCCTTGACGAAGGCCAACAAACATAGCATGAATACTAAGTGCTACCCGTCTGAAATTGTAGGGTTGCTAGGCACGCGCACAAGGGACTACGAGGCATCAACCATGCCCGATTTAAAATTTAGCCGTGCCGAACAACCCGAATACGGAACTTTAAACTAGAGATTAGGCGAAAACAAGCATGCTAAACATTTTAACACTAAGTGAGAGGGATTACAACCTTTGTAGATCCGGTCCTTCACTTCATATGCTCCGTGTTGTGGTCCCTTCGCTGCGATCATCGGGATCCGGACTCTCGAGAGGTTCCATGAAGAGAAAGATGCAACCTTTGCTTCCGATCTTCGATACTAAGATGATCTACCTTGAAGTTTCGTTAACACAAGCTAACACTCATGAAATGATGTGAACACCCTCATCTAAATGGCAAGGGAAGATGAGGATGATGAAGTAGGATTTTTGCTCTCTTTATTTATATTTTTCTCACAATTATTCATCACTTGGAAAAAATCAAGAAAGCTTTTTTTCCATGAAAGAATGAAGGAAGAAGAAGATGAACATGATAAGAATCCTTTTGTGATGAATTGGAAAAGAATAATATGATGAATTATGCAACCATGGTCAAGTAAACCTTTGTAGAGAATTAACTAGGGTTAGGGTTTGGGTTTGGTTAAAGCATGAGTCACTTGTAAATATCTTTATCATGACAAAAAGAAAACCTTCTAGAAACATCTAGAAAGCTTAACCCTAATCCAAACCCTAATCATGTTTAATCTCTACTAAACATGTTGCATTATTTATCATATCATGTTACAATATTATATATCACATATATAATATTTATTGTAACCAAATAAAATAATACAATTAACATATATCGCATATATATCAATGTATTATCCGAGTGAGAAAAAGAATCTTTTAGTGAGCTAATATTAGTTAATGTCTTTTAATATATCATATATATTATTATACATTAAATTATCGAATCAACACTTGATCCGACAATCCGGCTATATCACATATAACCGACTAATATTTATCTGTACCGATTCATCGAATCAACTCTTGATCCGATGACCCGGCTGATATCAAATATCGCGAGAATACAATACGATATCACATACCGCATTATCCTCGGTCCCGCACATATCATATATGTGCTCCTACTCCGTTTTGCCTGAGTCAAGAAACCTCTGTGTAGGACTCTAAAGAATCGTCAATACGCCGGCAGTAGGTGATGATCATATCAAACACCCACAAGCTGCAAGCGGTCAGCTAAACGTAACAGCTACCCAGGTATTGAGCACTCAGAAGATCAACAAGCAAGCCTGTACATTCTCCTGTGAATCCAAACAGTAACACTCCCGTACAGTCCGGTCTCGTCGTCTGATATGTTGCATATCTCGCCTAGGGGTGGTAAACGTCAGACCCCAGTAGCTCGATAAGTCGTGTCGATATAAGGTCTATAACAGTTCGAGAAACTACTGATAACACTTACCAGTAAATCTCAGCAACCCTGCCCAGGGATTTCCGGTTATAGCCAATCGAACACAGCACAACATCAACTCCCTATACCGGGAGAGACGAATCCCCTCCTATCGCTCATTGCCTCCATGTGATTCGGGACTGTACCCAAAAGCCATCTTTTTGCACGCCCTCAAGAACGTGGTATGATGGAAATCAAAGCACAGTGGGAATCACACAAGACTCTATGACGATCTTGGGTCAACAGACTACTCTGTACCAGTGTCACCGGAGAACTGCCATCTGACGTATGGTATAATACCATCTGGGAGTTCTCGGTGAGTCCGTCCAGTGTACCCAGTCTCTACTGAGCACCCGTACACCATCCTTGATGTCAAACACCGATGGATATGGGATCATCCATCGCCCATCATATGGGTCAAGATGCGTATACGCTAGTCTACTCTGGTGTATCGATGCCCTGTCTCGATACACCCTCGACTAGGAACAGTTATAGGATGTACTCGTCGACTACCGTGGTCCCACTAGTATGATCTCATCATAGTCCCAGTAGTCGAGTACATATCCTAAGGGCTTTATCAACATGTAATATAGAGACAATCAGAGTACATGTTAAGATAAAGTACAACCAGATAGCATACTATCATGTCCAGCGAGAAAGTCCTCCCTATATATGTCCAAGCATCCACTACAATATACATCGTATGTACAGTAATGGCCTCTAGGGCATACATATAACTAACAATCTCCCACTTGCACTAGGGCCATCTGTTATGGTATCGCATACCCAACAATTAGCTGCGGTTGTAGTATCTCATACTCAACCATCCCATAAGAGTCTCTACTGGGAAAAAGGCCTTTGTGAGTGGATCCGCGTTGTTTTCCTCTGTGTCTATTCTCCTAACCTCGATCTCCCTAGAGATCAACCATCTCCATGATCAGGTGATACTGCCTAAGAATTATATCTGGATTTCTGATGGGACGGTAGTTCCTTGGCTAAAGCCACAACCCCTTTGTCACACAATGGTAGGAACGAAGTTCATCTTATGAACTTATATATATCCAGACTGCCTCTTTGGTAGTATCCTTGGTAACGATGTATCTTGCCTTTAATCGTCTAGTATGTCACGGTATCTAGCTTGGAACTCTTCCAACATACCGTCCCTCCACTGAGGGTAAAGACAATGCCTGCGACTGACATTCAGTCGACCTTATCACCTTGGAACCTTTCCAGTGATTCTCCCCAGGATCAATTAATACCATCTCACTACATCTATTGAGTATCCTAACATCCAATTAGATCTATCTCATAGATCCAAAACCCAGGATTTAGGAGGTATCACTTTGATCCTATATGGAGAATCCTTGTGATAAGCGGAAATTGACCAAGCGTAGCATAGGAAATTCCTTCCCTATCAAGAGTATGTCATCCACGTACTCTACGAGGATCATCACAATACTCTCTACTACCTTTTTGTATATACAAGGTTCATCTACCATTTTGATGAAGTCAAACTCTTTGACTACCACATCAAAACAGATGTTCCAACTCCGTGATGCCTGCTTTATCCTATAAAGCATCTTGCACACGTTTCCGCTGCTCCCACTGTCTACGAAGCCCTCTGGCTGTGTGCTTACATACGCTCTTTTCTAAAACATCATTTAGAAAAGCAGTCATGACACCCAACCACCAGATATCGTAGTCATGGTATGTAGCCGTGGCAAGTAGGATCTGGATGGACTTAAGCATAGCTTTGAAAGTCTCAACTTTTCCATGTACACCAAGTAATCTTCTCAAGATATACTCGCTCCCGATGGGGATTTAACCCTTCAGATAATGCAACCAAAGTCCATACTTTGTTGGTGTATAAGGATTCCATCTCAGATCGATATGCATCCAGCCATTCTTACAGAGTCCCACTCCTGATGGCCAGCTCGAAACTAGTTGGGTCATCATCTTATGATGCAATCCTCGCTCGCACTGTTATAGAGAAACCGAAGTATCTCTCAGGTGGGTGAGGAACCCTACTAGATCGGCGGAGAGGCCGAGGTTCGTTGGTTACTATTGAATCATTTGGTTCTACCAAATCATCAGCTGCAGTTTGTATAGCTGGAACATTTCCAGTTCTACATAACAGACCCTGCCTCGAGCTTGTCCGGATTTTGCTTTTAGACATAGGCCGGACAATCCCAAATCTTAACAAACTTAAGATATGGGCTCTTCCCTTTCCATATCACATATGAAGTGGTAGGCAGCTGATTTGATTTGAACCCTATTCAATAGGTATGCAACTTCACAAGTGCATAACTCCCTAAAGGAAATAGGAAACTCGGTAGTACTCATCATAGAGCACACCATATCACATAGGGTGCTATTGCTCCGCCCCGATACACCGACGTGCTGTGGTGTATACGGAGGAGTAATGCCGAGAGAGAATCTCATTCTCCTTTAGAATAGTCCAGGAATTCCGTACTCAAGTATTCTCCTCCTTGATCTCATCAAAGGACATAATACTTATACCCGTATTTTGGTTCTCTACTTCTAACTTATATTCTGTGAATATCTCAAAAGGTTCAGACTTATGTTTCAACAGGAACACATGTCTGAATCTTGAGAGATTATCAGAGAATGTAATGAAGTACAAAGAACCGGTCTTGGCATGTGTAGACAGGGGACCTTCATACATCAGCATGTATCAATCCCAAGAGTTCACTAACTCTTTCTCTGTTTCCAATAAACAGAGCTATGGTCATCGTACCTTTGTGACATGACCGGCAAGTTTCACAAGATGTAAATTCAAACAGATTTAAATTTGCATCTTTGTGCAACTTAGCTAGTCGGGTCGCATTGATATGACCTAGTCTACAATACCTCAAGAAGGTGTAAGTCCACGTTGCGACCCCCGGTTCTTACGGGGAGGCGGAAACGGTATAAAAATCAAATTTTCAGTGCAAGAGGCAACATGGACTATGCAAGGTCGGGATCGTTGTCTAAACTAAAACTAGCAAACTAGCTAAAGAAGTTTAGCTACTCGGATGAAGATGGTTATACCTAAACTTGAACTCCTTCTTCTTCAAACTTTGTTGTAGAGGTTGATGGTTCTCCTTTGTCGCCTTCTCCCGTCGAAGATGGATCCACCTCGAAGGCTCGACCTTTGGGCTCTTTCTCGTACTTGGAGTGAACTAGAACCGCCGGCTTGCTAGACCCTTGATCCTAGAGTGAGTAGAGAGTGTCTAGGGGTTGCTTTTGTTTTTCAAGAGAAGGATTCTCAACTCATGAGAAGGTTTCTCTTGACTAGAGGAAGAAGAAGATGAAGTGAAGAGAGAGAGTGAATATGATAGAATCAACCTCCCTTTTTCCTTTTGCAACCATATCAAAAGAAAAAAGAATAATCAAATAATAATAATAATAATCAAAATAAAAAAGGTTTGATGGAAAGTTTAGGAATGACTAATATCATTACAAACATTAAATGAAAAAGCAAGAATGAAAAGGCATCTTGCATTTGTAATGATGGTAGTCAAATGTTCAACCATGGTCAACAAGTCAACCATGGTCAACAAGTCAACAAAAACTAACCATGACACAATTTCATTTTATTATATATTATTAAATGATATAATACAAATCCATTAGGGTTTGGAAAAAGACGACTGTCAACTGTGCATACGCACCCGTTCCGAAACCCTAATGAAAATCATCTTCCTCCTCCTCAAATAACTGTGCATACACACCTGCATTCTTGTTCCGAGGAACATGAATACTGAGAGATAAAAGCAACCCCAAATACTATACCATTATCCGGCTCAAACCAGAGCCCGCTGGTGATATCTGTCCGGACTCCAAACCTGCACAAGTGCGCGGATGAGAACGAACCCTGTCGCAAAACAATGCAACCTCTACTCTGTTTTGCCCAGAGGCGAATACCCTCTGTGTGGGACTCTAAAGACTCGACACTACGCTGGCAGTGGGTTTAACCACAGACCGCAAGAGGCACTAGCTGTGCGTAACGGTCCCCAGGTAGATGTCGACAAGAAGGCTGACGAGGTGAAACCCCATCTGTACTCCTACTGAGTCTGAATGTGACAGTCTCCGTACAGTCCGGTCTGTTCGTCTGATACATCGCATGGCGGGCCTAGGGGGCGGTAAACGTCAGTCCCCCAATAGCGGTACAAGTCGTGCCGGAGCGAAGCCCAAAACACCCTGAGATAACACTGGAAACCTACCAGTATATCTCGTTTGCCCTGGCCAGGGACTACTCGTGTAATGGCTCTCCTAGACACAGCGCGATGTCAACCCCCAATACCGGGAGAGACGAATCCTGTCTAACCGTCACTGCCTCCAAGTGCTTCGGGACTGCACCCAACCACCACCTGTTTGCACGACTCCTTTGAGCCGTGGTAGGGTAGTGATCAAAGTGCAGTGGGAACACACTTGAGGCGAAGTGCCAGTGTCAAGTCAACGGACTAAGCTGTACTCATGCCACCTGGGAACTGATGACTGACGATAGGTATAATACCAACCTGTCAGTTCCCGACGAGTCCTGTCCAGTGTACTCGTAACCCAACGAGCACCCGTATACTATCTCCAGTACGACGTACTGATGGCTGTGGGACAGACCATCTCCCACACTGGGATGAGAAGCGCATACGCTAGTCTACTCCAGAGTATCGATGCCCTGTCTCGATAGTCCTGCGACTAGGGACCTGTATAAGGATGTGCTTATAGATTACCCAGCCCCCACTAGTGTGACTGCCATCACAACGCTGGTAATCAAGCAAAGATCCTAAGGGCTCCACTAATGCGTATAAGTGATATAGTAAAATAAACACAAGTACACATTGAAGTAGAGACAAACCAAGTAGCATACTACTATTTTGAGCAAGATTGTATATACAAGGTGAATATCCCAAGCATTCATTAAGTAATATACAAACTAGTATGATACAGTAATGGCCTCTAGGGCATATACACTAACAATCTCCCACTTGCACTAAGGCCATGTACTGGCGTATCGAAGACCTATCATCTCGATCAGCCGCTCGAACTGAGTCTGGGGCAGGGCCTTGGTGAATGGATCTGCAGTGTTTTCTTCTGAAGCAACTCTCCGAACCTCGATCTCCTTGCGATCCACGATCTCCCTGATCAGGTGATACCGCCTCAAGATGTGCCTGGATCTCTGATGGGACCTGGGTTCCTTCGCTAAAGCTATAGCCCCATTGTTGTCGCAATACAGAGGTATTGGGTCAACAATGGACGGAACCACCTGAAGTTCTTTCAAGAACTTCCTCATCCAGACAGCTTCTTTTGCGGCATCAGATGCAGCGATGTATTCCGCTTCCATCGTCGAGTCTGCAACGGTATCCTGTTTGGAACTCTTCCAACACACCGCCCCTCCATTGAGGGTGAAGACAAAACCCGACATGGACTTGGAATCATCCTTGTCACTCTGGAAGCTGGAGTCAGCAAAGGCCTCGATCTGGAGGTCTTTTTCGCCATACACCAAGAACATCTCCTTAGTCCTTCTCAGGTACTTAAGAATGTTCTTTACTGCTATCCAGTGTTTCTCCCCAGGGTTTGACTGATATCGGCTTACCACACTCAGTGCATAAGCTACATCCGGTCTGGTACACAACATCGCATACATTATAGAGCCTACCGCAGAAGCGTAGGGTATAATAGACATGCGATCCCTCTCCAAATCAGTCTTGGGAGACATCTCTTTAGAGAGGGTGATCCCGTGACAAGCCGGTAGGTTACCGCGCTTGGAATCTTCCATACTGAATCTCTTCACTATGGTGTCGATGTACCTGGACTGAGAAAGTCCCAATATCCTCTTGGATCTATCACGATGGATCCGGATCCCCAGGATGTATGAGGCATCACCCAGGTCTTTCATGGAGAACCTGTGTGACAAGAACCCCTTGACAGATTGTAGCATAGGAATGTCATTTCCTATTAAGAGAATGTCATCCACGTATAAAACGAGGAATACTGCAGTTCTTGCTACAAATCTACTATAGATGCATGGTTCATCTGGATTTTTGATAAAACCAAATTCTTTGACCGTCTCATCAAAGCAGATGTTCCAACTCCGCGATGCCTGCTTTAGTCCATAGATGGACTTAAGCAACTTGCACACCTTTCCGCTGCTCCCACTCTGAATGAAGCCCTCTGGCTGGTCCATATAGACACACTCCTCTAAATTTCCATTTAGAAAAGCTGTCTTTACGTCCATTTGCCAGATCTCATAATCGTGGAAGGCAGCGATGGCAAGAAGGATCCGAATGGATTTCAGCATGGCTACTGGAGAGAAGGTTTCGTCATAGTCCAAGCCAGGTCTTTGACGAAAACCCTTTGCTACCAGCCTAGCTTTATATGTCTCAACCTGTCCATCTACACCAATCTTCCTTTTTAAGATCCACTTGCATCCTACGGGTTTTACCCCGTCTGGAGTAATGTCCAACGTCCATACCTTGTTGGTGTACATGGACTCCATTTCGGTCCGCATTGCATCCAGCCATTTCACTTAGTCAACGCTCTGAACGGCCTGCTGGAAGCTAGTAGGCTCATCATAATCTATGATGCAATCCTCTCTATCCCCGTCTATGAGAAAACCGTAGTATCTCTCGGGCGGATGAGACTGCCTACTACTTCTGCGGAGCGGCGTAGGAATGTCCTGTTCTGTTGAACCCTCTGGTTCCACCAAACTTTCAGTAACAGTCTGTGGTTCTGGAACTTCTTCCAGTTCTACTGTGCTCCCACTTATCTGGTTTTCCAAAAACTCAGTTTCCAAGAAGTAGGCATGACGAGAAACAAGAACTTTTTGTTCCTCTTCACAGTAGAAGAAATATCCTTTTGAGTTCTTTGGATACCCCACAAACTTGCACTGTACTGAGCGTGCCTCGAGCTTGTCCGGATGCTGCTTTTTGACAAAAGCCGGACATCCCCATGTCTTAATGTGCTTAAGATAGGGTTTCTTCCCACACCACATTTCATATGGTGTGGAAGGCACAGTCTTAGTCGGAACTCGGTTCAAAAGGTATGCGGCTGATTCTAGCGCATATCCCCAGAATGATCGCGGTAACTCAGCGTTACTCATCATGGATCGAACCATATCCAATAGGGTTCGGTTCCGTCTCTCCGATACACCGTTATGTTGCGGGGTGTATGGAGGAGTAAGCTGAGAGAGAATTCCGTTCTCTTTTAAATAGTCCAGGAACTCGGCACTTAAGTATTCTCCACCTCGATCCGATCTTAGAATCTTAATACTTTTGCCGGTCTGTTTCTCTACTTCATTCTTATACTCCTGGAATTTTCCAAAGGCTTCGGACTTATGCTTCATCAAGAAGATATGACCGTACCTTGAGAAGTCATCCGTAAAAGTAATGAAGTAAGAATGTCCGCTTCGGGCATGTGTAGACATTGGACCGCACACGTCACTGTGTACGAGTCCCAAGAGCTCGCTCGCTCTTACTCCATGTCCTGTAAACGGAGTCTTTGTCATCTTTCCCTTGAGACAGGATTGACAAGTGGCATACGACTGATATTCGAACGCATTCAAATACCCTTCTGTATGTAACTTCGTCAACCTTCTCTCATTGATGTGACCCAATCTACAATGCCATAAGAAAGTCTGGTTTATTTCTGGAGACTTTCTTTTGTGTGTATTCTGGACATTGAAAATCTGTGGTTGGTTCAATACGTATATACCATTACTCAAAGTACCTGACCCAATCAAAACTTGATTAAGGCGAATGTTTACAACATTACTTACAAACGTAAATTCATAACCTTCTTTAGAAACTAAAGATAAAGAAATGATATTACAAGCTGCGTTGGGTACAAAAAAGCAATTACACAAAACCAAAACATGTCCATCTGACATTCCCAGGTGATAGTCCCCCACGGCTTTAGCATCCATGCTAGCTCCGTTCGCAACTCTGAGGGTCATGTCACCTGCCTTCAAAACCCTACGGTTTCTCAACGCCTGCAAAGAATTACAGATATGAGATCCTGATCCGGTATCCAATACCCAGGAAGTAGAGTTTATTGAAAGACAGTTTTCAATAACATACACACCTGAAGCTGAAGCTGCAACCTGCTTCAATTCCTGTGTTCTGGCCTTCCAGGCCCTGCAATCATTCTTCCAGTGTCCTTTCTTATGACAAAAGAAGCATTCTTCCTTATCCACAAGCTTCCCCGCTATCTTTGTTGCTTTACCTTTTCCCTTCGTATCCACTTTACTAACACCGCCCCTTGGTTTGGCGGGGGCTTTATTCTTCTTTCCCTTGGCTTTCGCCTTGGACCTAGAAGAAGATGATCCTCCTACAAACAAAGTGGATGTTTCCCTACCTTTCTGTAGGGTGCCCTCTGCGCTCCTCAGCAGGTTGAGGAGCTCTGAAAGTTCAACCTCCTTTTCTTGTAGGTTGAAGTTCATTATAAACTGGGCGTAAGTGGAAGGAAGGGACTGGAGAACTATATCCGTATATAGCTCACTCTCCAATGTGATCCCTAGGTCAGCGAGCTCCTCAATGTAGCCGATCATCTTTAGCACGTGCTCGGCTACTGATGATCCGACGGCCATTCTTGTCGAAAACAACTTTTTCGACGCTTCGTATCTTGCGATACGTGATTGCTCTCCATACAGTTCTTTTGTATGAAGCAATATGGACTCCATGTCCATATTCTCATGCCTCCTCTGATGTTCGTTGTCCATCGAGGCAAGCAGGAGGCACTTGGCCTTCGCGCTATCAATCTCCCAAGTCTTGCGGATTTCCTTATCCGCGACGCTGGAAGTTGGACCAGGGACAGGGGGAGCTTTGGTGGTAAGAAGATACCCCAGCTTGTCATAAGTGATTGCTATCTTGACATTCCTGAGCCAATCTTTGTAGTTTGGCCCTGTCAGCTTGTTTTTATCTAGGAGTAACTTAAGTCCAGTCATGTTGATTGGTCGCTGCAATTAGGAGAGAGAAGAAGAAACACTCAGCATGATGCTCTTGCAAGTTTAGAGTGGTTTTTAGTTTGTCTAAACAGGATGGCTCCCACTGTTTCTCGAATCCCTCCTCAAACCATAAAGGAAGAATTAGTCAGGATCAATCCCACCGTACAATACTTGCTTAACCGTTCGGCCAGGCTGGTGTCGGTACTTCGAGGGAGGTTTTCCAACGCTTTCGCGAAGTTCCTTAATTAAAGAACCTCTTTTCCCTGGGGGCGTAGCCCCGCTAACACCTTTCTAGGCACCTACTAGGTTTATAGCATTGATCGTTAAGTGAGAAATTTCCTGAGGAGTAGCATATACTCACAGTAAGATCGGGATCCAAATATCATCGTGTGATGAAACTGAAGGAATCCTACCAGAATCACCACACTCCAAATGGTATGCAAATCTAGCAAGTTTCAGTACTTATGAAACTCCCGATGTGGATTTTTGCCCCATGCTCTTATGACCTTGGCGTGAGGTCAAAATGTCATAAGTCACATGTCAAGTTCGTCCCATCATTATCCAGGTTAATTTGAATCCACCCGTACATACCCTTGACGTAGGCCAAAATGGCAGTACGACTGTTTCAAACCAACGCATTCTATCTATGCAACAGATAAACATCCGGCAGCTACCAATCACTATGCCTTGGCGTGAGGTCAAAATACATAGCTTGAATACTACCGAATATTTAACTGAAATGATGGAGGGCTACGGATGGTTTTGGCAAAACCGTGAACGTAGTGAACTTGATTTGGTCGATGGAACGAGATAGCTTTTAAATGGAGTGGCTCAAACTCCGCATTTTAAAAGTTAGTTTTGAAAAGAACCGAGTGGGTTTTCGAAAGTGTTCCAACGACTTTAACTTGGTTTATTATCTTGCATTAGTTCTTTTAATGCGTGATATTCTTGCATTAGTACTTTTAATGCGTCCCATCATTTAATCCTACCATTGCAGAAAACAACCAAAATATGACATACGCTTATGCCATTCGCATTCGCCACTGGGCCCCGTCATTACCCGTTAGGTTACTTAACTAACGACAGAGCGGGGGCTGGGCTAGCGCGTCTGTAAAACATAAGCAACGCCTAAATAGTTATAGATATAGCAATAGTAGACATTACAGATCACAGATGAATGCATTGGATATACTAGCAATCCGCAATCCTTTCGAGCCTGAAACGAAAAACGGATAACACGGTCGCGGTGAATAGCCAAATACCCCACCCAAGACCCCTACGGGTGCGGCAAACTACCCGCCAAGTATCCGAGGCGTAGCAACCTCCCTCATCTCCATGAGTAGGCCACTCGACACTTCGGCATACCCGGTAGTTCGTGCACCCCTCCATGGGTCTATCCTAGGAGCAAAAACAGTAAAAAGAATTATACAATGACGGCTACAACCCCGACCCGGTTGTGCGGCCAAACAAATAATATTATTACATCAATTTACATTTACAATGAATGAAAGAAAAACAAAAGCTCATCTCACATCCACCCCGGCTATTCACCCGCGACAGTCCAACACATTCATATACACATTCCAGCACATTACAGATCATGTATAACCCCGACTAATCGTCTTATAGCGATTAGCCGACGTTCAATACATGCAAACATCACAGATATAACCATCATAGTCAAAGTGCAATGAAGTTCGGGAAAAATACGGAATTATAGGACCCCAAAAGGAAATTTCTTTTCTGGAAAATCTGGGCACATATAATATATTTTAAAAATCCCAAAACCAACACCTACACACACTGCACGAAAAACGATGCAGAGAAGAAGACAAAGCGCGGCGGTTGCGCGGCACGAGCCCACCTCGCGCGGCGGAAGGGCGGCGCTTTGAGCTCAACAGTGGATCGTTTTTCATGGGTGTTCTTAGAAAACCCTGAGATGATTTTACAAGTATAAAGTTTTTCATTCTGAGCCAAAAAAATTTCAATAGAAACTCAGGTTTTCAAAAAATATGGTTTTTGGGTTTTTTACGGTTCCGAACTTCGTTACACTTCACTACCAAGCTAGTTTAAGTTTAGTTAGGCTCTGATACCACTGTAAGTCCACGTTGCGACCCCCGGTTCTTACGGGGAGGCGGAAACGGTATAAAAATCAAATTTTCAGTGCAAGAGGCAACATGGACTATGCAAGGTCGGGATCGTTGTCTAAACTAAAACTAGCAAACTAGCTAAAGAAGTTTAGCTACTCGGATGAAGATGGTTATACCTAAACTTGAACTCCTTCTTCTTCAAACTTTGTTGTAGAGGTTGATGGTTCTCCTTTGTCGCCTTCTCCCGTCGAAGATGGATCCACCTCGAAGGCTCGACCTTTGGGCTCTTTCTCGTACTTGGAGTGAACTAGAACCGCCGGCTTGCTAGACCCTTGATCCTAGAGTGAGTAGAGAGTGTCTAGGGGTTGCTTTTGTTTTTCAAGAGAAGGATTCTCAACTCATGAGAAGGTTTCTCTTGACTAAAGGAAGAAGAAGATGAAGTGAAGAGAGAGAGTGAATATGATAGAATCAACCTCCCTTTTTCCTTTTGCAACCATATCAAAAGAAAAAAGAATAATCAAATAATAATAATAATAATCAAAATGAAAAAGGTTTGATGGAAAGTTTAGGAATGACTAATATCATTACAAACATTAAATGAAAAAGCAAGAATGAAAAGGCATCTTGCATTTGTAATGATGGTAGTCAAATGTTCAACCATGGTCAACAAGTCAACCATGGTCAACAAGTCAACAAAAACTAACCATGACACAATTTCATTTTATTATATATTATTAAATGATATAATACAAATCCATTAGGGTTTGGAAAAAGACGACTGTCAACTGTGCATACGCACCCGTTCCGAAACCCTAATGAAAATCATCTTCCTCCTCCTCAAATAACTGTGCATACACACCTGCATTCTTGTTCCGAGGAACATGAATACTGAGAGATAAAAGCAACCCCAAATACTATACCAGTATCCGGCTCAAACCAGAGCCCGCTGGTGATATCTGTCCGGACTCCAAACGTGCACAAGTGCGCGGATGAGAACGAACCCTGTCGCAAAACCATGCAACCTCTACTCTGTTTTGCCCAGAGGCGAATACCCTCTGTGTGGGACTCTAAAGACTCGACACTACGCTGGCAGTGGGTTTAACCACAGACCGCAAGCGGCACTAGCTGTGCGTAACGGTCCCCAGGTAGATGTCGACAAGAAGGCTGACGAGGTGAAACCCCATCTGTACTCCTACTGAGTCTGAATGTGACAGTCTCCGTACAGTCCGGTCTGTTCGTCTGATACATCGCATGGCGGGCCTAGGGGGCGGTAAACGTCAGTCCCCCAATAGCGGTACAAGTCGTGCCGGAGCGAAGCCCAAAACACCCTGAGATAACACTGGAAACCTACCAGTATATCTCGTTTGCCCTGGCCAGGGACTACTCATGTAATGGCTCTCCTAGACACAGCGCGATGTCAACCCCCAATACCGGGAGAGACGAATCCTGTCTAACCGTCACTGCCTCCAAGTGCTTCGGGACTGCACCCAACCACCACCTGTTTGCACGACTCCTTTGAGCCGTGGTAGGGTAGTGATCAAAGTGCAGTGGGAACACACTCGAGGCGAAGTGCCAGTGTCAAGTCAACGGACTAAGCTGTACTCATGTCACCTGGGAACTGATGACTGACGATAGGTATAATACCAACCTGTCAGTTCCCGACGAGTCCTGTCCAGTGTACTCGTAACCCAACGAGCACCCGTATACTATCTCCAGTACGACGTACTGATGGCTGTGGGACAGACCATCTCCCACACTGGGATGAGAAGCGCATACGCTAGTCTACTCCGGAGTATCGATGCCCTGTCTCGATAGTCCTGCGACTAGGGACCTGTATAAGGATGTGCTTATAGATTACCCAGCCCCCACTAGTGTGACTGCCATCACAACGCTGGTAATCAAGCAAAGATCCTAAGGGCTCCACTAATGCGTATAAGTGATATAGTAAAATAAACACAAGTACACATTGAAGTAGAGACAAACCAAGTAGCATACTACTATTTTGAGCAAGATTGTATATACAAGGTGAATATCCCAAGCATCCATTAAGTAATATACAAACTAGTATGATACAGTAATGGCCTCTAGGGCATATACACTAACAGAAGGATCCGTTCATTTCTGAACTCTTCCTCTTGTGTGTGTTCCGTATACTAAAGAACTGTAGTTTGATTTAGAACGTCAATGCTTTTAGATAACGTGCCTGAACCGATCAACTCTTGATATAGGAAATGTTCAAAACATTATCCAACAATACAAAATTATATCCTTTCTTTACTAATAAAGAGACTGATATGATTTTGTATATCAGGTTCGGTATCTAATAACATTTGTTCATAATCAATGTATTCTGGTAATACAGGGTGACAGTGACCAACAGACTTGGCTGCAACACTTGCACCGTTTTCTATCTCATGAAACTTATCACCCGTTCTCAGTTCTATACTTTTCTGTAGCCCATGTAACAGATTACATATGCGGGATCCTGATCCGGTATCACATACCTAGGACGTAAAGGATACTGAGAAACAGTTCTCTGTAATGAACACACCCGAAGATGATGCATCAATATGCACTTTCTTCGTTTGGGCGGCACGGGAAATCTGGTATTCCCTATATTTCCTGCTCTGTCTTATAACAATTATAAGTTGGAGTGGGACCAACGTTCCCCAGCTCAGTATAACAAGCGGGTTCGGTCAATATATCCGTATTATTATCTTGATTAAGGCGTGATATGGTCGCTACCTGGAGAGAGAGAGAAGAAAACACTCAGCGTATGCTCTTGCAAGATTAGATTGGTTATCTAATATATCTAATCAGGATGTCTCCCACTGGTTTAATCAAATCTTCCTTCAAACCCTAAAAGGAAAGACTAGCCGGGATTAATTACACGCTACAAGTTCGCCAATCTTTCAGCCAGGCCAGTGTCGGTACTTTGAGGGAGGTCCCCCGTGCTTTCGCACAAACCTAATTAAAGTAAACCTCGTTTTCCCAGGGGCGTAACCCCGTTAACACCTTTCTAGACACCTACTTGATCGGCTAATTGTAATGTGTAAAACTCTCCTAGGAGTAACTTTTACTCGCAGCGGGTATCGGGATCCAACTATCTCATAGAAGGTATACAATCTCATTGCAAATTTCAACACTTGAAATTCCCGAAAATATTTTACCCCTAGCACTTATGACCTTAACTAAGGTCAACTTATCATAAGCACTAGTCAAGTTCTACCCGTCATTTCATGATTAATCAGACCCACCCTACATGACCCTCAACTATGGTCGACATAATCACATGAATGTCCTAACTAATCGCATCATATGCTGTGTAGGAAGACATCACTTAGCTACCGTACACTACGCCTCAACTAAAGTCGACATACGCAGCACGAATACTAAGTACTCTACTTCCTAAAATGACGGAGGGCTACACTAGGTTTTTAAGAAAACCCTTTGCGTAATGAACTTGATATCGTTGTAGAATCGAGTGATTTTAAATGGAGTGTTTTTTAGGCTTTTCTAGTTTTGCTAAAGGGGTCACTCCCGGTGAAGGGATCGTCGGCCCTTTCCTCATCGAATAAGGTGCAGGATATTTCACAAATATCACTATGCAAAGAAAGAACTATAGAAGCAATCAAAAGACAAACCGAGGGTTGTAGCATTTGCCAGTTATTGCTAAAGGAGTCACTCCCGGTGAAGGGATCTCGGTCCTTTCCTTATCGAATAAGGTGCTGGATGTTCTACAAGGAACACCGCTATGCAAAGCAAGAACTAGAGCTACCTGTTTTTATAAACAAGTTTCTACAACATCTTAGGTTTCTTTTAGTTTCATTAATCTCATTAATGAAGTCCCATTTTATTATGCTTCACAAGCATCTCTTTTGAAACGAAATCTGCAATATAACATATATCTCATATATATAATATAAACATTCGTCACAGGCAGTAATATAATCTCATCACAGAACAATGCAGCTGAAGAACATATATGAAATATTGGATATACTAGGATGTCCGTGTTTTCAATACGAGCCTGTATAAAACACGGATTCCACGGTCGCGATGAATAGCCAAACCCACATCCCTAGACCCCTACGAGAGCGGCAAGTAACACTGCCAATTCTAGGGTTAGGAGACCCGGTCTCGACTCCTCGAGATGGTTTCCCACTGGACCCTAGAACCCGGTTACTTGTGCTCCCCTCCTTGGGTCTACCTAATGCGGAAAAGTAAATAATATACAACGGTGACGTCTTCCGCTACCTGGAAGTGCCCCAATAAAAGAATATTACATACAAATGAATTTTACATGAATGAAAAAGAAAAACTCGCATCTCACATAAAACCCCCGGCTATTCAAAACGCGACGATCCAATATAACATATCACAGCAACACATTATATCTCATATCATCAACGTAAGCAAGTATGCGTATCCCGATTGTCATTGATGAATAGCAACGAAGCCGGCGATACACCACATACTACGCTTACGGTCACAGAAAAGAAAGTGTAAAATTACAACAGTTGGAATCCGCAACCTCCTTAGACATCGCATGCCTAACCAAATGAATTCCTTAGACATCGCATGCCTAACAATTATAAACCCTGCATTTTAGTCTCATTATCGAAAACTCTTTTCAATATCAAGTCGGGCAATTCAACAAGATTCCCGACGTCCTGATCGAATGCTCGTCGCAAACTTTAGTAGACGGCCGCATTCCCAGATGCCGTCGATGAAGTGCACTAAGGCGGAACACCGCTGCCGCGAGCACCCGAACGGATGCTTTCGGCGACAGGGTTCTCCTACAGTCACTTGGTCGGGGCTTTGGGGCATGGCTGCCTATTAAGTTTACCCGGCGAGTATCCGCGTACACTACGTGATTGCGACGGACTTTTGATCATATCAAAATTCCGTTGCAACCGATCATTTGAGACTAAAATGCTATGTCTATAAAATTCAAATCAGTTATCTCATAACAATTTGTGGATTCCAAATATTGTATCACATTCCAGATAAATAGACAATGTTAAACTTTCCGATCGAATGATCAAACACCCAAGATTTTCCCAATATATCTCAACACTTGAAATCAGTTTAAAAACATCCATCACATTCCACAGTACCAATGGTCCAGCCGTAGAAGGGTCAAGCCAACGCCTCACATGTGGCACGCCGTACTGCCCCAAACCCTAAGGTTCAAAAGGCAGTTCAAGACGGTCACATAATCGAGTTAAGGTTTGTTGTCTTCTAGAGGGTCCACCGCGTTACTTGCACGACTTAGAACGTTCTTAAACACGAGAAAAAATCCAACTTTTGAAAAAATTTCCGACAGGGGAAAAAGTGAGTTATTGATATCCGTTCAAACTTTTTAACAGTTTCTAAAAATTATCCGGACAAAACTAAACAAAGTTAAAATATCCGATCGAATCTTTAAGTCCCCAATACAACCCAGATAATTCAACAGTTGAGTAAAAAAATAAAAATTTCCAGAAGACTCAGCACTTGAAGACAAGAATTACTGTGCAAGCCACGTGGTGTAACTCACCAAAATTGCCGCGGAACCGCCGCGAAACCCAGGGTGGGGCCGCGATTCCGCTGCTCTTTTGTCGAGTTAGCAACACGTGCTTCACAGTAACTCATAGAATTCCCTGCTGCATTTTTTTGGCAATTTTTAATTCACAAAAATCCAAATTTTCAGAAAATTTCCAGAGAGTGGGTTTTATCGGGTTTTCCGGGTTCGATCGGACTTTAAACTTCGTCTAGACTTTGCCTAAAGCTCTAGCTTGGCTCTGATACCACTGTAGGGTTGCTAGGCACACGCACAAGGGTCTACGAGGCATCAACCATACCCGATTTAAAATTTAGCCGTGCCGAACAACCCGAATACGGAACTTTAAACTAGAGATTAGGCGAAAACAAGCATGCTAAACATTTTAACACTAAGTGAGAGGGATTACAACCTTTGTAGATCCGGTCCTTCACTTCATATGCTCCGTGTTGTGGTCCCTACTGAAAGGTTCCTAGGCACCCTATAGTGGTCTCACAAGGCATCGAACATGCCAATATAAAATTTTACGGGTGCCGAGAGACCCGACTACGGATCGTCGGCTAGATTTTAGGCGAAAAAGCTAACTAGTTAACACTTAACTATGAGAATACGGAAATACAACCTTTGTAGATCCGGTGCTCCACCTCCATAGCTCCGCAACGAAGTCCCCTCGCTGTCCTAGTGAATTCCCGGGCTCTAGCGTCGGCTTCATCGGAGAATAGGCGAGCTAGGTCGTCGATGTCCATGCCGAAGATGATCTACGTCGAGGCATCGCTAAATCAAGCTCCACCTTCACCTAGTCATGAAAACTTGTGAAGGAAACACACTCTACTACTTGGCAAGAGGTAGAGGATGAAGAAATAGGAAGTGGGTAGACTTTAGAATTGTATTTCTCACTCATTTCCATCAATCACCATTGATGGAGCTTGCTTTCTTCAAGTGAAGAAAGGAAGAAGAAGAATTATGTTATGATAAGTTAATTCCAAAAAGAAAAATAAAAGAATACTTATCATAATCAACCATGGTCAAGTGTAGAGAATTAACTAAGGTTAGATTAATGGTTAGGGTTAAAGATAAAGACAAAGTGGTCACTTTGGTCAAAGCTTCATGAAGCTTCAAAAAGCTTCATGAAAGAAAATGAAATAAAGAAACCATTTTGCTTTTCTTTTAATGCTTATATTAATATCCAAAATGAATAAACAAATAATTAAAAGAAAAAGCAAAACCCTAATCATTAAGTTAACCATGGTTTAATTCTATACACTTAACCAAAAGGCATGTATCATCAAACATGATACAAGCAAGTGCACAAAATCATATCGCATATGCAATGCGCACATGCGAGTGAGAAAATCCATCTTAAGTAAACCGATACTAGTTGATGCAAACTAATATATCAAATATATATATAATTATGCATTAAATCATTAAATCAACATTTGATTTAACGATCTGGTCATATCGCATATAACCGACTAGTATCCTATGTATCGGCTTATTGAATCAATACTTGATTCGATAACTAGGTTATATCGCATACAACCAATCGATACATTCATCGCGAGAATAGAATACGGTATCACATACACGCATTATTCTCGGTCCCGCACATATCTCATATGCGCTCCTATTTCGTTTCGCTTGAGCCAGGAAACCTCTGTGTAGGACTCTAAAGACTCGTCAATACGCCGGCAGCAGGTGATGATCATATCAGACACCCACAAGTCGCAAGCGGTCTGCTAAACGTAACGGCCACCCGGGTATTGAGCGATCAGAAGATCAACGAGCAAGCCCGCTCACACTCCAGTGAATCCAACCAGTAACACTTACCGTACAGTCCGGTCTGTTCGTCTGATATGCCGCATATCTTGCCTAGGGGTGGTAAATGTCAGACCCCAATAGCTCGATAAGTCGTGTCGATATGAGGTCTATAACAGTTCGAGATACTACAGGTAACACTTACCAGTAAATCTCAGCAACCCTGGCCAGGGATTTCCGGTTATAGCCAATCGAACACAGCGCAACATCAACTCCCTATACCGGGAGAGACGAATCCCCTCCTATCGCTCATTACCTCCATGTGACTCGGGACTGTACCCAAAAACCACCGTTTTGCACGCCCTCTTGGATGTGGTAAGATGGAAATCAAAGCACAGTGGGAACCACACAAGACTCTATGACGATCTCGGGTCAACAGACTACTCTGTACCAGTGTCACTAGAGAACTGCCATCTGACGTGAGGTATAATACCATCTGGGAGTTCTCGGTGAGTCCGTCCAGTGTACCCAGTCTCTACTGAGCACCCGTATATCATCTCCGATGTCAAACACCAATGGATATGGGATCATCCATTGCCCATCTGTATGGGTCGAGAAGGTATACGCTAGTCTACTCTGGTATATCGATGCCCCGTCTCGATACACCCACGACTAGGGACCTTGAAGGATGTACTTATGGACTACCATGTCCCCACTAGTATGATCCGCATCATAGTCCAGGTAGTCAAGTACACATCCTAAGGGCTTTACCAACATGTAACAGAGAGACAATCAGTATACACGTTAAGGTAAAGTGCAACCAGATAGCATACTATCATGTCGAGCAAGAAAGTCCTCCCTATATATATATCCCAGCATCCACTACAATATACATCCTATGTATAGCAATATCCTCTAGGGCATACATATAACTAACAATCTCCCACTTGCACTAGGGCCATCTGTAGCAGTGGTTGCAGTATCTCATACTCAACCATCCCATAAAAGTCTCTCTCTGGGAATAGGCCTTCGTGAGTGGATCCGCTGCGTTATCCTCTAAGTCTGCTCTCCTTGCCTCGATCATCCTGGAGATCAAGCATCTCCATGATCAGGTGATACTGCCTTAGAATAAGTCTGGATCACTGATGGGACCTGCGTTCCTTGGCATAAGCCACAACTCCATTGTCACACAATGGAAGGAACATAGTTCATCTCATGAACCAATATACACCCAAACAGCCTCTTTGGTAGTATCTTAAGTAGCGATGTATCCTGCCTTTATCGTCTAGTATGCCACGGTATCTAGCTTGGAACTCTTCCAACATACCGTCCCTTTACTGAGGGTAAAGACAATGCCTGCGACTGACATTCAGTCGTCTTTATCACTCAGGAACACTTCCAGTGATCCTATATGGAGAATCATTGTGATAAGCGGAGATTGACCGAGCGTAGCATAGGAAACTCCTTTCTTATCAAGAGTATGTCATCCACGTACCCTACGAGGATCACCACCATACTCCCTACTACCTTTTTGTTTATACAAGGTTCATCTACCATTTTGATGAAGTCAAACTCTTTGACTACTACATCAAAACAGACGTTCCAACTCCGCGATGCCTGCTTTATTATATAAAACATCTTGCACACGTTTCCGCTGCTCCCACTATCTACGAGGACCTCTGGCTGTGTACTTATAGACGCACTCTTCTAAAACATCATTTAGAAAAGCAGTCAAGACACCCAACCACCAGATATCGTAGTCATGGTATGTAGCCGTGGCAAGTAGGATCTGGATGGACTTAAGCATAGCTACTTAAAAAAGGTTTCATCATTATCCACGCCTGGTCAATGACGAAAACCTTTAACAAGTCTAGCTTTGAAAGTCTCAACTTTTCCATGTACACCAAATAACCTTCTCAAGATATACTTGCTCCTGATGGGGATTTAACCCTTCAGATATAGCAACTAAAGTCCATACTTTGTTGGTGTATAAGGATTCCAACTCAGATCGCTAAGCATCCAGCCATTCGTACAGAGTCTTACTCCTAATGGCCAGCTCGAAGCTAGTTGGGTCATCATCTCATGATGCAATCCTCGCTCCCACTGTCATAGAGAAACCGAAGTATCTCTCAGGTGGGTGAGGAACCCTACTAGATCGCCGGAGAGGCTGAGGTTCGTTGGAATCTACTGAATCCTTTGGTTCTATCAAATCATCAGCTGCAATTTGTATAACTGGAACCTTTCCAGTTCTACATGACAGACCTTGCCTCGAGCTTGTCCGGATTTTGCTTTTTAGACATAGGCCGGACAACCCCAAATCTTAACTAGCTTAAGACATGGGCTCTTCCCATATCATATCAAATATGAAGTGGTAGGCAACTGATTTGATTTGAACGATTTTCAATAGGTATGCAGCTTCTCAAGTGCATAACTCCCTAAAGGAAATAGGTAACTCAGTAGTACTCATCATAGAGCACACCTTATCATATAGGGTGTGATTGCTCCGCCCTGATATACCATCGTGCTATGGTGTATCTAGAGGAGTAATGCTGAGAGTGAATCTTATTCTCCTTTAAAATAGTCCAGGAATTCCATGCACAAGTATTCTCCTCCTCGATCACATCAAAGGACATAATACTTATACTCGTATTCTGGTTCTCTACTTCTAACTTATATTCTGTGAATATCTCAAAAGGTTCGGACTTGTGTTTCAATAAGAACATATGCCTGAATCTAAAGAGATCATCAGAGAACGGAATGAAGTATAAAGAACCAGTCCTGGCATATGTAGACAGGGGACCTACATACATCATCATGTATCATCCCAAGAGTTCACTAACTCTTTCTCTGTTTCCAATAAACAGGGCTATGGTCATCTAATCTTTGTGACATGACTGGCGAGTTTCACAAGATGTAAATTCAAACTGATTTAAATATGCATCCATATGTAACTTCAGCTAGTCGGGTCGCATTGATATGACCTAGTCTACAATACCTCAAGAAGGAACCGTTCATTTCTGAACTCTTCCTCTTGTGTGTGTTCCATATACTAAGAACTGTAGTTTGATTTAGAACATCAATGCTTTTAGATAACGTGCCTGAACCGATCAACTTTTGATATAAGAAATGTTCAAAACATTATCCAACAATACAAAATTTTATCATTTCTTTACTAATAAAGAGACTGATATGATTTTGTATATCAGGTTCGGTATCTAATAACATTCGTTCAGAATCAATGTATTAGTAATACAGGGTGACAGTGACCAACAGACTTGGCTGCAACTCTTGCCCCGTTTTCTGTCTCATGAAACTTATCACCCATTCTCAGTTTTTCTACCCTTTTGTAGCCCTATGTAACAGATTACATATCTGGGATCATGATCCGGTATCATATACCAAGGATGCGGAGGATACTGAGAAACAGTTCTTTGTAATGAACACACCCAAAGATGATGTATCAATATGCACTTTCTTCGTTTGGGCGGCACGAGAATTCTGGTAATCCCCAATTTCTTGCTCTGTCTTATAACAATTATAAGTAGGAGCGGGACCAACGTTCCCCAGCTCAGTATAACAAGCGGGTTCGGTCAATAATCCGTATTATTATCTTGATTAAGGTGTGATATGGTCGCTACCAGGAGAGAGAGAGAAGAAAACACTCAGCGTGCGCTCTTGCAAGAATAGATTGGTTATTATTTTATCTAATCAGGATGGCTCCCACTGCTTTTTATCAAATCTTCCTTCAAACCCTAAAAGGAAAGACTAGCCGGGATTAATTACACACTACAAGTTCGCCAATCTTTCAGCCAGGCCAGTGTCGGTACTTTGAGGGAGGTCCCCCGTGCTTTCGCACGAACCTAATTAATGTAAACCTCGTTTTCCCAGAGGCGTAACCCCGTTGACACCTTTCTAGACACCTACTTGATCGGCTAATTGTAATGTATAAAACTCTCCCAGGGGTAACAATTACTCGCAGCGGGTATCGGGATCCAACTATCTCATAGAAGGTATGCAATCTCATTGCAAATCTCAACACTTGAAATTCCCGATAATATTTTGCCCCTAACGTGCTATGACCTTGACGAAAGCCAACAAACCATAGCCCGCTAGTCAAGTTCAACCCGTACATTTCTTGATCGAATTAAACCAACCCGCACGACCCTTGACGAAAGCCAACAAAGCCGCACGACTACCCTAATCCAATCGCATCGTATGCAGCAGATAAGCAGCATATAGCTACCGCACACTGCACCTTGACGAAAGCCAACAAATGCAGCACGAATACTATATACAACTTATCTGAAATGACGGAGGGCTACGACAGGTTTTTCTGAAAACCTATTGCTTAATGAACTTGATATCGTTGTAGAATCAAATGATTTTAAAATGGAGTGGTTTTGAGGCTTTTCCAGTTTTGCTAAAGGAGTCACTCCTGGTGAAGGGATCATCGGTCCTTTCCTCGTCGAATGAGGTGCAGGATATATCATATATATCACTGTGCAAAGCAGAACTCTTAAAAGCAATCAAAAGACAAACCGAGTGTGTAGCATCTGCCAGTTATTGCTAAAGGAGTCACTCCCGGTGAAGGGATCTCGGTCCTTTCCTTATCGAATAAGGTGCTGGATATATCGCATATACCGCTGTGCAAAGCAAGAACTGTAGCTACCTGTTTTATTTTGAAATTCGATTCTACAACATCTTAGGTTTCTTTTATTTCATTAATCACATTAATGAAGTCCCATCATTTAATATACCTAAACATCACAGATAGATATGACATACACTTATGCCATCCGCATTCGCCTCGATGTCCCCTCGTGCACCGTTAGGTTAGGTAACTAACGACAGAGCGGGGCAGGGCTAGCGCGGGTGTAAAACATAAGTAACGCCTATATAATATATCATATATACTATATACTGTATCTATCACAGAACATCACATGATCACATCACAGATATCACAGCAGAAGAATCATATGAAATATTGGATATACTAGGACGTCCGTGTTTTCAATACGAGCCAGTATAAAACATGGATTCCACGGTCGTGATGAATAGCCAAACCCACACCCCTAGACCCCTACGAGAGCGGCAAGCAACCCTACCAATTCTAGAGTTAGGAGACCCGACCTCGACTCCTCGAGTTGGTCTCCCACTGGACTCTAGAACCCGGTTACTTGTGCCCTCCTCCTTGGGTCTATCCTAGTGCAGAAAAGTAAATAATATACAAAAGGTGACTACTTCCGCAACCTGGAAGCGCCCCAATAAAAGAATATTACATATAATTTTTTACATGAATGAAAATGAAAAACACTCATCTCACATAAAAACCCCCGACTATTCAAACACGACGATCCAATATAACATATCCAGTAACACATAACATCACATGTCATCAACGTAAGTAAATATGCGCATCCCAATTGTTGTTGACATATAGCAACGAAACCGGCGATATCACATATTACACTTACGGTCACAGAAAAGAAAGTGTAAAACTACAACAGTTGGAATCCGCAACCACCTCAGACATTGCATGCCTGACCAAATGAATTACTTAGACATCGCATGCCTAACAATTATAAACCCCGCATTTTAGTCTCAAAATCGAAAACTCTTTTCAATATCAAGTCGGGCAATTCAACAAGATTCCCGACATCCTGATCGCATGCTCGTCGCAAACTTCAGTAGGCGGCCGCACCCCCGACGCCGTCGACGAAGTGCACCAAGGCGGAACACCGCCACCGCGAGCACCCGAACGGATGCTTTCGGCGACGGGGTTCTCCTACAGTCACTTGGTCGGGGCTATGGAGTGAGGCTGTCTATTAAGTTTACCCGGCGAGTATCCGCGTACGCTACGTGATTGCGACGGACTTTTGATTACATCAAAATTCCGTGGCAACCGATCAAGTGAGACTAAACTGCTATGTTTATAACATTCATTCAGTTATCTCATAACTTATTGTGAATTCCAATTATTGTATCACATTCCAGATAAACAGAAAATGTTAAAGTTTCCGATCGAACAGTCGAATACCCAAGTTCACTACTACAAATAAGGGTTGCCCCTACGGATTTATCGGTAGGGGCAACTCACTGCCCCTACGGATATGTACGTAGGGGAGAAAAAAGACCCCGTAGGTGCAAAGGCCGCAGGTGCAAGTTGAGGCCCTGAACTTGCCCCTACGGACAAATTCAAGCCCCTACGGATATATCGGTAGGTGTTATAGCCCCTACGGAGTACCCCGTAGGGGTAATAAAATCATATATGTAATTTTTTTTTGAATATATTGTATATACCTACGGATATATCCATAGGTCCTTTTTCTACCCCTACGGATATCTCCGTAGGGAATATAAAGTAGCCCCTACGGATAAGTCCGTAGGGGCCACTCCCAACACCCTGCACTGAGATCGGGGGGGAAAATATCAGGAAACCTGATATTTTGCCACTACGGATAAATTCGTAGGGGATAAACAGTGGCCCCTACGGACATATCCGTAGGGGCACCCCCAACACCCTGCACTGATATCAGGTGGGAAAATATCAGGTTTCCTGATAGTTTGCCCCTACGGATAACCCCGTAGAGGCAACGTATGTACCTACGGCTTAATCCGTAGGTACATATTGTCTGTATTTTTTTTTAAAAAATGGCTGCTAGATTTTTTCCCGCCCTGTGCACAATACTATATACATCAATCAAATCATATATTGCAGTATTCATAATCACATCTCACGCATATATATAATATACAAAAGAAACCCAAAAACTGAATATGATATAAATACAAACCAATATCAATATCGTTTCAAAATGTAGTACAATGTGATATAAATACATGTTTCAAAAAATAAGAACCAAAAAGCTACCCTAGTTCGGTCCAGCTCCACCTCCGAATAACGTTAGAATAACGCGCGCCTGCTCCTCGGTCAATACACTCTGCAATGCTACATATAAGGGAGTCTGAGCGGCATGTGGAGCTGGCGATGTGGTCTGCGCAGCCGCCGTCGAGGTAGTCGCTTGCGGAGCCGCGGCTGCGGGAGTCTGAGTGGGCGATGGAGCTACAGGAGCTATCTGCGGAACCGCAGCCGATGTAGTAGCTTGCGGAGCCGCAGCCGAAGGAGATGCATGTGGAGGCTCGGCCGATCTACCCTGTCGCGTCTGGACATAACGTGTGTAAGAAGCGTGTAAGAACTGTGTATTATTCGAATTCGTTTCATTATTAAGTTATTTCGAAACCCTGTTTGGATATCTAGTTTGGAAAAGCGTTGTTTATTTTAATTACATATGTATGTATGATTAATCAAACTTAAGTCTAAAACCAAATAAGCTCAAGCTACGTACTAATTATGGATATGTTGATATGTATATAATATGAAATGATATTTTATTATAAAGTAGTATACATACCAGCATCTCCTTCAACTCCTGAACGGTGGCCCTTAAGCTATCCAGTTCCTGATGGACATGCCGGTCACTGGAGACGGAGGAAGTAACCGCCGGGGTGGAGTCCAACCTCATATGGGCCCTGCTAGGGCCCAATCCCCAGCCTCTCTCCCAACCTCCGTGGTGCCCTCCGTGTGCGGCGTCCAGAACTGGGGTCAGCAGCCTCGGATCGTTCTGTCCGTTAAAATTGATCCCCGAGGCCTGGGCCTGCTCAACCACCCGCTCCTACACCCACATTAAGCAGTAAAGTATAAGTATAAAATTTAAACTTGAACCTTCCAAAACTAAAATTTCAAATTTGGGTAGAAAAAATATTAACACTTACGCAGTACTCCTGGGTAGCGACGTCGGGACAACGAAGCTCTCCCGTGGCGGGATCTGTCGAGGTGCCGTGGACGGCAAGATATGCGGACAGCACGCTCGGTGTACCACCTGACGCCACGGTCCGAGATGTCTGCAATATTAGAAAGTAACTCTTAATATTAGAAATATTAGAGAATAACTCTTAATATTGTAGAATATTAGAGAATAACTCTTAATTTACCGATAACTCCATGGCTCGAGTAATGTTCCTCGAGCCACCTGTGTAAGTTGGGCGACCCCTCTTCGCCGACCTCCTGTTCTCCGTATTCTGAGCGGCCTGTTTCTGCACAACGCATTAACATTTAGTTTTCTAATTAAGAAACACAAAGAAATAAATTATATCATAAATAATGAATTAAATTTAAAATACATACTTGTTTGCGTTCGGAGTCGAAATAAGCGCACAATAGAGGCCATGTCTCTACGTCGACTCTCGCAAACGCCGGAGTAGATAGGAGGGCCGCTCTCTCTGCCTCGGGGGTCGCTATCCACAGGGAGTAGCAGTCGGCCTTCAGCTCATTCCTGTTGTATCGGACCTTGGCCTGCATGTTCTTCATTAGGCCATTCTACAGAGCATGAAGGTCGAGCACCATCCCCGAGTGATCAGGGTCGGCTACAGGCTGAAAATCGTAATCCAACTAAAAATACAAAAAAAAACATTGTTATTAGATTGCAAATGTTAATAATAAATATATTGGATAGATCAAATGAAAGTATATATTAATACATACCCGAGCCTGATCAAAAAAGAGGGCGAATGAGCGCTGGTGCTGCTCGCCCCACTCAACGTGAAGTGGATAGTTCTTCACGATCCGGCTCTCGTCCCCCAAATACCGGCCAAACCTCTCGGCATGAGGACCGGTATAGCGATAGTCAAGGGTAAAAAATAGGGGGAATGCTGCCTCCCCCCTAGCTCTATCAGGCCTCAGCCTATGGGACTGATTCGGGCCTCGAGTCCCCCTCTGGGGATGGAGAGGCCCTGCGTCTGCACGAAATATCAAGACAATCAATAATAAGACAAAGTTGTATTAAGAAATCAAGGTTAAACAAAAATTCAAGTGTGATATATACCTCCGGTGATTAGCGCACGAGCCTGGGCCCGAGCAGCAGCACGAGCGGGACGATAGTTCCTCCGGTGAGGAACAACCGGGGACCCGGACCCGGACGCATCCCCTCCAACTATAAAATAAACATCGACGCTAAATCTCCATGAAGTTCATATTTATTCTATATAGCATATGTAAAATAAATAAAGATTTTAAATCTATTCATACTAACCTGCAGACGATGCGGAGGGTATGGAAGCGGCAGGAGTGGCCCCTGTGGAAGGTGTGGACGCACCACCTATAATTAGACAATTAAAAATAGATTTTATAAGTAATTGCAAAAAGAATGTGTAGATCAATAATATAACGTTCTAAATCAATATGCATGAACTATAGGACATATAAACATACCCGCAGGTGCGGTGGTGTCACCACCTACAGCTAGACAATAATAAAAATTGCTAAGTAAGAGCAAAAGGAATGTGTATATTTATGATATAGCATTCTAAATCAATATACATACATTATATGATATATAAACATACCTGGGGGAGCGGGGGTGGCCTCTGTCCCAGATGTGGACGCAGGACCAACAACTAGACAATTAAAAATAGATTTTATAAGTAATTGCAAAAAGAATGTGTAGATCAATAATATAACGTTCTAAATCAATATGCATGCACTATAGGACATATAAACATACCCGCAGGTGCGGTGGTGTCACCACCTACAGCTAGACAATAATAAAAATTGCTAAGTAAGAGCAAAAGGAATGTGTATATTTATGATATAGCATTCTAAATCAATATACATACACTATATGATATATAAACATACCTGGAGGAGCGGGGGTGGCCTCTGTCCCAGATGTGGATGCAGGACCAACAACTAGACAATCAAACATTGACAATATAAGTAATTTTGACATAAACATGCATGAATATCTGTAATATTACATTGAAAATGGATATGCGTGCAGTATACCTAGAGGTGTGGAAAAATCCACACGGAAGGAGGCATCCGAAGGGGTCTCCGATCTGGGTGCAAGACCGGCCCTCTGAAGCTCCCTATGGAGCTCTCCGGGCGGCAGAACCGCTCTGCCTCTGCCTCTGCCGCGGCTGGAGCTCCTGCCGCCCCTCGCTGCTCCCGACATCGTCATCAAATCTAGATAAACGGTTCGTGGACGCATTAGACAATCATTAAAAGTATTGACTATATATGATCTAGAGCGTAAAATGTGAAGTGATAATATAACATTACAGCTAACCTTTTTCATTTCGTGGGCGCATCATACATATCTACTTGGATTTCATCGTCGATGTCATTTCTAACCCACGTAACTTCATGATCGGTCGAAGACAACCCGTCCTTCGAAACAGACGGTCGGAGCACTTTAAGCCTTCTCTCTTCTTCGTCCTCATCGCTGTCCTCGTATTCTGGGACATCGTAGACATCTCTAAGTTTCCATCGGCATACAACACTCCACCCCGGATGCTTCAAACACTGTGAGTAGTATACTTGGAACGCTTGGTTCGGAAAGATAAACGGATCTTCCTGACCGTAAAATCGAAGTGTGTTCACACTGGTCAATCCATATTCATCTTTCCAAGTCCCAAGACTGCTTCTCCACCTGTCTGTTTCGGTTCGCGGATCGTACCAAGTACAGTGGAATATATAAAAGGGTTCTGATCGTCCGGGATAGTGGATGCCGAGTATACAATTTAAGTACCCATAGTAAATCACACCGTCCGATCCTACCGTCGTAATCCCACTATTCTGAGTGGTTCTAGATGTTTCTATGTCCTTAACTTCGAATTTGTATCCAAGGACACCAAATCCTCTGTAATATGCAACCTCCATACTAGGAAATTGAGTTAAACATCTTGAATCACTCTCAAATGATGCAGACAAATTCGGATCGTGGATCTAACAAAACAAATTTTACGATAAATACATAACGATACAAGTTTAGATTAAAACTGATAGCAATAAAATGTAATTCGAATAACTTACATGCTCTGTGACCCAATCACAAAAATTATCCTGATGGTATTTTTCCAAACGCTCTTCGTTCCAATCAGGATGCCCCTCACGTACCTCGTTAAAATGAGTTCTGTTTTCGACAAATAATTGTGACATTAATATTATGTCATTTCATACACACAAACACAGATATAACAATTAATCCAAAAGAACTTACTCTCTAATTTGTTCAAGACATGCGCAATTAAGAAAGATAAACCGGTATATCTTGTTGATAAACATATTGTCTACCCTCTTATACTCGGCTTTACCATATGGCCCGTCTTGAATTCTTCGTGGTCGGTTAAGCCTTGTCTCAATGTTCTCGTCCAGATAGCGGGAACAAAATGTGGTTACTTCATCAAGAAGATAACCTTGCATGATAGAACCATCTGGTCGATTTTTATTGCGTATATACTTCTTAAGAGTGTAAAGGTACCTAATGAGAATATGTTGAATAAATAAACACGGGCATACAGGACAAAAATAAATTTATAAATTGCGCGAAACGAAAAATTACACGTACCTCTCGACGGGATACATCCATCGATATTGTACCGGTCCGACTAACTTCGCCTCAATTGCAAGATGAACCGTCAAGTGTATTATGATATCGAAGAATGACGGTGGGAAAATACGCTCAAACTTGCAAAGTATCAACGCAATAGAATTTTCTAGTTTATCCAGCGTCGCAACCTCCAGTGTTTTAGCACACAACTCCCTGAAAAAACAACATAGGTCGTTGATTACTAGACCAACCGAGTCGGGGAGAGAAGTCCTGAGGGCTAATGGAAGAAGGTGCTCCACGATAACATGGTGGTCATGACTTTTCAGCCCATCGATCTTGCCCTTCACAATTTTTATTTTCTTGCTGAATGATCCTGAGAAACCTATGGGGACTTTCAAATCATGCAACACCTGCAGGAATCTTTTCTTCTCCGGTTGTGACATATGATAAGCGGCATTGGGAAGTACAAACTTGCCCGGTTTACCCGCTACCGGTTTAGGGTGCAGTTCACTTCTTATTCCCCACTCTTGTAGATCCATCCGGGCATTCATGTTGTCTTTCGATTTCCCATCTTTACACAGAAGCAAGTTAAGTATGTGCTCTGATACTCCCTTCTCTATATGCATGACGTCCAGACAATGACGCACTGAATTTGTAGACCAGTACGGAAGCTCGAAGAAAATGCTTAACTTGTTCCAATATTGTGGTTTGACCTGTCTCGTCGGATCCATCCCGAAGGTCATGTTATTGTAACCATCCCATTTAGCAGTCACGTCCTCTCCGGACAATGGGGATGGAGGCCCAAGAAGCTCCTGATGACCATCAAAGTGAACCGTGTCTAACCTATAGGGGTGGTCTGGAGGCAGAAAACGTCGATGGCCGCAATAACAAACCTTCCTGCTAAAATTCAAAAATTTTGATGTTGTGTGTTCATGGCAATGACGACATGCTTTGTGACCATGTACGGACCAACCTGAAAGCATTCCATACGCAGGAAAGTCATTAATTGTCCACATTAAAGCCGCACGCAGTATGAAGGTTGTATTTGTGTTTGAATCATATGTCTCTACACCATCAATGAACAAAGTTTTCAGCTCCTCAATCAGAGGTCGGAGATAGACGTCGATATTGTTCTCCGGTGAGTTTGGTCCGTCGATAAGAAGAGGCATCATAAAGTATGATTGGTCCATAGCCAACCAAGGCGACAGATTATAAATTATCATTACAACGGGCCATGTACTGTGACTTCCAGCCATATAGTTGAATGGGCAGAAGCCATCGGCAGCCAGTCCGAGCCGAACATTGCGAGGATCGCTACTGAATATTGCGTGCCTCCTATCGAAATCCTTCCATGCCGGTGAATCTCTTGGATGGCTCATTTTTCCATTTTCGCTTGGAGGAGCACGGTGATGCCAAATCATTGCCTCGGCTGTTTTCTTGCACCTGAATAGCCTCTGTAGCCTCTGTGTTATGGGAAAATATCATGCTATCTTCACAGGTATATCAGGCTTCTTATCAGAATCTTTCGGCTTATACCTGGCCTCTCCGCATGTTGGACACTCTTTCAAATCTGAATTCTCTTTCCGGTACAACACGCAATTTTTAGGACATGCTTGAATCTTCTCGCACTTTAGACCCAAATCAGACATCATTTTCTGGGCTTCGTACCAGCTTTCGGGCACATTATTTCCCGGAGGCATAGAATCTTTCAAGAACGAAAGAAGCATTGTGAATGACTTGTTGCTCCATCCATTTAGGCACTTAATTTGGAAAAGTTGGACGAACCATGAGATGGTGGAATACTTCGCATTCTCATAAATTGGTTTCCTAGCATCATTCATGAAATTTTCATATTTATCCGCACGCGGTCCTTGACCGGAAGAAATGTCATCTTCGGTACGAATAGATTCACCTAGGGCAGCCTCTACCATATCCTCCATTTCTTCTGATGGAAATAAATTTCTGTATCCTGCCGTATTACCGAATTCTTCTTCTTCTCCTGCCGCATTATCGTGTTCTCCTTCTTCTACTGCAGTACTGCATTCTTCTCCTTCCCCGTGATATTTCCAAGTTGAATAAAGTCTAGTAAACCCATGTTTTACAATATGAAGCTCTGCCAATTCTACCTTCTGCCAGTACTTATTGCCACATCTATCGCACGGACAGAGAATCTTCTCTATTATGATCTTATTATGTGCTCGTGCAAATTCAAGGAAAGCAGCAACTCCTGCGACAAACTTAGGTTGCATACGTTGTTTCCAATCCACATACATCCAGTCCTTAACTCTGACGTACTCATGGGCCATGTTAGACTGAATAACATATAAATTGTAGGTTATGCTGACTATATTGAGAAATATAAGAACGGGATAGTTACTGACAAAGGAGAAAATCCATGTATATGCTTTGTGTGTGCGTTTGTCGTTGAAAAGAATAAATTATCGCACGTTATGTTGACCGATAGACGGGGACTAAGTGGCGCTTTTAGTTTCATATATGGGTATCGATGGGAATATGAAGGTTTCATATTATCATATATTGGTTTTAACCCGAACATCTCGAATCGCTCTCTGATTATGCGTTTGTATGTATGTGTTCCGGCTGTCGGGGGTAGGCTTCTATCCCATTAAGAATGTATAGAGCGAACGCCCATCACTTGTGCTTTCAACCGTTTCGAGTAAATTTCGGCAGCACCTCCCTGCTGTTCTCCGAGTACACTGTAATAGAATAGATAATCATTTCAAAGCTGTGAAACAACGTTGAAATGAACATCTAATCTATCTTTGTACACGGAGAACCAGCGGAAAGATACCGACGAAATATCTCAAAACGGATGAAAACACAAGTGAATGAAGGCGTTTGCTTTATACATTCTTAACTTGTCCACACGGGACAAATCTATGGGTTACCATACGATTGAATTTTCTCGTCGCGTAGACTATACGACGGTTGTTAGTATCGAGCTATACTGTCCGATATTTAACAACCTTCGTATAGTTCTAGGTCACGACGAGCATCGCACGTATTTTAACCGATAGACGGGGACTAAGTGGCGCTTTTAGTTTCATATATGGGTATCGATGGGAATATGAAGGTTTCATATTATCATCGAGTATCATATATTGGTTTTAACCCGAACATCTCGAATCGCTCTCTAATTATGCGTTTGTATGTATGTGTTCCGGCTGTCGGGGGTAGGCTTCTATCCCATTAAGAATGTATAGAGCGAACGCCCATCACTTGTGCTTTCAACCGTTTCGAGTAAATTTCGGCAGCACCTCCCCGCTGTTCTCCGAGTACACTGTAATAGAATAGATAATCATTTCAAAGCTGTGAAACAACGTTGAAATGAACATCTAATCTATCTTTGTACACGGAGAACCAGCGGAAAGATACCGACGAAATATCTCGAAACGGATGAAAACACAAGTGAATGAAGGCGTTTGCTTTATACATTCTTAACTTGTCCACACAGGACAAATCTATGGGTTACCATACGATTGAATTTTCTCGTCGCGTAGACTATACGACGGTTGTTAGTATCGAGCTATACTGTCCGATATTTAACAACCTTCGTATAGTTCTAGGTCACGACGAGCATCGCACGTATGTTAACAGATAGACAGGAACTAAGTGGCGCTTTTAGTTTCATATATGGGTATCGATGGGAATATGAAGTTTTCATATTATCATCGAGTATCATATATTGGTTTTAACCTGAATATCTCGAGTCGCTCTCTAATTATGCGTTTGTTGTGCATTCGTGTTGTATGTGTAACATGATTTTAAACCATTGAGATCAAGATTGATAGAACTGATCATCCTACATTACAATAGCATTCATCAACCAAAAACTATTATTGGAATGGTATACATCTATAACAATCAACAATTAAAACTACAAATATAGGATACTGATATCATAAAGCGTTATGAGACACGTCATCTGCCACGTGTCGTGATCATGGAAATCGCTAATATTGAGCATCATCAAGATTAGATTATGGTTTTGAAGCAAGTTATTGAGCATCTTGGATTGATTGTCAAGTGTTGATTTTTATTTCAACACTTGACAGAATGAAAATCATAAATACAGTTGCAAAATGTGTTCCTCACCCCCATAAAGTGGATCTTAACAATCCAGACAAGACCATCATTGTTCAAATTGCCAAGGTAGACATAATCTCAGCAGTTATTTACGGTTGCTAGCTTGTATTGCTTGTTGCTATTCTTTTTTTTCCTTGTCCTTTCTTTCTTTCTTTTTTTGGGGGGGTGGGGGTTGTGTTTGAAAAGTTTTAACCAACTCACTGCTATTTCTAGGCAATGCAGGAATATAACTAGTTTTATTCCGCAAAAGAAAGAGCTTCAGGCTTCATGAGTCAAGCGATGTGTACGTATAATTATAGGATTTTCTTGCTAGCGGTTCATTTACAACTATTCTTTAGTCTATATACCTAGCATCTGCTACTAGATATTACATCTTGCATCAACACCCTGCATGTTAAAATCAAAATCGATTATTTTTTTCTTGATCTTTTTCTGATTTTCTACCATCTGTGTCGAGTAAATTATGATTAACATTATATTTGTCAACTAATCAGAAGAGCCATTCAACCAGCCCCACCGTAACCCTAACCCCAGCCCCACTACCGTAACCCTAACCCCAGCCCCACCGTAACCCTAACCCCAGCCCTACCCCAGCAGCAGCCGAACCCCAACCCTAACCCTACCCCGACCCCGACCCTGACCGCCACCGCGACCCCTGCCCAACCCTAACCCCAGCCCCACCCCAGCAGCCGAACCCCAACCCTAACCCTACCCCGACCCCGACCCCGACCGCCACCGCGACCCCTGCCCAACCCCAACTCTCGCGCGCGCAACCCAGACCCAGCCATGAACCCTAAGCCCAAAATAATCCAAAAATGCTTTAATTTACCTCGAGATTTATACCTGAACAGCTGCTGGTGGGCTGGAGCGACGACGGTGGCGATTTGGCGACGAAACCGGCGGTGGCGACGACGGTGGCGACAAAACAGGCGCTGGCGACGACGGTGGCGACGACGGAGGCGACGGTGGCGACGACGGAGGCGACGGTGGCGACGACGGAGGAGATTTGGGGTTTTTTCTCGCGCGCGATTGAGAGAGAGAGAGAAAGTGAGCGTAGGCGATCGATTTGGGGTTTTGGTAAATAGATATTTACTTGCCCCTACGGATATATCCGTAGGTCCTTTGTTTGCGGCTCCGTAAGGGCAAACACCAAATTAAGAATTAATATTTTTATTCTTGGAGGTCTGTGCCCGTAGGGGCAACCTTTTAGCCCTACGGATTAATCCGTAGGGCCAAGTAAAATCTGCCCCAACGGACATGTTCATCCGTAGGGGCAACCCCCTATTTTACTAGTGGTTTTCCCGATACAGCTCAACACACGAAATAAGTCTAACAACATTCAGTTCGTGCCTCAGTACCAATGGTCCAGCCGTAGAAGGGTCAAGCCAACGCCTCACATGTGACACGCCGTACTGTCACAAACCCGAAGGTTCAAAGGGCAGTTCAAGACGGTCACATAATTGAGTTAAAGTTTGTTGTCTTCTAGAGGGTCCATCGAGTTACTTGCACTACTTAGAACGTCGTTAAACTACAGAAAAATCCAACACTTGGAAATTTTCCGACAGGGGAAAAATTGGGTATTTATATCCGGTCGAACTTTTTAACATATTCTAAAATTTATCCGGAAAGCCACATAGACAAAATTTGAAACCCCGATCGAAACACCGAATCCCCAAAACAACCGCAGAAAATTCAACTCTTGAAAATATATTAAAAAATCCCAGGAAAACTAGAATATAAAAATATGAATTACTGTGCAACAATGGGAAGGTGACGTCATCACCTAGCCGCGGAACCGCCGCAGAAGCTGGGCTTCTGCCGCGGTTCCGCCGCGGTTTGGATGAATCATGGGTCCAATTTTGCGCCGTAATTCATAGATTTCCCTGCTGAATTTTTTAGCACTTTTTAATTTGGAAAAATCCACGTTTTTACAAAATGTCCAGAGAGCAAGTTTGTGATCGGGTTTAGGGTTCGTTCGGACTTCAAACTCCATCTAGACTTCGCCTAAGGCTCTAGCTAGGCTCTGATACCAGTGAAAGGTTCCTAGGCACCCTATAGTGGTCTCACAAGGCATCGAACATGCCAAGATAAAATTTTACGGGTGCCGAGAGACCCGACTACGGATCGTCGACTAGATTTTAGGCGAAAAAGCTAACTAGTTAACACTTAACTATGAGAATACGGAAATACAACCTTTGTAGATCCGGTGCTCCACCTCCATAGCTCCGCAACGAAGTCCCCTCGCTGCCCTAGTGAATTCCCGGGCTCTAGCGTCGGCTTCATCGGAGAATAGGCGAGCTAGGTCGTCGATGTCCATGCCGAAGATGATCTACGTCGAGGCATCGCTAAATCAAGCTCCACCTTCACCAAGTCATGAAAACTTGTGAAGGAAACACACTCTACTACTTGGCAAGAGGTAGAGGATGAAGAAATAGGAAGTGGGTAGACTTTAGAATTGTATTTCTCACTCATTTCCATCAATCACCATTGATGGAGCTTGCTTTCTTCAAGTGAAGAAAGGAAGAAGAAGAAGAATTATGTTATGATAAGTTAATTCCAAAAAGAAAAATAAAAGAATACTTATCATAATCAACCATGGTCAAGTGTAGAGAATTAACTAAGGTTAGATTAATGGTTAGGGTTAAAGATAAAGACAAAGTGGTCACTTTGGTCAAAGCTTCATGAAGCTTCAAAAAGCTTCATGAAAGAAAATGAAATAAAGAAACCATTTTGCTTTTCTTTTAATGCTTATATTAATATCCAAAATGAATAAACAAATAATTAAAAGAAAAAGCAAAACCCTAATCATTAAGTTAACCATGGTTTAATTCTATACACTTAACCAAAAGGCATGTATCATCAAACATGATACAAGCAAGTGCACAAAATCATATCGCATATGCAATGCGCACATCCGAGTGAGAAAATCCATCTTAAGTAAACCGATACTAGTTGATGCAAACTAATATATCAAATATATATATATAATTATGCATTAAATCATTAAATCAACATTTGATTTAACGATCCGGTCATATCACATATAACCGACTAGTATCCTATGTATCGGCTTATCGAATCAATACTTGATTCGATAACTAGGTTATATCGCATACAACCAATCGATACATTCATCGCGAGAATAGAATACGGTATCACATACACGCATTATTCTCGGTCCCGCACATATCTCATATGCGCTCCTATTTCGTTTCGCTTGAGCCAGGAAACCTCTGTGTAGGACTCTAAAGACTCGTCAATACGCCGGCAGCAGGTGATGATCATATCAAACACCTACAAGCCGCAAGCGGTCTGCTAAACATAACGGCCACCCGGGTATTGAGCGATCAGAAGATCAACGAGCAAGCCCGCTCACACTCCAGTGAATCCAACCAGTAACACTTACCGTACAGTCCGGTCTGTTCGTCTGATATGTCGCATATCTTGCCTAGGGGTGGTAAACGTCAGACCCCAATAGCTCGATAAGTCGTGTCGATATGAGGTCTATAACAGTTCGAGATACTATAGGTAACACTTACCAGTAAATCTCAGCAACCCTGGCCAGGGATTTCCGGTTATAGCCAATCGAACACAGCGCAACATCAACTCCCTATACCGGGAGAGACGAATCCCCTCCTATCACTCATTGCCTCCATGTGACTCGGGACTGTACCCAAAAACCACCGTTTTGCACGCCCTCTTGGACGTGGTAAGATGGAAATCAAAGCACAGTGGGAACCACACAAGACTCTATGACGATCTCGGGTCAACAGACTACTCTGTACCAGTGTCACCAGAGAACTGCCATCTGACGTGAGGTATAATACCATCTGGGAGTTCTCGGCGAGTCCGTCCAGTGTACCCAGTCTCTACTGAGCACCCGTATATCATCTCCGATGTCAAACACCAATGGATATGGGATCATCCATTGCCCATCTGTATGGGTCGAGAAGGTATACGCTAGTCTACTCTGGTATATCGATGCCCCGTCTCGATATACCCACGACTAGGGACCTTGAAGGATGTACTAATGGACTACCATGTCCCCACTAGTATGATCCGCATCATAGTCCAGGTAGTCAAGTACACATCCTAAGGGCTTTACCAACATGTAACAGAGAGACAATCAGTATACACGTTAAGGTAAAGTGCAACCAGATAGCATACTATCATGTCGAGCAAGAAAGTCCTCCCTATATATATATCCCAGCATCCACTACAATATACATCCTATGTATAGCAATGGCCTCTAGGGCATACATATAACTAACACCTTCGCTGCGATCATCGGGATCCGGACTCTCGAGAGGTTCCACGAAGATAAAGATGCAACCTTTGCTTCCGATCTTCGATACTAAGATGATCTACCTTGAAGTTTCGTTAACACAAGCTAACACTCATGAAATGATGTGAACACCCTCATCTAAATGGCAAGGGAAGATGAGGATGATGAAGTAGGATTTTTGCTCTCTTTATTTATATTTTTCTCACAATTATTCTTCACTTGGAAAAAATCAAGAAAGCTTTTTTCCATGAAAGAATGAAGGAAGAAGAAGATGAACATGATAAGAATCCTTTTGTGATGAATAGGAAAAGAATAATATGATGAATTATACAACCATGGTCAAGTAAACCTTTGTAGAGAATTAACTAGGGTTAGGATTTGGGTTTGGTTAAAGCATGAGTCACTTGTAAATATCTTTATCATGACAAAAAGAAAACCTTCTAGAAACATCTAGAAAGCTTAACCCTAATCCAAACCCTAATCATGTTTAATCTCTACTAAACATGTTGCATTATTTATCATATCATGTTACAATATTATATATCACATATATAATATTTATTGTAACCAAATAAAATAATACAATTAACATATATCGCATATATATCAATGTATTATCCGAGTAAGAAAAAGAATATTTTAGTGAGCTAATATTAGTTAATGTCTTTTAATATATCATATATATTATTATACATTAAATTATCGAATCAACACTTGATCCGACAATCCGGCTATATCACATATAACCGACTAATATTTATCCGTACCGATTCACCGAATCAACTCTTGATCCGATGACCCGGCTGATATCAAATATCGCGAGAATACAATACGATATCACATACCGCATTATCCTCGGTCCCGCACATATCACATATGTGCTCCTACTCCGTTTTGCCTGAGTCAAGAAACCTCTGTGTAGGACTCTAAAGAATCGTCAATACGCCGGCAGTAGGTGATGATCATATCAAACACCCACAAGCTGCAAGCGGTCAGCTAAATGTAACAGCTACCCAGGTATTGAGCGCTCAGAAGATCAACAAGAAAGCCTGTACATTCTCCTGTGAATCCAAACAGTAACACTCCCGTACAGTCCGGTCTCGTCGTCTGATATGTTGCATATCTCGCCTAGGGGTGGTAAACGTCAGACCCCAGTAGCTCGATAAGTCGTGTCGATATAAGGTCTATAACAGTTCGAGAAACTACTGATAACACTTACCAGTAAATCTCAGCAACCCTGCCCAGGGATTTCCGGTTATAGCCAATCGAACACAGCACAACATCAACTCCCTATACCGGGAGAGACGAATCCCCTCCTATCGCTCATTGCCTCCATGTGATTCGGGACTGTACCCAAAAGCCATCTTTTTGCACGCCCTCAAGAACGTGGTATGATGGAAATCAAAGCACAGTGGGAATCACACAAGACTCTATGACGATCTTGGGTCAACAGACTACTCTATACCAGTGTCACCGGAGAACTGCCATCTGACGTATGGTATAATACCATCTGGGAGTTCTCGGCGAGTCTGTCCAGTGTACCCAGTCTCTACTGAGCACCCGTACACCATCCTTGATGTCAAACACCGATGGATATGGGATCATCCATCGCCCATCATATGAGTCAAGATGCGTATACGCTAGTCTACTCTGGTGTATCGATGCCCTGTCTCGATACACCCTCGACTAGGAACAGTTATAGGATGTACTCGTCGACTACCGTGGTCCCACTAGTATGATCTCATCATAGTCCCAGTAGTCGAGTACATATCCTAAGGGCTTTAGCAACATGTAATATAGAGACAATCAGAGTACATGTTAAGATAAAGTACAACCAGATAGCATACTATCATGTCGAGCGAGAAAGTCCTCCCTATATATGTCCAAGCATCCACTACAATATACATCGTATGTACAGTAATGGCCTCTAGGGCATACATATAACTAACAGAAATGACGGAGGGCTACAGCTAGTTTTTGGTGAAAAACCTTTAACGTAATGAACTTGATCTCGTTAAAGGAACCTGATAGCTTTTTACAAAAATATAGTGGCGAAAACCTTTGCTAAAGAGGTCACTCCCGGTGAAGGGGTCTCAGCTCTTTCCTCGTGGAATGAGGTGCAGGATATTCCAAACTGAATACCACGATGCACAGCAAAAAGTAATCGACTATAGTGAAGTTATTACCCTGACGCAACTGCCCAAGGGGTCACTCCCGGTGAAGGGATCTCGGCCCTTGCCTCGTCGAATGAGGTGCTAGATATTCCAACTGAATACCACTGTGCAAAACAATAGAAAACGCCCTTTTAATAACACTTTTTGAAAATTGTTCCAACAACATCCAACAGGTTTGTTTTCCTTTGCATTGATCAAAATCAACGCAGTCCCATCAATTAATCACACCAGAAAAGAACGAAAATAAAATGTACTTATATGCCATCCGCAGTCGCCACTGGATCCCGTCATCACCAGTTAGGTTACTTAACTAACGACAGAGCGAGGACTGGAGTAGCGCGGGTGTAAAACATATACAACATCTACTAGTATATATACCAATATATAATAATCGCTCCAGGCTGTTGGATATAGTGCCATCAAAGTCAATTATTAGATCGCATGTACGTGATTGCAATGATTGAGGGAGGACCTATACCGATAGGACAGTCTTGCTCTAGATGATAGTATGCTATCTGGTTTGTCTTTATCATCGTGTACATGCTTTAGCTCACAATTTTATGTTGATAGAGCCCATAGGATTCTTGCTTGACTGCCCGCAGTATGATGGCGATCATATACGTGGGAGCTGGGGTCTATAAGCACATCCTTAAAGTGTCCCTAGTCGTAGGAGTTTCGAGACAGGGCATCGATACTCCAGAGTAGACTAGTGTATACAGTCGAGACCCCGACGAGGGGCAGTGGCCGGTCTCACAAGCCATTGGTGTCAGTTGGTTCACCGAAGATGTATACAGGTGCTCATTGGGTTATGAGTACACCGGACAAGACTCGCCGAGAACATACTATAGTTGGTATTATACATATCGTCAGATAGCAGTTCCCAGGTGACATGTGTACAGGTTAGTCTGTCGACCTGAGATCGTCATTTTTCTCGTGTGAGTTCCCATTGTGCTTTGATTATTACCCTACCACGGCTCAAAGGATTCGTGCAAACAGGTTTTAGTTCGGTACAGTCCCGAGCCACATGGAGGCAGTGAGCGGATCGTCGGGGATTCGTCTCTCCCGGTATTGGGGGTGAGATCGCGCTGTGTTTAGGAGAGCCATTACACGAAATCCCTAGTCAGGGTAATCGAGATTTACTGGTAGGTATTCCAGTAGTATCTCAGGGTGTTCTTGGCTTCACTCCGACACGACTTATACCGCTATTGGGGGTCTGACGTTTACCAGCCCCCTAGGCCCTATATGCGATACTCATAGACGAACAGACCGGACTGTACGGATATTGTCACTGTCAGGCTCAGTAGGGTTTCAGGATGAGTTCTCTCATCAGCTTCCCCTTCTTTCAATACATAAGCAACCGTTACGTACAGCTAGTACCTCTGACGTGCTAATGGTTATACCCAATGCCAGTGTATTGATGAGTCATTAGAGTCCCTCACAGACAGTTTCCCAAGTTCGGGCGAAACGTTGTAGAGGCCGTATGGTTTTATGGCAGGGTTATATCATATTCGTGCACTTGTGCACGGATCAGGATCGGACGGATAATACTAGTGGGCTTTGGTTTAAGCCGGATCCTAGTATTATACTGTAGCATTTTTTTGTCTCATTGCATTCGTATTCGGTCGGAATACAAATGCGGGTATGTATTTACAGTTGAGGGGTAATCTCGTAATTCGTTACAGGATTATTTTTGGAGTTGCCAGTTTTACTTTTCCGTCTTAAACATCTTGATCTTTGTTTCAATTATTGTGAGCCATTGACCTTGACTATTTTCCTTTGACCCTTTCTTTGCACAGAATTCCTTGCCTGGCCTTTTCGAGCACTGTTCATGGGCATGGGGCATGGGATCTGGCAGCATGGGCTTTGGGGGGTTTTCTGCAATTTCGGCAGCTTAGAAAAGGCAGGGGCTTTTTTGTAGTGTTTGAAAAGGGTGAGCAAAGGAATTGTTTTGGTGGCTTAATTTTTTTTCCCCATCCCACTCTCTTCACTTTTGGAAATCCCCAGAGAACTTCCCAACTTGGCTGAGCTCATTCATTTTTGCCAAGCTTGATTTTTCCAGTGAGCATTCTTGGCAGTGGTCGAGCATCATTTCTGGCTTGGGACTGATTTGGGGTGGGGCTGATTTTGATTCTCCATTGCAAATTCTTTGCTCATTTCATCTTCCAATTTGGCAACTCCAATTTACCTCCACCCAATGGCTTGGGTGTCTTGAGACAAGATATTCTACACTCACTCTACTTCATTCTTGGACATGTCGGCTAGCAAACTTCATGTCTACAGAGGCGGGAGCCCATATAAAGATTCAATGACGTGGTGCCACTTTGACGAGCGAGATCGGAGACCAGACTTCGTCGGCGCAGCAGCGAGGAGTTTGGTGCGGAGATTAAAGACCGAAGGACACGTATCGATCCGTATAATCTTTCCTAACTTCTTTTACATTTTGCTAGATTACGGTTAATGGAACGATCCGGGTGTTTGGGTTGCGGTGGCACCGGTTTCATAAAAGTATTTGTTCGGCATTTGGCGTCGGTTTGACGCCCGGGGCGCCGCCGCGTCTCAATATGGTATCAGAGCCAAACTATTAACCGCTTACTAGCTTGTTCTAACATGTTTAAAACCCCGATCGAACAAAATTTCCGAAACCGCAATTTCAATACTAAAGTTTCTGTCGAAATTTTTTTGTTATCGAAAAATTATTTTGAGTGTTTCAGAAAATCAGGCAGGCTTTTCTAAGAAAACTGTAAAAAATTTGTAGCATGAGCCCTCTGTTACACCGCGGAACCACGGCCGTACCCACGTTTTGGCCGCGGTTCCACCGCAGTGTTTGGGTTTCAGTGCACTAAAATTTTCTTTGGGTCCTTAACTTGAAACTCGGGTTTCTTGAAAATTTAGTTTTGGCCCTGATTATTTTGAGTACTGGATTTATGCTTGGGGCCCATTTCGGGAAGTTTTGTCGATTGGAATATTAAATGTTTTAGTTTGCAGTGCATTACATTTCTATCTGCGACCGTGAATGTCATTTGAACGGTAAATCTTGTCTAATCGCTATAGTCCTTTAGACGGATTTGCGAACGTGACATTCAAGTTGATGTTCTGTGTTGTGCTGTGATGTTGTGGATTTGTCGTGGTGGATAGCTCCTGTGCAATGGTAGTGCAGTTTGGATTTATTTGTACGTTTGATATTGCGGGGTGAGCGTCCGATATGTGGACTGTCGTTACTGCCTGTTTGTATATTATTCTTTTGGGGCATGACCGGGTTGAGGTCGATGTACCAGTTGTATATATTTTCTTTTCTGTACTAGGATTACCCCGTGCTGGGGTCCACGGATAGCCGGGTTCTAGAGGGAAACGGGCCCGCATCTCATGGCGTTGAGACGGAGGGGGCTTCACTCTAGAATTGGCGGACTATTCGCCGCACTCGTAGGAGGTATAGGTTGACCCAAGAAGGGGTGCTCAAGTTACCGGATTCCGTGAAGTGCTGGGTGGTCCATTCACTTTGCTGAAGGGGGCTGCCTCGCTTCAGGTTTTAGTGGGTAGCTAGCCGCACTCGTAGGGCTCTAGGTTTTCATTGCACAGGCTATCCACACGACCAGGGGAACGTCGGGTTTCACTTGCGGCTTAATGAAACCCGGGGATCCCAGATTATCTGTATTGTTCTGTGATGCTTATTACTTTTCTGTGATGTTGCATTTATCATGCCTGGAGCGATTATTATATATTGATATATATAATAGTAGATGTTGTATATGTTTTACACCCGTGCTAGTCCAGTCCCCACTCTGTCGTTAGTTAAGTAACCTAATGGGTGATGAAGGGACCCAGTGGCGAATGCGGATGGCATATACGTACATCATATTTTCGTTCTTTTCTGGTGTGATCAATTGATGGGACTGCGTTGATTTTTATCAATGCAAGGAAAACAAACCTATATATGATGTTGTTGGAACCAAATTTTCAAAAAACTGTTGTTGCAAGGACGTTCTCTTTTGTTTTGCACAGTGGTATTCGGTTATGAATATCCAGCACCTCATTCGACGAGGCAAGGGCCGAGATCCCTTCATCAGGAGTGACCCCTTGGACATAGGTTTGCGTCATGGTAATAACTTAACTATAGTCGATTACTTTTTTCTTTGCATCGTGGTATTCAGTTTGGAATATCCTGCACCTCATTCGACGAGAAAAGAGCCGAGATCCCTTCACCGGGAGTGACCTCTTTAGCAAAAGTTTTCGCTACTATATATTTATAAAACCACTTGGATTCCTTCAACGATATCAAGTTCATTACGCTAAAGGTTTTCCGCAAAAAACCAGCCATAGCCCTCCGTCATTTCAGACGGGTATTGCTTAGTATTCGTGCTGCGTATGTTGACCTAGTCAAGGCGTAGTGTTCGGTAGCTCTGCAGTACTTTTCTGTTGCATGGATATGCGATTGGTTAAGACAGTCGTACGGTCATATTGACCTAGTCAAGGACTCGTACGGGTGGGTCTAATTAATCCAGGATAATCACGGGTTGAACTTGACTTGCGACTTATGATATGTTGACCTAGTCAAGGTCATAAGCCGCTTGGGGTAAAAATAACATCGGGAGTTTCAAACCTACACGAAACTTGCTAGGCATGTGCATACCTTCTGGATTGTGATAACGTGAGTGACTTCCATCACGTTATCATGCGATGATAGTTGGATCCCGATTCCCACTGATGAGTAAGTTTACTCATTGGGTGATTCCAACTAATTCTTCTTTCAGGTTTGGAGGAGAATTTGAGGTTACAGTGGGAGGTTTCCTGATTAGATAAAGTGATTAACCATTCTGATTCAGGTTAGAGTGCACGCAGAGTGTTTCTTTTCTCTCTCTCTTTGACAGCGACCATGACCCGACCCTAGACAATAACTCAGTAACCAAGTTAACCGAACTTTCTTAAAACACCGGCTTTTGGATTGTCTGAGTTGCATACATCATTGCCACTCTTTCTTTTACCCTTTGAGTTTCTCCAGAACACCCCGTATTATTACGAACATCCACTTCCATTGGATAAATCCATCGTTTGGTTATATACGAACTCGGAGGAACTTCTTCGAGGTTGGATTCTGGTTCTGGAGAGATTGAATACGATTATTCAGTTGTCTTTTCCATTTACCTTCTCTCAGATTGTGAGGGCTCCTAGGATTAGGAGAAGGTACACCTATTACGCTTATTAGATAGACTTCTTCCAAACCATAGGTAGGTGTCGAAAGGTAGGGAATGAAGAAAACCAATTAGCCTAAGTTGGGTGTACAGAAGGTAATAAGTAAAGACAAATAAAGGGATCAGAAAGAGGGCAAAGTAAATTGCGACTATTTATATTCACGACCGAACCAGGTATTTCATCGCCACTCCTACTTTACCTTTGTATTTCTCCAGAACACCTCGTATCACTACGAACATCCACTTCCATTGGATAAATCTATCGTATGGTTATATACGAACTCGAAGGAACTTTTTCGAGGATGGATTCTGGTTCAAAAGAAATAGGAATAAGGTTTATTCAGTTGTCTTTTATCTTTACCTTCTCTCAGGTTGCGAGTGCTCCTAGGATTAGGAGAGTACCCCTATTATGCTTATTGGATAGCTTCTTCCAAACCATAAGCTTGTGCCGAACGGTAGGGAAGGAAGAAAACCACTTAGCCTAACGATGGTGTACAGAAGGTAATGAGTAAAGACAAATAAAGGGAATTGGAGAGATGGCAAGGAAATATACGGTTACAGTCATGAATCTGATAATGAAGAGTCATTACTAGGAATATCCGGATACCCCTTTGAAACATTTTTATGTTTCAGTTTCACTGTGCATTGTTAATTGAAAGTTGATTTCCCAATTAGACACTTGCTCCAGGGTATGTATTTACCAGGTATGATTCTCACATATGTATGGTTTTACAAATTTTGAATGGGAGTAAGTTATTGGGAACTAGGTGATCATTCACATTATATCGGAATTCGTTGTAATTGGTGATGTTTGACGAAATTGCCTGGGTACAGTTTTCAACCTACGACGCACAGAGTTTGAGTTATTCAACTCAGGGGACTTATACAAAGTATTGTATATTGTCCAGTGTCCATTAGGACAAAGAGGTTGGTCCTCATACTAAATTCTGTTTACTTATGACTTCTCAAGTTTTTGGACAAGTGTTTCGTAGAAATACAAGGTCCAAGTTTGAGAAGTTATAGGTACAAAAATAAAGTAGAGAACCAGGTGTCGTAAGTATCAGGATTCTTCAAGGTGATCGAAGATGTAGATACTTATAAGAGGTATTCAGTTGATAGTATTGGTTTTGAGAAACTTGTTTCTCTTTCAGGTTACTCATAATTGGATGCACTCCTAAGTTGAGTGATCAAACGAAAATATTGCATTTTTAACACATCAATTTCCCTACTATTTGCAATCATCTAAAGGTGTTCGATATGAATATGGAACATATTAGCAATTTGTCTGTAAAAAACCAAATAACATGTGTTATATATTATAACCGGAATTTTGAAGGAAATTGAGTGTTTATCATTGCACGCATAATCTTTTGTATAGCGCAACACTTGTCTCGAGAATCTGTGCAGGAAATTTCAGGTAAAAGAGCCGAAACTGTCAAAAGTGCAGATCAAAATATGCCAAGTCCAAGACTTAAAATGTGGTAGTGAACAAGAAAGTGTAAAAATATTCCAGATAGATAATAAGTCCCCAAGGATCAGCACCAACCTAACCAAGAAGTTTCATGCATTGAAGCCTCAAAAGGGCCGTGGATCTGTGGCCGTAGGGGCCTTTGTGCGGCGGATCCGTGGCTACGTAATCATGACGTTAGCAGTTCCTTCCTTCACGCTTCTCCTTTCACTTGGCAAACCCATTCAAGCCACTGCAAACTCTAGAGAACTCCAGAAGCTTCTGTCCGAACAACAAAGCTTTTTGTTCAAGCTAAACACCCCCAAGCTTCTCAAGCAAGCCACATAAGTACCTAAATCTAGAAGCTTCTTCCTAACCTCCAAGCTTCTAAAGGAAGCTAGCTAACTAACTAACTCTAGAAGCTTCTACCTAACTACCAAGCTTGCAAGAGAAGCTAATCCTAACCTAGCTTCTAAAGGAAGCTAATCATAATCAAGGCTATAAAAAGGACCCAAAGGCTTCACTCTCAAGGTTGTTGAAAATTGAGCCAAAATCCCATAAGTTGAGTGACACAACTTGTGCATTCAAACCCTAATCCTAATCCATTTCCAAAAGCCAAATTCAAGATCTCCGAGTACAAACCAAGCAAGAAGCCTTCAACCTTTTAGAAGCGACGCCGATCTTCAATCGAGCAAGTGATCCAAGACGATCCGCGACTCACGAAGACGGTGCGGAGCTAATTCGATGATCGAGTTCTTTCCTCAATTTCTTGTAGTTCTCGAACAGTTATTCAACAATCCCGTCGGTATCCCCACGATAACCGCCGAATCATAGGTACTGTCACCGGTAGGTATTGTTCCCCCACTAACTCATCGTCTGCTCCACGAACTCTTGCCCTGGGGTACCTCCGGGCCCCACCATGTACCCGCACACGGCCCCCTCCTTTCCTCGCGTGGGGTATATTTATCTCAGAACCGATAAATCTCATGGTGGCTGCTGAAATATCATATCAAGAGAAACCGGGTTTTTCAAATAATGCATAATTTCATGAAACTACCACGGTCCACAAATCCAGAAAATATCATGAAAGATCCATATCTCAATGCGAAAATCCATGAATATAATATATGCAACAGAAAACTGTAATGTAAGCATATAAAGGAAAAGCCGCTATTTAAAAGTTAAAATATATATATATATGCGGTTCCTAATTTCTCCAAGTCTATATAACATCAAATAAAGGTAAACATGTAGCTATAACCAGATATGTGTGTAAACATGAAGGTATAGCAAAGTATATGTATCTACCTATCAATAATGATGTAATATACCCTCCGAACATAGAGATGGAACCGTGTAGGTTCGTCTTGCCTGAATTTGGGGGCAGATGCTGATTGGTACTATCCGTCCACCTCTCCGAATATGCCAAGTTGATTTATGGCACCATATATTGAAGGTTTAAACGGATGCGGCCGATATAGCAGACTTCGTCAGATTCCCCCTCATCGAGGGGTTTTTTGATTGCGGGGACGCTCTTCCTTGCAGGCGCAAGCCCCTGCAGTTAATTAAGCTACCGCATCGCGGTAACCACTTTCTCCTTCTCCATATGGTCACTTCATATTGTGTGTGTTTGTTTTGTTTTTGATTGCCCGTGGATTGTATACGGAGACTAATTTAAGTTGTCGCCCGTAAGGCGTGGATTAGTCCAAATCCGTATCTTCTTAGATTTGGCTTTGGGGTTGGGTTTAAGGATACGTTTGTCTCATTTGAGACTAAGATCAACTTAAACGTTTGTTAAGGTTACATTGGTATAATTTTAGATTAAGATCAACTTAACGGGATCGTTTAGATCCAACAAAAGAGCATTTGGGCTCTATTGTTTAGTTTAGAGACATTGCGGTTGATTAGTTTAAGGACATTACGGTCCAAGGTTAAGGAAATCATAGTCCATAGGTTTAAAGGACCCACAGTCCGAGGTTAAGGACTGTAGGGTTCCTAGGCACTCTAATGGAGTCTCACAAGTGATCAAACATGCACAAATCAAAAATTCCTTGTGCCTACAAACCCTAATACGGATCGTTAACTAGAAATCAAGGCGATGCAAGCAAGTAAACGGAAATATAGCTAAAGGGAAGGGGCTACAACCTTTGTAGATCCGGTCCTCCACCTCCTAGGCTCCGTGATGAAGTCCTCTCCGCTGTCCAAATCGAACCATGGCTCTAGCGTCGGCTTCATCGGAGAAAAAGCGGGCTAGGTCATCGACGACGATGTCGAAAATGATCTACGTCGAGGCATCGCTAGATCAAGCTCCAACTTCACCAAGTCAAGAAAACTTGTGAAGGAAACACCCTATACTACTTGGCAAGAGGTAGAGGATGAAGAAATAGGAAGCGGGTAGACTTTAGATTTGGATTTCTCACACTTTTTCATCAATCACCATTGATGTAGCAAGCTTTCTTCTCATGAAAGAAGAAGATGAAGAAGAAGAAGAAGATATGATAAGTTATTTTAAATTAGATAAAATAAATCAATACTTATCATTTACTAACCCTTGGTTAAGTGTAGAGAATGTACTATGGTTAGTTCATATGGTTAGGGTTAAGCATGAGACAAGAATGGTGACTTAGTCAAAGTTTCATGAATGTTCAACTAAAAACAAATAAAGCCACCATTCATCTTTCTCTTTTCCAAAATGAATAAGATAAATAAATAGATAAATAAGTAAATGGAAAAACAAAACCCTAACCATTAGTTTAACCATGGTACATTCTTTACACTAACCCTAGCTTGCATGTATCATCAAACATGATACAATCTTGTGCACAAAAGTATATCACATATACAACTTGTGCATTTCAAGTGAGAAAATCCATTTAAAGTGAACCAATACTAGTTAATGCAAAGTAATATATCAAATATATAATTATACATCAAATCATTAAATCAACACTTGATTTAACGATCCGGTCATGTCGCATATAACCGGCTAGTATCCAATGTATCGGCTTATCGAGTCAATCCTTGATTCGATAACTAGGTTATATCGCATATAACCATTCGATACATTCATCGCGAGAATATAATACGGTATCACATACACGCATTATTCTCGGTCCCGCACATATCTCATATGCGCTCCTATTTCGTTTCGCTTGAGCCAGGAAACCTCTGTGTAGGACTCTAAAGACTCGTCAATACGCCGGCAGCAGATGATGATCATATCAAACACCCACAAGCCGCAAGCGGTCTGCCAAACGTAACGGCCACCCGGGTATTGAGCGATCAGAAGATCGACGAGCAAGCTCGCTCACACTCCTGTGAATCCAACCAGTAACACTTACCGTACAGTCCGGTCTGTTCGTCTGATATGTCGCATATCTCGCCTAAGGGTGGTAAACGTCAGACCCCAATAGCTCGATAAGTCATGCCGACGTAAGGTCCATAACATTCGTGAAACTACTGATAACTCTTACCAGTATCTCACTGCAACCCTGGCCAGGGATTTCCTGTTATGGCCAGTCGAGCATAGCGCAACATCAACCTCCAATACCGGGAGAGACGAATCCCCTCCTATCGCTCATTGCCTCCATGTGAATCGGGACTGTACCCAATAACCACCTGTTTGCACAACACAGTAGAGCCGTGGTAGGGTGGAAATCAAAGCACAGTGGGAGACACACAAGACTCTATGACGATCTCGGGTCAACAGACTAAGCTGTACCAGTGTCACCAGAGAACTGCCATCTGACGTGAGGTATAATACCATCTGGGAGTTCTCGGCGAGTCCGTTCAGTGTACCCAGTCTCCACTGAGCACCCGCATACCATCTCTGATGTCAAACACCAATGGATATGGGATCATCCATCGCCCATCGCATGGGTCGAGAAGATATACGCTAGTCTACTCTGGAATATCGATGCCCCGTCTCGATATTCCCTCGACTAGGAACATTGAACGATGTACTCATGGAATATCCAGGCCCCATTAGTATGATCTGCATCACAGTCCTGGAAGTCGAGTACTCATCCTAAGGGCTTTATCAACATGTAACAGAGAGACGGAAAGTATACACGTTAAGATAAAGAGCAACCAGATTGCGTACTATCATGTCGAGCAAGAAAGTCCTACCTATATATGTCCCAGTATCCACTACAATATACATCCAATGTACAGTAATGGCCTCTAGGGCATACATATAACTAACAATCTCCCACTTGCACCAGGGCCATCTGTAGCAGTGGTTGCAGTATCACATACTCAACCATCCCCTAAAAGTCTCTCTTTGGGAAAAGGCCTTCGTGAGTGGATCCGCCGTGTTGTCCTCTGAGTCTACTCTCCTAACCTCGATCAACCTGGAGATCAACTATCTCCATGATCAGGTGATGCTGCCTCAGAATTTGTCTGGGTCACTGATGGGACCAGGGTTCTAAGGCCGAAGCCACACTTCCATTGTCATACAATGGCAGGAACCTAGTTCATCTTATGAACCAATATACACCCAAACTTCCTCTTTGGTAGTATCTTCAATAGCGATGTTACCAGCCTTTATCGTCTAGTTTGCCACGGTATCGAGCTTGGAACTCTTCCAACATACCGTCCCTTTACTGAGGGTAAAGACAGTTCCTGTGACTGACATTCAGTCATCTTTATCACCCTGGAACTCTTCCAGTGATTCTCCCCAGGATCGATCGATACCATCTCACTACATCTAGTGAGAATCCTAGCATCCAATTACATCTATCTCATAGATGAAAACTCAGGATTTAGGAGGTATCACTTTGATCTATTTGGAGAATCCTTGTGATAATAGGAGATTGACCGATCGTAGTATAGGAAACTCTTTTCCTATCAAGAGTATGTTGTGTACGTACAATACGAAGATGACCACCTTACTCTCTACTACCCTTTTGTATATACAAGGTTCGTCTACCATTTTGATGAAGTCAAACACTTTGACTATCACATCAAAACAGACGTTCCAACTCCGCGATGCCTGCTTCATTATGTAAGGCAACTTGGACACGTTTCCGCAGCTCCCACTGTTTACGAAGACCTCTGGCTGTGTTCTTATAGACGTTCTCTTCTAAATCAGTATTTAGAAAAGCAGTCAGGGCACCCAACCACCAGATATCGTAGTCATGGTATGTAGCAATGTTAAGTAGGATCCGGATTGACTTAAGCATAGTCACTTGGAAAAGGTTTCATCATTATCCATGCCTGGTTGATGACTAAAACCTTTAATAAGCCTAGCTTTGAAAGTCTCAACTTTTCCATCTACACCAAGTAATCTTCTCAAGATATACTTGCTCCTGATGGGGATTTAACCCTTCAGATATAGCAACCAAAGTCCATACTTTGCTGGTGTACATGGATTCCATCTCAGATCGCTAAGCATCCAGCCATTCTTACAGAGTCCCTACTCTTGATGGCCTGCTCGAAACTAGTTGGGTCATCATCTCATGATGCATTCCTTGCTCCCACTGTCATCAAGAAACCGAGGTATCTCTCAGGAGGATGAGGAACCCTACTAGATCGGCGGAGAGGCTGAGGTTCGTCGGGAACTATAGAATCTTATGGTTCTGTCAAATCATCAACTGCAGTTTTGTATAGCTGGAACCTTTCCAGTTCTACAGAACTGATCCTGCCTCGATCTTGTCCGGATTTTGCTTTAAACATAGGCCGGACAACCCCAAATCTTAACTCGCTTAAGAGATGGGTTCTTCCCATACCATATCTCATATGGAGTGGTAGGCACTGATTTGATTCAGACCTAATTCAATAGGTATGCAGCTTCTCAAGTACATAACCCCAAAAGGAAATAGGTAACTCAGTAGTACTCATCATAGAGCACACCTTATCATATAGGGTGTGATTGCTCCGCCCCGATATACCATCGTGCTATGGTTTATACGGAGGAGTAATGCTGAGAGAGAATCTCATTTTCTTTTAGAATAGTCCAGGAATGCCATGCACAAGTATTCTCCTCCCTGATCTTATCATAGGACATAATACTTATACCCTTATTTTGGTTCTCTACTTCTAACTTATATTCTGTGAATACCTCAAAAGCTTCAGACTTATGTTTCAACAGGAACATATGACTGAATCTTGAGAGATTATCAGAGAATACAATGAAGTATAAAGAACCAGTCCTGGCATGTGTAGACAGGAGACTTTACATACATCATCATGTATCAATCCCAAGAGTTTACTAACTCTTTCTCTGTTTCTAATAAACAGAGCTATGGTCATCTAATCTTTGTGACATGACTGGCAAGTTTCACAAGATGTAAATTCAAACTGATTTAAATATGCATCTAAAATGTAACTTCAGCCAGTCGGGTCGCATTGATGTGACCTAGTCTACAATGCCTCAAGAAGGATTCGTTCATTTCTGAGCTCTTCCTCTTATGTGTGTTCTGTATACTAGGAACTACAGTTTGATTTAGAACGTCAATGCTTTTAGATAACGTGCCTGAATCGATCAACTTTTGATATAGGAAATGTTCAAAACATTATCCAACAATACAAAATTATATCCTTCTTTACTAATAAAGAGACTGATATGATTTTGTATATCAGGTTCGGTATCTAATAGCATTTGTTCAGAATCAATGTACTGGTAATACAGGGTGACAGTGACCAACAGACTTGGCAGCAACACTTGCCCCGGTTTCTGTCTCATGAAACTTATCACCCGTTCTTAGTTTTTCTACCTTTTTGTAGCCCTATGTAACAGCTTACATATCTGGGATCCTGATCCGGTATCATATACCCAAGATACAGAGGATACTGAGAAACAGTTCTATTTAACGAACACACCCGAAGAAGATGCATCATATGCACTTTCTTCATTTGGGCGGCATAGGAATTCTGGTATTCCCCTATTTCCTGCTCTGTCTTATAACAATTATAAGTTGGAGCGGGACCAACGTTCCCCAGCTCAGTATAAAAAGCGGGGTCGGTCAATACATCCATATTATTGTCTTGATTAAGGCGTGATATGGTCGCTACCTGGAGAGAGAGAGAAGAAAACACTCTGCGTGCGCTCTTGCAAGATCAGATTGGTTCTATATTTTATCTAATCAGGATGGCTCCCACTGTTTTTATCGAATCTTTCTTCAAACCTTAAAAGGAAAGACTAGCCGGGATTAATTACACTCTACAAGTTCGCCAATCTTTCAGCCAGGCCAGTGTCGGTACTTTGAGGGAGGTTCCCCGTACTTTCGCACGGACCTAATTACAGTAAACCTCGTTTTCCGAGAGGCGTAACCCCGTTGACACCTTTCTAGACACCTACTTGATCGGCTAATTGTAAAGTGCAAAACTCTCCCAGGAGTAACAATTACTCGCAGTGGGTATCGGGATCCAACTATCATATAGAAGGTATGCAATCTCATTGCAAATTTCAACACTTGAAACTCCCGATAAAGGTTTTTACCCCTAGCACCTATGACCTTAACTATGGTCAACAAATCATAAGTACTAGTCAAGTTCTATCCGTCATTTCGTGATTAATTAGACCCACCCACATGACCCTTAACTAAGGTCAACAAAGTCACGCGACTGTCCTAACTAATCGCATCATATGCGGTGTAGGAAGACATCACTTAGCTACCGTACACTGTGCCTTAACTAAAGTCAACAAACACAGCACGAATACTAAGTACTCTACTTCCTAAAATGACGGAGGGTTGCGGCAGGTTTTTATGAAAACCTTTAACGCTTTGAACTTGATCTCGTTGCAGAATCAAATGGTTTTTAAATGGAATGTTTTTGAGGCTTTTCTAGTTTTGCTAAAGGGGTCACTCCCGGTGAAGGGATCGTCGGCCCTTTCCTCGTCGAATGAGGTGCGGGATATATCATATATATCACTGTGCAAAGCAGAAACTATAGAAGCTATCAAAAGACAAACCGAGTGATGTAGCATCTGCCAGTTATTGCTAAAGGAGTCACTCCCGGTAAAGGGATCTCGGTCCTTTCCCTATCGAATAAGGTGCAGGATGTTCTACAAGGAACACCGCGATGCAAAGCAAGAACTGTAGCTACCTGTTTTAATTTTGAAATTCGATTCCACAACATCTATTAGGTTTATTTTCTTTCATTAATCTCATTAATGAATATCCCATCATTTAAGTCCACCTAAACATCACAGATAAATATGACGTACACTTATGCCATCCGCATTCGCCTCGATGTCCCGTCTGCACCGTTAGGTTAGGTAACTAACGCCAGAGCGAGGCAGGGATAGCGCGGGTGTAAAACATAAGCAACGTCTATATAATATATCATATATACTATATACTATATCTATCACAGAATATCACATGATCACATCACAGATAACGCAGCAGAAAGTATCATATGAAATATTGGATATACTAGGACGTCCGTGTTTTCAATACGAGCCAGTATAAAACACGGATTCCACGGTCGTGATGAATAGCCAGTCCCACACCCCTAGACCCCTACGAGAGCGGCAAGCAACCCTACCAATTCTAGGGTTAGGAGACCCGGACTCGACTCCTCGAGTTGGTCTCCCACTGGACCCCAGAACCCGGTTACTTGTGCTCCCCTCCTTGGGTCTATCCTAATGCGGAAAAGTAAATAATATACAATGGGTGACAACTTCCGCAACCTGGAAGTTTCCCAATTAAAGAATATTACATACAAGTTTTTTACATGAATGAAAATGGAAAAACACTCATCTCACATAAAAAACCCCGGCTATTCAAACACGACGATCCAATATAACATATCCAGCAACACATAACATCACATGTCATCAACGTAAGTAAATATGCGCATCCCAATTGTCGTTGACATATAGCAACGAAACCGGCGACATCACATATTACACTTACGGTAATAGAAAAGAAAGTGTAAAACTACAACAGTTGGAATCCGCAATCTCTTTAGACATCGCATGCCTAATCAAATGAATTCCTTAGACATCGCATGCCTAACAATTATAAACCCCGCATTTTAGTCTCATTATCGAAAACTCTTTTCAATGTCAAGTTGGGCAATTCAACAGGATTCCCGACATTCTGATCGAATGCTCGTCGCAAACTTCAGTAGACGGCCGCACCCCCGATGCCGTCGACGAAGTGCACCAAGGCGGAACACCGCTACCGCGAGCACCCGAACGGATGCTTTCGGCGACGGGGTTCTCCTACAGTCACTTGGTCGGGGAAATGGAGTGAGGCTGTCTATTAAGTTTACCCGGCGAGTATCCGCGTACGCTACGTGATTGGTACGGACTTTTGATCACATCAAAATTCCGTGGCAACCGATCAAGTGAGACTAAAGTGCTATGTTTATAACATTCATTCAGTTATCACATAACTTTTTGTGAATTCCAATTGTTGTATCACATTCTGGATAAACAGAAAATGTTAAACTTTCCGATTGAACATTCGAACACCCAAGTTTTCCCGAAACAACTCAACACATGAAATAAGTCTAACAACATTCAGTTCGTGCCTCAGTACTAACGGTCCAGCCGTAGAAGGGTCAAGCCAACGCCTCACATGTGGCACGCCGTACTGCCCCAAACCCGAAGGTTCAAAGGGCAGTTCAAGACGGTCACATAATCGAGTTAAGGTTTGTTGTCTTCTAGAGGGTCCATCACGTTACTTGCACTACTTAGAACGTCGTTAAACTACGGAAAAATCCAACACTTGGAAATTTCCCGACAGGGGACAAGTTGGGTATTTATATCCGGTCGAACTTTCTAACATATTCTAAAAATACCCAGAAAAACACAAAGACAGAATTAGACAATCCGATCGATACACCGAGTCCCCAATACAACCCAGAATATTCAACTCTTAAAAAAATATTAAAAATTCCCAGGAAAACCAGCACCCGAAAATAGGAATTACTGTGCAAAAAGTATTGGGCATTGTGACTATACTGCCGCGGAACCACCGCAGAAGCCATGCTTCTGCCGCGATTCCGCCGCACTCTTGTTGAATCATGGACACGTGTTGCACAGTAATTCTTAGGATTCCCTGAAGATTTTTCTGCATATTTTTAATTTCGAGAAAACCACGATTTCAGAAAAAGTCCAGAGAGCAATATTAGGGTTTGGGTTTTGATTCGATCGGAGTTCTAATTCCGTCTAGACTTCGCCTAAGGCTCTAGCTAGTCTCTGATACCACTATAGGGCAGGCAGCCACCCCATCCAATGGGGTCGCCGTGGCACCAACGGGTCCCTCAGCCGCTACTTTTTACGCATGCCCCCTCGTGAGGACTACAACCCACCGGAACACCTTCCGGTCTCGGGACACCCTGGGGGTAAGAGCCTATGCTTCGCCACACTGTCACAGAGTGAGAACCCCCCATAGGTCGACATCCAATGCCTAGTAGCTCTGATACCACTGTAGGGTTCCTAGGCACTCTAATGGAGTCTCACAAGTGATCAAACATGCACAAATCAAAAATTCCTTGTGCCTACAAACCCTAATACGGATCGTTAACTAGAAATCAAGGCGATGCAAGCAAGTAAACGGAAATATAGCTAAAGGGAAGGGGCTACAACCTTTGTAGATCCGGTCCTCCACCTCCTAGGCTCTGTGATGAAGTCCTCTCCGCTGTCCAAATCGAACCATGGCTCCAGCGTCGGCTTCATCGGAGAAAAAGCGGGCTAGGTCATCGACGACGATGCCGAAAATGATCTACGTCGAGGCATCGCTAGATCAAGCTCCAACTTCACCAAGTCAAGAAAACTTATGAAGGAAACACCCTATACTACTTGGCAAGAGATGGAGGATGAAGAAATGGGAAGTGGGTAGACTTTAGATTTGGATTTCTCACACTTTTTCATCAATCACCATTGATGTAGCAAGCTTTCTTCTCATGAAAGAAGAAGATGAAGAAGAAGAAGAAGATATGATAAGTTATTTTAAATTAGATAAAATAAATCAATACTTATCATTTACTAACCCTTGGTTAAGTGTAGAGAATGTACTATGGTTAGTTCATATGGTTAGGGTTAAGCATGAGACAAGAATGGTCACTTAGTCAAAGTTTCAAGAATGTTCAACTAAAAACAAATAAAGCCACCATTCATCTTTCTCTTTTCCAAAATGAATAAGATAAATAAATAGATAAATAAGTAAATGGAAAAACAAAACCCTAACCATTAGTTTAACCATGGTACATTCTTTACACTAACCCTAGCTTGCATGTATCATCAAACATGATACAATCTTGTGCACAAAAGTATATCACAAATACAACTTGTGCATTTCAAGTGAGAAAATCCATTTAAAGTGAACCAATACTAGTTAATGCAAAGTAATATATCAAATATATAATTATACATCAAATCATTAAATCAACACTTGATTTAACGATCCGGTCATATCGCATATAACCGGCTAGTATCCAATGTATCGGCTTATCGAGTCAATCCTTGATTCGATAACTAGGTTATATCGCATATAACCATTCGATACATTCATCGCGAGAATAGAATACGGTATCACATACACGCATTATTCTCGGTCCCGCACATATCTCATATGCGCTACTATTTCGTTTCGCTTGAGCCAGGAAACCTCTGTGTAGGACTCTAAAGACTCGTCAATACGCCGGCAGCAGATGATGATCATATCAAAAACCCACAAGCCGCAAGCGGTCTGCTAAACGTAACGGCCACCCGGGTATTAAGCGATCAAAAGATCGACGAGCAAGCCCGCTCACACTCCTGTGAATCCAACCAGTAACACTTACCGTATAGTCCGGTCTGTTCGTCTGATATGTCGCATATCTCGCCTAGGGGTGGTAAACGTCAGACCCCAATAGCTCGATAAGTCATGCCGACATAAGGTCCATAACATTCGTGAAACTACTGATAACTCTTACCAGTATATCACTGCAACCCTGGCCAGGGATTTCCTGTTATGGCCAGTCGAGCATAGCGCAACATCAACCCCCAATACCGGGAGAGACAAATCCCCTCCTATCGCTCATTGCCTCCATGTGAATCGGAACTGCACCCAATAACCACCTGTTTGCACAACTCAGTAGAGCCGTGGTAGGGTGGAAATCAAAGCACAGTGGGAGACACACAAGACTCTATGACGATCTCGGGTCAACAGACTAAGCTGTACCAGTGTCACCAGAGAACTGCCATCTGACGTGAGGTATAATACCATCTGGGAGTTCTCGGCGAGTCCGTTCAGTGTACCCAGTCTCCACTGAGCACCCGCATACCATCTCTGATGTCAAACACCAATGGATATGGGATCATCCATCGCCCATCGCATGGGTCGAGAAGATATACGCTAGTCTACTCTAGAATATCGATGCCCTGTCTCGATATTCCCTCGACTAGGAACATTGAAGGATGTACTCATGGACTATCCAGGCCCCACTAGTATGATCTGCATCACAGTCCTGGAAGTCGAGTACTCATCCTAAGGGCTTTATCAACATGTAACAGAGAGACGGAAAGTATACACGTTAAGATAAAGAGCAACCAGATAGCGTACTATCATGTCGAGCAAGAAAGTCCTACATATATATGTCCCATCATCCACTACAATATACATCCAATGTACAGTAATGGCCTCTAGGGCATACATATAACTAACAAGGACATCATAGTCCATGGGTTTAAAGGACCCCACAGTCCGAGGTTAAGGACATCATAGTCCATGGGTTTAAGGAACCCACAGTCCATGGAATGATTGGTTATCGGGACCCGTTGATTTTGTAGATTTTATGATCAAAAATAATATTACCACAATCAAGAACGGCGTCGCTTGGTAACTAGCTGGTGAGTACGGGTCGGTCCACAGGGATTTTGTGTTTTCCTAGTCGCTTTAACGTGTTAATTCCGATGGGTGTCAGATTGATTATCTCTAAAAGCTAAATTAATTTATACTAAGATTATCTAAATCTAAGTCTTGTTAGGGTTAGGTTTAGAGGAAGTTGGGAGATTAAAGGTTTCCTCACCGCTTTCAATGCCCTATTATAGATCTATTAGGTGTTATGGTAATTATCAATAAAGTGGATTAGAATCATTTGGGAAGATGTTTCTTCCTCTAGGTTCTTGTCCTTCCTTTATCGATCCTTACCCTAACCTCCTTGGAAAACACACGCAACCGGTCCTTTATACTACGGTATCACCGTTACCTCTAGGGGTAAGGTGCCGTAGGGAGCGGTGTGTGCGTGTATGCATGGAGTTCTAATTATTATGTGCGATGGGGCAAGAAAGGGGTGAGAGATCTCATCTCTCAAACCTTTCCCTAAAGCTAACCCTAACAAGCGAGGAGACTACTCGCTCATTTGGGGATTGAAAGACATTCTAAATTAAATTAAACCAAGGCAAAGAAATAAAAGAACTTACTAATTTTTATTGATGGCTCTCTCCAAACATCAACACAGTACAGATCTGAATTTATGAAGTGAAAAGAGGCATACCCTAGAAAAGGTTTTTAGGGTTCTATTTATAGATTCATAGAAACCCTAGGTTACAATTGACTCGCGCATCTGCTTTTACAAAAATACCCCTTAAGAAAAGACCTAGTCAACTCCCGCGCACCGCCACGAAACTTGGTAAAAATTTAGCTTCTACGGGCTCTGGATGGCCGCGGAACCGCGGCCGCGACATGGGTTGGGCCACGGTTCCGCGGCCTAATAAAGAGATCAATATCTCAAATTTCAGGCTCTGCTTCTTGGCGTTTTGGGCTTCCTATTTCTTCAGTACTTTTCTCAAATTGGCTTTTAGGTTCCTTCCAGATCTCCTAGTGAATCGTAGTGGACTTTTACCGTTGCTTCGAGACAAAATCTTGGACCTTGCGTTGCTTTGCACTTTGTGAACTAATCTGCATGTAGGCTTGATCAAGATCCTTCTGTTTGTTGGTCAAAGTCTTACTTTTGCATCGTCTTTTTTCTTTTCACTGTTTTTGCTCCTAGAACCTGTAACCTGTACTATGTACCAGACATGGGTCAAAAGCACCTGTTTATTTGTAAAATACATAAGAATGGGGAATATAATAATGCAATATTATGGTATGAACAAATACCCCCAAACTTATCTTTTGCTCGTCCTCGAGCAAACCTAGTTTTTATTCTTGACAAAAACCTAACCTCACTTTCGCAGGGAAACGCGATTGCACTGAGCACGTGCAACAAGCCGTTAAACCTCTAGGTGTCCCTAGTAGGAGTGTTGTCTCCTGAGGATTTTCACCGGATACTACCCACAAAATCCTATCAATTAGGCCTATTAACTCTTATTTTCCAATTATGTTTTCTAACAAGGAATTCTATTATCTTCGACTCATAAATTATCCACCCGTATTCTTCACGCTTCCTTATCATTTAACTTAAGATTATATATGTTCTGTAGACTTACTTAGCTTTTGGCATCTCTTATGTTTTCCTTCTAGGGTTCCATCTCCACTTAGGAATTTTTATCATCTCTATTAAAAATACAAGTTCTATTCTTCACTCCTATCTCTTATCTAAACTCCAATTACATACCCCTACGTGTGTGTGTATACCATCCCTACACTTGGAAATTCAAATCAAGCAATCATACTCTTGTCCGTTGTCCAAAGCACTTCTTAATTGGTGATTTTTTTTAAATTAATTTTGCTTACACATCCTTCATGCGACCGTTAATACTTCTTGAGGTACCAACGACCGATTACAAAATGCATTTGCACTTTAAAGCGTACTTCCTAGTCTTGTAACACCTAAGGCTTTTAGCAGTGACTCCCAAACCAGTTGGTCTAAGGCACTAGGTGATGAAGCACCCTCGCTAAATATTTTTCTATTTTTTTCAGCCTTAAGTAATCACAAAAACCAGTGTTCATTTTTTTTCTTTATTCATACTTGAATTTTTTTATTTTATTTTCTCGTACTAAGGGCTTTAGACAAGAGCATTTCAAGGTCTCTTCTACTATTCCAAGTTTCAATGTGCGTGATTGTGCAAATTGTAGGGTATACATTTTCAGAATCTAGACTTAAGCTTAGGAATTATTTTTCAAACTTATACTCTAATAAAAATATCAATACATTTCCTTTGTTTTGACTTAGCCCAAGAAGTGAACTCAAAATTTTCCTATTTCTAAATAAACTACAAATACATATACTTTCTACCGTTAAATTCTAAGAAAGGTTATTTTTAAGGTTTTTAATTTATTAAGTCTAAGATCTAGTTATTCCTAGCTAGTTAACCCATTTGTCAAACTCAATTCAAATAAGGCCAAAATTGAATACATTAATTTTTATAATTTTTGAAATTTTCAATTTTTTATGGGTTTTTCTTTTTCTATTTTTTTTTTCTTTTTCAAATTTTTCAATTTTTATGATTTTTATGAATGCAAATGCAACTATACATATGAATACGAAGGAAGAAGACTTACCGAGCATACCCCCAAACTTAAACTGGACAGTGTCCTCACTGTCATGCTATACCAAGAGGGTCAAAATGTCGGCATTCCCCTGTTTATTTATTTATAATTTTTTTTATTTGTTTATTTTTTGAATTGTTAAAAGAAAAACAAAAATATATATACAGAAAGGCCCCCCCAAACTTCATTGAAACAGAGTTAAACGTCATTGCCATACTTTGCAAAGACCAAACGTCAACACCAACCAGTCGAAAAATTTATCTGTAAAGAGTATCGGTTGGTGGAAGAATATGTTGTACCGATCCAAAAAGAATTGGGGAAGATAGAAATGGTGGTATGGAAAGTGTGGAAGTGAATAGATAGGAGGTGGTGATGAATCAAAACGAGAATGTGAATGATCAGCAATCAGTGTAATATCGGCATTCTCGTAGCTTATTAAAAGAAAAGGGGGTGGTTCAACTTCTAAAGGAGGAGGTTGACAAACCACACTATCCCCAAGATACTTCTGTGGATCCTTTATCGACTTGGTATCATCCATCATATGCATATGATATTCAATTATGAGGGAACTAATCTTCTCGATGTCCGCCATGTTAGTGTATATGCCCTAGGGGCCATTATTGTATCATACTAGCTTCTATATTACTTAATGGAAGCTTGGGATATTCACAGTTATATAACAGTCTTGCTAAACATGGTAGTATGCTACTTGGTTTTATCTATCTTAATATGTATGTACGTATTGATAGAGCCTTTAGGATCTTTCTTGAGTACAAGCGTTGTGATGGCAGTCACACTAGTGGGGGCTAGGTAGTCTACAAGCACATCCTTTTTTAGGTCCCTAGTCGTACGATTATCGAGACAGGGCATCGATACTCCGGAGTAGACTAGTGTCTACGCTTCTCATCCAAGTTGGGGAGATGGTCTATCCCACAGCCATCAGTACGTCGTACTGGAGATAGTATACAGGTGCTCGTTGGGTTACGGGTACACCGGACAGGACTCGCAGGGAACTGTTGGTTGGTATTATACCCTTCGTCAGTTAACAGTTCCCAGGTGACATGAGTACAGCATAGTCCGCAGAATTGACACTGCCACTTCGCCTCGAGTGTGTCCCACTGTTCTTAGATTGCTACCCTACCACGGCTCAAAGGAGTCATGCAAACAGGTAGCAGTTGGGTGCAGTCCCGAGCACTTGGAGGCAGTGGCGGTTAGACATGATTCGTCTCTCCCGGTATTGGGAGTTGATATCGCGCTGTGTCAGAGAGCCATTACGCAAAGTCCCTGGCCAGGGTAAGTGAGATTTACTGGTAGTTTTTCCAGTAGTTTCTCAAGGTGTAATGGGCTTCGCTCCGACACGACTTATACCGCTTTTAGGGGACTGACGCTTGCCGCCCCCCTAGGCTCGATATGCGATAGTCCTAGACGAACAGACCGGACTGTACGGAGATTGTCACATCAGGCTCAGTAGGAGTTCAGATGGGTTTCCTCATCAGCCTTCTTATCGACATCTACCTGGGGACCGTTACGTACAGCTAGTGCCGCTTGCGGTCTGTGGTTAAACCCACTGCCAGCGTAGTATTCGAGTCTTTAGAGTCCCACACAGAGAGTTTCCCTGCTCCAGGAGAAACGATATAGAGGTCATATGGTTTTACGACAAGGGTTCGGACGCATACGTGTTTAAACGCACGTACGATGTTCGGACAGTTTTTACTAGCCGGCTTTGGTTTAAGCCAGATTCTAGTATCGGTTTATTGGATTTATACAGTCTAAAGTTTTTTCGTGTTTTCACGGATAGGAGGGGCGTTCTCGTAATTTGGCGGGAAGCTTCTAGAAGTATGGTGACTTGAGGGTTTAGGTGGCATTTACATTAAATGTATTTGTGACTCATTAGATGAATCATTCAAGTGAGTTAATGAAGCATTTATTGCTTAATGACTCACTTGATGATTCATTGCATATATTAAATGAAGCATGATGATAAATCATTTAGATTTATTTATTTGATTTTCTTTATGCTTCATGATATATTAGAAGTGAGAAACATTTTCATCATAATCTTGCTCACCTTCTCTCTCTTCAAGCTCTCTCTCTTCAAACCCTAATCCTACCCTCTCATGTGTTGAGATCAAGAATTAGCTAGACTATTTAATCCATAACCATACTCTATATCATCTAGGTGACTTTGATTAGCAACTAAAGAAACCTAGTTACCTCAAGATTAGAGGCAAAGCTTGGAGTAGAAGCTCTCGGGTGGATCGTCTATTACATAGAGGAGGCCGACGAGGAAGTGGATAACGAGAAGACGAAGGACTAGGTTCATTAGGTATAATCTCTTTTCATAGTAGTTAACAACTCCTATGTTTGTGTTAGTTATAGTTTAGCAAAGATCCTTTCGGTTAGTCGATGTTGCTTCAAACAAAATGATAGTTTTTCATATTTCCGCCTCCCCGCGAGTCGTGGGGTGTACAACGTCGACTTACAGTGGTATCAGAGCCTCGCTAAATAATAACTAACTTATTAGCAAAGTCATAAGAATTTCGAACGCAAAACGAACCGAAAAAAATATCGTATTCACCAAGTTTCTGTCGAATTTAAAACGAGGTCTAAAAATTTTTCAGGGACCTCTTAAAATACAAGCAGGGAAATATAAGAATACTGGAGAAAATTTGGTGCATGAATCTGCCAAACAGCCGCGGAACCGCGGCTGATCCAAGCGATCCGCCGCGGATCCGCGACCGAGTTGGAGTCGATTCACCCCAATCTTCCCCAGTAACTCTTCTGTGAATATTTTGTTTTTCTGGAATGTTTATTTTATGCTCAAGTCTTAGGTGCACAGAGAAGTTTTGGAGTAGAATCTAAAGTGTTTGCTCGATCGAAATTATACGATGTTTGCTAATTAGATTATATCTGTGAACTTTATAATGTGTTCGTAAACCTCCCCTAACTGCTAGTATGTCGGTTGGCAGGGGGTTGCACATTTCTGTAATGATTTTATTGTTTGTGATTATGAACTTGATTGGATTGTTGTGATGATTAGCCGGGGTTTGAGATGGGTTATAATATTCATTCATTCGATGTAATTGTAATATGTTGTAATATTATTTTGCGGGGCACATCCAGGTTCCGGTTGTAGCCACCGTTGTATTATTTCATTTTACTATTTTTTCTCCTAGGATAGACCCAAGGTGGGGTGCACAAACTACCGGGTACTTTGAAGTGTTTAGTGGCCTACTCATGTTGTTGAGGGAGACCGCTTCACTTCGGGTACTTGGCGGGTAGTTTGCCGTACCCGTAGGGGTCTAGGATGAGGTAATGGCTATTCATCACAACTGTGTAATCCGTCTTTTGTTGCAGGCTCAAAGAAAATGTGGATTGCTTGTATATCCAATAATGTTCATCTGTGATCTGGAATGCCTATTATTGCGTCTGACGAATGTACTATATCTATATATGATAGCTATTTAGACGTCACTTATGTTTTACACCCGCGCTTGCCCAGCCCCCACTCTGTCGTTAGTTAAGTAACCTAATGAGTGATGACGGGACCCAGTGGCGACTGCGGATGGCATAAGAGGACGTTGTATTTTCGTTGTTTTCTGCAATGATAGGTTAATGATGGGACGCATTATTATTAATGCAAAGAAAATAAACTAAAGTTGAATCGTTGGAACATTTTAAAAGAAACCACTCGGTTATTTATAAAACAGAAGATATTTTTAATTGCGGAGCTTTAACCACTCCTTTTAAAAGCTATCAGGTTCCTTCGGTCATATCAAGTTCACTACGTTCACGGTTTCGCCAAAACCATTCATAGCCCTCCGTCATTTCATTTAGGTATTCAGTAGTATTCAAGCTATGTATTTTGACCAACGCCAAGGCATAGTGTTTGGTAGCTGCTGGGTATCCATTTGTTGCATAGATAGATGAGTTAGTTTGGGACAGTCGTATTATCATTTTGGCCAACGTCAAGGATATGTACGGATGGGTTCAAATTAACAAGATAATGATGGGTAGAACTTAACATGTGACTTATGACATTTTGACCAACGCCAAGGTCATAAGAGCTTGTGGAAAAAATTTATATCGGGAATTTCTAAAGAAACTAAAATTTGCAAAGAGATGCATACCATTTGGAGTTTGATGAATGTTGGTAGGATTCCTTCAGCATTATCATACGATGATATTTGGATCCCGATCCTACTGTGAGTATATGCTACTCATCAGGAGATTCGTCACTTAACGATCAATGCTATAAACCAAGTAGGTGCCGAGAAAGGTGTCAGCGGGGTTACACCCCCAGAGAAAAGAGGTTATTTAATTAAGGAACTTCGCGAAAGCGTTAGAAAACCTCCCTCGAAGTACCGACACCGGCATGGCTGAACGGTTAAGCAAGTATTGCACGGTGAGAATAGTCCTGGCTAGTTCTTCCTTTTTCGTTTGAGGAGGGATTCGAGAAACAGTAGGAGCCATCCAGTTTAGATAAACTAAAAACCACTCTAAACTTGCAAGAGCATCATGATAAAGTGTTCTCTCTCTCTCTCCTAATTGCAGCGACCCAGATAATGACAGGACTTAAGTTACTATTAGAAAGAATATACTTACAGGGCCAAACTATAAAGATTGGCTGTGGAATGTCAAAATGGCTTTGACCAATGATAGATTGGGGTATGTCCTCACCGCTAAGGCACCTGCAGTCCCAGGTCCCAAATCCAGTAATGCGGATAAGGAAATCCGCAAAACCTGGGAGTTAGATTGCGCGAAGGCCAAGTGCATCGTGCTTTCCTCGATGAATAATGAACATCAGAGGAGGCACGAGGATATGGATCTAGATGCCATATTTCTCCATACAAAGGAACTTTATGGAGAGCAATCTCGTATACCAAGATACGAGACCTCAAAGAACTTATTTCAAGCGAGGTTGGCCGTCGGATCATCGGTAGGAGAACATGTCCTAAAGATGATTGGCTATATAGAAGAGCTCGCAGACCTTGGGACGAATTTGGATAATGAGCTTTATACAGACCTGATTCTCCAGTCCCTCCCTTCCACTTACGCCCAGTTTATTCTGAATTTCAACATTCAAAGAAAAGAAGTTGAACTTTCAGAACTCCCTAACATGTTGAGGAGTGCAGAGGGCACCTTGCAGAAGGCAAGGGAAACACACACTATGTTTGTTCGAGGTGCTTCTTCTTCCGGGTCCAAGGCTAAGGCCAAAGGAAGGAAGAATAAGGCCGCCACCAAACCTAGAGGAGGTGTTAGTAAGGTGGGAGCGAAGGGAAAGAAAAAGATTGCGGTGCCAGTAGTGGCTAAGGATGAGTGCTTCCATTGTCATAGGAAAGGGCATTGGAAGAAAGATTGCAAGGCGTGGAACGCCAAAAACCAGGAACCGAAGCAAGCTGTAGCTTCGACTTCAGGTGTGTTTGTAATTGAGAATTGTCTGTCAATCAACTCTACTTCCTGGGTATTGGATACTGGATCAGGATCTCATATATGCAATTCATTGCAGGCACCTTTACACCTTTGCCCACCCGTAACTATCTCACAAGTCACGACAAATGTTGGTGGAAATCGAATGAATACAGAGAGTTGACTGATGTGCTTGCTATAGGATTTCGCGTCTCTGCCCAATAGTATCATGTACACAAACACGTCCCTAAACTTAGCACACCCAAGTCATAAATCAAGGACTCCAAATCATTACCCAGCCGAGTATGCTCAAGTATCTCTGACGAACGAGCATCGACGGGCAGTGCCTTGCGAAAGCGATTAAGGAAAAGTGGTTGGGCGCGGACATGGGCAAGCTGTCCCCTCAGTAGAGGCGAACTTAAGCTGTAATCAACGATCGCACAAGAACTGTAAATCTGCAGAAGACTATCTCAACGATCACAACCCGCTGCAGGAAGATGTACATTAACCTCTGGTGGTCCGTGAAAATCTAACATGACTCTCGAACAAGTAGTGTCTCCAAATCTCCAACGCAAGACCACCGCGGCCATCTCCAGATCATGAGTGGGATATCCTGCTCGTACTTCCTCCAGATGTAAGGAAGAAAAAGCGATAACTCTATAGTATCACCTCAGTACACAATCGAGCCCCACTCGCGAAACATTACAGTTAAACAACAATGTCGCCCGTACCAGAAAGAAAAGAAAGAACTGATGCATTTGTTAACCGAGTCTTCAACTGCTGAAAAACTCCATACGCATGCCTCAGTCCAAAGAAAAGAAACCTCCTTTCCGGTCAATTCAGTCAACGGTGCGTAGATTTACAGTTCTTGTGCGATCGTTGAGTACAGCTTAATTTCGCCTCTACTGAGGGGACAGCTTGCACATGTCCGCGCCCAACCACTTTTCCTTAATCGCTTTCGCAAGACACTGCCCGTCGATGCTCGTTCGTCAGAGATACTTGAGCATACTCGGCTGGGTAATGATTCGGAGTCCTTGATTTATGACATGGGTGTGCTCAGTTTAGGGACGCGTTTGTGTACATGATACTATTGGGCAGAGACGCGAAATCCTATAGCAGGCACATCAGTCAACTCTCTGTATTCATTCGATTTCCACCAACATTTGTCGTGACTTGTGAGATAGTTACGGGTGGGCAAAGGTGTAAAGAGAAGTTTCGGGTTTCATTTCAAGGTGTCTGTCTTGTTGTGTGCTTAGGTTGAGCATCTAAGACCGGCTGGAGTGTTGCAACCTTTAACCGTTCCGAAGTGGGAATGGGAGCAGATCTCCATGAATTTCGTTATGGTGTCTACCCAGGTTTAGTCAGGGTATGACTCCATTCGGATGCTTGTTGTCCGGTTATGCTTAGTTTGCTAGGTTGTTCTTTGTTAAGTTTGTGCGTTGCACGGAGTTCCTTCATGGGTCGTATCCAATGAAGGCACCATGTTCGCTTGTCGTCTTGGGCAGGAGCTTCAGGAAGCCTTGGGTACTGGTTGAGCTTTAGCTCCATCTTGCCATCCGTAGGATGATGGTTTTGTGAGAGTGGGCTATACTGACTGTGGAGGATATGCTTGTGCGTGCGTATTAGTTGTTGTCGGCAGTTAGGATCATCACTCGCCATTGTTAGGGTTCTCCTTCGATAGCTGTTATCAGGAGGCACTCCAATTGGCAACCTTTAGGTTTAGTTGTTAGGTATTGTCGATCTCCAATCTGTTTTTCTGACTCTGCCTAGTAGGATTTTTGGACCCCAGCTAGTCTAAAGACTTCAGAGATGATCCAGTTGTTTTAGGTCAGGATGAGAATTCTCCATTGCGGACAGAGGTCTTATGCCGACAGTGATGGTAGCAGACTTGATTTCGCAGTGGGAGATCATGTATTCCTATGGATTTCCGATGAATGACGTGTTGAGTTTTGGGGAAGCTTATCCCAGAATTGTAGGTCCTTTTGAGATCCTTAAAGCGAGTTAGTTCCGTTGTCTTTAATTTGGCACTTCCGCCCAGATTATTGAGTATTAACCCCGTATTCCTTGTGTCGATACTTTGCAATTACCTTCATGACCTATCTCACATGATTCAGCATCAGACCATTTAGCTTGGACGTGATCTTTCATTCACCAGCAGCCAATTGTGTTAATGGCTCGACAGGTGGAGAAACTTCGGTCAAGGGTATTGCCATCTGTGAAGGGCTTTTCTTGGACGTAACCGTATAGTGAGGTAACCACTTGGGAGGCTGCGAGCGAGATTTGAGAGTTTGTAATCTTCTTTTTGAAGGTACGCTTAGTGAGAATTTTAAATTCGGGGATGAATTTCTATAAGGGGGAGATTGTAACGCCTTAGATTTCGGTTAGTGTTCGTTTAGACGTTAATGCGGGTTTACTGTAAAAAGTTTATCATTTCGGGTTCCTCACATTTTATAACATTTAATTAATAATTTATTATTATTTGTTATAAGCATGCACGCACATGTGCACGTAAATGTGAGTTTTGTTTGTGCTAATTTTGTTCTTAGCAACCTTGACACTTAACCTAATCTTATCCCTTTTCTTTAATTCTTAACCTTAGCCCTAGATCTTTTATGAGTGAGAAGAGAGATATTTTGCTTGGTTTTGTTTTGTGTGAAGTGTGAGTGCATTAATGTGAAGGCATGGTTAGCATTTAATGATGTGGTTACACTCACCTCTCACCTCACCCTACACTCACCTCCCTCTCTCTTCATTATTTCCTCTCTTTCTTTTTCTATATCTCATTTATTCTCTCATCTCCCACTCATCAAACTGAACACTTCCTTACCCTTCATCAAATCCATCACAAATTCACAACTTTTTCTTGGTTTTGCCTCATGGATGCCTTGGAGTGTGCCAAGCTTGGATCTTTGAGTTCTTTTGTGTAGGTAATGATTCCTTTCTGTTATTTAAGTTAATTTTGTGTAGCTTAGCTTGTTAGTTTTAGATTTTATCGCGTATTGTATTGTTTCGGGTAAATATCGTATTTTTAGTGTTTTGTTTGGGTCTCGGATGATCTGCTGTTAAACTAAGTGTTTGTTGCAAAAGTTGGCATGACACTAACCTAGTGTAGAGACCTAGAACCTACCCTGAAAATACGAGCCAATTCCACCATGATCGGGCCGCAGTTTTATTGCATCTGGCCGCAATTTGCGGCCAGACTGGGGACTTGGGTGTTGGATTTTTGGATAGGGGTCTCTGGGGTGATTTGTAATCTCATGGTACTTGCAATTTTTACAAATTATTAGTACAGAAAAATCTGGGACCACTTTACGTATTTCTAGTGTTTCGTTTCGCGCGATACGTTATCCGATACGATGTGTGTTCCGTGTTGCTGTTGCTCTGAGTTGGTTTCGTAGTATCGCTATACGCGTTAGCTACAACACGAACCCTTTAGAGTACGTATGTGTGTCGTGTTGGTCCGTGTAGATTGTATGTATTTTGGGTCTATTATTAATATATACTTGTTTTATTCTTTTAATGTTGCAGGTTCGCAGGTGGGGACTACGAACACAGCTACAAAGGGAAAACAGGTGGTAGACTTCACCTGGCCAGGAGCGTTGGTGAGTAGATTTAACATCTATAGGGGAATCACCGGCATGGCGTTATGCGTCTGGGCTAGAGATGTTACTTTTGTTATATATTCTATGTCATATTTAGAATTGCGCATACACCCTAATGCTTAGTTATTGTTGTGCTTGGACTAGTATCCTTAGGACACTACACTATTATTGACGATTCATGTTGCACGAGCACTGATTGTATGTCACACACATCGTCAATAATTGCCATGTCACGCGCAACCCACTTATAGATATAATATTGCTTGGTTAGGGACATTGGGACATTGATTCATATTTCTTATCGCATATGACATTTAGCATACTTGTATATCCACATGCTTACACATATGCCTTCACATACTTACCTACTAGATATCTGTATACCTATAGAGTATTTTACCATTAGCGATAGGTACATATACACTTAATGACATAACTACAGGTATACCTTGCACACATACTTCACTTATACCCAGGGGGTATATTACATCATTACTTATAAATAGATACATATACCTTGCTATACCTTTATGTTTACACATATATCAGTTATAGATACATATTTACCTTTACTTGATGTTATTTTGAATTGGAGAAAATAGGAACCGCATGATATTTTATGTTAACTTGTTGCAGTTAATTAGCGGCTTTTCCTTTATATGCTTACATTTCAGTTTTATGTTGCATATATTATATTCATGGATTTTTCGCATTGAGCTATGGATTTTTCATGATGTTTTCTGGATTTGGAGACCGTGGGAGTTCATGAAATTATGCATTATTTGGAAAACCCGGTTTCCCTTGTTATGATATTTCAGCATCCACCATGAGATTTATCGGTTCTGATATATATATACCTCTGCGAGGAGGCGTTGAGGCCGTATGAGGGTACATGTGTAAGTGCACGGCGGCGCCCCGGCCGTCAATCCGACGCCGGAATGCGGAAGCGGTGATAAACTTTAAATTTTGCGGACTTAGCAAACCGGCACCACCGCGCACTAAACCCCGGATCGTGCCATTAAACTAGTCTAAGCTAACAATAGGAAAGGTTAGAGATATACCGACTGATCCGAGTCCTCCGGTCTTCTCGTCGTCGTCCCGATCTCCTGCGGAATGTCCGGTCTCCACCTCGTCGCCGGAAGGGCACCACGTAGCCGGATTCTTTTACGGGCTCCCGCCTCTATACCGAGGCAACTCGGGCGCGAAGTTGGCTAGCCGACGCGTCCAAGATTTGCTGTAGAATAATGTAGTAGCCAGGTCTCTTTAGGGGTTTATGAGGTTGCCATTTTGGAGGAATTATCACAAGAATATTCATGGATACTTGCTAAGAAAAATGAGCATCATTGGAAATGAGCTCGGCCAGCAGAGAATGAAAGTGCTCTCTGGAAGAAAAATGTGAAGTAAGCATGAATTAAAATCATGCTTCCAAAATGAAATTCCCACACTCAGAAACAAAATCCTCCATCAACTATTTAACCTCCAGCACACAGATTTATAATTCATTCCTTACTAAAGGAAATTAATCCACACAATTAAACAATACACACTCCATACATCAAACAGTGGCCGGCCAAATCCAATTTCCACTCAAACAGTGGCCGGCCCCACCACTAAACCCATACCCATTCAAGTCTAAAATTAATGCATCATGGAGCAAAGATGCATATCCTATCATAAAGAAAACATTTGCAATAAACCCCCTCCTCAAGGTGTTATTTGCAAACTTGCAAATAACCCCCTCCATCGGAAAAGTCCGGCCGGGAAAGAACAAAGGAAAACCGGCCGGAACGGAATGCAAACTGGCAACCCCAGAAAACTGGTCCCATAATAAATTACAGGAAAACCCCGATACTGTGCATACACACCCGCATTTGTATTTCGACCGAAATACAAATGTAAAGAGACAAAACTACACTATCAAATACTAAGATCCGGCTTAAGCCAAAGCCGGCTAGTAAAAAACCGTCCGATCACGATCCGTGCAATACCGCACATATCTGATCGAACCCTGCCATATCTCCATACGGCCTCTACAGCGTTTCGCCCGAAAGCCTGATTAACTGAAAGTGTGGTGGACTCTAAAAACTCGTCAATACTATGGCTGTGGATTTAACCACCAGCACGTCAGAGGTATAAGCCAATACGTGACGGGCCACCAGCTATTGACTAAAAGGGACGTCGATGAGCGAACTCATCCTGACACCCTACTGAGCCTGTCAGTGACAATATCCGTACAGTCCGGTCCGTTCGTCTATGAGCATCGCATGTCGGGCCTAGGGGGTTGGTAAAAGTCAGACCCCCAAAAGCGGTACAAGTCGTGTCGGAGTGTAGCCCAGAACACCCTGAGATACTACTGGAATACCTACCAGTAAATCTCCTGCCTTGGCCAAGTTCTTCGTGTAATGGCTCTCCTAGACACAGCGCGACCTCACCCCCAATACCGGGAGAGACGAACCCCTGAAGATCCGCTCACTGCCTCCATGTGGCTCGGGACTGTACCCAACTAAAACCTGTTTGCACGACTCCTTTGAGCCATGGTAGGGTAGTAATCAAAGCACAGTGGGAACTCACACGAGACAAATGACGATCCCTAGGTCGATGAACTAACCTGTACACATGTCACCTGGGAACTGCTATCTGACGTCAGGTATAAGACCAACTAGCATGTTCCCGGCGAGTCCTGTCCGGTGTACTCATAACCCAATGAGCACCTGTATACATCTTAGGTGAACCAACTGACACCAGTGGCTTGTGAGACCGGCCACCGCCCCTCGTCGGGGTCTCGACTGTATACACTAGTCTACCCTGGAGAATCGATGCCCTGTCTCGAAACTCCTACGACTAGGGACCTTTTAAGGATGTGCTTATAGACTCCAGCTCTCACTTATATGATCGCCCTCATACTGCTGGCAGTCAAGAAAGAATCCTAGGGGCTCTATCAACGTGCAATAGCGACATGTCAGGTCGCCTAAAGCATTACACGATGATAAAGGTAAACCAGATAGCATACTATCATCACTAGTAAGACTGTCCTACCGGGATAGGTCCTCCCTCAATCATTGCAATCACGTGCCTGTGATCCAATAATTGACTCTGAGGGCACTATCTCCAACAATCTCCCACTTGCACTCAAGGCTAATTATTGCGATGTCGCATACTCACTGCCCGTGTGATACCGAACACCCAACTCCTCTACTAGTCAGTCTCACAAAGCTCGTTTGCGAAACTATTGCGTTCGAGGAATAGCCTCAGTGAGTGGATCCGCTCTGGTGTTTCTTTCTATTTCTCTCTATATCTCAAGTTCGCGGAGAAAGCCATCTCCCGAAATGAGCAATACCTGTCTTAGAATGTATGGATGTCTGATGGGACCTAGCTCATAAATGAACTCCAAATCCAAACTTCTTAGACTGTATCGTCAACTGAACTTAATCAGTATCCTGTGCCATGCCATCCCTCAGTATCCACCTGGACCACCTGTCCAAAATACTGCCCTTCGTCAGAAGGAAAAACTACAACTCTGACAGCCACTCTGCCATCCATGTCACCTTGGATGCCTGGAATGATAACCGTCTCCTAAAGGAGGCTGCCGTTATCATATCCCTAGAACATTCACTTATGTTCTAAAACTGCTTCCGATTGTTTCTCCAGGATTGGATCAATATCAACTTGTTGCACCTACTGCAAGAACAACATCTGGTGTGGTACTTGACACATCATGATTGACTCAATTGCCTAAGCAAGTGATCAGTCAATCATGCACATCCCTCTCCCCTTTAGTCTGTAGGACACCTTCAGAGAGGGTGACTCCATCACCTGCAGGTACACTACCGTGCCAGGAGTCGTCCATTCTAAATACTCATAGAATGCTGTCCAAGTACCCATGTGGAGAAACCACTGCGTGACGACCAAAGTATAACCGATCGTAGTATAGTAATATCACTTCCTACTACCTTCTCAACAGATCCATCCCCTATTCTGATGACGTCAAACCTATGACTGTCACATCAGAAATAGATGATCTATCTCCGCTACATCTGCTTTAGTCTATAAATAGACATAAGCCTGATGTCCACCAATGCTTCCGCTGCTCCCACTGACTACGACAACCCTCTGGCAGAGTCATATAGACGTGCACTTCTAAAACTAGTTTAGAACGACGCTATACTCATCCTCCTGCCGGGTCTCGCAGCCTGGAACAACAACAATGGCGAGTGTGGGTAAACAAGAACTTCCCTGTCACCGTCCTTGAGGCTACCGCAGTACCTCTCGGGTGCCTGAAGTTACCCATCTTATCTGCGGAGTGGCCAATGGAATGTCAAATCAGATTGAATCTTCAGGTTCCTTATCAAATCTTCAGTAATCGTTTGCGGTTCTGGAATCACTTCCAGTTCTACCATACTCCCACTACTGTTTTTGAAAAAATCCATTTTTAATAAAACTGTGGCGAGTCTAGAACAATATTTCTATTGATCTGCCAGATGGTAGAAAATCAACCCTCGTCATAGCCTGGGTCAACCCACAAACAGCCATTACAGAAACGTGCCTTGAGTTATCCAGAGTCTGGTTTTAATCATAAGCCGGACAACTCCCCGTACCTTAACAATGTTAAGATATGAACTATACTATATCCAATATAGAACCAGAGGCACTGATTTAATTTAACCAGATTCAAATCATGCAGCTGTCTCCAGTGCATGTCAACTAAAAGGAGAGAGGCCGATCAGCGTTACTCAACTTAGGAATGCTTCCAATTATGAGTAACCTGAAAGAGAAGCAATTTCTCTTTATCATTACTATCAACTGAATACCATACACAAGTATCTACATCTTCGATCACATTGAAGAATCCCGATACGTGCTACACCTGGTTCTCTACTCTATTCAAATACCTATAACTCCTCAAAACTTAGACCCTGTGTTTCTACGAAACACATATCTAAGAACTAGAGAAGTTAAAAGTAAACAGAATATAGTATGAGGACCAACCCCTCTGTCCTAATGGACACTGGACAACATACAATACTCTGTATGAGTCCGCTGAGTCTAACAACTCTTTCACTGTGTGTCGTAGGTTGAAAACTGTACTTATGGTTAAGAAGAATTACACCGCTGTTTAATGCTCCTTACCTAACCATCCACTGATATAGGTAAATGTCATCGACATAATATCAAAAGGTATATCTCACTCTATGAAAATAGACGTACAGATATATCAATTTGAAATTGGTGCACAACAGCGGATATTCAAAACCAAATATTTGCCGACCGGCAAACAACCCATGGGACTTCCTCAAATATCACTGATTACAACGAATCCTGATGAGGATGATCACCCAATTCCCAATAACTTACTCCCACTCATCATCTGTAAAACCATACAAATGTAAGAATCATACCTGGTAAATACATACCCTGGAGTAAGTATCTAATCGGGAAATCAGTTTTCTTTTAACATTACACAGTGAAACTGAAACATTGAAATGTTTCGGTGGGGTATTCCGGTATTCTTAGTAATGCCTCTTCCATTATCCAGATTCACAACTATAACCGTATAATTCTTTGCCACCTCTCTAAATCCCTTCATATGTCTTTAGTCATTACCTTCTGCACACCCCTTTAGGCCAATTGGTTTTCTTCCTTCCCTACCGTTCGGCACCAGCCTATGGTTTGGAAGAAGACTATCCAATAAGCATAAAGGGTGTACTGTCCTAATCCTAGGAGCACTCGCAACGCGAGAGAAGGTGAAGATAAAAGTCACCTGAATGTACTTTATTCTTATTTCTCCTGAACCAGGATCCATCCCCGAACTGGAACAAGTTCCTTTCGAGTTCGTATATAACCATACGATGGAGTATCCAATAAACTATGGATCTTCGTAGTGATACGGAGTGTCCTGGAGAAATACAAAGGTGATTTAGGATTGGCGAAGAAATACTTGGTTTGGTCGTGAATATCAGTCGCAATTTACTTTGCCCTCTTACTAATCCCTTTCTTTGTCTTAACTTAATACCTTCTGTAAACCGTTTAGGCTAACTGGTTTTCTTCATTCCCTACCGGTCGGCACCTGCCTATGGTTTGGAAGAAGACTATCCAATTTGCGTAATAGGTGTACTACTCCTAAACCAAGGAGTACTCGCAACCTGAGAGAAGGTGAAAAGAAAAAACAACTGAATAATCCTATTCGTTTTCTCCAGAACCATAAACCATCCTCGAATTCCTTCGAGTTCGTATCTAACCATACGATGGTTTTGTCCAATGGAAGTGGACGTTCGCAGTAATACGGGGTGTCCTGGAGAAAAGGGTAAAAGTAGGAGTGGCAATGAGGTCTGCAACTCTGACAATCCAAAAGCCAGTGTTTAAGAAGGTTCGGTCAACTTGGTCACTGAGTCATAGTCAAGGGTCGGGTCAATGGTCGCTGCCAGAGAGAGAGAAAAGAAACACTCAGCGTGCACTCTACCCTAGATGAGAATGGTTACCAATTTATCTAATCTGGAAACCTCCCACTGTACCTCAAATTCTCCTCCAAACCTGAAAGAAGAATTAGTCGGGGTCACCCGAGGAGTAAACTAACTCATCAGTGGGAATCGGGATCCAACTCTCATCGCATGATAACGTGACGGAATCCGCTCACGGTATCACACTCCAGAAGGTATGCGCATATCTGGCAAGTTTCAGTACTTTTGAAACTCCTGATGTGATTTTTACCCCATGCTCTTATGACCTTGACTAAGGCCAACAAATCATAAGTCACATGTCAAGTTCTACCCGTCATTGTCCAGGTTGATTTGAACCCACCCGTACAAGCCCTTGACTAGGGCCAACAAGGCTATACGACTGTCCCAAACCAACGCATCTATCTATGCAGCATATGAATATCCAATAGCTACCAAACACTGTGCCTTGACTAAGGCCAACAAACACAGCTTGAATACTATTGACTACCCATATGAAACGACGGAGGGCTACGAATGGTTTCTGGCGAAAACCTTTAACGTAATGAACTTGATATCGTTGAAGGAACGGATAGCTTTTTAGAAAATATAGTGACGAAAACCTTTACTAAAGAGGTCACTCCCGGTGAAGGGAACTCGGCTCTTTCCCCGTAGAATGGGGTGCAGGATATTCCAAATGAATACCACGATGCAAAGCAAAAGTAATCAGCTATAGTGAAGTTAATGCCCTGACGCAAACTTCTGTCCAAGGGGTCACTCCCGGTGAAGGGATCTCGGCCCTTGCCTCATCGACTGAGGAGCAGGATATTCCAAAAGAATACCGCGATGCAAAACAAAAGTGAACGTCCTTGCAATAACAGCTTTTTGAAAAGTGTTCCAACAACATCAGAATAGGTTTGTTTAACTTGCATTGATCCGAATCAACGCAGACCCATCAATTAAACACACCACAAAGAACGAAAATATACTGACGTACGTATATGCCATCCGCATTCGCCACTGGGTCCCGTCATCACTCGTTAGGTTAACTTACTAACGACAGAGCGGGGACTGGACTAGCGCGGATGAAAAACATATACAACATCTACTAATATATATACCAATATATTATATTTCGCTCAAGGCGTGAATAAAATGCAACATCACAGAAATGTACAGCATCACAGAACAATACAGATATCTGGGATCCCCGGGTTTCACAGAGCCACTACTGAAACCCGACGTTCCCCTGGTCGTGTGGATAGCCTGTGCAATGAAATCCTAGACCCCTACGGGCGCGGCAAGTCACCCGCCAAAAACTTGAAGCGAGGCAGCCCCCTTCAGCACCGTGAATGGACCACCCAGCACTTCACGGAATCCGGTAACTTGGGCACCCCTCCTGGGTCAACCTGTACCCCCTACGAGTGCGGCGAATAGCCCACCAATCCTAGAGTGAAGCCCCCTCCGTCCCAATGCCATGAGATGCGGGCCCGTTGCCCTCTAGAACCCGGCTATCCGTGCACCCCTCCGCGGGGTAATCCTAGTACAGAAAGTAAAATATACATACACCGGGTACATCGACCGCAACCAGGTCGTGCCCCAAAAGAATAATACAAACAGGCAGTGACGGCAGTCCACATGTCGGACGCTCGCCCCGCAATATCAAATGTACATAATACAACAACACTGTACTAGCATTGCATCCAGGCTATCCCCCACGACCGATCCACAACAACACAGCATAAACATAGAATATCAACGCGAAAGTCACGTTCGCAAATCCGTCTAACCGAGCTATAGCAGCTAGACAGGATTTACCGATCAAGTGACATTCACGGTCGCAGATATAAAGTAAATACTGTGAAAAATGTGTTTAAAATTTTCCGATTGACCAAAAATTAACAGGTGGGCCCCCAAGCAAAACTGTAGCACTCACAGAAATAATTGGCCCAATTTTAATATTCCAGAAACCCTAAAATCACCCCAGAAGCCCACTGGAGAAATTTGACCAATTGACCATATCATAGTGCGGCGGAACCGCGGCCGGAGGTGGGAATTGGCCGCGCTTCCGCGCTCCACTTAGCAGATCAATTTGTCGAATTTTCCCAGATCTCTTAGAATTTCATGTACATCATTCTGAGACCACCTGAAAAATTTTTAGACGACAAAAAATTTCAACAGAAACTGATGTGAAGGAAAAATACGGTTTTTGGAATTTTGGTCGATCGGAACTGAAAAACACATTACACAAAGCTAGACTATGTTAATGGCGAGGCTCTGATACCACTGTAAGTGCACGGCGGCGCCCCGGCCGTCAATCCGACGCCGGAATGCGGAAGCGGTGATAAACTTTAAATTTTGCGGACTTAGCAAACCGGCACCACCGCGCACTAAACCCCGGATCGTGCCATTAAACTAGTCTAAGCTAACAAGAGGAAAGGTTAGAGATATACCGACTGATCCGAGTCCTCCGGTCTTCTCGTCGTCGTCCCGATCTCCTGCGGAATGTCCGGTCTCCACCTCGTCGCCGGAAGGGCACCACGTAGCCGGATTCTTTTACGGGCTCCCGCCTCTATACCGAGGCAACTCGGGCGCGAAGTTGGCTAGCCGACGCGTCCAAGATTTGCTGTAGAATAATGTAGTAGCCAGGTCTCTTTAGGGGTTTATGAGGTTGCCATTTTGGAGGAATTATCATAAGAATATTCATGGATACTTGCTAAGAAAAATGAGCATCATTGGAAATGAGCTCGGCCAGCAGAGAATGAAAGTGCTCTCTGGAAGAAAAATGTGAAGTAAGCATGAATTAAAATCATGCTTCCAAAATGAAATTCCCACACTCAGAAACAAAATCCTCCATCAACTATTTAACCTCCAGCACACACATTTATAATTCATTCCTTACTAAAGGAAATTAATCCACACAATTAAACAATACACACTCCATACATCAAACAGTGGCCGGCCAAATCCAATTTCCACTCAAACAGTGGCCGGCCCCACCACTAAACCCATACCCATTCAAGTCTAAAATTAATGCATCATGGAGCAAAGATGCATATCCTATCATAAAGAAAACATTTGCAATAAACCCCCTCCTCAAGGTGTTATTTGCTAACTTGCAAATAACCCCCTCCATCGGAAAAGTCCGGCCGGGAAAGAACAAAGGAAAACCGGCCGGAACGGAATGCAAACTGGCAACCCCAGAAAACTGTTCCCATAATAAATTACAGGAAAACCCCGATACTGTGCATACACACCCGCATTTGTATTTCGACCGAAATACAAATGTAAAGAGACAAAACTACACTATCAAATACTAAGATCCGGCTTAAGCCAAAGCCGGCTAGTAAAAAACCGTCCGATCACGATCCGTGCAATACCACACATATCTGATCGAACCCTGCCATATCTCCATACGGCCTTTACAGCGTTTCGCCCGAAAGCCTGAGTAACTGAAAGTGTGGTGGACTCTAAAAACTCGTCAATACTATGGCTGTGGATTTAACCACCAGCACGTCAGAGGTATAAGCCAATACGTGACGGGCCACCAGCTATTGACTAAAAGGGACGTCGATGAGCGAACTCATCCTGACACCCTACTGAGCCTGTCAGTGACAATATCCGTACAGTCCGGTCCGTTCGTCTATGAGCATCGCATGTCGGGCCTTGGGGGTTGGTAAAATTCAGACCCCCAAAAGCGGTACAAGTCGTGTCGGAGTGTAGCCCAGAACACCCTGAGATACTACTGGAATACCTACCAGTAAATCTCCTGCCTTGGCCAAGGTCTTCGTGTAATGGCTCTCCCAGACACAGCGCGACCTCACCCCCAATACCGGGAGAGACGAACCCCTGAAGATCCGCTCACTGCCTCCATGTGGCTCGGGACTGTACCCAACTAAAACCTGTTTGCACGACTCCTTTGAGCCGTGGTAGGGTAGTAATCAAAGCACAGTGGGAACTCACACGAGACAAATGACGATCCCCAGGTCGATGAACTAACCTGTACACATGTCACCTGGGAACTGCTATCTGACGTCAGGTATAAGACCAACTAGCATGTTCTCGGCGAGTCCTGTCCGGTGTACTCATAACCCAATGAGCACTTGTATACATCTTAGGTGAACCAACTGACACCAGTGGCTTGTGAGACCGGCCACCGCCCCTCGTCGGGGTCTCGTATACACTAGTCTACTCTGGAGAATCGATGCCCTGTCTCGAAACTCCTACGACTAGGGACCTTTTAAGGATGTGCTTATAGACTCCAGCTCTCACTTATATGATCGCCCTCATACTGCTGGCAGTCAAGCAAGAATCCTAGGGGCTCTATCAACGTGCAATAGCGACATGTCAGGTCGCCTAAAGCATTACACGATGATAAAGGTAAACCAGATAGCATACTATCATCACGAGTAAGACTGTCCTACCGGGATAGGTCCTCCCTCAATCATTGCAATCACGTGCCTGTGATCCAATAATTGACTCTGAGGGCACTATCTCCAACAACATGGTGGGGCCCGGAGGTACCCCGGGGCAAGACGATTGATGGACCTTGCCGATTGAGCCTGTTAGGGGAACCATACCATCCGGTGACATTACCTATGACTCGGCGGTTATCATAGGAATACCGACGAGAGTCATGTGCGTATGGATACGTCGAAAGGCAAGGGTCAGAGCTAGGCACTCGAGCTTTCGATATAGAGTATGATACGTACCTATCAGGGGGCCAGTCTTGGTGACAGCACCTGATAGATCAGCATTTCTGTGTCGATGCTTGACATATTGGTTTCATGATATTTCTTTTTACTCCTAAGTATATATAACAGTGGAATGGGACGCTGTTATATATGCCTTTACACCAATATTAGTGGAATGGGACGCTAATATATGTGTGTTGATATCAATTCATATACATCATCATATTTATTCATGCAAATATACCTAGGTTATAAGAGATTCACTTGATATTGGATTTAGGACATATGACATTTACTTGATATTGTACATAAAGAATATATGAGATTCACTTGATTTTGTACATTCAGGATATAGGAGATTTATTCGATATTGTAAATTAAGGATTTATGAGACTTATATGATAAGAGAGCCAATTTGGGGGCTGATTTGAGGAAATTGGGATTTGGATTGTCTTGATGGATTGTGATCCTACCACGATGTCAGGATTCCGTGGAAATGACATATTTCATTCCATACTGCACATTTATTGTTTATGCACTGTTTCATGTATTAGTAGTACCTGTTAGAGTATCTTTCATGACTCTTGCATTTACATACCTTTCTTATATGCATTGCTTCATGTGTAGTTGTACGTCGAAAGGCGAGAGTCGTACGTTGGTACGTTCAGGGGTCAGATTAAATATGTGTACGGGATACACGAATTTTAATCCGGCGGTTGATAATACTAGCCGGCTTAATCCGCTTATGATTAAGCCGGATTATTAAATCAGGTTTTTATTTAATATTTTATATATGTATAATGATACATATATTTTAGTATTATTTTTTACTATTCATTTTCTCTCTTTGGTGCTATCCGTATTTTTATACGGATACGCATATACGTAGCGATACATATACCATGTGAAGTATTCCGTATTTATACGCTGGAATTTCATGAATGAGAAGATTCTCTTTCTAACGCTTCTAGAAGAAGGACACATCATATTTGATTTTCTTTTTAGAAAATTAAATGGAAATGAGGTGTAAACTGAGAAATTATGAAGCATGGTTCTTTGCATGTAGAGAGATATGGCTTGGGGATTTTATATAGGAAAAATTCATTTGGATGCACTATTGCACCATGGTTGTTAAAAAGCAAGCCATTCTAATTTTCTACACTTGATGATTTTTCATCCTTCATGCCTCTTTCTTTATGGTTGCAAGTGAGAGCAACCATTCTATCTTCTCCTCTTCTCCTTCTTATTCCTTTTGCTCGCTTGAGCTTGAGAAAAAGAGAGAAATTTTTCATAAAATATTCTTACATCACCGACCATCCACACCTAGAAAGTTTGGATCATCGGTTAAAGCCTCCTCCACTTTCCCTTGGGTGGATCGTCTTCTGCGAGAGTGGTCGATTTTCAAGTATGATCCCGACGGCTACGAGCTTGGAGGGGTCTTCCTTAATTAGGTAGAAACGTGACAAAGGTTGTAGTTTCTCATCCCTTGCACTCTAAGTTAACTAGATTAGGTTAATGGACCGTATCCAGGGTTTTACGGGTGCTGGCGTAAAATTTTTGTTTTCGCTTTCGCCTCGGCCGCGGCTTCCGCAACACGGGCACCGAAACCCAACATGGTATCAGAGCCATTCTATAAACCTTAACTAGCTAGTTTGCACTAGTTTAGAGTTTCGATCGACGGAATTTTCCGATTCGTATTTTCATTTCATTGCCTTCTGTTCGAATTTTGAAGATGTTCAAATAATTGTTCAGGTTACATTGAAATTATGTGCGAGAAAAACTAGAGGCCAGAAAAAAAATTAGGCACACGAGCCCAAAATTTGGCCCCTGAACCGCCGCCAAATATGCCATTTGTCCACGGTTCCACGGTCAAATTTAGGTCGTTGTGCCCCAAATTTTTTCTGGTACTCTAGGATATGGAAATGTGATTTTTGGGATATTTAGTTTTGGCCAGATTTGTTTGAGTACTGGTTTGTATTTGGGGCCAATGAGGAAATTTTTAATCGATCAAAATTTTGAATTCGTGGTTTTTAGTGCGTTTGTTAGTTTCTGCGACCGTGAATATCACAGTGCGGTACAATCCGATAGGTTTCTATATGTACAATCAGACGGGTTAACGAACATGATATTCATGTTGATGTTCTGTGTTGCACTAATATTATGGATGGATTGGCGTGATAGATAGCCTTGTGTGTAATGTTAGATGTACAGTTCATATTTATTTGTATATTCATTATTGCGGGACGAGCGTCTGATATATGGACTGCCATTCTACCAGTTTGAATATTCTTTTATTGGGGCACGGCCGGGTTGAGGTCGATGTCACCGTTGTATATATATTTTCTTTTCTATACTAGGATTACCTCCCAGAGGAATGCTCGAATAGTTGGGTTCTATAGGGAAACGGGCCCGCATCTCGTTGCGTTGAGACCGGGGGGCCTAACTGTCAAGACCCGAAAAGTACGGAACATGACCGGCACTCAAATTATGAAACGTCTCGAGGCGTACGTAATCTATGTAAGCCAAAACCCAGAAATCCAAAACAAGTAAAGCAGTAGAGTGAAGGAAAACCCAATTTAAATCAAGTAGTTTAACAACATAATCCGAATATGCATTTTTAAAATCACATGTCTTTTCTAAAAATTTCGGCAGAGTTTCCTTTGTAAATACTGGCCCCGAACGGGGTACAACATGATAAATATATACATGAATGAAAAAGGCATCCCCAAGCAGGAGCTAGCTCTTCGTCAATCGACGGACAAACCACACAGTGCAATATATTATACAACGCCGAAAGGCGAGGATCAAAACTCAAAATGAACTCAAACAGCATGAAATCCATAATAATACAACGCGCGAATCTAAGGTCAAAAAATAAACATCACCAGTCTGCTAAGTCAATAAAATATACATTTCTGGTTGATGGAGTTTACTAGATACAATGAATAAAATAAAGTACAATAGTGGTCATGATGCGAGTGAACCCACCTACCAAAGCAAATCACCCAGAAAGGAAGCAGTGTGCCAACAAAGCCATAAAGAAACCTGTACGGTAAAACCTGCAAGAAACTGTGGCACAACGGGGGTGAGTTGCCAACTCGTGAGTAGAAAACATCTACGAGTAGAAATTGCATTTATAACGCTATCCTAGGTCATATCAAGTAATATACTCAAATAAACATCCTGGTCCATCTATGTATGAGTGTAATACTACATGTTCGTGTTAGTACCTCAGATAGCAACATATCAGATATATGATGTGTGAATGCATGGAGAATGGAAACAGAATACATCATGAATGATACAACTGTTTTATTTATTTTAATGAGATTTCTGTATGTATATAAATCGCGTATCATCAATGAAATCGACATATTAAACAGTGTCCAGTATCGACACAAAAAATAAATCTCAGTATCTCAATACCTCAGGCTCCGGCTATCCGGACTGGCCTGTAACATCAAATCTCAATATCTCAGTGTCTTAAGTCTCAATAGCTCAATACCTCGGGCTCCGTCAGTCCGAATCAGCCCATATCATCAATCATACAACCACGAACGGTATCCTCTGGATATCCTCCGTGCCAGGTAAAATCACCGGTAGGAAGTCTGCCTTTGCCAGGCTCATCATCTACACCTCGAGCTTCTTGCCCTAAGGTATCTTAACGGGTCCACCATGTACCCGAGACGGTTCATCCAACTCCTCGAATCGGGTCACGAAAACATCTCAGAACCGAGAAAACATCTTGGTGGACAATACTCAACATATCAAGGAAAACCGCATTTTTCTCTTAAAAATAATTCATCAGTTTTACAAAACATTCACATGCGGTTTCCAAATCCAGAAAATATCAAGAATAATCCGAAATCATCAAGTCACCATGTCAATAACAATGAAAACCGGCATAAATCTCCATAATACTGCATAACCAATGAATACATGAATGCATCTGATATCATGCAATGAATGCAATAGTTAAACTAGCACATGAAAGCTATAACGTATTGCAACTATCAACTTAGCAAGCTATGTCAAAGAATAGTATTTTTCTAAAGTGTACGTGTGGCAATTACCGATGATGATGTGTGTGAGCCGGCAAGCAAGTGTATGTGGATCATACGCATCATCGGTAATGATGCTAGTGTCCTGACAGCAGGGTTTCATGATGAGTATAGATAACATATGTACAAGCATGCAATGCGATGAAACATCATGAAATGTACAGAAAGTCATGTAGTAACAGCAAGACTGAAAATATTCCTACCCAATATACGAGTCATATAGTTTGGGATATAAACATACTCACGATTTTCCATTTTTTAAAAAGAGTATGACTCGAGCCCAGTCAAAAGGGTAAGGGAATCCGCCTAAGTCTGAGTCGATCTATATATACATACCTAGTAGGCGGTGATCTCGCCTCAACAGTATCACGTACAATACAATAAATTATATGACATTCTCGAGTCAAGAGTGCGGATCTATCCTCACAACTATATCTCGTACGGTAAATCTATCGTACGGCATCCCAAATCTGGGTACGGGTCAAATATCATATTTATCTCATTATTCATCTGATAACCACATCATCACATATCGTGAGAAGGGGGTACTGATCTAAGTCTAGTACACTACTAATATCATCGACACTAATCATGATATGGCTACTGATCTACAGCCTCATACAATCTGGTGTCATCCATACTTATCATCATATAGAAGTATACATCGCCCAAGCGATCCATTATAATATCTTAACATATCATACCTCATATCTCAATATATAACTCGTCAACTATCATAATATATCATCAACATAGTATCGTCATCCAACGACCTGCTATAACATCATGACTTATCTCGGTCGCACCTTAATTATCTCATGGCATCATGCCCGATCAGATCGACTCATTCCCAAGTATCATATAACATTCTCATCATCCAAGCATATGAATATACCAATATAAATATGTCCCCAATACGCACAAGGATATCAATGTATGCGAGTATGTTCATGTGCGTGTATGCAAATCTTTACTCTAGAGTTTCGGGACTAAGAAATCGACTAGAGTCCTTTCATCCATACTCGCTAACACTAATCCCTAACCTCCAAAAGCTTTCTTGCGAAGGCTCATATCACATCCTAACATATAAAGGTATATATATCGTATCCCATCATATAATTTCTTACAACTTTGCGGGGGTGCTATACGCCATCCACCTGAATTCTCCCCGTAGATATAAATCTACTCACCTTGCTTCTTGTGTGCTGATGCCAATGTCGCCATCTTCATCTTCAACGTCTCGACATCACGTGGGGTACCTACTGTAGGGTTGCTAGGCACGCGCACAAGGGTCTACGAGGCATCAACCATGCCCGAATAAAATTTTAGCCGTGCCGAACAACCCGAATACGGAACTTTAAACTAGAGATTAGGCGATAACTTGCATGCTAAACACTTTAACACTAAGTGAGAGGGATTACAACCTTTGTAGATCCGGTCCTTCACTTCATATGCTCCGTGTTGTGGTCCCTTCGCTGCGATCATCGGGTTCCGGGCTCTCGAGAGGTTCCACGAAGAGAATGACGCAACCATTGCTTCCGATCTTCGATACTACGATGATCTACCTCGAAGTTTCTTTAACACAAGCTAACACTCATCAAATGATGTGAACACCCTCATCTAAATGGCAAGTGAAGATGAGAATGATGAAGTAGGAATTTTGCTCTATTTATTTATATTTTTCTCACATATATCCATCACAAAATCAAAGCTAGAAACCATTTCAAGCTTTTTCATGGAAGAAGATGAAGGAGGAAGAAGAAGCTTAATCCATTTGTGATGAATAGGAAATAATAAATATGATAGATAAAGCAACCATGGTTCACTTAACCTATGTAGAGAATTGACTAGGGTTAGGATTTTGGGTAAATAAAAGAATGAGTCATGAACAAATATCTTTCACAAAACAAAACAAATCCTTCTAGAAACTTCTAGAAAGATTAACCCTAATCCGAACCCTAATCAAGTTTAAACTCCACTAAACGAGTTGCATTAGTTATCATATCATGTTACAATATTATATATCACATATATAATATTTACCGTAACAAAAGAAAATAATACAATTAACATATATCGCATATATATCAATGTATTATCCTAGTGAGAAAAAGAATCTTTTAGTGAGCAAATATTAGTTAATGCAATTTAATATATCACATATATTATTATACATTAAATTATCGAATCAACACTTGATCCGACAATCCGGCTATATCGCATATAACCGGCTAATATTTATCCGTACCGATTCATCGAATCAACACTTGATCCGACGACCCGGCTGATATCAAATATCGCGAGAATATAATACGGTATCACATATCGCATTATCCTCGGTCCCGCACATATCACATATGTGCTTCTACTCCGTTTTGCCTGAGTCAAGAAACCTCTGTGTAGGACTCTAAAGAATCGTCAATACGCCGGCAGTAGGTGATGATCATATCAAACACCCACAAGCTGCAAGCGGTCAGCTAAACGTAACAGCTACCCAGGTATTGAGCGCTCAGAAGATCAACAAGCAAGCCTATACATTCTCCTGTGGATCCATACAGTAACACTCCCGTACAGTCCGGTCTCGTCGTCTGATATGTTGCATATCTCGCCTAGGGGTGGTAAACGTCAGACCCTAGTAGCTCGATAAGTCGTGTCGATTTGAGGTCTATAACAGTTCGAGAAACTACTGATAACACTTACCAGTAAATCTCAGCAACCCTGGCCAGGGATTTCCGGTTATAGCCAATCGAACACAGCACAACATCAACTCCCTATACCGGGAGAGACGAATCCCCTCCTATTGCTCATTGCCTCCATATGATTCGGGACTGTACCCAAAAGCCACCTTTTTGCACGCCCTCTTGGACGTGGTATGATGGAAATCAAAGCACAGTGGGAACCACACAAGACTCTATGACGATCTCGGGTCAACAGACTACTCTGTACCAGTGTCACCGGAGAACTGCCATCTCACGTATGGTATAATACCATCTGGGAGTTCTCGGCGAGTCCGTCCAGTGTACCCAGTCTCCACTGAGCACCCGTACACCATCCTTGATTTCAAACACCGATGGATATGGGATCATCCATCGCCCATCATATGGGTCAAGATGCGTATACGCTAGTCTACTCTGGTGCATCGATGCCCTGTCTCGATACACCCTCGACTAGGAACAGTTATAGGATGTACTCGCCGACTACCGTGGCCCCACTAGTATGATCTCATCATAGTCCCAGTAGTCGAGTACATATCGTAAGGGCTTTATCAACATGTAACATAGAGACAATCAGAGTACATGTTAAGATAAAGTACAACCAGATAGCATACTATCATGTCGAGCAAGAAAGTCCTCCCTATATATGTCCTAGCATCCACTACAATATACATCGTATGTACAGTAATGGCCTCTAGGGCATACATATTACTAACAATCTCCCACTTGCACTATGGCCATCTGTTATGGTATCGCATACCCAACAATTAGCTGCGGTTGAAGTATCTCATACTCAACCATCCCGTAAAAGTCTCTACTGGGAAAAAGGCCTTTGTGAGTGGATCCGCGCTGTTGTCCTCTGTGTCTACTCTCCTAACCTCGATCTCCCTGGAGATCAACCATCTCCATGATCAGGTGATACTGCCTAAGAATTATATCTGGATTTCTGATGGGACGGTAGTTCCTTGGCTAAAGCCACAACTCCATTGTCACACAATGGTAGGAACGAAGTTCATCTTATGAACTTATATATATCCAGACTTCCTCTTTGGTAGTATCCTTGGTAACGATGCATCTTGCCTTTAATCGTCTAGTATGTCACGGTATCTAGCTTGGAACTCTTCCAACATACCGTCCCTCCACTGAGGGTATAGACAAGCCTGCGACTGACATTCAGTCGTCCTTATCACTCTGGAACCCTTCCAGTGATTCTCCCCAGGATCGATTGATACCATCTCACTACAACTAGTGAGTGTCCTAACATCCATTTAGATCTATCTCATAGATCCAAAACCCAGGATTTAGGAGGTATCACCTTGATCCTATATGGAGAATCCTTGTGATAAGCGGAGATTAACCGAGCGTAGCATAGGAAACTCCTATCCTATCAAGAGTATGTTATCCACGTACTCTACGAGGATCACCACAATACTCTCTACTACCTTTTTGTATATACAAGGTTCATCTACCATTTTGATAAAGTCAAACTCTTTGACTACCACATCAAAACAGATGTTCCAACTCCGCGATGCCTGTTTTATCATATAAAACATCTTGCACACGTTTCCGCTTCTCCCACTGTCTACGAAGCCCTCTGGCTGTGTACTTATAGACGCTCTCTTCTAAACATCATTTAGAAAAGCAGTCATGACACCCAACCACCAGATATCGTTGTCATGGTATGTAGCCGTGGCAAGTAGGATCTGGATGGACTTAAGCATAGCTTTGAAAGTCTCAACTTTTCCATGTACACCAAGTAATCTTCTCAAGATATACTCGCTCCTGATGGGGATCTAACCCTTCAGATAAAGCAACCAAAGTCCATACTTTATTGGTGTATAAGGATTCCATCTCAGATCGATAAGCATCCAGCCATTCTTACAGAGTCGCACTCCTGATGGCCAGCCCGAAACTAGTTGGGTCATCATCTCATGATGCAATTCTCGCTCCCACTGTCATAGAGAAACCGAAGTATCTCTCAGGTGGGTGAGGAACCCTACTAGATCGGCGGAGAGGCTGAGGTTCGTTGGTAACTATTGAATCCTTTGGTTCTATCAAATCATCAGCTGCATTTTGTATAGCTGGAACATTTCCAGTTCTACATAACAGACCTTGCCTTGAGCTTGTCCGGATTTTGCTTTTAGACATAGGCCGGACAACCCAAATCTTAACAAACTTAAAATATGGGCTCTTCCCTTTCCATATCACATATGAAGTGGTAGGCAACTGATTTGATTTGAACCCTATTCAATAGGTATGCAGCTTCTCAAGTGCATAACTCCCAAAAGGAAATAGGCAACTCAGTAGTACTCATCATAGAGCACACCATATCACATAGGGTGCTATTGCTCCGCCCCGATATACCATCGTGCTATGGTGTATACGGAGGAGTAATGCTGAGAGAGAATCTCATTCTCCTTTAGAATAGTCCAGGAATTCCGTGCTCAAGTATTCTCCTCCTTGATCTCATCAAAGGACATAATACTTTTACCCATATTTTGGTTCTCTACTTCTAACTTATATTCTGTGAATATCTCAAAAGGTTCGGACTTGTGTTTCAACAGGAACATATGTCTGAATCTTAAGAGATTATCAGAGAATGTAATGAAGTACTAAGAACCAATCTTGGCATGTGTAGACAGGGGACTTTCATACATCAACATGTATCAATCCCAAAAGTTCACTAACTCTTTCTCTGTTTCCAATAAACAGAGCTTTGGTCATCTTATCTTTGTGACATGATTGGCAAGTTTCACAAGATGTAAATTCAAACAGATTTAAATATGCATCTAAATGTAACTTCAGCCAGTCGGGTCGCATTGATATGACCTAGTCTACAATGCCTCAAGAAGGATTCGTTCATTTCTGAACTCTTCCTCTTGTGTGTGTTCCGTATACTAAGAACTGTAGTTTGATTTAGAACATCAATGCTTTTAGATAACGTGCCTGAACCGATCAACTATTGATATAGGAAATGTTCAAAACATTATCCAACAATACAAAATTATATCCTTTCTTTACTAATAAAGAGACTGATATGATTTTGTATATCAGGTTCGGTATCTAATAACATTTGTTCAGAATCAATGTATTCTAGTAATACAGGGTGACAGTGACCAACAGACTTGGCTGCAACACTTGCACCGTTTTCTGTCTCATGAAACTTATCACCCGTTCTCAGTTCTCTACCTATCTGTAGCCCATATAACAGATTACATGTGCGGGATCCTGATCCGGTATCACATATCCAGGACGTAAAGGACACTGAGAAACAGTTCTGTGTAATGAACACACCCGAAGATGATGCATCAACATACACTTTCTTCGTTTGGGCGGTACGGGAAATCTGGTATTCCCTAATTTCCTGCTCTGTCTTATAACAATTATAAGTTGGAGCGGGACCAACGTTCCCCAGCTCAGTATAACAAGCGGGTTCGGTCAATATATCCATTTTATTATCTTAATTAAGGCGTGATATGGTCGTTATCTGGAGAGAGAGAGAAGAAAACACTCAGCGTATGCTCTTGCAAGATTAGATTGGTTATATAATATATCTAATCAGGATGTCTCCCACTGTTTTAATCAAATCTTCCTTCAAACCCTAAAAGGAAAGACTAGCCGGGATTAATTACACGCTACAAGTTCGCCAATCTTTCAGCCAGGCCAGTGTCGGTACTTTGAGGGAGGTCCCCCGTGCTTTCGCACGAACCTAATTACAGTAAACCTCGTTTTCCCAGAGGCGTAACCCCGTTAACACCTTTCTAGACACCTACTTGATCGGCTAATTGTAATGTGTAAAACTCTCCCAGGAGTAACTCTTACTCGCAGCGGGTATCGGGATCCAACTATCTCATAGAAGGTATGCAATCTCATTGCAAATTTCAACACTTGAAATTCCCAATAATATTTTGCCCCAAGCGTCCTATGACCTTGACAAAGGCCAACAAACCATAGGCTGCTAGTCAAGTTCAACCCGTCATTTCTTGATTGTATTAAACCCGCCCGCACGGCCCTTGACAAAGGCCAACAAGGTCGCACGACTACCCTAATCCAATCTGCATCATATGCATAAGCAGATAAGTACTATTCAGCTACCGCACACTACGCCTTGACAAAGGCCAACAAACGCAGCACGAATACTAAACAGTCCTTATCTGAAATGACGGAGGGCTACGACAGGTTTTTCTGAAAACCCTGAGCGTAATGAACTTGATATCGTTGTAGAATCGAGTGATTTTAAATGGAATGCTTTTGAGGCTTTTCTAGTTTTGCTAAAGGGGTCACTCCCGGTGAAGGGATCGTCGGCCCTTTCCTCATCGAATAAGGTGCAGGATATATCACATATACCGCTGTGCAAAGCAAGAGCTATAGAAGCAATCAAAAGACAAACCGAGTTTGTAGCATCTGCCAGTTATTGCTAAAGGAGTCACTCCCGGTGAAGGGATCTCGGTCCTTTCCTTATCGAATAAGGTGCTGGATGTTCTACAAGGAACACCGCTATGCAAAGCAAGAACTGTAGCTACTAGTTTTTATAAACAAGTTTCTACAACATCTTAGGTTTCTTTTAATTCATTAATCTCATTAATGAAGTCCCATTTTAATTATGCTTCTCAAGCATCTCTTTTTGAAACGAAATCTGCAATATAACAAATATCTCATATATATAATATATAAACATTCGTCTCAGGCAGTAATATGATCTCATCACAGAACATTGCAGCAGAAGAACATATATGAAATATTGGATATACTAGGACGTCCGTGTTTTCAATACGAGCCTGTATAAAACACGGATTCCACGGTCGCGATGAATAGCCAAACCCACATCCCTAGACCCCTACGAGAGCGGCAAGTAACACTGCCAATTCTAGGGTTAGGAGACCCTGTCTCGACTCCTCGAGATGGTCTCCCACTGGACCCTAGAACCCGGTTACTTGTGCTCCCCGCCTTGGGTCTACCTAATGCGGAAAAGTAAATAATATACAACGGTGATATCTTCCGCTACCTGGAAGTGCCCCAATAAAAGAATATTACATACAAATGAATTTTACATGAATGAAAAAGAAAAACTCTCATCTCACATAAAACCCCCGGCTATTCAGACGCGACGATCCAATACAACATATCACAGCAACACATAATATTTCATATCATCAATGTAAGCAAGTATGCGTATCCCGATTGTCGTTGATGTATAGCATCGAAGCCGGCGATACACCACATACTACGCTTACGGTCACAGAAAAGAAAGTGTAAAACTACAACAGTTAGAATCCGCAACCTCCTTAGACATCACATGCCTAACCAAATGAATTTCTTAGACATCACATGCCTAACAAATATAAACCCCGCATTTTAGTCTCATTATCGAAAACTCTTTTCAATATCAAGTCGGGCAATCCAACAAGATTCCCGACGTCCTGATCGAATGCTCGTCGCAAACTTTAGTAGACGGCAGCACCCCCGATACCGTCGACGAAGTGCACCAAGGCGGAACACCGCTACCGGGAGCACCCGAACGGATGCTTTCGGCGACGGGGTTCTCCTACAGTCACTTGGTCGGGGCTATGGAGTGAGGCTGCCTATTAAGTTTACCCGACGAGTATCCGCGTACGCTACGTGATTGCGACGGACTTTTGATCACATCAAAATTCCGTAGCAACCGATCAACTGAGACTAAACCGCTAGATTTATAACATTCATTTTAGTTATCTCATAACTACCTGTGAATTCCAATTATTGTATCACATTCCAGATAAATAGAAAAAGTTAAACTTTCCGATCGAATCATCAAGGACCCAAGAATTCCCCAATATATTTCAACACTTGAAAACAGTTTAAAAACATCCATTACATGCCACAGTACCAATGGTCCAGCCGTAGAAGGGTCAAGCCAACGCCTCACATGTGGCACGCCGTACTGCCCCAAACCCTAAGGTTCAAAGGGCAGTTCAAGACGGTCACATAATCGAGTTAAGGTTTGTTGTCTTCTAGAGGGTCCATCGAGTTACTTGCACGACTTAGAACATTCTTAAACACGAGGAAAAATCCAACTTTTGAAAGATTTTCCGACAGGGGAAAAAGTGAGTTATTGATATCCGTTCGAACTTTTTAACAGTTTCTATAAGATATCCGGAAAGCCACATAGACAAAATCTAATACTCCGATCGAAACATCGAATCCCCAAAACAACCCAGCAAATTCAACAGTTGAATAAACATTAAAATTATCCAGAAAACTCAGCACTGAATAAAAGAAATTACTGTGTAAAAAGAAGTCAACAAGTCAACATTCTCGCCGCGCAACCGCCGCGCCACGTGGGCATATGCCGCGGTTCCGCGCCGTAATGACGGCGTTAGAGCTCCGTTTTTCACAGTTTTTCTTAAAAAACCCTGCTTGATTTTCTGAGCACTTTTAATTAGGAAAAATCCCAGTTTTGAAAAAATTTCCAGAAAGTGGGTTCGATCGGGTTTTCCGGGTTCGATCGGACTTCAAACTTCGTCTAGACTTCGCCTAAAGCTCTAGCTTGGCTCTGATACCACTGTAGGGTTGCTAGGCACGCGCACAAGGGTCTACGAGGCATCAACCATGCCCGAATAAAATTTTAGCCGTGCCGAACAACCCGAATACGGAACTTTAAACTAGAGATTAGGCGATAACTTGCATGCTAAACACTTTAACACTAAGTGAGAGGGATTACAACCTTTGTAGATCCGGTCCTTCACTTCATATGCTCCGTGTTGTGGTCCCTTCGCTGCGATCATCGGGTTCCGGGCTCTCGAGAGGTTCCACGAAGAGAATGACGCAACCATTGCTTCCGATCTTCGATACTACGATGATCTACCTCGAAGTTTCTTTAACACAAGCTAACACTCATCAAATGATGTGAACACCCTCATCTAAATGGCAAGTGAAGATGAGAATGATGAAGTAGGAATTTTGCTCTATTTATTTATATTTTTCTCACATATATCCATCACAAAATCAAAGCTAGAAACCATTTCAAGCTTTTTCATGGAAGAAGATGAAGGAGGAAGAAGAAGCTTAATCCATTTGTGATGAATAGGAAATAATAAATATGATAGATAAAGCAACCATGGTTCACTTAACCTATGTAGAGAATTGACTAGGGTTAGGGTTTTGGGTAAATAAAAGAATGAGTCATGAACAAATATCTTTCACAAAACAAAACAAATCCTTCTAGAAACTTCTAGAAAGATTAACCCTAATCCGAACCCTAATCAAGTTTAAACTCCACTAAACGAGTTGCATTAGTTATCATATCATGTTACAATATTATATATCACATATATAATATTTACCGTAACAAAAGAAAATAATACAATTAACATATACCGCATATATATCAATGTATTACCCTAGTGAGAAAAAGAATCTTTTAGTGAGCAAATATTAGTTAATGCAATTTAATATATCACATATATTATTATACATTAAATTATCGAATCAACACTTGATCCGACAATCTGGCTATATCGCATATAACCGGCTAATATTTATCCGTACCGATTCATCGAATCAACACTTGATCCGACGACCCGGCTGATATCAAATATCGCGAGAATATAATAGGGTATCACATATCGCATTATCCTTGGTCCCGCACATATCACATATGTGCTCCTACTCCGTTTTGCCTGAGTCAAGAAACCTCTGTGTAGGACTCTAAAGAATCGTCAATACGCCGGCAGTAGGTGATGATCATATCAAACACCCACAAGCTGCAAGCGGTCAGCTAAACGTAACAGCTACCCAGGTATTGAGCGCTCAGAAGATCAACAAGCAAGCCTGTACATTCTCCTGTGGATCCATACAGTAACACTCCCGTACAGTCCGGTCTCGTCGTCTGATATGTTGCATATCTCGTCTAGGGGTGGTAAACGTCAGACCCCAGTAGCTCGATAAGTCGTGTCGATTTGAGGTCTATAACAGTTCGAGAAACTACTGATAACACTTACCAGTAAATCTCAGCAACCCTAGCCAGGGATTTCCGGTTATAGCCAATCGAACACAGCACAACATCAACTCCCTATACCGGGAGAGACGAATCCCCTCCTATCGCTCATTGCCTCCATATGATTCGGGACTGTACCCAAAAGCCACCTTTTTGCACGCCCTCTTGGACGTGGTATGATGGAAATCAAAGCACAGTGGGAACCACACAAGACTCTATGACGATCTCGGGTCAACAGACTACTCTGTACCAGTGTCACCGGAGAACTGCCATCTGACGTATGGTATAATACCATCTGGGAGTTCTCGGCGAGTCCGTCCAGTGTACCCAGTCTCCACTGAGCACCCGTACACCATCCTTGATGTCAAACACCGATGGATATGGGATCATCCATCGCCCATCATATGGGTCAAGATGCGTATACGCTAGTCTACTCTGGTGCATCGATGCCCTGTCTCGATACACCCTCGACTAGGAACAGTTATAGGATGTACTCGCCGACTACCGTGGCCCTACTAGTATGATCTCATCATAGTCCCAGTAGTCGAGTACATATCCTAAGGGCTTTATCAACATGTAACATAGAGACAATCAGAGTACATGTTAAGATAAAGTACAACCAGATAGCATACTATCATGTCGAGCAAGAAAGTCCTCCCTATATTTGTCCTAGCATCCACTACAATATACATCGTATGTACAGTAATGGCCTCTAGGGCATACATATTACTAACACCTACACATATACACAATCGCAAATTTGCATTAAAATCACATCGGAAAACCAAATTGACACGCTAAAGGCCTATATGTTAGAACCTATGGACCACGCTTTCAAAACCACCACCAACTCTCGATATCGTCGTACAAATGTCAAGTGATCGAGGCAAAACAAAGATAAAAAAATCCAGAATTCAAAATACGAGAAACGAAACCCCGAATCAAAACAGATACTATTGAAAATGGTCCCAAATTTTACCCAAGGTCAAATTAGCAAATTTTGCATATGCCAAAGGTCTAGATTACTGGAGATGGACCTACAGAACAAGCACGAACCAATATGGACCAGGTATGGACGCAAATTGTGGCCAGATGGGATTTATTTACGGCCTGGGTAGAGGGTTAGGGGATAGGGTTTTCATGGTAGCTTCCTAGGTGCCTGCATGTATCACTGTCCTTGCAAAATAATTTTCAGAGACTCCGGGTGTTAGCAGTTTTCATAATGCACTCACAGAATCCAAAATTCTTCCGATATCGGGTTTCTAAGTCCGCTAAAATGGGTTCTAGTTTCTGGTTTAGGTCTCCAATCAATCAACACAGGGGTTGTGTAGCCACTACTAGCCTTAATTTCACCTTTGGTTTCAACTCAAACCCTAATCCTCTACTTAAAGTTTTCAAGTCCCCAAAACCACACAATATCGATTCTAATTTAACATGGATGCTAAAGCAAATGGAAATTCTACACTAATGGTTAAGAGAATACCTCATTTGGCACTTATGAATCCTCTACAGCGCCAAAACTCAAACTTTCTTGGTCCAAAGGATTGCTTGAGAGCTTGTGCACATTTTTTGTGAAGCGGGAGTGGGGTTTTGAGTTTGTTTTGGAGATGAAGTGAGGGGATTTATTGGGGAGGGAGGAGGTGCTTCCATGGTGAAGTGAGGAGGGGAGATGAAGAGGAAAAAAAATGAAGGGAAGCAAATGACCAAGTCAACACACCCCTCACCCTCTCTTCTCTCTAATGCCTATCCCTCATTCTTTATTCTTTTTCTTTTCTTTTCTTTTTTATTTCTCTTCTCATTCTTTTAAAATTGGAATAGGAAACCCAAATGAAACCATGATAGAAAAATGCACAAGTGTGAAAAAAGACTTTGTGCATGCTATGTGCACAAAACACGCTTAATCCGCGATTAGCGATTTTTAATCACGATTAGCACTAAAATAGTGTCAAATAAATCATAAACTTTCATAATTTGCATAAATCACATAAAACACCCTCTTTTTAGTAATTTCCATAATTTTCCAAATTTTTCCCAATTTATCGGTATTTAATTATAACGTAATATTAAAATATTCAATATAATATTATTTAATTATAAAAATTCCAAAAAATAATATTTTATTTTTTTCTGAAATGTTACAATCTTCCCCCCTTAAAGAAATTCGGTCCCCGAATTTAAATTTAAACCCCTCAATACTAAAACATTTCAGTAAAAAGTCCAAATCATCGGGGCTCCGAAATCATCAATACAAAAAACGCATCATAGCGCAATGCATGCGCATGAATAATGAGCAGATAACTCAAAAACAAAACTCCGTCAAGCATCCTGCAATCATCGGAGTCATGGGGAAGACATCAATATCTAAATCCAATACGAAAACCAATATGATATACATCAACACTATACATATAAACACCTAAAGGAAATGCATGCCAAACCGTGTTAAGTCGCTGTACGATGCGCATAACACTGCACAGTGGTGAACGTCTCTAGTAAGAAAATAACTCTATATATATATCCTTTGTTTACATGGACGTACCGCCGTTTTTTTAAAAACAACATAGAAGGGTTTCCGTGTTTTAAACGATTCGTATCATCTCAGACACGTAGGTAAATACTGAGACTATAGCTCTTTCTTTGGAAATCCTATTGATGTCTATCAATGCAAGCAAAATACATCCAGGTACTGTTCTCTGAGTAGTCCTGCTTAGTACGAAAACAATAGTAAATATCATAAAAACGTACTGCTCCATAAGAAATCAATCCCAAAATGCACATATGAATGCTACGTGCGTCTGGTGCGCACGGAAATCAAAATCCATGAATGTGCCATACATGTGCACAAAAACAAATCTAAGTGCATCGGGTGTGCATGAAACATCTGTCAAGGGCAACAGATGTGCCTGACAGCAATATTAGGTGCATCTGATATGCACAAGGAATCCCGATTTAGTGCATCTGGTGTGCACCAAAATCGCATCTCATAACATGCGCCCAACATGCGCGAAAATCCAAATCAGGTGCATCCATCATGCACGAATAAAATCTAAATCGTGTGCATCAACATGCACGAAATCATGAAATCCAATATCAAGCGCCAAACATGCGCAAAAATCCAATCCAAGCGCGTCAAATATGCGCAAGAATCCAATCAGGAGCACAAAGTGCACAAAACAAATATCGTGTATCACAATCAAAATCCATATCTCAAATGACATCAAATCAAAGTCAGGTGCAATTGTGGTGCACCAAGTACATATCAATGCACTGCAAGCATATGTGAACTATACCGGGTGCAAAACCCAAATCGTGTGCGTATCATATGCACAAAATCAACTCAACAGTATGAAACCCATGAAATCATAAACATGCGCAGCCAAGGCACAAAACAAATATCATGAAACTCAGTCATCAAAACTCAATCATGCGAATAGATCGTCCAAAATACCGAAATCAATTATGGCGGAATAGTCCCGCTCAAGTACATCCTCTAAGAATCTCTGGCCAACTGTTATGGTCACTCGTAACATGTCTCGTCAACGATGCTGAACTCTGGCCTGCCGGGTGTGCCTAAAATGACCACTCCTGGGTCCAAGTCTTCTCATAATTAATTCCAGAAAGGTCCTGTCGAGGTCTTTCCCAAATCTCGTCTTTGCCGAACTGTCCGAAAGTTATTACCCTTCCCTAAATCTGTTTCTTGTTCCGGAATGGCTGCATACTCATCGCGACTCCTTCTGGCAGATATATCCATATACAACGCCTCTGCATGCGTATCACATCTCTGGTATCGGCGGAGTGGAACGTCATCTCATCAAGATCTCGTACGAACCTCTTACTCCAGTTTTATCTAATGTCGACTACTCCGGACTCGTCTCTTCGTGGCTGCATCGACTGTACTCCAACGGCTATACTCGTATCTGGAGTCTCCCAAGAAATACATCTCACCACATAGCATCCGAATGAAGTCGAACCATTCGATCGATTCGTCAAAACCTCATAATCCCCCAAGAGCTTAATATCTTGGGTAAAGTTTAATTGTATCGAGTACATACCACAACATCGGTGGACCATCCGTAGAAGGGCAAAACCAAGGCTCACTAATGGCACCGCGGAACTGCTGCAAACCCTAAGGTTCAAAGGCTTTCACACGGTCATTATGTCGAGTTAGGGTTTCATTCTTCTAGAGGGTCAATAGAATTGCTTGCATGTCTTTCCAAATACTTTAAACTTGGAATATGGGTTTCTGACATTCGATCGCCTCCATCGACTCTCAACGTACCTGTGTGAAGTCGTCTCTAGCTGGAATTAATCTATCTGATAAGCTCGCATCGGGGTAAGCGAACGAACCACGTGTCCTAGTCATTCATCCTCGGGTGACTAGCGACCTTCTATCATATCTCTAAGTACAACTCGTACTGCAATAGCTCCAACATCTGGGGCGATATCTTGTCGTTCGCAGCAATAACTGGCTCATTTATCTGCACGCTGAACAGTGCCTCAATCATCATGAATAAGCGATACATCGATGGTCATCACATTCTGCTCGGCCTCTATCAGTGGCTCAATCTTCTGGTGCAATTCTACACGCCCGAGAAATCTCATAACAACGATCCATCCAATGCTTATGGCGCGAAAACACAATAAAATGACGCCGCTCTATGCAATCGTATGTTCCTAGAATTACGCCCTGGTCAATCCTTGTCCGTGACGAGCTCGTACTGACCGCAACTCTAGCCGTAGCTCTCTATTCCCGTACAATCGTGGAAACAAAACCATAACTGGTACCGATGAGGCTACATCATAGGAAGGAATATAATACTGTGCAAGGAAATGTACATCCTAAGGCTTCTTAAGCGGAATAGAGTATCTTAAATATGCCGCGGAACATACGTACGGTACGTCACGCTACTCAAGCTATCTACTCCATCAACCAAGGGTCATCCTACACTCCGAAGGTAAAACCTAACGCTTTGATACCAACTTTGTCACGACCCGAAAAGTACGGAACATGACCGGCACTCAAATTACGAAACGTCTCGAGGCGTACGTAATCTAAGTAAGCCAAAACCCAGAAATCCAAACCAAGTAAAGCAGTAGAGTGAAGGAAAAACCAATTTAAATCAAGCAGTTTAGCAACATAAGCCGAATATGCATTTTCATAATCACAAGTCTTTTCTAAAAATTTCGGCAGAGTTTCCTTTGTAAATACTGGCCCCGAACGGGGTACAACATGATAAATATGTACATGAATTAAAAAAGTATCCCCAAGCGGGAGCTAGCTCTTCGTCAATCGACGGACAAACCACACAGTGCAATATAATATACAACGCCGAAAGACGAGGATCAAAACTCAAAATGAACTCAAACAGCATGAAATCCATAATAATACAACGCGAGACTCTAAGGTCGAAGAATAAACATCACTGGTCTGCTAAGTCATTAAAATATACATGTCTGGTTGATGGAGTTTACTAGATACAATGAATAAAATAAAGTACAATAGTGGTCACGATGCGAGTGAACCCACCTACCAAAGCAAATCACCGAGAAAGAAAGCAGTGTGCCAACAAAGCCATAAAGAAACTTTTACAGCAAAATCTAGAAGAAACTGTGGCACAACGGGGGTGAGTTGCCAATTCGAGAGTAGAAAATATCTACGAGTAGAAATCGCATGTATAACACTATCTTAGGTCATATCAAGTAATATCCTCAAATAAACATCCTGGTCCATCTATGTATGAGTGTAATACTACATGCTCGTGTCAGTACCTCAGATAGCAATATATCAGATATATGATGTATGAATGCATGACGAATGGAAACAGAATACATCATGAATGAGACAACTGTTTTCTTTATTTTAATAAGATTTCTGTATGTATATAAATCGCGTATCATCAATGAAATCGACAGATAAAATAGTGTCCAACATCGACTCAAAACATAAATCTCAGTATCTCATTATCTCAGGCTCTGGCTATCCGGACTGGCCTGTAACATCAAATCTCAATATCTTAGTGTCTCAAGTCTCAATATCTCAATACATCGGGCTCCGTCAGTCCAGATCGACCCATATCATCAATCATACAACCACGAACGGTATTCTCCGGATATCCGCCGTGCCAGGTAAAATCACCGGTAGGCAGTCTGACCCTGCTAGGCTCATCGTCTACACCTCGAGCTTCTTGCCCCGGGGAACCTTACCGGGTCCACCATGTACCCGAGACGGTTCATCCAACTCCTCGAATCGGGTCTCGAAAACATCTTAGAACCGAGAAAATATCATAGTGGACAATACTGAACATATCAAGGAAAACCGTATTTTTCTCTTTAAAATAATTCATCAGTTTTACAAAACTTTCACATGCGGTTTCCAAATCCAGAAAATATCAAGAATATTCCGAAATCATCAAGTCACCATGTCAATAACAATGAAAATCGGCATAAATCTCTATAATACTACATAACCAATGAATACATGAATGCATCTGATATCATGCAATGAATGCAATAGTTAAACTAGCACATGAAAGCTATAACGTATTGCAACTATCAACTTAGTAAGCTATATCAAAGAATAGTATTTTCCTAAAGTGTACGTGACATGGCAATTACCGATGATGATGTGTGTGAGCCGGCAAGCAAGTGTATATGGAGCATACGCATCATCGGTAATGGTGCTGGTGTCCTGACAGCATGGTTTCATGATAATTACAGATAACATATGTACAAGAATGCAATGCGATGAAACATCATGAAATGTACAGAAAGTGATATAGTAACAGCAACACTTAAAATGTTCCTACCTAATATACGATTCATACAGTTTGGGATATAAACATACTCACGATTTTCCACTTTTGAAAAAGAGTATGACTCGAGCCCAGTCAAACGGGTAAGGGAATCCGCCTAAGTCTGAGTCGATCTATACATACATACCTAGTAGTCGGTGATCTCGCCTCAACAGTATCACGTACGATACAATAAATAATATGACATCCTCGAGTCAAGAGTGCGGATCTATCCTCACAACTATCTCTCGTACGGTAAATCTATCGTACGGCATCCCAAATCTGGGTACGGGTCAAATATCATATTTATCTTATTATTCATCTGATAACCACATCATCACATATCATGAGAAGGGTACTTATCTAAGTCTAGTACACTACTAATATCATCGACACTAATCATGATATGGCTACTGATCTACAGCCTCATACAATCCGGTGTCATCCATACTTATCATCATATAGAAGTATACATCGCCCAAGCGATCCATTATAATATCTTAACATATCATACCTCATATCTCGATATATTACTCGTCAACTATCATAATATATCATCAACATAGTATCGTCGTCCAACGACCGGCTATAACATCATGACTTATCTCGGTCGCACATTAATTATCTCACGGCATCATGCCCGATCAGATCGACTCATTCCCAAGTATATTATAACATTCTCATCATCCAAGCATATGAATATACCAATATAAATATGTCCCCAATACGCACAAGGATATCAATGTATGCGAGTATGTTCATGTGCGTGTATGCAAATCTTTACTCTAAGGTTTCGGGACTAAGAAATCGACTAGAGTCTTTTCATCCATACTCGCTAACACTAACCCCTAACCTCCAAAAGCTTTCTTGGTAAGGCTCATATCACATCCTAACATATAAAGGTATATATATCGTATCCCATCATATAATTCCTTACAACTTTGCGGGGGTGCTATAAGCCATCCACCCGACTTCTCCCCGTAGATATAAATTTACTCACCTTGCTTCTTGTGTGCTGATGCCAATGTCACCATCTTCATCTTCAACGTCTCGACATCACGTGGGGTACTTACACATATAAACAATCGCAAATGTGCATTAAAATCATATCGGAAAACCAAATCGACACGCTAAAGGCCTATAGGTTAGAACCTATGGACCACGCTTTTAAAACCACCACCAACCCTTGATATCGTCGTACAAACGTCAAGTGATCGAGGAAAAACACAGATACAAAAATCCAGAATTCAAAATATGAGAAACGAAACCCCGAATCAAAATAGCAACTATTGAAAATGGTCTCAGATTTTACCTTAGGTCAAATTAGCCAATTTTGCATATGCCAAGGGTCTAGATTACTGGAGATGGACCTACAGAACAAGCACGAACCAATATGGACCAGGTCTGGCCGCAAATTACGGCCAGAAGGGATTTATTTGCAGCCTGGGTAGAGGGTTAGGGGCTAGGGTTTTCATGGTAGCTTCCTAGGTGCCTGCATGTATCTCTGTCCTTGCAAAATAACTTTTAGAGGCTCCGGGTGTTAGCAGATTTCATAATACACTCACACAATCCAAAATTCTTCCAATATCGGGTTTCTAAGTCCGCTAAAATGGGATCTAGTCTTTGGTTTAGGTCTCCAATCAATCACCACAGGGGTTGTGTAGCCTCTACTAGCCTTAATTTCACCTTTGGTTTCAACTCAAACCCTAATCCTCAACTAAAAGTTTTCAAGTCCCCAAAACCACACAATATCGGTTCTAATTTAACATGGATGCTAAAGCAAATGGAAATTCTACATAATGGTTAAGAGAATACCTCATTTGGCACTTATGAATCCTCTACAGCGCCAAAACTCAAACTTTTTTGGTCCAAAGGGTTGCTTGAGAGCTTGTGCACATTTTTTGTCAAGTGGGAGTGGGGTTTTGGGTTTTTTTTGCAGATGAAGTGAGAGGATTTTTGGAGGAGGGTGGAGGTACTGCCATGGTGAAGTGAGGAGGGGAGATGAAGAGGAAAAACAAATGAAGGAAAGTAAATGACCAAGTCAACACACCCCTTACCCTCTCTTCTCTCTCATGCCCATCCCTCATTCTTTATTCTTTTTCTTTTCTTTTCTTTTTTATTTCTCTTCTCATTCTTTTAAAATTGGAATAGGAAACCCAAATGAAACCATGGTAGAAAAATGCACAAGTGTGAAAAAAGACTTTGGGCATACTATGTGCACAAAACACGCTTAATCCGCTATTAGCGATTTTTAATCACGATTTTCACTAAAATAGTGTCAAATAAATCATAAACTTTCATAATTTGTATAAATGGCATAAAACATCCTCTTTTTAGTAATTTCCATAATTTTCCAAAATTTTCCCAATTTATCGGTATTTAATTATACCACAATATTAAAATATTCAATATAATATTATTTAATTATAAAAATTCCCAAAAATAATATTTTATTTTTTTTCTGAAATGTTACACTTACTCTAGAATTGGAGGGCTATTGTTCGCACTCGTATGGGGTATAGGTTGACCCACGAAGGGGTGCTTAAGTTACCGGATTCCGTAAAGTGCTGGGTGGTCCATTCACTTGGTTGATTAGGGTTGCCTCATTTCGGGGATTGGCGGGTAACTTGCCGCACTCATAGGGGTCTAGGTTCTTCATTGCACTGGCTATTCACATGACTGGGGAACGTCGCGTCTCATTTATGGCTCAAATGAAACGTGGGGCTCCTAAATTATCTGCTATTCCATATTGTTGTTCGCATGCTTGTGATAATTTTTATCTGCCTGTGATGACTATTATTTGCCTGCGATATTGATATATATATATATATATATATATATATATATATATATATATTATATTTAGTATATACTTCTATATGTTTTGCATCCATGCTATTTCTACCCCCGCTCTTCCGTTAGTTAAGTAACCTAATGGTGAATGACGGGGTCCCGTGGCGAATGCGGATGGCATATAAATAACATGTTATTTTGGTTGTTTCTTTTGTGGCTTGGAAACTTAAAATGAGGGGAATGCATTATCTGAATAATGCAAGGAAAAATAAACATAAATGATGTTGTCAGAATCAATTTTAAAACTACTCTGTTTTCTTCAAAACTCATAGTCGTATTATTTTGCTTTGCAAAGAGATATTCGGTAAGGAATATCCCGCATCTCATTCTATAAGGGAAGAGCCTTGATCCCTTCACTGTGAGTTCTCTCTTAAGTAAAGGTTTATGTCACTAGTTTTAAAAAGCGTAGCTTAAGACACTCTATTTCAAAGCTATTCGAGTTCCTTCTGAAAGTGTATGCTAGCACCGCGGCGGGGTTTAAACGGGAATCACACATGCAATTATAAAAATTTCAGGTGCTAAAGAAAACTAACCAAGATCTTAACTAGAATATTACGGTGTTACAATGTGATGATATGAAAACTAAGAGAAGGGAAGGAGGCTACAACATTTGTAGACCGTGTCCTTCTCTACAAATGCTCTGGGTAGTAGTCCACGTGACTCCACTAGGCTCCACTTTGAAGAATGAACAAGGTTCCTCCGATGATGTTCGTGCCGAAGATGTTCCACCCAAAGTCCGCCAATCCAAGCTATCTCTTCACTTAACTCTTTAGTGAAGGAAACACACTACACTAGAGTGCTAATAAAGTGTAGGATGGTGAAGTAGGGGTTTTATAAGCTCACTAGTGTTTCAAGCTCTATGGTTCACATCACATGTGAGGGTTTAGAGCTTGAACTATAAGGTGAAGAAAATGGAGAATGCTTGAACTCATCTCATGAGCTCAAGAAGGGGCTAAAGAAAAATAACTCAAGTCAAGAATGAATTATGAGAGTGAAGTGAAGAATGGCTCTCTCTTTCCTCACTCATTCAAGCATGGAATAAAATGCAATAAGAAATCGCAAACATGCTTGAATAGTGAGTCAAGAGTATAAACAAATAATAAAGCCCATGCTTCACACCATGATCAAAATATCTCCCCATTTACACCTCATTTTCTATTTTCCAAAAATAGAAAATTCAAGCCATGCTTCATATAATATATATATATATATACATATATATTATATCATATATATTAATATATATATTATGAAGAATAATTAGTGAGCTAATAATATTAGTTAATATATAATTATATCAAATATAATATATATCAAATTATTAAATCAACACTTGATTTAATAATCCAGTTATATCACATATAACCGACTAATATTATTTATCTGTATATCACATTATCAAATCAACACTTGATTAGATAATCTGGTTATTTCACATATAACCTAACCGATAACAAATAACTGCCAGATTACAATACGGTATCACATACTCGTATTTAATCAGGCCCACGCACATATCAACATGAATGCCCTATTTCGTTTCTTTTGAACCAGAAAACTTCTGTGTAGGACTATAAAGACTTGTCAATACGCCAGCAATAGGTGATGATCATATCAGTCACTACAAGCCGTCAGCGGTACTAACTGGACGTAACGGCTATCCAGGTATTGAGCGATTAGAAGACTAACAAGGAAGCTTGTCCAAACTCCCATGAAGCCTATAGGTAACACTTATCCTACAGTCCGGTCTCTTTGTCTGATATGTGTCATATCGAGTCTATGGATGGTATCGTTAGACCCCAATAACTTGATAAGTCATGTCGATGTATGGCTCATAACGGTATAAGAAACTAATAATAACACTTACCAGTAAATCTCATCAACAGCCCTGTCCAGGGACTTATTTTTATAGCCAATCGAGCATAGCGCAACATCAACTCCCAATATCAGGAGAGAAGAAACATGTCCTATCGCTCATTGCCTCCATGTGACTCGGGACTGTACCGAAAATCCACCTGTTTGCATGACTCTTTTGAGCCGTGTTAAGGAGGAAATCAAAGCACAGTGGGAGCTACATATGACTCTATGATGATCTCGGGTTTACAGACTAACCTGTACCAGTGTCACCAGAGAACTGCTATCTGACAATAGGTAAAATACCAACTAGGAGTTCTTGGCCAGTCCTGTTCGGTGTACCCATTCTCTAATGAGCACCTGTGTACAATCTTTGATGTCAAACGCCAATGGATATTGGATCAACCATCGCACTCATACAGGGTCAAGAAACGTACACACTAGTCCACTCTGGAATATCGATGCCCTGTCTCGATATTCGCTCGACAAGGAACAATTAAAGGATGTACTTATAGACTACCCAGGACCCAGCAGTATAATCCGCATGATAGTCCTGGTAGTCAAGCCAACATCATAAGGGCTTTATCAATATGTATATAAGAGACGGTATAATAATACATGTGAACATGTTAAGATAAAGTAAACCAGATAGCAATGTCAAGTAAGAAATTCCTCTATATATATGTCCAAGCATCCACTATATCATACAATAATGGCCTCTAGGGCATACATATCACTAACAATCTTCCATTTGCACTAAGGCCAGTTGTTATAGTATCTCATACCCAACATCCCAGAAAGTCTCTCGATTAGAATCTGGGGGAGGGCCTTGGTGAGTCGATCTGCTGTGCTGTCCTTAATGTCAACTCTCCTGACCTCGATCTTCCGGAGATATATTATCTCCCTGATCAGGTGATACCGCCTAAGAATATGTCTGGATCACTGATGGGACCGGGGTTCCTAGGCCAAAGCCTTAACTCCATTGTTATCACAATACTTAGGTTTTAAATTCTCAATGGTAAGAAACGCGCCAAGTTCATCTCATGAACTTCTTCATCTAGACAGCCTCTATGGCAGCATCGTTGGTAGCGATGTATTCAGCCTTCATTGTCGAGTCTACTATGGTATCTAGCTTGGAACTCTTCCAACATACCATCCTTGCACTGAGAGTGAAGACAAAACCCAAGACCGACTAACGGTTGTCCTTATCACTCTGGAAGCTCTAATCGGTAAAGGACTCCACCTGGAGTTCACCGTTACCATACACCAAGAACATCTCTTTAGTGCTTCTCAAGTACTTAAGAATGTTCTTCACAGCTATCCAGTATTTCTGTCACGACCTGCAGGGTACGGAACGTGACTGGCACTTAGGTTACGAAACGTCTCAAGACGTCCGTAAAATAAGTAAGCCAAAGCCCAGAAACCAAAACCCAATAAGCAAAAGAATGAAGGAAAACCAATCCATTGAAAGCGAGTTTATCAAATAAGTCATGTAAAACCCTTTTTAAAAACAATACCAATTTTTCCAAAAATTTCGGCAGAGTCTCCTTTGTAAATACTGGCCCCCAAACTGGGTACAACAAAAATATATATGAATCCAACAAAATAGGGCATCCCCAAGCGGGAGCTAGCTCTTCGCCATAAGGCGGTCACAAATCCCACGCAATATAAAGCAACAACATGCGAAATAATCATAATGAAGCATAAGAAAACATCATGTCGACTCAAGTGAGCTCGACCCCAAAATACAGCATAAAAGTCCACAAACCTCACAGTCTCATCTCTAGGTCAATGTACAACAATACTGGTAGATACAGTAGATGGAGTACACTAGATACAAAGAATATACAAGGTGGTACAAAATAGTAACATAACCCACCTATGAGCAAAATCTCGAGTCCAGGCAAAAGAGACAAAAGAAGCAAGCGCACCCGCCGCTACTGTACTGACGGAGCGGACCTGCAAAAGGCTATGGCACAACGGGGGTGAGTTACCAACTCGTGAGTAATAAATAACATCTACACAGGCTAACGAATGCATGCACACAAGCATCCTAGCATCTAAATACAGGTAAGGCAGGACATAATGGCAAGTATGTATGCAATATGGATATACTAGCAGGTATGAATGCAATGCGAATCAACTCGTGATCTGAATGTGTAAGTATAAGAAATCATGTTTTTCCCTTTAAGAATCTCTTTTGAAATACCATCACAATACCAATGGAATCAACAAGAACCTGTGTCCAGCATCGATACCTCAAAACTATCTCAAATCTCATATCAATGTATCTCTGGCCTCAGCCGTCCGGCTGACCCATCTCAAATATCAATATCTCATCATCTAGCGGCCACGGTCGGTATCCTCTGGATATCCGCCGTCCCAAACGGTCACCGGTAGGTAATCCGTCCCCTGCCAGGCTCAACGTCAACACCACATTCCTCTTGCCTCGGGGTACCTTACCGGGCCCACCATGTACCCGTGACGGTTCCTCCACTCCTCGACACGGATTTCCAAAACCACAGCAAACTCATGGTGGACAACACTTACATCACTAGAAAACCGCAATTTACATATTTTAAAAATATAATAAGTTTAGAAATTTTGCGGCTTTCCCCCGAAATCCAGAAATATCATAAAATCTTAAGAAATCCTCATAAGTGCATATATCAATGATAATGAATGCATATGGTATCAATAATCAAGTTGCGATGTGTGATTAATAGATTAAGCATGAACAATTAATATGATGAAGTACATGCACATGCATAGCAATCCTATAGTTTCATTTTAAGGAATTAAAGGCAATAGCACAAGTTTAAGTATCAATTAGTAAAAGGTTTAAATTTAAAGGTTATCTAGTGTGGTGGCATGGCAATTACCAGGGTGTGTGTGTAAGCATGAATAGTGCTCGTGCTGCATATAAAAACCTGGCAATGGTGCAGGTGTCCTATAAAATGGTTTCGCATAGGTATGTCAATATAATGCATGGATGCAGCAAATAATCATATACGTATTTCACCCCTAATTACTAACATCACTAAGAATCTTGTAAGTTACTAAAACTATCGGGCGGCTTGCGCCATCCAACGATAGTCCCCCGTAGATGTTACATCTACTCACCGGAATCCCTGGCTAGCTGTGTCCAATCACCGCTTTCCCCTTTCGCGCCGCGTCTGACGTCTCCGCGACCGAACCTGGAATTTACATCAATACCAAACAAAAGGTTACATATCAAGAACGACGCAAAACCCCAACGAAACTGTTGGAGATAGTGCCCTCATAGTCAATTATTGGATCGCAGGTACGTGATTGCAATGATTGCGGAGGACCTATCCCGGGAGCACAGTCTTACTCGAGATGATAGTATGCTATCTGGTTTGCCTTTATCAGTCGTGTACATATTCAGGTGACTGATTGCATGTTACACTTTGATAGAGCCCTTAGGATCTTGCTTTACTACCAACAGTATGATGGCGATCATATAAGTGAGAGTTGGGTAGTTTATATGCATATCCTTAATTGTGGTCCCTAGTCGTGGGAGTTTCGAGACAGGGCATCGATACTCCGGAGTAGGCTAGTGTATACAGTCGAGACCCCGACGAGGGGCGGTGGCCGGTCTCACAAGCCACTGGTGTCAGTTGGATCACCTAAGATGTATACAGGTGCTCATTGGGTTATGAGTACACCGGACAGGACTCGCCGGGAATCTGCTAGTTAGTACTATACCTATCGTCAGATAGCAGTTCCCTGGTGACATGTGTACAGGTTAGTTCATCGACCTGAGGTCGTCATTTGTCTCGTGTGAGTTCCCACTGTGCTTTGATTTCTACCCTACCACGGCTCAAAGGAGTCGTGCAAACAGGTAGCTTTTGGGTACAGTCCCGTGCCATATGGAGGCACGTGAGCGGATCGGCAGGGGATTCGTCTCTCCCGGTATTGGGGGCGAGATCGTGCTGTGTCTAGGAGAGCCATTACACAAAGCCCACGGCCGTGGCAAGAGATTTACTGGTAGGGACTCCAGTAGTATCTCAGGGTGTTATTGGGCTTCACTCCGACATGACTTATACTGCTATTGGGGGTCTGACGTTACTAGCCCCCTAGACAGATATGCGATACTCATTGACGAACGGACCGGACTGTATATACATTGTCACTGTTAGGCTCAGTAGGGTTTCCGGAGGAGTTCGCTCATCGGTCTCCCTTGAGTTCGCTCCTCGACCACCCTTGAGGTCAGTCCATGGGCAGCCGTTACGCATAGCTAGTGCCGCTGACGGTTTGTGGTTAAACCCACTGCCAGGGTGCTGACGAGTCATTAGAGTCCCCCACAGACAGTTTCCCAAGTTCGGGCGAAACGTTGTAGAGGCCGTATGGTTTTATGGCAGGGTTCGGAAAATGCACGTGCGTTTACGCACGTGTCAGTTTTCGGGCAGATGATACTGGTCGGCTTTGGTTTAAGCCGGATCCGAGTATTATATTGAGTAGGTATAATATCTTTGTCTCAGTTGCATTTGTATTCGGTCGTAATACAAATGCGGGTATATTTATACAGTTTCGGGGTTGTCCTGAAATTCGTTTCAGGATCACTTTTGGAAGTTGCCAGTTTCCAGTTTTCTATCAGCCGTCTTTTAACATTCGGTTAAAGACGGATTTATCTTTTCTTCAGATATGATGAGTCGTGCTTCTAGAAGTTTCTAGATGAGGTGACTAGGATTATATGGTGTTGAGTTTTAATTGGATGCATTTAATGGTTCATTAATGCTTGATGAGGTGTTTAAGTGATTCATCCTTTATCATTAAAGCTTCTTGTTTTCTTAAAGATATTTTTAAAGTGAGAAGGTTTCTCTTATGGTCACCCCCCTCTCCTACGGTCACCTCCCTCTTGCTATATATGGCTTGCCCTCTCTCTCTCCTCATTCTCACTCTCACTTGTTGGTTTCATTTTAGAGAGAAAAGATTATGATAGGTTTTATCGGTGTATGGAATTTCACAGTCCATTTCATTCCATCACCCGATTCCTTCGGCAACTTCATTAACCGTCCGTCCATAGCTTTGGACAGAACGAGACAAAGTCATCTACTCATTTTCTACACCAATCTTGGTCGTCTCTTTTAGCAAACTTGACGATCGAGTTGCCTCAAGTCAGAGGCGGGAACCCGTTAAAAGAACCGATCATGTGGTGCCACCTCGACGAGGAGATCGGAGATCGACGAGATCGGAGCAGCCGCAACGGAGCGTGGGATGATGGTTGAATTTCGAAGGACTCGGATCGTTCGGTATAACCATTCTACACTCTTTACAGTTTGTTAGTTTAGCAATAATGGCAGATCCGGGTTAAAGTATACGATAGCGCCAAGTTTAAAAGTTTTGTTCCGCATTTTGGCGTCTGTAGACTGCCGGGGCGATAGCGTAGACTTACAGTGGTATCAGAGCCTAACCATTTTGCTATACTAACTTGTGCTAACGCGTTTAAAACATCGATCCGACCGGAAAACTAAAAACTGCAAAATCCATGCCCGGCAGTTTCTGTTAATTTTAAACGGTCTCAAAATTTATTTCTGGATGTCTTAAAAATCTGTGCAGGGAATTATAAGAGCCACGACAAAATTTGGGGTCGTGATCCCTCCAAGCTGCCGCGGAAGGGCGGCCAAACCCATGGTTCGGCCGCGCAACCGCGGCCACGTGGGGAGCACGTGCTCCCAAATTTTGTCAGTTGGTTCTTTGTAGGATTTTGGGGTTTTTGGTATATAAAGTTTTGGCCCAGATTTTGTTACTGTTCACCAGTAAGCAGTGGGGCCCACTTTTTAATATTTGGTCTTTGGTCGATCGAAATTTAAACACGTTAGTTTACAGTGCTTACATTATATCTCCGACCGGGAATGTCATTTGATCGGTAAACCGCGTCTGATTGCTATAGTTCTTTTAGACGGGTTTGCGAACGTGACATTCGCGTTGATGTTCTGTGTTGTGCTGTGATGTTGCGGATTTGTCGTGGTGGATAGCAGTGTGCAATGGTAGTACAGTTTGAGTTTATTTGTACATTTGATATTGCGGGGCGAGCGTCCTACTTGTGGACTGCCGTCACTGCCTGCTGTAAAATATTCTTTTTGGGGCACGACCAGGTTGCGGTCGATGTACCTATTGTACTATTTTTCATTACTGTACTAGGTTCTACCCCGCGACGGAGTGCACGGATAGCCGGGTTCGGGAGGGCAACGGGTCCGCATCTCATGGCTTTGAGAGGCAGAGGGGTCCCACTCTAGAATTGGCATACTATTCGCCGCACTCGTAGGGGGTACAGGTTGACCCAAGGAGGGGTGCTCAATTTACCGGATTCCGTGAAGTGCCGGGTGTTCCATTCACTATGCTGTGGGGACTACCTCGCTTCAGGTTTTGGCGGGTAACTTGCCGCACCCGTAGGGATCTAGGTTTCATTGCACAGGCTATCCACACGACAGGGGAACGTCGAGTTTCAGCAGCGGGTCTGTGAAACTCGGGGATCCCAGATATCTGTATTGTTCTGAGATGCTTATTACTTTTCTGTAATGTTGCATATTATCACGCCTGGAGCGATTATTGTATATTGGTTTATATACTATTAGATGTTGTATATGTTTTACACCCGCGCTAGTCCAGTCCCCGCTCTGTCGTTAGTTAAGTAACCTAACGGGTTATGACGGGACCCAGTGACGAATGCGGATGGCATATACGTACATTTTATTTTCGTTCTTTTCTGGTGTGATTGATTGATGGGACTGCGTTGATTCTGATCAATGCAAAGTATAACAAACCTGTTTGAGTTGTTGGAACAATTTTAAAATGTGTTATTGCAAAGACGTTTTCTTTTGTTATGCATGGCGGTATTCAGTGGAATATCCAGCACCTTATTCGACGAGGCAAGGGCTGATATCCCTTCACCGGGAAAGACCCCTTGGACAGAAGTTTGCGTCAGGGTAATAACTTTACTATAGTCGATTACATGTTGCTTTGCATAGCGGTATTCAGTGGAATATCCTGCACCTCATTCCACGAGGAAAGAGCCGAGATCCCTTTACCGGGAGTGACCTCTTTAGCAAAAGGTTTTCGCCACTATATTTTAAAAAGCTATCAGGTTCCTTCAGCGATATCAAGTTCACTACGCTAAAGGTTTTTCGCCAAAAACCAGCCGTAGCCCTCCGTCACTTCTTTTGGTTATTCAGTAGTATTCAAGCTATGTATTTTGACCTAACGCCAAGGCATAGTGTTTGGTAGCTGCTGGGTATTCAATTGTTGCATAGATAGATGAGTTGGTTTGGGACAGCCGTTCTGCCATTTTGACCTAACGCCAAGGGCATGTGCGGGTGGGTTCAAATTAACAAGATAGTGATGGGTAGAACTTGGCATGTGACTTATGACATGGGGCAAAAATAATATCAGGAGTTTCTAAAGAAACTGAAACTTGCCGAGTATGCGCATACCTTCTGGAGTATGAGTAACGTGGATGCATTCCATCACGTTATCATGCGATGAGAGTTGGATCCTGATTCCCACTGATGAGTTGGTTTACTCATCGGGTGATCCCGATTGATTCTTCTTTAGGTTTGGAGGAGAATTTGACAGGACAGTGGGAGGTTTCCGGATTAGATAAAATGATGACCATTCTGATCTAGGTTAGAGTGCACGCAGAGTGTTTCTTTTCTCTCTCTCTCTCTTTGGCAGCGACCTTTGACTGACCCTAGACTATGACTCAGTGACCAGGTGGACCGAACCTTCTTAAAATACTGGCTTTTGGATTGTCTAAGTTGCATAAGTCATTACCACTCCTTCTTTTACCCTTTGTATTTCTCAGAACACCCGTATTGCTACGGATATCCACTTCCATTGGATAGATCCATCGTATGGTTATATACGAACTCGAAGGGACTTCTTCGAGGATGGATCCAGGTTCAGGAGAAATAGAATTGGTTTATTCAGTTGTCTTTTATTATCACCTTCTCTCAGGTTGCGAGAGCTCCTTGGTTTAGGAGAGTACACCTATTACGCTTATTGGATAGTCTTATTCCAAACCATAGGCTGGTGCCGAAAGGTAGGGAATGAAGAAAACCAATTAGCCTAAGTAGGGTGTGCAGAAGGTAATATGTAAAGACAAAATAAAGGGATTAGAAAGAGGGCAAAGTAAATTGCGACTGATATCATTCACGACCAAAACCGCGTACTTCATCGCCGCTCCTATTTCACCTTTAAAAAGAATAAGGTATTATTCAGTTGTCTTTTATCATCACCTTCTCTCAGTTGCGAGTACTCCTTGGTTTAGGAGGGTACACCTATTATGCTTACTGGATAGTCTTCTTCCAAACCATAGGCTGGTGCCGAACGGTAGGGAAGGAAGAAAACCATTTAGCCTAACGATGGTGTACAGAAGGTAACGACTAAAGACAAATAAAGGGATTTGGAGAGACGGCAATAAAATATACGGTTGAAGTCATGAATTGGATTATGGAAGAGGCATTGCTATGAATACCAGGATACCCCTACGAAACATTTTCATGTTTCAGTGCATTGTTAAGGAAAAACTGTTTTCCCGATTAGACACTTACTCCAAGGGTATGTATTTACCAGGTTTCATTCTCATATCTGTATGGTTTTACAGATGATGAGTGGGAGTAAGATATTGGGAATTAGGTGATCATCCTCATTATATCGGAATTCGTTGTAATTAGTGATATTTGAGGAAATCGCCAGGGTACAGTTTTCCACCTACAACGCACAGGTTTTGAGTTGTTCAACTCAGCGGACTTATACAGAGTATTGTATGTTGTCCAGTGTCCATCAGGACAAAGGGGTAGGTCCTCGTACTATGTTCTGTTTACTTATAACTTCTCTAGTATTTAGACGAGTGTTTCGTAGAAATACAAGGTCTAAGTTTTGAGAAGTTGTGGGTATAAGAATAAAGTAGAGAACCAGGTATCACAAGTATCGGGATTCTTCAAAGAGATCGAAGATGTAGATTCTTGTGATTGGTATTCAGATGATAGTGATGGTTTTGAGAAACGAGTTTTCTCTTTCAGGTTGCTCATAATTGGATGGATTCCTAAGTTGAGTAATGCTGATTAGCCTCTTTCCATTAAGTTGATATGCACTGGAGACAGATGCATGGATTTGAATATGGTTCCAAATTAAATTAGTGCCAAAGTTTCTATATTGGATATAGAATAGTTCGTACCTTAAAAGAAATTAAGGTATGGGGAGTTGTCCGGCTTATGATTAAAACCAGACACTGGATAACTCAGGGCACGTTTCTGTAATGGCTGTTTGTGGGTTGACCCTGGCTATGACGAGGGTTGATATTCTACCATTTGGAAGATCAATAGTGATATTGTTCTTGACTCGCCACAGTTTTAGTAAAATGGATCTTTTTCAGAAAACAGTAGTGGGAGTATGGTAGAACTGGAAGTGATTCCAGAACCGCGAACGATTACAGAAAATTTAATAGGACCTATATATTCAATCAGGTTTGACATTCCAATAGCCACTCCGCAGGTATGGTAGGTAACCTCAGACACCCGAGAGGTACTTCGGTAGGCTCAAGGACGGTGACAGGGAGGTTCTTATCTACCCAGACTTGACACTACTGTTGTTCCAGGCTGTGAGACCCAGTAGGAGGGTTGTCGTAGTCAGTGGGAGCAACGGAAGCATAGTGGGCAAGTAGCTTATGTCTATTTATAGACTTGAGCAGTTATAGCGGAGATAGATCATCTAATTTTGATGTGACAGTCATGGGTTTGACTTCAATCAGAATAGGGGATGGATCAGTTAAGAAGGTAGTAGGGTGTGATGTCATTGTATCTGGATGACATACACAGAGTAGGAAGTAAAATTCCTATACTACGATCGGTTGGACTGTAGTCGTCACACAGTTGTTTCTCCAGACAGGATATGGATATAATATTTGACATTCTGGTTTCTAGATCTATGGTTTTAGATCTGGATTTGGGTAGTTTCCCAATGTGGGTACTTTGACAGATATTCTAATGGTTTTTGGAATAGTTGACTCCTAGCATGGTGGTGTACCTGCAGGTGATGGAGTCACCCTCTCTAAAGGTGTCTTACAGACTAAAGGGGAGAGGGATGTGCATGATTGGCAGATCACTTGCTTAGGCAATTGAGTCAATCATGAGATGTCAAGTACCACACCAAATGTTGGTTTTGCACTAGATGCAATAAGTTTGTATTAATCCAATCCTGGAGAAACATAAGGAAGCAATTTTAGAACATTGGTACATGTTCTGTGGATTTAATAACGGCAGCCTCTTTCGGGAGACGGTTATCATTCCAGGCTTCAAAGGTGACATGGATGACAGAGTGTTTGTCAGAGTTTTAGTTTTCCCTCTGACGAGGGACAGTATTATGGACAGGTGGTTCTAGAGGATACTGTGGGTGGCATGGTGCCGGATACTGATTAGGTTCAGTGATCTATACAGTCTAAGAAGTTTGGATATGGAGTTCATTTATGAACTAAGGTCCCATCAGATATCCAGACATATTCTAAGACAGGTACTACTCAATTCGGGAGATGGCTTTCTCCGCGAACTTGAGATTAAAAGAGATACAGAAAGAAACTTCTAGGCGGATCCACTCACCGAGGCTATTTTTCGAACACAATAGTTTTACAAACGGGCTTTGTGAAACTGATTAGTAGAGGAGTTGGATGTTCGGTTTCACACGGGCTGTGAGTAGTCGACATCGCAATATTAGCCTTGAGTGCAAGTTGGAGATTGTTGGAGATAGTGCCCTCATAGTCAATTATTGGATCGTAGGTACGTGATTGCAATGATTGCGGAGGACCTATCCCGGGAGCACAGTCTTACTCGAGATGATAGTATGCTATCTGGTTTGCCTTTATCAGTCGTGTACATGTTCAGGTGACTGATTGCATGTTACACTTTGATAGAGCCCTTAGGATCTTGCTTTACTACCAACAGTATGATGGCGATCATATAAGTGAGAGTTGGGTAGTTTATATGCATATCCTTAATTGTGGTCCCTAGTCGTGGGAGTTTCGAGACAGGGCATCGATACTCCGGAGTAGGCTAGTGTATACAGTCGAGACCCCGACGAGGGGCGGTGGCCGGTCTCACAAGCCACTGGTGTCAGTTGGATCACCTAAGATGTATACAGGTGCTCATTGGGTTATGAGTACACCGGACAGGACTCGCCGGGAATCTGCTAGTTAGTACTATACCTATCGTCAGATAGCAGTTCCCTGGTGACATGTGTACAGGTTAGTTCATCGACCTGAGGTCGTCATTTTTCTCGTGTGAGTTCCCAGTGTGCTTTGATTTCTACCCTACCACGGCTCAAAGGAGTCGTGCAAACAGGTAGCTTTTGGGTACAGTCCCGAGCCATATGGAGGCACGTGAGCGGATCGGCAGGGGATTCGTCTCTCCCGGTATTGGGGGCGAGATCGTGCTGTGTCTAGGAGAGCCATTACACAAAGCCCACGGCCGTGGCAGGAGATTTACTGGTAGGTACTCCAGTAGTATCTCAGGGTGTTATTGGGCTTCACTCCGACATGACTTATACTGCTATTGGGGGTCTGACGTTACTAGCCCCCTAGACAGATATGCGATACTCATTGACGAACGGACCGGACTGTATGTACATTGTCACTGTTAGGCTCAGTAGGGTTTTCGGAGGAGTTCGCTCATCGGTCTCCCTTGAGTTCGCTCCTCGACCACCCTTGAGGTCAGTCCATGGGCAGCCGTTACGCATAGCTAGTGCCGCTGACGGTTTGTGGTTAAACCTACTGCCAGGGTGCTGACGAGTCATTAGAGTCCCCCACAGACAGTTTCCCAAGTTCGGGCGAAACGTTGTAGAGGCCGTATGGTTTTATGGCAGGGTTCGGAAAATGCACGTGCGTTTACGCACGTGTCAGTTTTCGGGCAGATGATACTGGTCGGCTTTGGTTTAAGCCGGATCCGAGTATTATATTGAGTAGGTATAATATCTTTGTCTCAGTTGCATTTGTATTCGGTCGTAATACAAATGCGGGTATATTTATACATTTTCGGGGTTGTCCTGAAATTCGTTTCAGGATCACTTTTGGAAGTTGCCAGTTTCCAGTTTTCTATCAGCCGTCTTTTAACATTCGGTTAAAGACGGATTTATCTTTTCTTCAGATATGATGAGTCGTGCTTCTAGAAGTTTCTAGATGAGGTGACTAGGATTATATGGTGTTGAGTTTTAATTGGATGCATTTAATGGTTCATTAATGCTTGATGAGGTGTTTAAGTGATTCATCCTTTATCATTAAAGCTTCTTGTTTTCTTAAAGATATTTTTAAAGTGAGAAGGTTTCTCTTATGGTCACCCCCCTCTCCTACGGTCACCTCCCTCTTGCTATATATGGCTTGCCCTCTCTCTCTCTCCTCATTCTCACTCTCACTTATTGGTTTCATTTTAGAGAGAAAAGATTATGATAGGTTTTATCGGTGTATGGAATTTCACAGTCCATTTCATTCCATCACCCGATTCCTTCGGCAACTTCATTAACCGTCCGTCCATAGCTTTGGACGGAATGAGACAAAGTCATCTACTCATTTTCTACACCAATCTTGGTCGTCTCTTTTAGCAAACTTGACGATCGAGTTGCCTCGAGTCAGAGGCGGGAGCCCGTTTAAAGAACCGATCATGTGGTGCCACCTCGACGAGGAGATCGGAGATCGACGAGATCGGAGTAGCCGCAACGGAGCGTGGGATGATGGTTGAAGAACGAAGGACTCGGATCGTTCGGTATAACCATTCTACACTCTTTACAGTTTGTTAGTTTAGCAATAATGGCACATCCGGGTTAAAGTATACGATAGCGCCAAGTTTAAAAGTTTTGTTCCGCATTTTGGCGTCTGTAGACTGCCGGGGCGCTAGCATAGACTTACAGAAACTACTAATGTTCGCTAGCTAGGTACAACGTGCACAAAGTGCGCGGAACACACGCGAAAATCGCAAAAACTGCCAAAAACGCCGATTTGGTCGCCCGGCAAAACTAAAACCCGACTATTCAAAAATCCGCACTCACGCATCCTAAACGTCATAGGAGATGCTAAAAACATCCCTAAGGTATCACAAATAATTCACCAATTAAATTTTAACAAAAACCTAGTAAGCACAAAACTAGCAATTTTGGTGGAAATATCGAAAATTAGCGATACGGTTATCACAATCCAACACAATATCCAACCACACAACAAGCAATCTATAAACACTATAATTACAACACATTTATCATGCTTCACAACCCATTTTCCATACATAAACCCTTTCTTGAATTTCCTAAAACAACAATTTACAACCAAAATCACACTTTTAAAATTAACTAAATTAGCATAATTTGAAGACCACATAAACAAGGTAACTTTTTTGATTTGGTTGTGTAGGAACTAGCAAGCAAAATAAATTTAATTAACCAAATAATGGTGTGCTAAAAAACCCTAGTTTAAAACAAACTACTCTTTTATAAACTAGATTAGAAATTAGTTAAACTTTTAACACTAAAACCATATAATTAAAGGAATTTAGCCAAAAGAAATTAACTTGATGGAAATTATACCTCAATTTGAGATCTAGCAAGAATAAATTTGCTCCAAATGATGGCCTCAAGCATCAAGATCCAAGCTAGGGAGGTGAAGGAAAAGAAAGATGAAGGATGGGTTTAATTTGTAAGCTTGAAATTGCAATTTTGTTGAATTAAACATGAAGAATTTTGAAAAAATGAAAAGAAAAGAGATGAAGAGGAGGGGGTGCAGGTTTCGGCCAGATTAGGGGGAAGGGAAGGGTGTTGGTGTGTAGGAAAAGTCATTGGTCAACTCTCCCAAAAGTCAAAGCACCATACTTCAACAACTATTTTTAAAATAAATTCATAACCAAACCAATTCAACACATGAAGAAAAAGCAAGGTGAGGCCAGAAATTTCTAGAATTGATCAAGGTGGGGCTGTCCTAGGGCTGAGGGGAGAGAGAGAGGGGTTTTACAAAAGAAATTTTATGCAAAAAGACCCCCTACAAGTCAAAAATTGCAAGTTTTAGCTTAAAAGTCAATAAATTCGTTTCCTATCATAAAAATTTGTTAAAAATCAAAATAAAATACTAAAAATTTATGTTACAACTAGATTTTAATTATCACAATTTTAAAGATTAAAATTAGCCCGGAAAAATTTTTATTTATCGCCAATTTAATGTATTTCCTTACCGGCTTAAAATAATATAAAAAAATTGAAAAATAGGGAAAAAATTTTAAATGACCAAAATTTCATAAGTAACTCATTGGCTACTAAAAACAAGCAATTACCTATCCATTTTAGGTATAATTAGCCCTAAACTGCAAAATAACGAGAAAGACGGTTTTCGGAAAAATACCGAATTTTCACCAATTTTCAGGAAAACACCAAAACGACTTTTCAAGACGTTACAATTTCTCCCCTGGATCAGATTGATACCTACTCACTACACTTAGTGAGTAAGCTAAATCTGGTCTAGTACATAATATTGCATACATGATTGACCCGACTGCCGAAGCATAGGGTATCCCTTGCATGGGAGCCCTCTCTAAATCATTCTTGGGAGACATCTCTTCGGAGAGAGTGATTCCTTAACAAGCGGGTACATTACCACGCTTAGAATCTTCCATACTAAACCTCTTTAGTATGGTGTCAATGTACCTGGATTGAGACAATCCCAACATCCGTCTAGATCTATCTCTATAGATCTTAATCCCCAGGATGTAGGAGGCATCAACTAGATCCTTCTTGGAGAACTTGTGTGATAAGAATGGCTTGACCGAGTGTAGCATAGGAACAACGTTTCCTATCAAGAGTATGCCATCCACGTACAATACAAGGAAGAAAACCTTATTCTCGACTACCTACTTGTATATACATAGTTCATCTACATTTTTGATGAAGTCAAACTCTTTGATAGCTTCATTAAAACAGATGTTCTATCACCGCGATACCTTCTTTAATCCGTAAATTGATTCATGCAGCTTGCTCACGCTTCCGCTGCTCCTACTGTCTTTGAAGCCCTCTCGCTGTGTCATGTACACGCTCTATTCAAAATCACCATTTAGAAAAGCGGCCTTGACGTGCAATCTGCCAGATTTCTTAGTTATGGTATGCAGCAATGGCAAGTAGGATCCTGATGGACTTAAGCATAGCCACTGAAGAAAATATTTCATCTTAGTCGATACCAGGTCGTTGACGAAAACCTTTTGCTATAAGTCTAGCTTTGAAAGTCTCAACTTTTACATCTACACCAAATATCTTCACATGATCCACTTGCTCCCGATCGGTTTTACCCCTTCAGGAGCAACATTCAAAGTACATACTTTGTTGGTGTACATGGATTCCATCTCAGATCGCATAGCATCCAGCCATTTCACATAGTCTACACTTGTGATGGCCTGCTCGAAACTAGTTGGGTCATCATCTTCCATGATGCAATCCTCGCTCCCACCGTCAACCGCAGTATCTCTCAGGTGGATGAGGAACCCTACTAGATCTGTGGAGTGGCTGGGTTTCGTTGGGGACTATTGAATTCTGCAGTTCCACCAAATCGTTAGTAATAGTTTGTATTGCTGGAACATCCTCCAGTTCTACATCATTGCTACTGATTTCTTTAACAAAAAATTCTTTCACTAAAAATGTGGCATGTCGAGATACAAACACTTTTTGTTCCTTGGTGTGGTAGAAGATATTCCTTTGCATTTGTTTGGGATATCCTACAAATTTGCACAGAACTGACCTTGCCTCGAGCTTGTCCGGATTTTGCTTTTAAACATAGACCGGGCAACCCCATATCTTAACTTGTTTAAGAGATGGTCTCTTCCCATTCCATATCTCATATAGAGTGGTAGGAAACGGATTTGGTCGGAACTTAATTCAATAGGTATGCAGCTATCTCAAGTGCATAACCCAAAAAGGAAATAGGTAACTCAGCATTACTCATCATAGAGCACACCATATCTAATTGGGTGTGATTCTTCCACTCCGAAACTCCATTGTGCTGTGGTGTATACGGAGGAGTAAGCTGAGAGAGAATCCCATTCTCTTTTAAGTAGTCTCTGAATTCCGTGCTCAAGTATTCTCCTCCCCGATCATATCGAAGGATTTTAATACTTATACCCGTCTGGTTCTCAACTTCATACTTATATTTCTTGAATTTCTCAAAAGATTCAGATTTATGTTTCAACAAGAACACATGTCTGTATCTTGAAAGATCATCGGTGAATGTAATAAAGTATGAGGAACCATTCCTGGCATGTGTAGACATAGGACCGCATACATCACTATGTATCTGTCCCAAGAGTTCAGCAGCTCCTTCTCCGTGTCAAGTAAACAGAGATTTGGTCATCTTGCCTTTGAGACATGACTGGAAAGTTTAATAAGATGTAAATTTGAACGGATTCAAATATGCATCCTTACGCAACTCAGCCAGTCTTGTCGCATTGATATGACCTAGTCTACGATGCCACATGAAGGCTTCGTTCATTTCTGAACTGTTCCTCTTGTGTGTGTTCTGTATACTTAGAATTGTTTTGTGATTTTCGAACATATATACCGTTATAAAACATACCATACCCAATCAACACTTGATTTAGTAAAACATTCATAATATTTTTGGTACGAAATAACAGTCGCTCAGAATCATTGTTTTACCTCTTGGTAATACAAGATATTCGCCAACTGCTTTTGCTGCAACAATTGCACTATTCCTTACTACTATAGACATATCACCCTTTCCCAGTTCTCTACCTCTCTATAGCCTATGTAAAAAATTACAAACATGGGATCCTGATCCGGTATCCAATACCCATGACGTAGAGTTAACTGAGAAACAGTTCTTGGTAACGAACACACCCGAAGAATATGCATCAACATGCTCCTTCTTCGTTCGGGTGGCTTGGGAATCCTGATATTCCCCTATTCCTTTCTCAGAGTTATGACAATCATAAGATAGAGATGAACCTTGCTCCTTTTCACAAAGCTATCTACCAATGATGCCAATCTTTGGGTTCGGTCAATACATCCATATTATTATCTTGATTAAGGCATGTCATTGGTCGCTACCAGGAGAGAGAGAAGGATAATCACTTTGCGTGCGCTCTTTTCAAGATTAGATTGGTTATTACTATATCTAATCAGGATGGCTCCCACTGTTTTTATCAAATCTTCCTTCGAACCCTAAAATGTAAGATTAGCCGGGATTGATTATACCCTACAAGTTCGCCATTCGTTCGTCCAGGAAGGTATTGGTACTCCGAGGGAGTCTCCCCATGATTGAAATGTTCCTAGGCACTCTAGTGAGGTCTCACAAGGCATCGAACATGCCAATTTAAAAAAAATGGTGCCGAGAAACCCTAGACTACGGATCTTAGACTAGATGTTTAGGCGAAAAGATAAACTAGTTAACTATTTAACTAGAAGTTAGATGCTGCAATCTTTGTAGATCCGGATTTCCACTTCCTTAGCTCCACGAGGGCGTCCTCTCGCTGTCCATCTTGAACCTTGGACTCTCGTGACGGCTTCATTGGAGAAACGTGCGGAATAGGTCGTCGGCTTCGTGTCAAAGACAATCTACGTCGAGGTTGCACAAGCTCAAGCTCCGACTTCACAAAGTTGTGAAACTTGTGAAGAAAACACCCAAAACAACTTGGCAAGAGGTAGAGGGTGAAGAAATAGGAGGTGGGTTCACTTTAGATTTGGATTTCACTCACTTTTGCTCATGTTGCCATTGATTGCAACTAGTTTTCTCTCTTGAAGAAGAAGGAGAAGATGATAGAATTGTTATGATAAGTGTTATGGAAAAAGAATAATAAAACAATACTTATCATCTTCTAACCATGGTCAAGTTTAGAGAATAGACCATGGTTAGTGGGATTGGTTAGGGTTTAGTATGATGACAAAATGGTATCATTAGTCAAAGCTTCATGAAGCTTCAACAAGCTTCAAGTTAAAATGAAACCATTTTGTTTTTCATTTATTTATTTATCAAGAAAGATTAGATAAATAAATAAGTAATTAAATCAAAACCCTAACTCATCTCATAACCATGGTTTAAGACTTAACACATAACCAATTTACATGCATCATCAAACATGACACATACAAGTGCACACAAAATATATCACATATACAATGTGCTTTTCAAGTGAGAAAAATCCGTTTAAAGTGAACCAACAATAGTTAATGCAAAGTAATATATCAAATATATAATTATACATTAAATCATTAAATCAACATTTGATTCAATGATCCGGTCATGTCGCACATAACCGACTAGTATTCAATGTATCGATTTATCGAATCAATGATTCGATAACTAGGTCATATCGAATATAACCAATAGAAACATTTATCGCGAGAATGAAATGCGGTATCACATACACGCATTATTCTCGGTCCTGCACACATCTCATATGCGCTCCTATTTCGTTTCGCTTGAGCCAGGAAACCTCTGTGTAGGACTCTAAAGACTCGTCAATACGCCGGTAGCAGATGATGATCATATCAAGCACCCACAAGCCGCAAGCGGTCTGCTAAACGTAACGGCCACCCGGGTATTGAGCGATCAGAAGATCGACGAGCTAGCCCGCTCACACTCCTGCGAATCCGACCAGTAACACTTACCGTACAGTCCGGTCTGTTCGTCTGATACGTCGCATATCAAGTCTATGGGTGGTAAACGTCAGACCCCAATACTTGATAAGTCGTGCCAATGTGAGGCTCATAACGGGTCTAGAAACTACTGGTAACACTTACCAGCAAATCTCTGATCAGCCCTGGCCAGGGACTTCCCTGTTACGGCCAATCGAGCACAGCGCAACATCAACCCCCAATACCGGGAGAGACGAAACCCCTCCTATCGCTCATTGCCTCCATGTGACTCGGGACTGTACCCAAAGACCACCGTTTTGCACGCCCTCATGGACGTGGTAAGGTGGAGATCAAAGCACATTGGGAATCACATAAGACTCTATGACGATCTCGGGTCTACAGACTAACCTGCACAAGTGTCACCTGAGAACTGCCATCTGACGTGAGGTATAATACCATCTGGGAGTTCTCGGCGAGTCCGTCCAGTGTACCCAGTCTCCACTGAGCACCCGTATACCATCTCTGATGTCAAACACCAATGGATATGGGATCATCCATCGCCCATCTCATGGGTCGAGAAGCGTATACGCTAGTCTACTCTGGTATATCGATGCCCCGTCTCGATACACCCACGACTAGGGACTTTGAAGGATGTACTTATGGACTACCATGTCCCCACTAGTATGATCTGCATCATTGTCCAGGCAGTCAAGTACACATCCTAAGGGCTTTACCAACATGTAACTATAAGACAGTATAAAGAGACTAGTGTACATGTTAAGATAAAGAGTAACCAAATAGCATACTATCATATCGAGCAAGAAAGTCATCTCTATATATGTCCAAGCATCCAATATAATATACAACACCTGTACAATACTGGCCTCTAGGGCATACATACAACTAACAATCTCCCACTTGCACTAGGGCCAGCTGCTGTAGTATCGCATACCGAGCATCCCGAAGAGTCTCTCAAACTGTATCTGGGGAATGGCCTTCATGAGTGGATCCGCCGTGTTGTTCTTCGTGTCAACTCTCCTGACCTCGATCTCCCGGCGATCAACTATCTCCCGGATCAGGTGATACCGCCTCAGAATATGCCTGGATCGCTGATGGGACCTGGGTTCCTTGGCCAAAGCCACCGCTCCATTGTTATCGCAATACAATGGTATTGGACGCTCAATGGATGGAACCACTCCAAGTTCAGTAATGAACTTCTTGATCCAGACAGCCTCTTTGGCAGCATCGTTGGCAGCGATGTATTCAGCCTCCATCGTCGAGTCTGCCACGGTTTCCTGCTTGGAACTCTTCCAGCTAACCGCCCCTCCGTAAAGGGTAAAGACAAAACCCGACTACGACTTAGAGTCGTCCTTATCACTCTGGAAGCTTGAATCGGTAAAGGACTCCACTTGGAGTTCTCCGTTACCATACACCAAGAACATATCTCTAGTCCTTCGCAAGTACTTGAGAATGCTCTTCACAGCTGTCCAGTGACTCTCTCCAGGATCAGCTTGATACCTGCTCACTACACTTAGTGAGTATGCTACATCGGGTCTGGTACATAGCATCGCATACATGATAGAGCCTACTGCCGAAGCATAGGGTATCCCTTGCATGCGAGCTCTCTCCAAATCAGTCTTAGGAGACATCTCTTTGGAGAGAGTGACTCCAGAGATCGTGGGTAAGTTCCCACGCTTGGACTCTTCCATACTAAACCTCTTTAGTATGGTGTCAATGTACCTGGATTGGGACAATCCCAAAATCCGTTTGGATCTATCTCTATAGATCCTTATTCCCAATATGCAGGAGGCATCACCAAGATCTTTCATTGAGAATCTTTGTGATAAGAAGAGCTTGACCGATTGCAGCATAGGAATATCATTTCCTATCAAGAGTATGTCGTCCACGTACAATACGAGGAAGACAACCTTACTCTCTGCCACCTTCTTGTAGATACAAGGTTCATCTGGATTTTTGACGAAATCAAACTCTTTGATAACGACGTCAAAGCAGATGTTCCAACTCCGCGATGCTTGCTTTAATCCATAAATGGATTTAAGCAGCTTGCACACCTTCCCGCTGCTCCCACTGTCTACGAAGCCCTCTGGCTGAGTCATGTACACGCACTCTTCTAAATCACCGTTTAGAAAGGCGGTCTTAACATCCATTTGCCAGATTTCGTAATCATGATATGCAGCGATGGCAAGCATGATCCGGATGGATTTAAGCATAGCCACTGGAGAAAAGGTTTCGTCATAGTCCACACCTGGTCTTTGACGAAAACCCTTTGCTACAAGTCTAGCTTTGAAAGTCTCCACTTTCCCATCTACACCAAGTTTCTTCTTGAAGATCCACTTGCTCCCAATGGGTTTTACCCCTTCAGGAGCAACTTCCAAAGTCCATACTTTGTTGGTGTACATGGAATCCATCTCAGACCGCATAGCATCCAGCCATTTCACTGAGTACGCACTCGTGATGGCCTGCTCGAAGCTAGTTGGGTCATCATCTTCCATGATGCAATCCTCGCTTCCACCATCAATGAGAAAACCGTAGTATCTCTCAGGTGGACGAGAAACCCTACTAGATCGGCGGAGAGGCTGGGGTTCATCGGGAACTACGGAATCCTCTGGTTCAACCAAATCTTCTGTTTGAGTTTGTGTAGCCGGAATTTCTTCCAGTTCTACCTTATCGCCACTAATTTCCTTTGCAAGAAATTCCTTTTCCAAAAAGGTGGCATGTCGAGAAACAATCACTTTTTGTTCCTCTGTATGGTAGAAAAGATATCCATGTGAATGTTTGGGATATCCCACAAACTTGCATACCGTGCCTCGAGTTTGTCCGGATTTTGCCTTTTGACAGAGGCCGGGCAACCCCATATCTTAACTCGTTTAAGACATGGTCTCTTCCCACTCCATATCTCATATGGTGTGGTAGGTACAGATTTAGATGGAACTTGATTCAATAGGTATGCTGCTGTCTCCAGCGCATAACTCCAGAAGGAAATAGGTAACTCAGCTGTGCTCATCATAGAGCACACCATATCTAATAGGGTGCGGTTCCTCCGTTCTGATACACCGTTGTGCTGTGGTGTATATGGAGGAGTCAGCTGAGAGAGAATCCCATTCTCTTTTAGGAAGTCTAGGAATTCATTGCTTAAGTATTCTCCTCCTCGATCAGATCGTAGGATTTTAATACTTTTTCCGGTTTGGTTCTCGACTTCTTGCTTATATTCCCTAAATTTCTCAAAAGCTTCTGATTTGTGTTTCATCAGGAACACATACCCGAACCTAGAGAGATCGTCAGTGAATGTAATGAAGTATGAAGAACCATCCCTCGCATGTGTAGACATGGGACCGCATACATCACTATGTATAAGTCCCAAGAGTTCGGTAACTCTTTCTCCGTGTCCCGTAAACGGAGTTTTGGTCATCTTGCCTTTGAGACATGACTGGCAAGTGTCATAAGATGAAAATTCAAATGGATTTAAATATCCATCTTTATGCAACTTAGCTAGTCGTGTCGCATTGATGTGACCCAGTCTACAATGCCACAAGAAGGATTCGTTCAGTTCTGAACTCTTCCTCTTGTGTGTGTTTGTTATGCTCAGAACTGTTGATTGATTTAGAACATAAATGCCATTGCACAACGTGCCTGATCCAACCAACTTTTGGTTATGGAAAATGTTCATAACATTGTCCTGTAATACAAAATTATATCCCTCTTTGCTCAACAAAGAAACCGATACAATGTTGCATATCTGGTTCGGCATGTAATAGCATTCGTTCAGAACCAATGTATTACCAGTTGGTAATACAAGGTGATATTCTCCGACAGTCTTAGCTGCAACAATTGCACCATTTCCAACTCTAATGTCTTTATCACCTTCTCCAAGTTCTCTTCCTTTTCTAAGCCCATGTAACTGATTACATATATGGGATCCAGACCCGGTATCTAATACCCAGGACGTAGAGCAAATGGAGAAACAGTTCTCAGTAACGAACACACCCGAAGAAAATGCATCAACATTTACTTTCTTCATTCGGGTGGCATGGGAATCCTGGTATTCCCCTATATCCTGTTCATTCCTATAACTCTTATAAGAAAGAACGGAACTAACGTTCCCCAGCACAGTATAACATGCGGGTTCGGTCAATACATCCATATTATTATCTTGATTAAGGCATGAACTGGTCGCTACCTGGAGAGAGAGAGAAGAAAACACTTTTGCGTATGCTCGTGCAAGATCAGATTGGTTATTATCTTATCTAATCAGGATGGCTCCCACTGCTTTTTATCAAATCTTCCTCCGAACCCTAAAAGGAAAGACTAGCCGGGATTAATTACACACTACAGGTTCGCCAATCTTTCAGCCAGGCCAGTGTCGGTACTTTGAGGGAGGTCCCCCGTGCTTTCGCACGAACCTAATTAATGTAAAGCTCGTTTTCCCAGCGGCGTTACCTCGTTAACACCTTTCTAGACACCTACTTGATCAGCTAATTGCAATGTGTAAAACTCTCCCAGGAGTAACTCTTACTCACAGTGGGTATCGGGATCCAACTATCTCATAGAAGGTATGCAATCTCATTGCAAATTTCAACACTTGAAATTCCCGATAATATTTTGCCCCTAGTGTCCTATGACCTTGACAAAGGCCAACAAATCACAGGATGCTAGTCAAGTTCAACCCGTCATTTCTTGATTGAATCAAACCCACCCGCACGACCCTTGACAAAGGCCAACAAGGTCGTACGACTACCCTGAAACAATCTGCATCACATGCATAAGCAAATAAGCACTATTCAGCTACCGCACACTACGCCTTGACAAAGGCCAACAAACGCAGCACGAATACTAAACAGTTCTAATCTGAAATGACGGAGGGCTACGACAGGTTTTTCGAAAACCTATTGCGTAATTAACTTGATATCGTTGTAGAATCAAATGAAGTTTTGAAATGGAGTGATTTTGAGGCTTTTCTAGTTTTGCTAAAGGAGTCACTCCCGGTGAAGGGATCTCGGTCCTTTCCTCGTCGAATGAGGTGCGGGATATATCATATATATCGCTGTGCAAAGCAAAAACTCTTAAAAGCAATCAAAAACCAAACCGAGTGTGCAGCATCTGCCAGTTATTGCTAAAGGAGTCACTCCCGGTGAAGGGATCTCGGTCCTTTCCTCATCGAATAAGGTGCAGGATATATCACATATAACACTGTGCAAAGCAAGAACTGTAGCTACCTGTTTTATTTAAAATTTGATTCCACAACATCTTAGGTTTCTTATCTTTCATTAATCACATTAATGAAGTCCCATCATTTAAATACCTAAACATCACAGATAGATATAACGTACACTTATGCCATCCGCATTCGCCTCGATGTCCCCTCGTGCACCGTTAGGTTAGGTAACTAACGACAGAGCAGGGCAGGGCTAGCGCGGGTGTAAAACATAAGTAACGTCTATATAATATATCATATATACTATATACTATATCCATCACAGAGTCACAACACAGATATCGCAGCAGAATAAACATATGAAATATTGGATATACTAGGACGTCCGTGTTTTCAATACGAGCCAGTATAAAACACGGATTCCACGGTCGTGATGAATAGCCAATCCCACAAGCAACCCTGCCAATTCTAGGTGTTGGGGTAAAAATTTACACCCCGGTTGACCAAGTCAAAATCCAAGTCAACCCCAAGCCAAGTGGGCCCAAGCCCAGACCCAGTGGGCCCATGCCCGGGTCGAGCCCGAACATGAAGCGGCCGGCCTCCCCCCACGCCAAGATAAAATTTTTGTAATAAATGATTTTGTTGCATTTTCTTTTATTTTATTTTATGGATAAATGTAAGAAAATGGGCATAAAGCCAAATTTTTGTAAAGCCCATGGCTTATGTGCAAAAAGAAATGGCACATGAGCAATGGGATAGGCAAAATGCCATTTTTTGAAGCCCAAGGGGCTATGTGTAAAATGTATGGCCTATAAAGGCAAGGATAATGAAATATCTCAACAACTTTTTTTTTCTCTCTCTAAAAAAAAGGTTTCAGAGCTGAGCTCTTTCTTCCTTCTTCAAGGTTCCAAAACCTTCTTCTTTCTTTTGAATTAAATCAAGAGTTCTACTCTCATTTTTATAAAACAAATTAGTTTTCACCACAAAACCCATCAAGGGGAACTCAGATCTTCCATCAGATCTCAAAAAGAAAAGATTTTGAAATCCCACATCTCTTGATCTTCAAGATCCAGCTAACAGAGGAGGAAGAAGAAGAACATCTTTCACTAAACCCAAAAAAAAAAAAGAAGAAGAAAAACACATTCAGGAGTCCAACTCCTCTCTGATTTCTCTTCTGAGAATTTTTTTCAGGCTAAAAGCCTCTTGTGCCTCTCCGGCGCGCAGCGCAAGTGCGCAAGGCGCCAGCGTGCCGACACGTGGCGCGCGCGCTTGCGCACCAGCGCGTTTGCGCACGTGCGCAAGGCGCCCGCGTGCCGACACATGACGCGCGCGCTTGCGCAAGTGCGCAAGGCGTCCGCGTGCCGACACGTGGCGCGCGCGCTTGCGCACCTGCGCAAGTGCGCAAGGCGCCCGCGCGCCGACACGTGGCGAGCGCGCTTGCGCACCTGCGCAAGTGCGCAAGGCGCCCGCGCGCCGACACGTGGCCCCCACGCATCCCTTGGATGCCTTTTCCCTCTCTTTTTATGTACATACATATACACATACATATGTATACAAATTCACACATATGCATACTCCGCCACATTCTCCCCCTCCAAAAATTTTTCGGGCCGGGGCGCTGCCCCGAACCCCGCAAGGGGGCTGCTAGCCCCCTTGACCCCCAGCCCGCTATCCGGGTAGCGGGACCCCCGTAAAAAACTCTACGTGGCTCCCGATATATCCAAAACCCCCTTTCAAAACACACGCACACTGCACATTGAGTTCGTATGACCAGTTTAACCCGTTAATCGGAGGTTCCCTCGCCCCAAAGGCGATGGGTAATTAACGGCAGCTTAGTCCGCGGCTGCCGGAGATTCGGATCCCCACAATCATTAAACCCCGGCCTACCCCAGGCAGGGGGAATCTGTAGTACGCCTGACAAGCGCTCGCGTATTCCCATCTCACTGGGGTGACGAAAAACACCCTACAGATTCTGGCACGCCCGGTGGGACCAATCTCTCCTCCCATATTTCGGGTTAAGCATTCATGCGAACTCAATCAATATACATACCTATATTTATACTAAAAATAATGATTTTTCATGCAGATCTTCAAGCAATCAACCTTCGACGACAATGTCTCCCCAGACGAATTCAGCTTCCAACGTGACCCCGATTCCATACGTGGTCAAGATCAACGCTCGTGTGGTTCTCACCGCAAGCCTCAGTCGACAGTGGGAGGAACCGCCCCGCCAGTTTGGCTCTGTCATCATCTACCCTACCGGAAGCGCTCATCTGGCAGAGATCCCAGCGGAACAGGTGACCAAGCCGGTCTCAAGGGGTAAGAGGCCGAATGTCGTGATCGCCAAGGCACCACAACCGAAACTTAAGATGGTGTCTGAACGACTCCCTGGCGCTCTAGCCGGGGGCAAGACTTCCGATGCGAAGGGCAACATTAAATATTGTGGACGAGCTTAGGCGATGACTCCAACAAATGCAAAATCGGGCGTATCTCCAAGGCCCTCCATCAACCGGTATGCGGCGTCTTCCTAAAGAGCCAAAGTGTGCCAGATGCTTAGAACAGAAAAGTTAAGGCAGAAGCGGCTCAGGTATCGAGCCAACAAGAGGGCCAAGGCTTCGGCCAAATGGAATCGTGTGAAGTTCCAAGTGCAGGGTTGCCCCGCGACGACGGCTGAGTCGGACGTAAGAATCAGCAATTCCTTCGAGCCTCTAAAGTGGGTTCAGAAAAATGCCATGACCGCCAGAATCAAGAAGACAGCGGTCCGAACAGTGCCACAAAAAGACGTGTCCCGGCCCCAACGGAAAAATTATGACACAGTCTCATCAAGAGTCTATCAAGCACTCTGTGCCGCACGAAAGCAGCGGAAAAAACCCAGAAAAGATGCGCCAGCACCATTTAAGAACCTGGTTAGGCCAGCCGCCTTCAATCGACTACCAGCTACCGAAACAAGGGGGCCAAGACAGCGATCCATGAAATCAGCTGCCAATGATAGAAAGACGTCCGGATATACCATCCATACGGTCTATATGGCGGGCGGGCGCCCTAGCGACAACCTTCGCAGCAAAAGTAAGGACGGGGCCACCACATCCCAAGCCCAATCTAGCCTGAATGTGGTTGCCGCCACCCAAGAACAGCCGCCCCTGCTGGATGAAGAAAACCCTATCGATGAGGATGATAGGCAGATAGACCCCTCGGTTCATGTGGAGTCAAGCTCGGACAGCGAGGAAGAGCCGACTTTCCGCCCCAGGACTGCGGAGCAAGAGCTGCTTCAAGAGCTTCGAAAACAGCTCAGGAGCAAAGATAAAGAGATGGCCAAGCTCTATTCGAAGATTGATGACTTAACGAACGTGGTGATGCAGCTTACGGCTCAAATTGCTCGAGCGCCTCCCAATCAAGCACAAGCCGCTGCTAATCAGCCGGGTGATGACAATCCGAGGCAGCCAATGCCTGTTCCTTTGGGACCAGGACTGGTCGAGCCAAATGAAAGCCGGCTACATTCCGCTTCTGGGGACGCCTTGGCCCCAGATAGCACTATCCCGCTAACACAGGATCGGATAATGGATTTGGTCACCAGCACGGTTAAAACATTAGTGGCCGAAGCTGAAGCTCAGAAAGAAATCGGCAGTAGTGGGCGGCCATATCCCGCGCAGTACGATCTGATTGAGTTCCCAAGCGGCTACGTCATCCCTAAGTTTGGAAGATTTGATGGGACGGGGAATGCAAATCAACACGTCGCCCACTTCAAAGCATCGTGCGGAAATACAGGGGGCAATGACGCGCTCCTTCTTCGTCAGTTTGTCAACAGCTTGACCGGTGTCGCTTTCGACTGGTATGCGAGTATACCGGACGGGTCCGTCATTACCTTTGCCTAAATGGAGTCTCTGTTCCGGCAAAGGTTCATGAGCGTCAGTGATAAAATCTCCATTGCCGACCTTGTGAGGACTAAGCCGGGGAAGAATGAATGCAACACCGACTTTATCGCCTGATGGCGTAATCTCACAGTCAAGTGCGAACCGCCGCTGGAGCAGGACCAGTCCGTCAGCCTTCTCATTGGGAACCTCAGCAATTGGATGGTCCCATTCTTGTGTACAGCAGGCCTCAAGACATTTCAGGAGCTAACCAAGAAAGTTCAAATGCTGGAACGCTCGAAGCAAGAGTCCCCGCCGGACTCTCAGAGAGACAAAACCTGGAAAAGCAAGCGGGACGACAACCGTAGAAGCGGGAGTTCCAGCAGTACCAATGTCTTCAATGCCTCCGACAATGAAGAAAAGCGAAGGGCGGGTGAATCCAAAACCAACCGGTCTCGAAAGCCATTGCTGGGAGGAGATGGGCCTTCCCTAGAGGAAAAGAAGAACAAGGTTTACTCTTTCAGAAGGGACAAGGTCCGCAAGATATTTAAAGATGCCTTGAACAACGGCCTACAATTGCCGGAGTCGAAAAGACCCCAAGAAGCAAAAATGACCGACAATCTTCTGTATTGCCCGTACCACCGAGTAGTGAGCCATGCGATCGAGGATTGCTATATCTTCAAAGACTGGGTAGAGAAGCAGTACAAGGCTGGAGAGATCGAGCTGTCCAAAAGCGTGGTGGTGAATAATCAAGTTGCAACCGCCAACTTTATACAGACGGAAGCTGAAGCCTTCTGGGAGCAGACAGCCGAACCCGCTGCCCTGACAAACGAAACTGACTCATCGCGGCCTCCGTGGAGTACGCATATATCTAATAAGACGAAGAAGATGCTAAAGCTACTTCAGAAAGAGCCCAGGATGGAATGGGAAGGACAGAAGAAGCCTACCAGTCCAGCTACCAATGCGGCTCCATCAGGCTCAAAATCCAAGAAGCTCAAGAAGAAGAAAAGTGCAGCTCGGCGTGAAAAAGAGTCTGCAGGGAGATCGACCATTCAAAAATATATCGATTCCCTCGAAGAATATGAACAAAAGGAAAGAACATTGATTCAATTGAAGGAGTTCTTCCCTGTACAAGCGGCTGAAATTCTGGAGGAGTTAGAAGAAGACTCCAATGAAGAGATCCCAGTAGTGACCTGCTACGCCATCCATCTTGGCAGAGACTCCGAAGATGATCTCTGTTTTCCGGAAGAGGACGAGGAGCTCACCACAAAGGCCAATCAAATCCAGCTCAGAAGCGGCAGGGCTCTACCGCAAAATCAGGGCAACGCCCCGAAAGGGAAGGAAAAACAAGTCGCTAATGAAGAAGATGGCAGAGAACCGACTGATGAAAACATAAGTCCTTCCTCGGTGGACTATAATGTCTTGGCACATCTCCGGAAGCTTCCATCTCTCCTGAGCATCTACGACGCCTTGGTCCTATCTAAGGAGCTTAGAGATGTTCTCATTCACGCTCTATAAAACCCCGAGCGGTATCAGGCTCACTTTGCGGAAATTAATATGAAAGAAACCCAGCACGCTTTGCATGCCGCCGCAGTCACATTTAAGGATTAAGACTTGCTACTGGGAACGGCTGAGCATAATCGGCCGCTTTACGTGACCGGGTACAGCGACGGAGATCGAATTAATCACATATTGATTGATCCGGGTCCTCAGCGAACATCATGAACTTGCGAACCCTGAAGAGTTTGTCAATGGACGTCCGACACCTGTCAAGGGAAAGGATTGTCATTCAAGGCTTCAACCAAAATTGCCAGCATGTTCTGGGGTCTATAGCTCTGCCAATCAAATTTGGGGATCTGCAAACTGAAGCTAAGATATACGTGATCGACGCCGACACGTCTTATAAGATTCTCTTGGGGCGGCCGTGGCTCCACGATTACGGCATCATTCCGTCAACTCTCCATCAATGCATGAAGTACACTAAAAATGGCGAAGAAAGACGCATTGACGGAGACATCCAGCCGTTCGGTGTGCATGAAGTCCGATATGAAGATTCTCGGTACTTTAAGAACCACCAAAATGCCAAGCCACAACTGACCGAGGATAGAACGGCCCCAAGACTCAAAAGCAAATCTGCGCCGGCCATCACTTTCAAAAGCAAAAATACCCAAGTGCGCCCGCATTTCGGCAGCGACTCTGATGAGTCCGACGCTGGAAGCCCGTCCTTCCGCAAAACTCGCCCTCATTTCGGCAGCGATACGGACGAATCTGTTACTGAAGGCCCATCTAGCAGCAAAGTCCGCCCTCATCTTGGCAGTGACACTGAAGAGTCAGAGGAGGAGGACCTGTCGTGCAACAGCGGTGCAGATTGGACCCCCACGCAACAAGCGAAACTACGAGAGACCTTCGAAGTTGCAGAAGGGTCCCTAGCCGTTACAAGGGTACCAGAGCAAATGTGCAAAGAGCTCGATGCATTATCAATCTCCACCGTGGACCAGCTGAAAACTTTCTACGTTCCCAGGAGGAAAAGTGGACAGAAGGGCATCTTGTTTTATGGGTCAAACCCTATTGTGCACCCGGACGACCTTTCTGTCGCGTGCCTTCCCTATGAGAGAGGCATAAGAGCCATCCTCAATCCCAGATACTATGCGCCCGAGATGCGGGAATACTTTAAGAAGTGCGGATGCCGGTTATATCAAACGGAGTCCGAAGCAAAGTTTTACGAAGGGCTATGGTATCTGCCCCAGGTCCGAGCACTCATCGATGGACGGATTCCAGATAGACGGGGCATAGGCTACCTTCAACCTGATTCCAAAGCGTGCTACATCATCCATGTTGGTGAAACCAGCGAAAGATCAAATGATGATGACGAGATAGCCGAGCCAGAAGAAGCTCCTCAAGAGCTCGAAGATGGCGGACAAGCAACCTTTGATGAGCTAACCGAGATTGACTTAGGAACGCCCGATAATCCAAGGCCGACCTACATCAGCTCACTCTTGTCGGAGGAAATGAAAGAGCAGATAATTGCCCTGCTGCGTGAGTTCGTCGACTGCTTCGCGTGGACGTACAAAGAAATGCCTGGCCTTTCCCCTGAGGTAGCCGTGCATAAGCTGGCTATATCTCCTGATGCTAAGCCAGTCAAACAAGCTCCTCGAAGAATGAGAAGGGAGTTGGAAGAAAAGGTCATCGAGGAAACCAAGAAGCTCATCGATGCCGGCTTCATCAGGGAAGAGAAATATGCAGACTGGATCGCATGCATAGTCCCAGTGAAGAAGAAAAATGGGCAGATCCGAGTTTGTGTCGATTTCAGGGACCTCAACAAGGCATGTCCTAAAGACGACTTCCCGCTACCGGTCATGGAAATGATGGTCGATGACACCTCAAATTATGAGCTGTTCACCTTTATGGATGGCTCGTCTGGATATAATCAGATCAAGATGTCGCCTGAGGATGAGAAGCACACAGCATTTCGAACCCCGATCGGAATATATTGCTACAAGGTAATGCCATTCGGACTGAAGAACGCAGGTGCTACATATCAAAGGGCGACGACTAATATCTTTGAAGACCTAATCCATAAAGTCGTCGAATGCTATGTTGATGATCTGGTCGTCAAGACTAAAGCTAAGGCCGATCATATCCAAGATCTTAGGACCGTTCTCACCAGACTGAGAGAATACGATCTGAAGATGAATCCTCTGAAGTGCGCTTTTGGCGTGTCATCGGGAAAATTCCTGGGCTTTATAGTTCGACATCGAGGGATCGAAGTTGACCCATCAAAGATAAAGGCCATCATGGAGATGCCTCCTCCGAAGAGTCTGACGCAGCTAAGATCTTTTCAAGGCAAGCTTGCTTATATACGGAGGTTCATCTCAAATTTATCAGGGAGATGTAGGCCCTTCTCAAAGCTCATGAAGAAAGGAGCTCCTTTTATCTAGGATGCCGAATGTCGAGCAGCGTTCGAAAGCATTAAACAATACTTGTTGCACCCTCCAGTGCTGGCCGCTCCCATTCCGAATAAACCGCTGATTCTCTACACTGCCGCGCTGGACGAGTCACTCGGTGCGCTCCTTGCCAAGAATAATGAGGAAGGAAAAGAAAATGCCCTCTACTACCTCAGTCGAACTCTAGTCGGGGCGGAACACAACTACTCCCCAATCGAAAAGCAATGCCTGGCTCTGATATTTGCTGTGAAGAAGCTGAGGCACTATCTGCTCGCTCATCGGGTTATGCTGATCTCCAAGGTCGACCCGCTCAAACACTTGATGACCAAAGCAAGCCTAGCCGGCAGAATGGCGAGATGGGCTGTCATGCTACTTGAGTTTGACATAGTTTATACTCCTCAGAAAGCAGTAAAAGGGCAAGCTCTTGCAGACTTTTTCGCTGCTCATCCCATACCAGAAGGGTCGCCACTAAATTGTGAGTTACCCGACGAACAAGTGCTGCATCTCGAGAATGACGAGCCATGTTGGGAGCTCTACTTCGATGGGGCCTCATCGATAAGAACCTCCAGTAAATCAAGCGTCCCGGAGATAAAAGCAGGGATAGGATTGGTGTTCATCACACCATCAATGGGAACCCTACGGCGTTCTTTTGCTCTCACCGAGCCTTGGACAAACAATGAAGCTGAGTATGAAGCTCTGATAGCTGGTTTGGAGCTCGCCATAGAAATGGAAATCCGTCGGCTACGAGTTTACGGTGACTCCCAGCTCGTCGTCAACCAAGTAAGCGGCGACTATAAGATATACAAACCCGAGTTAGCTCGGTACAGAGGTCGAGTGGTGGAACTCATGAAACGGTTCACTCATATTGAACTAACGAGAGTCCCTAGAGCGTTGAACGGAAAGGCTGATGTACTCGCTCGCTTGGCCAAGGAACTGGCTGATCCTGAAATGGACGAAATTCTGATCACAGTCAGGAGCCGGCAAATCCTACCCCCTGTCTCTCTACGAGAAGGGGAAAGCGCGGAACAGAAGAGCAATCCCGCCGAAGAAGCTTCGATCGTCCAAGACGAGCCCGATTGGAGAGAACCCTTCATAGAGTACCTCTGATATGACAAGCTGCCCGAAGAAAAATCTGCGAGGATTCGGCTGAAGAAAAGAGCTCTCCGATACGTGTTTGTAAATGACACGTTATACCGCAGGTCATATGACCAACTCTGGCTCAGGTGTCTGTCATTAGCCGAAGCCCAAAAGGTCATGAAAGATGTCCACTCAGGCGTTTGCGGTGCTCACCAATCTGGCCCCAAGATGCGACTTCAAATCAAACGGCTTGGGTATTACTGGCCCACCATGATACGGGATTGCGGAGAGCATGCAAAGAAATGTTATATCTGCCAAATTCACGGTGATTTTATTCACAAGCATCCCAACCCATTGCATCCTACAGTGGCGTCGTGGCCCTTCGAAGTTTGGGGCACCGACATTGTTGGCCCAATTGATCCTCCGTCATCTAAAGGCCACCGGTTCATACTGGCCGCGACAGACTACTTCTCCAGGTGGGCTGAAGCTGTCCCGCTAAAAGAAGTCAAGACAAAGGATATTCTGACATTCTTCCAGCATAATATTCTATACCGCTTCGGTACACCAAGAAGAATCATTTCTGACAACAGGCCTTCTTTCAAGAGCTTCAATGTCTCAAGATTCGCTACTCAGCACAAGATAGACTGGAGGTATTCCTCCATCTATAATCCAAGAGCCAATGGGCTAGCCGAAGCCTTCAATAAGACTCTATGCAAGCTTCTGAGGAAAAATGCTTCAGCCAACAAGAGAGACTGGAATCTCAAGCTTCACGAGGCATTGTGGGCATATCGTACCATGCACCGTACTCCAACTCAGTCCACTCCATACTCATTGCTCTTCGGAGTGGAGGCGGTCCTCCCCCTCGAAGTTGAAGTTCCGAGCTTAAGAATGGCCGTCCAACATGAGTTGACGGAGGAAGAAAACGTGCTCCTTCGACTTGAAGAACTCGATGCCCTCGAAGAAAAGAGGCTCGCGGTGCAACAAAATCTGGAGCTATACCGAGCCCAAATGTCACGGGCTTATGACAAGATAACCCGTCTCCGCGCCTTCAAGAAAGGTGAATTGGTGTTGGTCCTCAAAAGACCGATTATCCTCAATCGACATGCCAAGGGAAAATTCGAGCCAAACTGGGAAGGACCATACGTCATCGAGAAAGTGTTTGACGGAGGATCCTACCAACTAATAAGTGCCGAGGGAGAAAGGCTCATGCCACCCATCAATGGCCGATATCTCAAGAAATACTACACGTGAATGCTCCAAGTCGCAGGCGAATTGAGCACATCAGCCCTACGGTCTGGATCAGACATCCTGCAAAACCGTATACAATCCATGGGCGTAAATGACCCCTATTTCTCCCAAATCCTGCCGGTGAGACTACTTTAAAGTCCCACCAGCGGCAAAAAAAAAAGATGAAAGAAAGAAAAAGAAAAAAAAAGAGAAGAAGAAGAAATAAACGGTATGTCCACAAGCAAAATGGGTACGGATGAAAACCCGAAAGGGCTCCGTGAGTAAAAACAGCAGGACTACCGGCGAGTCTGTGAAAACCCGAAACGGCGCAAACTCGTGAAAAGAAATGAAATACACTCACAAAGTCCTCTCGACCTTGTGAGGAGAAAACCCCTGCGTGAGATCCTTACGACTCACAAAGGAGCAACACACTTAGGAATCCTCACGATTCCTAAGGAGAAAATACACCTGCGGGATCCTTACGACTCGTAGGGAGAAAATGCTTTTATGGGACCCTCACGGCCCATAAAATTGAAAAGCCTTAGGTGGTAGGGACCCAAACCTATCTCCTAAGCCATCGCTACCCAACGGGCAACGGCAAATGATGAGTCGCTCCTGGCATTTCGCTTCAGTGTTAGCGGTGCTGATGCCGACCAAAAACCCAAATCCCAAGTCCTCCCGAGGCAAATGATGAGTTGCTCCTGGCATTATTCCAGTGCAGCAATGCTGATGCCAAACAAGATCCAAATTCCAAGTCCCCAAACGGCGAATGATAAGTCGCTCCTGGTACCACATTCCAGTGCAGCGATGCAGACGCCAACCAAAATCCAATTTCTCAAAATTCTCCCAGCCCTACGGTTGGTCCCCAAGTTGACTACCGTATACAATCCACGGGCTCAAATAATTCTCGTCATACCCATGCCCCACCACAATTACCAGTCACACGGCTGGTCTCCGCCTTTGGAATTATGCTCCATTAAGAAGACCCACTCATGTGTCCTCACGATACATGAGGAGAACGAACCTTTGTGGGATCCTTACGACTCATAAAGGAAAAACACACTTAGGAGTCCTCAGGACTCTTAAGGAGAAAATACACCTGCGGGATCCTTACGACTCGTAGGGAGAAAATGCTTTTATGGGACCCTCACGGCCCATAAAATTGAAAAGCCTTAGGCGATAGGGATCTAAACCTGTCTCCTAAGCCATTGCTCCCCAATCCCCAAACGGCGAATGATGAGTCGCTCCTGGTACTATATTCCAGTGCAGCGATGCAGACGCCAACCAAATTCCAAATCCCATACCCCAACGGCGAATGATGAGTCGCTCCTGGTACCATATTCCAGTGCAGCGATGCTGACGCCGAAAAAGTCCCGAAATTTTTCCGGCCCTACGGTCTGGATCATACATCCTGCAAAACCGTATACAATCAACGGGCGTAAAACAATCCCAATTTCTCCCAAATCCTCTCGGGGCAAATGATGAGTTGCTCCTGGCATTATTCCAGTGCAGCAATGCAGATGCCAAACAAAAACCAAAATCCCAAAATCCTCTCCATGACAGATGATGATTCGCTCCTGGTACCATATTCCAGTATAGCGATGCTGATGTCAACCCAAATCAAAATCAACATCAACTTCCACTCCGACGCCACAGAAAGCGGAGCAAGTCAGAATCCAATCTCGACACCGCAAGAAGCGGAGCAAGTCAAGTCTACCCCAGACACTGCAAGAAGCAGAGCAAGTCAAATCAAGCATCGACCGTCCACGTCGCTAAAAGGGCAGCACCGACCGTCCACGTCGCTAAAAGGGCAGCACCGACCGTCCACGTCGCTAAAAGGGCAGCACCGACCGTCCACGTCGCTAAAAGGGCGGCACCGACCGTCCACGTCGCTAAAAGGGCAGCACCGACCGTCCACGTCGCTAAAAGGGCCGCACCGACCGTCCACGTCGCTAAAAGGGCGGCACCGACCGTCCACGTCGCTAAAAGGGCCGCACCGACCGTCCACGTCGCTAAAAGGGCAGCACCGACCGTCCACGTCGCTAAAAGGGCAGCACCGACCGTCCACGTCGCTAAAACGGAAGCACCGACCGTCTACGTTGCTAAAAGGGCAGCATCGACCGTCCACGTCGCTAAAAGGGCAGTACCGACCGTCCAAGTCGCTAAAAGGGCAGCGACGACCGTCCAAGTCGCTAAAAGGGCAGCACCGACCGTCCAAGTCGCAAAAAGGGCAGCGCAGGATTCCTACAAAGCGGGAACCAGATAACTCCAGGCCAGGGAAAACGTCTATCACGGACACTCCGTCTCGGAGACATATCAAGCAACGACCGTCCATGTCGTAAAAAGGGCAGTGCCAGCTTCCCAAAAAGCGGGAACCAAATCAAGTCGCCTCCACGTGAAAAAGATCCATCAATTTCATGCACATGACCCACATATGTGGTGTGCATTTATTGATGGGGGGCAATTTGTTGGGGTAAAAATTTACACCCCGGTTGACCAAGTCAAAATCCAAGTCAACCCCAAGCCAAGTGGGCCCAAGCCCAGACCCAGTGGGCCCATGCCCGGGTCGAGCCCGAACATGAATCGGCCGTCCTCCCCCTACGCCAAGATAAAATTTTTGTAATAAATGATTTTGTTGCATTTTCTTTTATTTTATTTTATGGATAAATGTAAGAAAATGGGCATTAAGCCAAATTTTTGTAAAGCCCATGGCTTATGTGCAAAAAGAAATGGCACATGAGCCATGGGATAGGCAAAATGCCATTTTTTGAAGCCCAAGGGGCTATGTGTAAAATGTATGGCCTATAAAGGCAAGGATAATGAAATATCTCAACAACTTTTTTTTTCTCTCTCTAAAAAAAAAGGTTTCAGAGCTGAGCTCTTTCATCCTTCTTCAAGGTTCCAAAACCTTCTTCTTTCTTTTGAATTAAATCAAGAGTTCTACTCTCATTTTTATAAAACAAATTAGTTTTCACCACAAAACCCATCAAGGGGAACTCAGATCTTCCATCAGATCTCAAAAAGAAAAGATTTTGAAATCCCACATCTCTTGATCTTCAAGATCCAGCTAACAGAGGAGGAAGAAGAAGAACATCTTTCACTAAACCCTCAAAAAAAAAAAAAGAAGAAAAACACATTCAGGAGTCCAACTCCTCTCGGATTTCTCTTCTGAGAATTTTTTTCAGGCTAAAAGCCTCTTGTGCCTCTCCGGCGCGCAGCGCAAGTGCGCAAGGCGCCAGCGTGCCGACACGTGGCGCGCGCGCTTGCGCACCTACGCGTTTGCGCAAGGGCGCAAGGCGCCCGCGTGCCGACACGTGGCGCGGGCGCTTGCGCACCTGCGCGCTTGCGCATGGCGCCCGCGCGCCGACACGTGGCGTGCGCGCTTGCGCACCTGCGCAAGTGCGCAAGGCGCCCGCGCGCCGACACGTGGCCCCCACGCATCCCTTGGATGCCTTTTCCCTCTCTTTTTATGTACATACATATACACATACATATGTATACAAATTCACACATATGCATACTCCGCCACATTCTCCCCCTCCAAAAATTTTTCAGGCCGGGGCGCTGCCCCGAACCCCGCAAGGGGGCTGCTAGCCCCCTTGACCCCCAGCCCGCTATCCGGGTAGCGGGACCCCCGTAAAAAACTCTGCGTGGCTCCCGATATATCCAAAACCCCCTTTCAAAACACACGCACACTGCACATTGAGTTCGCATGACCAGTTTAACCCGTTAATCGGAGGTTCCCTCGCCCCAAAGGCGATGGGTAATTAACGGCAGCTTAGTCCGCGGCTGCCGGAGATTCGGATCCCCACAATCATTAAACCCCGGCCTACCCCAGGCAGGGGGAATCTGTAGTACGCCTGACAAGCGCTCGCGTATTCCCATCTCACTGGGGTGACGAAAAACACCCTACACTAGGGTTAGGAGACCCGGACTCCACTCCTCGAGTTGGTATCCCACTAGACCCCAGAACCCGGTTACTTGTGCTCCCCTCCTTGGGTCTATCCTAATGCGGAAAAGTAAATAATATACAAAGGGTGACAACTTCCGCTACCTGGAAGTGCCCCAAATGAAAGAATATTACAAACAAGTTTTTACATGAATGAAAATGAAAAACACTCATCTCACATAAAAACCCCCGGCTATTCGAACACGACGATCCAATATAACATATCCAGCAACACATAACATCACATGTCATCAACGTAAGTAAATATGCGCATCCCAATTTTCGTTGACATATAGCAACGAAACCGGCGATATCACATATTACACTTACGGTCACAGAAAAGAAAGTGTAAAACTACAACAATTAGAATCCGCAACTTCTTTAGACATCATATGCCTAATCAAATGAAATACTTAGACATCACATGCCTAACAGATATAAATCCCGCATTTTAGTCTCATTATCGAAAACACTTTTCAATATAAAATGAAACTAAACCGCTAGATTTATAACATTCATTCAGTTATCACATAACTGTTTGTGAATTCCAATTATTGTATCACATTCCAGATAAACAGAAAATGTTAAACTTTCCGATCGAACAGCCGAATACCCAAGTTTTCCCGATACAGCTCAACACATGAAATAAGTCTAACAACATTCAGTTCGTGCCTCAGTACCGACGGTCCAGCCGTAGAAGGGTCAAGCCAACGCCTCACATGTGGCACGCCGTACTGCCCCAAACCCGAAGGTTCAAAGGGCAGTTCAAGACGGTCACATAATCGAGTTAAGGTTTGTTGTCTTCTAGAGGGTCCATCGCGCTACTTGCACTACTGAGAACGTCGTTAAACTACGGAAAAATCCAACACTTGGAAATTTCCCGACAGGGGAAAAATTGGGTATTTATATCCGGTCGAACTTTTTAACATATTCTGGAAATTATCCGGAAAAACACAAAGACGAAATTTGATAACCCGAACGAATAATTGAATCCCCAAAGCAACCCCAAAATACTCTTCTGTAGAGTCACAATAAAAATACCCAGAAAATATAATATCTAAATTCATGAATTACTGTGAAAAAATCACCAGACAAGGGGACAGTACGGCCGCGGAACCGCCGCGCATGCATAGCTCATGCCGCGGTTCCGTGGTGGAAAAGATGAATCAGGCCCTCGTATTTCACAGTATTTCATATAAGACCCTGCAAGATTTTCTGCATATTTTTAATTGACAAAAATCCAAAATTTCAGAAATTTTCCAGAGAGCACCTTGGAATTATGGTTTCGAGTTCGTTCGGACTTCAAACTCCGTCTAGACTTCGCCTAAGGCTCTAACCTGGCTCTGATACCAGTGAAAGGTTCCAAGGCACTCTAGTGAGGTCTCACAAGGCATCGAACATGCCAATTTAAAAAAAATGGTGCCGAGAAACCCTAGACTACGGATCTTAGACTAGATGTTTAGGCGAAAAGATAAACTAGTTAACTATTTAACTAGAAGTTAGATGCTACAACCTTTGTAGATCCGGATTTCCACTTCCTTAGCTCCACGAGGGCGTCCTCTCGCTGTCCATCTTGAACCTTGGACTCTCGTGACGGCTTCATCGGAGAAACGTGCAGAATAGGTCGTCGGCTTCGTGTCAAAGACGATCTACGTCGAGGTTGCACAAGCTCAAGCTCCGACTTCACAAAGTTGTGAAACTTGTGAAGAAAACACCCAAAACAACTTGGCAAGAGGTAGAGGGTAAAGAAATAGGAGGTGGGTTCACTTTAGATTTGGATTTCACTCACTTTTGCTCATGTTGCCATTGATGGCAACTAGTTTTCTCTCTTGAAGAAGAAGGAGAAGATGATAGAATTGTTATGATAAGCGTGATGGAAAAACAATAATAAAACAATACTTATCATCTTCTAACTAGGGTCAAGTGTAGAGAATAGACCATGGTTAATGGGATTGGTTAGGGTTTAGTATGATGACAAAATGGTATCATTAGTCAAAGCTTCATGAAGCTTCAACAAGCTTCAAGTTAAAATGAAACCATTTTGTTTTTCATTTATTTATTTATCAAGAAAGAATAGATAAATAAATAAGTAATTAAATCAAAACCCTAACTCATCTCATAACCATGGTTTAAGACTTAAGACATAACCAATTTACATGCATCATCAAACATGACACATACAAGTGCACACAAAATATATCACATATACAATGTGCTTTTCAAGTGAGAAAAATCCGTTTAAAGTGAACCAACACTACTTAATGCAAAGTAATATATCAAATATATAATTATACATTAAATCATTAAATCAACATTTGATTCAATGATCCGGTCATGTCGCACATAACCGACTAGTATTCAATGTATCGATTTATCGAATCAATGATTCGATAACTAGGTCATATCGAATATAACTAATCGAAACATTTATCGCGAGAATGAAATGCGGTATCACATACACGCATTATTTTCGGTCCTGCACACATCTCATATGCGCTCCTATTTCGTTTCGCTTGAGCCAGGAAACCTTTGTGTAGGACTCTAAAGACTCGTCAATACGCCGGTAGCAGATGATGATCATATCAAGCACCCACAAGCCGCAAGCGGTCTGCTAAACGTAACGGCCACCTGGGTATTGAGCGATCAGAAGATCGACGAGCTAGCCCGCTCACACTCCTGCGAATCCGACCAGTAACACTTACCGTACAGTCCGGTCTGTTCGTCTAATACGTCGCATATCAAGTCTAGGGGTGGTAAACGTCAGACCCCAATACTTGATAAGTCGTGCCAATGTGAGGCTCATAACGGGTCAAGAAACTACTGGTAACACTTACCAGCAAATCTCTGATCAGCCCTGGCCAGGGACTTCCCTGTTACGGCCAATTGAGCACAGCGCAACATCAACCCCCAATACCGGGAGAGACGAAACCCCTCCTATCGCTCATTGCCTCCATGTGACTCGGGACTGTACCCAAAGACCACCGTTTTGCACGCCCTCATGGACGTGGTAAGGTGGAGATCAAAGCACAGTGGGAATCACACAAGACTCTATGACGATCTCGGGTCTACAGACTAACCTTCACAAGTGTCACCTGAGAACTGCCATCTGACGTGAGGTATAATACCATCTGGGAGTTCTCGGCGAGTCCGTCCAGTGTACCCAGTCTCCACTGAGCACCCGTATACCATCTCTGATGTCAAACACCAATGGATATGGGATCATCCATCGCCCATCTCATGGGTCGAGAAGCGTATACGCTAGTCTACTCTGGTATATCGATGCCCCGTCTCGATACACCCACGACTAGGGACTTTGAAGAATGTACTTATGGACTACCATGTCCCCACTAGTATGATCTGCATCATAGTCCAGGCAGTCAAGTACACATCCTAAGGGCTTTACCAACATGTAACTATAAGACAGTATAAAGAGACTAGTGTACATGTTAAGATAAAGAGTAACCAGATAGCATACTATCATATCGAGCAAGAAAGTCATCTCTATATATGTCCAAGCATCCAATATAATATACAACACCTGTACAATACTGGCCTCTAGGGCATACATACAACTAACAATGATTTCATATGGAACTAATTAAATAACCTCGTTTCCGCAGGGGCATCACCCCATTAACACCTTTCTTAGACACTTAATGGATCGGCTAATTGTAAAGTGTAAAACACTCCCAGAAGTAACTCTTACTCGCAGTGGGTATCGGGATCAAACTATCATATAGAAAATATGCAATCTCATTGCAAATTTCAACACATGAAATTCCCAATATCTGTTTTTACCCCTAGGTTCCTATGACCTTGACGAAGGCCAACAAACCATAGGCCGCTAGTCAAGTTCAACCCGTTCATTTCTTGATTGAATTAAACCCACCCGCATGACCCTTGATGAAGGCCAACAAAGTCGCACGACTACCCTAATCCAATCGCATCACATGTGGCAGATAAGCACTAATCAGCTACCACACACTACACCTTGACGAAGGCCAACAAATGTAGCACGAATACTAAATAGAACTCAACTGAAATGACGGAGCGCTATAGTTGTTTTTTAAGAAAATCTTTAACGTAATGAAGTTGATATCGTTGTCGAATCTACTGATTTGAAAAGGAGTGGTTTAAGCTCCGCTTTTAAAATCGAGAAGTTTTCAAAAATAAACCAAATAACTTTTACATACTTTTGCTAAAGAGGTCACTCCCGGTGAAGGGATCTCGGCTCATTCCTCATCGAATGAGGTGCTGGATATTAATCAAGGAATACCGCTATGCAAAGAAAGAACTACAGAAGCTATGATGATAAACCGAGTGGGTAGTAGCATTTTCTAGTTTTGCTAAAGAGGTCACTCCTGGTGAAGAGATCTCAGCTCTTTCCTCATCGAATGAGGTGTTGGATATTCATCAAGGAATACTACTATGCAAAGCAAGAACCAGAGCTACCTTTTGAAAAACTTTTGATTCTACAACATCTTTAGGTTTCTTTTCGTTTCATTAATCTCATTAATGAAGTCCCATCATTTAATGTTTCCTAAACATCACAGAAAAAGAAACGGAAATAGGACGTACTCTTATGCCATCCGCATTCGCCACGGGGCCAAGTCATGCACCGTTTGGTTACTTAACTAATGGCAGAGCAGGGGCTGGACTAGCGCAGGTGCAAAATATAAGCAACGTTTATGTAGCGTCTTGAAAAGTCGTTTTGGTGTTTTCCTGAAATTCGGTGAAAATTCGGTATTTTTCCGAAAACCGTCTTTCTTGTTATTTTGCAGTTTAGGGCTAATTATACCTAAAATGGATAGGTAATTGCTTGTTTTTAGCAGCTAATGAGTTAATTATGAAATTCTGGTCGTTTAAAAATTTTCCCTAATTTTTCAATTTTTTAATATTATTTTAAGCCGGTAAGAAAATACATTAAATTAGCGATAAATACAAATTTTTCCGGGCTAATTTTAATCTCTAAAATCATGATAATTAAAATCTAGTGGTAACATAAATTTTTAGTAATTTATTTTGATTTTTAACAAATTTTTATGATATGAAACGAATTTATTGAATTTTGAGCTAAAACTTGCAATTTTTGACTTGTAGGGGGCCTTTTTGCATAAAATTTCTTTTGTAAAACCCCTCTCTCTTTTCCCTCAGCCCTAGGACAGCCCTACCTTGTGCAAGTCCAGAAATTTATGGCCTCATTTCTTTGGTTGCTTTCTTGTGTTGAATTGTTGGTTTATGGAATTATTTTAAACATAGCTGATAAGGTATGGTGCATTTGACTTTGGAGACTTGACCATTGACTTTCCCCACTCACCCACACCCCTCCCCCTCACCTCCTCTGGCCGAAACCTGCACTCCCTCTTCTTCATTTCTTTTCTTTTCATTTTTCTTCAATTTCTTCAAGAAAACACATCAAAATCCATGATTAATTCAAAAATCCAAACAAAATCCTTATGCTATCATTATCCTTAGCCATTCTTGCTTGAATCTTGGAGCTAGGAAGCCATCCTTAGAGGCAAATCACTTGCTTGATCCATAGATCTTGAGGTATAATTTCCATCAAGTTACTTTCTTTTTGCTAAATTCCTTTAATTGTATGGTTTAGTGTTAAAAGCTAGCTAATTTCTAATCTTTTTTTTAAAAAAAGGAATAGTTTGTATTAAACTAGGGTTTTGAAGCCATGATAGTTAATTAGATTGTTTTATAGTTAATCTAGTTGTTACTTAACTAATCTAAGAGGTTACCTTGTTATGTGGTTTTTAAATTATGCTAATTTAGTTAATTTTAGAAGTGTGATTTGGTTGTAAATTGTTGTTTTAGGATTTTCAAGAGAGGGTTTATGTATGGATTGGGTTGTGAAGCATGATTAGTGAGTTGAATTAAGGTTTAGAAACCATTATTTAGTTGATTAAACCTAATTTGTTATCTAGTTGTTTTGCTAACCTAATCTAGAAGGTTAACTTGCTAATTGGGTTTGAAATTAGTGTTAAATTAAGGTTTTCATGTAAAGTTTGGATTAGAATTGCTAGGTTATATAATTCAAGTAATGGTTGTTTATGGAAAATAGGTTTTGAATCTTTGCTAATGTGTTGTAATTATAGTGGTTGTAGATTGCTTGTTGTGTGGTTGGATATTGTGTTGGATTGTGATATCCGTATCGCTAATCTTCGATTTTGCACCAAAATTGCTAGTTTGTGCTTACTAGATTTTTATAAAAATTATGTGATGAATTATTTTTGATATCTTGATGATTGTAATGGCATGTCCTACGAATTTTAGGATGCGTGAGTGCGGATTTTTGGGTAGTCGGGTTTTAGTTTTGCCGGGCGACCAAATCGGCGTTTTTTTTGGCAGTTTTTGCGATTTTCGCGTGTGTTCCGCGCACTTTGTGCACGTTGTACCTAGCTAGTGAACTTTAGTAGTTTCGTTGGGTTTTGCGTCGTTCATGATAAGTAACCTTATGTTTGGTATTGATGTAAATTCCAGGTTCGGTCGCGGAGACGTCAGACGCGGCGCGAAAGGGAAAGGCGGTGATTGGACACAGCTAGCCAGGGATTCCGGTGAGTAGATGTAACATCTACGGGGGACTATCGTTGGATGGCGCAAGCCGCCCGATAGTTTTAGTAACTTACAAGATCCTTAGTAATGTTAGTAATTAGGGGTGAAATACTTAATGGACTATTTGCTGCATCCATGCATTATATTGACATACCTATACGAAACCATTTCATAGGACACATGCACCATTGCCAGGGTTTTTATATGCAGCACGAGCACTATTCATGCTTACACACACACCCTGCTAATTGCCATGCCACCACACTAGATAACATTTAAATTTAAACCTTTTACTAATTGATACTTAAACTGGTGCTATTGCCTTTAATTCCTTAAAATGAAACCGTAGGACTGCTATTCATGTGCATGTACTTCATCATATTAATTGTTCATGCCTAATCCATTAATTACACATCGCAACTTGATTATTGACACCATATGCATTCATTACCATTGATATATGCACTTATGAGGACTTCTTGAGATTTTATGATATTTCTGGATTTCGGGGGAAAGACGCAAAATTTCTAAACTTATTATATTTTTAAAACATGTAAATTGCGGTTTTCTAGTGATGTAAGTGTCGTCCACCATGAGTTTGCTGTGGTTTTTTGAGACCCGTTTCGAGGAGTTGGATGAACCGTTTCGGATACATGGTGGGCCCGGTAGGGTACCCTGGGGCAAGAAGCTCGTGGTGCTGACGATGAGCCTGGCAGGGGACGGATTACCTACCGGTGACTTCATTGGGCACGGCGGATATCCAGAGGATACCGACCGGGGCCGCAAGGGGATGAGATATTGATATTGAGATGGGTCAGCCGGATGGCTGAGGCCAGAGACACTATGACATGGATTTATGAGATTTGAGACAGCTTTTGGGTGTCGTTGCTGGACACCGATTTTCGTCGATTCATTGACATTATGCTGGCATTCTAAAAGAGTTTCAAAAACAAAAAGAGATAAAATATTTCTTATATATACCTATTGAGACCTCAGATATTCATGTTGCATACATATTCGTACACTGATGTTGTATACACACCTGCTAGTGCATCCAGTCATACCTGTATTATAGATGCTAGGATGCTTGTGTGCATGCATACGATAGCCTTTATAGATGTTATTTATTACTCACGAGTTGGCAACTCACCCCCGTTGTGCCACAGTCTTTTGCAGGTCCGCTCCGTCAGTTCAGTAGCGGCGGGCGCACTTGTTCTTTTGCCTCTTTTGCCTGAGCTCGAGATTTGCTCATAGGTGGGTTATGTTATTATTTTTGTACCACCTTGTATATTCTTTGTATCTGGTGTACTCCATCTACTGTTTCTACCAGTTTTATTGTATATTGACCTAGAGATGAGACTGTGAGGTTTGTGGACTTTATGCTGTATTTTGGGGTCGAGCTCACTTGAGTCGACATGATGCTTTCTTATGCTTTATTATGATTATTATGCTTGTTGTCATTTATATTGCGTGGGATTTGTGACCGCCTTGTGGCGAAGAGCTAGCTCCCACTTGGGGATGCCTTATTTTGTTGGATTCATGTATATTTTTGTTGTACCCATTTTGGGGGCCAGTATTTACAAAGGAGACTCTGCCGAAATTTTCGGAAAAATTGGTATTGTTTTTAAAGAAGGTTTTACATGACTTATTTGATAAACTTGCTTTCAAATGTTTGGGTTTTCTTCACTCCTTTGCTTAATTGGTTTTGTTTTCTGGGCTTTGGCTTACTTATTTTACGGACGTCTTTAGACGTTCCGTAAACTTAAGTGCCAGTCACGTTCCGTACCCTGCGGGTCATGACAAAGTTGGTATCTGAGCGATAGGTTTTACCTTTGTGAGTGTAGGATGACCCTTGGTAGATGGAGTAAGTGACTTAAGCAGGGTAACGTAGCGTGCGTATGTCCGCGGCATACTTACGATACGGTACTCCGCCTAAGTGACTTTAGGATATACTTGCTTGAAAAATTCCTTCTTCAATTCCGTGTATCCTATTATCCTATTGCACTGTTCTTACTGTCCTGTTTCCTGTACCAGTCACTATGCCGCCGAAGGCTACGAGGGCACAGAGGGCTGCCGCCAGAGACGAGATTCGAGCTGGTTCGTCCGAGACTAGGACTGAGCAGGGTGGTATGCCTACGCCGCAGGGACAGACCGATCCACCTTCCCCAGGCCGTATGGATAGGCTCGAGACCGGTATGGAGGAGTTGCGACAGATGATGGGAGGCATGCAGGAGCTACGTCAGATGGTAGGATCCCTAGTTGCAGCCAGTCGTACACCGAGGCCGGATGACGTACCTACTACATCACAGACGACCATGATACCTGCTCCTACTACTACCACCGTGGCCATTCCGGTTTCACTACAGGATTTCATGAGGCTGAGACCTCCAGTATTCACCGGCACCGAGGCAGCGGAGGACCCACAGACGTTCCTTGACAGTTTAGCCAGGATCTGCCGTTCGCTGAGATGTTCGGATGATCGATGGGTAGAGCTTGCGAGTTTCCGACTAGAGGGTCTCGCGCAGACATGGTGGGACTCAGTCTTGAGAGGTCGAGCTGCAGGTCTACCGCCTATGACTTGGGTCGAGTTTACAGCGGTCTTTCTAGCCCGTTTCCTTCCAGAGAGCGTTCGTGACGCCAGAGCTCGCAGCTTCGAGGCCTTAGTCAAGACACCTGGGATGACGGTGTCTGAGTATGACATCCAGTTTACACAGTTATCCCGATATGCTCAGTATTTGGTGGATACCGAGGAGAAGATGGTGAAGAGGTTCATACAGGGACTTGATGCCCAGCTATATCTTGCCATTGGCGCCCAACACTATGACACTTATTAAGCGGCTATGGATACGGCATTGCGGATGGAGGCACGCATATCACGGACTTCGGCCGTTTCTGGGCCGAAGAGGATGCGCACCGATGTACCGTCTCAGAGGCAGCGCGCCAGATTCTTTCCGAGAGATAGGCCTGGCAGAGGATTTAGGCGGGGACAGTTATATGGTTCTTATCCCCCGGGGCAGCAGCAGTCGCCAGGATGTTTTGGGTGCGGGAGTTTGCACCATCTTGTTAGAGACTGTCCGGTGAGACGACAGGGAGTAGCGACAGTTCCGCATGTGACCCTACCACCATCACACCCCCTCCTCAGAGAGCCCTACTTCCTACCCCAGGTGATGCTCCATGCCAGTTAGGTGCACCGAGAGGCCGTGGACGCGGCGGTCCTGTTCAGAGAGGACGAGGAGGCAGAGGCCGAGGTCGAGGTCAGCCCGCTATCGGTGGAGGTCAGGCCCGAGTATTTGCTTTGACACCGCAGGATGCGCAGGCATCCAATGCCGTTGTGACAGGTACCTTGCCAGTTTGTTCTTTCGACGCACGGGTATTATTCGACCCAGGTTCCACACATTCGTACGTATCTACACACTTTGCACCGATGTTGGGCCGTGAGTCGTCGTCGTTAGACCAGCCGCTGGTTGTTGTTACTCCGGTAGGCGAGTCGTTTGTCGCTCGGTTTGTATTTCGTTTGTGTTCCGTAAATATCGGGGAGAGGGATTCATCAGTTGATTTGATACTCCTCGATATGTTGGACTTTGATGTGCTTCTGGGCATGGATTGGCTAGCCACTTGTTATGCTTCGGTGGACTGCCGTGAGAAGGCAGTCAGATTTAGCTTTCCGGGAGAGCCAGTCCTTGTTATTCGGGGAGACCGCAGTGTCACCCTTCCCAGCTTAATTTCGTCTCTTCGCGTTGGTCAGCTCTTGCGGAAGGGATGTCAGGGATTCTTAGCGTTTGTTTGTGATAATCGAGCTGCAGAGGTTCCGTTAGACCGGGTCCCGGTAGTTTGTGAGTTCCCTGATGTTTTCCCTGATGAGCTACCTGGGCTACCGCCTGAGCGCGATGTTGAGTTCTGCATTGATTTGATTCCCGGTTCGGGGCCTATTTCTATACCGCCTTATCGGATTGCCCCGGTAGAGCTTCGAGAGCTGAAGGATCAGTTGCAGGATTTGTTAGATAAGGGGCTTATTCGACCGAGTGTTTCTCCGTGGGGTGCTCCGGTCCTGTTTGTCAAGAAGAAGGATGGAAGTTTGCGCTTATGTATCGACTACCGCCAGCTGAACAAAGTTACCATTCGGAACAGATATCCGTTGCCGCGCATTGATGATTTGTTCGACCAGCTTCAGGGTGCGGGGTATTTTTCGAGGATCGACTTGCGATCAGGATACCATCAGCTGCGAGTTCGACAGGAGGATATACCGAGGACAGCTTTCCGCATGCACTACGGCCACTACGAGTTTTTGGTGATGTCGTTCGGACTCACCAACGCCCCAGCAGCATTCATAGATTTGATGAACCGTACATTCAGGCCGTATCTTGACTTGTTCATCATCGTGTCTATCGATGATATCTTGGTGTACTCCCGGAGCAGAGAGGAGCACGAGCAGCACTTGCGGATTACGTTACAGACTCTGAGGGAGCACCAGCTGTTCGCGAAGTTCTCCAAGTGTGCATTCTGGCTGGACAGCGTCGGATTCTTGGGTCACGTGGTTACGAGAGACGGCATTTGTGTGGACCCGAAGAAGATTGAGGCCGTTCAGCAGTGGCCCCGACCTACATCGGTTACTGAGATCCGTAGTTTTCTAGGCCTGGCGGGTTACTACAGGCATTTTGTTCAGGACTTCTCCCGTATAGCTGCACCGTTGACCGGTTTGACCCGGAAGGGAGTTCCTTTCGTTTGGACAGAGGAGTGCGAGCGCAGTTTTCAGCAGCTACGGACTTGTTTGACTACGGCGCCGGTATTATCTTTGCCTTCGGGATCAGGCGGGTTTGTTGTCTACTGTGATGCTTCGCGAGTGGGATTAGGATGCGTATTGATGCAGCATGGCCGGGTGATCGCTTATGCTTCTCGGCAGTTGAAGAAGCATGAACAGAACTACCCCACTCATGATTTGGAGATGGCTGCAGTGGTCTTTGCACTGAAGATTTGGCGGCATTACCTTTACGGCGAGTCGTGTCAGATATTCACCGATCACAAGAGCTTAAAGTACATATTTCAGCAGCGAGACCTGAACCTCAGACAGCGTCGTTGGATGGAGTTGGTGAAAGACTACGACTGCGAGATCTTATATCACTCCGGCAAGGCGAATGTGGTGGCAGATGCGTTGAGTAGGAGGCCGGGGGTAGTCTATCCTTTTTGCGCACAGTGCAGATGCAGTCGTCAGCAGATTGGTAGATGTTATGCGACAGCCGAGTTGAGTTCGAGCTCACTCAGACAGGGGGACAGCTCGCGCATGTTCGTGCACGCCCACAGTTGCTTGACCGTATATATGAGGCACAGCGCAGTGACGACCGTTGCTCAGAGATCATGGCAAAGATGGGACAGGGCAGATTTTCCGAGTTCGTGGTTGACGATCGGTGGATTTTACGATATGGATCTAGACTGTGCGTACCAGATGCTGATGGATTGCGACGCGACATTCTTGAGGAGGCACACCGATCAGTGTATAGTGTCCATCCCGGTTCCACCAAGATGTACCATGATATGAGAGAGACCTACTGGTGGGACGGGATGAAGAGGGACATTGCGGAGTTCGTTTCGAGATGCCTAACTTGTCAGCAAGTCAAGGCCGAGCACCAGAGGCCCGCAGGAGAGCTATAGCCGTTACCCATTCCAGAGTGGAAATGGGAGCAGATTTCGATGGATTTCGTTGTGGGTCTACCCAGGACCAGTCGAGGGTACGACTCCATCTGGGTGATCATGGATAGATTGACGAAAGCGGCTCACTTCCTTCCAGTGAAGACGACTTTCAGCTTCGCTCAGTATGCTCATCTCTATATTGACGAGATCGTGCGACTACATGGAGTACCGACTTGTATCGTGTCAGATCGAGGCACTCAGTTCACCAGCCGACTCTGGCAGAGACTTCAGGAGGCTTTGGGCACTCGTTTGAGCTTCAGCACAGCGTTTCATCCGCAGACAGACGGACAGTCAGAGCGGACCATTCAGACTCTCGAGGACATGCTCAGAGCGTGCGTTTTAGACTTCGGTGGTAGCTGGGATCGTCATTTACCTCTAGTCGAGTTCTCCTACAACAACAGCTTCCAGGATACTATTCAGATGGCACCTTTCGAGGCATTGTATGGGAGGAGATGCAGATCGTCCGTTTGTTGGACAGAGCTCAGCGAGAGCAGCATTTTGGGGCTGCAGCTTGTTGAGGAGACGACAGCGAAGATACAGTTGATCCGAGACCGGATGAGAGCGGCTCAGAGCAGGCAGAAATCCTATGCAGACAGGCGCCGTCGCAGATTAGAGTTCGCAGTTGGCGACCATATTTTTCTGAAAGTCTCTCCGATGAAGGGCGTGATGCGTTTTGGGCGAAAGGGGAAGCTTAGCCCTAGATTCGTAGGTCCCTTCGAGATCCTCGAGCGTGTTGGCGCTGTTGCATATCGTTTGGCTCTTCCTCCCAGCTTTCCCGATGTTCACCCCGTCTTCCATGTTTCGATGCTCCGCAAGTACCTTCACGACCCTTCGCATGCGATTCAGCACCCGACAGTCCAGCTAGAGCGCGACCTTTCTTTTGCAGAGCAGCCAGTGGCCATCCTGGATCGGCAGGTGAAGAAGTTAAGGTCGAAGATTATACCAACCGTCAAGGTCCTTTGGCGTAGCCCGAGCAGCGAGGAGGTTACCTGGGAGACCGAGGGCGAGATGAGGAAGAAATATCCCCATCTCTTTGAAGGTACGCGTAGCTATATTTTTAAATTCGGGGACCGAATTTCTTTAAGGGGGGAAGATTGTAGCGTCTTGAAAAGTCGTTTTGGTGTTTTCCTGAAATTCGGTGAAAATTCGGTATTTTTCCGAAAACCGTCTTTCTTGTTATTTTGCAGTTTAGGGCTAATTATACCTAAAATGGATAGGTAATTGCTTGTTTTTAGTAGCTAATGAGTTAATTATGAAATTCTGGTCGTTTAAAAATTTTCCCTAATTTTTCAATTTTTTAATATTATTTTAAGCCGGTAAGAAAATACATTAAATTAGCGATAAATACAAATTTTTCCGGGCTAATTTTAATCTCTAAAATCATGATAATTAAAATCTAGTGGTAACATAAATTTTTAGTAATTTATTTTGATTTTTAACAAATTTTTATGATATGAAACGAATTTATTGAATTTTGAGCTAAAACTTGCAATTTTTGACTTGTAGGGGGCCTTTTTGCATAAAATTTCTTTTGTAAAACCCCTCTCTCTTTTCCCTCAGCCCTAGGACAGCCCCACCTTGTGCAAGTCCAGAAATTTCTGGCCTCATTTCTTTGGTTGCTTTCTTGTGTTGAATTGTTGGTTTATGGAATTATTTTAAACATAGTTGATAAGGTATGGTGCATTTGACTTTGGAGACTTGACCATTGACTTTTCCCACTCACCCACACCCCTCCCCCTCACCTCCTCTGGCCGAAACCTGCACTCCCTCTTCTTCATCTCTTTTCTTTTCATTTTTCTTCAATTTCTTCAAGAAAACACATCAAAATCCATGATTAATTCAAAAATCCAAACAAAATCCTTATGCTATCATTATCCTTAGCCATTCTTGCTTGAATCTTGGAGCTAGGAAGCCATCCTTAGAGGCAAATCACTTGCTTGATCCATAGATCTTGAGGTATAATTTCCATCAAGTTACTTTCTTTTTGCTAAATTCCTTTAATTGTATGGTTTAGTGTTAAAAGCTAGCTAATTTCTAATCTTTTTTTTAAAAAAAGGAATAGTTTGTATTAAACTAGGGTTTTGAAGCCATGATAGTTAATTAGATTGTTTTATAGTTAATCTAGTTGTTACTTAACTAATCTAAGAGGTTACCTTGTTATGTGGTTTTTAAATTAGGCTAATTTAGTTAATTTTAGAAGTGTGATTTGGTTGTAAATTGTTGTTTTAGGATTTTCAAGGGAGGGTTTATGTATGGATTGGGTTGTGAAGCATGATTAGTGAGTTGAATTAAGGTTTAGAAACCATTATTTAGTTGATTAAACCTAATTTGTTATCTAGTTGTTTTGCTAACCTAATCTAGAAAGTTAACTTGCTAATTGGGTTTGAAATTAGTGTTAAATTAAGGTTTTCATGTAAAGTTTGGATTAGAATTGCTAGGTTATATAATTCAAGTAATGGTTGTTTATGGAAAATAGGTTTTGAATATTTGCTAATGTGTTGTAATTATAGTGGTTGTAGATTGCTTGTTGTGTGGTTGGATATTGTGTTGGATTGTGATATCCGTATCGCTAATCTTCGATTTTGCACCAAAATTGCTAGTTTGTGCTTACTAGATTTTTATAAAAATTATGTGATTAATTATTTTTGATATCTTGATGATTGTAATGGCTTGTCCTATGACTTTTAGGATGCGTGAGTGCGGATTTTTGGGTAGTCGGGTTTTAGTTTTGCCGGGCGACCAAATCGGCGTTTTTTTTTTGGCAGTTTTTGCGATTTTCGCGTGTGTTCCGCGCACTTTGTGCACGTTGTACCTAGCTAGTGAACTTTAGTAGTTTCGTTGGGTTTTGCGTCGTTCGTGATAAGTAACCTTATGTTTGGTATTGATGTAAATTCCAGGTTCGGTCGCGGAGACGTCAGACGCGGCGCGAAAGGGAAAGGCGGTGATTGGACACAGCTAGCCAGGGATTCCGGTGAGTAGATGTAACATCTACGGGGGACTATCGTTGGATGGTGCAAGCCGTCCGATAGTTTTAGTAACTTACAAGATTCTTAGTAATGTTAGTAATTAGGGGTGAAATACTTAATGGACTATTTGCTGCATCCATGCATTATATTGACATACCTATACGAAACCATTTCATAGGACACCTGCACTATTGCCAGGGTTTTTATATGCAGCACGAGCACTATTCATGCTTACACACACACCCTGGTAATTGCCATGCCACCACACTAGATAACATTTAAATTTAAACCTTTTACTAATTGATACTTAAACTGGTGCTATTGCCTTTAATTCCTTAAAATGAAACCGTAGGACTGCTATTCATGTGCATGTACTTCATCATATTAATTGTTCATGCCTAATCCATTAATTACACATCGCAACTTGATTATTGACACCATATGCATTCATTACCATTGATATATGCACTTATGAGGACTTCTTGAGATTTTATGATATTTCTGGATTTCGGGGGAAAGCCGCAAAATTTCTAAACTTATTATATTTTTAAAACATGTAAATTGCGGTTTTCTAGTGATGTAAGTGTCGTCCACCATGAGTTTGCTATGGTTTTTGGAGACCCGTTTCGAGGAGTTGGATGAACCGTTTCGGGTATATGGTAGGCCGGTAGGGTACCCCGGGGCAAGAAGCTCGTGGTGCTGACGATGAGCCTGGCAGGGGACGGATTACCTACCGGTGACTTCATTGGGCACGGCGGATATCCAGAGGATACCGACTGGGGCCGTGAGGGGATGAGATATTGATATTGAGATGGGTCAGCCGGATGGCTGAGGCCAGAGACACTATGACATGGATTTATGAGATTTGAGACAGCTTTTGGGTGTCGTTGCTGGACACCGATTTTCGTCGATTCATTGACATTATGCTGGCATTCTAAAAGAGTTTCAAAAACAAAAAGAGATAAAATATTTCTTATATATACCTATTGAGACCTCAGATATTCATGTTGCATACATATTCGTACACTGATGTTGTATACACACCTGCTAGTGCATCCAGTCATACCTGTATTATAGATGCTAGGATGCTTGTGTGCATGCATACGATAGCCTTTGTAGATGTTATTTATTACTCACGAGTTGGAAACTCACCCCCGTTGTGCCACAATCTTTTGCAGGTCCGCTCCGTCAGTTCAGTAGCGGCGGGCGCACTTGTTCTTTTGCCTCTTTTGCCTGAGCTCGAGATTTGCTCATAGGTGGGTTATGTTATTATTTTTGTACCACCTTGTATATTCTTTGTATCTAGTGTACTCCATCTACTGTTTCTACCAGTTTTATTGTATATTGACCTAGAGATGAGACTGTGAGTTTTGTGGACTTTATGCTGTATTTTGGGGTCGAGCTCACTTGAGTCGACATGATACTTTCTTATGCTTTATTATGATTATTATGCTTGTTGTCATTTATATTGCGTGGGATTTGTGACCGCCTTGTGGCGAAGAGCTAGCTCCCGCTTGGGGATGCCCTATTTTGTTGGATTCATGTATATTTTTGGGGGCCAGTATTTACAAAGGAGACTCTGCCGAAATTTTCGGAAAAATTGGTATTGTTTTTAAAGAAGGTTTTACATGACTTATTTGATAAACTTGCTTTCAAATGTTTGGGTTTTCTTCACTCCTTTGCTTAATTGGTTTTGTTTTCTGGGCTTTGGCTTACTTATTTTACGGACGTCTTTAGACGTTCCGTAAACTTAAGTGCCAGTCACGTTCCGTACCCTGCGGGTCGTGACAGTTTATTATATATATATATATATATATATCATATATATATAGCATTCGACTCACGTAGTTATATGATCACATTACAGAACCAAGGAGCAAAAGTCAACTTATGAAATATTGGATATACTCGGAGGTCCGTGTTTTAAATTAGGCCAATAATGTAAAGCACGGATTCCACAGTCGTGATGAATAGCCAAATCTACATCCCTAGACCCCTACGAGAGCGGCAAGTAACCCTACCAATTATAGAGTTAGGAGACCCGGTCTCGACTCCTCGAGAAGGTCTCCCACTGGACTCTAGAACCCAGTTACTTATGCTCCCGACCTTGGGTCTATTCTAATGCAGAAAAGTAAATAATATACATCAATGGTGACATCATCCTCAACCTGGAAGTGACCCAATAAAAGAATATTACATACAAATTTTACATGAATGAAAATTGAAAAACTATTATCTCACATAAAACCCCCGGCTATTCAATCACGACGATCCAATAAAACATATCATAGCAACACATAACATCACATATCATCAACGTAAGTAAATACGCGTATCCCAAATTCCATTGACATATAGCAACGAGATTTAGGATACCCTACATATTACACTTACGGTTGCAGAAAAGAAATGAAAAAGTACAATAATTAGAATACATATTTCATTAGACATCCTAAACCCGGAATATCTCATATTCTGAATTTCATGCCTAACTTGGAAACGTTGCATTTTAGTCTCAAATTGAAAACTATTTTCAATAAACTGTCGGATAATTCAACAAGACTCCCGATTAAGTGATCGCGTACTGTACACAATTGCGACGGAGTTTTCATCCGAATTAAAACTCCTTGGCAATCGATCAAACGAGACTAAACGGCTAGATTTACAATACACTAACAAGTTTTCACAAAACTAATTATTCCGGATTCTAACAATTGTATCACATATCACCAAATTCTATACAGCGTTAAACATTTTGATCAATTTATCGAATACCCACAAAATCTAGAGACCTCAACAACTTGAGAATTATTAAAAACATCCAGAGAGTGCATGATCACCAAATGGAGCAACACAAGATAAATGACACCATAACTCGACTAACATGCGGCGGAACCGCGACCAAACATGCGGTTTAGCCACAGTTCCGCGGCCGTTTGAGGGAGTTAGGCCGTCAATTTATTTGAAGCTCCATTAAAAATCCTGCACGATTTTCTGCGTATTTTTAATCACCAAAATTCCAACATTTGAAAATTCGACAGAAACTTGCAAAATCCGGGTCCCGAAAATTCGATCGAACACTTTAACATCGTAAAGACCTCCCATAATATTCTAGCTTTGCTTTGATACCATAAAAGTGTACGCTAGCACTGCGATGGGGTTTAAACGGGCATCACACATGCAATTTTAAAAATTTCTGGTGCTAATGAACACTAACCAAGATCTTAACTAGAATATTAGGGTTTTACAATGTGATGATATGAAAACTAAAAGAAGGGAAGGAGGCTACAATCTTTGTAAACCGTATCCTTCTCTTCAAATGCTCTGGGTAGTAGTCCACACGACTCCACTAGGCTCCAGTTTGAAAAATAAACAAGGTTCCTCCGATGATCTTCTTGCCGAAGATGATCCACCCGAAGTCTGCCAATCCAAGCTACCTCTTCACTAAACTCTTTAGTGAAGGAAGCACACTAAACTAGAGTTCTAATGATGTGTAGGATGGTGAATAGGGTTTTATATGATCACTAGGGTTTCAAGCTCTATGGTTCATATCACATGTCAGGGTTTATAGCTTGAAGTATGAGGTGAAGAAAATGGAGAATGCTAGAACTCATCTCATGAGCTCAAGAAGGAGCTAAAGAAAAATAACTCAAGTCAAGAATGAGTTGTGAAAGTGAAGTGAAGAATGGCTCTCTCTTTCCTCACTCATTCAAGCATGGAATAAAATGCAATAAGAAATTGCAACCATGCTTGAATAGTGAGTCAAGAGTAATAAACAAATAATAAAGCCCATACTTCACACCATGCTAAAAATATCTCCCCATTTACACCTCATTTTCTATTTTCCAAAAATAGAAAATTCATTCCTTGCTTCTTGTAATATATATATATATATATATATATTAATATATTACGAAGAATAATTAGTAGGATAATAATATTAGTTAATATATAATTATGTAAAATATAATATATATCAATTATTAAATCAACACTTGATTTAATAATCCGGTTCTATCACATATAACCGACTAATATAATTTATCTGTATATCACATTATCAAATCAACACTTTATTCGATAATCTGGTTATATCACATATAACCTAACCGATAACAAATAACTGCCAGATTACAATACTGTATCACATACTCATATTTAATCAGGCCCACTCACATATCAGCATATTTGCCCTACTTCGTTTTGCTTAAACTAGAAAACTTCTGTGTGAGCCTCTAAAGACTCGTCAATATGCCAGCAGTAGGCGATGATCACATTAGTCACCCACAAGCCTTCAGTGGTACTAGCTGGACGTAACGGCTACCCAGATTTTGAGCGATTAGAATATCAACAAGCAAGCTTGTCCAAACTCCCATGAAGCCTATAGGTAACACTTACCGTACAGTCCGGTCTCTTCGTCTGATATGTCGTATATCGAGTCTAGGTATAGTATCGTCAGACCCAAATAACTTGATAAGTCAGGCCGATGTATGGCTCATAATGGTATGAGAAACTACTGATAACACTTACCAGTAAATCTCATCAACAGCCCTGGCCAGGGACTTAATGTTATAGCCAATCGAGCATATCGCAACTTTAACTCCCAATACCGGGAGAAACGAAACCTCTCCTATCGCTCATTGCCTCCATGTGACTTGGGACTGTACCGAAAATCCACATGTTTGCACGACTCCTTTGAGCCGTGGTAGGAAGGAAATCAAAGCACAGTAGGAGCCACACAAGACATGTTAAGATAAAGTAAACCAAATAGCATACTATCATGTCGATAAAGAAATTCCTCCATATATATGTCTAAGCATCTATTATATCATTCAATAATGGCCTCTAGAGCATACATATCACTAACACATTCAATGATATCAAGTTCATTATGTTAAAGGTTTTTTGCCAAAAACCAGTCGTAGTCCTCCGTCATTTTAGACGTGTAGTGCCTAGTATTCATGCTATGTTTGTTGGCCTTCATCAAGGCATAGTGTATGGTAGCTATATATTACTTTTATGCAGCATAGAGATGCATTAATCTAGGAAATTCGTACAGCCTTGTTGGCTTTCATCAAGGGCGAGTACGGGTGGGTTTAGATTAATCAGGACAATGACAGGTAGAACTTGACTTGCGACTTATGATTTGTTGTCCTTCGTCAAGGTTATAAGACGCTTGGGACAAAAACCATATCAGGAGTTTCAAAAAAACGGGAAACTTGCCACGATGCACATACCTACTGGAGTGTGGTGACTTGAGTGGATTTTGTCAAGTTATCACAGAATGATCGTTGGGTCCCGATTCCCACTGATGAGTATGTATTACTCCTCCGGAGATTTTTCATTTCATAATTAGCTAACCTATTAGTTGTCTAGAATGTGTTAACGAAGTTACGCCTCTGCGGAAACGGGGTTATTAATTGGGTCCGTGCGAAAGAACGGGAGACCTCCCTCGGAGTACCAACACTGAAATGGCTGAACGGTTAGAGAACTTGTAATGTGTAAATGATCCCGACTATTTCTCCCTTTAGGGTTTGAAGGAGAATTCGAGGAAACAGTGGGAGCCATCCTGATTAAATAAAGTGAAAACCAATCTAATCTTGATAGAGTACACGCTGAGTGTTTCTTTTCTCTCTCTCTCTAGTACAACGACCCATGACTTACCTTAAAAACTCATGAACCAAGTTAATCAAACCTTCTTACACCCTTTGTCTTTGGGTTGTCTTGATCACGATAAAGTCGCACATATCCCTTCTACTTCTACTTTACCCTTTGCATTTCTTTAGAACACTTCGTATCACTACGATGATCCATATCGCTTGGAACGACCATCTTATAGTTACATACAAACTCGAAGAAGTTACTTCAATCGAGTATGGTCACAAGTTCTGGAGAAATTGAATAGGATTATTCGGCTGTCTCTTCCCTTTACCTTCTCTCAGGTTGTGAGAGCTCCTTGTATTAGGAGAGTACACCTATTACGCTTATTGGATAGTCTTCTTCAAAACCTCAGGTTGGTGCCGAAAGATAGGGAAGGAAGAAAACCAGTTAGCACAGGGACAATGTGCAGAAGGTAAGAAGTAGAGACATATAAACGGATTGAAATAAGGGCAAAGGAAATTGCGACTACTGTCATGAATCTAAATAATGGAAAAGGCATTACTAGGAATACCTGGCCGACCCCTATGAAACATTTTCATGTTTCAGATTTTCTGTGTATTTGTAAATGAGAACTGTTTTCCCTATTAATTCTGACTCTAGGGTATGTATTTACCAGATTTGGATCTCATATCTGTACGGTGTTACTGTTGGATATGTATGCCCTAGAGGCCTTCATTGTATAGGATGCTAGGGATATGTATGTACATGACAATCTTGCTCGATATGATAGTACACTATTTGGTTTGTCTTTATCTTAATATGTGATGTGTTTTACTTTATATTTCATATCTTGTATACATGTTGATAAAGCCCATAGGATCTTTGCCTGACTACCAGCGTTGTGATGGCAATCATACTTGTGGAAGCTGGGTAGTCGATAGGCACATCCTTAAAGTGTCCCTAGTTATAGGAATATCGAGACTAGACAACGATACTCTAGAGTAGACTAGTGTATACATATCTGGACCGTGACGAGGGGCGATGGATTGGTCCCGCAGCCATTGGTGAGGTGTACTTAACATTGTATACAGGACAAGACTCGCCGAGGACTGGCTAGATGGTTTTATACCTAGCGTCATATAGCAGTTCTCCGGTGACATGAGTGCAGATAGTCTGTCGCCCTGAGGTCGTCATTTGTCTTGTGTGAGTTCCCACTGTGCTTTATTAATACCCTACCACGGCTCTACTGAGTCGTGCAAACAGGTTTTAGTTGGGTACAGTCCCGAGCTATATGAAGGCAGTGAGCGACTGTTAGGAATTTTCCACTCCCGGTATAGGGAGTCGATGTCTCGCTGTGATCAGTTGGTCAATACTATAAGTCCGTGGCCAGGGCGGATTGAGAATTACTGGTGTTGGACCAGTAGATTCTCGGATGGTCTTAAGCCACACTAACACGACTTGTCTGCTTATTAGGGGTCTGACGTTTTTCACCCCTAGACCTTACATGCGATACTCTCAGACGAACAGACCGGACTGCACGGAGATTGTCACGGACAGCCTCAGTAGGGGTTCGGATGAGTTCGCTCGTCGGCCTTCTTTTTGACATGTACCTGGGTAGCTGCAACATTTCAGAAAAATAAAATATTATTTTTGGAATTTAAATTATTGAATAATAAATGTCATGAATATTATTAAAATATGAGAATTAGTTTTAATGATATGGTATAATTACATATGTATGATTTGGGAAAATATTGGGAAATTAATATGATTATTAATTTTGAAAGAATTTGTGCGATTTAGACATTTTATAAATTATTATATAATTGTTAGTATACAATTTTAATACTAAACTTGATTTATATCTCACTAATTATGCATTAATCTTATTTATGTGTATGTGACATGCAACACAAGATGTTGCAAAACTTGCTTACGTTATTTTGAACCATGCTTCATTTGCAACTTTATGGTTTTGATTTTTGTTTTAAAATTTAAAGGAAAAGGAAAAAGAAAATAAAAGAGAGATGACTTGGGAGGCATGGGGGTCTGGGCATGAGAGAGAGGGGATCTTCTCATCACCATGGCAACTTTCCTCATTACCATACCACATTCATTTTCTTCTCCATCTCTTCCTCCACCTCCTTCCTCATTCCTCCACCTCCACTACGACACTCTACCACCTTCAAAACCACCCCAAAACACCATACATCATTCATAAAAAATGATCCCAATCTCACTACAAGCATGATGGATCAATTGTTGGATATAGTGCCCTCAAAGACAATTATTTGATCGCAGGCACGTGATTGCAATGATTGAGGGATGACCTATACCGGTAGTACAGTCTTACTCGAGATGATAGTATGCTATCTGGTTTATTTTTATCATCGTGTAGTGCTTTAGGTGACAGTACAGATCACTATTGCACGTTGATAGAGCCCCTAGGATTCTTGCTTGACTACCAATAGTATGATGGCGATCATATACGTGAGAGTTGGGTAGTCTATAAGCACATCCTTAAAAGTGGTCCCTAGTCGTGGGAGTTTCGAGACAGAGGATCGATACTCCGGAGTAGACTAGTGTATACAGTCGAGACCCCGACGAGGGGCGGTGGCCGGTCTTACAAGCTATTGGTGTCAGTTGGATCACCTAAGATGTATACAGGTGCTCATTAGGTTGTGAGTGCACCGGACAGGACTCGCCGGGAACCTGCTAGTTGGTATTATACCTAGCGTCAGATAGCAGTTCCCAGGTGACATGTGTACAGATTAGTTCGTCGACCTGAGGTCGTCAATTGTCGCGTGTGAGTTCCCACTGTGCTTGATTATTACCCTACCACGGCTCAAAGGAGTCGTCCAAACAGGTTTTAGTTGCGTACAGTCCCGAGCCACATGGAGGCAAGTGAGCGGATAGGCAGAGAATTCGTCTCTCCCGGTATTGGGGGTGAGATTGCGCTGTATCTAGGAGAGCCACTACACAAAGCCCTCGGCCGAGGCAGGAGATTTACTGGTAGGTACTCCAGTAGTATCTCAGAGTGTTCTGGGCTACACTCTGACACGACTTATACCGCTATTGGGGGTCTGACGTTACCAGCCCCCTAGGCCCGATATGCGATGCTCATAGACGAACGGACCGTACTGTACGGATATTATCACTGATAGGCTTAGTAGGGTTTCAGGATGAGTTCGCTCATTGACTTCCGTTTCGGTCAGTACATGGGCAGCCGTTACGTACAGCTAGTACCACTGACGGCTTGTGGTTAAATCCACTGCCAGCGTATTGACGAGGTTTTAGAGTCCACCACAGATAGTTTTCCAAGTTCGAATGAAACGTTGTAGAGGCCGTATGGTTTTATGGCAGGGTTCGAACACGCACGTGCACTTATGCACGTGTCATGGTTCGGACAGATAATACTAGTGGGCTTTGGTTTAAGCCGGATTCTAGTATTATATTGTGTAGGGATATTTTTGTCTCTTTGCATTTTGTATTCGGTCGGAATACAAATGCGGGTATGTATATACTGTTGTGGGTTAATCCTGTAATTCGTTATGTGATTACTTTTGAAGTTTCCCAGTTTTTATCCGTTTGATTAAACATTTGGTTAATGTTTAATTAAGATGAATATATGGTCAATGTTTGTGCATATCTTTTAGGCCAAAATATCTTTTCATTCATTTCCTAGTTATGGCCGAAACCATGAATGTGATGGGCTTGTTTTGGATTTTGGGTGAGTCATTTGAAATGATTCTAGAAGAGCATGGTTCAATTGTGACACATCTTTAGCATTAATGTTTCTTGTCAAGCTTATGATATTTGTAATGAGATTTTTGTGTTGATTTTTTCTTTAAAAGCCACCGCTTGATAAAGCATATGCTCACCCCTTTTTTTAACAACCAGTGAAACATTTTTCCTTGACAAAAAGAGTGTGGCCGAGCACCATTTAAGGAATAGGCTGATTTGATTTTTGAATTTTGCAAAATCTTTTTCTCACAAAATTCCATTCATGGCAACTTCAATTTACCTCCACCCAATGGCTTGGGTGTCTTGAGACAAATTATTCTACACACTCTCTACTTCAATCTTGGACATGTCGGCTAACAAACTTCATGTCCGGGTTGTCTCGGTTTAGACGCGGGAGCCCGTATAAAGATCCGTTGACGTGGTGCCACCTCGACGAGGAGACTGGAGATCGGAGAGGCCGCAAGGAGCGTAGGATGATCGCTAAAGACCGAAGAACACGGATCGATCGGTATAGCCATTCTATCATTTTACAGTTTGCTAGTTTAGTGTTAATGGCACGATCCGGGTTACAGTCTATGTTAGCGCCAGTTTATGAAAAAGTTTTTATTCTGCGTTTGGCCTCAGATTATTGGCCGGGGCGCTACCGTAGACCTACATGGTATCAGAGCCACGCTATTAACCTTTACTAGCTTGTTCTAACATGTCTAAAATATCGATCGAATGAAATTTCCAAAACTGCAATTCCAAATTTAAAGTTTCTGTTGAAATTTTTTTGTCATCTAAAAATTATTTTAAATATGTCAGCAAATCGAGCAGGTTTTTCTAAGACTGCAGAAGAAATTTGGTAGACTGATCCCACAAAACCGCCGTGGAACCGCCACAGAACCCATGGGTTTGCCGCGGTTCCGACGCCGTTTTGGGCCTTCAGTGCACCATTTTTCTTCTGGGTGTCTTTCATGTAGAATTGTGGTTTCTGGAATAATTTGTTTGGGCCTTAATTTGTTTGAGTACTAGATTTGTACTTGGGGCCCACTTCGGGAAATTTTGTCGATCGAGATTTTAAATATGTTAGTTCACAGTACGTACATTATATCTAGGACCGTGAATGTCATTTGAGCGGTATAATTTGTCTAATTGCTATTGTCCTTTTAGACAGGTTTATTAACGTGACATTCACGTTGATGTTCCGTGTTGTGCTGTGATGTTGCGTATTTATCGTGGTGGATAGCTGTGTGTAATGGTAGTGCAGTTTGGATCTATTTATAGATTTGATATCGCGGGGCGAGCATCCGACATGTGGACTGCCGTCGCTGCCTGTTTGTATATTATTCTTTTGGGGCACGACCGAGTTTAGGTCGATGTACCCGTTGTACATATTTTCATTTCTGTACTAGGTTTACCCCGCGACGGAATGCACGAATAGCCGGGTTCTGGAGGGCAACGGGCCCACAACTCATGGCTTTGAGAAGCAGAGGGCCTCACTCTAGAATTGGAAGGCTATTCGCCGCACTCGTAGGGGGGTACAGGTTGACCCAAGGAGGGGTGCTAAAGTTATCGGATTCCGTGAAGTGCCGGGTGGTTCATTCACTTTGCTGAAGGGGGCTGCCTCGCTTCAGGTTTTGGCGGATAACATGCCACACTCGTAGGGGTCTAGGGTTTTATTGCACAGGCTATCCACACGACCAGGGGAACGTCGGGTTTCAGTAGCAGCTCTGTGAAACCCGGGGATCCCAGATTATCTGTAATGTTCTGTGATGCTTATTACTTTTCTGTAATGTGCATTTATCACGCCTGTGTTGGGACGCGGCGGCGCCCCGGGCGTCAAACCGACGCCAAATGCAGAACAAAAACTTTTTACGAAACCGGCGCCACCGAAACCCAAACACCCAGATCGTTCCATTAACCGTAAACTAGAAAAATATAAAAGAAGTTAGGAAAGATTATACAGATCGATCCGTGTCTTTCGGTCTTTAATCTCCGCACCAAACTCCTCGCTGCTGCGCCGATGAAGTATGCTCTCCGATCTCGCTCGTCAAAGTGGCACCACGTTATTGAATCTTTATACGGGCTCCCGTCTCTGTACCGAGGCAACTTGGACATGAAGTTTGCTAGCTGACATGTCCAAGAATGAAATAGAGTGAGTATAGAATATCTTGTCTCAAGACACCCAAGCCATTGGGTGGAGGTAAATTGGAGTTGCCAAATTGGAAGATGAAATGAGCAATGATTTTGCAATGCAGAATCAAAATCATCCCCACCCCAAATTAGCCCCAAGCCAGAAATGATGCTCGGCCACCACCAAGAATGCTCACTGGAAAAATCAAGCTTGCCAAAAATGAATGAGCTCAGCCAAGTTAGGAAGTTCTCTGGGGATTTCCAAAAGTGAAGAGAGTGGGATTGGGAAAAAAATTAGGCCACCAAAACAATTCCTTTGCTCACCCTTTTCAAACACCACAAAAAGGACCATGCCTTTTCCAAGGTGCCGAAATTGCAGAAAGCGCCCCGAAGCCCATGTTGCCCGCTCCCGTGCTCGTGCCCGTGATGGGCAGGCAAGAAATCCTGTGCAAAGAAAGGGTCAAAGGAAAATAGTCAAGGTCAATGGCTCACAATAATTGAAACAAAGATCAAGATGTTTAAGATGGAAAAGTAAAACTGGCAACTCGAAAAATAATCCCGTAACGAATTACGAGATTACCCCTCAGCTGTAAATACATACCCGCATTTGTATTCCGACCGAATACGAACGCAATGAGACAAAAATATTGCTACAGTATAATACTAGGATCCGGCTTAAACCAAAGCCCGCTAGTATTATCCGTCCGATCCTGATCCGTGCACAAGTGCACGAATATGATAGAACCCTGCCATAAAACCATACGGCCTCTACAACGTTTCGCCCGAACTTAGGAAACTGTCTATGGGGGACTCTAATGACTCATCATTACACTGGCACTAGGTATAACCATTAGCATGTCAGAGGTACTAGCTGCATGTAACGGTTGCCTATGTATTGAAAGAAGGGGAAGCTGATGAGCGAACTCATCTTGAAATCCTACTGAGCCTGACAGTGACAATATCCGTATAGTCCGGTCTGTTCGTCTATGAGTATCGCATATAGGGCCTAGGGGGCTGGTAAACGTCAGACCCCCAATAGCGGTATAAGTCGTGTCGGAGTGAAGCCCAAAACACCCTGAGATACTACTGGAATACCTACCAGTAAATCTCGATTACCCTGTCCAGGGATTTCGTGTAATGGCTTTCCTATACACAGTGTGATCTTGTTCATAACAGAATACTGCATTTTATACCGCCCATTCATATGCTCGTGTGTTTATAGGTAGGTGCTTTTAATCCGTGTTTGTTCATATTTACAGATTACAGGTTTCCAGTACAAATATTGCAAATCAAGATAAAATCTCCACAGTTACACCAAATACAGAACATCTGTCACAGCAGATAAAAGCCGGGTTCCGGTCATCCATATCCATCCAGTGCCGAGTACCAGTTCCAGAGACAAGACATATGACAGTGGTCATTCGTGTCTCGGACAAGCACAGAGCACGAGGGGGGCTGTACAAGAATCAATGGGTGCGCGGAGCTCGAGGGAGATAGAAGTCAAAAGTAAAGAAAAGAAAGCAATCTTGGACTAAGAATTCTGAAGATATTCTGGAAGATTTTGTGCAGTTTAAAGTTTTCAAACACGAGGAAAAATGGAACCAGGGAACCCCACAAAACCCCACAACTTAACTCTCCTATACGGCCGCGGAACCGCGGCCAATAGGGGGTCTAGGCCGCGGTTCCGCGGCCATACTGACTCCTTGATGTGTCGTTTTCTGTGGGCAGTTTGGTCACTTCATATAGGGGTAGATTATTGCCCTAGGTTTCCAGTTTCCTTCCTATAAATACCCCAGATCTGAGCCAAGCCAAGGTGTTAAATTCTTTAGCCTCTTTTTGTTAGGTTTTAGTCTTCTTCTTCTTCTTCTTCATTCTTTCCTCCATGAAAATTGTAGTGAGAGCTTTTTGAGTGGATGATGAAATGAAGATGAGGGTTTTTGTATTATTCTTGTTTTGCTTAGCTTCCCCCTTGAGCTCTCTATCTTAACTTGATCTTGCAACCTCTTAAGTGAGCTTGCAAGTTTAAGCTTTGGTCATTGGTCTCGAGGGGTTGTATCATTTTGTTCTCTCTTTAGTACTTCATTTCACATGAGTTCTTTACCCTTCTCTTGATCTTGCAACCTCTTGATTGAGCTTGCAAGTTTAAGGGTTGGCTATTGATCCCATGCTTGTTTCGAGTTCTATGGTTCTTGTAATTACTTTCTTGCATTTTTCATTCTTGTCTTTAATTACTTGCAATTTATTACCATGCACTTTAATTACTTGCTTGTAATCTTTTCTTTTCTTTGTTCTTTTTGGTTCTTTTTTTGAATGAATGTAATTACCGTTGTTAAGAATAAATACGGTATTGTAAGTTAATATCTCCTTGCTCATTTCCTTTTCCCGTTATTTTCCATTGAACTCCGCCCAAATGATACGCAAGCGCTCCGTTAGGCACCCTACCCTACTAAGGTAACGATGATTCCTAACTGCGACCGGTTGCGTTCGGTTTGGCCGGAGGTGAAAGCAAGAGACAAGAACGGAAGGACAGGGGTAAATAAGCCGGATTCCACGAATACCGCGCTTAAATCCCCTAATCCACGTTGTTGCCGATTGCTCTAGCTTCAATTGGTCAAGACTCGGCTCAAAGGTTTTGAGTACGGATTTCTTTAGCTTACAATTTCGTATCTTTTTCTTAACAACTTCATACTTGCAAATAATACACATAGGTTAGACTTGAACAAACACATACAAATTCTTTATTGACTCGTCGAAAACAACAACGGACATACAACCATCTCCCTGTGGATCGACCCGTGCTCAACCGGCTAGCTGCATAGCGACACCGTCCTGATCGCGGTTATACTTTAGAACTTTGAACATCCGACACGCCAAAAGCGTGCGATCAAATGGCGCCGTTGCCGGGGAGACGGTAGCGTATTTTCTTTCTTGTTATTCGGGTTAATATTCTTTTTGTATATATTTATAAAAAATATATATATATATATCTTTTTGTTTTTTTTTTGATATTTTTGTGAGCAAGTCTGCAGATTTTTGCGGATTTGCAAACGGCGATTGTGGGGAGCAAAGTGTACGTTCAAAGCTAAGGTGATTACAAAGTACAGTGCCAAAGATCCGGGTAGTTTGACCCTCGCAAGAGAACTTTTCAAGCTTACCGGATTTGATTCAATGGGGGTTTCATAACCCAAAACTTAACGGTACGTACTTTACTAACACCTTCTTCTCAAATCCGACGTATCCAATATACTATTCTTTGCAGGATTCTTTGCAAGTTCGCTAGCAAACGCTAAAAATTGACTAACCCATATTTGTTGCAGTGCCGCACTTAAACTAAAAAACGATTGTTTGATTCCTTATAGAATTTTTATTGAATTGCGCATTGCATACATTAATACGGACTTAAGGGCAAGCGAACCCCACAATATACGGTAAAGGATTTCATCACCTTTTCCGTGGCCCACAAATCACGAACTTGAGCATAACGTTTACCTGCACAAAATTTAAAAGAAACTAGACTTTAAGCCTTAAGGACTTCGCGCTCACTAGGAGAAGTTAACTGTATTTAGAACCTCGCTTAACGGTATATTGCTTACGGGGTGTCTAGGAAAGTGTTAAACGGCGAAACCGCCAAAAGAGAAAGGGTTATTTAATTAAGGAACTTCGCGAAAGCGTTGGAAAACCTCCCCTTATCTCTGCACTTACCTGGCCTCGTGATCAGTGTATCTTGAGCCTGTTTCTCGACACAGTTTTACTTCGACAATCAAGTTCTGGAGCAGGTCTAGTTGACCTAGGTGAACCCTAGAACGATTAGGTGTGTGGTATTTTTGTGTAGTGATTGTTTTTGTCCATATTCTTTTTGTGTGTATATTTCATTCTTCTGTTAATATATAAACTATATAAAAAAATATCACATTCTTTTTCCCCTCCTTTTCTCTACCTTTCTTTCTCTCTCTTCATATCATGGGTACCCCACTTCGAAAAACTCTTGCCGAACTTTGGTACCCACAACCAGACATTACTTCTTACGGTTCTTGCTTTGGCCGAACTTCGAACGACCCCTCCATGCCCAAAATTTCATTGAGAGATCAGATAACGCGTCTAAGACAAACAATTTGACTCCGCAATCCACTTCGTATCAACCATTTCATACATTCACCCCTTCTTACGTTGATACCCCTTCTTCGAGTCATGTTGCAACTCCAAGACCTATGTCTATTGCAGAACGTATTGAACAATCTCGTAGCCGATCTTTCACTCCTTTCACCACTTCAAATTCTTGGGATCAACAATTCCATTCACCTTCCTATCTAAATGTTGATCCTGCTCCTGTCCAGCCATTCAATTCCTAACAATCCTACCCTACTTTTGCACCTTCCCTAGACATTGCATCAGAACCGCCATTTGGGAGTTTTCAGTATCCAAACAACTTTGAATCTTTTACTGAAACCCCTTCACAACCAATGTCTAGTCTAGAACAGTCGTTGGAAGACTTTAGGGTAGCATCAAGATAACAGATGATGGATTTGAATGCGTCTATGGCCGCTCTCGTACAACATACTGACCCGGTAGCTAGTTTTCAAATAGCTCCTAATTTTTCAATGTATGATGAGGCGGCAGGACAGGCTGTGAATTTGAGTGGAGAGAGTGAGTTGTACCCCCTTCCGAATCAAGCCTACTTGGTGCAAATTGAATCCCACAACTCCTGTTTTGAAAGTCTATCGAGTATCCCACATGATTTATCAATTGAAGATAGAATGATGAATGAGTTGTGCGACTTTGTAGTGTTTGATTTACCCGATTGTGAAGGGACCTTGCCAAGTGAAACCAATCCCAAACCTTTTGACCTCTACACCTCCACTCTAGAACCTGAATTGATTGATATCCATGCTTTTGATGAGGTGTCTGAGAATATTGATTTTCACTTGATTGAGGATATTGACGCGGGGAATAATTTGGATGATGAACCCATAGATTTGGCTGAGTTTTTCTCTTAAAATCATCATCCCGAGTCATTAAATGTTTTTTCCGAACCCCATATGCGTCTGGATTTTGATAATAAATGCATGGATGAGATAAATTTTGAGGAGAATATTGAGGATAGTACTGAGGATGAAACAGTTTTAATTGATGAGTCGGATTTTCCAATTCATCCTATCCCTTCCACTAACTGTGTACACCCTCCTGAACCTTTAACCGATAACCTTCCTCAATCACTTCCCCCCACCCTTTCCATCGTTCCGACCATGCAAGAAACCGTCTCACTTTCATTTCGTATGTCTGGTTTACCAAGTTCGGCGTACCCATGGTTTCTCACGAATCTTGAGAGATTTGACCCCATTTCTTGACGGATAAATATATTAGCACAATCGCTTTTCACACATCGGTCATCACAAATTGTGCTAATCTATTTACTCCATTTGCACCCTCAAGTTCGTATTCCACTTCTTTTTCCCTTCCGCCATTCTTCTTCCTCTCATATACCGAGACCGTATCCCGCTTCTCTCCGCATATGGTCTCGCGTATTCTCCATCTCTTTTCTCTACGCCTTCTTTCACCAGCCACTGCTTTATCACGATAAGATCTTTGAATGGTTGGTGTTAACTTTTGGCCTGTGTAAGGCCTTGTATAGCTTGACACTATTCTTTCCCCCCTAATCCTGAACTTCATCACTTAACAGTGGAAACACTGTTTCACTTAAGTTTGGGAGGGACTCCTTTTTTGTATATATATTTTTTTCTTTGTTGTATATAATTTGTTTTTAGGGAGCGCCGGCAATTTTGACCCTCTTGGTATAGCCTGACAGTGAGGGCACTGTCAAGTTTAAGTTTGGAGGTGTGCTCGGTAAGCTTTCTTCCTTTGCATTCATTTGTATATTTTGCATTTGCATACCTTATTTAAAAACCCATAAAAATCGAAAAATTTTCAAAAAAATATAAAAACTTTGTCGTCAAGTTAGCTAATAGGGTAACTTAGATCTTTATTCCGAAAGTTTAGTTGATATGATAGAAATAACTAAATTCTAGGCTTAGGATTTGAAAACCCTAAAAATAACCTTCATTCTGTTTAAACTTGGTGATTATACGTCCTTACAGTTTTTTTTTGAGAAATAGGTAGTCTTGAGTTCAGTTCTTGAGTTAAGTCAGGATGAAAGGAAAGTATTGAAGCTTTACTGGAGGATAAGTTTGAAAAATAGTTTCTTTTCTTGAGTTCAAATTTAGAAAGTATATACCCTACAACTGCACCTACACGTACCTTGAAACTTGGGATAGTAGAGAATACCTAGAAATACTCTTGCCTGAAAGCCTAGTATGAAAGAAAAAACGGTATTTAAAGCTAAACACCAAAAGAGCATATTGAAAAATATATCCGGTCTTGAAAAAGAAAAAGAAAAAGAAAAAGAAAAATAGAATAAAGTCAAGACCTGAAAACTGCTATTTACGCTTTAAGCTCACACATTCAGTAATCGGCTGTTAGTGCCTCAAGAAGCATTAATAGTCGCATGAAAGGTGTGTGAGCAAAATCGTCCATCCTTAATGAAAAGAAGTGGTATTAGGTATTAGGGCAAGGGTATTATAGTTTGAATTGAATTCTTGAGTGTAGGGGTGCAAATATACACACACGTAGGGGTATACAATCGATATTTGGATAAAAGATAGAAATAAAGAATAAGACTTTTGTTTTCTGTAAAGTTGATAAAAATCCCTGATTTGAGGCCGCACTTTAGAAGGAAAACTCAGGAGAACCAACATCTTTCTAAACTTTTTTGGAACGTATAAGACCTAAGGTTAAATAGATAGGAGGTGTGAAAAATAAGGGTTGGATATTTCTAACTTAGGATGATAGAGTTTCTAACGTGAATACTAAAACTGTAGGAGTAGAATCGATGTTAACTTATGAAACTAGCTTGACGGGATTTTGTGGGTAGTATCCGCTGAAAACCCTCAGGAGACAACACTCCTCCTACTAGGGACACCTAGAGGTTTAACGGCTTGTTGCACGTGCTCAGTGCAATCGCATTCCCTGCGAAAGTGCGGTTAGGATTTTAGTTTTGTGAATAATTGGTTTTGCTCAGGACGAGCAAAAGTTAAGTTTGGGGGTATTTGTTCATAACAGAATACTACATTTTATACCGCCCATTCTTATGCTCGTGTGTTTATAGGTAGGTGCTTTTAATCCGTGTTTGTTCATATTTACAGATTACAGGTTTCCAGTACAAATATTGCAAATCAAGATAAAATCTCCACAGTTACACCAAATACAGAACATCTGTCACAACAGATAAAAGCCGGGTTCCGGTCATCCATATCCATCCAGTGCCGAGTACCAGTTCCAGAGACAAGACATATGACAGTGGTCATTCGTGTCTCGGACAAGCACAGAGCACGAGGGGGGCTGCACAAGAATCAATGGGTGCGCGGAGCTCGAGGGAGATAGAAGTCAAAAGTAAAGAAAAGAAAGCAATCTTGGACTAAGAATTCTGAAGATATTCTGGAAGATTTTGTGCAGTTTAAAGTTTTCAAACATGAGGAAAAAGGGAACCAGGGAACCCCACAAAACCCCACAACCTAACTCTCCTATACGGCCGCGGAACCGCGGCCAATAGGGGGTCTAGGCCGCGGTTCCGTGGCCATACTGACTCCTTGATGTGTCGTTTTCTGTGGGCAGTTTGGTCACTTCATATAGGGGCAGATTATTGCCCTAGGTTTCCAGTTCCTTTCCTATAAATACCCCAGATCTGAGCCAAGCCAAGGTGTTAAATTCTTTAGCCTCTTTTTGTTAGGTTTTAGTCTTCTTCTTCTTCTTCTTCATTCTTTCCTCCATGAAAATTGTAGTGAGAGCTTTTTGAGTGGATGATGAAATGAAGATGAGGGTTTTTGTATTATTCTTTTTTTGCTTAGCTTCCCCCTTGAGCTCTCTACCTTAACTTGATCTTGCAACCTCTTAAGTGAGCTTGCAAGTTTAAGCTTTGGTCATTGGTCTCAAGAGGTTGTATCATTTTGTTCTCTCTTTAGTGCTTTATTTCACATGAGTTCTTTACCCTTCTCTTGATCTTGCAACCTCTTGATTGAGCTTGCAAGTTTAAGGGTTGGCTATTGATCCCATGCTTGTTTTGAGTTCTATGGTTCTTGTAATTACTTTCTTGCATTTTTAATTCTTGTCTTTAATTACTTGCAATTTATTACCATGCACTTTAATTACTTGCTTGTAATCTTTTCTTTTGTTTGTTCTTTTTGTTCTCTCTTTTTGGTTCTTTTTGTGAATGAATGTAATTACCGTTGTTAAGAATAAATACGGTATTGTAAGTTAATATCTCCTTGCTCATTTCCTTTTCCCGTTATTTTCCATTGAATTCCGCCTAAACGATACGCAAGCGCTCCGTTAGGCACCCTACCCTACCAAGGTAACGGTGATTCCTAACCGCGACCGGTTGCGTTCGGTTTGGCCGGAGGCGAAAGCAAGAGACAAGAACGGAAGGATAAGGGTAAATAAGCCGGATTCCACGAATACCGCGCTTAAATCCCCTAATCCACGTTGTTGCCGATTGCTCTAGCTTCAATTGGTCAAGTCTCGGCTCAAAGGTTTTGAGTACGGATTTCTTTAGCTTACAATTTCGTATCTTTTTCTTAACAACTTCATACTTGCAAATAATACACATAGGTTAGACTTGAACAAACACATACAAATTCTTTATTGACTCGTCTAAAATAAGAACGGACATACAACCATCTCCCTGTGGATCGACCCGTGCTCAACCGGCTAGCTGCATAGCGACACCGTCCTGATCGCGGTTATACTTTAGAAGTTTGAACATCCGACACGCCAAAAGCGTGCGATCAGATCTCACCCCCAATACCGGGAGAGACGAATCCCCGACGATCCGCTCACTGCCTCCATGTAGCTCGGGACTGTATCCAACTAAAACCTGTTTGCACGACTCCTTTGAGCCGTGGTAGGGTAGTAATCAAAGCACGGTGGGAACTCACACGAGACAAATGACTATCTCAGGTCGACAGACTAACCTGTACACATGTCACCTAGGACCTGCTATCTAACGATATGTATAATACCAACTAGCATGTTCCCGGCGAGTCCTGTCCGGTGTACTCATAACCCAATGAGCACCTGTATACAACTTAGGTGAACCAAATGACACCAATGGCTTGTGAGACCGGCCACCGCCCCTCGTCGGGGTCTCGACTGTATACACTAGTTTACTCTGGAGTATCGATGCCCTGTCTCGAAACTCCCACGGCTAGGGACACTTTAAGGATGTGCTTATAGACCCCAACTCCCGCGTATATGATCACCATCATACTGTTGGCAGTCAAGCAAGAATCTTATGGGCTCTATCAACATGCAATAGTGAACTAAAGTATGTACACAATGATAAAGACAAACCAGATAGCATACTATCTTCTCGAGCAAGACTGTCCTATCGGTATAGGTCCTCCCTCAATCATTGTAATCACGTACATGCGATCCAATAATTGACTTTGAGGGCACTATATCCAACAATCTCCCACTTGCACTTAAGTCTAATTATTGCGATGTCGCGTACTCACAGCTCGTGTGATACCGAACATCCAACTCCTCTACTAATCAGTTTCACAAAGCTCGTTTGTAAAATTATTGTGTTCGAGAAATAGCCTCAGTGAGTGGATCCGCCCTGATGTTTCTTTCCATGTCTCTCTTTTTCTCAAGTTCGCGGAGAAAACCATCTCCCGAATTGAGTAATACCTTTTCTTAGAATATGTCTGGATATCTGATGGGACCTAGCTCACAAGTGAACTCCAAATCCAGCAAACTTCTTAGACTGTATCATCAACTGAAATTAATCAGTATCCTGTGCCATGCCTTCCTCAGTATCCACCTGGTCTACCTGTCCAAACTACTGCCCCTCGTCAGAGGGAAAACTATAACTCTGACAGTCACTCTGTCATCCGGGTCACCTTGGAAGCCTGGAATGATAACTGTCTCCTGAAGGATGCTGCCATTATCAAATCCCTAGAACATCCACTTATGTTCTAAAACTGCTTCCGAACGTTTCTCCAGGATTGGATTAATATCAACTTATTGCATCTTGTGCTAAAACAACATCTCGTATGATACTTGACATCTAATGATCAACTCAATTGCCTAAGCAAGTGATCTGCCAATCATGCACATCCCTTTCCCCTTTAGTCTGTAAGACACCTTTAGAGAGGGTGACTCCATCACCTGCAGGTACACCACCTGCCAGGAGTCGTTTATTCTAAAATACCTTTAGAATGCTGTCAAAGTACCTAGATTGGGAAACTACCCAAATCTAGATCTAAAACTATAGATCCAGTAACCAGAATGCCTGATATTATATCCATATCCTATGTGGGGAAAATACTGTGTGACAACCACGGTAAAACCGATCGTAGTAAAGGAATTTCACTTCCTACTCTATGTACGTCATCCAAATACCAGGACATTACACTCTACTACCTTCTTAATAGATCCATCCCCTATTCTGATGAAGTCAAAGCCCATGACTGTCACATAAAAATTAGATAATCTATCTCCGCTATATATGCTTTAGTCTATAAATAGACATAAGCTACTTGTCCACTACGCTTCCGCTGCTCTCACTGACTACGACAACCCTCTGGCAGAGTCATATACATGTGCACTTCTAACGCTAGTTTAGAACGATGCTATACTCATCCTCCTGCCGGGTCTCATAGTCTGGAACAATAGTATTGTTAAGTCTGGGTAAATAAGAACCTCCCTGTCACCGTCCTTGAGGATACCGGAGTACCTATCGGGCGCCTGAGGTTACCCACCATATCTGCGGAGTGGCTAATGGAATGTCAATCCTGATTGAATCTTTAGGTCCTATTAAATTTCTGTAATCGTTTGTGGTTCAGGAATCTATTCCAGTTCTACCATACTCCCACTACTGTTTTCTGAAAAAATTCCATTTTACTAAAACTGTGGCGAGCCAAGAACAATATAAATATTGATCTTCCTGATGGTAGAAAGTTAACCCTCGTCAAAGCCCGGGATAACCCACAAACAGCCATTACTGAAACGTGCCCTGAGTTTATCCGGATTCTGGTTTTAAGCATCAGCTGGACGACTCCCTATACCTTAACATCATTAAGATATAGTTGATTATATATATATATATATATATATATATATATCTAATATAGAAACAAAGGTACTAATTTAATTAGAACCAGATTCATATCATGCAGCTGTCTCCAGTGCATGTCAACTAAATGGAGAGAGGCCGATCAGCATTACTCAATGATTGAATGAATTTCGCGGATGTCGTGTGTAAGAAAATGTATAAAAATCACAACCAAAGAAAAATTTTAAACCGCAATCAATAACGGTGTCGATATAGGTTCGTTAGCGAGTGCGGAACGTCCACAGGGAAAGTGTGATTCGATCGTAATTGATTTAGATGAATTGAAAATTAAAAGATAAAAGAACAGAGAATTCGATTCAAGATTTAAAAGTGAATTTCAAGAATTATCAAAATCTAGATCTAATATCAAGAATACTAAAAATCAAGAATCAAGAATTGATGATATCCAGATCAAATGAGTAATCAAGATTTGTAGTGAGGCTCGTAGGAATCAATCGAATCGATAGTGAGGATGAAGACTTGTGATTACGTATTCTTATCCTTTGATGATTTTTTGCTAGATCGATGATGATCAACGAGAATTGGGGATCTCTTGAGGAAACTAGGGTTTCATCATCTATCCCTTGTCCTTCCGTTGATTTTCATTCAAATTCCAGCCTCTAGGAAATTCAAGCATCGATCGTTGATCACTAATTAAGAGCGAAAACATTCAAGAAAGCATTTCGCTCAAAACTAGGTTGTCGATGATTCAATTTACTAGAGTTTACAAAACTCATAGGACTTAAAAATCCTACAAGAATTTAATCATTGTCAACTATCAATTTTCTCGATTCCTCCACGAGCGGAGTTTTTACTCAAGCATCATAACAAAGAAATCAATCAAGAACCGAGAACTCATCATAATGCTCAAATATAAAGATAAGCAAGATAAAGAAATTTCACCTTTTATTATTCAACAATTCCGTTACAATTCGCTCAAGAACTATAAGAAATTTAGGAAAGAACTCGATCGTCGAATTAGCTCTGCACCGTCTCCGTGAGTCGCGGATCGTTTTGGATCACATGCTCGATTGAAAATCGGCGTCGCTTCTAAAAGGTTGAAAGCTTCTTTCTTGATTTGTACTCGGAGATCTTGAATTTGGCTTTTGGAAATGGATTAGGGTTAGGGTTTGAATGCATAAGTTGTATCACTCAACTTGTGCGATTTTCGCTCAATTTTCAACAACCTTGAGAGTGAAGCCTTTGGGTACTTTTTATAGCCTTGATTAGGATTAGCTTCCTTTAGAAGCTAGTTTAGGATTAGCTTCTCTTGCAAACTTGGTAGTTAGGTAGAAGCTTCTAGAGTTAGTTAGTTAGCTAGCTTCCTTTAGAAGCTTGGAGGTTAGGAAGAAGCTTCTAGGTTTAGGTAGTTATGTGGCTTGCTTGAGAAGCTTGGGGGTGTTTAGCTTGTACAAAAATCTTTGCTGTTCGGACAGAAGCTTATGGAGTTCTCTGGAGTTTGCAGTGGCTTGAATGAGTTTGCCAAGTGAAAGGAGAAGCCTGAAGGAAGGAACTGCTAACGTCATGATTACGTAGCCGCGGATCCGCCGCACAAAGGCCCCTACGGCCACGGATCCACGGCCCTTTTGAGGCTTCAATGCATGAAACTTCTTGGTTAGGTTGGTGCTGATCCTTGGGGACTTATTTTATATCTGGAATATTTTTACACTTTCTTGTTCACTACCAGATTTCAAGTCTTGGACTTGGCGTATTTTGATCAGCACTTTTGACAGTTTCGGCTCTTTTACCTGGAATTTCCTGCACAGATTATCGAGACAAGTGGTGCGCTATACAAAAGATTATGCGTGCAATGATAAACACTCAATTTCCCTCAAAATGCCGGTTATAATATATAACACATGTTATTTGGTATTTTACAGACAAATTGCTAATATGTGCCATATTCATACCGAACACCTTTAGATGATTGCAAATAGTAGGGAAATTGATGTGTTAAAAATGCAATATTTTCGACTGATCAAATTCCCTTAAACTTATTTTTGGTCGTCTCGAGCAAACTTGTTTTATTAAAAAGAGAAGGAGAAAATAAAGAAAGAGAAAAACTAACTAGCACACTTTCGTAGGCAACACGATTGCACTGAGCACGTGCAATAAGCTTTTAAACCTTTAGGTGTCCCTAGTAGGAAGAGTGTTGTCTCCTGAGGGTTTTCAGCGGATTGCACCCACAAAATCCAACAATAAAAGGAAGACCGTGAAAGTTACATATAAGGATAAGAATTATAAAAGAAAGACTTTGAATATTAGAGTTTCCAACAATACTAGCTTTTCGGTTGTCATGAGCCCTATCTTAATAGTCATGAAAAGATGTTAGAAATCACATCATCTCTCAATAAAACATCATCTTTATTCTTCATTTCTATCTTTCTTCTAAACATCGATCATATAACCCTACGTGTGTGTAATAGACATCCCTACACTCGGAGAATTCAATTCAAGCTATCATACTCTTTTCCATTTACCTCAGTAATTTTTAATCGATGAATATTTAGATGAGATTGCTCACACATTTTTCATGCGACCGTTAATACTTCTTGAGATACTAACCGACCGATTACTCATGTGCTTGCTTATACGGTGTATTTTCCTCGTCTTGCACCACCTAAGGCTTAACAGTGACTCCTAGACCAGTTGGTCTAAGACACTAGGTGATGAAGCACCCTCGCTATATTTTTTTATTGCTGCCTTGGCGATAACAAAACCAGTGTTCATTTTTCTACACCATTTTATATTTTATTCATTTATTATTTCCCTCATACTTTGGCTTTTAGATGAGAGCATTTCAAGGTATCCTCTACTATCCTGAGTTTCAAGACATGCGTAAGTGCGTATAGTAGGGTATCAACGTTCAAAATGTTTGGTTTCCAGAATAGGAACTATTTTTCAGACTTATTTTTATTCTCAGATTAGTGACTTCCTTTATCTTACTAACCCTTGGGACAACGGCTCATAACTACTTATTACTAGTTCGTTTAAGAAAACTTCTAATTTTCTTGGTTTTCTTAAATGTTTCCGATCTTTTGGATGTAATTTTTCACTATCTAATCTTTTATTTTCTTATTTATGTACAAAATTAAATATTAAATATTTTTATCTTTTGAAATTTTTTAAATTTTTATAGGTTTTTAAATGTTTTGTGCTTATGCAAAGTGATATGCAAATGATGCGAAAATAAGCACAAACATCCCCCAAACTTGTTTTCAACAGTGCCCTCACTGTTGCCATCCGCTAGGTCACAAAAAAACCTGTAAGCTTGGGAGGAAATTTATTAATGGGGGTAATAAATATGATCGTGAAAATTCTCTCCCAAACTTATTCTTTTGGCTCACCATTTTGTGTGAAAATTTTCTTTTCAAGAGCCAGATTATACCCCCCTAAACTTGAGTTAAACAATGTTAATATTTTAAAAATCACAAGAGGGGGTCAAGATTATTGGTCGATGCCAAGCTTTGCAAAGACCGAAGGTCAACACCAACCATTCGAAGATTTTATCGGTGTAGTGCACCGGTTGGTGGAATGACATGTTATACGGAGCTAGAAAGAAGTGGGGAAAAGGTAAGCGGTGGAATAGAATGTGCTTGCATCTCATTTTGGAGAGACGACTCAGTGATTGTGATGGATTACTCGCATTCGTTTTACAGTCCAGAAGAAGGGGTGGAGGTTTAATTTCATTGTTTGGGAGATGATTCATCTCAACACCCGTGCTTTTCAAAAATGCAAGTTTATCAGCGAAGATCTCCTCAAAAGTCTCATCAATACTCCGAAGAATAATGTCATCACAAAGCGCGGGATGATCTTCAGACTCCAAAAACGGTTCATAATCAGTGTTAATTGTTGACCCGGACAAATCAGTGGAAGAGTTTGTATGTGTATGATATATAGTTGGGTCAAACAATAACATATGAAAAGAGTCAAGATCAGTATCATGAGGATCGTCAAATTCGCTGTTGTCGACATCCATTAATTCGACAGAACATGCTCGAGCTTGAGGATCGGAGGGTTGACTTCCCAACTTGTAAATGTTGAGCTCAATTGACCTATTCCCGAAAGATAGGTTCATAGAGCCATTTCGGCAGTTGATTACAGCTTTGGAAGTATCCAAAAAGGGACGACCTAGAATCACTGGAATTTGGTTCCGTGGGTTCACTACAGGCTGTGTATCAAGTACAATAAAGTCCACAGGGAATACAAACTCCCCGATTTTTATCAACACATCGTCAAGTTCACCCCTAGGTTTGGTGATTGATCGGTCGTCCATCTGAAGAGCTATGTTCGAGGGCTTTAACACTCCGATACCTAGTTGCTCATAGACTGAATATGGAAGCAAGTTAACACTAGCGCCAAGGTCAAGTAAAGCATGGTTAATGTGTTTATCCCCAATAGAAATAGAAATAGTAGGACAACCGGGGTCCTTACGTTTCCTTGGTAATTGTTGGGGAAAAGCAGTGTCTACAGTACTCGACATGAATACTTTTTTCGGCACTTGAGTCTTCCTCTTCTTAGTGCACAAGTCTTAATAGTTTTCGCATAGGACGGAACTTGTTGGATATCATCTAGGAGAGGGATGTTGATGTTAACTTGCTTAAACATGTCCACAAGCTTCTCCATTTGGGCATTGGGTTTGTTGGGCCTCAACCTATTTGGAAATGGAGCTCTATCAATAAGTGTTGGGTCCGACATTTGTGGAGAAGGTTGTGGGGGTGGAAAGGATGAAGTGGGTGGAGGGTTCGAGCCTTTTGGAAAACGGATAATAGGCTCGGAAGAAGAAGGTAAACTAGACGAAATAGGGTAAGAAGTAGAAGTGGGAGTGGAAGTGGAAGTGGAAGTGAAAGCTGGGGGGTTCAATTGATTCCTCAACATCAATCTGTTTACCCGCATGATTGTCTAGCACTCTTCCAGATCTCAACGTGGTAAATGCATCTACATTAGTGTAATGTGAAGGTCTAGGATCAGGTAGGGGTTGAGATGGAAGATTCCCTTTCTCTCTAGCACTCATTCTGGCAGTCAGTTGTGCAATTTGTGCTTCTATCGATTTGATACTCTCACCATGGGAGAAAATGTTTTGCACTAACGTCTGGATAGAAGATGTTAAAATGTCATTCCTTTGCCTGGACTATGTAATGATCATGTCGAATGCCGAGGGTGCAGAAGTACCGGCAGAAGGATCAAAGTTGTTGGCCGGGTTTTGAAAATTTTATGGTTGAAAGGGGTGCTGACTCATTTGTTGTGGTTGCTGTTGCTGTGGAGGGACCCATTGAAAGTTATTATGGTTTGGATCAGTGTATTGAGTTTGGTGTTGGATCCAAGAAAGATGAGGGTGATTCCTCCAATCTTGATTATATGAGGAAGAAGAAGGATCGTTTCCAGGTCTTTGCTGAAATACAGCATTAGTGTGACCTTGAAACGGTACATTCAAAGGACATTCTTCCGTAAAATGTGATGGATTTGAACAGCAGCCACACACGGTTTTGGAAAGTGTGTAATTGTATAGGGGGCTGAAGAAATTCTGTTTTCTATAGCGTCGAGTTTCCTTTGTATTGCGGCCATTTCGGATCTCATTGTGACGGAAACATCGAGCTGATTGATATCATCCCTAGACGATGGTGGTCTAACACTTTCCCATTGTAATGTGTTTTGAGCTAAATCTTCTAGGTATTTCCAAGCTTCACCATCATCTTTAGACAGGAATTGGCAATGACACATGGTTTCAAGCGTCTGTTTTGTCGTGAGATCAATACCCTCATAGATAACTCGACACAAATCCCATCTGGGGATTCCGTGATGAGGGCATTGTAAAAGAAGATCCTTGAACCGTTCAAAGCATTTCCAAAATGGTTCATTGGGAAGTTGGGTAAATTTGAAGATTTCGCTCCGAACACGGCCGGTCTTGTGATTGGGATAAATTTCATAAGGAATGCTGCAACAAATTCATCCCATTTTGAAATAGAATGTGCGGTTGTATTATAAAGCCACTTCTCGGCTAAATCGCACAAAGTGAATTGGAGAAAACGTAAACGCAGAGCATCCAAAGACAGTTTTGACGTTCCAATCATTGCGCATACATTTTCAAATTTGGATATAAAAACGTATGCGTCTTCAGACTCAAGACCGTGAAATTTAGGTAACAGTTTGATGAATTGGGGGTTGATTTCAAAATTTTCCCCGTTGGCAGGTGGTATAGAAAGACAGGTGGGAAGGGGAACACGTGTTGGATAACATCTCTCTTGGAGAGAAATGCATGGAGGATTCTGCGCACATACGGGCGGTGGCAGAGTGGTGTTAAAGTGTGATGGATATCCGTCCATCGCGGTCGTAGTGGGTGGTGGGAAAAAGAAAATGTAGAAATACCGACTTTGGGGTCGATGAGGGAAAACGCGGACAAGACGGGCACTAGAATCCCGTGTCCAGCCGAGCTTGCACTAAAGGGTTTAGCACAAGTGGCAGCGTTGTGATAATTAGGGAAAAAGTTGAAGTGGTGTTTGTTTTGAAAAAGATACGGATTTTTTTGGAAAAAATGCAAATCACAAAAAAATGCTCAAGCAATCTAAGTCTAATGGTCACCTAGGTCAAGTCTCTAGACCGCACCTAACTGCCAGAAGACAAGTCGCAAGATCAATCCTCTACTACCTCTTTGTCCCTCCTGTGGCCAGGTAAGTGTCAGGTAAGTGGGAGGTTCTCCACTACGTAAGTAGTGGGCCTAATTAAGTAACCACTTGCCTTAGACACACTTGCCTTAGACACCACAAAAGAAACGCGGATAAGCAATAGATTACACACAACCTCCTTCTGTCCTAAATGAGCGCGACGGTCCTTAGAGTCTTGTCTAGATTTCTTTTAATTAATGAGGGTGATGCGGATGCAAGTTTGTGATTTTTGGGGCCTAGGAAGGGTAATGAACTCCCTACCTAATCTGAATTTGGTCTTTGCCCCTTAATTTCAGTATAAAAAATGCAAACAACCAAGATCAAACACGCATAATTTTTCTTTTTGCGGCGCTGCGAATTTTTACAAAGAATCCTGCAGAAATTGGTTAATGGAGCGGAGAAGGGAGGATATAAGAAAGTCAGAAATATACCTTAGAAAAATGGAACAGTGAAGCCCTAATAGAGCCGCGGTTCCGCCGCAGTAATCTACACTTGGCCGCGCTTCCGCGGTGAGATGATGAGCTACCTGCACAAAAATTTGGTACAAATTCTTCTGTTCACTCACTGAACTCCTAGAGATGTTCTGAAATTTTTTCCTCTCGCTCCACAGATTCCAGATTCCCTCGCAACAAATGACAACGACTCGTTTAGTGTTTGCACGAATTTTGATCTAAAAATTCTGATGAAATAAATTTTTCAACTCAAATGTCAAAAACGAACAAATTAGCACACTATCCCCGGCAACGGCACTATTTGATTGAATGAATTTCTCAGATGTCATGTGTCACGCCCCGCTTCCCAGTATACGGCGAAGGAGACGCGACGAGGCCCGCTATGTATATACTCAGAAGTACATACGCTAAGCGTAACTAAGCAATATAAATACACAAAAGACAAGAGTATAAAAGAACAGCAACTTTTATTAATAACATTCTTTGTACAATGCATGAAAAGGAAAATACAACTGAAATGAAAAGCGATGCCTAAACAGTGGCATAACATGAAAATGAAAAATACTGGAAAGAACAAGATACAATATCTAGAGCTCGAGGTCTTCGTGGAACCGCTACAAGTCTTCACTGGTGGGCTCGATCTCAGCTTGGTCCGACGCACCTGACGACATTCAAAGAAGAAGGAAATAGAATGTCGTCAGCGAACAGGTCGCTCGGTAAGTCCCAAAGATAATGGAGAAATAGACAGAGAGTAAAAGGGAGAGAGAGAGAGTAGCTTTTAATGTTGTATTGTATTGTCATATTATAGTAGTATGGTGCTAACGCTGTTGTTGTAGCTTGGTACAGAAGAATGCCAGTGTATACGAGGGGGATCTCTATATGCTAGAGATCAGTGCAAACGGAGAGTACAAGGAACCGTTATGCCATGGTACAACAGCAACAGTATTCATGTTAGGTGTCTTAATCTGACCACCTCATTCCACTTTTAACATCTTCCGTACCAATCTACCCCTTTAAACCCCGTAATGTTTTAACAGTGTTGTAGTAATGGAATATGTAAATTGAGTGACTGACCAAAACCATGATATCAGTAAACATGTTGCAACTGTATAATTAGGTAAATGGAATATCAGGATAATGGAATGAATATCCATGGTTTGATTCAGTCAAAAATGAATATATTGTTAACTGTATTCAGGAATTCATGATTTCAAGTTGTGTTGGAATATGATTGAAATATAGATTGACTTGAATTATATTCAAGTCAGAATTAGTCAGACTCTAACCCGAGTCAGACTAAAAGAAAGATAATTTGAAGTTCAATATTAGCTAGGGGCCTTATTGTAATTTGTGAAACTTGAAGGGGTTTTATGTAAAAAGTACTTTTGTATAGTTTTCAAAATATACCTCAAGTATTTAATAATCGTCTTTATTATTGTAATGGATGTGAATTTTATTTGTGTTATTCTAGTGAATATATCCTAATAAAAGTATTAATTGTTTATTTGAAATTCGTGGTATTTTAATGTAACTTTTAATCTATGATTTTTAGGAAAAAGTGGAAACTTGATATTATAACAAAATAAGTGTTTAAATGATAATTATATATAATAAAACACTTAAATGATTTTTAAATGAATATTTTATTTACAAAAAATATTACTTTCCTTAAATATTGTATTTAAACCTTTCGAGACCGAATGCTCCTTGCGGAGGTCTGAATCTCGCACTACTAGCCTGCGGGTGCACGATGAACCGTGCTATCCCTAACAGGTTCCCCACGAATGGGTTGTAATGGCACTTTGCTCAGGTTTTATAAATACTTTTAATTTAGGGAAAAGATTTTCTAAATATAGGGTATTTATTTGTAAAAGTATATAGTTCTCCATATTTTAGTTGTTAGGGTTTCCTAGACCATCTAACCTATCTTCTATGGTCTAAACGATGAATCATTAGAGCCTCAAATCGCCTCTTCACCATCATGCAGCCAGGTAAGTGCCAGGTAAGTGGGAAGGAACCACGTCGTGGGCCTAATTAATAACCACTAGCCTAGACACACTTGCCTAGTCACCACAAGACAGATTAGATAACGATCGATGTCCATGACCAATCGTGTTTTCATTTTGTATAAGTTTTATTTAAAAAGAATTTACAATTTAAAGATTAAACTAAAAGTTATAAAGATTATGGTATTTTAGTGAAAAAGTCCTATAATATCGTATTCTGTATTTTTGTTATTTATTAATTAGGGTTATAATGAGTATGTGTAAGGGTAGGTCATTACCCCGTGACTTATATTAAGTTTTGGTGAAGTTTCAAGGTGAAATGAGTTATGTTAAAGTTAAGGGTATTAAAGTGCAAGAATACGGTTTCCATAAACGTTATCATTTCATGTGTGAAATTTCATCCAAATTGAATGAAACAAGTTTTGTTATCAAAATAAACATGATTAGGTGTGGGGTATCTAAATAGAACATTAAAATTTAACTTGATGGTATTTTTATGCAAGAAATACGGTTTTCTAAAGAACTTATCATTTCATGTGGAAAAGTACAATTAAATTTAATTTAAGGGTGATTAATAGTCAACATGCAAGAGGGTTGATAATATGTATTAGGTGACAAGTGGAATTTTTAAGAAAAACCGAATCGGAAATCGGTTTGTCCGATTTCCGTCGGGTTTCAAAAAGTCGTATTTTGCAAATATAGAAAAGAGAGGTAGAAGGTTGGGACTTACGGGTTTGGACAAGCTAAGCGTTATAAAAGGTGTGGTGGTTGCCGATTCGTTGGAAACGTCACGTCGGTCTTGATCCGGTCTCCGGAATCCGTCGTCGGTTTCGGCAGCGCTTCGCTTCTCGCTCTTTGCACCAAGTTCTCAAGAGTTTTAGAGAGTATGCTTAGAGTTGTGAGGGGAAAAGGTAGAGGGTAGGGGCCTTTATATAGGGCTAGGCTAGGGTTAGGGTTAGGGTAGATGAAAAGTTAAAAAAATAAAAATGTGATAAAATGTAATAAAAATGTATTAAAAGTGGAGTAATTGGGGTTTTTAAAGATCTCTGGAAGTGGGATTGGGCTGAAACTTTGCAGGTGAGTAGGGAATACCAAAAGACACAACTTTCATGTTGTGACCCTTGCCGGAATCGGCCTAAAAGGGGGTGACTCGGCAGTGACTCGGTCGGATCACTGAGTCGGCCGAGTCAAGGCCGAGTCCGGTGACCTGGATCTCCCCCGACGGTCCATCTACCCTCTGCAAGTGTTACATCTTTGGGTGTAGTGGGGTTTTTGTGAGATATGCACGTGTAAACTCTTGGTATTCTAAAGGTTTTTTAAAAAATCAATAATATAAATAATGTGGGGTATGGGATTCGAACTCTGGTGGCTTAGTTCAGCAATGCAAGGTATTACCAATGAGCTACAAGCTCCTTCTTGTAATTATTGTAGAAAAATAGTTACTTAAAATGATATCAGCAGCATTAAATATCAAAGTACACTTTAAGTTTAAAAACAATTTAATGTACACTAAAAATGAAATTATTTAAAAACAAAATAATTAATTATATATATCTTGTGTTCGGATTAAAATACTTCTTTATGGTTTTAAAAAATTTTAAAAATTTGTACAGAAAAGTGTATATGAAAATTAGGGTTGTTACATTCTACCCTCCTTATAAAAATTTCGTCCTCGAAATTTATAAAAGGAAAGTGTAACAGTTTCAAAACAATTTGGTAATTGTGAGTGAAAGAATAGGGTTGGGATAGATTCAACGGATATGAAATGATAAGATTCAAGGAATATGAAATGGTAAGATTCAAGGAACATGATTGTAAAGAATGTTTTAGTTGCTGCGTCTTGTGTTATATTGCTTAGGTTGTTCACGCAGACCAGAACTGCATGATAGGGATTCATACAGCTCTGACCTGCATGGGCCACCAACAAAACCTGTCACGCCCCGCTTCCCAGTATACGGCGAAGGAGACGCGACGAGGCCCGCTACGTATATACTCAGAAGTACATACGCTAAGCGTAACTAAGCAATATAAATACACAAGAGACAAGAGTATTAAAGAACAGCAACTTTTATTAATAACATTCTTTGTACAATGCATGAAAAGGAAAATACAACTGAAATGAAAAGCGATGCCTAAACAGTGGCATAACATGAAAATGAAAAATACTGGAAAGAACAAGATACAATATCTAGAGCTCGAGGACTTCGTGGAACCGCTACAAGTGTTCACTGGTGGGCTCGATCTCAGCTTGGTCCGACGCACCTGACGACATTCAAAGAAGAAGGAAATAGAATGTCGTCAGCGAACAGGTCGCTCGGTAAGTCCCAAAGATAATGGAGAAATAGACAGAGAGTAAAAGGGAGAGAGAGAGAGTAGCTTTTAATGTTGTATTGTATTGTCATATTATAGTAGTATGGTGCTAACGCTGTTGTTGTAGCTTGGTACAGAAGAATGCCAGTGTATACGAGGGGGATCTCTATATGCTAGAGATCAATGCAAACGGAGAGTACAAGGAACCGTTATGCCACGGTACAACAGCAACAGTATTCATGTTAGGTGTCTTAATCTGACCACCTCATTCCACTTTTAACATCTTCCGTACCAATCTACCCCTTTAAACCCCGTAATGTTTTAACAGTGTTGTAGTAATGGAATATGTAAATTGAGTGACTGACCAAAACCATGATATCAGTAAACATGTTGCAACTGTATAATCAGGTAAATGGAATATCAGGATAATGGAATGAATATCCATGGTTTGATTCAGTCAAAAATGAATATATTGTTAACTGTATTCAGGGATTCATGATTTCAAGTTGTGTTGGAATATGATTGAAATATAGATTGACTTGAATTATATTCAAGTCAGAATTAGTCAGACTCTAACCCGAGTCAGACTAAAAGAAAGATAATTTGAAGTTCAATATTAGCTAGGGGCCTTATTGTAATTTGTGAAACTTGAAGGGGTTTTATGTAAAAAGTACTTTTGTATAGTTTTCAAAATATACCTCAAGTATTTAATAATCGTCTTTATTATTGTAATGGATGTGAATTTTATTTGTGTTATTCTAGTGAATATATCCTAATAAAAGTATTAATTGTTTATTTGAAATTCGTGGTATTTTAATGTAACTTTTAATCTATGATTTTTAGGAAAAAGTGGAAACTTGATATTATAACAAAATAAGTGTTTAAATGATAATTATATATAATAAAACACTTAAATGATTTTTAAATGAATATTTTATTTACAAAAAATATTACTTTCCTTAAATATTGTATTTAAACCTTTCGAGACCGAATGCTCCTTGCGGAGGTCTGAATCTCGCACTACTAGCCTGCGGGTGCACGATGAACCGTGCTATCCCTAACAGGTTCCCCACGAATGGGTTGTAATGGCACTTTGCTTAGGTTTTATAAATACTTTTAATTTAGGGAAAAGATTTTCTAAATATAGGGTATTTATTTGTAAAAGTATATAGTTCTCCATATTTTAGTTGTTAGGGTTTCCTAGACCATCTAACCTATCTTCTATAGTCTAAACGATGAATCATTAGAGCCTCAAATCGCCTCTTCACCATCATGCAGCCAGGTAAGTGCCAGGTAAGTGGGAAGGAACCACGTCGTGGGCCTAATTAATAACCACTAGCCTAGACACACTTGCCTAGTCACCACAAGACAGATTAGATAACGATCGATGTCCATGACCAATCGTGTTTTCATTTTGTATAAGTTTTATTTAAAAAGAGTTTACAATTTAAAGATTAAACTAAAAGTTATAAAGATTATGGTATTTTAGTGAAAAAGTCCTATAATATCGTATTCTGTATTTTTGTTATTTATTAATTAGGGTTATAATGAGTATGTGTAAGGGTAGGTCATTACCCCGTGACTTATATTAAGTTTTGGTGAAGTTTCAAGGTGAAATGAGTTATGTTAAAGTTAAGGGTATTAAAGTGCAAGAATACGGTTTCCATAAACGTTATCATTTCATGTGTGAAATTTCATCCAAATTGAATGAAACAAGTTTTGTTATCAAAATAAACATGATTAGGAGTGGGGTATCTAAATAGAACATTAAAATTTAACTTGATGGTATTTTTATGCAAGAAATACGGTTTTCTAAAGAACTTATCATTTCATGTGGAAAAGTACAATTAAATTTGATTTAAGGGTGATTAATAGTCAACATGCAAGAGGGTTGATAATATGTATTAGGTGACAAGTGGAATTTTTAAGAAAAACCGAATCGGAAATCGGTTTGTCCGATTTCCGTCGGGTTTCAAAAAGTCGTATTTTGCAAATATAGAAAAGAGAGGTAGAAGGTTGGGACTTACGGGTTTGGACAAGCTAAGCGTTATAAAAGGTGTGGTGGTTGCCGATTCGTTAGAAACGTCACGTCGGTCTTGATCCGGTCGCCGGAATCCGTCGTCGGTTTCGGCAGCGCTTCGCTTCTCGCTCTTTGCACCAAGTTCTCAAGAGTTTTAGAGAGTATGCTTAGAGTTGTGAGGGGAAAAGGTAGAGGGTAGGGGCCTTTATATAGGGCTAGGCTAGGGTTAGGGTTAGGGTAGATGAAAAGTTAAAAAAATAAAAATGTGATAAAATGTAATAAAAATGTATTAAAAGTGGAGTAATTGGGGTTTTTAAAGATCTCTGGAAGTGGGATTGGGCTGAAACTTTGCAGGTGAGTAGGGAATACCAAAAGACACAACTTTCATGTTGTGACCCTTGCCGGAATCGGCCTAAAAGGGGGTGACTCGGCCGTGACTCGGTCGGATCACTGAGTCGGCCGAGTCAAGGCCGAGTTGGCCGATTCCCGACCGAGTCCGGTGACCTGGATCTCCCCCGACGGTCCATATACCCTCTGCAAGTGTTACATCTTTGGGTGTAGTGGGGTTTTTGTGAGATATGCACGTGTAAACTCTTGGTATTCTAAAGGTTTTTTAAAAAATCAATAATAAAAATAATGTGGGGTATGGGATTCGAACTCTGGTGGCTTAGTTCAGCAATGCAAGGTATTACCAATGAGCTACAAGCTCCTTCTTGTAATCTTGTAGAAAAATAGTTACTTAAAATGATATCAGCAGCATTAAATATCAAAGTACACTTTAAGTTTAAAAACAATTTAATGTACACTAAAAATGAAATTATTTAAAAACAAAATAATTAATTATATATATCTTGTGCTCGGATTAAAATACTTCTTTATGGTTTTAAAAATTTTTATAAATTTGTACAGAAAAGTGTATATGAAAATTAGGGTTGTTACATCATGTGTAAGAAAATGTATAGAAATCACAACCAAAGAAAATTTTTAAACCGCAATCAATAACGGTGTCGATATAGGTTCGTTAGCGAGTGTGGATCGTCCACCGGGAAAGTGTGATTCGATCCACAGGGAAAGTGTGATTCGATCGTAATTGATTTAGATGAATTGAAAATTAAAAGATAAAAGAAAAGAGAATTCGATTCAAGATTTAAAAGTGAATTTCAAGAATTATCAAAATCTAGATCTAATATCAAGACTACTAAAAATCAAGAATCAAGAATTGATGATATCTAGATCAAATGAGTAATCATGATTTGTAGTGAGGCTCGTAGGAATCAATTAAATCGATAGTGAGGATAAAGACTTGTGATTATGTATTCTTATCCTTTGATGATTTGTTGCTAGATCGATGATGATCAACGAGAATTAGGAATCTCTTGCGGAAACTAGGGTTTCATCATCTATCCCTTGTCCTTTCGTTGATTTTCATTCAAATTCTAGCCTCTAGGAAATTCAAGTATCGATCGTTGATCACTAATTAAGAGAGAAAACATTCAAGAAAGCATTTCGCTCGAAACTAGGTTGTCGATGATTCAATTTACTAGAGTTTACAAAACTCATAGGACTTAAGAATCGTACAAGAATTTAATCATCGTCAAATATCAATTTTCTCGATTCCTCCACGAGCGGAGTTTTTACTCAAGCATCATAACAAAGAAATCAATCAAGAATCGAGAACTCATCATAATGCTCAAATATAAATATAAGCAAGATAAAGAAATTTCACTTTTTATTATTCAACAATTCCGTTACAATTCGCTCAAGAACTACAAGAAATTGATGAAAGAACTCGATCGTCGAATTAGCTCCGCACCGTCTCCGTGAGTCGCGGATCGTCTTGGATCACTTGCTCGATTGACCGTGGTTGCATTTCTTCATGAAATTGGATCACTTGCTCAACAATTCCATCTCGAACAAGTAGTGTCTCCAAATCTCCAACGCAAGACCACTGCGGCCATCTCCAGATCATGAGTGGGATATCCTGCTCGTACTTCCTCCAGATGTAAGGAAGAAAAAGCGATAACTCTATAGTTTCACCTCAGTGCACAATCGAGCCCCACTCGCGAAACATTACAGTTAAACAACAATGTCGCCCGTACCAAAAAGAAAAGAAAGAACTGATGCATTTGTTAACCGAGTCTTCAACTGCTGAAAAACTCCGTACGCATGCCTCAGTCCAAAGAAAAGAAACCTCCTTTCCAGTCAATTCAGTCAACGGTGCAGCACTACACTAGTAATACTGCACGAAACGGCGTTAAAAACCTGCTAAGTCCAAAAATCTGCGGACCTCTGTCCCGTACACAAGTCTGGGCCAAAGCTGTACGACCTCGATCTTCCTCGGAACCATACGAAAACCGTCTCCTGTAACTAAAAGACCTAGGAGTCAACACAAACAAGCCTGAAGGAACACTCCAAGAATCTAGCAAACTTCTGGGGCTCTCCCAATGTCTGCAAAACAAATCCTCAAGTGTTACACCTATCCCTCACGACACATTGAATATATCAGAATGTCGTCAACACACAACAATAACTGGTCGAGGAACGACCTGAAGAAATCTGGTTCATCATATCTACGAATGCTGCTAGGGCATTGGTGAGTCCGACGACACCTCCAAGACACACAAAGCCCATAGCACGCACAAGGCAGTCTTCGGAATGTCATCACTCCGAACCCTCAACAATGATGACCTGATCCCACACTAACTTAGAAAATGTCTCGCACTTTGGAGCTGATCGAAGAAATCATCAATGCGAGGTAAAGGATACCTATCCGCACCGTAAGCCGGTTCAATTGATGATCCATCAATACGCAACCTCAATCTGGCGTCTTTCTCCTTGACGAACAGAAATAGGAGCTCCCTAATGCGAAACACTCAGACGCACAAGCCCCCCAACAAACAACTCTGCAGCTGATCCTTAAGCTCCCTAAGCTCCCTAAGCTCCGCCGGCTCATCTAGAACAACGTCGGAAAACTCTCGCACGAAAGGAACCCGGTCCAACAACCCAACCGTGGCTCCGGTATCACGAATGAACGCCAAGAATCTACGACATCCTCTCCTCAAAAGCCGACTAGCGAAAAAGGCTGAATTCGAGCTGTGAGAGGCGACACAACTATCCATCTGCACAACAAGAACTGAATCACCGGGGAAAACCTACCTGACTGTTTTCTCACGGTAGTCCATAGACGTCTAACACCTAGATAACCAGTTCATGCCCAGGAGAACGTCAAATCCAACATCTCTAGAAGGATCAAAACGACACCTATCCGATTGGCACACGACCGAAATACGTGTCGCGTAACAAAAGAATCACTGACAGAAGTTAACACAACAAGCGACTGCTCTACCTAACACGACTCTCGTCCCAACCATGGCACAAAGTGTGCAAAACAAACAAGAAATACATCAAAAGAACATACGAATTAAGGATACCTGAAAACTCTGCATTGGACGCCCGCGCGTCCTGATGAGTAGAAGCAAACTCTCGTGTCTGCCCCCTACCCGCAACTGGCTGAACTCCTCTTCTGGTAACCTGTCCCCTCTGAGCGAACCTTCCGCATCCATGACCTCTCTGCACATAAGCCTGACGTGGTGCTAAGGAACAATGTCTGACGAAGTGTTGAAGGCTTCTGCATCGAAAACATCCATGCGATGACTACTGACCCTCCTGGGGATGAGAGCTGAACGACTGTCCTCGTCCTATGCCTCTGCTACTCCCGCGACGGTCATGAAATTTGTCTCGATGACTAAGCCTCTGTCTCTAGGCTGGTACATCGGTACGAGTCCTCCACTGTCCTGGAACTCTCAGAGTCTCTGGAAGGCGTGCCTCGTCAACTGGCGCTGCATCCACTGGTGCTATGTAGGTGACGGACTGCTGCATGCTGATCGCAAGAAACAACTGGGTAACAGGGGTGACAACCTCCTGTCGCTGCACTCGAACGGTCTCAACCAATGAACTCATCGTCTGGCGCATGTCCTGCATCTCTGTCACAGGCCTAGCGATACTATCTGTCGAAGGCGGATCCGTCTGCACCTGTGCATCGAGCGTGCTATCCTGATCAGTCCTCGCTGCATCACTCTGGGTCCCCATAGTTATCGGTGGCAAGGCTATAAATGGAAATAAGATTCGATAAGAATACGAAAATCGAATCACAAGGACAAGGATATGAAGCATCAAGCAATTTGTACTTAGGTCACTTTAGGCGGAGTACCGCATCGTGAGTATGCTGCAGACATACACACATTACGTTTCTCTGCTTAAGCTACCTACTCCATCATACCAAGGTCATCCTATACTCCGAAAGGTAAAAACCAAACGCTCTGATACCAACTTTGTCACGACCCGAAATTGGCATGTGACGGCCCTAATACTACGCAACGTCTACAGGCGTAACGCAGTAAAAGAAAGCGAAAACCCAGAAATCTAAACCAATGAAAGACAAGAAAAGATAAGAAACATTTTTAAAAGTCTTTGAAATCACAACCCAAATTCTTTAAAAGTCTAACTTTTCTTTGTTTAAACTTTTGGCAGCACCTCCTTTGTAAAAACTAGACCCAAAAATGGGTACAACATAAATATTGTTAGTTATATGTATGCCCTAGAGGCCATTACTACTGTACATATGATGTATATTATAGTGGATGCTTGGATATATATAGGTAGGACTTTCTTTCTCGACATGATAGTATGCTATCTGGTTGCACTTTATCTTATCATGTACGCTGATTGTCTCTATATTATATGTTGATAAAGCCCTTAGGATATGTACTCGACTACTGGGACTATGATGAGATCATAATAGTGGGGCCAAGGTAGTCGACGAGTACATCCTATAACTGTTCCTAGTCGAGGGTGTATCGAGACAGGGCATCGATACACCAGAGTAGACTAGCGTATACGCATCTTGACCCAAATGATGGGCGATGGATGATCCCATATCCATCGGTGTTTGAAATCAAGGATGGTGTACGGGTGCTCAGTAGAGACTGGGAACACTGGACGGACTCGCCGAGAACTCCCAGATGGTATTATACACCACGTCAGATGGCAGTTCTCTGGTGACACTGGTACAGGTTAGTCCGTAGACCCGAGATCGTTATAGAGTCTTGTGTGATTCCCACTGTGCTTTGATTTCCATCATACCACGTCCAAGAGGGCGTGCAAAAAGGTGTCTTTTGGGTACAGTCCCGAATTACATGGAGGCAATGAGCGATAGGAGGGGATTCGTCTCTCCCGGTATAGGGAGTTAATGTTGTGCTGTGTTCGATTGGCTATAACTGGAAATCCCTGAGCAGGGTTGCTGAGATTTACTGGTAAGTGTTATCAGTAGTTTCTCGAACAGTTATGGACCTCATATCTAAACGACTTATCAAGCTACTGGGGTTTGACGTTTACCACCCCTAGGCGAGATATGCGACATATCAGACGAAGAGACCGGACTGTACGGGAGTGTTACTGACTGGATTCACAAGAGAATGTACAGGCTTGCTTATTGATCTTCTGAGCTCTCAATACCTGGGTGGCTGTTACGTTTAGCTGACCGCTTGCAGCTTGTGGGTGTTTGATATGATCATCGCCTACTGCCGGCGTATTGACGATTCTTTAGAGTCCTATACAGAGGTTTCTTGACTCGGGCAAAAACGGAGTAAGAGCACATATGTGATATGAGCGGGACCAAGAACAATACGTGTATGTGATACCGTATTAGATTCTCGCAATATGAGATATCGACCGGGTATATGTGATATAGCCGGGTCATCGGATTGAGTGTTGATTCGATGAAATGATACAGATTATATTAGTCGGTTATTTGTGAAATAGCCGGGTTATCGGATCAAGTGTTGATTCGATAATTTAATGTATAATTATATGTTTGATATATTAAATTACATTAACTAATATAGTCTCACTAAAAGATTCTTTTTCTCACTCGGGTAATACATTGATATATATGCGATATATGTTAATTTTATTATTTTATTTTGTTACAATAAATAATGTATATGTGATATATAATATTGTAACATGTTATGCTTATAAATGCAACATGATTTGTGGAGTTTAATTGTGGTTAAGGTTTGGATTAGGGTTAAGCTTTCAAGAAGCTTCTTGAAGCTTTCAAGAACTTTGACTTGGATATTTTGTGATATTTTATGATATTTGCTTAACCCAACCCAAACCTTTAACCCTAGTTATGTCTCTACAATGGTTTGCCTTCTCTTTATCTACCATGGTTGCATTTCTAACCACACACTAGAGTTTCATTATTCATCACAAAAGAAATGGAGCTTCTTCTTCTTCTTCCTTCTTTGCATGAAAACCTTTCTAGCTTTTCATGAAGTGATGATTTTGAGTGAGATTATGAAAATAAATGAGAGCTAAAATCCTACTTCATCATCCTAATCTATCCTAGCCATTTAGATTGGGGTGTTCATTTCATTTAGTGAGTGAGAGCTTGTGTTAATGAAACTTCAAGGTAGATCATCTTTGTTATAGAAGATCGGAAGCAAGCTTGCGTCTTTCTCTTCGTGGAGCCTCTCGAGAGTCCGGAACTTGATGATCGTAGTGAAGGGACCACAACACGGAGCTTATGAAGTGAAGGACTGGACTACAAAGGTTGTAATCCCAAACTCTTAGATGTTAATGTGTTTAACATGCTTTGTTTCGCCTAATCTCTAGTCTAAGATCTTGGTTTAGGGTTGTTCGACACGGCTAAATTTTAAATCGGGCATGGTTGATGCCTTATAGACCCTTGTGCGTGTGCCTAGTAACCCCACAGTGGTATCAGAGCCAAGCTAGAGCTTTAGGCGAACTCTAGGCGAAGTTTAAAGTCCGATCGAACCCCGAAACCCTAAAACTTACCCTTCATTGGAAATTTTGTAAAAATGTTGATTTTTTCATATTAAAAATACTTTAAAAAATCAACAGGGAATTCTACGGATAACCCTAAAACACGTGCCCCCAAGGCTCTCAAAGAGCCACGGAACCGCGGCATGAACATGCTTGCCGTGGCGGTTCCGCGGCCAAAAGAGTGAACTGGGGACACGTGTCTGTACATTATTATCCGTAGGTGTTTCTTCTTTTTTCTGGGTATTTCTAATTTTCACTCAAGTGTTGAGTTTTCTGGGTTGTATTAGGAGCTCGTTGATTCGATCGGAAAGTATAACTTCGTTTATTTTGTCCGGGTAATTTTTTAGAAAGTGTTAAATAGTTCGACCGGATATCAATAACTCACTTTTTCCCCTACCGGAAAATTTCCAAGTGTTGGATTTTTCCGTAGTTTAAGGACGTTCTAAGCCATGCAAGTAACGCGGTGGACCCTCTAGAAGAAAACAAACCTTAACTCGATTATGTGACCGTCTGAACTGCCTCTGAACCTTAGGGTTTGGGGCAGTACGGCGTTGCCACATGTGAGGCGTTGGCTTGACCCTTCTACGGTTGGACCATTGGTACTGTGGCATGTGATGGATGTTTTTAAACTAATTTCAAGTGTTGAGCTATTTGGGAAATCTTGGGTGTTTGATCATTCGATCGGAAAGTTTAACATTGTCTATTTATCTGGAATGTGATACAATATTTGGAATCTACAAGTAGTTATAAGATAACTAATTTGAATGTTATAAATCTAGCAGTTCAGTCTCAGATGATCGGTTGCCACAGGATTTTGATGCGATCAAAAGTCCGTTGCAATCACGTAGCGTACGCGGATACTCGCCGGGTAAACTTAATAGACTGCCACGCCCCATAGCCCCGACCAAGTGACTGTAGGAGAACCCCGTTGCCAAAAGCATCCGTTCGGGTGCTCGCGGCAGCGGTGTTCCGCCTTAGTGCACTTCGTCGACGACATCTGGGGTGCGGCCGTCTAATAAAGTTTGCGACGAGCATTCGATCAGGATATCGGGAATCTTGTTGAATTTCCCGACTAGATATTGAAAAGAGTTTTCGATAATGAGACTAAAATGCGGGGTTTATAATTGTTAGGCATGCGATGTCTAAGAAATTCATTTGGTTAGGCATGCGATGTCTAAGGAGGTTGCGGATTCCAACTGTTGTAGTTTTACACATTCTTTTCTGTGACCGTAAGCGTAGTATGTGGTGTATCGCCGGCTTCGTTTCTATACATCAACGACAATCGGGATACGCATACTTGCTTACGTTGATGATATGTGATATTATGTGTTGTTGTGATATGTTATATTGGATCGTCATGTTTTGAATAGCCGGGGGTTTTATGTGAGATGAGAGTTTTATTTTCTTTTTTATTCATGTAAAATTCATTTGTATGTAATATTCTTTTACTGGGGCACTTCCGGGCTGAGGATGATGTTACCATTGTATATTATTTACTTTTCCGCATTAGGTAGACCCAAGGAAGGGAGCACAAGTAACCGGGTTCTAGGGTCCAGTAGGAGACCATCTCGAGGAGTCGAGACCGGGTTTCCTAACCGTAGAATTGGCAGTGTTTCTTGCCGCTCTCGTAGGGGTCTAGGGATGTGGGTTTGGCTATTCATCGCGACCGTGGAATCCGTGTTTTATACAGGCTCGTATTAAAACACGGACGTCCTAGTATATCCAATATTTCATATATGTTCTTCTGTTGCAAATGTTCTGTGATGATATCATATTACTGCCTGAGACGAATGTTTATATTATATATATATGAGATATATGTTATATTGCAGATTTCATTTCAAATGTGATGCTTGTGAAGCATAATAAAAATGGGACTTCATTAATGAGATTAATGAAACTAAAAGAAACCTAAAGATGTTGTAGAAACTTGTTTAAAAACTGGTAGCTCTAGTTCTTGCTTTGCATAGCAGTGTTCCTTGTAGAACATCCAGCACCTTATTCGATAAGGAAAGAGCCGAGATCCCTTCACCGGGAGTGACCTCTTTAGCGAAACTAGCAGATGCTACACACTCGGTTTGTCTTTTGATTGCTTCTATAGTTTTTTCTTTGCATAGTGATATTTATGAAATATCCTGCACCTTATTCGATAAGGAAAGAGACAACGATCCCTTCACCGGGAGTGACCTCTTTAGCAAAACTAGAAAAGGCCTCAAAAACATTCCATTCAAAATCACTCGATTCTACAACAATATCAAGTTCATTACGCAAAGGGTTTTCTTAAAAAGCTGTCGTAGCCCTCCGTCATTTCAGATAAGTTCTACTTAGTATTCGTACTACGTTTGTTGACCTCCGTCAAGGCGTAGTGTACGGTAGCTAACTAGTATTTATCTGCTTATGCATATGATGTACATTGTTTTACGGTAGTCGTGCGTCCTTGTTGACCTCCGTCAAGGGTCATACGGGTGGGTTTAATTCAATCAGGAAATGATGGGTAGAACATGACTAGCAGCCTATGGTTTGTTGACCTCCGTCAAGGTCATAGGACACTAGGGGTAAAATATTATTGGGAATTTCAAGTGTTGAAATTTTCAATGAGATTGCATACCTTCTATGAGATAGTTGGATCCGGATACCCGCTGCGAGTAAGAGTTACTCCTGGGAAAGTTTTACACATTACAATTAGCCGATCAAGTAGGTGTCTAGAAAGGAGTTAACGGGGTTACGCCCCTGGGAAAACGAGGTTTATTTTAATTAGGTCCGTGCGAAAGCACGGGGAACCTCCCTCAAAGTACCGGCACTAGCCTGGCTGAAAGATTGGCAAACTTGTAGGGTGTAATTAATCCCGGCTAGTCTTTCCTTTTAGGTTTTGAAGGAAGATTTGACTAAAACAGTGGGAGCCATTCTGATTAGATAAATTGATAACCAATCTAATCTTGTAAAAGCGCACGCTGAGTGTTTTCTTCTCTCTCTCTCCTGGTAGCGACCATGTCACGCCTTAATCAAGATAATAATACGGATGTATTGACCGAACCCGCTTGTTATACTGCGCTAAGGAACGTTGGTCCCGCTCCAACTTATAATTGTTATAAGACAGAGCAGGAAATTGGGGATTACCAGAATTCCCATGCCGCCCAAATGAAGAAAGTGCATGCTGATGCATCTTCTTCGGGTGTGTTTATTACAGAGAACTATTTCTCAGTATCCTTTACGTCCTGGGTATGAGATACCGGATCAGGATCCTACATATGTAATTTATTACCTGGGCTACAGATAGGTAGAGAACTGAGAACGGGTGATAAGTTTCATGAGATAGAAACGGTGCAAGTGTTGCAGCCAAGTCTGTTGGTAGTTATCACCCTGTATTAGCAAATACATTAATTCTGAACGAATGTTATTAGATACCGAACCTGATATACAACATCATATCAGTCTCTTTATTAGTAAAGAAGGATATAATTTTGTAAAGATGGATAATGTTTTGAACATTTCCTATATCAAGAGTTGATCGGTTCAGGCGCGTTATCTAAAAGCATAGACGTTCTAAATCAAACTACAGTTCTTAACGTACAGAACACATACAAGAGGAAGAGTTCAGAAATGAACGGATCCTTCTTGAGGTATTATAGACTAGGTCATATCAATGTGACAAGACTAGCTGAAGTTATATAAAGATGCATATTTAAATTAGTTTGGATTTACATCTTGTAAAACTTGCCAGTCATGTCACAAAGATAAGATGACCACAGCTCTATTTATTGGAAACAGAGAAAGAGTTAGTGAACTCTTGGGATTGATACATGCTGATGTATGAAGGTCCCCTGTCTACACATGCCAAGACCGGTTATTTATACTTCATTATATTCACTGATGGTCTCTCAAGATTCATACATGTGTTCCTGTTGAAACACAAGTCTGAACCTTTTGAGAAATTCAATGAATATGAGTTAGAAGTAAAGAACCAAAAAGGGTAAAAGTATTATGTCCTTTGATGAGATCAAGGAGGAGAATACTTGAGCACGGGATTCCTTGACTATTCTAAAGGAGAATGAGATTCTCTCTCAACATTACTCCTCCGTATACACCACAGAACCTCGGTGTATCGAGGCGGAGCAATCACACCCTATGTGATATAGTGAGCTCTATGATGAGTACTACTGAGTTTCCTATTTCCTTTTGGGAGTTATGCACTTGAGAAGCTGCATACCTATTGAATAGGGTTCCAATCAAATCAGTTGCCTACCACTTCATATGTGATATGGAATGTGAAGAGCCCATATCTTAAGTATGTTATGATTTGGGGTTGTCCAGCCTATGTCTAAAATCATAATCCGGACAAGCTCGAGGCAAAGTCTGTTCTGTATAAGTTTGTTGGATATCCCAAGCATTCACAAGGAAATATCTTCTACCTAACCGAGGAACAAAAGATGTTTTGTTTCTCAAACATACCACCTTTGTGAAAGGGAATTTCTTGTGAAGAAATTATTCGTCATGATGTAGAACTAGAAAGAGTTCCAGCTATACAAACTGCAACTGATGATTTGGTAGAACCAAAGGATTCAACAGTTTCCAACGAACCTCAGCCTCTCCGCCGATCTAGTAGGGTTCCTCACCCACCTGAGAGATACTTCAGTTTTCTCTATGACAGTGGGAGCGAGGATTGCATCATGAGATGATGACCTAACTATTTTCGAGCTGGCCATCAGGAGTGGGACTCTGTAAGAATGGCTGGATGCTTAGTGATCTGAGATGGAATCCTTATACACCAACAAAGTATGAACTTTGGTTGCTTTATCTGAAGGGTTAAATCCCCATCAGGAGCAAGTATACCTTGAAAAGATTACTTGCTGTACATGGAAAAGTTGAGACTTTCAAAGCTATGCTTAAGTCCATCCAGATCCTACTTGCCACGGCTACATACCATGACTACGATATCTGGCGGTTGGGTGTCATGACTGGTTTTCTAAATGATGATTTAGAAGAGAGCGTCTATAAGTACACAGCCAGAGGGCTTCGTAAATAGTAGGAGCAGCGGAAACGTGAGCAAGATGTTTTATGTGATAAAACAGGCATCGCGGAGTTGGAACGTCTGTTTTGATGCGGTAGTCAAAGAGTTTGACTTCATCAAAATGGTAGATGAACCTTGTATATACAAAAAGGTAGTAGAGAGTATGGTGGTGATCCTCGTAGAGTACGTGGATGACATACTCTTGATAAGGAAGGAGTTTCTTATGCTACGCTCGGTCAATCTCCGCATATCACAAGGATTCTCCATATTGGATCAAAGTGATACCTCCTAAATCCTAGGTTTTGGATCTATGAGATAGATCTAATTGGATGTTACGATACTCACTAGTTGTAGTGAGATGGTATCAATCGATTCTGGGGAGAATCACTGGAAAGATTCCAGGGTGATAAGGACGACTGAATGTCAGTCGCAGGCATTGTTTTTACCCTCAGTGGAGGGACGGTATGTTAGAAGAGTTCCAAGCTAGATGCCGTGACTTACTAGACGATGAAAGGCAAGATACATCGTTACCAAGGATGCTACCAAAGAGGCAGTCTGGATATATATAAGTTCATGAGATGAACTTCGTTCCTACCATTGTGTGACAATGGAGTTGTGGCTTATGCCAAGGAACCCCCGTCCCATCAGTCAATCCAGATATAATTCTTAGGCAGTATCACCTGATCATGGAGATGGTTGATCTCCAGGGAGATTGAGGTTTGGAGAGTAGACGCAGAGGACAACAGCGCGGATCCACTCACAAAGGCCTTTTTCCCAGTAGAGACTATTATGGGATGGTTGAGTATGAGATACTTCAACCACAGCTAATTGTTGGGTATGCGATACCACAACAGATGGCCCTAGTGCAAGTGGGAGATTGTTAGTTATATGTATGCCTTAGGCCATTACTGTAAATATGATGTATATTGTAGTGGATGCTTGGACATATATAGGGAAGACTTTTTTGCTCGACATGATAGTATGCTATCTGGTTGCACTTTATCTTAACATGTACTCTGATTGTCTCTATGTTACATGTTGATAAAGCCCTTAAGATATGTACTCGACTACTGGGACTATGATGAGATCATACTAGTGGGGCCACGGTAGTCGACGAGTACATCCTATAATTGTTCCTAGTCGAGGGTGTACTGAGACAGGGAATCGATACACCAGAGTAGACTAGCGTATACGCATCTTGACCCATATGATGGGCGATGGATGATCCTATATCCATCGGTGTTTGACATCAAGGATGGTGTACGGGTGCTTAGAAGAGACTGGGTACACTGGACGGACTCGCCGAGAACTCCCAGATGGTATTATACACCACGTCAGATGGCAGTTCTCTGGTGACACTGGTACTGGTTAGTCTGTAGACCTGAGATCGTCAAAGAGTCTTGTGTGATTCCCACCGTGCTTTGATTTCCATCATACCACGTCCAAGAGGGCGTGCAAAAAGGTGGCTTTTGGGTACAGTCCCGAATCACGTGGAGGCAATGAGCGATAGGAGGGGATTCGTCTCTCCCGGTATAGGGAGTTGATGTTGTGCTGTGTTCGATTGGCTATAACTGGAAATCCATGGCCAGTGTTGCTGAGATTTACTGGTAAGTGTTATCAGTAGTATCTCGAACAGTTATGGAACTCATATCGACACGACTTAACAAGCTACTGGGGTTTGACGTTTACCACCCCTAAGCGAGATATGCGACATATCAGACGAAGAGACCGGACTGTACGGGAGTGTTACTGACTGGATTCACAGGAGAATGTACATGCTTGCTTGTTGATCTTCTGAGCGCTCAATACCTGGGTGGCTGTTACGTTTAGCTGACCGCTTGCAGCTTGTGGGTGTTTGATATGATCATCACCTACTGCCGGCGTATTAACGATTCTTTAAAGTCCTACACAGAAGTTTCTTGACTCAGGCAAAAACGGAGTAGGAGCACATATGTGAAATGTGCGGGACCGAGAACAATACGTGTATGTGATACCGTATTAGATTCTCGCGATATGAGATATCGGCCGGGTATATGTGATATAGCCGGGTCATCGGATCGAGTGTTGATTCAATGAACTAATACAGATTATATTAGTCAGTTATTTGTGAAATAGTCGGATTATCGGATCAAGTGTTGATTCGATAATTCAATGTATAATTATATGTTTGATATATTAAATTACATTAACTAATATAGGCTCACTAAAAGATTCTTTTTCTCACTCAGGTAATACATTGATATATATGCGATATATGTTAATTGTATTATTTTATTTTGTTACAATAAATATTGTATATGTGATATATAATATTGTAACATGTTATGGTTATAAATGCAACATGATTTGTGGAGTTTAATTGTGGTTAGGGTTTGGATTAGGGTTAAGCAAGCATGAAGCTTTCAAGAAGCTTCTTGAAGCTTTGACTTTGACTTGGATATTTTGTGTTATTTTGTGATATTTATTTAACCCAACCCAACCCTTTAACCCTAGTTATGTTTCTACAATGGTTAGCCTTCTCTTTATCTACCATGGTTGCATTTCTAACCACACACTAGAGTTTCATTATTCATTACAAAAGAAATGGAGCTTCTTCTTCTTCTTCCTTCTTTGCATGAAAACATTTCTAGCTTTTCATGAAGTGATGATTTTGAGTGAGATTATGAAAATAAATGAGAGCTAAAATCCTACTTCATCATCCTAATCTATCCTAGCCATTTAGATTGGGGTGTTCATTTCATTTAGTGAGTGAGAGCTTGTGTTAATGAAACTTCAAGGTAGATCATCTTTGTTATCGAAGATCGGAAGCAAGCTTGCGTCTTTCTCTTCGTGGAGCCTCTCGAGAGTCCGGAACTTGATGATCACAGCGAAGGGACTACAACATGGAGCTTACGAAGTGAAGGACCGGACTACAAAGGTTGTAATCCCAAACTCTTAGATGTTAAAGTGTTTAACATGCTTTGTTTCGCCTAATCTCTAGTCTAAGATCTTGGTTTAGGATTGTTCGGCATGGCTAAATTTTAAATCGGGCATGGTTGATGCCTTATAGACCCTTGTGTGTGTGCCTAGTAACCCTACGAATACAAATAAAGCATCCCCAAACGGGAGTAAATACACGCCCAAAGGCGGAAAACAACCACCACAACAAATATACGACGCCGTAGCGAAGAAATAAAAGACGATAGAAAGGAAACTGTATAAAAGACAACAAGTCATAAAAAAATATACAATATCGTCCTCACCAAGTCTCTAAGTCAACATAAAAATATAGTAGATGGAGAGTACAAGGATACAACGAATAAATAATACAACAATACAGAAAACCACAAACCCACCTAAGCAAAACTGCACACTATGAGCTAAAGCAGTATCCGCAGCAAAAGATGATCAGATAGATGAATAGCCTGCCTCGACTACTCTGGGGAACACCCTGCAAAACAACTGTGGCACAACGGGGGTGAGTTGCCAACTCGTGAATAGTAATTAACATATGCAGGTAATCATAAGTATGCACGTACAGCGTGAATCTAACATATGCAATTAATAGCAATAAAAGGTCATATGAATGCAATAATCATGAAAGGTATACTAGCAGGTACAACTAATATATGAAGCAGTAATAATATGACAATCGGTATGCAATAATTATGCACTAATGATATGAAACTGTATATATGCAACAATCATGAAAGGTGCACTAACAGGTACAATTGCACATGAAGCAATGCATATAATAAAGGTATGTAAATGCAACAGTCAAGAAAGGTACTCTAACATGTACTACTAATACATGAAACAGTGCATAAACAATAAATGTCGAGTATGGAATGAAATATTTCATTTCCATGGAATCCTGACATCGTGGTAGGATCACAATTCATCAAGACAATCCAAATCCCAATTTCCTCAAATCAGCCCACAAATTGGCTCTCTTATTATATAAGTTTAACAAATCCTTAATGTACAATATCGAATAAATCTCCTATATCCTGAATGTACAAAATCAAGTGAATCTCATATATCCTTTATGTACAATATCAAGTAAATGTCATATGTCCTAAATCCAATATCAAGTGAATCTCTTATAACCTAGGTATATTTGCAAGAATAAATATGTTGATGTATAAGAATTGATATCAATACACATATATTAGCGTCCCATTCCACTAATATTGGTGTAAAGGCATATATAATAGCGTCCCATTCCACTGTTATATATACTTAGGAGTAAAAAGAAATATCATGAAACCAACGTGTCAAGTATTGACACAGAAATGCTGATCTATCAGGTGCTGTCACCAAGACTGGCCCCTTGATAGGTACGTATCATACGCTATACCGAAAGCTTGAGTGCCTAGCTCTGACCCTCGCCTTTCGACGTATCCATACGCATATGACTCCCGTCGGTATCCCCATGATAACTGCCGAGTCATAGGTAATGTCACCGGATGGTATGGTTCCCCTGACAGGCTCAATCGGCAAGGTCCATCAATCGTCTTACCCCGGGGTACCTCCGGGCCCCACCATGTACCCTCATACGGCCTCAACGTCTTCTCGCAGGGGTATATATATATCAGAACCGATAAATCTCATGATGGATGCTGAAATATCATATCAAGGGAAACCGGGATTTTCAAATATTGCATAATTTCATGAACTCCCACGGTCCCCAAATCCAGAAAACATCATGAAAAATCCATAGCTCAATGCAAAAAATCCAGGAATATAATATATGCAACATAAAACTGAAATGTAAGCATATAAAGGAAAAGCCGCTAATTAACTGCAACAAGTTAATATAAATTATCATGCGGTTCCTATTTTCTCCAATTCTAAATAACATCAAGTAAAGATAAATATGTAGTTATAACTGATATATGTGTAAACATAAAGGTATAGCAAGGTATATGTATCTACCTATAAGAAATGATGTAATATACCCCCTGGGTATAAGTGAAGTATGTGTGCAAGGTATACCTGTAGTTATGTCATTAAGTGTGTGTCAGGTCCCGAAAGTACGGAACATGACCGGCAGTTAAACTACGAAACGTCTCGAGGCGTACGTAATCTAAGTAAGCCGAAAACCCAGAAATACAAACCAAGAAAAGTAGTAGATTGAAGGAAAACCAATTTAAATCAAGTAGTTTTAATAGCATAAGCCGAATTATGCGTTTTTTAAAAACATCAAATATTTCCTGAAAATTTCGACAGAGTCTCCTTTGTAAATACTGGCCCCCAAACGGGATACAACATGAATAGTATACGAAATCAATAAAAGGCATCCCCAAGCGGGAGCTAGCTCTTCGTCAATCGACGGTCACAACCACACAAGCAATATAATATACAATGCCAAGGGCGAGGATCAAAACTCAAAGGAACTCAACAACAAGAAATCCACAGAAATATAACGCACGACTCTAAGGTCGAAAGAATAACATCACTGGTCTCTATCTCAAAAATAAATACATGTTTGGTTGATGGAACTTCTAGATACAACAGAATAATAATTTACAAGGTATAATGGTGGGTACGATACAAATAAACCCACCTGCTAGCAAGTCACCCGAAAAGAAGCAGTGCCAGCAAAACCGTAATGAAACCTGTACGGCAAAACCTGTAAGAAACTGTGGCACAACGGGAGTGAGTTGCCAACTCGTGAATAGAATACATCTATGAACAGGAATCGCATGTATGACGCAATCCTAGGTCATACGATCATAATATATAATCCTCAAATATAAAACCTGCAGCCTACAACAATGGCTAGGGTAAATATCTAACCCAAGTGTAATCCCATGTGCCCGTGTCAGTGCCTCAGGTAGCAATATATCATATAGATGATGTATGAATGCATGAAAACAGAATACAAGTACTGAAGAAACTACTTTCATAACTCAGTGAGATTTCTGTATTTTTAAAATGAGGTATCATAATGAAATCGGTATAAACAGTGTCTAGCATCGACACAAAACATCCAAATATCTCAAAATCTCAGGCTCCGGCTATCCGGACTGGCCTGTATCATCAAATCTCAGTACCTCAATATCTCGAAATCTCAATGTCTTAATCTCAATATATAGGGCGCCGTCATTCCAGACCGGCCCCTACCATCAATCTCAAGACCACGATGGTATCCTCCGGATATCCGACGTGTCGGGTAAAATCACCGGTCGGTAGTGCTCCCCTGCCAGGCTCAACGCCATCATCTGCGATCCTTTTGCCCCCGGGGTACCGCCCCGGGGTATCATACTCATCACACTGTTCATCCGGTATTCTCTTTATCAAGATCATCATCTGGGGTAATGATCTACGTCTAGTACACTACTAATATTACTATTCACATGGCATCGTCATCTAAAGATCCACTATAACATCAGGACGTATCTCAACTACGAATCCTTCCATATCACCGATCTCACGGCCTCAATTCAAATCTCATCGACTCATCTCAATCCCAAGTATCATCCGCAAATCCAGTATGTGAACACCTAGTCCCATTCCCAGGTGAACACATAAACACATATCCCCATATACGCACAGGTAATAACATAGATGTATGCATGTGTGTGTGTGCGTGTGTGGATGTAACAACTACTCTAGGGTTTCGCAACTAACACTAAACTAATCCATGAACATCTAGAATCTACCTTTATCATCAAGTCTCATATCAACATAATATATATAATCAAAATATGTGTGTATACGTATTCGTATACATCACCACAAACTGCGGGGGTGCTATACGCCATCCACCCGACTACTCCCCGTAGATATAAATCTACTCACCTGGTCCTCGCTCGCTGGTGCCGACGTCGCTACGGGCTTGCTTGTCGTCTCGAAGTCCACATGGGGTACCTACATATCATAACGCACCGTATCGCATTAAAATCCGACTCATGACCAAAACGACACACGAATCCCACATAGGTCAAAACCTATGGTTGCTTTCACAAATCAACCCAAAAACACTCGACGTCGGCGTACAAACGCCAAACCATCGAGAAAAACCCAAACACACTCATTTGCACATTCACAAGCACTAATTATAATATAAAATAGGTTAAAATTCACAAAAACCTCAAACTCACTTTAAAAGCTATTTTTCCGAAAATCTAGCAAGCAAAATTATCCGTTTTTTTGTACAAAACTCGATGTTTAAACAAATCTAGCGGCCACAATATCCACTAAACATTATAAATAAGTCATGCAACCCTAATTAGATTTTTAATCTCACTAACTTTCATTAACACGAAATTCTAGTTTACAATTTTACCCAATTTTAACACTTTTAAAGCAACAATACATAATTCAACAACTAGACTAGGTTTCGCACAACCTAAGTTGTTAAACTACTCATTAACATGTCAAAGACGTGATGAAACCCTTACCCTATTTTAATTCTCACTTTAACATAATATTTAAAAAAAATAGTTTGCAGTTTATATAATTATCACAAATTAAAATTAACAAAAATGCAACTAGCAACTAGATTTGATTTAGCATAACCTTGATATGGCAAATACATCCCACAACCATTGTCTCACAACACAAAACCCTAACTAGATTTTCACAAACCCTAATCTAAACCTTCTCTTGAAAACCCACATCTTTCAATTAAACCATAATTAAGCACCTAATAAGCTACATTAAGGAATTTAAACCAACAATTGAACAATGGGTCAAAAGTTATACCTCACAAACCATGATCAAACTTGAAATCTAGACCTCCATTTTGAAATCCTTGCACCAAGATCCATGCTAAAAAAGATGAGGGAAAATGGGTAGGGCTTTGTTTTGAATTTTTGTTTTGATTTTGATGGGAATTGGTGAATTGTTTTGAGGGAAAAATGAGGGGAGAAGAGGGAAGGGGGGATGCTGTTGGGGGACAGAAATTTTGGCCAGGTGTGGTGTGGGGGGTGAGGGAGGAGAGAGAGTGAGGTGGAGAAAGTGAGAAGAAAAGTCAAAGTCCACCTTTTACTTCTATCATTCTCTTTTCTTTTCTTTTCTTTTGTAAAACATGTGGGGACAAGTTAGGGGGGGCTGCTGAATTCAGCCAAGGGAAGGAAAAAATAGGGGGGGCGTGTAAGTGTGGGTATGGGTGTGGAGTGATGGAAAATGATAAATACTATACCCCAAACATCCATTTACACTAAATTCACTAAAAAAGCCTTTTTTCTTCCATAATTTCTAAACCGTTTTGGCAAACCATTTCATTTCAAAAATAACATGTTAAAATTTTGTTTAATGTGTTATGATGCACAAAATTTGTTTCAACTCATTCCAGTTCGTAATTTTCCCTAATTAAATGTATTAGGGACGGCTTAAAATAATATTAAAATAATTATTTTCGAAAAAATTTCAGAAAATTTGAAATTTCACCAGTGACTCAATAAACACTAAATACTAGCAATTACATAGCTAGAATATGTATATTTAATTTTATAATAAATTTATTTATATTTTGATTTTTTACAGAAAACCCCCTTATTTTACCGTTTTTCCGAAATTTCACCGAAACGATTTTCAAAACGTTATAATCTTCCCCCCTTAAAGAAATTCGGTCCCCGAATTTAAATTAAAACTCCCCCCAAATACTAAAAAATCTAAACAAAACCATCAAGTCGTCGGGGCTCCGAATTCATAAATACATAAAACAAATCGTAGCGCAGCGCATGCACATGAAAAATAAGCATATAACTCAAAATCAAACTCCGTCAAGTATCCCGCAATCATCTGAGTCATGGTAAGGAGACAAATGTCAAATCTAATACAAAACCAATATGATATAACTCGAAACTATACATGTAAATATCAAATCTATATATGTAAATATCTGAAGGAAATGCATGCCAAATCTATTCAGGTACTGTCCTCTGACTAGTCCTGCTCAGTATGAAAACACATAGCAAATATCATAAAAACGTACTGCTCTATAAGAAATCAATCGCAAAATATGCATATGAATACTACGTGCGTCTGGTGCGCACGAAAATCAAAATCCATATACGTGCCATACAAGTGCACAGAAACAAGATCTAAGTGCATCGGGTGTGCACGAAGCATCTGTCGTAGGCAACGTGTATGCCTGACAGCAAAATTAGGTGCATCTGACATGCACGAAAAATCTTGATTTAGTGCATCTGGTGTGCACCAAAATCGCATCTCAAAACATGCGCTCAACATGCGCGAAAATCCAAGGCAGGTGCACAAGGTGCACAAAACCAATATTGAGCATCACAATCGAAATCGAACTCCAGTGCATCTAAGTGCACAAAATGCGAATCACTGCACTGCAAGCATATGTGAACTATACCGAGTGCAAGAACCAAATCGTGTGCGTACATATGCACAAAATCAACTCAACTGTATGAAACCCATAAAATCATATACATGAGAAACCAAGGCACGAAAACGATATCAAGTGCAACAACTGTGCAAAAATCGTAAATACTCAGTAGGTACAACCATAGTGCATGAAAACAAATATCATGAAACTCCATCATCAAAATCAATCATGCAAATAGACCGCCCAAAATACCGAAATCAAATATGGCGGAATAGTCCCGCTCAAGCACATCCTCCAAGAATCTCTGGCCAAATATCTTGGTCAGTCATAGCATGTCTCATCGACGATCATGAACTCTGGCCTGCCGGTGTGCGTAACATGACCACTCCTGGGTCCAAGTCTTCTCGTAATTCATCCCAGAAAGGTCCTGTCGAGGTCTCTCCCGAATCATGTCTCTGCCGAACTGTCCGGAAGTCATCGTCCTTTACTATACTGTTTCTTATTTCGGAACGGCTGCATACTTATTGCGACTCCTTTTGGAAGGTATATCCAAGCACAATGCCTCGACATGCGTATCACATCTTTGATGTCGGCGGAGTGGAACGTCGTCTCATCAAGATCTCGTACGAACCTCTTACTCCACTTTCTCTAATGTCGACTGCTTCGGACTCGTCTCTTCGTGGATGCATGGACTGAGCTCCAACGGCTATCCTCGTATCTGGAGTCTCCCAAGAAATGCATCTCACAATCTAGCATTCAAATGAAGTCGAACCATCCGATCAATTTGTCAAAACCTCATAATCCCCCAAGAGCTCAACATCTTGGGTACAGTTTAACAGTATCGAGTATGTACCACTACATCGATGGTCCAGCCGTAGATGGGAAAACCCAAGCCTCACTAATGGCGCCGCGGAACTGCTGCAAACCCTAAGGTTCAAAGGCTTTCACACGGTCATTTAGTCGAGTTAGGGTTTCATTCTTCTAGAGGGTCCATAGAATTGCCTGCACGTCTTTCCGAATACTTTAAACTTGGAACAATAGGTTTCTGACATTCGATCGTCTCTTTCGACTCTCAACGTCTCCGCGTGATGTCGTCTCTAGCTGTAATCAATTTATCTGATGACCTCGCATCGGGGTAGCGAACGAGCCACATGTCCTAGTCATTCATCCTCGGTGACTAGCGACCTTCTATCATCTCTTAGTACAACTCGTCCTGCAATAGCTCCAACATCTGGGGAGAAATCTCGTCGTTCGCAGCAATGACTGGCTCACTCGTCTGCACGCTGAACAGTGCCTCAATCATTAGGAGTAAGCAATACCTCAACGGTCATCAAAATCTGGATGGCCTCTATCAGTGGCTCGATCCTCTGGTGCTGATTTGCATGTCCGAGTAATCTCATAAAGGCGATCAGCCAAACGCTCGTGGCGCGAAAACACAGTAAAAAGACGCATCTCCGCAATCGTATGTCGCCGGAATTACACACTGGTCAGTCCTGGCTCGTGACGAGCTCGTGCTGACCGCAACTCTAGCCGTAGCTCTCCCTGCCCGTACTCATGGCAGCAAACCGTAACTAGTACCGATGAGGCCAGATCATAGGAAGGAATATCATACTGAACCAAGAAATGTATATCCTAAGGCTCTTTAAGTGGAGTAGCGTATCGTAAGTATGCCGCGGAACATACCCACGGTGCGTCACTCTACTTTAGTCACCTATTCCATCAACCAAGGGTCATCCTACGCTCCGAAGGTAAAACCTAACGCTCTGATACCAACTTTGTCACGTCCCGAAAGTACGGAACATGACCGGCACTTAAACTACGAAACGTCTCGAGGCGTACATAATCTAAGTAAGCCGAAAACCCAGAAATACAAACCAAGAAAAGTAGTAGAGTGAAGGAAAACCAATTTAAATCAAGTAGTTTTAATAGCATAAGCCGAATTATGCGTCTTTTAAAAACATCAAATATTTCCTGAAAATTTCGGCAGAGTCTCCTTTGTAAATACTGGCCCCCAAACGGGATACAACATGAATAGTATACGAAATCAATAAAAGGCATCCCCAAGCGGGAGCTAGCTCTTCGTCAATCGACGATCACAACCACACAAGCAATATAATATACAACGCCAAGGGCGAGGATCAAAACTCAAAGGAACTCAACAACAAGAAATCCACAAAAATATAACGCGCGGCTCTAAGGTCGAAAGAATAACATCACTGGTCTCTATCTTAAAGATAAATACATGTTTGGTTGATGGAACTTCTAGATACAACTGAATAATAATATACAAGGTATAATGGTGGGTACGATACAAATAAACCCACATGCTAGCAAGTCACCCAAAAAGAAGCAGTGCCAGCAAAACCATAATGAAACCTGTACGGCAAAACCTGCAAGAAACTGTGGCACAACGGGGGTGAGTTGCCAACTCGTGAATAGAATACATCTACGAACAGGATTCGCATGTATGACGTAATCCTAGGTCATACGATCATAATATATAATCCTCAAATATAAAACCTGCAGCCTACAACAATGGCTAGGGTAAATATCTAACCCAAGTGTAATCCCATATGCCCATGTCAGTGCCTCAGGTAGCAATATATCATATGGATGATGTATGAATGCATGAAAACAGAACACATATACTGAAGAAACTGCATTCATAACTCAGTGAGATTTCTGTATTTTTAAAATGAGGTATCATAATGAAATCAGCATAAACAGTGTCTAGCATCGACACAAAACATAAATCCCAATATCTCAAAATCTCAGGCTCCGGCTATCCGGACTGGCCTGTATCATCAAATCTCAGTACCTCAATATCTCGAAATCTCAATGTCTCAATCTCAATATCTAGGGCGCCATCAGTCCAGACCGGCCCCTACCATCCATCTCAAGACCATGACGGTATCCTCCGGATATCCGACGCGTCGGGTAAATCACCGGTCGGTAGTGCTCCCCTGCCAGGCTCAACGCCATCATCTGCGATCCTCTTGCCCCGGGGTACCGCACCGGTTCCACCATGTACCCGAAACGGTTTCTCCACTCCTCGAACTCGGGTCTCGAAATCCATCAGCAAACTCATGGTGGAAGACTCATACATCATGGGAAAACCGCGCTTTTTATTTAAAAAGAGAGAAGAAGTTTGTATAAGTTTTGCGGTTTTCCCCCAAATCCAGAAAATCTCATGGAAATCCGAATCCAAAACCTCAATAGCACGTAAGATAGTGAATATATGCATGAGAATCCATGAATGCGGCATAACAGTGAATTATAACATGCATGAAGTAGCAGGTAATAACTACAATGTCTAAACTATTAGCTAACAGGCTATGTCAATGTAATAGTATTTTCTAAGTGTACGTGACATGGCAATTACCGATGAAGATGTGTGTGAGCCGGCAAGTAAGTGTACATGGTACATACGCATCATCGGTAATGGTGATGGTGTCCTAACAGCATGATATCAATAATGAAATATAAATTACAATAAGTATGCGATGCGGAGCAACAGCAATAAAATGCGGGAGCTGAATACTAGACACAACGATAACTAATCTGCATTACCCTAATATAAGTCCTACAATAGTGCCTTTTGAAATAACACGAATCACGGTGTTTTGAAAATAAGGGTTACGGTGTTTTTAAGAAAAGATACGTCTTTTGAAATATCCGTAGAATCCCTTGACCTGTCTTTTAAAATACCCACGATTCGTTAGTTTTGAAATAGGTAGGAGTCTAATCTAGTCTAACAACTACACTAAACTATACGGCTGAACTAACAAGCTGAACTACAGGTAAGGAAACCGTCTAACATCTGAGTCGATACATATACATACCTGTATATATATTAGTCGGTGATCCCGCCTCAATAATATCATATCCGATACCATATCTATAATTAGACATCCCAAGTCAAGAGTGCGGATCAATCATCAATATATAGCTCGTACGTAAATCCGTCGTACGGCATCCCCAAATCTGGGTACGGGTCAATATAATGCTCATCACACTGTTCATCTGGTATTCTCTTTATCAAGATCATCATCTGGGATACTGACATACGTCTAGTACACTACTAATATTACTATTCACATGGCATCGTCATCCAAAGATCCGCTATAACATCAGGACGTATCTCAAGTACGAATCCTGCCATATCACCGATCTCACGGCCTCAACTCAAATCTCATCGACTCATCTCAATCCCAAGTATCATCCGCAAATCCAGTATGTGAACACCTAGTCCCATACCCAGGTGAACACATAAACACATATCCCAATATACGAACAGGTAATAACATAGATGTATGCATGTGTGTGTGTGCGTGTGTGGATGTAACAACTACTCTAGGGTTTCGCAACTAACACTAAACTAATCCATGAACATCTAGAATCTACCTTTATCATCAAGTCTCATATCAACATAATATATATAATCAAAATATATGTGTGTATACGTATTCGTATACATCACCACGAACTGCGAGGGTGCTAAACGCCATCCACCCGACTACTCCCCGTAGATATAAATCTACTCACCTGGTCCTCATTCGCCGGTGCCGACGTCGCTATAGGCTTGCTTGTCGTCTCGAAGTCCACACATGGGGTACCTACATATCATAGCGCACCGTATCGCATTAAAATCCGACTCATGACCAAAACGACACACGAATTCCACATAGGTCAAAACCTATAGTTGCTTTCACGAATCAACCCAAAAGCACTCGACGTCGGCGTACAAACGCCAAACCATCGAGAAAAACCCAAACACACTCATTTACACATTCACAAGCACTAATTATAATATAAATAGGTTAAAATTCACAAAACCTCAAACTCACTTTAAAAGCTATTTTTCCGAAAATCTAGCAAGCAAAATTAACCGTTTTTTTGTACAAAACTCAACGTTTAAACAAATCTAGAGGCCACAATATCCACTAAACATTATAAATAAGTCATGCAAACCCTAATTAGATTTTTTATCTCACTAACTTTCATTAACCCGAAATTCTAGTTTACAATTTTACCCAATTTTAAAGCAACAATACATAATTCAACAACTAGACTAGGTTTCGCACAACCTAAGGTGTTAAACTACTCATTAACATGTCAAAGACGTGATGAAACCCTTACCATATTTTAATTCTCACTTTAACATAATATTTAAAAAATATAGCTTGCAATTTATATAATTATCACAAATTTAAATTAACAAAATTGCAACTAGCAACTAGATTTGATTTAGCATAACCTTGATATGGCAAATACATCCCACAACCATAGTCTCACAACACAAAACCCTAACTAGATTTTTACAAACCCTAATCTAAACCTTCTCTTGAAAACCCACATCTTTCAATTAAACCATAATTAAGCACCTAATAAGCTACATTAAGGAATTTAAACTAACAATTGAACAATGGGTCAAAAGATATACCTCACAAACCATGATCAAACTTGAAATCTAGACCTCCATTTTGAAATCCTTGCACCAAGATCTATGCTAAAGGAGATGAGGGAAAATGGGTAGGGCTTTGTTTTGAATTTTAGTTTAGATTTTGATGGGAATTGGTGAATTTTTTTGAAGTAAAAATGAGGGGAGAAGAGGGAAGGGTGGCTGCTGTTGGGGGACAGAAATTTCGGCCAGGTGTGGTGTGGGGGGTGAGGGAGGAGAGAGAGTGAGGTTGAGAAAGTGAGAAGAAAAGTCAAAGTCCACATTTTACTTCTATCATTCTCTTTTCTTTTCTTTTCTTTTTCTTTTGCAAAGCAAGTGGGGACAATTGAGGGGGGGCTGCTGAATTCAGCCAAGGTAAGGAAAAAATTGGGGGGGGGGGTGTGTTAGTGTGGGTATGGGTGTGGGATGATGGAAAATGATAAATACTATACTCCAAACATCCATTTATACTAAATTCACTAAAAAAGCCTTTTTCTTCCATAATTTCTAAACCGTTTTGGCAAATCGTTTCAAAAACAAGATGTTAAAATTTTGTTTAATGTGTTATGATGCACAAAATTTGTTTCAACTCATTCCAGTCCGTAATTTTTCCTAATTAAATGTATTAGGGACGGCTTAAAATAATATTAAAATAATTAATTTCGGAAAAAATTTCAGAAAATTTGAAATTTCACCAGTGGCTCAATAAACACTAAATACAATTACATAGCTGGAATATGTATATTTAATTTTATAATAAAGATATTTGTATTTTGAATTTTTACAGAAAACCCCATTATTTTACCGTTTTTCCGAAATTTCACCGAAACGATTTTCAAAACGTTACAGTGTGTATGTACCTATCGCTAATGGTAAAATACTCTATAGGTATACAGATATCTAGTAGGTAAGTAAGTGAAGGCATATGTGTATGCATGTGGATATACATGTATGCTAAATGTCATATGCGATAAGAAATATGAATCAATGTCCCAAACCAAGCAATATCATATCTATAAGTGGGTTGTGTATGATATGGCAATTATTGACGGTGTGTGTGACATACAATCAGTGCTCGTGCAACATGAATCGTCAATAATAGTGCAGTGTCCTAAGGATACTAGTCCAAGCACAACAATAACTAAGCATTAGGGTGTATGTGCAATTCTAAATATGACAAAGAATATGCGACAAAAGTAACATCTCTAGCCTAGATGCAAAACGCCATGCAGGCGATTCCCCTGTAGATGTTATATCTACTCACCAACGCTCCTGCCTAGGTGAAGTCTACCACCTGTTTTCCCTTTGTAGCAGTGTCCGAAGTCCCCACCTGCGAACCTGCAACATTAAAACAATAAAATAAGTGTATATATTAATAATAGACCCAAGATACATACAATCTACACAGACCAACACGACACACATACGTACTCTAAAGAGTTCGTGTTGTAGCTAACGCCTATAGCGACACTACGAAACCAACTTAGAGCAACAGCAACACGGAACACGCATCGTATCAGATAACGTATCGCACGAAACGAAACACTAGAAATACGCAAAGTGGTCCCAGATTTTTCTGTGCTAATAATTTGTAAAAATTGCAAGTACCATGAGATTACAAATCACCCCAGAGACCCCTATCCAAAAATCCAACACCCAAGTCCCCAGTCTGGCCGCAAATTGCGGCCAGAAGAAATAAAACTGCGGCCCGATCATGGTGGAATTGGCTCGTATTTTCAGGGTGGGTTCTAGGTCTCTACATTAGGTTACTGTCATGCCAACTTTTGCAACAAACACTTGGTTTAACAGCAGATCATCCGAGACCCAAACAAAACACTAAAAATACGATATTTACCCGAAACGATACGATACGCGATAAAAAGTAAAAATTACAAGCTAAGCTACACAAAATTAACTTAAATAACAGAAAGGAATCATTCCCTATACAAAAGAACTCAAAGATCCAAGCTTGGCACACTCCAAGGCATCCATGAGGCAAAACCAAGAAAATTGTGTGATTTTTGATGAGATTTGTGAATTTGTGATGGATTTGATGAAGGGTGATGAAGTGTTAAGTTTGATGAGGGAGAGATGAAAGAATAAATGAGATAGAGAAAAAGAAAGAGAGAAAATGATGAAGAGAGAGGGAGGTGAGTGTAGGGTGAGGTGAGAGGTGAGTGTAACCACATCATTAAATTCTAACCATGCCTTCACATTAATGCACTCACACCTCATACAAAACAAAACCAAGCAAAATATCTCTCTTCTCACTCACAAATGATCTAGGGTTAAGGTTAAGAATTAAAGCAAAGGGATATGATTAGGTTAAGTGTCAAGGTTGCTAAGAACAAAATTAGCACAAACAAAACTCACATTTACGTGCACACGTGCGTGCATGCTTATAACAAATAATAATAAATTATTAATTAAATGTTATAAAATGTGAGGAACCCGAAATGGTAAACTTTTTACAGTAAAGCCGCATTAACGTCTAAACGAACACTAACCGAAATATAAGGTGTTACAATTACATTATCAAATCTACACTTGATTCGATAATCTGGTTATATCACATATAACCTAACGGATAACAGATAACTGCCAGATTACAATACGGTATAACATATACGTATTTAATCAGGCCTACGCACATATCACATATGTGTCCTACTTCGTTTCGCTTGAACCAGGGAACTTCTGTATGGGACTCTAAAGACTCGTCAATACGCCAATAGTAGGTGATGATTACATCTGTCACCTACAACTCATTAGCGGTACTAGCTAGACGTAACGACTACCCGGGTATTGAGCGATATGAAGATCAACAAGCAAGCTTGTCCATACTCTCCATGAAGCCAATCGGTAACACTACCGTACAGTCCGGTCTCTTCGTCTGATATGTCACATATCATGTCTAGGGGTGGTAAACTTCAGACCCCAGTAATGTGATAAGTCATGCCGATGTCTGGCCTATAACGGTTCGAGAAACTACTGATAACTCTTATTAGTAAATCCCAGCTGCAGCCATGGCCAGGGACTTCCAGTTATAGCTGTAGGGTTACTAGGCACTCTAATAAGGTTCTACAAGGCATCAACCATGCCCAATTAAAATTTTAGCCGTGCCGAATAACCCTAAACAATATCTTTGCTAGATAATTAGGGTTACACATGCAAGTAAATAACATTTATCACTAAGTGAATATGAAATACAACCTTTGTAGATCGGTCCTTCACTTCTAAAGCTCCTTGTTGTAGTCCCTTCGCTGCGATCATGGTTCTCCCGGGCTCTTGCATGGCTTCACGAGGTGAAAGAAGCGTCCTTGCTTGAAGTCTTCGAGGCCGAAGATGATCTACGTCGAGGGAATACCAAGTCAAGCCACTACTTCACTAACTAGAGAATTAGTGAAGCAAACACCCTAAACTAAAGTGCTAGTCTAGTAGTGGATGGAGAAATAGGAACAGGGTTCACTTTAGAATTTATTTTCTCACAATGTTTCTCACTTTTGATCAAATCCTAGAGAGCTTTTTAGCTCAAGGAAGAAGATGAAGAAAAAAATGAGAGAAAGATAATGATCAAGTAAGTGAGCTAACCATGGGTGAGTGAGTATCATATACTAACTTATGTAGAGACATAATCATGGCTAAGTGTGATGGTTAGGTTAACAAATATCCAAAGTAAAAACAAACTTAGTGGACTTAGTCAATGCATCCACAAGCTTCCACAAGCTTCATGCATTTTTCTAATCTTCCACTAATTTTGTAATTACTTTAAATATTAAACCCAATACAACAAATAGCATGGTGTAAGTCTCATACACCCATGCATGTTGTATCAACAACCATGATACAAAAAGAAAACACATTTTAATATATATTACATATATATTAAAGTTGTGCACATGTGAGAAAAATTCTTAAGTGAACAAATATTAGTTAATGTAAATTAGTATATCATATATACAATTATACACTAAATTATTAAATCAACACTTGACTTAATAATCCGGTTATATCTCATATAACCGACTAACACCCAATGTATCGACTTATCGAATCAACACTTGATTCGATAACCCGGCTATATCACATATAACCGACCGATACAAAAAGTCGCGAGAATAGAATACGGTATCACATACACGCATTATTCTCGGTCCCGCACATATCTTATATGCGCTCCTATTTCGTTTTGCCTGAGCCAGTAAAACCTCTATGTAGGACTCTAAAGACTCGTCAATACGCCGGCAGTAGGTGATGATCACATCAAGCACCCACAAGCCGTCAGCGGTACTAGCTGGACGTAACGGCTACCCGGGTATTGAGCGATCAGAAGATCAGCAAGCAAGCCCTCTCCAACTCCTGTAAAAGCCTAACGGTAACACTTCCCATACAGTCCGGTCTCCTCGTCTGATATGTCGCATATCAAGTCTAGGGGTGGTAAACGTAAGACCCCAATAACCAATAAGTCGTACCGATCCGAGGCTCATAACGGGTCGAGAAACTACTGGTAACACTTACCAGTAAATCTCTAAATCATCCCTAGCCAGGGACTTCCCTGTTATGTTCAATCGAGCACAGCGCAACATCAACCCTCAATACCAGGAGAGACGAAACCCCTCCTATCGCTCATTGCCTCCATGTGATTCGGGACTGTACCCAAAAACCACCGTTTTGCACGCCCTCTTGGACGTGGTAAGGTGGAAATCAAAGCACAGTGGGAATCACACAAGACTCTATGACGATCTCGGGTCTACAGACTAATCCTGCACAAGTGTCACCAGAGAACTGCCATCTGGCGTGAGGTATAATACCATCTGGGAGTTCTCGGCGAGTCTGTCCAGTGTACCCAGTCTCCACTGAGCACCCGTATACCATCTCTGATGTCAAACACCAGTGGATATGGGATCATCCATCGCCCATCTCATGGGTCGAGAAGCGTATACGCTAGTCTACTCAGGTATATCGATGCCCTGTCTCGATACACCTATGACTAGGAACATTAAAGGATGTACTTATGGACTACCATGGCCCCACTAGTATGATCTGCATCATAGTCCTGGTAGTCAAGTACACATCCTAAGGGCTTTACCAACATGTAACTATAAGACAGTATCAATAGACAAGTATACATGTTAAGATAAAAAGCAACCAGATAGCATACTATCATATCGAGCAAGAAAGTCCTCTCTATATATGTCTAAGCATCCAATATAATATACATCATATGTACAATACTTCCTCTAGGGCATACATACAACTAACAATAACCAATCGAGCATAGCGCAACATCAACCCCCAATACAGGGAGAGACGAAACCCCTCCTATCGCTCATTTTTTTTTTATATGACTCGAGACTGCACCCAAAATCTACCTATTTGCACAACTCCTTTTTAGCGTGGTAGGGAGGAAATAAAAGCTCAGAGGGAGTCACACAGGACTCTATGACGATCTCAGGTCTACAAACTAACCTGTACCAGTGTCACCAGAGGACTGCTATCTGACGATATGTATACTATCAACTACGAGTCCTCGGCGAGTCCTTTCGGTGTACCCATTCTCTAATGAGAACCTGTGTAAAATCTTTGATGTCACACACCAATGGTTATGGGATCAACCATCACCCTGCAAGGGACAAGAAACGTACACACTAGTCTACTCTGGAATATCGATGCCCTGTCTCGATATCCCCTAGACTAGGAACAGTTAAAGGATGTATTTTTGGACCACCCTGGCCCCACTAGTATGATCTCATCATAATCCTGGTAGTCAAGTACATATCCTAAGGGCTTTATCAACATGTAAGAGACATACAGTATAATAATACCAGTCTACATGTTAAGATAAAGGCAACCATATAGCAAACTATCATTTCGGGCAAGAAATTCCTCTATATATGTCCAAGCATCCACTATATCAACAATAATAGCCTCTAGGGCATACATATTCCTAACAACTTGTTAGCAATTGCTTGTAACTTGTAAGAAGCTTTGGTATATACATGTTTAAAAGTTAAAAGCAAATGCTTACAAGTTACAGGCAACTTTTTAGATATTCAAGTATCAACGAGATATTCAAACTTTTTTAGAAATGAAGCATCGACGTGATATTCAAAATTTTTTAGAAAAGAAACAACTTCAAATTGCAGTGTAAGATAAACAGAAAGAATATCAATTTTACCTAATTTGTATCTCGATCGTTGTCGATTTCTCTGCCGCTTTCAATTTATCTAACGTCGTTAACTCCAATTCTTGAGCCACTGATTTAGTCAACGTATTTTTCTCCAATTTCAAGGCCTTATCCTTTGATTTAGGAACCATTCTGTAGGGAGTGTTGGTGATGAAATTGTTCTCGTTGTTAGTGATATATGGCCTAAAGGCTATTATTGTATCATACTGTATTTTATATTACTTAATGGGAGCTTGGGATATACACGGATATAGTAACAGTCTTGTTCGAAATGGTAGTATGCTATCTGTTCATATCAGATTTTTGCATTTTTATACCGCCCAATTTTTATCACATTGCTTATCGATAGGTACTCTTGAGCCGTGTTTGCTAGTCAATTACAGGATACAGGTTCTCGGCTCTAAACGGTGAAATTCATGGAAAAGCACGACAAAATCCGGGTTCCTGCCAACCACAGATAAAACACGGGTCTCCGCTCTCTATCCGTATGTTGCCGCACACCAGTTTAAGAGACAAAGTGGAAAATCAATGTCATTTTCATGCACAAAGCTCAATGGCAACACAAGATCCAACATATCTACGCGGAGCTCGAGGAAATCATAACAAAAAGATCCACATCACATCACCTTTTGATCAGCAGAAATTCTGGAAAAATTGTGAAGCAATTCTGAGAAAAAGCATATACCAGAATAAAGGGCACAACAGAACAGAGAAACCCACCAAAGTTGACAAGTCAACTCCATTCAATGGCCGCAGATCCGCGGCCAATAGGAGGTCTAGGCCGCAGATCCGCGCCCATGCCGGCGTGTCAGTTGGCCAAACTTCAGGGGTATATGGGTCTTTTCATGAAGGGTCAGAATTTTGCCCTAGGTTTCCATCTCCCTGTCTATAAATAGTCCAGAACTTGCCAAAGCCAAGGATCCATAATCTTGTATTTAGAATTTAGAATACATGTGTTGTTGTTCTTCCTCCTCTCATCTCTTCTCCATTAAAAATTTATAGTGAGCTTTTGTGAGTGAAGAATGAATAAAGGAGTTCTTTGTTATCATGCTTGTCTTGTTCTTTTTATAATTGCTTGTAATTTTCTTTTGCTAATCTTGTTGTTGTTATTTATTGTTAGTTTCTTTCTTTTTCTCTTTTCCTTTATCCTTGAACAACCATGATGCTTACGCTTGATCCTTGCCGAGGTGAGGTCGCAAATAGCTAGTTGTAATCTTCTAACCTCTTTCTTTCTATCTTCCTCCTTTGTTTTATTTTCTTTTCCATATAATGGGTGAGTAGTTTTCATACTTGTTAGGGTAGGATAAGGAAAGTTTGAGAGAAGGAAATCTCTCTCACTCTTTTCTTGCCCAACATCTTGATTCGGACTCCCGTTAATTGAACCACAATCCGCTCTCTATGGCACCCTATCCTACATGATAGCGGTGATTCCTTAGTGAGACCGGTTGTGGTTGAATTAACCGGAGGTTAAGGCTAAGAGCCAAGAACGGACGGACAAGCACCAAAAGGAAGAATTTATGCGTTGGAAAGCCTAGCTTATACTCGCAAGTTCCTTCCTAGTCGTGCTAATCCCCGTTTTTGCCGATTACCGTAACACCGACATTAAGAGTGGCAACGAAAGAAGTGAGCGACTCCTAACTCAAACCAACCTAATCCTAATCCTAACAAGCTCTCTTTATATACCATTTTAGCACAAAGTTAATCTAAAAACAAAACCTGGACATTTGGACTTAACTAGTTAAAGCACATAGAAAAAGATTCCCATCTCCCTGCGGACGACCCGTACTCAACCGGCTAGCTACAAGCGAAACCGTCTTGATTGCGGTAACAAACTTAGCACGCAAAAACTCTACCAATCAAATGGCGCCGTTGCCGGGGAGACGGTAGTTTATTTCTTTGTGTAATTTCGGGTTAATTTGTGAATATAAATATAACCGAAAAACAAAACAAAAAAATATACATTGTAAAAAAAACCATCTTGTTATTTTTGATTAGTTTTTGTGCAAGTGTGCAGGATAAAACGAAGCTCGAGTTCAGTGCCAAAGACGTGGCAAGTTAGACCCATATCTCGCGGCTACACCGCGACGGATTAAGACGGAGCCAACGGTCTACTGTAAAATTCTGGAGCCTATCCAGTAAGCAAATCAAGATTCAGGAGCTCCAAACAAGAAGAGGACACCCAACAGAGCACACACCAGAAAACTGAAGTCCCAACTCTCCATTCTTGCCGCGGAACCGCGGCATAAGCAGGCTTAGGCCGCGGAACCGCGGCCACTTGGTGCCCTCATCAAGTCAAAATCACTGTGAGTCCTTCTGCTCTCTTCCCCACTCCTCTGAACTCCACTGAACTGTGTTTTCTGCAGCATTCTTTGCGCAAACTCTCTTCCCCCTTCCAATAAATTGTTTTTGTGCAGGATTCTTTGCGCCGCGCTAAAATAAAAATTGTTTGCAGTTGATTGTTACTGTTTTGCATATATTAATACGGACTTTAAGGGGCTTGAAACCAATTCAGATTGGGTGGGGATTTCATCACCCTTCCCAAGGCCCCAGAAATCACAAAAAGCATATGCATTGACCATTGATTAATTAAAAAATACTAGACTCAGCCCTAAGGACTTCGCGCTCAATAGGACAGAGGACTATTTACAGGCATCGGCCGTTTATCCTATCCTGACTTTTGCGGTGTCTAGGCAAGTGTGTACAAGGCAAGTGGTTACTTAATTAGGACCACTACTTACGTAGTGGGGAGCCTCCCACTTAGCTGGAACTTACCTGGCCGCAATTGTTGGAGAAGAGGCGGTTTGAGGTCCTATTTCTAGCCCTTTGGAACAGTTAGGAGCTGTCTAGCTGACCTAGGTGACCCTAGATCTAGGTGTGATTGTGCATATCTTGTTTGTGATTGCTTGAAGCCGTAAGCCCGTACATATTTCTGTAAAGCTCTTTCTAAAAAAAAAAAGAAAAAAAAACACAAAACCAAAAACTTTTATAAAAACTTGCCCTTTGTCGCCAGAATCCATTTTTTTTTTCACCCACCACCCATCGTATTTCTCCATTGACGTTTTCTTACCCTCACCTTCTCCGCTTTGACTATACTAAACTCACTTAGTGTATGTCCGCTTGGACTCGGGACACTAGCGCCCGCCTAGTCCGCTTTACGTTAGTCGCTACCGACTACGCGATCGACTCAGACGTCGAAACTCCGTCCACGCCTCTTTCACCCTTACCTTTGCTGGCCAAGTCCGACGTTGACCGGAATTCTGTTCATACATCCTCACCTTCACCATCACCAACCTCTTCTTCCGCGATGTCAGGATTCAACCCAAACATCTCTTTGACTCCCCCGGGATTGACTCCACCTCCTATGGAGGCAACTAACCCACCACCACCGCCTTTTGTAGCGCCGCAGCGAATCGCGCTCCAGGATCGTTTCTATCCCACCCGTTCTGCACTTCCCACCTGTCTTTCTCTTCCACCGGCCAATGGGGATAATTTTGAAATTAAGCCCTACTTCATTAACATGCTTCCGAAATTTCAAAGGCTTGAATCTGAAGATGCCTATATCTTCATCAACAAGTTCCAAAATGTTTGTGCCATGATGAAAGCTACCCAGCTGTCGGACGATGCTATACGGCTATGGGTCATTCCGTTCACTTTATGTGATCTTGCTGAAAAATGGCTGTATAGCATCGCTTTCCACTCCATAACCAGTTGGGACGAGTTGTGAAAGCGTTTCTCAAGAAATTCTATCCGAACCATAAAACCGCAAGGATCTGTAACGAAATCAACCAATTCTCTCAGCTTCCTTCTGAACCCTTCTGGAAGTGCTTTGACCGGTATAAAGACCTTCTTGTTCAGTGTCCTCACTATGGTATCGAGAAATGGGAACTTTGCCAAACCTTATACGAGGGCCTGAACCCAGCAACCAAGCAGTTATTGGAAACCATTTGTCAGGGACACTTCCTATCGAAATCTGACGAGGAAGCGAGGCAATTCTTCGACGACCTTGAGGAACAAACGCTTAAATGGGAGAGCACTAGACCAACAACTTCTTCTTCCTCCTCCACTTCTACTGGTCAGTCTAGGGTAGGAATTCACCAACTTGATGTCTCTATTACGATGAATGCGGAAATGGCTGCAATAACGAGAAAACTTGAAGCGATAGAGAGCAAATTTTCATCTCCTGCTCCTGCCCCTGTTATTCCCCTTCGTACCATTTGTGCTTGTTGTTCTGATCCTTATCACTTAACCGAAGAGTGTCCTTACAATCCACCATCCTAAGGACAGGATCAGGTTAATGCTGCATTTCAGCAAAGACCGAGGAATGATCCATACTCTTCCACCAACAATCCCGGTTGGAGAAACCACCCCAAATTAGCCTGGAATCAGAATCAGCAACAATTCCAAGGCAACAATTTCCAGAGGCCTCCTCCTCCACAACAACAAGCGCAACAACAAACTCAACAACAGTTTCAGCAGCCCTTCCAACCCCAACCTTTTCAAAATCAGATGAACAACTTTGCACCTGTTAGTTATATGTATGCCCTAGAGGCCATTACTGTACATAGAATGTATATTGTAGTGGATGCTGGGACATATATAGGGAGGACTTTCTTGCTCGACATGATAATATGCTATCTGGTTGCTCTTTACCTTAACGTGTACACAGATTGTCTCTCTATTACATGTTGGTAAAGCCCTTAGGATGTGTGCTTGACTACCTGGACTATGATGCGGATCATACTAGTGGGGATATGGTAGTCCATAAGTACATCCTTCAAAGTCCCTAGTCGTGGGTGTATCGAGACGGGGCATCGATATACCAGAGTAGACTAGCGTATACCTTCTCGACCCATACAGATGGGCGATGGATGATCCCATATCCATTGGTGTTTGAAATCGGAGATGATATACGGGTGCTCAGTAGAGACTGGGTACACTGGACGGACTCGCCGAGAACTCCCAGATGGTATTATACCTCACGTCAGATGGCAGTTCTCTGGTGACACTGGTACAGAGTAGTCTGTTGACCCGAGATCGTCATAGAGTCTTGTGTGGTTCCCACTGTGCTTTGATTTCCATCTTACCACGTCCAAGAGGGCGTGCAAAACGGTGGTTTTTGGGTACAGTCCCGAGTCACATGGAGGCAATGAGCGATAGGAGGGGATTCGTCTCTCCCGGTATAGGGAGTTGATGTTGCGCTGTGTTCGATTGGCTATAACAGGAAATCCCTGGCCAGGGTTGCTGAGATTTACTGGTAAGTGTTACCAGTAGTTTCTCGAATTGTTATAGACCTCATATCGACACGACTATTGAGCTATTGGGGTCTGACGTTTACCACCCCTAGGCAAGATATGCGACATATCAGACGATCAGACCGGACTGTACGGTAGTGTTACTGGTTAGATTCACTGGAGTGTGAGCGGGCTTGCTCGTCGATCTTCTGATCGCTCAATACCCGGGTGGCCGTTACGTTTAGCAGACCGCTTGCGGCTTGTGGGTGTTTGATATGATCATCACCTGCTGCCGGCGTATTGACGAGTCTTTAGAGTCCTACACAGAGGTTTCCTGGCTCAAGCGAAACGAAATAGGGGCGCATATGAGATGTGTGCGGGACCGAGAATGATACCAGTATATGATACTGTATTCGATTCTCGCGATTTGTGACATTGATCGGTTATATACGATATAGCCGGGTTATCGGATCAAGTGTTGATTCGATAAGTTGTTACTGTTGATATTAGTCGGTTATATGCGATATGACCGGATCATTAAATCAAGTGTTGATTTAATGATTTAATGCATAATTATATATTTGATATATTACTTTGCATTAACTAGTATCGGTTCACTTTAAATGGATTTTCTCACTCGGATATGCACATTGTATATGTGATATACTTTTTGTGCACTTGATTGTATCATGTTTGATGATACATGCTCTTTAGGGTTTGTGTAAAGATTAAACCATGGTTGTGTATTGGTTAGGGTTTTCTTTTTCATTTATTTATTTCATTTGTTTTATTTTGGAAAAGAAATGGCAAAAGAAAAGAAAATGGTTGCTAGTTTTGTTTTACTTTGAAAGTTCATGAAGTTTTGACTTAGTGACCATTTTGTCTTCATGCTTAACCCTAACCACTCCTTCTAACCATGATTTATTCACTACACTTGACCATGGTTGCCACATGATAAGTGTTCAATTTATTTTCTATTTTGAATTAACTTATCATAAGATTTATCATCTTCTTCTTCTTCTTCTTCAAGAAGAAAGCTTGCTTCAAAAATGGCAACATGAGCAAATGAGTGAGAAATCCAAATGTAAAGAGAACCCACTTCCTATTTCTTCATCCTCTACCTCTTGCCAAGTAGTAGAGTGTGTTTTCTTCACAAGTTTCATGACTTGGTGAAGTGAGAGATTGATCTTGCGATGCTTCGACGTAGATCATCTTCGGCATGGACATCGACGACCTAGCTCGCCATTTCTCCGACGAAGCCGACGCTAGAGCCCGGGAATTCATTTGGACAGCGAGGGGACTTCGTTGCGGAGCTATGGAGGTGGAGCACCGGATCTACAAAGGTTGTATTTCCGTATTCTTTTAGTTAAGTGTTAACTAGATTTCATTATTCGCCTAGACATCTAGTCTAAGATCCGTAGTCTAGGGTTTCCCGGCACCGTAAATTTTGAATTTGGCATGGTTGATGCCTTGTGAGACCTCACTAGAGTGCCTAGGAACCCTACAGTGGTATCAGAGCCTAGCTAGAGCCTTAGGCGAAGTCTAGACGGAGTTTGAAACCCGGACGAACCGAAAACCCAACCCCAAAATAGCTCTCTGGAAATTTTTCAAATTTGTGGTTTTTTGTCAATTAAAAATGATTAAAAAATTCAGCAATAAAATCTAAGAATTACTGTGCAAAACGTTTCCAGTGAACAGTACAAAGTGCGGCGGAACCGCGGCAGAAGCTAGGCTTCTGCGGCGGTTCCGCGGCTAAATAGTGACGTCCGCCCTTGGTTTTTGCACAGTAATTCCTGATAAATTGTTCTGAGTTTTCTGGGAATTTTAATTTGACTCCAGAGTTGAGTATTCTGGGGTTGTATAGGGAATCGACGATTCGATCGGATTATCGAACTTTGTCCAAGTGTTTTCCGGATAATTTTTTGAATATGTTAAAAAGTTCGACCGGATGTAAATACCCAATCTTTCCCCTGCCAAAAATATCCAAGTGTTGGATTATTGTGTGGTTTAAAGACGTTCTGAGTAGTGCAAGTAACGCGATGGTCCCTCTAGAAGACAACAAACCTTAACTCGATTATGTGACCGTCTTGAACTGCCCTTTGAACCTTCGGGTTTGGGGCAGTACGGCGTGCCACATGTGAGGCGTTGGCTCTACGGCTGGACCGTTGGTACTGAGGCATGAAACGAATGTCTTTGAACCTATTTCATGTGTTGGATGGTTTCGGGAAAACTTGGGTGTTCGAATGTTCGATCGGAAAGTTTAATATATTCTATTTATCTGGAATGGGATACAATAATTGGAATTCACAAACAGTTATGTGATAACTGAATGAATGATATAAATCTAGCGGTTTAGTTTCATTTGATATTGAAAAGAGTTTTCGATAATGAGACTAAAATGCGGGATTTATAATAATTAGGCATGTGATGTCTAAGATATTCATTGGATTAGGCATGTGATGTCTAAAGAAGTTGCGGATTCCAATTATTGTAGTTTTACACTTTCTTTTTTGTGACCGTAAGTGTAGTATTTTATATCGCCGGTTTCGTTGCTATACGTCAACGACAATTGGGGTATGCATACTTACTTACGTTGATGACATGTGATGTTATGTGTTGCTGGATATGTTATATTGGATCGTCGTATTTGAATAGCCGGGGTTTTTTTTATGTAAGATGAGTGTTTTTCATTTTCATTCATGTAAAAACTTGTATGTAATATTCTTTTATTTGGGGCACTTCCAGGTAGCGGAAGTTGTCACCCTTTGTATATTATTTACTTTTCCGCATTAGGATAGACCCAAGGAGGGGAGCACAAGTAACCGGGTTCTGGGGTCCAGTGGGAGACCAACTCGAGGAGTCGAGTCCGGGTCTCCTAACCCTAGAATTGGCAGGGTTGCTTGCCGCTCTCGTAGGGGTCTAGGGGTGTGGGATTGGCTATTCATCACGAACGTGGAATCCGTGTGTTATACTGGCTCGTATTGAAAACACGGACGTCCTAGTATATCCAATATTTCATATGTTTATTCTGCTGCGATATCTGTGAAGTGATTCTGTGATGGATATAGTATATAGTATATATGATATATTATATAGACATTACTTATGTTTTACACCCGCGCTAGCCCTGCCCTGCTCTGTCGTTAGTTACCTAACCTAACGGTGCACGAGGGGACATCGAGGCGAATGCGGATGGCATAAGTGTACGTCATATCTATCTGTGATGTTTAGGTATTTAAATGATGGGACTTCATTAATGTGATTAATGAAAGATAAGAAACCTAAGATGTTGTGGAATCGAATTTCAAAATAAACAGGTAGCTACAGTCTTGCTTTGCACAGCGGTATATATGATATACCCTGCACCTTATTCGATGAGGAAAGGACCGAGATCCCTTCACCGGGAGTGACTCCTTTAGCAATAACTGGCAGATGCTACACACTCGGTTTGCTTTTGACTGCTTTTGGGTTTTTGCTTTGCACAGCGATATATATGATACATCCCGCACCTCATTCGACGAGGAAAGGGCCGATGATCCCTTCATCGGGAGTGACCCCTTTAGCAAAACTAGAAAAGCCTCAAAATCACTCCATTTCAAAACTTCATTTGATTCTACAACGATATCAAGTTCATTACGCTCATGGTTTTTATGAAAAATCTGCGTAGCCCTCCGTCATTTCAGATAAGTACTAATTAGTATTCGTGCTGCGGTAGTTTGGCCCCCGTCAAGGCGCAGTGTACGGTAGCTAACTAGTGCTTATCTGCTAGCATATGATGCGATTAGATTAGGGTATTCGTACGGCGTTGTTTGGCCTCCGTCAAGGGTCGTGCGGGTGGGTTTAATTCAATCAGGAAATGACGGGTTGAACTTGACTAGCGGACTATGGGTAGTTTGGCCTCCGTCAAGGTCATAGGACGTTAGGGGCAAAATATTATCGGGAATTTCAAGTGTTGAAATTTGCAATGAGATTGCATACCTTCTATGAGATAGTTGGTGTTGGAGATAGTGCCCTCAGAGTCAATTATTAGGTCACAGGTACGTGATTGCAATGATTGATGGAGGACCTATCCCGGTAGGACATTCTTACTCGAGATGATAGTTTGCTATCTGGTTTACCTTTATCATCGTGTACTGCTTTAAGTGACCTGACAAGTCGCTATTACACGTTGGTAGAGCCCTTAGGATTCTTGCTTGACCACTAGCAGTATGAGGGCGATCATATACGTGGGAGCTGGCAGTCTATAAGCATATCATTAAATGGTCCCTAGTCGTGAGAGTTTCGAGATAGGGCATCGATACTCCAGAGTAGACTAGTGTATACAGTCGAGACCCCGACGAGGGGCGGTGGCCGGTCTCACAAGCCACTGGTGTCAGTTGGATCACCTAAGATGTATACAGGTGCTCATTGGGTTATGAGTACACCGGACAGGACTCATCGGGAACATGCTAGTTGGTCATATACCAGACGTCAGATGGCAGTTCCCTGGTGACATGTGTGCAGGTTAGTTCATCGACCTGGGGATCGTCATTTGTCTCGTGTGAGTTCCCACTGTACTTTGATTACTACCCTACCACGGCTCAAAGGAGTTGTGCAAATAGGTTTTAGTTGGGTACAGTCCCGAGCCACATGGAGGCAGTGAGCGTATCTTCAGGGGTTCGTCTCTCCCGGTATTGGGGGTGAGGTCGTGCTGTGTCTAGGAGAGCCATTACACGAAGCCCTCGGCCGAGACAAGGAGATTTACTGGTAGGTATTCCAGTTGTATCTCAGGGTGTTCTGGGCTGCACTCCGACACGACTTGTAGCGCTTTTGGGGGTCTGACTTTTACCAACCCCCTAGGCCCGCCATGCGATACTCATAGACGAACGGACCGTATTGCACGGATATTGTCACTGACAGGCTCAGTAGGGTTGTCAGGCTGAGTTCGCTCACAGACGTCCCTTTTAGTCAGTACCTGGTGGCCCGTTACGTATTGGCTTATACCTCTGACGTGCTAGTGGTTAAATACACAACCAAGGTGTTGACGAGTCTTTAGAGTCCCCCACATTCAGTTACTCAGCTTTCGGGCGAAAGGTTGTAGAGGCCGTATGGAGATATGGCAAGGTCCGATAAGATACATGCGGTATTGCACGGATCAGGATCGGACAGTTTGTACTATAGGCCGTATGGATATATGGCAGGGTTCGATCAGATACGTGCGGTATTGCACGGATCAGGATCGAACAGATATTACTAGTTGACTTTGGTATAAGCCGGATCCTAGTATAGTACAGTGTAGATTTTGTCTCATTGCATTTGTATTTCGGTCGGAATACAAATGCGGGTGTGTATGCACAGTGTCGGGGTTTTCCTGTAATTTATTACGGGACCAGTTTTCTGGAGTTGCCAGTTTGTTTTCCGTTTCGGCCAATTTCCTTTGTATCGTTCATTGGCCGAAGATTGGTGGAGGAGGGCTTATTTGCATTGTTGCAAATAAGCATTTGTGGAGGGGGTCTTTGCATATATTTGTATCATGATGGTTTCATGATGGAGCCCATCCTTTGACTCTTTCTTTTCCATCATGGCTTGACTTTGTAAACAATCATGGTTGTTGATGATTGTTGGTTGAGTATTGGTTTTGGGAGTGATCATTGTTTCTCATCATCACTTGCTATTCAACCACCTCTTTGTCTTGACTCTCTCTCTCTCTCTTGTATGAGATGAGAATGGCTCCCATTTTTGATTGACTCTCCACTCTCACTCCCTCTTCTTCACTTGTGTTGGCCGGCCATGCATGGGGCTGCCCATGATTTTTGGTGTGGGATTTTTGATTCATTTCATGTTGCAAAATCCCACAACACCATCTCCAAAAAGCTTGTATCAATCCTCCACCACAAAGGCAATTCCACAACCCCAAAGTGAGACATGTAATCCACATTATATTCTATAGCAAATCTTGGGCACGTCGACTAGCCAGCTTCGTGCCCGAGTTGCCTCGGCATTGAGGTGGGAGCTCGTAAAAGAAGTAGGCGATGTGGTGCACTTCCGGCGACGAGGTGGAGACCGGAGCTTCAGCTGGAGATCGGGACGACGACGAGAAGACCGGAGGACTTGGATCAGTCGGTATATCTCTCTTCCCTTTCTTGTTGTTAGCTAGGACTAATTAATGGTTCGATCCGAGTATTAGTGTGCGGCGGTTTGCCAGTTCAAGAAAAATTAAAGTTTATCACCGCTTCCGCATTTGGCCGTCGGATTGACGGCCGGGGCGCCGCCGTGCATTTGCAGTGGTATCAGAGCCTCGCCATTAACTTAGTCTAGCTTGCCTTAATGTGTTTGCATTTCCGATCGATCAAAAAGTTCCAAAACCGTGTTTTTCCAATCGACAGTTTTCTGTTGAAATTTTTTGGTCTCCAAAATTTTTTCAGGTTGTATAAAATTGATGTACTGGAGGCCACTAGGCTACTATAGAAATTCGACAGGGTGAATCGACAGTGGAGGCGCGGAACCGCGGCCAAAACCCCCTTTGGGCCGCGGTTCCGCCGCGCACTGTGGAGATCCCTGCACCAAATTTCTACAGTGTCTTTGTGGGCTTAAAATATGGGTTTTGGAATATTAATTTTGGGCCCAGAATTTCTTGATGTGCTACAGTAGTACTTGGGGGCCCACTTGTTAAAGTTTGATCGATCGGATATTTTAAACACATTTTTCACAGTATTTACATTATATCTGCGACCGTGAATGTCACTTGATCGGTAAATCCGGTCTAACTGCTATAGCCCGGTTAGACGAATTTGCGAACGTGACTTTCACGTTGATGTTCTGTTTTTGCTGTGATGTTGTGGATCGGTCGTGGGGGATAGCCTGGATGCAATGCTAGTACAGATGTGGTTGTATTATGTACATTTGATATTGCGGGGCGAGCGTCCGACATATGGACTGCCGTCACTGCCTGATTGTATTATTATTTTAGGGCACGACCTGGTTGCGGTCGATGTACCCGTTGTATGTATATTTTACTTTCTGTACTAGGATTACCCCGCGGTGGGGTGCACGGATAGCCGGGTTCTAGAGGGAAACAAGCCCGCATCTCATGGCATTGAGACGGAGGGGGTTTCACTCTAGGATTGGCAGGCTATTCGCCGCACTCGTAGGGGGTACAGGTTGACCCAGGAGGGGTGCCCAAGTTACCGGATTCCGTGAAGTGCTGGGTGGTCCATTCACGGTGCTGAAGGGGGCTGCCTCGCTTCAGGTTTTGGCGGGTAACTTGCCGCGCCCGTAGGGGTCTAGGATTTTATTACGCAGGCTATCCACACGACCAGGGGAACGTCGGGTTTCAGTAGTGGCTCTGTGAAACCCGGGGATCCCAAATATCTGTATTGTTTCTGTGATGCTGTACATTCCTGTGATGTTGCATTTCATTCACGCCTTGAGCGAAATATAATATATTGGTATATATATTAATAGATGTTGTATATGTTTTGCATCCGTGCTAGTCCAGTCCCCGCTCTGTCGTTAGTTAGCTAACCTAACGGGTAATGACGGGACCCAGTGGCGAATGCGGATATCATATACGTACATCAGGATATTTTCGTTCCTTTTGGTGTGATCAATTGATGGGACTGCGTTGATTCGGATCAATGCAAGTTAAAAACAAACCTAATCTGATGTTGTTGGAACACTTTTCAAAAAGCTGTTATTGCAAGGACGTTCTCTTTTGTTTTGCACCGTGGTATTCAGTTGGAATATCCAGCTCCTCAGTCGACGAGGCAAGGGCCGAGATCCCTTCACCGGGAGTGACCCCTTGGACAAAAAGTTTGCGTCAGGGCAATAACTTCACTATAGCCGATTACTTTTGCTTTGCATCACGGTATTCATTTGGAATATCCTGCACCCCATTCTACGGGGAAAGAGCCGAGATCCCTTCACCGGGAGTGACCTCTTTAGCAACGGTTTTCGTCACTATATTTTTAAAAGCTATCCGTTCCTTCAACGATATCAAGTTCTTTACGTTAAAGGTTTTCGCCAGAAACCATTCGTAGCCCTCCGTCGTTTCATATGGGTAGTCAATAGTATTCAAGCTGTGTTTGTTGGCCAAAGTCAAGGCACATTGTTTGGTAGCTGTTGGTTATTCATATGCAGCATAGATAGATGCGTTGGTTTGGAACAGTCGTATAGCCTTGTTGGCCAAAGTCAAGGGCTTGTGCGGGTGGATTCGAATCAACCTGGAGAATGACGGGTAGAACTTGACATGTGACTTATGATTTGTTGGCTAAAGTCAAGGTCATAAGAGCATGGGGCAGAAATCACATCGGGAGTTTCAAAAGAACTGAAACTTGCCAGATATGCGCATACCTTCTGGAGTGTGATAGCGTGAGCGGATTCCGTCACGTTATCATGCGATGATAGTTGGATCCCGATTCCCACTGATGAGTTGGTATACTCCTCGGGTGATCCCGACTAATTCTTCTTTCAGGTTTGGAGGAGAATTTGACGGTACAGTGGGAGGTTTCCAGATTAGATAAATTGGTAACCATTCTGATCTAGGTTAGAGTGCACGCTGAGTGTTTCTTTTCTCTCTCTCTTTGGCAGCGACCATTGACCCGACCCTAAGACTATGACTCAGTGACCAAAATTAACCGAACCTTCTTAACACTGGCTTTTGGATTGTCAGAGTTACAAACCTCATTGCCACTCCTACTTTTACCCTTTTCTCCAGGACACCCCGTATTACTACGAACGTCCACTTCCATTGGACAAAACCATCGTATGGTTAGATACGAACTCGAAAGAATTTATTCGAGGATGGTTTCAGGCTCTGGAGAAAACGGATAGGATTATTCAGTTGTCTTTTCCTTTTACCCTCTCTCAGGTTACGAGTACTCCTTGGTTTAGGGGTAGTACACCTATTACGCAAATTGGATTGTCTTCTTCCAAACCTTAGGCTGGTGCCGACCGGTAGGGAATGAAGAAAACCAATTAGCATAACGATGGTGTGCAGAAGGTATTAAGTTAAGACAAAGCAAGGGATTAGTAAGAGGGCAAAGTAAATTGCAACAGATATTCATGACCAAACCAGGTATTTCTTCGCCAATCCTAAAATCACCTTTGAATTTCTCCAGGACACTCTGTATCACTACGAAGATCCACAGTTTATTGGATACTCCATCGTATGGTTATATACGAACTCGAAAGGAACTTGTTCCAGTTCGGGGATGGATTCTGGTTCAGGAGAAATAGGAATAAGATTTATTCAGGTGTCTTTTATCTTCACCTTCTCTCGCATTGCGAGTGTTCCTAGGATTGGGACAGTACACCCATTATGCTTATTGGATAGTCTTCTTCCAAACCATAGGCTGGTGCCGAACGGTAGGGAAGGAAGAAAACCATTTGGCCTAAAGGGGTGTGCAGAAGGTAATGACTAAAGACATATGAAGGGATTTGGAGAGGTGGCAAAGAACTATCACTACTACAAATAAGGGTTGCCCCTACGGATTTATCGGTAGGGGCAACCCACTGCCCCTACGGATATATACGTAGGGGCGAAAAAAGACCCCGTAGGTGCAAAGGCCGCAGGTGCAAAGGCCGCAGGTGCAAGTTGAGGCCCTGAACTTGCCCCTACGGACAAATTTAAGCCCCTACGGATATCTCGGTAGGTGTTATAGCCCCTACGGAGTAACCCGTAGGGGTAATAAAATCATATATTTAATTTTTTTTTTAAATATATTGTATATACCTACGGATATATCCGTAGGTCCTTTTTATACCCCTACGGATAGATCCGTAGGGGATATAAAGTAGCCCCTACGGATATGTCCGTAGGGGCCTTCCCAACACCCTGCACTGAGATCGGGGGAAAAATATCAGGAAACCTGATATTTTGCCCCTACGGATAAATTCGTAGGGGATAAACAGTTGCCCCTACGGACATATCCGTAGGGGCACTCCCAACACCCTGCACTGATATCAGGTGGGAAAATATCAGGTTTCCTGATAGTTTGCCCCTACGGATATGCCCGTAGGGGCACCATATATACCTACGGAGTAATCCGTAGGTACATATTGTCTGTATTTTTTTTAAAAAAATGGGCTGCTAGATTTTTTCCCGCCGTGTGCACAATACTATATACATCAATCAAATCATATATTGCAGTATTCATAATCACATCTCACGCATATATATAATATACAAAAGAAACCCAAAAACTGAATATGATATAAATACAAACCAATATCAATATCGTTTCAAAATGTAGTACAATGTGATATAAATACATGTTTCAACAAATAAGAACCAAAAATCTACCCTAGTTCGGTCCAGCTCCACCTCCGAATAACGTTAGAATAACGCGCGCCTGGTCCTCGGTCAATACACTCTGCAATGCTACATATAAGGGAGTCTGAGCGGCATGTGGAGCTGGCGATGTGGTCTGCGCAGCCGCCGTCGAGGTAGTCGCTTGCGGAGCCGCGGCTGCGGGAGTCTGAGTGGGCGGTGGAGCTACAGGAGCTGTCTGCGGAACCGCAGCCGATGTAGTGGCTTGCGGAGCCGCAGCCGAAGGAGATGCATGTGGAGGCTTGGCCGATCTACCCTGTCGCGTCTGGACATAACGTGTGTAAGAAGCGTGTAAGCACTGTGTATTATTCGAATTCGTTTCATTATTAAGTTATTTCGAAACCCTGTTTGGATATCTATAGTTTGGAAAAGCGTTGTTTATCTTAATTACATATGTATGTATGATTAATCAGACTTAAGTCTAAAACCAAATAAACTCAAGCTACGTACTAATTATGGATATGTTGATATGTATATAATATGAAATGATATTTTACTATAAAGTAGTATACATACCAGCATCTCCTTCAACTCCTGAACGGTGGCCCTCAAGCTATCCAGTTCCTGATGGACATGCCGGTCACTGGAGACGGAGGAAGTAACCGCCGGGGAGGAGTCCAACCTCATATGGGCCCTGCTAGGGCCCAATCCCCGGCCTCTCTCCCAACCTCCGTGGTGCCCTCCGTGTGCGGCGTCCAGAACTGGGGTCAGCAGCCTCGGATCGTTCTGTCCGGTAAAATCGATCCCCGAGGCCTGGGCCTGCTCAACCACCCGCTCCTACACCCACATTAAGCAGTAAAGTATAAGTATAAAATTTAAACTTGAACCTTCCAAAACTAAAATTTCAAATTTGGGTAGAAAAAATATTAACACTTACGCAGTACTCCTGGGTAGCGACGTCGGGACATCGAAGCTCGCCCGTGGCGGGATCTGTCGAGGTGCCGTGGACAGCAAGATATGCGGACAGCACGCTCGGTGTACCACCTGACGCCACGGTCCGAGATGTCTGCAATATTACAAAGTAACTCTTAATATTAGAAATATTAGAGAATAACTCTTAATATTGCAGAATATTAGAGAATAACTCTTAATTTACCGATAACTCCATGGCTCGAGTAATGTTCCTCGAGCCACCTGTGTAAGTGGGGCGACCCCTCTTCGCCGACTTCCTGTTCTCCGTATTCTGAGCGGCCTGTTTCTGCACAACGCATTAACATTTAGTTTTCTAATTAAGAAACACAAAGAAATAAATTATATCATAAATAATGAATTAAATTTAAAATACATACTTGTTTGCGTTCGGAGTCGAAATAAGCGCACAATATAGGCCATGTCTCTACGTCGACTCTCGCAAACGCCGGAGTAGATAGGAGGGCCGCTCTCTCTGCCTCGGGGGTCGCTATCCACAGGGAGTAGCAGTCGGCCATCAGCTCATTCCTGTTGTATCGGACCTTGGCCTGCATGTTCTTCATCAGGCCATTGTACAGAGCATGAAGGTCGAGCACCCTCCCCGGGTGATCAGGGTCGGCTACAGGCTGAAAATCGTAATCCAACTGAAAATACAAAAAAAAACATTGTTATTAGATTGCAAGTGTTAATAATAAATATATTGGATAGATCAAATGAAAATATATATTAATACATACCCGAGCCTGTTCAAAGAAGAGGGCGAATGAGCGCTGGTGCTGCTCGCCCTACTCAACGTGAAGTGGATAGTTCTTCACGATCCGGCTCTCGTCCCCCAAATACCGGACGAACCTCTCGGCATGAGGACCGGTATAGCGATAGTCAAGGGTAAAAAATAGGGGGAATGCTGCCTCCCCCCTAGCTCTATCAGGCCTCAGCCTATGGGACTGATTCGGGCCTCGAGTCCCCCTCTGGGGATGGAGAGGCCCTGCGTCTGCACGAAATATCAAGACAATCAATAATAAGACAAAGTTTTATTAAGAAATCAAGGTTAAACAAAAATTCAAGTGTGATATATACCTCCGGTGAATAGCGCACAAGCCTGGACCCGAGCAGCAGCACGAGCGGGACGATTGTTCCTCCGGTGAGGAACAACCGGGTTCCCGGACCCGGACGCATCCCCTCCAACTATAAAATAAACATCGACGCTAAATCTCCATGAAGTTCATATTTATTCTATAGAGCATATGTAAAATAAATAAATATTTTAAATTTATTCATACTAACCTGCAGACGATGCGGAGGGTATGGAAGCGGCAGGAGTGGCCCCTGTGGAAGGTGTGGACGCACCACCTATAATTAGACAATTAAAAATAGATTTTATAAGTAATTGCAAAAAGAATGTGTAGATCAATAATATAACGTTCTAAATCAATATGCATGGACTATAGGACATATAAACATACCCGCAGGTGCGGTGGTGTCACCACCTACAGCTAGACAATAATAAAAATTGCTAAGTAAGAGCAAAAGGAATGTGTATATTTATGATATAGCATTCTAAATCAATATACATACACTATATGATATATAAACATACCTGGAGGAGCGGGGGTGGCCTCTGTCCCAGATGTGGATGCAGGACCAACAACTAGACAATTAAAAAAAGATTTTATAAGTAATTGCAAAAAGAATGTGTAGATCAATAATATAACGTTCTAAATCAATATGCATGCACTATAGGACATATAAACATACCCGCAGGTGCGGTGGTGTCACCACCTACAGCTAGACAATAATAAAAATTGCTAAGTAAGAGCAAAAGGAATGTGTATATTTATGATATAGCATTCTAAATCAATATACACACACTATATGATATATAAACATACCTGGAGGAGCGGGGGTGGCCTCTGTCCCAGATGTGGACGCATCACCAACAACTAGACAATCAAACATTGACAATATAAGTAATTTTGACATAAACATGCATGAATATCTGTAATATTACATTCAAAATGGATATGCGTGTAGTATACCTGGAGGTGTGGCCAAATCAACATAGAAGGAGGCATCCGAAGGGGTCTCCGATCTGGGTGCAAGACCGGCCCTCTGAAGCTCCCTACGGAGCTCTCCGGGCGGCAGAACCGCTCTGCCTCTGCCTCTGCCTTTACCGCGGCTGGAGCTCCTGCCGCCCCTCGCTGCTCCCGACATCGTCATCAAATCTAGATAAACGGTTCGTGGACGCATTAGACAATCATTAAAAGTATTGACTATATATGATCTAGAGCGTAAAATGTGAAGTAATAATATAACATTACTGATAACCTTTTTCGTTTCGTGGGCGCATCATACATATCTACTTGGATTTCATCGTCGATGTCATTTCTAACCCACGTAACTTCATGATCGGTCGAAGACAACCCGTCCTTCGAAACAGACGGTCGGAGCACTTTAAGCCTTCTCTCTTCTTCGTCCTCATCGCTGTCCTCGTATTCTGGGACATCATAGACATCTCTAGGTTTCCATCGGCATACAACACTCCACCCCGGATGCTTCAAACACTGTGAGTAGTATACTTGGAACGCTTGGTTCGGAAAGATAAACGGATCGTCCTGAGTAGTATACTGTCCGATATTTAACAACCTTCGTATAGTTCTAGGTCACGACGAGCATCGCACGTATGTTAACCGATAGACGGGGACTAAGTGGCGCTTTTAGTTTCATATAGGGGTATCGATGGGAATATGAAGGTTTCATATCATCATCGAGTATCATATATTGGTTTTAACCCGAATATCTCGAGTCGCTATCTAATTATGCGTTTGTTGTGCATTCGTGTTGTATGTGTAACATGATTTTAAACCATTGAGATCAAGATTGATAGAACTGATCATCCTACATTGCAATAGCATTCATCAACCAAAAACTATTAGTGCAATGGTATACATCTATAACAATCAACAATTAAAACTATAAATATAGGATACTGATATCATAAAGCGTTATGAGACACCTCATCTGCCACGTGTCGTGATCATGGAAATCGCTAATATTGAGTTATGAGACACCTCATCTGCCATGTGTCATGGTTACATATTAGTTAGGGACACGGCTATTTGTGTGCGGCTGCACGCTTGTGCAAAGATTTGTAATGTTAAAAAAATGTGATTTTTTTTATACATTGGAAAGAATGAATAGGAATTGATCTTTACATTGTTAACCTCTTTTAGTTTTTCTTTAGGAGCGGTCTCTCATATCTTAGTTGAAATATTTTCTATGTTTGTTATGGTCTTACTCTCACATAAACTATCAATATCATGCCACAAGAGAGTGAAAAAAATAGCATGCATGGTGTGTTCAATGTATGATAAACAAGTACACTTCTAATAGTTTTTAAATTTGAGAAGTCCAGAGTGTATGGAAGGAGTTGAATAACAGAAGCATAAGGGGCACAACATTTTTTTCTTAAATTCTGGATACATTCTAAAATCTTCAACAGCAATTGGAGTGTATTTCGCTGTGAGAGACTCTTCAAAGAAATGGAGGAAGAAGCACTAAAGAAAAAAGAGAGAAAAATAAGAATATAAAGTTGAAACTAAACTTGAGCTATCCGCTGAAATCATAAAGCATAGGAAAGTTGATTGAGTCTTGATCTATTGCTCTTTCTTTGCATTATCTCGTATGTCCATTTATAGATTTTAATGCCACATGAGATGTATAATCTGTCAGCTCCCTATGGTTGTATTAATGTCAGCTCTTGCACAATATGGGTATCTGCCTTACCATTAAGACAACTATGGAATATGTTAATTTAAAATGTAAGGCTAGCTATCTATGTATTCTGAGGGACTGCTTGCATAGAACTTAGCTTGATCCTCTCAATTATTACACATAAATATGCTGACATGCCTCTCATAACCCTAACCCCAGCCCCACAGTAACCCTAACCCCAGCCCCAACCCTAACCCCAGCCCACCGTAACCCTACCCCAGCCCCACAGTAACCCTAACCCCAGCCCCACTGTAACCCTAACCCCAGCCCCACCCCAGCAGCAGCCGAACCCCAACCCTAACCCTACCCCGACCCCGACCCCGACCGCCACCGCGCCCCTGCCCAAACCCAACTCTCGCGCGCGCAACCCAGACCCAGCCATGAATAATCCAAAAATGCTTTAATTTACCTCGAGATTTATACCTGAACGGGTGCGCTGGTGGGCTGGAGCGACGACGGTGGCGAATTGGCGAAGAAACCGGCGGTGGCGACGACGGTGGCGACGAAACCGGCGGTGGCGACGACGGTGGCGACGAAATCGGCGGTGGCGACGACGGTGGCGACTCTGCCCAACGACGGTGGCGACGCGACGGTGGCGATTTAGGGTTTTTCGCGCGCGTTTGAGGGAGAGAGAGAAAATGAGCGTAGGCTTTTCGATCTGGCTTTATTTTAAAACGATATTTACTTTCCCCTACGGATATACCCGTAGGTCCTTTGTTTGCGCCTCCGTAGGGGCAAACACCAAATTAAGAATTAATATTTTTATTCTTGGACATCAGTGCCCGTAGGGGCAACCTTTTAGCCCTACGGATTAATCCGTAGGGCCAAGTTAAATATGCCCCTACGGATATTTCCATCCGTAGGGGCAACCCCCTATTTTACTAGTGTATACGGTTACAGTCGTGAATCTGGAAGAGGCATTACTAGGAATACCGGAATACCCCATCGAAACATTTCGATGTTTCAGTTTCACTGTGTAATGTTAAAAGAAAAATGATTTCCCGATTAGATACTTACTCCAGGGTATGTATTTACTAGGTTTGATTCTCACATCTGTATGGTTTTACAGATGATGAGTGGGAGTAAGTTATTGGGAATTGGGTGATCATCCTCATTATATCGGGATTCGTTGTAATCGGTGATATTTGAGGAGATCACCTGGGCTGTTTGCCGGTCGGCAAATATTTGGTTTTGAATATCCGCTGTTATGCACCAATTTCAAATTGATATATCTGTACGTCTATTTTCATAGAGTGAGATATACCTTTTTGAAATCATGTCTGTGACATTTACCTATATCAGTGGATGGTTAGGTAAGGAGCATTAAACAGCGGTGTAATTCTTCTTAACCATAAGTACAGTTTTCAACCTACGACACACAGTGGATGAGTTATCAGACTCAAGGGACTTATACAGAGTATTGTATGTTGTCCAGGGTCCATCAGGACAGAGGGGTTGGTCCTCGTACTATATTCGGTTTACTTATGACTTCTCTAGTTTTTAGACAAGTGTTTCGTGGAAACACAGGGTCCGAATTTTGAGAAGTTATAGGTATTTGAATAGAGTAGAGAACCAGGTATCACAAGTATCGGGATTATTCAAAGTGATCGAAGATGTGGATACTTGTGTATGGTATTCAGTTGATAGTAATGACTAAGAGAACTTGCTTCTCTTTCAGGTTACTCATAATTGGAAGCATTCCTAAGTTGAGTAACGCTGATCGGCCTCCTTCCATTTAGTTGACATGCACTGGAGACAGTTGCATGATTTGGATCTGGTTCAGTTAAATCAGTGCCTCTGTTTCTATATTGGATATAGAACAGTTCATATCTTAACGATGTTAAGGTACGGGGAGTTGTCCGGCTTATGATTGAAACCAGACTCTGGATAACTCAAGGCACGCTTCTGTAATGGCTGTTTGTGGGTTGACCCAGGCTATGACGAGGGTTAACTTTCTACCATCTGGATGAACAATAGCAATATTGTTCTAGACTCGCCACAGTTTTATTAAAAATGGATTTTTTCTTTTCAGAAAACAGTAGTGGGAGTATGGTAGAACTGGAAGTGATTCCAGAACCACAAACGATTACTGAAGATTTGATAAGGAATCTAAAGATTCAATCTGGATTGACATTCCATTGGCCACTTCGCAGATAAGGTGGGTAACTTCAGGCACCCGAGAGGTACTAGGGCAGCCTCAAGGACGGTGACAGGGAAGTTCTTGTTTACCCACAATTACCATTGTTGTTGTTCCAGGCTGCGAGACCCGGCGGGAGGATGAGTATAGCGTCGTTCTAAACTAGTTTTAGAAGTGTACGTCTATATGACTCTGCCAGAGGGTTGTCGTAATCAGTGGGAGCAGCGGAAGCATTGGTGGACAGGTAGCTTATGTCTATTTATAGACTAAAGCAGATGTAGCGGAGATAGATCATCTATTTCTGACGTGACAGTCATGGGTTTGACTTCATCAGAATAGGGGATGGATCTGTTGAGAAGGTAGTAGGGTGTGATATCCTGGTATTTGGATGACATACACAGAGTAGGAAAAGAAACTCCTATAGTACAGTCGGTTATACTTTGGTCGTCACACAGTGGTTTCTCCACAAAGGAAATGGATTTTATATCAGATATACTGGTTACTAGATCTATGGTTTTAGATCTAGATTTGGGTGGTTTCCCAATCAGGGTACTTTGACAGCATTCTAAGAGTATATAGAATGGACGACTCCTGGCACGGTAGTGTACCTGCAGATGATGGAGTCACCCTCTCTAAAGGTGTCTTATAGACTAAAGTAGAGAGGGATGTGCATGATTGGCAGATCACTTGCTTAGGCAATTGAGTCAATCATGAGATGTCAAGTACCACACCAGATGTTGTTCTTGCACTAGATGCAATAAAATGACATTAATCCAATCCTGGAGAAACAGTCGGAAGCAGTTCTAGAACATAAGTGGATGTTCTAGGGATATGATAACGACGGCCTCATTCGGGAGACAGTTATCATTCCAGGCTTACAAGGTGACATGGACGACAAGGAGGTTGTCAGAGTTATAGTTTTCCTTCTGACGAAGGGCAGTATTTTGGACAGATGATCCAAGGCAATACTGAGGGAGGCATGACGCAGGATACTGATTAAGTTCAGTTGACGATACAGTCTAAGAAGTTTGGATTTGGAGTTCATTTATGAGCTATGTCCCATCAGACATCCAGACACATTCTAAGACAGGTATTGCTCATTTCGGGAGATGTCTTTCTCCGCGAACTTGAGAAATAGAGAGACATAGAAAGAAACATCAAGGCGGATCCACTCACTGAGGCTATTCCTCGAACGCAATAGTTTCGCAAACGAGCTTTGTGAGACTGACTAGTAGAGGAGTTGGGTGTTCGGTATCACACAGGCTGTGAGTATGCGACATCGCAATAATTAGCCTTGAGTGCAAGTGGGAGATTGTTGGAGATAGTGCCCTCAGAGTCAATTATTAGGTCACAGGTACGTGATTGCAATGATTGATGGAGGACCTATCCCGGTAGGACATTCTTACTCGAGATGATAGTTTGCTATCTGGTTTACCTTTATCATCGTGTACTGCTTTAAGTGACCTGACAAGTCGCTATTACACGTTGGTAGAGCCCCTAGGATTCTTTCTTGACCACCAGCAGTATGAGGGCGATCATATACGTGGGAGCTGGCAGTCTATCAGCATATCCTTAAATGGTCCCTAGTCGTGAGAGTTTCGAGATAGGGCATCGATACTCTAGAGTAGACTAGTGTATACAGTCGAGACCCCGACGAGGGGCGGTGGCCGGTCTCACAAGCCACTGGTGTCAGTTGGATCACCTAAGATGTATACAGGTGCTCATTGGGTTATGAGTACACCGGACAGGACTCGCCGGGAACATGCTAGTTGGTCATATACCAGACGTCAGATGGCAGTTCCCTGGTGACATGTGTGCAGGTTAGTTCATCGACCTGGGGATCGTCATTTGTCTCGTGTGAGTTCCCACTGTACTTTGATTACTACCCTACCACGGCTCAAAGGAGTCGTGCAAACAGGTTTTAGTTGGGTACAGTCCCGAGCCACATGGAGGCAGTGAGCGTATCTTCAGGGGTTCGTCTCTCCCGGTATTGGGGGTGAGGTCGTGCTGTGTCTAGGAGAGCCATTACACGAAGCCCTCGGCCGAGGCAAGGAGATTTACTGGTAGGTATTCCAATAGTATCTCAGGGTGTTCTGGGCTATACTCCGACACGACTTGTACCGCTTTTGGGGGTCTGACTTTTACCAACCCCCTAGGCCCGCCATGCCATACTCATAGACGAACGGACTGGATTGCACGGATATTGTCACTGACAGGCTCAGTAGGGTTGTCAGGCTGAGTTCGCTCACAGACGTCCCTTTTAGTCAGTACCTGGTGGCCCGTTACGTATTGGCTTATACCTCTGACGTGCTAGTGGTTAAATCCACAACCAAGGTGTTGACGAGTCTTTAGAGTCCCCCACATTCAGTTACTCAGCTTTCGGGCGAAAGGTTGTAGAGGCCGTATGGAGATATGGCAAGGTCCGATCAGATACGTGCGGTATTGCACGGATCAGGATCAGACAGTTTGTACTATAGGCCGTATGGATATATGGCAGGGTTCGATCAGATACGTGCGGTATTGCACGGATCAGGATCGAATAGATATTACTAGCCGACTTTGGTATAAGCCGGATCCTAGTATAGTACAGTGTAGATTTTGTATCATTGCATTTGTATTTCGGTCGGAATACAAATGCGGGTGTGTATGCACAGTATCGGGGTTTTCCTGTAATTTATTACGGGACCAGTTTTCTGGAGTTGCCAGTTTGCTTTCCGTTTCGGCCAATTTCCTTTGTATCGTTCATTGGCCGAAGATTGGTGGAGGACGGCTTATTTGTATTGTTGCAAATAAGCATTTGTGGAGGGGGTCTTTGCATATATTTGTATCATGATGGTTTCATGATGGAGCCCATCCTTTGACTCTTTCTTTTCCATCATGGTTTGACTTTGTAAACAATCATGGTTGTTGATGATTGTTGGTTGAGTATTGGTTTTGGGAGTGATCATTGTTTCTCATCATCACTTGCTATTCAACCACCTCTTTGTCTTGACTCTCTCTCTCTTGTATGAGATGAGAATGGCTCCCATTTTTGATTGACTCTCCACTCTCACTCCCTCTTCTTCACTTGTGTTGGCCGGCCATGCATGGGGCTGCCCATGATTTTTGGTGTGGGATTTTTGATTCATTTCATGTTGCAAAATCCCACAACACCATCTCCAAAAAGCTTGTATCAATCCTCCACCACAAAGGCAATTCCACAACCCCAAAGTGAGACATGTAATCCACATTATATTCTACAGCAAATCTTAGGCACGTCGACTAGCCAGCTTCGTGCCCGAGTTGCCTCGGCATTGAGGTGGGAGCCCGTAAAAGAAGTAGGCGATGTGGTGCACTTCCGGCGACGAGGTGGAGACCGGAGCTTCAGGTGGAGATCGGGACGACGACGAGAAGACCGGAGGACTTGGATCAGTCGGTATATCTCTCTTCCCTTTCTTATAGTTAGCTAGGACTAATTAATGGTTCGATCCGGGTATTAGTGCGCGGCGGTTTGCCAGTTCAAGAAAAATTAAAGTTTATCACCGCTTCCGCATTTGGCCGTCGGATTGACGGCCGGGGCGCCGCCGTGCACTTACAGTTGGATCCCGATACCCGCTGCGAGTAAGAGTTACTCCTGGGAGAGTTTTATACATTACAATTAGCCGATCAAGTAGGTGTCTAGAAAGGTGTCAACGGGGTTACGCCTCTGGGAAAACGAGGTTTACATTAATTAGGTTCGTGCGAAAGCACGAGGAACCTCCCTCAAAGTACCGACACTGGCCTGGCTGAAAGATTGGCGAACTTGTAGTCTGTAATTAATCCCGGCTAGTCTTTCCTTTTAGGGTTTGAAGGAAGATTTGATAAAAAGCAGTGGGAGCCATCCTGATTAGATAAAATAATAACCAATCTGATCTTGCAAGAGCGCACGCTGAGTGTTTTCTTCTCTCTCTCTCCAGGTAGCGACCATATCACGCCTTAATCAAGATAATAATACGGATTATTGACCGAACCCGCTTGTTATACTGAGCTGGGGAACGTTGGTCCCGCTCCTACTTATAATTGTTATAAGACAGAGCAGGAAATTAGGAAATACCAGAATTCCCGTGCCGCCCAAACGAAGAGAGTGCATGCTGATGCATCATCTTCGGGTGTGTTCATTACAAAGAACTGTTTCTCTGCATCCTTTACGTCCTGGGTATATGATACCGGATCAGGATCCCGCATATGTAATATGTTACATGGGCTACAGATAGGTAAAGAACTGAGAACGGGTGATAAGTTTCATGAGGCAGAAAACGGGGCAAGTGTTGCAGCCAAGTCTGTCGGTCACTGTCACCCTGCATTACCAATACATTGATTCTGAACGAATGCTATTAGATACCGAACCTGATATACAAAATCATATCAGTCTCTTTATCAGTAAAGAAATGGTAAAATTTTGTATTCCTGGATAATGTTTTGAACATTTCCTATATCAAAAGTTGATCGGTTCAGGCACGTTATCTAAAAGCATTGATGTTCTAAATCAAACTACAGTTCTTAGTATACGGAACACACACAAGAGGAAGAGTTCAGAAATGAACGAATTCTTCTTGAGGTATTGTAGACTAGGTCAGATCAATGTGACCCGACTAGCTAGAGTTGCATATAGATGCATATTTAAATCAGTTTGAATTTACATCTTGTGAAACTCGCCAGTCATGTCATAAAGATAAGATGACCATAGCTCTGTTTATTGGAAACAGAGAAAGAGTTAATGAACTCTTGGGATTGATACATGTTGATGTATGTAAGGTCCCCTGTCTACACATGCCAGGACTGGTTCTTTATACTTCATTACATTCTTTGATGATCTTTCGAGATTCAGACCTATGTTCCTGTTGAAACACAAGTCCGAATCTTTTGAGATATTCACAGAATATAAGTTAGAAGTAGAGAACCAAAATACGGGTATAAGTATTATGTCCTATGACGAGATCAGGGAGGAGAATACTTGTGCACGGAAATCCTGGACTATTTTAAAGAAGAATGAGATTCTCTCTCAGAATTACTCCTCTGTATACACCATAGCACGATGGTATATCAGGGCGGAGCAGATACACCCTATATGATAAGGTGTGCTCTATGATGAGTAATACTGAGTTACCTATTTCCTTTTAGGGGGTTATGCACTTATGAAGCTGCATACCTATTGAATTAGGGTTCGAATCAAATCAAAGCCTACCATTTCATATGTGATATGGAAAGGGAAGAGCCCATGTCTTAAGCTAGTTAAGATTTGGGGTTGTCTAGCCTATGTCTGAAAAACAAAATCCGGACAAGCTCGAGGCAAGATCTGTTATGTAGAACTGGAAATGTTCCAGCTATACAGACTGCAGCTGATGATTTGGTAGAACCGAAGGATTCAGTAGATTCCAACGAACCTCAGCCTCTCCGCCGATCTAGTAGGGTTCCTCACCCACCTGAGAGATACTTCGGTTTCTCTATGACAGTGGGAGCGAGGATTGCATCATGAGATGATGACCCAACTAGTTTCGAGCTGGCCATCAGGAGTGAGACTCTGTAAGAATGGCTGGATGCTTAGTGATCTGAGATGGAATCCATGTACACCAACAAAGTATGGACTTTAGTTGCTATATCTGAAGGGTTAAATCCCCATCAGGAGCAAGTATATCTTTAGAAGATTACTTGGTGTACATGGAAAAGTTGAGACTTTCAAAGCTAGACTTGTTAAAGTTTTTCGTCATCAACCAGGCGTTGATAATGATGAAACATATTCCAGTATCTATGCTTAAGTCCATCCAGATCCTACTTGCCACGGCTACATACCATGACTGCGATAACTGGCGGTCAGGTGCCATGATATCTTTTCTAAATGATGTTTTAAGAAGAGAACGTCTGTAAGTACACAGCCAGAGGGCTTCGTAAACAGTGGGAGCAGCGGAAACGTGTGCAAGATGTTTTATCTGATAAAGCAGGCATCGCGGAGTTGGAACGTCTGTTTTGATGTGTTAGTCAAAGAGTTTGACATCATCAAAATGGTAGATAAACCTTGTATAAACAAAAAGGTAGTAGGGAGTATGGTGGTGATCCTCGTAGAGTACGTGGATGACATACTCTTGATAAGAAAGGAGTTTCCTATGCTACGCTCGGTCAATCTCCGCTTATCACAATGATTCTCCATATAGGATCACTGGAAGTGTTCCAGAGTGATAAAGACGACTGAATGTCAGTCGCAGGCATTGTCTTTACCCTCAATAAAGGGACGGTATGTTGGAAGAGTTCCAAGCTAGATACCGTGACATACTAGACGATAAAGGCAGGATACATCGCTACTTAAGATGCTACCAAAGAGGCTGTTTGGATGTATAATGGTTCATGAGATGAACTACGTTCCTACCATTGTGAGACAATGGAGTTGTGGCTTATGCCAAGGAACGCCGGTCCCATCAGTGATCCAGACTTATTCTAAGGCAGTATCACCTGATCATGGAGATGGTTGATCTCCAGGTTGATCAAGGCAAGGAAAGCAGACTTAGAGGATAACGCAGCGGATCCACTCACGAAGGCCTATTCCCAGAGAGAGACTTTTATGGGATGGTTGAGTATGAGATACTACAACCACTGCTACAGATGGCCCTAGTGCAAGTGGGAGATTGTTAGTTATATGTATGCCCTAGAGGCCATTACTGTACATAGGATGTATATTGTAGTGGATGCTGGGACATATATAGGGAGGACTTTCTTGCTTGACATGATAGTATGTTATCTGGTTGCTCTTTACCTTAACGTGTACACAGATTGTCTCTCTATTACATGTTGGTAAAGCCCTTAGGATGTGTGCTTGACTACCTGGACTATGATGCGGATCATATTAGTGGGGATATGGTAGTCCATAAGTACATCCTTCAAAGTCCCTAGTCATGGGTGTATCGAGACGGGGCATCGATATACCAGAGTAGACTAGCGTATACCTTCTTGACCCATACAGATGGGCGATGGATGATCCCATATCCATTGGTGTTTGACATCGGAGATGATATACGGGTGCTCAGTAGAGACTGGGTACACTGGACGGACTCGCCGAGAACTCCCAGATGGTATTATACTTCACGTCAGATGGCAGTTTTCTGGTGACACTGGTACAGAGTAGTCTGTTGACCCGAGATCGCCATAGAGTCTTGTGTGGTTCCCACTGTGCTTTGATTTCCATCTTACCACGTCCAAGAGGGCATGAAAAATGGTGGTTTTTGGGTACAGTCCCGAGTCACATGGATGCAATGAGCGATAGGAGGGGATTCGTCTCTCCCGGTATATGGAGTTGATGTTGCGCTGTGTTCGATTGGCTATAACAGGAAATCCCTGGCCAGGGTTGCTGAGATTTACTGGTAAGTGTTACCAGTAGTTTCTCGAATTGTTATAGACCTCATATCGACATGACTTATCGAGCTATTGGGGTCTGACGTTTACCACCCCTAGGCAAGATATGCGACATATCAGACGATCAGACCGGACTGTACGGTAGTGTTACTGGTTGGATTCACTGGAGTGTGAGCGGGCTTGCTCGTCGATCTTCTGATCGCTCAATACCCGGGTGGCCGTTACGTTTAGCAGACCGCTTGCGGCTTTTGGGTGTTTGATATGATCATCACCTGCTGCCGGCGTATTGACGAGTCTTTAGAGTCCTACACAGAGGTTTCCTGGCTCAAGCGAAACGAAATAGGGGCGCATATGAGATATGTGCGGGACCGAGAATGATACCGTATTCGATTCTCGCGATTTGTGACATTGATCGGTTATATACGATATAGCCGGGTTATCGGATCAAGTGTTGATTCGATAAGTTATTACTGTTGATATTAGTCGGTTATATGCGATATGACCGGATCATTAAATCAAGTGTTGATTTAATGCATAATTATATATTTGATATATTACTTTGCATTAACTAGTATCGGTTCACTTTAAATAGATTTTCTCGCTCGGATGTGCACATTGTATATGTGATATACTTTTTGTGCACTTGATTGTATCATGTTTGATGATACATGCTCTTTAGTGTTTGTGTAAAGATTAAACCATGGTTGTGTATTGGTTAGGGTTTTCTTTTTCATTTATTTATTTCATTTGTTTTATTTTGGAAAAGAAATGGCAAAAGAAAAGAAAATGGTTGCTAGTTTTGTTTTACTTTGAAAGTTCATGAAGCTTTGACTTAGTGACCATTTTGTCTTCATGCTTAACCCTAACCATTCCTTCTAACCATGATTTATTCTCTACACATGACCATGGTTGCCACATGATAAGTGTTCAATTTATTTTCTATTTTGAATTAACTTATCATAAGATTTATCATCTTCTTCTTCTTCTTCAAGAAGAAAGCTTGCTTCAAAAATGGCAACTTGAGCAAATGTGTGAGAAATCCAAATCTAAAGAGAACCCACTTCCTATTTCTTCATCCTCTACTTCTTGCCAAGTAGTAGAGTGTGTTTTCTTCACAATTTTCATGACTTGGTGAAGTGAGAGCTTGATCTTGCGATGCTTCGACGTAGATCATCTTCGGCATGGACATCGACGACCTAGCTCGCCATTTCTCCGACGAAGCCGACGCTAGAGCCCGGGAATTCATTTGGACAGCGAGGGAACTTCGTTGCGGAGCTATGGAGGTGGAGCACCGGATCTACAAAGGTTGTATTTCCGTATTCTTTTAGTTAAGTGTTAACTAGATTTCATTATTCGCCTAGACATCTAGTCTAAGATCCGTAGTCTAGGGTTTCCCGGCACCGTAAATTTTGAATTTGGCATGGTTGATGCCTTGTGAGACCTCACTAGAGTGCCTAGGAACCCTACAGCACCCAACAATTCTTTTCCACAAAACAACTTTGTTCTGTCAAACAACGATAAGGTTTCCTCGCTAGAACGAAGTCTGGAGGCGTTCGTTAAACAATCGACACAATCCACCGCCAACATCCAGTCGTCTATTCAGTCTTTGGTGCAACACACTGCTGCACACGGGCAAAGCATCAAGACCATCGAAGCACAGATAGCACAGCTGAATGCGGCGTTAAGCGAGCGAGAAAAGGGGAAGCTTCCATCTCAACCACTCCCAAATCCCGGTCACCCACATAATGTACATGTTGCTCTTGAACAACAGAACCATAATGTGAGTGTCGTGACTGTTAGTTATATGTATGCCCTAGAGGCCATTTCTGTACATAGGATATATATTGTAGTGGATGCTGGGACATATATAGGGTGGACTTTCTTGCTCGATATGATAGTATGCTATCTGGTTACTCTTTACCTTAACGTGTATACTGATTGTCTCTCTGTTACATATTGGTAAAGCCCTTAGGATGTGTACTTGACTACCTGGACTATGATGCAGATCATACTAGTGGGGACATGGTAGTCTATAAGTACATCCTTCATGGTCCCTAGTCGTGGGTGTATCGAGACGGGGCATCGATATACCAGAGTAGACTAGCGTATACCTTCTCGACCCATACAGATGGGCGATGGATGATCCCATATCCATTGGTGTTTGACATCAGAGATGATATACGGGTGCTCAGTAAAGACTGGGTACACTGGACGGACTCGCCGAGAACTCCCAGATGGTATTATACCTTACGTCAGATGGCAGTTCTCTGGTGACACTGGTACAGAGTAGTCTGTTGACCCGAGATCGTCATAGAGTCTTGTGTGGTTCCCACTGTGCTTTGATTTCCACCTTACCACGTCCAAGAGGGCGTGCAAAATGGTGGTTTTTGGGTACAGTCCCGAATCACATGGAGGCGATGAGCGATAGGAGGGGATTCGTCTCTTCCGGTAAAGGGGGTTGATGTTGCGCTGTGTTCGATTGGCTATAACCGGAAATCCCTGGTCAGGGTTGCTGAGATTTACTAGTAAGTGTTACCAGTAGTTTCTCGAATTGTTATAGATCTCATATCGACACGACTTATCGAGCTATTGGGGTCTGACGTTTACCACCCCTAGGCAAGATATGCGACATATCAGACGATCAGACCGGACTGTACGGTAAGTGTTACTGGTTGGATTCACAGGAGTGTGAGCGGGCTTGCTCGTCGATCTTCTGATCGCTCAATACCCGGGTGGCCGTTACGTTTAGCAGACCGCTTGCGGCTTGTGGGTGTTTGATATGATCATCACCTGCTGTCGGCGTATTGACGAGTCTTTAGAGTCCTACACAGAGGTTTCCTGGCTCAAGCGAAACGAAATAGGAGCGCATATGAGATATGTGCGGGACCGAGAATAATGCGTGTATGTGATACCGTATTCTATTCTCGCGATGAATGTATCAATATGGTTGTATGCGATATAACCTGGTTATCGAATCAAGGATTGATTCAATAAGCCGATACATTGAATACTAGTCGGTTATATGCGATATGACCGGATCGTTAAATCAAGTGTTGATTTAATGATTTAATGTATAATTATATATTTGATATATTACTTTGCATTAATTAGTATTGGTTCACTTTAAATGGATTTTCTCACTTGGATGTACAAGTTGTATATGTGATATACTTTTTGTACAAATGATTGTATCATGTTTGATGATACATGCTTCTTTGGTTAAGTGTATAGAATTAAACCATGGTTAAGTTAATGACCTAGCCCGCTTTTTCTCCGATGAAGCCGATGCTAGAGTCATGGTTCGATTTGGACAGCGGAGAGGACTTCATCACGGAGCCTAGGAGGTGGAGAAACGGATCTACAAAGGTTGTATGTTCGTTCACTTAGTTAAAATGTTAACTAGTTTCATTTGTCGCCTAAATTTCTAGTTAACGATCCGTATTAGAGTTTCTCGGCACTTGTAAAATTAGAAATTGGCATGGTTGATGCCTTGTGAGACCTCTTGAGAGTGCCTAGGAGCCCTACACTTTCTTTTAACCACGAGATCGTCGATATAGCATTCGACGATTTCATGTATAAGGTCGTCGAAGATCTTTGTCATGGCCCTCTGATAAGTAGCACCGGCGTTCTTCAAACCGAAGGGCATTACTTTATAACAAAATATCCCTAAAGGAGTCCGGAAAGCCGTATGTTTCTGATCTTCAGGATGCATTTTTATTTGATTATACCCTGATGAGCCGTCCATGAAGGAGAAAACCTCATGAGTGGATGTATTGTCTATCATCAGTTCAGTGACTGGCACTGGGAAATCATCCTTCGGGCAAGCTTTATTCAGATCCCGGAAGTCTACGCATACGCGCACTGTCCCATTTTTCTTCATCACTGGGACGATGTTGGCGATCCATTCAGGGTACTGAACTTCTTGAATGAAGCCAGAGTCGATTAACTTTTTGACTTCGGTATTTATGCTCATCTCAAGCTCGAGTCCCATTCTTCTCGGTGCCTGTTTGACTGGTTTTACGTTTGGGGATATTGCTAGTTTATGTACAGCGACTTCTGGATCTAGTCCTGGCATCTCGGAATAGTTCCATGCGAAGCAATCTTTATGCTGCACAAGGACGTCTTTTAACGCAGCTACCCTCTCTTCAGACAGCAGCTCGCTGACGAATGTCGGTCGCGGATCATTTACCGTCCCCAACTCAATTTTCTTGAGATTATCTGCAGTGGTATGGATTCCATCCTCCAGTTCTTTCGGAGCTGGGGGAAATTCTGAGATTACCTCATCGCTGCTGTTTTCAAAGCACCAAGGAAGGCTGTTCATGTCCTCGGACTCTTCTTTTAATATTGTTACCACGTGGCAAGTGTGAATTTTCTGCCAATCCCAATGCGGAGTTGGTTCTATCCTTATGTTTTCGGGTTCGTGCTTTTGCGGCGGCGCTACCCTCCAGTTGTCAGACAACGCGAATTTGCCAAGCTGATATTGGTCCTCAACCCAATTCTTAAAGGTGAAGCAATCTTCAAGCGGATGCCCTACTACTCGATGGTAAGAGCAATAATTTGGGTTGGAGACTTCGCCCGCTTGCTCAGGGTGTTTAGACTCTGGCAGTGTAAGCATTTGATGTTTTAGAGCAAGATCAAGTATTTTCCTTGTTTTGTTCCGAGGAAATGAGTATGCTCGACCCATTTTCTTCATGAGGGCTAGGTCAATAACGCTCGACTCTCGGATGCGTGGCTTCTTAGCTCTGCTTTGTGGTTTTCAAGCACCTTTCTTGCCTTTCGACTTGTTTTTGCTTTCGCGTCGAACCTTTTTTGTAGCAGGTTGACAAGGAGCGGCATTTTCATCCTTCACCGCCTGTTGAAGGAGGCGCTGTGTCTTGGCTTTCTCATAGATTGCCATTTCACGATTGTGATCATCTCGGGCTTTTTGACCCGCATTCCTTATAAGTTTGCCCATCTGGTCTTCAAATGATGGACTGGGCGGTTTTGCATCAGGAACTTTTGCTGGCTCAGGATTTGCGTCCTCCCATTGAGCGTCCGCCTCTTCATCGAAGTCATACATGACATAACAGCTGTTTACTAGCTCCCGTTTCTTTGACCGGATGTACCCAAGCCCTTTTGTTTCTATTCTCCCGTTAGGCAGTTTGCATTGAGTCCCGGGAACGTTCTAGACCATGTCATAGAATTTGGCCTTTCTAACGGTCTGTGTGAAGGATATCCCCTGGCGTTTCAGCAGTTTCTTCAAACCTTCGGTATAATATCTGGGAAGACGGATAGGCTGAAGCCTGTCGAGCGTGGGATCCGCGCCATGCCAAATTTCTTTTTCCACCTTGTTTTCTTCAGAACGGTAGAATAGGATTGCCTTCTCGCCTTTTCTTCTGGGAGGGATATAGAATGTCTGCAATTCTTCTACGCTGTTGGTGTCGAGTGCATCCAGTTCTTTGTAATGTTCAAGCGTCACCATGGTTATCTGCAGACTTCGCTCTTTATCAGCGGAAACCCGTATTGAAGGCCGAGCAGGGAATACAGCATGAACTTCATCCTCTGAATCACTGCCGAAGATCAATGAAGGAACGAATGGTCCTGGCCTGGTGGATTGGGATGGACCTGAATAAATTATATCCTCCTCCTCCTCGGTGTCACTGCCGAAGACAGGGATGGTGGCGTTAGTTTTGTTCTCCGGTTTGTGACACCTTTCCGTGTCTTCGAAACTCAGTAAGAAGTATTTGGCATCTTCATACTTGCGAACTTCGTTTACGGAAAACGGATTCAACTCTCCCGCCACTGTGTACTCGAGGCCATCCCTAGAATACTTCATGCATTGATGCTGTGTAGAAGGGATGATATTGTACTCGTGTAGCCATGGTCGGCCGAGCAGAGCATTGTAGCACGTCTTGGCGTCTATAACATGGAATTTGATGTCTGTGACGAGCAACCCGAAGCGTAGCGTCAATATCACAGATCCAAGAGTTTTTGATGATTGGGAGTCGAATCCGGAGATGGTGATTTTGTCTCGGGCGAGGTGTTGGACACTCATGCAAATCTCCTTTAACACTCGCACATTGAGTAAATTAACAGACGATCCGTTATCGACCAAGATTTTACCTATCTTTATGTCATGGCAGTACCCTGAGACATAAAGGGGACGATTGTGTTCACACATCCCGAGGAGAAGGTCTTCATCACCAAAAGCAACGTCGGCTGTGTGCACTTCTTCTAATTCGTCCTTCATCTTTTCTTCGGCTAGGAAGGCTTGGAACTGGTCCGGATCTTGTAGCGCCTTAATCAAAGAGTCTCTCGCCTCCTTTGATAGTAACAAGGCATCAAGGACGCTGAGCTGAGAGGGCAGTTTCCTCATATGCGCCAGAATGTTGTAATCCACCTTATTTCTCTTCGGTGGGTTTTCGGCGTTTAACTCTTCCGCGACTCGGTCATCCAAGGCGATATCTTCGGAGATTTTCTCTTTCCCTTTGTCTTTCTTGTTTAGAGGTCCGAGATTCTTCTCAGGTAGCGTCTGATTCCGCAGCCGGATATTTTCGCAGACCGTTGGCTCTTCTTCTTTTCCCGAAGTTGACTCTTTAAAGAGAGGGGCAAGTTCTAGCTCCTCATCAGAGTCGCTCCCAAATGTAGGCACTTGTGACCTGGCAGCGTTAACCATGTGACAATTGCCGGCAGTTCTTTCATGTTCTTTGGTCGTATTTCTTTGCTCCCGGCGAATTTTACGTTTTTCCCGTTTAAAGCGTTGTCGATTAGCGACGTATCCTTGCCACCATCCATTGAAAGCTTTGCAATCTTGGGTGGGATGCGAGACCTTCTGATGATATAAGCAATAAGAGGGGTGCATTTCTACCACACCAGTAATTTTTCCTTCAGAGGATGGTAACTTCATGCCCATTGATATGGCCTTAGCAAACCTCTTCTTTATCTTGAATTGGCTTTTGTCGATAGTGGAGGCGTTTTGCTCCAGCGGGATCATCTCAGCTCTTTCCTTAAGTCGCTGGCGCTTGGCCCTTTCGAATATAGCCGTCTCGCGTTCTCGATCAGCTTTACTTTTCAATCGAGCTTCATTACGAAACGCGCCAATCATTTCAACTGATAACCCTGGAGCCCTTGATTCGGCATTTGCCCCCAGCGTTTCAGTGTCAGAAGTCTCTTCATCATTCGTGACCGAATGGGAGATCATATGACAGCTCGCCACATATTCCTCGGATTCATCCGATGAATTTTCTCCCTCATCTTCTTTTTGAAAGACGTGATCAAGGAAATCTTGGAGCGTAATGGGAGTCCGCTCCTTTTGGTTATATTCATCCAACGCGTCGATTTGCTTTTGTAAGTCCGTGAGCTTGTCGCTAGGCTTCACGGGCTTCTTAGATTTCTTCTTCTTCTTTTTCGAAGATTTTGACGGCTGGCTATGAACGCTTGAACTACCACCATCGATCTTCGGAGTCGGACGTGGCTTCAACATCCCCTCAATAACCCGCGGTTCCAAGGGGTTCTTCGACTTGACCGCTGGACATGTCTGAAGATCGTTTAGCATCCTCTTTGTCTTGGTTGATAATACAACCTCCCAAGGAGCTTCTTCAATGACGGAACATGTTTCCCCCGGCGTATTCGTCCCCTTAGAGGTGTGGGGCTGCGGGGGATTCACCTTCCATTTGTCAGATAGCGCAAATTTGCCCTGACGGTACTGATTCTCAAGCCAATTCTTGAAAACGTAGCAATCCTCGATGGGATGGCCTAGCACTCGATGGTAAGGGCAGTAATTGGGCTCGTTGACGTCGTTCGGTTGCAACGGACGTTTTGGATCTGGCAAACTTATGAGTCTGTTGCGCAACTCCAGCTCGAATAGCCTCCTTGTTTTATCACGGGGGAAGGAGTAAGGACGTCCCATCCCGTCCTCAAGGGGTACGTATGGGCGTGTATTGTTTGGACGAGCAACCGGCTTCGAGTCGCTCGGTTGTTGTTGGGCATTAGCGACAATGATCGCTTTTCCCTTTCCTTTATCGTTTCGGGAGTCCGGCTTCGGGAGAGGGGGTTTATGGCCCATCTGGTCCATCTGCGCTAATTTGTCGATCAAAGCCTGGAAGGTAGTCGGCTTGAAGAACATCATGAACTGCGAGATGGTTGCCTGTGGATCAAGGGTTCCAACAAACATTCCCACCGCTGGAGCTTCTTCTATGCGTTGTTCGCACTTCGACTATAGATTTCGCCACCGTATAGCGTACTGAACCCATGTCTCGTCGGGTTTTACCCTGGCATTAATCAGCGCCGTCATCGGGGTACGCTCATTGGCACTTGCAAAACGTTGGGTGAAGAGCAGCTCCATCTCCGCAAAGGTTTTAATAGAGTCGTTGGGAAGCTCAGAATACCATTCGAATGCCGTATTTGATAATCTTCCAACAAACTGGCGAAGCAAAAGCTTGTCGTCGCCGCCGGTGTTACCGCAAAGCACCCTGAACTGGGCAACATGTTGATGGGGATTGCCGGTCCCTTTGTAGACATGAAACTTGGGAATTGTGTAACCCGGCGGGTACTTGATTTGGTCATACCAGCCCGGATATGGCCGCCCTGTTTTTACGACATGCTCGGCCGCCTCGGCCGCATGATGAACCCTTATTTGCTGGGCTGTGTATTCGTCCAGATCAGTTTTAGAGATTGTATCCTCTTTAGCCGTTGATAGAACGGGCTGAGGGTTTGATGTCTCTCCCCTATCATCCCCAAGGACGATCGGGGGTTCTTCAGTCGGGGGATCTTGTTGTATCATCATCCCTATCATGTCCTGGAAGAGGAGGCCCATGCGCTGTATATTGGCTGCTTGTTCAGCAGCCTCTTTTTCTCTCTTTTCCAGTACTCGGCGGAGGAACTCGGCGTCGGTCTCTTCCTCTTGGCGTTCATCTAAGGACGTCTCAGGGTTCTTTTTTGGCTCCGTGAGTGTAGCCATTGTAGTCATCATCTCCTGGAGCTTTTGTTGCTGCTCCTGAGCCTTGATCACTGATAGGGTAAGCGGTCGGTGACCCATAGAAGTACGACTTTCTTCCTTTCCAGAAGCCATATAAACCGTATGAACAATTATGCCCCCTGACTTGGGGCGTTTAGGTTCACTGCTTTCAAACTTTGCCGCTGACGCGGGAGCTTTCTCTGGCTTCCTTCTTTTGTGGGCCATCGAGGTCAAAGGAGCCGTTGGAGTGGGCGTCCTAGCAATTGTTGCCCCCTGCTGTTTAATGGGGCGGTTTTTGTCCTTTTCCATCTTTGCCTTTTTCTGGCGATGAAGGTGGTCTGGGTCAATCACGGAGTCTTGAACCCTCCGTCAAACTTTATAAATTTTTGACGACAGCCGTTGAGGGGGCTTTTCTTGTTTTGTTTCTAGAATTCTCTCCACAGGTGGAGGAGATCGTTTCAAGGTAGCGGTTGGAGAGTTCTTACGCACCCTCCTCAGTAGTTCAAAACTGTTCCCAGTTGGAACAGCAGCGTTGACCTCCACCGTCGGAGCAGGTGGAGTTAGCCCCGAGGGGGAACTGCCCCCTGCTTTCCTCACTCGTCGCCAATGGCGACGTCGCGCACGACGAGCCATTGGGACTGGCTCAGAAATCGAGATGGTTTCTTGTTGTCCCCTGTTTGAGCGTGGGGTAACTGCCGATGTCAGCCTATCGAAGACTGATGCCTTTTGACCAGCTGGGGGAGGAGTGGGAACCGCCAATCTTGTGAAGAACGACTCTCTGATGTGAGAAGCCTCTTTAACGACTTCCGGAGCAGCGACCGTTGCCCTCTTTGGGACGGCCACTTCATGGTTCTGACCTAGCCTGCTGAAAACGGAGGCTGTCGGTTTAGTGACGGGCAACCCGTTGACAGGGGCTGTCGAAACAGTGAGCCGGTTGAAGACCGACTTTTTGCCCACTCCCGGTGCAGGTATTGGTGCAGAAAAGCTTGCAGGTGGGATCATAGTTCAGAAGAACAAGCCGGTGGTGGCTTGGGTCACTTGGTCTACCGGCAGAGTAAGGAAAGAAGCCGCTTGGGGCCCATATGCTACACCTCCGGGAGAGGTGGAGCGCCCATTGCAGTGGCACTTCGAGCAGTTGGTGCAGTTGGAGGCCATTGAATCTTGAGTTCTGTGCCAGACAAAAGACCAAATCTTAGTAATTTGAAATCCGAAGGCAACCATTTAACAAACCGCGATTGGTTCGCGAGGATGACAAACGAAGTGTGGAGTGGAAAGAGGAAAAGGTCCCACCGGGCGTGCCAGAATCTGTTCCCCTCCGAAAGGCGGCCCTGGACGTGAAGACGTCTGGCCTGAGATTCGGTGGCAGATGCTATAAGGTTTTATCCGTCCACCTCTCCGAAGATGCCGATTTGATTTACGGCACCGTATATCGGAGGTTTAGACGGATGCGGCCGATGTAGCAGACTTCATCAGATTCCCCCTCGTTATAGGGGTTTTTGATTGTGGGGACGCTCTTCCCTGCAGGCGCAAGCCCCTGCAGTTAATTACGCTACCGCATTGCGGTAACAACTTTCTCCTTCTCCAGAATTTCACTTCGTGTCGTGTGTGTTTGTTTTGTTTGTGGTTGCCCGTGGATTGTATACTGAGACTGAATAATAACGTCGCCCGTAGGACGTGGATTAGTCCAAATCCTTGTTTGCTTAGATTTGGGTTTGGTGTTTTAATTTAAGGATACATTAGTCGCGTTGCGGCTAAGATCAACTTAAACGTTCGTCAAGAATACGTTAATCCTGTTTTGGACTAAGATCGACTTGACGTAGTGATCGATTTAATATCTGGCCGTCGGGACTCGTCACCTCTCTGACGTCGTTGAGGGACTACAGCGACAGGTGTCAGAGGAGTTCAGAGATGTACCCTTGAACCAAGGTTGATTTGGGGTTTTATCGTTTATTTAAATATCTAAGGATACGTTAGCCGTATTTGGGGCTAAGATCAACTTAGACGGGGCCGTTGAGATCCGGCAAAAGAGCATTTGGAGGTCTATTGTTCCAGTTTGGAGACGTGGTGGTCTGTGTTCCAGTTTAGGGACGTAGTGGTCTGACATTAGTTTAGGGATGTTTCGGTCCGGTATTAGTTTAGGGACGTTTCAGTCCAATGTTAGTTTAAGGACGTCTCGGTCCATGAGTTTAAGGACCCCGCAGTCCATATGGGTGTGTGGTCGTTGGGACTCGTCACCTCTTTGACGTCGTTGAGGAATTACAACGATGGATGTCAAAGGAGTTCGGAGATGTACCCTCGAACCGGACGTAGATTGATTTAGGAGAGCCATTTTGCTCAGTCAATTTAATTTAAGGACTTATGGACACGAATGGGCTAAGTCCCGTTGAAAATGTCCGACATTGCTTTTGCATTTCTTTTTACTTTTATTTGGGCTTTGCCCAGAAAGGATGCAGAGCATCAATTTTATTTAGACTCCGTTCTTTATAAATGATGCAGAGCATCAATTTGATTTGGGCCCAGCCCTTTTATTGCATTGCAATTTATTTTGGCCTGCTAGGTCTTTTTGATTTGGGCCTGGCCCTTTAGGAAATGCATTGCATTTGTGCAGAGCACCAAGAATCTTTTAGATTCAAGAAAAGAAGTGCAGAGCACTTTTTAATTTCTTGATCTAAATTTAGATCAAAGAAAAGAAAGAAATCTTTTCTTTCTTTCTGTTTCAGAGAACCAAAGGTTCATAGCAAGTGCAAGGCACTATTTTTATTATTTTTATTTATTTATTTATCTATTTATTGAAGATCACTGATCTTGTTTTCTAGATCAATGATCTATTCTTTGAGAGAATTTTCTCCTATCTCAAAGGTTTTTACCTTCTTTTTTTGTGTTCTCCAGAAATTCTCAAGAGTTCTCTTCTTTCTTCTTTTTTTTTAAAAAACCAGATGATCCTTTGAAATGAGGTTTGGGGTCCTTTTTATAGTGCTCAAAAATTAGTTAAATTTGTTCAATAAATCTTTTCCTGAGTGATTTGGGGAATTTTCCCCACCGTTGGATCTTTGATCCAAATGCCCCTGTTTTACAGAAGAAATCTTCTTGTTTTAACAAGAACAGAAAAGATTTCCTTAAATCTTCATTCTGTTGTTGCGCAACTCACCAGCGCGTGACACGTGTCGTGCAGTAAGGCGCTTGCGCAGCTTTGCTTGCGCAACTGCGCAGACACGTGTCGCGCTGCAGTGCACTTGCGCAACAGTGTTTGCGCAACTGCGCAGACATGTGTCGCGCAGCGGTGCGCTTGCGCAGTTGTGCTTGCGCAACTGCGCAGACATGTAGGCCAGAGGGCTGCCGCCGGGTATGAGATTAGAGTAGGCTCGTTTGAGACGAGGATCGATCAGGGCCGTACGCCTACCCCTTAGGGACAGAGTGATCTGCCTTCTCCAGGACGGATAGCTAGGCTGGGGTCGAGTATTCAGGACTTGCGATTGATGGTTGGATTATTAGTTGAGGTTAGCCGAGCTCCGAGAGCCGATGATGCCCCTCCTGCTGCAGGGACTGTGATTGTACCTGCTGCTCAGGCAATTATTTCTGTTGTTACCGAGATTTTTTCCGTAGCCTTATAGGAATTTTTTAGGCTGAAGCCTCCAGTTTTTACCGGCACAGATGCATGCGGAGGATCCATAGAAAATCCTCGATAGGATGGCTAGGATTTGTCATTCACAGAGTTGTTCTGACGAGATATGGATTGAGCTTGCGAGTTTCTGTCTAGAGAGGTCTTTCTCAGACGTGGTGCAAGTCAATTGAGAGAGGCCGAGCTGCAAACCTACTTCCTATGACTTGGAAGGAGTTCACAGCTATATTTCTTGCTTGTTTCCTTTCGGAGAGTGTTTGAAATGTCCGAGCTCGTAGTTTTGAGTCTTTGCACAAGACTCCACGGATGACAGTGTCTGAGTACGACATTTAGTTACTCAGCGGTCCGATATGCTCATTACCTGGGGGACACTGAAGAGAAACGGATAAAGTGGTTCGTGTGGAGATTGGACATGTAGCTATTTCTTACCATCGGCACCCAGCATTTTGACACTTATGCAGCCGCAATGCATGTAGCCTTACTGCTAGAGAAGCGCATTTCTGAAACTTCGGTCGTTTCTGGACCAAAGCGGATTTATACCGGTATGCCAGCTCAGAGGCGGTTAGATAGACGTTGTTGTGACAGTTATTCTTTTGGTGTTTCTTCCGACGCGTACTTCTATCTAGTGTTATTTCAGTGTTTTCTTCGGTGTGTGTATTTCTTTTGTTGTTTGAATTTGTATCTACGCACTCTGTACCGAGATAGGACCGAGATTCGTCCTTGTTTGATCTGCCACTTGTTGTTATTATTCCAGTAGGTGTGTCTTTTGTCGCTCGAAATGTTTTTCGTTCGTGTTGTTTTTTTCGTATCGGAGATCTGGATTCTTCTGTCAATTTTATGCTTCTCGATATGTTTGACTTTGAAGTTCTTCTGAGCATGGATTGGTTAGCCACGTGTTATGCATCCGTGGGCTGCCGTGAGAGGCAGTCAGATTTAGTTTTCCGGGTTAACCAGTTCTTGTTTGTTTTCTGGGAGACCTTAGCGCCACCCTTCCCGATTTGAATTCTTCCCTTCGCGCTAGTCATCTTTTGAGAAAGGGACGTCAGGATTCTTGGCGTATGTTTGTGATGTTAGAGACGCAGAGGTCCCGTTGGACCAAGTCCCGATTGTGTGAGAGTTTCCAGATGTTTTCCTGACGAGTTGCTTGGTTTGTCGCCAGAGCGCAATATTGAGTTCTGCTTGACTTGGTCCCCGGCACAGAGCCTTTTTCTATACCGCCATATCGGATGGACCCGGCGGAGCTTAAGGAACTGAAGGATCAGTTGCAAGATTTGTTGGATAAAGGGCTTGTTCATCCGAGTGCGTCACTTGGGGAGCTCCTGTTCTGTTTGTTAAGGAGAAGGACGGCAGTTGTGTTTGTGCATCGATTTTTGTCAGTTGAATCGGGTTACTATTCGGAATTGATATCCCTTACCTCACATCTATGATTTATTTGATTAGCTCCAGGGTGTGGGACATTTCTCGATGATTGACTTGCGATCAGGTTACCATTAGCTGCAGGTTCGAGAGGATGATATTCCGAAGACCGCTTTTCACACACGATACGGGCGTTATGAGTCTTTGTGATGTCGTTCGAGATCACCAATACCCCAGCAGCGTTTATGGATTTGATGAACCGTATATTAAGGTCGTTTCTTGATCAGTCTATCATCGCATTCATTGAGGACATCCTAGTATACTTTTGGAGATGACTGGAGCCTAGGCAGTAATTGACGATTTCGTTGCAGACTTTGAGGGAGCATCAGCTATTCGCTAAATTATCCAAGTGTGTTTTCTGGTCGGACAACATTGACTTCTTGGGTCACGTAGCTAAGAGAGATGATAAATATGGAACCAAAAAAGAACGAGGCCGTTCAGCACTGACCCAGACTTGTATCTGTGACTGAGGTTCGCAGCATTTTGGGTTTGGACGGATGCTATTGACATTTCATACAGGATTTTTCACAGATAGCTGCAACGTTGACCGGGTTGGCCGAGAAGGGAGTTTCTTTTCATTAGACTGAGATATGCGAGCAGATCTTTTAGTAGTTGAAGACTCGTTTTATTATGGCGTCGGTATTATCTTTGCCTTTAGGATCAGGCGGTTTTGTTGGTTATTGCGATGCTTCTCGGCAGTTGAAGAAGCACGAGCAGAATTATTCCATGCATGACTTAGAAATGGCTCCAGTGGTTTTTACACTAATGATTGGGAGACACTACTTATACGACGATGTCGTGCTAGATATTTACGGACCACAAGAAGCTTAAAGTATATCTTTCAGCAACGAGATCTAAATTTGAGACAACACAGATGGATAAAGATAGTGAAAGACTATGACTGTGAGATTCTTTATCGTCCGGGGAAGACGAATGTTAGATGCTTCGAGTCGGAGGCCCGGAGGTAGTTTTTCTTGTCTGAGCGCAGTTCAGAGATATTCGACGGCAGATTGGAAGATGCTATATGACAGCCGAGTATAGTTCGAGTTTACGTCGACCGGGGGACAACTTGTCCGTGTCCATGCACATCCACAGCTATTTGATCATATCCGTGAGTCATAGTCCGATGACGTTTGTTTGTCAGAGATCTTAGAGCTGGATCGACATGGCAGAGATTCAGAGTTCGTGATTGATGATCAGGGGGTACTATGATTTGGGACTCAACTTTGTGTGCCAGATTCCGAAGGGTTGTGACGCGAGATCTTAGAGGAGGCGCATCAGTCAGTATATAGTGTTCATCCGGCAGGGTTGTGGCAGCCCCATCCCCCATTTCTCCACCTCCTTTACTCATCAAAACTCTTCAAAAAATTCATCAAAATCAATACAAGTCTCACTAATTCTTCATTTAACCATTAACCAATTTTCCTTAGCCTAATCTAGAATGGATCTTGGAGCAAGGAGGCAAATTGGGAGGCTAAGTTTGCATGTTTGATCTCATGATTTTGATGTATAATCTTAACCCAATGGTTACTTGATGATTAATTACTTCAATTTATCTAATTTTGATGTTTAATTAGGGTTTTAATTGCAAGTTTGAAAATTAAAGAAAAGGGTTTGGATCAAGTTAGGGTTTTGATCATTTGATTATGGTTGTGATGAGTAGTTTAACATGTTATGATATGCAAAATCTAGTCTAGTTGTTAATTTGTAAATTGTTACTCTTAAATTCTCCTAATTAAGATTTTTTGCAAACTAACTTTTTTATTAATCTAAAATGGGTGAGATTAAAATTGCAGAAAAGGTTTTTGAGGCTTATTAAGATGGTTAATTGTGATTGTGGCCACTAGATCGCTAATCCGTGAAGTTTTTACGCCAAAACCCTATCGATGTGCTTACTGGGTTTTTGGAATAAATCGATTTTAATTAAGTTTGAGGTTTTAATGATATACAACCTATTTCATATAATATTTAGTGTGTTGTGAATGCGCGATTGGTGCGATTGGGTTTTAGTCTTGGTGGTTTTCAAGTTTAGCGACCTTAGTTGTGGTTTGTGGCGTTGTCGCGGGCGCGTTTTGTGCACCAATTGCGTGCGCGTTTAGTTAGTGCGCGTGGTTGACTTGTATTATTTGTGTCCGTGACTGTTTATATATTTATTCTCTCATTTACTTGTGTACATTTCTAGGATGGGGTGCAGAGGCATCGGATGTGGCGCGGAAATGGCAGAGCTGAAATCGGATAAGATTAGCCGAGGCGTCCCGGTGAGTAGATGTACACATCTACGGGGTAATTGTCTGTTCATACCATAATTTTGCATTATTATATTCCCCATTCGTATTTATTTTACAAATAAACAGGTTCTTTTGACCCATTTCTGCTATATAGTTGCAGGTTACAGGTTCTCGGAATAAAAACAGTGAAAAAGATGAAAAGACGACACAAAAGTGAGACTACGACCAACAAATGGAAGAATCTTGATCAAGCCTACAGTTTGGAGAATAAATGAAGATTAATGAACAAGTTCACAAGTACAAAGGCAGTGCAAGGTTCAAGACTTTGACACGAAGCAAATGGTAAAGTCCACGACATTATGCACTGTAGAAATCTGGAAGAAAACTAGAAGACAATCTGAGAAACCAAGTGAATAAAAGCCAAGAAAAAAGCAACAGAAGAATTACCAGAGAAGCAGAGCCTTTAAGCCCCCAGTATGGCCGCGGATCCGCGGCCAAACATGGGTTTTGGCCGCGGATCCGCGGCCGTGCGTCGTGCGTGTTGCGCGTGTCGGTGCGTCGGTGCAGTACTTAGGTTTTTCTTAGGGTATATTTGTAAATTCAGATGTGAGTCGATTGTAACCCTAGGGTTTCTATGCTCTATAAATAGAAAACCTAAACCTATATCTGAGGTATGCCTCTTCTTGTGCCTTATTGTATTTATCCAAATTCAGAATTCAATTCCTGTAAATGTTGGAAGAGAGCATCAAATAAAAATTAGAGTAAGTTTTCTTTTTATTGCCCTAGTTAAATTTTCTTTCCTATCCTAGTATAGATTTTTCATTATCTGCCTTAGTATAACTTTCATTATCTGCCCTAGTTAATTAGTTTAGAACATATTTTTCAATTCCCTAATGAGTGAGTAGTCCTCACTTGTTAGGGTTAGGAATATGGAAGGTTTGAGAGATGAAAATCTTTCACCCCTTTTTTGCCCATTACATATTTTTATTGGAATCCATGCATACATACACACACCGCTCCCTACGGCACCCTATCCCACGAGGTAGCGGTGATACTTTAGTTTAAAAGACCGGTTGCGTATGTTTTCCATAGAGATTAGGGTAAGAATTAAGAAAGAAAGGACAAGAACTTAGAGGAAGAAACATCGTTTCTTCCCGATGGTACTTATCCACTTTATTAATTATTACCATAACACCTCATAGATCTTAATTAGGGCATAGAAAGACGTGAGGAATATTGACTTTCCAAATTTAACCTAAACCTAACCCTAGCAAGATTTTAATCCTAGTATAGATAAACTTTAGTTTTTAGATTTAATCAATCCGACAACAATCGGAATTAATTCGTTAGAACAATTTAAGATTACACAAAATCCCTGTGGACTGACCCGTACTCACCGGCTAGCTACCAAGCGACGTCGTTCTTGATTGCGGTAAAATTATTCTTTGATTCATCTTTTAAAAGCGCACACACGCATTAAATCTATCATTCAATCAGGTGGCGCCGTTGCCGGGGATGGCGTGTTATTTTCTTTTTGTAATTTCGGGTTAATATAAAATTGAAAAATCATAAAAACTGAAAAATAAAAAAATATAAAAAATTTATTATCTTGTTATTTTATGAAGGGTATTTTCGTTTGAATTGTGCAGGATCGAAGAACAAATTCAGATCTGGAAAAATCCGGAGAGAGAATCAAAAAACCCTAGATCTGAACAACAGAGAAAAATCAAACCAGAGGAGCAGAAAATTTCTCGAGATCTGAACCGCATAGGAGACTGCGGAACCGCGGCAAAAGTACTACATTAGCGGCGGAAGCGCGGTGGGGAAGTGACGTCATCATCTAAATAGCCCACTGTAAGCTTCTCCTCTCCTTCTTCTGAACCCTTGATATCTCCTCTGTAAAATTTGCCTGCAGGATTCTTTGCGCCAAAAATTTCTCCCCTTCTAAATAATTGATCTTGTGCAGAATTCTTTGCGCCGTCCTAAAAAATTGTTTACAAGTGATTGTGTTTACTGCTTTGCATATTTAAATTGACTTTAAGGGGCTTTTACACCAATCCAGATTGGGTGGGGATTTCATTACCCTTCCCAGGATCCCAAAAATCACATAAGGCATATTGCATTAACCATCAATTAATTAAAGAAGATTAGACTCAGCCCTAAGGACTTCGCGCTCAATAGGACAAAGGAATAGTTTTAGGCATCGACCGTTGATCCTAACTTGAATTTATGGTTCCTAGGCTAGACAGGTAGTGAAATGTAACTTTAAAAGGCCCGTCTCACGGTGATTCGTGAGCGGATCTCTCCTTTCTCTACTTGTGCTTACCTGGCCACAATTGGCGGTGAAGAGGCGGTTTGAGGTCCTACTTCTTGCCCTTTTGGAACAGTTAGGAGCTGTCTAGCTGACCTAGGTGACCCTAGATCCAGGCTTGATTGTGCATTTGTGATTGATTGAACGTGTGTCTAAGCCTTTTATTGAAAATCATTTTGCAAAAAGCTCCTTATAAAAAAAACACAAAACGGAATTTTTTTACAAAAACTTGCAACTTATCGCTAAGAAATCCGTGCACCCCACATTCTTTTTCTTCTCCTTTCTTACATCATGGGTACCCCACCTCCCAAAACTCTTGCCGAACTTTGGTACCCTCATCCAAACATTGCTTCATACGCAAATTGTTTTGGTTGAATTACGGACGACCCCTCCACGCCCAAAATTTCTTTGAAAGATCGAATAGAAGCGTCTAGGAGAAACAATTCGACTCTGTAATCCACTTTGTATCAACTATTTCAACCTACACCACCTTCATTCGTTGATACCCCTTTTTCGAGTCCTGTTGTAACTCCGAAAACCATGTCTATCGCTGAACATATTGAACAATCTCGTAACCGATCTTTCACTCCTTTCAACACTTACAGTTCTTGGGATCAAGAAGTCCATTCACCTTTTTATCCAAATGTTGATCCTACTTCTGTCCAACCATTCAATTCTTACCAGTCCTACCCGACTTTCACACCTTCCATAGACATTGCTTCTACACAACCATTTGGGAGTTTCACGTATCCAATCAACTTTGAATCTTTTACTGAAACCCCTTCACAACACATGTCTAGTCTGGAACAGTTGTTGGAAGCGTACATTGCAGCAACAAACCGACAGATGAGGAATTTGGATGCGTCCATTGCCGCCCTTATGTAACCTAGTGACCCGGTAGCTAGTTTCCAACTAGCTCCAAAAATTCCAATGTATGATAAGATGGTTGGACATAGTGAGAATTTGAGTGGTGTGAGTGAGTTCTACACACTTCCAAATCAAACCTACCCATCACCAATTGAATCCTACAACTCTGGTTTTCAAACAAGTTTCCCAAATGATTCACCAGTTAAAGATAAAATGTGTAATGAGTTGTGCGACTTTGTAGTGTTTGATTTACCTGATTGTGAAGAGCCCGTTTCGAGTGAACCCAAACGTAATCCTTTTAACCTCTACACCTCCACTCTAGAACCTGAATTGATAAATATCCATGCATTTGATGAGGTGTCTAAAAAAATTGATTTTCACTTGATTGAGGATATTGACGCCGGGAATATTTTGGATGATGAACCCGTAGATTTAACTGAAATTTTATCTCCAATTCATTATCCTGAGTTATTTAATGTTTCTCCCGAACCTCATATGAGTCTTGATTTTGATGATAATTGCATGGATGGGATAACTTTTGAGGAGAATTATGACGATAGTATTGAAGAGAGTATTGAGGATAGTATTGAGGATGAACCATTTTTGTTTGATGTGTCGGATTTTCCAATTCATCCTCCTGAACCTTTAACTGTTATACTTCCTAAATCACCCTCCTCATCCTTCCAATCGTTCCGACCACGCAAAAGATCACGCAGGAGGACTGTGAGCTTGAAAAATTTATGTTCGATCACAGCAGTTTCGACGCCACTGGTACGTTCCTCTTTGAATCTGACACAGTTCTCACAACCGATATTGATTACGAGTGTTTCACTTTTGCGGACGATTTTGATGACTCACCGCCCGAGTTTGAGTCCTTTGAATTTTCAGATGAGTTAGTTGAGCCATCAGACTCGGTTGCTTACAGTCATTTTAAACCATTGATGGAATCCTTCGAGTTCGAGACAGATAGCTTAGGTGAGAATAAGACTATCCCTAAATCACTCCACTTCGTCCTTTCCATTGTTTCGACCGTGCAAGAATCCGTCGCGCTTCCATTTCCAATGGATGGTTTACCAAGTTCAATGTACCCATGTTTTCTCGCGAATCTTGAGGGATTTGACCCCATTTCTCAACGGGTTGATAAATTAGCATAATCGCTTTTAACACATCGGTCATCCCAATTTGTGCTAATTTATTTACTCGATTTACACCCTAAAGTTCGTACTAAACTACTTTCTTTTTTCCTCCACCGAGACCATATTCCACCTCTCTTCCCATACGGTCTCGAGTGCTTCTCATTTCCTTCCTCTACACTCCATTCTTTCACCAACCACACCATTATAACGATAGAATTTTTGAATGGTTGGTGCTAATCTTTATTCTGTGTAAGGCCTTATATAGTTTGATTTTTCTCTTCCCTAACTCTGAACTTTAACGCTTAAAACAGTGGAAACACTGTCTCACTTAAGTTTGGGGGGACCTTTTTGTATATATATTTTGTTTTTCTTTAAACAATAAAATTTTTTTTTGTAAAAAAATAAACAGGTGAGCGCCGACAATTTTGACCCTCTTGGTGTAGCCTGACAGTGAGGACACTGTCAAGTTTAAGTTTGGGGGTGTGCTCGGTAAGCTTTCTTCCTTCGCATTCATTTGTACATTTTTGCATTTGCATATTTATTTTAAAACCCATAAAAATTGAAAATTTTCAAAAATTATAAAAATTAAAACATTCAATTTTGGCCAAAATTAGCTTGAGTTTGACAAATAGGTTAACTAGCTAGGAACAAGTAGACCCTAGACTTAGTAAATTAAAAACCCTAAAAATAACCTTTCTTAAAATTTAACGGTAGAAATTATATTTCTTTATAGTTTATTTAGAAATAGGCAAATTTCGAGTTGCCTTGTTGAGGCTAAGTTAAAACAAGGGAAAAGTATTGATATTTTTATTAAAGTATAAGTTTGAAAAATAATTTCTAAGCTTAAGTCTAAATTCTGAAAATATATACCCTACAAATTGCACAAACACGACCCTTGAAACTTGGAATAGTAGAAGATGTTAGTGTATATGCCCTAGATGCCATTACTGTATCATACTAGTTTGTATATTACTTAATGGAAGCTTGGGATATTCACAGTTGTATAGACAATCTTGCTCAAAATAGTAGTATGCTACTTGGTTTGTTTCTACTTTAATGTGTACATGTGTTTCATTTAGTATATCACCTATACACATAAGTGGAGTCCTTAGGATCTTTGCTTTATTACCAGCGTTGTGATGGCAGTCACACTCGTGGGGGCTTGGTAATCCACAAGCACATCCTTATACAGGTCCCTAGTCGCAGGACTATCGAGACAGGGCATCGATACTCCGGAGTAGACTAGCGTATGCGCTTCTCATCCCAGCAGGGGAGACGGTCTGTCCCACAGCCTCCAGTACGTCGTATTTGAGATAGTATGCGGGTGCTCGTTAGGTTACGAGTACACTGGACAGGACTCATCGGGAACTGTTGGTTGGTACTATACCTATCGTCAGTTATCAGTTCCCAGGTGACATGAGTACAACTTAGTCCGTTGACTTGACACTGTCACTTCGCCTCGAGTGTGTTCCCGCTGTACTTTGATTACTACCCTACCACGGCTCAAAAGAGTCGTGCAAACAGGTAGTAGTTGGGTGCAGTCCCGAAGCACTTGGAGGCAGTGACGGTTAGACAGGATTCGTCTCTCCCGGTATTGGGAGTTGATGTCGCGCTATGTCAAGGAGAGCCATTACACATAGTCGTCCTTGGCCAGGGCAAGCGAGATATACTGGTGGGTTTCTGGTGTTATCTCAGGGTGTTCTGGGCTACACTCCGACACGACTTGTACCGCTATTAGGGGACTAACGTTTACCGCCCCCCTATGCCCGCTATACGATATTCTCAGACGAACAGACCGGACTGTACGGAGACTGTTACATTCAGGCTCAGTAGGAGTTCGGATGGGTTTCACCTCATCAGTCTTCTTATCGGCATCTACATGGGGGCCGTTACACACAGCTAGTGCAGCTTGCGGTCTGTGGTTAAACCCACTGCCGGCATAGTGTCGAGTCTTTAGAGTCCCACAAAGAGAGCTATTAGCCTTTGGACAAAAAGGGTAGAGGTCGCATGGTTTTGCGACAGGGTTCGGTCACCTCCGCGCACTTGTGCACGTTTGGTGTCCGGGCAGTTATTACTAGCGGGCCTTGGTTTAAGCCAGATCCTAGTATACGTTTTGGGATTGGTTTTATCTCGTTTGTGTTCACGTTTCTCGGAACGCGGATGCGGGTGTGTATGCACGGTTGACCGAGACAGAGGCAGAGGATTCTCATTAGGGTTGTTGACTGTTGACTTTTTCTAAACCCTAATGAGAATAGGAAATATGATTAGTAATAATATTAATTAAGTATTATTGTGCCATGGTTGGGTTGAAAGTTTGACTTTATTGACTTGTTGACTTTGTTGACCGGTTGACTAGCTTGGACTTGTTGACCATCATCATTTCAATGGATATCATTTCATGGCTATGACTTTTGCTTGCTTGTATGTTCACAAAATGCTTTAAATGCATGAAATGATATTGCCATTGAAATGAACCATCACAAAATACTTGATTACAATTATTATTATGATTATTTTGGTTTTTGAGAGCATGGTTGCAAAAGTCTTCATTCATTCTATCATTCTCACTCCCTCTCATCCAAGCTCTCTCCATTGCTCTCCCTCTTCCTCTAGCTCAAGGAAAGATCCCTCTCATCGGTTGAGAACCATTTTCCTTTGAGATAAAACACCAAAACCACTCTCTACTCATCCTAAGGTTGAAGGTTTTGCAAACCTAACACTTTAGTTTCCTCTAGATTGAGGTTGGAGCCAAAGGTAGAAGCTTTCGGGTGGATCCATCTTCGGCACAAGGAGACGACGAGGTGAGATCGATCCGACCACCACAAGGAGTCAAAGAGAAGGAGTTCAAGTTTAGGTATAACCCCTAACATAGTAGCTAAACTTTTAGTTAGGTTGCTAGATAGTTTGTTTAGCAAAGTTCCGGTTTTTTGAGTCCATGTTACCTCCACCGAAAAATCATTTTTCACCGCTTCCGCATCCCCGAAAGAACCGGGAAGGGTAACGTGGACTTACAGTGGTATCAGAGACAAGCTAAACACTATCTAACATGTTAGCAAAGTAACTAGAAGTTCGATCGGAGAAAAAAATCAAAAAACATGCCCGAAATGTTTTCTTTCTGCCGATTTTTATTTCTGTTCAAAAAATAATTAATCTTACACTAAAATTCGGCTCAGGGTTTTTAAAGAACACAAGAGAAAATTGATCCACTAACTCGGTCAAAGCGCCGCGGATCCGCGGCACGAGCTTGCTCCTGCCGCGGATCCGCGGCCGAGTTGACTCGGCTGTGGGTCAATTTTCCTGCAGTGTTCTTATAGGGGTATTTTGGTATTTTTACAATATGTTTTTTCTGCCCAGATTTTCCAGAAAGCAAATTTGTGTTTTGGGGTGGTTACAAATCCGTATTTTGATCGAACTTCTATAGACTTTAGCTAACGGGTTGTATCTGTGATGTGATATATGTATTGAACGTCTGCTAATCGCTATACGTCGATTAGTGGGGGTTATACATATCTATGATCTGTAATGTTGATGGTTTGCGTATATGAATTTGTTGGATTGTCGCGGATGAATAGCCGGGGGGTTGTGAGATGAGAGTTTTCTTTACCTTTCAATTCATGTAATTTGTAATTGATGTAATATTATTTATATGGCCTCACATCCGGGATGAGGTTGTAGCCGCCATTGTATAATTTATTTTACTGTTTTTGCTCCTAGGATAGACCCAAGATGGGGTGCACAAACTACCGGGTACCTAGAAGTGTCGAGTGGCCTACTCACGTTGTTGAGGGAGGTTGCTTTACTTCGGGTATTTGGCGGGTAGTTTGCCGCACTCGTAGGGGTCTAGGGTGGGGTATTGGCTATTCATTGCGACCGTGTAATCCGCTTTTCGTTACTGGCTCGAACGAATCGCGGATTCCTAGTATATCCAAAGTATTCATCTGTGATCTGGAATGGCTATCATTGCATCTGATGAATGTAAATATCTATATATGATATCTATTTAGGCGTTGCTTATGTTTTGCATCCGCGCTAGTCCAGCCCCCGCTCTGTAGTTAGTTAAGTAACCTAACGGGTAATGACGGGGCCCCGTGGCGAATGCGGATGGCATAAGCGTACGTCATATTTTCGTTGTTTTCTGCAATAGTAGGATTTAATGATGGGACGCATTAAATTAATGCAAGAAAATAAACCAAAGTTAAAGTCGTTGGAACAATTTCAAAACCACTCGGTTTCTTTTCAAAAACAACTTTTAAATGCGGAGCTTAAGCCACTCCTTTTAAAAGCTATCATGTTCCATCGATTATATCAAGTTCACTACGTTCACGGTTTCGCCAAAACCATTCGTAGCCCTCCGTCATTTCATATGGATAGTCAATAGTATTCAAGCTGTGTTTGTTGGCCAAAGTCAAGGCACAGTGATTGGTAGCTATTGGGTGTTCATATGTAGCATAGATAGATGCGTTGGTTTGGGGCAGTCGTACTGCCATGTTGGCCAAAGTCAAGGGTAGGTGCGGGTGGGTTCAAATTAACCTGGAGAATGACGGGTAGGACTTGACATGTGACTTATGATTTGTTGGCCAAAGTCAAGGTCATAAGAGCATGGGGCAAAAAATCCACATCGGGAGTTTCTAAAGAAACTGAAACTTGCTAGTGCTGCATACCATTTGGAGTGTGATGATTCTGGTAGGATTCCTTCAGTTTTATCACGCGATGATATTTGGATCCCGATCCTACTGTGAGTATATGCTACTCCTCGGAAACTTTCTCACTTAACGATCAATGCTATAAACCAAGTAGATGTCTAGAAAGGTGTTAGCGGGCTACGCCCACAGGGAAAAGAGGTTATTTAATTAAGAAACTTCGCGAAAGCGTTGGAAAACCTCCCTCGAAGTACCAACACTAGCCTGGCTGAACGGTTAAGCAAGTATTGTACGTTGAGATTGATCCCGACTAATTCTTCCTTTTTGGTTTTAGGAAGGATTCGAGAAACAGTGGGAGCCATCCTGTTTAGACAAACTAAAAACCACTCTAAACTTGCAAGAGCATCATGCTAAAGTGTTTCTTCTCTCTCTCCTAAATTGCAGCGACCAAACATCATGACCGGACTTAAGTTAGTAATAGATAAAAACATACTGACAGGGCCAAACTACAAAGATTGGCTTAGGAATGTCAAAATGGCAATCACTTATGAAAAGTTGGGGTATCTCCTTACCACCAAAGCTCCCCCTGTCCCAGGTCCCAAAACCAGCGTCGCGGATAAGGAAATCTGTAAGACCTGGGAAATCGACTGTGCGAAGGCCAAGTTCCTCGTGCTTGCCTCTATGGAAAATGAACATCATAGGAGGCACGAGAATATGGACCTATAATCCATATTTCTCCATATTAAGGAACTATATGGAGAGCAATCCCGTATCGCCAGATACGAAGTCTCGAAAAAGTTGTTTTCGGCGAGATTGGCTGTCGGATCATCGGTAGCGGAACACGTGCTTAAGATGATTGGCTTTATTAAAGAGCTTGCGGACCTTGGGACCACGTTGGAGAACGAGCTCTACACTGACTTGATTCTCCAGTCCCTACCTTCCACTTACGCCCAGTTTATCCTGAACTTCAACTTGCAAGAAAAGGAAGTTGAACTTTTAGAACTCCTCAACATGTTGAGGAGTGCAGAGGGCACCTTATAGAAAGTAAGGGAAACATCCACTTTGTTTGTTGGAGGATCTTCCTCTTCTAGGTCCAAGGCGAAAACCAAGGGAAAGAAGAAGAAAACCCCCACCAAACCAAGGGTGGTGTTAGTAAAGTAGAAACGAAGGGAATGGCAAAAGCAACAAAGGTAGCGGGAAAGCTTGTGGGAAAGGAAGAGTGCTTTTATTGTCACAAGAGTGGACATTGGAAAAAGGGATTGCAGGGCTTGGAAAGCCAGAAACCAGGACCCGAAGAAAGTTGCGACTTCGGCTTCAGGTGTGTATGTTATTGAAAACTGTCTATCAATAAACTCTACTTCCTGGGTATTGGATACCGGATCAGGATCTCATATCTGTAATTCTTTGTAGGCACTGAGAAAGCGTAGGGTTTTGAAGGCAGGTGATATGACCCTCAGATTTGCAAACGGAGCTGGCATGGATGCTGAGTCCGTGGGGGACTATCACTTGGGATTGTCAGATGGACATGTTTTGGTTTTACGGGATTGTTATTTTGTACCCAATGCAACTTGTAATATCATATCTGTATCTTTATTATCTAAAGAAGGTTATGAATTTGCATTTGTAAGCAATGTTGTGAACATTCACCTTAATCAAGTTTTGATTGGGTCAGGTACATTAAGTAATGGTATATACGTATTAAACCAACCACAGATTTTCAATGTCCAGAATACACACAAAAGAAAGTCTCCAGAAATAAATCATGCTTTCTTATGGCATTGTAAACTGGGTCACATCAATGAGAGATGGTTGACGAAGTTACATACAGAAGGATATTTGGATCCATTCGAATATCAATCATATGCAACTTGTCAATCCTGTCTCAAAGGAAAGATGACAAAGACTCCGTTCACTGGACATGGAGTAAGAGCGAGCGAGCTCTTGGGACTCGTACACAGCGATGTGTGCGGTCCAATGTCTACACATGCACGAAGTGGTTATTCTTACTTCATTACTTTTACGGATGATTTTTCAAGGTACGGATATGTATTCTTAATGAAATATAAATCTGAAGCCTTTGGAAAATTACAGGAATACAAGAATGAAGTAGAAAACCAAACAGGCAAAAGTATCAAGACACTAAGATCTGATCGAGGTGGTGAATACTTGAGTGCCGAGTTCCTGGATTACCTAAAAGAAAATGGAATTCTCTCTCACCTTACTCCTCCGTACACTCCGCAACATAACGGTGTATCGGAGGGACGGAACCGAACCCTATTGGATATGGTACGTTCCATGATAAGTAACGCTGAGTTGCCGCGATCATTCTGGAGATATGCACTAGAATCAGCTGCATACCTTTTGAACCGAGTTCCAACTAAGACTGTGCCTACCACACCATATCAGATGTGGTGTGGGAAGAAATCCTATCTTAAGCACATTAAGACATAGGGATGTCCAGCTTTTGTCAAAAAGCAGCTTGCAGAAAAACTCGAGGCACGCTCAGTACAGTGCAAGTTTATGGGATATCCAAAGAACTCAAAGGGATATTTCTTCTATTGCGAAGAGAAACAAAAGGTTTTTGTTTCTCGTCATGCCTACTTCTTGGAAACTGAATTTTTTAAAAATCAGATAAGTGGGAGCGCAATAGAACTGGAAGAAATTCCAGAACCACAAGCTATTACTGAAAGCTTAGTAGAACCAGAGGGTTCGAAAGAACAGGACATTCCTACTGTTGGATATATGTATGCCCTAGAGGCCATTATGAGATAGTGGATGTATTTATACATACATATATATATATATTCAGTGTACATTCTTGCTCGACATGATAGTATGCTATCTGGTTCTTCTTTATCTGACATGTTGATTTGATCATGCTTTTACTCATTCACACATGTTGATAAATCCCTGAGGATATTGGCTTGACTACAGTGATTATGATAGAGAACATACTAGTGGGAAATCTGTAGTTTATAAGCATATCCTGAAATGTCCCTAGTCATAGGTGTATCGAGACGGGGCATCGACATACCAGAGTAGACTAGCATATATGATACTAGACCCATATGATAGGCGATGAATGTTCCCACATTCATCGATGTTTGACATCGAGATCATATACGGGTGCTCAGTGGTGACTGGGTACACTGGACGGACTCACCGAGAACTCCTATATGGAATTATATCTATCGTCGGATAGCAGTTCTCAGGTGACACTGGTGCAGGTTAGTCTGTAGACCCAAGATCGTCATAGAGTCCTGTGTGCTCTCCCACTGTACTTTGATTACCACCCTACCACGGCTCTACTGAGTCGTGCAAACAGGTGGCCGTTGGGTACAGTCCCGAGACACATGAAGGCGATGGGCGATAGGAAGGGTTTCGTCTCTCCAGGTATTGGGAGTTGATGTTGTGCTGTGCTCGACTGGTTATATCAGTAAGTCCCTGGCCAGGGCTGCTGAGATTTACTGATAAGTGTTATCAGTAGTTTCTCGATCTGTTATAGACCATTCACCGGCACGACTTATTGAGTTATTGGGGTCGACGTTACCATCCCTAGGCTCGATATGCAGCATATCTGACGAAGAGACCGGACTGTACGGTAGTGTTGCCGGTTTGCTCGACTGGAGTTGTAGCAGGTTCACTTGTTTTCTTCTGATCGCTCAATTCCCGGGTGGCCGTTACGTTTAGCTGACCGCTTGCGGCTTGGGGGTGCTTGATATGATCATCACCCACTGCCGGCGTATTGACGAGTCTTAAAGTCCCACAAAGGAGTTACCTAGTCCAGGAGAAACGTTGTGGTGCGCGTATGCGATATGCGCATGGACCCGGTTAAAATGGGCGTATAAGATACCGTATATTAATCGGACGGCTTGCTTTTGGTTGGGTCGTATGTGATATGGCCGGATTGATAAATCACGTGTTGATTTATCATATAACCATTAGTTTCTCACTAGAAATCCTTTCTTGTATTTTTGGATGTATGCATGCATGTATGTATTCTTTCTTGATTCATGCACATATGGATGTGCATGCACACATACATACATACATCATCCTTCATGGTTGTATATACATAGAAAATGGTGGCAATATAAGACTCACACCTTGGTTATTTATATGGATTATTATTTCTATTTATGTTAAAACAAAAAGAGAAAGAAAAGGATAATTCATGGTCTTGATTCTACACTCTTCTTCAACTAACCATGCTCACCTACTTATTAACCATGAGTTAATCATCCTCTTTTGTTTTAACTCAAGTGAAATAAATATCCATATAATATAACCATGTTTGAGATGAGAAGTGAAAAATATATATACAAATATTTTCCATTTTTCATAAGTGATGATCTTTTACTCTTGTTCAAAAAAGGCCATCATCTTCTTCCTCCTTCTTTTGCTCTCTAGATTTCTCTAGTGAGCAAATTACTCACCAAGTTAGGATTTTGAAGTGAGAATAGCCACCACAACATCATTTTACAAAAGTCTTGCCCACTTGTTTAGAGTGCTAGCTTCATTTCTTCCTCTTGATCAAGTGAAGTTGCAAGCTTGGACAAAGGAGCTTCGGGTGGATCATCGTGGACTCTAGAAGACTTCAAGCGAACCCTTATCCAACCCTCAAGTGGCCAAGGAGTCTAGCGTAGGGAGCTACAAAGGTCGTACTCTCAAAACCCTAGCCTTTGTTGCTTGTGATGTTGATTAAAGTTATGAAACCTTAATTTTCTAGGATTAATTCTTTGTATGCTTACTTAGCACCCTAAAAATTTAATTTTTGGCACATGTGATGCTTCCAAACCCTTCATGAGGTGCAAGGTAAACCTAACATTTGTATCAGAGCCGACCTAGAACATTAGGCGACACTTTAGCTAAGTAAAAACTCCGATCGAACCGAAATACGGTTTTTTGGGACACTCTCTGGACAATTTTTCAAAACTGTTATTTTCCAGAATTAAAAATATGTAAAAAATTCAGCAGGTAAATATAAGAAACACTGTAAAAAACGATGCAGTAAACAGTATTTTCCGCCGCGGAAACGCGGCCAAAGCTTGCTTGGGCCGCGGTTCCGCGGCCGTACAGGTGAGTCAATGCTTTGTTTCTAGACAATAATACTTATAACTGCTTGTTGATATTTTTGGGTATTTTTAATCTGGTTTAAGTGTTATTTGTTCTGGAGATTGTTTTGAGTTCATTGATTCGATCGGAATTTTAACTTCATGTTTTTTCCGGATAATTAGAAAGTATTGAATTGTTCGAACGAGTGTCGTTTTCGCACTTTTCACGGGGTCTAAATCTTTCGAAAATACGTGCAAGTTTTGTGGTGGACCCTCTAGAAGTCAACAAACCTTAACTCGATTATGTGACCATCTTGAACTGCCTTTTGAACCTTAGGCTTTGGGGCAGTACGGCGTGCCACATGTGAGGCGTTGGCTTGACCCTTCTACGGCTGGACCGCTACTACTGTGTCACACTCCGGATATTTTGAACTCCGCTCAAGTGTTGAGCTTTAGGGAATTTTGGGTATTTGATCATTCGTTCGAAAACTTTAATACTGTCTATTTATCTGGAATGTGATGCAATGTGTGGAATTCATATAGCTAGACATGAAATACGAAGTATGTGATATTTCGCATTTACGATGTCTAAAGAGAATGTGGATTCCAGATATTGCAGTTTTACACTTTCTTTTCTGTGACCGTAAGTGTAGTATGTTCGATATCACCGGTTTCGTTGCTATACATCAACGACAATCGGGGTACGCATACTTACTTACGTTGATGATATGAGATATTATGTGCTGCTGAGATATGATGTGCAGGATTGTCGCGATTGAATAGCCGAGGGGATTTTATGTGAGATGGGAGTTTTATATTTTCATTCATGTAAATTCAAATGTAATGTAATAGTCTTTTATTTGGGGCACTTCCGGGTTGAGGTTGATGCCACCAGAGTTGTATATTATTTACTTTTCCTCATTAGGATAGACCCAAGGAGGGGAGCACAAGTGACCGGGTTCTGGGGTTCAGTGGGAGGCCATCTCGAGGAGTCGAGACCGGGTCTTCTAAACTCCAGGATTGGTAGGGTCGCTTGCCGCTCTCGTAGGGGTCTAGGGGTGTGGGCTTGGCCATTCATCGCGACTGTGGAATCCGTATTTTCTATTGTTGGCTAAATACTAAATACGGACGTCCTAGTATATCCCACATTAGATATATGTTTCTGCTGCCTGTGTTCTGTGATATCTGAGACGAATGATATATTATATATGAGATATATGGTAGACGTTGCTTATGTTTTGCACCCGCGCTAGTCCCGTCCCGGTATGCCGTTAGTTAAGTAACCTAACGGTGCATAACGGGACATTGCGGCGAATGCGGATGGCATAAGCGTACGTTGTATTTTCGTTTCTATTCTGTGATTGGCTTAAGGACTTAAATGATGGGATTACATTAATATGATTAATGTAAAGAAAATAAACCTAAAAAGATGTTGTAGAATCGGATTTGAAAACCACTCGGCTCTTTATGAAAAAGCTGTATTTCAAAAATCTGCGGAGCACAAGCCACTCCTTTTGAAAACCATTTGATTCTACGACGATATCAAGTTCAAAGCGTTAAAGATTTTCTTAAAAATCATCCGCAACCCTCTGTCATTTTAGGAAGTAAAGTACTTAGTATTCGTGCTACGTTTGTTGACCTTAGCCAAGGCGTAGTGTACGGTAGCTAAGTGATGTCTTCCTATAATGCATATGATGCAGATTAATTAGGACGGGCATATGACTTTGTTGACCTTAGCCAAGGGTCATGTAAACGGGTCTGATTAATCAAGAAATGACGGGCTGAACTTGACTAGTACTTATGATTTGTTGACCATAGCCAAGGTCATAGGTACTAGGGGTAAAAATCACATCGGGAATTTCAAGTGTTGAGATTTGCAATGAGATTGCATACCTTCCATATGATGGTTGGATCCCGATCCCACTGTGGGCAATAGTTGCTCCTAGGAGAGTTTTGCAGTTTATAATTAGCTAACTCATTAGGTGTCTAGAAAGGTGTTAACGGGGCTACGCCTCTGGGAAAATGAGGTTTACTTTAATTAGGTCCGTGCGAAAGCACGGGGAACCTCCCTCAAGTACCGATACTGGCCTGGCTGAACGGTTACCGAAGTTGTAGACTGTAATTAATCCTGACTAGTTTTCTTTTTAAGGTTTGAAAGAAAAACTTGATTAAAGCAGTGGGAGACATCGATTAGACAAGATAATAACCAATCTCATCTATGCAAGAGCTTTTGCTGAGTGTATTTTTTTCTCTCTCTTAATGGCAGATACCAATAACTGGACTCAAGCTTCTACTAGATAAAAACAAATTGAATGGGACCAATTATAAAGACTGGCTAAGGAATCTGAAAATAGCCTTGACTTATGATAAAGTATCATATGTCCTCACGGCTTTAGCCCCGCCCACCCCAGGTCCAAAATCCTCAGTTGCGGACATTGAAGTCCGCAAGACATGAGATGCTAACTGTGCCACGACCAAATGCCTCGCGCTTGCATCGATGGACAATACACATTAAAAGCAGTACGAGAATATGGACATTCATGACATATTCCTCCATACAAAGGAGTTGTATGGAGAGCAATCCCGCGTATTACGATACGAAGTATCAAAGAAATTGTTTCAGATGCGAATGGCCCCTGGCACATCAGTAGGAGACCATGTTCTGAAGATGATAGCTCTCATAGAAGAGCTTGAGGACCTTGGATGGACGATGGACAATGAACAATATACCGATATTATTCTGCAGTCCCTCCCCTCCACCTTTGCTCAGTTCATAGTTAACTTCAACATGCACAACATGGAGAGGGAACTACCTGAACTCCTTAATATGTTAAGGAGTGCAGAGAGCACACTGAAATCAGTGAAAACTACCGTTATGACTGTTGGACAATCTTCCTCTTCTCGCCCAAAGGCTAAGGCCAAGGGAAAGAAAAAGAAGAAGCCCACCAATCCTAAGGGTGGAGTTAAAAAGGTGAAGGGAAAGGAAAAGTCCAAGGCTTGAGACTCGGGGAAAGGTGAATGTTTTCATTGCCACAAAATAGGGCATTGGAAGCGCAACTTTACGGAGTACTTAAACCTCAAGAAAAAGCATGGGGATGCTTCCGTTTCAGGTGTGTTTGTGACAGAAAACTGTTTTTCAATAAACTCTGCTTCCTGGGTATTAGATACCGGTTCAGGTTCTCACATTTGCAATTCTATGCAGGGGCTGAGAAATAACAAAGTTTTGAAGACAGGTGACCATACTCTCCGCGTTGGAAATGTTTCCAATGTACATACAGTCGCAGTGGGAGAGTATCACTTGGGGTTGCCATCTGGGTATATATTGGTTTTGAACCCATGTCATTTTGTACCAAGTATGCTTTGTAATATAATATCTGTTTCTTTGTTAGACAATGAAGGATATAATTTTGTATTGCAGAACAATGTTATGAACATTTACCTGAATCAAATGTTGGTTGGGTATGGTACACTTAATAACGGGATATACGTCCTAAATCAACACACAGTTTTCAGTATACAACACACTAAGAAAAGAAAACTTTCAGAAATAAATGAGGCTTTTCTTTGGCACTGTAGACTTGGTCATATTAACGAAACAACACTAAACAAGTTACACAAAGATGGATATTTAAACCCTTTTGAATATAAATCTTATACGACTTCCCAGTCTTATATCAAGGGTAAAATGACTAAAACTCCGTTTACCGGACACGGAGAAAGAGCTACCGAGCTCCTAGGACTCATACATAGTGATGTATGTGGGCCAATGTCTACACAAGCTAGAGGCGGTTTTTCTTACTTCATTACTTTCACTGACGATTTCTCATGATTCGGTCATGTATTTTTATTAAAGCACAAATCCGAAGCTTTCGAGAAATTCACTTAATATAAACAAGAAGTAGAAAAACAAACCGGCTTGAGTATCAAGATGCTTCGATCAGATCGAGGTGGGGAATACCTCAGTACAGAATTTGCAAACTTCCTAAAAGAGAATGGATTCTCTCTCAGCTCACTCCTCCTTACACACCACAGCACAACGGTGTGTCTGAACGACGGAATAGGACCCTATTAGATATGGTCCGGTCCATGATGAGTGACGCTGAGTTACCTGTCTCATTTTGGGGGCATGCATTGGAGACTCCAGCGTTTCTTTTGAACAGGGTTCCAACCAAAACCGTATCTACCACCCCATATGAGATATGGCATGGGAAGAGACCATCTCTTAAGAGAATTAAGATTTGGGGTTGCCCGGCCTATGTTAAAAAGCAGAATCCGGACAAACTCGAGACACGGTCAGTCATGTGTAACTTTGTGGGATATCCAAGGAACTCTTATGGATATCTATTCTACCACAAGGAGGAACAAAAGGTGTTTGTTTCTCAGCATGCCACATTCTTAGAAAAAGAGTTTTTCACAAATAAAGATGATGGCAATGTGGTGGATCTAGAAGAGGTTCTAGAGACACAAACTACAAATGACGATTTGGTTGAACCGGCTGTTGCAATAGAAACTGAGGAACCTCGGCCACTCCGAAGGACTGGTAGGACTTCTCGCCCACCGGAGAGGTACTACGGTTTCCTCTTTGATGGTGACGGAGAAGACTGCATCATGGATGATGATGATCCTACCAGTTTTCAGCAAGCTATCACGAGTGGAGACTCTGTGAAGTAGCTGGATGCCATGAGATCCGAAATAGAGTCTATGTATACCAACAAAGTATGGACTTTGGACGTTGTACCCCCTGGGGTAAAACCTGTGGGATGCAAATGGATCTTTAAAAGAAAGATTGGTGTAGATGGGCAGGTAGAAACCTACAAGGCAAGACTTGTGGCGAAGGGTTTTCGTCAAAGACCAGGTTTGGACTATGACAAGACTTTTTCGCCCGTAGCCATGCTTAAATCCATTCGGATCCTACTTGCTATTGCTGCTCACTATGACTATGAAATCTGGCAGATGGACGTTAAAACGGCATTTCTAAATGGGGATTTAGAAGAATGTATTTATATGGATCAGCCGGAGGGCTTCATTGACAGTGGGAGCAGCGGGAAAGCATGTAGATTGATTAAATCCATATATGGGTAAAAGCAGGCATCACGGAGTTGGTACATCTGTTTCGATGATGTTATCAAAGAGTTTGATTTCATCAAAAATCCAGATGAACCTTGTGTTTATAAGAAGGCTGTAGGGAGAGCTGTCACATTCCTCGTATTGTACGCGGATGACATTCTTCTGATAGGAAATGATATTCCTATGCTACAGTCGGTCAAATCTTTCTTATCACTAAGGTTCTCCATGAAGGACCTGGGTGATGCCACATACATCCTGGGCATAAGGATCTATAAGGATAGATCCAAGAGGTTATTGGGATTGTCCCAAACCAAGCACATAAACACCATCCTAAAAAGGTTTAGTATGGAAGACTCCAAGTGGGGTGCCTTACCCGCTTGCCATGGGGTCACTCTCTCCAAGGATTCTTGTCCAAAGACCGATGAAGAGAGAGCTCGCATGAGCATTATACCCTATGCTTCGGCAGTAGGATCTATAATGTATGCGATGTTATGTACACGCCCAGATGTAGCTTTTGCACTTAGTGTTGTGAGCAGGTATCAATCCAACCCAGGGGAGAATCACTGGATAGCTGTGAAGAACATTCTTAAGTACTTGCGAAGGACTAAAGAATTGTTCTTGGTGTATGGTAATGGAGATCTCCAAATGGAGGCCTTTACCGATTCGAGCTTCCAGAGCGATAAGGACGACAGCAAATCTATCTCAGGGTTTGTATTTACCCTCAATGGAGGGGCAGTAAGTTGGAAGAGTTCTAAACAAGATACCGTTGCAGACTCTACGATGGAGGCTGAGTACATTGCTGCAAATAATGCTGCCAAGGAAGCCGTCTGGATGAGGAAGTTCGTCTCGGAGCTAAGAGTAGTTCCAACCATTATTGATTCAATACCATTGTATTGTGATAATAATGGGGCTATGGCGTTAGCCAAAGAGCCCAGGTCCCATCAGCGATCCAGACACATCCTGAGGCGCTTTCATTTGATCAGGGAGATTGTAGATCGCCGCGAGATCGAGATTAAGAGAGTAGACACAAAGAATAACGTCGTGGATCCACTCACCAAGGCCCTCCCTCAGCCGCAGCATGTGCAACTTTTTGAGATGTTGGGTATGAGATACGCCAATAACAGGCCTTAGTGCAAGTGGGAGATTGTTGGATATATGTATGCCCTAGAGGCCATTATGAGATAGTGGATGTATTTATACATATATATATATATATATATATATATATATATTCAGTGTACATTCTTGCTCGACATGAAAGTATGCTATCCGGTTCTTCTTTATCTGACATGTTGATTTGATCATGCTTTTATTCATTCACACATGTTGATAAATCCCTGAGGATATTGGCTTGACTACTGTAATTATGATAGAGATCATACTTGTGGGACATCAGTAGTTTATAAGCATATCCTGGAATGTCCCTAGTCGTAGGTGTATCGAGACGGGACATCGATATACCGGAGTAGACTAGCGCATATGACACTAGACCCATATGATGGGCGATGGATGTTCCCACATTCATCGATGTTTGACATCGAGATCGTATACGGGTGCTCAGTGGTGACTGAGTACACTGGACGGACTCGACGAGAACTCCTATATGGAATTATATCTATCGTCGGATAGCAGTTCTTAGGTGACACTGGTGCAGATTAGTCTGTAGACCCGAGATCGCCATAGAGTCTTGTATGTTCTCCCACTGTACTTTGATTACCACCCTACCACGGCTCTACTGAGTCGTGCAAACAGGTGGCCATTGGGTATAGTCCCGAGACATACGAAGGCGATGAGCGATAGGAGGGGTTTCGTCTCTCCTGGTTTTGGGAGTTGATGTTGTGCTGTGCTCGACTGGTTATATCAGTAAGTCCCTGGCCAGGGCTGCTGAGATTTACTGATAAGTGTTATCAGTAGTTTCTCGATCTGTTATAGACTATTCACCGGCACGACTTATTGAGTTATTGGGGTCAACGTTACCATCCCTAGGCTCGATATGCAGCATATCTGATGAAGAGACCGGACTGTACGGTAGTGTTGCCGGTTGGCTCGACGGGAGTTGTAGCAGGTTCGCTTGTTTTCTTCTGATCGCTCAAGACCCAGGTGGCCGTTACGTTTAGCTGACCGCTTGCGGCTTGGGGGTGCTTGATCATCACCCACTGCCGGCGTATTGACGAGTCTTAGAGTCCCACAAAGGAGTTACCTAGTCTAGGCGAAACGTTGTGGTGCGCGTATGCGATATGCGCATGGACCCGGTTAAAATGCGCGTATAAGATACCGTATATTAATCGGGCGGCTTGCTTTTGGTTGGGTCGTATGTGATATGGCCGGATTGATAAATCAAGTGTTGATTTATCATTTAACCATTAGTTTCTCACTAGAAATCCTTTCTTGTATTTTTGGATGTATGCATGCATGTATGTATTCTTTCTTGATTCATGCACATATGGATGTGCATGCACACATACATACATACATCATCCTTCATGGTTGTATATACATAGAAATTTGTGGCAATATAAGACTCACACCTTGGTTATTTATATGGATTATTATTTCTATTTGTGTTAAAACAAAAGGAAAAAGAAAAGGATAATTCATGGTCTTGATTCTACACTCTTCTTCAACTAACCATGCTCACCTACTTATTAACCATGAGTTAATCTTCCTCTTTTGTTTTAACTCAAGTGAAATAAATATCCATATAATATAACCATGGTTTGAGATGAGAAGTGAAAAATATATATACATATATTTTCCATTTTTCATAAGTGATTATCTTTTACTCTTGTTCAAAAAAGGCCATCATCTTCTTCCTCCTTCTTCTTTTGCTCTCTAGATTTCTCTAGTGAGCAAATTACTCACCAAGTTAGGATTTTGAAGTGAGAATAGCCACCACAACATTATTCTACACTAGTCTTGCCCACTTGTTTAGAGTGCTAGCTTCATTTCTTTCTCTTGATCAAGTGAAGTTGCAAGCTTGGACAAAGGAGTTTCGGGTGGATCGTCGTGGACACTAGAAGACTTCAAGCGAACCCTTCTCCAACCCTCAAGTAGCCAAGGAGTCTAGCGTAGGGAGCTACAAAGGTTGTACTCTCAAAACCCTAGCCTTTGTTGCTTGTGATGTTGATTAAAGTTATGAAACCCTAATTTTCTAGGATTGATTCTTTGTATGCTTACTTAGCACCCTAAAAATTTAATCTTTGCTACATGTGATGCTTCCAAACCCTTCATAAGGTGCTAGGTAAACCTAACACCTATGCCGCTCCGCAGAAGTAGTAGGCAGTATCATCTGCCCGAGAGATACTACGGTTTTCTCATAGACGGGGATAGAGAGGATTGCATCATTGATAATGATGAGCCGACTAGCTTCCAGCAGGCCATTCAGAGCATTGACTCGGTAAAATGGCTGGATGCAATGCCGACCGAAATGGAGTCCATGTACACCAACAAAGTATGGACTTTGGACGTTGCTCCAGATGGGGTAAAACCCGTAGGATGCAAATGGATCTTTTAGAGGAAGATTAGTGTAGATGGACAGGTCGAGACCTATAAGGCTAGACTTGTTGCAAAGGGTTTTCGTCAAAGACCTGGTTTGGACTATGACGAAACCTTTTCTCCAGTGGCTATGCTGAAATCCATTCGGATCCTTCTTGCCATTGCTGCCTTCCACGATTATGAGATTTGGCAGATGGACGTAAAGCCCGCTTTTCTAAATGGAAATTTAGAGGAGTGTGTCTATATGGACCAGCCAGAGGGTTTCATTCAGAGTGGGAGCAGCGGAAAGGTGTGCAAGTTGCTTAAGTCCATCTATGGACTAAAGCAGGCATCGCGGAGTTGGAACATCTGTTTTGATGAGACGGTCAAAGAATTTGGTTTTATCAAAAATCCAGATGAACCATGCATCTATAGTAGATTTGTAGCAAGAACTGTCATATTCCTCGTTTTATATGTGGATGACATTCTATTGATAGGAAATGACATTCCTATGCTACAATCTGTCACACAGGTTCTCCATGAAAGACCCGGGTAATGCCTCTTACATTCTGGGGATCCGGATCCATCATGATAGATCCAAGAGGATATTAGGACTTTCACAGTCTAGGTACATCGACACCATACTGAAAAGATTCAGTATGGATGATTCCAAGCGCGGTAATCTACCGGCTTATCACGGGATCACCCTCTCCAAAGAGATGTCTCTCAAGACTGATTTGGAAAGGGATCGCATGTTGATTATACCCTACGCTTCTGCGGTAGGCTCTATAATGTATGTGATGTTGTGTACCAGACCAGATATAGCTTATGCACTGAGTGTGGTAAGCCGGTATCAGTCAAACCCTGGGGAGAAGCACTGGATAGCGGTAAAGAACATTCTCAAGTACCTGAGAAGGACTAAGGAGATGTTCTTGGTGTATGGCGGAAAAGAAATCGAGGCCTTTGCTGACTCCAGCTTCCAAAGTGACAAGGATGATTCTAAGTACATGTCGGGTTATGTCTTTACCCTCAATGGAGGGGCGGTGTGTTGGAAGAGTTCCAAACAGGAAACCGTTGCTGACTCGACGATGGAAGCAGAATATATCGCTGCTACTAATGCCGCAAAAGAAGCCGTCTGGATGAGGAAGTTCTTAACGGAACTTCAGGTGGTTCCATCCATTGTTGATCCAATTCCACTGTATTGCGACAACAACGGGGCTATAGCTTTAGCGAAGGAACCCATGTCCCATCAGAACTCCAGACACATCATAAGGCGGTATCACCTGATCAGGGAGATCGTGGGTCTCCAAGAGATCGAGGTTCGAAGAGTTGCTACGGAAGATAACACTGCTGATCCACTCACGAAGGCCTTACCCCAGACTCAGTTCGAGCAGCTGATCGAGATGATAGGTCTTCGATACACCAGTACATGGCCTTAGTGCAAGTGGGAGATTGTTAGTGTATATGCCCTAGAGACCATTACTGTATCATACTAGTTTGTATATTACTTAATGGAAGCTTGGGATATTCACAGTTGTATAGACAATCTTGCTCAAACTAGTTGTATGCTACTTGGTTTATTTCTACTTTAATGTGTACATGTGTTTCTTTTAGTATATCACATATACACATTAGTGGAGCCCTTAGGATCTTTGCTTGATTACCAGCGTTGTGATGGCAGTCACACTCGTGGGGGCTGGGTAATCCACAAGCACATCCTTATACAGGTCCCTAGTCGTAGGACTATCGAGACAAGGCATCGATACTCCAGAGTGGACTAGCGTATGCGCTTCTCATCCTAGCAGGGGAGACGGTCTGTCCCACAGCTGTCAGTACGTCGTACTTGAGATAGTATGCGGGTGCTTGTTAGGTTACGAGTACACTGGACATGACTCGTCGGGAACTGTTGGTTAGTACTATACCTATCGTGAGTTATCAGTTCCCAGGTGACATGAGTACAGCTTAGTCCGATGACTTGATACTATCACTTTGCTTCGAGTGTGTTCCCACTGTACTTTGATTACTACCCTACCACGGCTCAAAGGAGTCGTGCGACACAGGTAGTAGTTGGGTGCAGTCCCGAAGCACTTGGAGGCAGTAACGGTTAGACAGGATTCGTCTCTCCCGGTATTGGGAGTTGATGTCGCGCTGTGTCAATGAGAGCCATTACACATAGTCGTCCCTGGTCAGGGCAAGCGAGATATACTGGTGGGTGTCCAGTGTTATCTCAGGGTGTTCTGGGCTACACTCCGACACTACTTGTACCGCTATTAAGGGACTGACGTTTATCGCCCCTAGGCCCGCCATGCGATATTCTCAGACGAACAGACCGGACTGTACGGAGACTGTCAAATTCAGGCTCAGTAGGAGTTCGGATGGGTTTCACCTCATCAGTCTTCTTATCGGCATCTACCTGGGGGCCGTTACGCACAGCTAGTGCCGCTTGCGGTCTGTGGTTAAACCCACTGCCAGCGTAGTGTCGAGTCTTTAGAGTCCCACACAGAGAGTTATTTGCCTTTAGGCAAAAAGGATAGAGGTCGCATGGTTTTGCGACAGGGTTCGGTCACATCCGCGCACTTGTGCACATTTGGGGTCTGGGCAGTTATTACTAGCGGGATTTGGTTTAAGCCAGATCCTAGTATACGTTTCAGGATTGGTTTTATCTCGTTTGTGTTCGTATTCCTCGGAACGCGGATGCGGGTGTGTATGCACGGTTGACTGAGACAGAGGCAGAAGATTCTCATTAGGGTTGTTGACTGTTGACTTTTTCTAAACCCTAATGAGAATAAGAAATTTAATTAGTAATAATATTAATTAAGTATTATTGTGCCATGGTTGGGTTGAAAGTTTGACTTTGTTGACTTTGTTGACCGGTTGACTAGCTTGGACTTGTTGACCATCATCATTACAATGTCTATCATTTCATGGCTATGACTTTTGCTTGCTTGTATGTTCACAAAATGCATTAAATGCATGAAATGATATTTCCATTGAAATGAACCATCACAAAATACTTGATTACAATTATTATTATGATTATTTTGGTTTTTGAGAGCATGGTTGCAAAAGTCTTCATTCATTCTGTCATTCTCACTCTCTCTCATCCAAGCTCTCTCTATTGCTCTCCCTCTTCCTCTAGCTCAAGGAAAGATCCCTCTCATGAGTAGAGAACCATTTTCCTTTGAGATAAAACACCAAAACCACTCTCTACTCATCCTAAGGTTGAAGGTTTAGCAAACCTAACACTTTAGTGTAGGATTCCTAGGCACTCTAACAAGGTTCTACAAGGTATCAAGCATGCCCGATTCAAAAAATTAGCCGTGCCGAAGAACCCTAACCAAGATCGTAAACTAGAGATTATGCGAAAACTAGCAAGTTAAACATTTTAACACTAAGTGAAAAGGGATTACAACCTTTGTAGATCCGGTCCTTCACTTCTAAAGCTCCGTGTTGACGTCCCTTCGCTGCGATCATCGAGATCCCGGACTCTAGCGATTGTTTCCTCGGAGAAATGAACGAGCTAGGTCGTTGACTTCGAGGCCGAAGATGATCTACGTCGAGGAGACTCAAACTCAAGCTCCATCTTCACTAGGTCATGAACTTTGTGAAGAGAACACCCTAAATTAAATAGCAAGTAGTAGAGGATGATGAAATAGGAAGTGGGTTTACTTTGAATTTTGATTTCTCACTTTGTTTCTTCACTTGATAAAAATCTAGCAAGCTTTTTCTTTTTCTTGAAGAAGAAGAAGAAGAAGAAAGAAAAGAATGAGAATTATTTTTAAAAAGAATAATCAAGTGAAGTCTATCATAATGCAACCATGGGTGAGTTAACCTTTGTAGAGACTAAACCATAGTTAATTACAATGGTTTGGTTAATGAATATCTTAATCAAGACAAAATGAGTGGACTTTGTCAAAGTTGCTTCAAGCTTCATGAAGCTTCAAGCCATGACAAAAGAAGCCACCATTTTGAATAATTAAGATAAATAAAAACCTAAATTATAATTAACATGGTGTATGTCACACACACACCCATGTTTGAATGTATCATCAATCATGATACAAACTAGTGCACAAACATATATGACATATACAACTTGTGCACATCAAGTGAGAAAATCAATCTTAAGTGAACCAATACTAGTTAATGTAAAGCAATATATCAAATATATAATTATACATTAAATCATTAAATCAACACTTGATTTAATGATCCGGTCATATCGCATATAACCGATTAATATCTAGTGTATCAATGTATCGAATCAACACTTGATTCGGTAACCAGGCTATATCACATATAACCGAGCGATGATACAAATCGAGAGAATATAATACAGTATCACATACTGGTATTATTCTCGGTCCTGCACATATCTCATATGTGCTCCTATTTCATTTCGCTTGAGCCAGGAAACCTCTGTGTAGGACTCTAAAGACTCGTCAATACGCCGGCAGTAGGTGGTGATCATATCAATCACCCAAAAGCCGCAAACGGTCTGCTAAACGTAACGGCCACCCGGGTATTGAGCGATCAGAAGATCAATGAGCAAGCCTGCTCACACTCCTGCGAATCCAATCAGTAACACTTACTACACAGTCCGATCTGTTCGTGTGATATGTCGCATATCTCGCCTAGGGGAGGTAAACGTCAGACCCCAGCAGCTTGATAAGTCATGCCGATGTAAGGTCTATAACAAGCATGAAACTACTGATAACACTTACCAGTAAATCAGTGCAACCCTGGCCAATGATTTCCGGTTTTGGCCAGTCGAGCATAGCGCAACATCAACCCCCAATACCGGGAGAGACGAATCCCCTCCTATCGCTCATTGCCTCCATGTGAATCGGGACTGTACCAAAAAACCACCTGTTTTCATGACTCAGTAGAACCGTGGTAGGGTGTCAATCAAAGCACAGTGGGAGACACACAAGACTCTATGACGATCTCGGGTCAACAGACTAAGCTGTACCAGTGTCACCAGAGAACTGCTATCTGACGTGAGGTATAATACCATCTGGGAGTTCTCGGTGAGTCCGTTCAGTGTACCCAGTCTCCACTGAGCACCCGCATACCGTCTCTGATGTCAAACACCAATGGATATGGGATCATCCATCGCCCATCACATGGGCTGAGAAGATATACGCTAGTCTACTCTGGAATATCGATGCCCCGTCTCGATTTTCCCACGACTAGGAACATTGAAGGATGTACTCATGGACTACCCAGGCCCCACTAGTATGATCTACATCATAGTCCTGGAAGTCGAGTACACATCCTAAGGGCTTTATCAACATGTAACAGAGAGACAATAAGTATACATGTTAAGATAAAGAGCAACCAGATAGCGTACTATCATGTCGAGCAAGAAAGTCCTCCCTATATATGTCCCAGGATCCACTACAATATACATCTCATGTACAGTAATGGCCTCTAGGGCATACATATAACTAACAATCTCCCTCTTGCACTAGGCCATCTGTAGCAGTGGTTGTAGTATCTCATACTCAACCATCCCATAAAAGTCTCTCTCTGGGAAAAGGCCTTTGTGAGTGGATCCGCCGTGTTGTCCTCTGAGTCTTTTCTCCTAACCTCGATCACCCTGGAGATTAAATATCTACATGATCAGGTGATACTGCCTAGGAATATGTCTGGGTCACTGATGGGACCGGGGTTCCTGGGTCAAAGCCTCACCTCCATTGTCATACAATGGTAGAAACCTAGTTCATCTCATGAACTAATATACACCCAAACTGCCTCTTTGGTAGTATCTTTGATAGCGATGTCACCAGCCTTTATCGTTTAGTTTGCCACGGTATCTTAGCTTGGAACTCTTCCAACATACCGTCCCTCCACTGAGGGTAAAGACAATGCCTGCGACTGACATTCAGTCGTCCTTATCACCCTGGAAGTTGTCCAGTGATTCTCCCCAGGATCGATTGATACCATCTCACTACTTTTAGTGAGAATCCTAACATCCATTTAGATCTATCTCATAGATCCAAAACTCAAGATTTAGGAGGTATCACCTAGATCCTATATGGAGAATCCTTGTGATAAAAGGAGATTGACCGTGCGTAGCATATGAAACTCTTTTCCTATCAAGAGTATGTTGTCCACGTACAATACGAAGATGACCGCCTTACTCTCTACTACCTTTTTGTATGTACAAGGTTCATCTACCATTTTGATGAAGTCAAACACTTTGACTACCACATCAAAACAGACGTTCCAACTCCGCGATGCCTACTTTATCCTGTAAAGCAACTTGCACACGTTTCCGCTGCTCCCACTGTTTACGAAGCCCTCTGGCAGTGTACTTATAGACGCTCTCTTCTAAATCAATATTTAGAAAAGCATTCATGACACCCAACCGCCAGATATCGTAGTCATGGTATGTAGCTGATTGGTTCGAAAAAGTGTTTGTAGAATAACCGCAATCAGAACGGTGTCGCGTGTAGCTAGACCGGGGTGAGTACGGGTCGTCCTCTGGGAAATGTTGAATCTTTTACTCTTACATTAGATGTGTTGAAAAAGAGAGGAGGAATAAAGAATTTTGTGGAAAGGTTTCTAGATCTACGTTAAGCAAGAATGCAAAATATATAGATCTAGATTATTTTAGGGATGTAGTTAATATAATAAGAGGGCTTGTAGGGTTCGTTAGGATTTAGTAGTTATGGACGATTAATTAAAAGTTACCCTTTTATCCTTTAATAGATTTAAAACTAGAATGACGGTGATGCGTGTAGATTAGGGTTTCTGGAGGGAAAAGGAATCCCACTCTTAACCCTTATCCCGACACGGAACTCCGTTCATATCTAGCCTTTACCAAAACAATCATTAATCTAATCTCTAATCGAGGTCGGAACTAACAAAGAATTTTTAGCGCGCCCGATTAGGATGTTAATGATTCTTTTGATAAAGTTCATAAACTTTATAGGACTTAAAAAGGATTTAGAGATGTTCATCATCCATTAGCCTACCCTAATCCTACGAACCTTAACAAGCGGAGAATTACTCGCGCATGTTGGGATAAAAAGAGATGGAGAGAAAATGCATAATTAAACTACAAAGAAATAGAATAGGAAAAAGAGCTACCTTTATTAATCAACAATATTCATTACACTTTGATCCCTTAGAAAATGATTACACATACTAGTTTGCTTCTCGATCTCTTCCAAGGAGGTAGACGAACAGTTGATGATCAGCCTGGATGCGTGAGCCGTCTTGGACTTCGTGATCTTGTCGGCTTGATGATTTTTCCAAGAGGCTCTCGGTCTTTATTTATAGCCCAAAGGCCAGAACTCTTGCTTCCAAATATGGAAGCTAATTATAAAGATTCTCGCCCAAAAAATGCAACTTCTAACTCCTCTTGACTGCCGCGGATCCGCGGCCCAAAGGGGGGCCATTTAATCTCGGCCCTTCAATTTATTTCTGGGGTTACTCTCTACTTGGCACGTGGACTTCTCTGGAATCTTTGGATCTTTGAAATATTCTCGTAGTTGCTGCCAGACTTGATCTCCAAGTTTTGCTTTCTTAATTAGGCAAGTCTTCTTTAACAAGAAAAATTCTGCACAACAACTTAAATAATATTTAGTAGACTTTGTTCTACAAGGATTTGGTCAATGATATTATTTGCATACATTTTCCTACCAAATGCTAATTATAATATATCAACACATGGAAAATAGTATTTTTACACATAAACCCTCATATGTATGATATATTATAATAACGACCTTTTTTAATATGAAAATTGTAGGAAAAATGTAATAACAAATGTGTCGTTTTATCAACTGAACAAATACCCCCAAACTTATCTTTGATCGTCCCGAGCAAACTAGTTTATTCAAGAGAAAGAGAAAAAAGAAAGGAGAAAACTAAGCACACTTTCATAGGCAAACACGATTGCACTGAGCACGTGCAACAAGCCGTTAAACCTCTAGGTGTCCCTAGTAGGAGGAGTGTTGTCTCCTGAGGGTTTTCAGCGGATTACACCCACAAAATCCTATAATAAAAGAGAGATGGTGAAATTTACATATAAAGATAAGAACCATAAAAGAAAGACTTTGAAAATAAGAGTTTCCAACTACACTAGCTTTTCAGTTGTTATGAGCCCTATCTTAATAGTCATGAAAAATGTTAGAAATCACATCATCCCTCAATAAAACATCATCTTTATTCTTCATTCCTACCTTTCATCCAAACATCGATCATATAACCCTACGTGTGTGTAATGAACATCCCTACACTCGGAGAATTCAATTCAAGCTATCATACTCTTGTCCATCTACCTCAATACTTCTTAATTTGATTAATATTTATGGATTTGCTCACACATTTTCATGCGACCGTTAATACTTCTTGAGGTACTAACCGACCGATTACTTATGTGTTTGCTGATTAGGTGATAGTATTTTCCTCGTCTTGCACCACCTAAGGCTTAGCAGTGACTCCCAAACCAGTTGGTCTAAGGCAATAGGTGATGAAGCACCAACACTATATTTTTTTATTGCTGTCTTGGCGATAACAAAACCAGTGTTCATTTTTCTTTTCACCATTTTTATATTTTCCTCATTTTCAATTTTTTTATTTCCTTCATACTTTGGCTTTTAGACAAGAGCATTTCAAGGTATCCTCTACTATCCCGAGTTTCAAGACGTGTATAAGTGCATATAGTAGGGTATCAACATTCAGATGTTTGGCTTCCAGAATAGAAACTGTTTTTCAGACTTATTTTTATCCTCAGATTAGTGGCTTCCTTCATCTTACTAACCCTTGGTACAACAGCTCATAACTACTTATTACTAGTTCGTTTAAGAAAACTTCTAATTTTCTTGGTTTTCTTAAACTATTCCTATCTTTCATATATAATTTTTCACTTTCTATTCTTTTATTATCAAAATTTTTTTGTGCTTATATATAATATAATGCAAAGTATCGCGTAAATAAGAACAAACCTCCCCCAAACCTGTTTTCAACAGTGTCCTCACTATTGCTATCTGCTGGATCACAAAAACCTGTAAGCTTGGGAGGACATTATTAATGGGGGCAAGAATATATGGAAGTGAAAATCCTCCCCCAAACTTATTTTTGGCTCACAAATTTGAGGACAAAAGTTATGTTCAAGATCCAAAAATATACCCTCCCCCCCTCAAACATGGGTTAGACAATATGAAGCATTTTAAGAGGGGGTGAGTCATTTGGTCAAAGTAAGACTTTACAAAGACCAAAAGTTAACACCAACCATTCAAAGATTTTATCAGTATAGCGTATAGGTTGGTGGCAGAATGCGTTGTATCAAGTCAAGAAAAAATGGGGAAGGGATAAGAGGTGGTCTGGAAAGGGTTTGAAATTAGAGAAAAGAAAGAATGAGGATGAATGTGAATGATTAGGAAGAAGGAATGGTGATGGTTCAACCTCTATAGGTGGAGATTGATCAATCACAAAATCCGTATTGTTTAAAAATTCAAGTTCGTCAGCAAAAAGTTCTTCAAAACTTTTATCAATGGTGTGATTGAACATTTTGCTGTCAAAGAGTTTTGTGCCAGAATTTATCCTACTTGATTCAAAAATTATTGAGGTAGAGGACTCGAAAAACTCATCTACCTCATTTTCAAAAATATCTAAATCAAGTTGAATTTCTGGTATTGTTGAATTAACAGATTGTGATTCATCAAAACTCACTAAAACTATAGGAACAGAAGAAGAACCGGAGAAAATGGAAGGTGAAATGGGTAATCGAAATGGTGTGTCGAGTGTTGCTGAACCAGATGTGGAAGATGGAGGATGTATTTCGGTCTGATCTTCGGGTATATCATTATCATCAACTTCAAGACATATTTGGGGTTCGGAAAGAATTAAAGGCTCAAGATAATGACCACAAGGAAGTGAAAGGATCTGATGAATTGGTGGGACAAAATCATCCAAAATTTTGGGTTAATCAATCAATATATCCCAACGTCAATCACCTCATTCAAGTGAAGGTTAAAATTCTCAAACTCCTCATAAAAAATATGGTTTTCAATCAGTTTTGGTTCAAGAGTGGAGGTGTAGAGATCACAATGGTTGGGTATGGTTTCACTTGAAATGGACCCTTCACAGTCGGGTAAATCAAACACTACAAAGTCACACAACTTATCAGACATTCTATTTGGTGTACTTGATGAATCTATGAAACTGGAGTTGTGGATTTCAGTTTGGAATGGGGAGGTTTGATTAAGAAGGGTGTACAGTTCTGTCTCACTACCCAAATTCTCATTTTGTCCTATTCCCGAATAATATACTGAAAATTTTTGGGCTGGTGTGAAATTCTTTGCTTGCATCCACTCTGTTGTTTCCTTCCTAATTTGGTTCGACATTTCCAAAAAATTTTCTAATTCTGCTCAAGACTAGACTTGGGTCGATAAGGGGTTTCAGGATAAGATTGAAATTCTTGTGGACGATTAAAACTCCCAAATGACTGATTAGAAGGACTGTCTAAAGAAGGTGGAAAAGTCGGATTGGATTGATTGGAATAGAATGGTTGGGGAACTTGGGTAGGAGTAGGATCAATATTATGATAAGAAGAATATTGATATGGGTTGGTTGGTTGGCTATTTTCAATAGACATCTTATATGCCACAAACCGCCTATCAAACTCTTCTCTGGATAGTGGTGGTGATGGTTGATATTGGTCCGGGTTGAAACTTTGGCCTCTAGCCCTAGCTATATGCTCAGCAATGGACATTCTTCTAGGGGCTTCCTCACTCTGGGTATGAACTGAAACAGGTGTAGGATTAGGATACGGTGGATAAGACCTAGACTGAGATGGCCAACAGTTTCTTCCTGCTTGTTCTATATGATCTCTTAAGGACATGGAAGAGCCGGACGGTATACCGTAGGGATTACGAAAACAAGAGATATCTGGTTGTGGACAGCAAAGCTCGGCAAGTGTTCTTCTGTTTAGGTCACCCATTATAAGAAGAGAAGAAGGGGGAAGGGGTAAAAAGGGGAGAAAATAATTGGTTTGTTTTGAAAAATGACGGATTTAGACAAATCACACAAAAATGCACAAACAAACCTAGAACTATGGTTACCCAGGTCCAGTCTCTAGACCGCTCCTAGACTTCCAAAGGACAAGCCGCAAGATAAATCCTCTACCGCCTCTTTACTACTTTTGTAGCCAGGTAAGTGCCAGGTGAGTGGGGGGCTCCCCACTACGAAAGTAGTGGTCCTAATTAAGTAAACACTCGCCTTAAACATACTTTCCTAGACACTACAAAAGTAATGCGGATAAGCGATAGATTACCCACGACCTTCCTCTATCCTTATTGAGCGCGACAGTCCTTAGAGTCTGGTCTAGATATTTTTTTAAATTAATGTAGGGTTGATGCAGATGCTCTGTTTGTGATTTGTGGGGCTTAGGAAGAGTGATGAAATCCCCACCTAATCTGGATTTGGTCTTTGCCCCTTAAAGTCCGTATTAAAATATGGAAAACAAAATCAATCTCAAAACTTTTGCAAAAAGATTTTTGAGCGGCGCTATTTTGCAAAGAATCCTGCAGAAAATAGATTTTATTGGATTTGAGAGGAGAGGAAAAGAGTTAAGAAAGATACCAGAGAAGTTTAAACCCTAGATCTCCTGTTTCCTCAAGTCTGTGACTCCAGATCTCCTTGAAAAAATTCACGCACAAATCGTTAAATATGCAATTTGCAGTTTTGTTTTAATAATGATATGAATCGTCTAAGAATTCAACACAAATAGTAAGAATAAAAAATTACGCACGTATCCCCAGCAACGGCGCCATTTGATTGGTTCGAAAATGTGTTTGTAGAATAACTGCAATCAGAACGGTGTCGCGTGTAGCTAGACCGAGGTGAGTACGGGTCGTCCTCTGGGAAACGTTGAATATTTTACTCTTACTTTAGATGTGTTGAAAAAGAGAGAAGGAATAAAGAATTTTGTGGAAAGGTTTCTAGATCTACGTTAAGCAAGAATGCAAAATATATAAATCTAGATTATTTTAGGGATGTAGTTAATATAATAAGAGGGCTTGTATGGTTCGTTAGGATTTAGTAGTTATGGACGATTAATTAAAAATTACCCTTTTTATCCTTTAATAGATTTAAAACTAGAACGACGATGATGCGTGTAGATTAGGGTTTCTGGAGAGAAAAGGAATCCCACTCTTAACCCTTATCTCGACACGGAACTCCGTTCATATCTAGCCTTTACCAAAACAATCATTAATCTAATCTCTAATTGCGGTCGGAACTAACAAATAATTGTTAGCGCGCCCGATTAGGATGTTAATGATTCTTTTGATAAAGTTCATAAACTTTATAGGACTTAAAAAGGGTTTAGAGATGTTCATCATCCATTAGCCTACCCTAATCCTACGAACCCTAACAAGCGGAGAATTACTCACGCATGATGGGATAAAAAGAGATGGAGATAAAATGCATAATTAAACTACAAAGAAATAGAATAGGAAAAAGAGCTACCTTTATTAATCAACAATATTCATTACACTTTGATCCCTTAGAAAATGATTACAAATAGTAGTTTGCTTCTCGATCTCTTCCAAGGAGATAGACGAACAGTTGATGATCAGCCTGGATGCGTGAGCCTTCTTGGACTTCGTGATCTCGTCGGCTTGATGATTTTTCCAAGAGGCTCTCGGTCTTTATTTATAGCCCAAAGGCCAGAACTCTTGCTTCCAAATATGGAAGCTAACTATAAAGATTCTCCCAAAAAAAATGCAACTTCTAACTCCTCTTGACTGCCGCGGATCCGCGGCCCAAAGGGGGGCCATTTAATCTCGGCCCTTCAATTTATTTCTGGGGTTACTCTCTACTTGGCACGTGGACTTCTCTGGAATCTTTGGATCTTTGAAATATTCTCGTAGTTGCTGCCAGACTTGATCTCCAAGTTTTGCTTTCTTAATTAGGCAAGTCTTCTTTAACAACTTGATTTCTTGGAAAATTCTGCACAACAAATTGGAAAAATTCTGCACAGCAACTTAAATAATATTTAGTAGACTTTGTTCTACTATGATTTGGTCAATGATATTATTTGCTTACATTTTCCTACCAAATGCTAATTATAATATATCAACACATGGAAAATAGTATTTTTACACATAAACTCTCATATGTATGATATATTATAATAAAGACCTATTTTAATATGAAAATGGTAGGAAAAATGTAATAACAAATGTACAGTTTTATCAACTGAACAGTAGCCGTGGTAAGTTGGATCTGGATGGACTTAAGCACAGCCACTGGAAAAGGTTTCATCATTATCCACGCCTGGTCGATGACGAAAACCATTAACAAGTCTAGCTTTGAAAGTCTCAACTTTTCCATCTACACCAAGTAATCTTCTCAAGATATACTTTCTCCTGATGGGGATTTAACCCTTCAGATAAGGCAACCAAAATCCATACTTTGTTAGTGTACATGGATTCCATCTCAGATCGCTAAGCATCCAGCCATTCTTGCAGAGTCCCACTCCTGATGGCCAGCTCGAAACTAGTTGGGTCATCATCTCATGATGCATTCCTCGCTCCCACTATCATAGAGAAACTCGAAGTATCTCTCAGGTGGGTGAGGAACCTTACTAGATCGGCGGAGAGGCTGAGGTTCGTTGGTTACTGTTGAATCTTTTGGTTCTACCAAATCATCAGCTGCAGTTTGTATAGCTAGAACTCTTTCCAGTTCTACCTTATGACCATTAATTTCTTCACAAGAAATTCCCTTTCACTAAGGTGGCATATTAAGAAAAAAAACATCTTTTGTTCCTCGGTTTGGTAGAAGATATTCCCTTGCGTATGCTTGGGATATCCAACAAACTTCTACAGAACTGACTTTGCCTCGAGCTTGTCCGGATTATGCTTTTAGACATAGGCTGGACAACCCCAAATCTTAACAAACTTAAGACATGGGATCTTCCCTTTCCACATCTCATATGAAGTGGTAGGCAACAGATTTGATTGGAACCCTATTCAATAGGTATGCAACTTCACAAGTGCATAACTCCCTAAAAGGAAATAGGAAACTCAGTATTACTCATCATAGAGCGCACCATATCTCATAGGGTGTGATTGCTCCGCCCCGATACACCGACGTGCTGTGGTGTATGCGGAGGAATAATGCTGAGAGTGAATCTCATTCTCCTTTAGAATAATCCAGGAATTCCGTGCTCAAGTATTCTCCTCCTTAGATCTCATCATAGGACATAATACTTATACCCGTTTTGGTTCTCTACTTCTGACTTATATTCTTTGATTTTATCAAAAGTTTCAGACATGTGTTTCAACAGGAACATGTGTCCGAATCTTGAGAGATCCTCATTGAATGTAAGGAAGTATAAAGAACCAGTCCTGGTATTTGCAGACAGGGGACCTTCATACATCACTATGTATCATCCCAAGAGTTCACTAACTCTTTCTCTGTTTCCAATAAACGGAGCTGTGGTCATCTTATCTTTGTGACATGACTGGCAAGTTTCACAAGATGTAAATTCAAACTAACTTAAATATGCATCTAAATGTAACTTCAGCTAGTCGGGTCACATTGATATGACCCAGTCTACAAAACCTCAAGAAGAAATCGTTCATTTCTTAACTCTTCCTCTTGTGCATGTTCTATACGTTAAGAACTGTGGTTTGATTTAGAACGTCTAAGCTTTTAGATAATGTGCCTGAACCGATCAACTCTTGATATAAGAAATGTTCAAAACATTATCCAACAATAAAAAATTATATCCTTCTTTAATAAAAAGAGACCGATATGATGTTGTATATCAAGTTCGGTATCTAAAAACATTCTTTCAGAATCAATGTATTCTAGTAATACAGGGTGATAAGTATCAACAGACTTGGCTGCAACACTTGCACCGTTTCTATCTCATGAAATTTATCACCCGTTCTCAGTTCTCTACCTATCTGTAGCCCATGTAACAGATTACATATGCGGGATCCTGATCCGGTATCTAATACCCAGGACGTAGAGGATACAGAGAAACAGTTCTTTGTAATGAACACACCCGAAGAAGATGCATCGGCATGCACTTTCTTCGTTTGGGTGGCATGGGAATCCTGGTATTCCCCTAATTCCTGCTCGGTCTTATAACAATTATAAGTTGGAGCGGGACCAACGTTCCCCAGCTCAGTATAACAAGCGGGTTCGGTCAATACACCCATATTATTATCTTGATTAAGGCGTGACATGGTCGCTACCTGGAGAGAAAGAGAAGAAAACACTCTACGTGCGCTCTTGCAAGATTAGATTGGTTATATATTTTATCGAATCAGGATGGCTCCCACTGTTTCTATCAAATCTTCCTTCAGACCCTAAAAGAAAAGACTAGCCGGGATTAATTACACTCTACAAGTTCACCAATCTTTCAGCCAGGCCAGTGCCGGTACTTTGAGGGAGGTTCCCCGTGCTTTCGCACTGACCTAATTAAAATAAACCTCGTTTTTCCAGGGGCGTAACCCCGTTGACACCTTTCTAGACACCTACTTGATCGTCTAATTGTAAAGTGCAAAACTCTCCCAGGAGTAACAATTACTCGCAATGGGTATCGGGATCCAACTATCTCATAGAAAGTATGCAATCTCATTGCAAATTTCAACACTTGAAACTCCCGATAAAGGTTTTTACCCCTAGCACTTATGACCTTAACTATGGTCAACAAATCATTAGCACTAGTCAAGTTCTACCCGTCATTTCGTGATTAATTAGACCCACCCACATGACCCTTAACTAAGGTCAACAAAGTCATGCGACTGTCCAAACTAATCGCATCATATGCGGTGTAAAAAGACATCACTTAGCTACCGTACACTGTGCTTTGACTTTGGTCAACAAACACAACACGAATACTAAGTTCTCTACTTTCTAAAATGACGGAGGGTTGCGGGTGGTTTTTAAGAAAACCTTTAACGCTTTGAACTCGATCTCGTTGCGGAATCAAATGGTTTAAAATGGAGTGTTTTTTAGGCTTTTGCTAGTTTCGCTAAAGAGGTCACTCCCGGTGAAGGGATCTCGGCTCTTTCCTCGTCGAATGAGGTGCAGGATATTCACAATACCACTATGCAAAGCAAGAACTATAAAAGCAATCAAAAGACAAACCGGAGGTTGTAGCATTTATTAGTTATTGTTAAAGAGGTCACTCCCGGTGAAGGGATCTCGGCTCTTTCCTTATCGAATAAGGTGCTGGATGTTCTACAAGGAACACCGCTATGCAAAGCAACAACTAGAGCTACCTAATTTTTTGAAATTCGATTCCACAACATCATTTTGGTTTATTTTCTTTCATTATTCTCATTAATGAATGTCCCGTCATTTAATTCCACCTAAACATCACCGATAAATACAACGTACACTTATACCATCCGTATTCGCCTTGATGTCCCATCTGCTCCGTTAGGTTACGTAACTAACAGCAGAGCGGGGCAGGGCTAGCGCGGGTGTAAAACATAAGCAACGTCTATATAATATATCATATATACTATATACAGTATCTATCTAAATATATCACATGATCACATCACAGATAACGCTGCAGAAAATGTCATATGAAATATTGGATATACTAGGACGTCCGTGTTTCATTTTGAGCCTGTATAAAAGATGGATTCCACGGTCGTGATGAATAGCCAATCCCACACCCCTGGTACCCTACGAGAACGGCAAGCAACCCTACCAATTCTAGAGTTAGGAGACCCGGACTCGACTCCTCGACATGGTCTCCCACTGGACCCTAGAACCCGGTTACTTGTGCTCCCCTACTTGGGTGTATCCTAATGCGGAAAAGTAAATAATATACAATGGTGACATCATCCTCATCCCGGAAGTGTCCCAATAAAAGAATATTACATACAAGTTTTTACATGAATGAAAATGAAAACCACTCATCTCACAAAAAAAAAACCCGGCTATTCAAACACGACGATCCAATATAACATATCCAGCAACACATAACATCACATGTCATCAACGTAAGTAAATATGCGTATCCCAATTGTCGTTGACGTATAGCAACGAAACCGGCGATACTCCACATATTACACTTACGGTCGCAGAAAAGAAAGTGTAAAACTACAACAGTTGGAATCCGCAACCTCCTTAGACATCGCATGCCTAACCAAATGAATTCCTTAGACATAGCATGCCTAACAATTATAAACCTCGCATTTTAGTCTCATTATCGAAAACTCTTTTCAATATCAAGTCGGTCAATTCAACAAGATTCCCGACATCCTGATCGAATGCTCGTCGCAAACTTTAGTAGACGGCCGCACCCCTAGATGCCATCGACGAAGTGCACTAAGGCGAAACATCGCTGCCGCGAGCACCCGAACGGATGCTTTTGGCTACGGGGTTCTCCTACAATCACTTGGTTGGGGCTATAGGGCATGGCTATCTATTAAGTTTACCCGGCGAGTATCCACGTACGCTACGTGATTGCAACGGACTTTTGATCACATCAAAATCCCGTGGCAACCGATCAAATGAGACTAAAGTGCTAGATTTATAACATTCAAATTAGTTATCTCATAACTGCTCGTGGATTCCAAATATTGTATCACATTCCAGATAAATAGACAATGTTAAACTTTCCGATCGAATAATCAAACACCCATGTTTTCCCAAATAGCTCAACACTTGAAATAAGTTTAAAAACATCCATTTCATGCCACAGTACCAAAAGTCCAGCCGTAGAAGGGTCAAGCCAACTCCTCACATGTAGCAACGCCGTACTGCCCCAAACCCTAAGGTTCAAAAGGCAGTTCAAGACGGTCACATAACCGAGTTAAGGTTTGTTGTCTTCTAGAGGGTCCATCGGGTTACTTGCACGACTTAGAACGTTCTTAAACTACGGAAAAATCCAACACTTGGAAATTTTCCGGGTGGGAAAAGTGAGTTATTGATATCCGGTCGAACTTTTTAACACGTTCTAAAATTACCCGGACAAAATAAACAAAGTTAAATAATCTGATCGAATCATCGAGTCCCTAATACAATCCAGAAAACTCAACTCTTGAGTAAGAATTAAAAATTCCCAGAAGAATCAGGAAACACCTACGGAGGTAACTGTAGAAAATGGAGTGCATAATCATCACATACGGCCGCGGAACCGCCGCTAAAAGTAGGGTAAGGCCGCGGTTCCGCGGCGCTACAGTGGATTTAGGTTGTCGTTTTCTGCAGTTATCCTTAGAATTCCCTTCTCTATTTTCTGAGCATTTTTAATTCATAAAAAATCACATTTTTGAAAATTGTCCAGAGAAGGGTATTCGTCGGGGTTTACGGGTTCGATCGGACTTTAATCTTCTCCTAGACTTCGCGTAAAGCTCTAGCTTGGCTCTGATACCACTGTAGGGTTCCTAGACACTCTAACAAGATTCTACAAGGCATCAACCATGCCCGATTCAAAAAATTAGCCGTGCCGAACAACCCTAACCAAGATCGTAAACTAGAGATTATGCGAAAACTGGCAAGTTAAACAGTTTAACACTAAGTGAAAAGGGATTACAACCTTTGTAGATCCGGTCCTTCACTTCTAAAGCTCCGTGTTGACGTCCCTTCGCTGCGATCATCGAGATCCCGGACTCTAGCGATGGTTTCCTCGGAGAAATGAGCGAGCTAGGTCGTTGACTTCGAGGCCGAAGATGATCTACGTTGAGGAGACTCAAACTCAAGCTCCATCTGTAAGTCCACGTTACCTCTCCCGGTACTTACGGGCTTGCGGAAATGATGAAACACGATTTTTCAAGAGGTGGTAACATGGACTCAAAATACGGATCTTTGTTAAACAACTAACTAACAAACCTAACAAGAGTTTTACCTACTCGGTTAGGGGGTTATACCTTTCTTGAACTCTTTCGTCTTCAACTCTTTCCGGTGTACGGATCGGCCTCACCTCGTCGTCTCCTTGCGCCGAAGATGCATCCACCTGAAAGCTTCTACCTTTGGCTTCTTCTTCGAACTTGAAGAAACTAGAACACTTGGTTTGCTAATTCTTGTGAACTAGGATGAATAGAGAAGTGATATGGGTTTTCTTTTATCTCTAAGGCAATGTTTCTCAAGTCATGAGAGGGTGTTGCCTTGAGCTAGAGAGAGAGCAAGAGGAAGAGCAAGAGGGAGAGCTCAAGCAAGAGAGAGAAATGAAATGAGAGAATGAGTAAGTCTTTTCCCATCCAAGCTCTCATAATCCAAAACAATGATTGCTCATAATAGTAATTGAGTATTATGTGATGGTTTAAGTCAAAATGGCCATATCATTTCATGCACTCATTTTGCAAAAACAAACAAGCAAGCAAAAGTCTTTGCCATGAAATGATAGCCATTGCAATGATGATGGTCAACTAGTTCAAACTAGTCAACCGGTCAACAAAGTCAACAAGTCAACAAAGTCAACCTCTCATCTCAACCATGACACAATAATACATAATTAATATTATCATTAATCATATTTCTTATTCTCATTAGGGTTTAGCAAAAGTCAATGGTCAACAGTGAACAGTCAACAGTCAATAACCCCAATGAGAATCCTCTGCCTCTGTCTCTCTGTCAACTGTGCATACACACCAGCATCCGCGTTCCTAGGAACACGAATACAAACGATATAAAACCAATCCCAAAATGTACACTAGAATCTGGCTTAAACCAAAGCCCGCTAGTGTTAACTGTCCGGACACCAAACGTGCACAAGTGCACGGATGTGACCAAACCCTGTCGCAAAACAATGCGACCTGTCGCAAAACAATGCAACCTCTACTCTTTTGCCTAAAGGCGAATAACTTTATGTGTGGGACTCTAAAGACTCGACACTACGCTGGCAGTGGGTTTAACCACAGACCGCAAGCGGCACTAGCTGTGCGTAACGGTCCCTAGGTAGATGCCGACAAGAAGACGGACGAGGTGAAACCCATCTGAACTCCTACTGAGCCTGAATATGACAATCTCCATACAGTCTGGTCTGTTCGTCTGATACATCGCATGGTGGGCCTAGGGGGGGGTAAACGTCAGTCCCCTACAAGCGGTACAAGTCGTGTCGGAGTGTAGCCCATAACACCCTGAGATAACACTGGAAACCTACCAGTATATCTCGCTTGCCCTGGCCAGGGACTACTCGTGTAATGTCTCTCCTAAACACAGCGCGATGTCAACCCCCAATACCGGGAGAGACGAATCCTGTCTAACCGTCACTGCCTCCAAGTGCTTCGGGACTGCACCCAACTACTACCTGTTTGCACGACTCCTTTGAGCCGTGGTAGGGTAGTAATCTAAGTACAGTGGGAACACACTCGAGGCGAAGTGACAGTGTCAAGTCAACGGACTAAGCTGTACTCATGTCACCTAGGAACTGATAACTGACGATAGGTACAGTACCAACCAACAGTTCCCGACGAGTCCTGTCCAGTGTACTCGTAACCTAACGAGCACCCGCATCCTATCTCAAGTATGACGTACTGACGGCTGTGGGACAGACCGTCTCCCTCACTGGGATGAGAAGCACATACGCTAGTCTACTCCGAGTATCGATGCCCTGTCTCGATAGTCCTGCGACTAGGGACCTGCATAAGGATGTGCTTATAGATTACCCAGCCCCCACGAGTGTGACTGCCATCACAATGCTGGTAATCAAGCAAAGATCCTAAGGGCTCCACTAATGTGTATAGGTGATATACTAAAATAAACACATGTACACATTAAAGTAGAAAAAAACCAAGTAGCATACTACTATATTGAGCAAGATTGTCTATACAAGGTGAATATCCCAAGCATCCATTAAGTAATATACAAACTAGTATGATACAGTAATGGCCTCTAGGGCATATACACTAACAATCTCCCACTTGCACTAAGGCCATGTACTGGCGTATCGAAGACCTATCATCTCGATCAGCCGCTCGAACTGAATCTAGGGTAAGGCC